>JALGBA010000474.1:0-1460000 GCA_023970755.1 Azemiops feae | reverse complement strand
TGTTGTTCGTCAGCTAAGCGTTTTGTTCTCGAGATGAGTGTCTTGGCTACGGAGTTGATCTGTGCTGGGTGGTGGTGTGAGAGTGCGTGCAGATAGCGGTTTGTGTGTGTTTTCTTCTGGTAGATGGTGTGTCCTAGGGAGCCATTGGATTTCTTGTAGACTAAGACATCCAGGAAGGGAAGTTGGTTGTTAGCTTCTGTTTCCATGGTGAACTGTATTTTGGGGTGTAGGCTGTTGAGGTGTGTGAGGAAGTTGTCTAGTTTTTCTTTCCCATGTGGCCAGATTATGAAGGTGTCGTCTACATATCTGAGCCAGAGTTTGGGTTTGTGATCAGATTTTTCTAGAGCTTGGGTTTCAAAGTGTTCCATGTAGAAGTTTGCAATGACAGGTGAGAGGGGTGATCCCATGGGTGCTTCTTCTATTTGTTTGTATTTTTGTCCGTTGTAGATGAAGTATGTGTTGGATAGGCAATGGTTGGTCAGATCTAGGATGTGCTTGGGGGGTTATATTTGTTTTGGATAGCTGTCAAGGCTTCTTTGATTGGCACTTGGGTGAAGAGGGAAATGACATCAAAGCTCACGAGTAGGTCACTGGGCTGTAAGTTTTGTTTCTTTATGATCTCTATGAATTGGAATGAGTTTTTTACGTGTGAGGTGATGGATTCTGCATAGGGCTGTAGTTGTTTGGCGAGAAATTTGGCTAGGTTTTGTAGAGGTGAGCCTATGGAGCTGACTATGGGTCTAAGTGGGGTTCCATCTTTGTGTATCTTGGGGAGACCATAGAGCTTAGGGCATCTGGATGACTTTTCTCTGGGAATGATTCTTTGCTGGATCTCTTCGCTGATGGGGGAGGCTTTTTTTTTGGATCTAGTGGTTTTTTCCAGATAGGTGGTGGGATCTGTGTTTAGGGGTTTGTATGTGGAGTCTTGGAGTAGGTTGGTTAATTTGGTTTGGTAGTCAGATGTGTTCATAACCACATGATTGCTCCTAGAAGCACGAGGCCGAAGAGACACCAGCCTGAAGATGACGAATGAGACTTTGTCGAAACGTCGCCAAGACACTTCCAATTTTACGCGGGAGAAAACCCGAATTACCAGACACACACACACAGATACATATACACACACACATATATATACACACACATATATACACACATACATACACATATATATATACTTATAATAAAGGTAAAAAAGGATATCTGCAGTATTATCTTCATTTTAGATATCAAAAGGGTTTTGCGGCTCCCAGTGTTTTGTTTTCGGTGGGAAACAGGTCCAAGTGGCTCTTTGAGTGTTTTGGGTTGCCTAGCCCTGGGCTAGTCTAAAGAAAAGAAGAAATAGGGGAGACGTGATAGCAGTATTCCAGTATCTGAGGGGCTGCCACAAGGAAGACGGGGTCATTTTGTTCACCAGAGCACCAGAGGGAAGGACGAGAAACAATGGTTGGAAACTGATCAAAGAGAGAAGCAACTTGGAATTAAGGAGAAACTTCCTGACAGTGAGGACAATCAACCAGTGGAACAGCTTACCCCCAGAAATCATGGGCGCTCCATCACAGGTTTTTAAGAAGAGACTGGACAGTCACTTGTCTGAGATGGTATAGGTTCTCCTGCTTGAGCAGGGGACTGGACTAGAAGACCTCTAAGGTACCTTCCAGCTCTATTCTATTCTATTCTGTAAGAACACAAGTCAGCTCATCTGCACACTGTATATGCCTATTGTGTCCAACTCACTGAATATGCAACCCATGGAGCTACATTAGCATCAGGCCATAGAAATGTCCAACCATGAGCTTGTAAGAAAAAAAAATATAGTTGAGTATTATCAGCATATTGGTAATAATTAGCTTCTAAATAGTAAAGGTCTCTCCCAGCAACTCTGCCCACGAAAAAGGTGAAATATTATTTGAGTTTAGTTCAATTCATTCCAAAGCAGTATTTGATTTTGAATTGTGAATTAATTATGGAAAAAGCTGGAAGCTTCCTTGATTGACTGACATTTTCTTCATTTAATACATGATACATGAAATCACTCAAAGTAAAATGTAACCCAGGGCTATCTCACATGTGCATCAAGAAAAGCTGCATGCCAGCCCCACTCTTAATTCAATTTCTTTATCAAATTCCACGGTGGGCCATCTCCACAACCACAAACTTTCACTCCCTAAAACTTTCTGCAAGACTATCTCTATTCTGTTCTTTGCAGATGATGCAGCAATAATTTTAAGAACATCTATTTGCCTGAAAGGAGCACACTGAGCGCAAACATTGCAATGAAGAGCAGCTAAAACACAATTATAACAGAAAACTAAAATCATGGCATCTACCAAAAGACCCAAGAGCCACTCCCGGAGCATTGATGGCCACAAAGTTGAGCAAGATCTGGGGTAATCCTTTATTCTGTCATTTTCAACAATATATTCCCCTAGGGATATGTTGTTGAAAATACACACAGGAACACAATTGCCATTCTTAAATTCCTTAAGACAAAAGAGTTGTTCACTCTATACTTGCAGCACTCAAATTATTTGAAGCCAGGCCAATAGCACATTTTTTATGGTGCCCAAATGTCCCCTTCTCCAATTTTGCACCATTAGAACTTGTACAATCTACCTCTAGTAATAATTAAGGGAATTCCCATACAGCCTAGTGCAGGGGTAGGCAACCTTGGCTCTTTTATGACTCGTGGACTTCAACTCCCAGAATTCCTGAGCCAGCCATGCTTTATGCTGGCTCAGGAATTCTGGGAGTTGAAGTCCACGAGTCATAAAAGAGCCAAGGTTGCCTACCCCTGGCCTAGTGCCAAGATCCAGCAACTCAAAAAGGGATTCCAATGTTGCTATTCTCCATAAACCCTCAGCAATTAGTTAATTGGTTCACCAGCAGATTTCTGGGTAGCAACATACTACTGGAAAACTGTTTAGTGGGCTGCTAATTCCCATCCTTTCCAAGGATAATTGGGAGTAAGGTTTGGGCTGTTGCTTTGCTTTGCTTCCCACATCACTTATGATGCAAGTGATCTTGATTAATCTTTTAAAAGACAGTGCAACATTGCAACCTTCCCTATTTTTTTTTAACATTAGGAGGAATAGAATTGCCCTAACAGGTTGAAATAGTTAGCCGTGAAATAATAATTACTTTGATTTTTAAAATCAATTAACTCATATTATTCTGGACTCAAAAGCACAAGTGGGTTAAACTTAGGATTCAACCTGTTAGGGCAATTCTATTCCTCCCTAATGTTAAAAAAATATTCTATCTGATTTATAAACTGTTGAAAAATAGTTTTTTTTATTTATTTGCTCATATGCCTTACAAATGAATCTATGCTTGGTTCTACACTATTTAAATTTATAAAAAAAACAGAGAAACGAATCATTGGTAAGAAGGGGATGACGACTGCTTGTTTCTTGCTTAAATGTACATAGTTTGACTGAATAAAAAGACAAGCATTTGGTACCAAAACAGCTTGCACACATTTATCTAGTTCAAGGTCTATTACAATCCCAGAAGTCTGTCACATGTCCCTGAAATCTATTACTACAATATTCCTAAACATTGAACATCTAGTCTGAAAATACAAGCATTGTTATGAAAAGAGAAAGCATTAAAATTACATTAAAGAAAACATTAGAATTAGCGGTTAAAATAATAAACCAGAAACAGCATTATTGCATATTTATATTTGATACCATCATATTTTCAATCAAAACAACGCCTATTGTAAATCCAGCTTTTAAAAGAGCAATATATAACTTTCTTGTAATCCATTTCATTCCTTCTATGATCTGTTTCTTGCTTAATCTATTACATTTATAACAAGACATTATTTAAATGAAGCTCAGTAATTATTTTCAATTCTTTCCTGTGGACTCTCATGCAGCTCTCATTACTTTCAAAAAGCATTGTCATTTTTAATGCTTTTCAGTTCAATGATTCTGAAGTTTAGCAGACAGTTTAGGGGTAACCTTAGTTCAAATTGCACTTTGAGATAATTCAAGTCGCTACTGGTTAAACTTGTTCGTTCAAAAATCTTCACGCATGCGTCCCACCTATGAATTTTCTCAGAAATTTACTCGTAATACTAATTCACGTGGGTTGGACTGACCAACAGGCTGGGCCAGACGTGGTGGTTGGCTAATATGTAACTCGCTATAACGAACAAATCCATCTATGCCACTACTTCCAAGAAATTTATTATAACTTACCCAACAGCTACTGAAATAATCTAGTCCTCGGCAAATGATGCTGGCGGAATACTCAAGAACGACCTGGACTCCAAAGGAAGTACCGACGCAGTATAGTCCATACAAAACGGGGCTTCCGGCACTCAAAAGGAGAAGAAGCCGACGGCGCCGCATGATCTCATTACCCAATGTTTCGGCGGCCGCATTAGCAAAAGACAGTGGCAATAAAAAAGTAGCCAAAAATACTGGTGTGTTAGAATGGCGGAGGTGACGCAGCCAGCGACGGCCAAATGCCGTGAGGGAACTTTTGAACGGGTGCAAGAAGGTGCCGCATAGGACAGCCCACAGTAGTGGACGCAAAAACGCCTCGAGGATAAAATAAATGAGTATTCCCACCCCACAGCATAGTCCCACCAGCACCAGAGCTCCGGTGTTGTAGAAGGCCTGGCGCAGCGGTTTCTCCAGACGTGGCAATTGCAGAGGAGGTGGTGGATAATGCAGAGGATCTGGGTCCAGTTCAGATTCTGATAGCGGACTTGAAGAATCATCACACTTGTATTTAATCATATCGCTCAGCTAAGACGTTAATATTATTGCTATGTCCTACATCTCACCATACCAGCTTAAAAAAAAGCACCGCGCCAACCGTAGAAAAGCAATGATGCCGCACTGAATCCTGGGGAATGCAGTTCCCTATCACAGCCAGTAGGCATTAATAAAATACGGTTCTGGGAACGCGGACACACTTGGCATTTGGCTTTTCTGCTACCCGTTATGTATACTACTCGTATTTTAAATAACTGCTTTTATTTAAAAAAGCTAACTATTATTTTTCTACTGAAGGTTGACAGAATCCTGACCATTTTTGAGGATATTTTATCCAACTGATTAAACAGTTTTGTGCCATAAAATTTTATTTCATTTGATATCATTTGTTAACTGTTATCATTGTTATCATTATCATAAGTTGTTATTCAGGACATCCACAGGCAGGTATAAAATATGAGACATGGTCGACATTGTATTCATTTAACTTTGATAATTTTCAATTAATGCATAGAAACTCAAGCGAAACATCTGCAAGAAAACAACGCAGAGAGCACCAAGGACCCCATGATTCAACCCTAAGCGACAAATATCCTCTTCTATCAACTACATAGTCAGAAAAGCCTAATTCGAAGTTTATCATTAATCTCTGAACAATATAGGGAGGAAAAGAGGTGAGAAACTTAAATTATTCTGAAGTTACCAATCTATAAAACAAATGCAATTGCTTTTCCAAATTTTGGAGGCTTTCTGTCTTATTTTCTGGAAGCCTGGAAAAAGTACAAAAGTATGTTTGTGCAGAAGAAATGGATATGAAAGAAAATAGATACAGAATTTAAAATACTTTGGTTAGAGAAATGGACTGTTAAGTGACAACATTTATTAGAGACAAATGCAATACAGTTAAAAAAATAAAATGCACCCAGTATGAAGGTACCTTGCTTGCAATAGTAGTATAGCTGATGAATGTTTAAGGTGTTTAATGATAGATTAGAATGAGATTAAGATAACATCGAGGAAAGAAATAAAATAGATGTCAGGACATGATTGTGCTGTTGTAAAGTACAAATGGGAGCAAGGACATTATTTCTATACTACTACACCTATTTTCTTTAGTTAAGCCTGTTCTAGTTTGAATCTTTAAAAGGTAGCACTCAGAACAGGAGTGTCTGAACAAGGTGCATAGAAAGTCAGGCACGATGAGTTGCATAAAGCTGAAGGAACTTTGAATTTGAAAGAGAAAAATGCTTTACATCTTTTACAAAAGTGGCTTTTTCGCTCTTACCCAAGTATTTCAGGCAAAACCAAAAGTGTTTATGGGGGAAGGATTAATTTTTATAGGGTATAGAAATAAATGATACATTTAGTATATTTGATATGTGAGAAAACAAGTGATCAAATAAAAGATACTGATTACATGTGACTATTAAACAGTAGAGAACATTGACTTTAGATAGCATTCCACAAGTGGCAAATGTATGGGTTGCATTACTAACTCTCCCAGTTGGACTTGCAACTTGAAAGTATATTCAAGTTTTTAAAATATGCTCTCTATTATTTATGAACAGGCTAGTTTTTGCACATTAAAAAAGTGACTCACTAAAAAGAAAACAAGGTTTCCTGAACCTTAGAAAGAGATATGGATGCCATGCTAAAAGTATTAATACCATCTTTATTAAAATAATAAAGCATAAAATTCTAGGTAACATAACCAACACAGAATATGCATTTGTTTAATAGGTTTATATTTCACTTTTTTTATTTCAACAGGAACTATTGTCCTGATCTACAACTACTGTTGACAGGATTTATAATTGCTTTTGCCTTTTTTAGCAACACAACGCTTATGATTTTCCCAGATCTTTTTCACAAAAGTTCTGTGCCAAGCCAAATATACCCATACTATATGTGGTCATCACACAGAGAATCTCCTTTATGAATTTGTTGGCCAGAACACCTGACAATTTTTTTCGATCTGATGTATGTTTCCAAAAGACATACAGACTCAGGGAACTTTATTTCTGCAGAAGTAATGAGGGTATCTCACTGATCTTTTAACTAGGACAATTAAATATTATTTCTACATAACTTTTATACCTTTTTAAATCAAGAAAATTATAGAAAAAAGATCATACATCAGTTAATACAAACTCACATATCTAGTACTTGTGCTTAAGCTTCATCTATCCCATAATACTCTTAGCATGTAACATGTTTCCCTCATAATACTAAGGGATGGGCTTTTTACTACCATAATATCCTATCACAAACTCTCTGTTTGTATTCCTAAAATAGGTAGTCTTCAACTTACAATAGTTTAGTGAGCACTTAAAGTTACAACAGCACTGAAAAAAGTGACATGATCTTTTTTCACACTTAAGACTGTTGCAGCATCCACATGGTCACATTATTAAAATTCAGATACTTGGCAACTGGTTCATATTTATGATGGTTGCAATGTCCTAGGGTCATGTGATCACCTTTTGCAACCTTCTGACAAGCAAAGTTAATGAGAAAACCAGATTCATTTAATAACTCTGCTACTAACTTAGCAATTGAATGATTCACTGCAAGAAAGGACATAAAATGGGGCAAAAATCACTTAAAAACTATCTTGCTTAGCAACAGAAATTTTGGGCTCAATTGTGGTTCTAAGTTGAGAACTATCTGTATTTTAAAAGATTTCTCTTGTTTGTTCTTTGATAGGAATGGCCACAAAATTGAACACATTAAAATGTTTAAATAGGTGATTACATAATGCCTGTTTGAATTATGTAATCCAAAATCTTAAACAGAAACTAGTTCCGGTAATTGGAATTTTTTACTGATAACCGCCCTATTTAAGCCTTTAACTACATTAAAATAGTATATTCCTAAGAGCATACTCAATTATATGTAGGCATGCAACTTAGACTCCATACCTATTCTTAATTAGAAATTGTGCAATCAACATTTTAAAGAAGTTTCTTTCAAATCACATGCAGCATTTCCTATATTGTTCTTTAATTCTGCTGGAATTGCCAAGTTTAAATCAAGACATGACTATTTTCTTTATAGTACAGGTAAAAATTAATATTCTTATCCACAGAACTGACCTCTTCGATGTATGATCACTTTAGTGCTAGATGGAAGAAATATTTATTTAGTTATATTATCTCAGAAAACTCCTTCATCTTTGAGGAATTAGCCTGTTAAGAAGGTACTGACATCATGTTTTTATGGACATGGAAAGATAATTAAATCAGTCCTGCCTTTTCAGAGACATACTGCTGAGTTTTAAGATTATTATTACTGCTACTAATATCATGTTATACATTGATTACATTTAAGAAATCACATTGGTCTGGTGCCCTCTTTGCAATTGCTTTGCATTTTTTTTTTTTTTTTTACCTTATTCTTTGTGCTTCATACTGGTCATTGACCAAAATAAGGTTTGGACTGGATGCCTGTACATTTAATTTCTAAAGTTCATTTGCATTTGTTTCTGTTGTATGTATATTATTTTAATATTTTATTTCTGTCTTCTACCCCACTTTGTGTCAGATGCAATGTTGTATTATCTTGGACTTTGTCCAAAATCTTTTTTTTTTTAATAAAAGAAAAGTGAGCAGACCTGATTCTTGTGGCCTATCCTCACTGAAGAGATTTCCCATATAGAAAAAATTGAGCATAGAGACAGTGTTGCTGGACTCCCACTCCTGATGATTTAGAACAAATGTTATGCAGAGCCACATGTTTCTTTTAAGTTACTTGACAAAAGAGATAGGAACTAACACAGACTGAAGAAATCTTTAAAGATCAACTCTTAGGGTAAGAGCTTGACCTAGTAATCAATGATAGGTAAAGCATTCAGTTAAATATTCCACCAAACTGACAGCACTTTATTTTTACTTTGATTTTTATTTACAACATATTGATTTATTGAAAGCAATACAGGTAGTCTTCGACATCTGACCATTTGTTCAGTAACTGAAGTAATGAAAGTGCTGAATGAAGGGATTTTGGACTGATCCATCTCATTAGCAGGGTCCATATCAAATATTGGGAACCAGGACAATCCTATGATCGGTAGGCTACTGGAACAAATCATGCATGGATGACACAAAAGAACCTGGATATCATAGTTCCGGCTGATGATCCCAACAAAGCAAGCACAGTTGAGACATTGCAATCTCTAAGGGCAGATTTTATTAGGAATAACATACCGGCACTAATGAATGTGAAAGTCAGCTCTGTTAAAAGTGTAGCAACTCCCTCCCCCCACCACCACAGGTCACATTACCCAATTAAGCTCCAGGCAATTATGAGAAAGAATCTTCAGCAGACAAAACAGACTCATGGATGACCTTCCATAGCTGCAACACATATTCCATTCTCCCCACTCTCCCCCCTGGTTCTGTAGACAAACCAAGGGGAAAAAATGTAGACCTAATGAGAGTGGATATATGAAACATAGAGGAGCTGCATTGATGGAAGACTTGCATCTGTACTGATTGAGCAGCAGTTAGTCAAAACTTCAACATAGTGAAGAAGAAACTGCTCTCACAACTTGAGATAGATCTCTTATGTATTACACATTATATCCTGGATTCAACAGGATGTGCAGCCAGCACCTGAAGCTGTAATATCACTGCTACCCATGCCAAAAACTGATCTGAGGCATAAGATCATGTATAAATTAGCTAGTAAACCCTCAAGACCAGTTACCATTAGATAGACTGCTAGAAGATGCTGTAGAGCTTTCACAACAATCCATAAGACCACTATAACCCAAACTGATAAACTTATATACACTTGAGCAGCTATAATGTTGAAGTTACTTGGCTATATGATCAAGAAGAACAGTAGCTAAGATCAAGGCAACTCAGAGGTTAGTCTTTTTGGAATTACAGAACATAAGATTCAGCTACTGGAAAAACTAAAAAAGGTCTGCTCCATCTGAAGCCTGCTAAATAAAGTCACAACCCTGGCTATCAAACTAAGGAGAAGCACTAGAAAAGCAGAGGCCAAGAAGATAATTGCCCTATTCTCCAAAGACTATCCAAGGTATACTTCCAGCTGCATGGATCAACCAAGTAAGAGCAGTGACCAACAGCAAAAATTAAACAGTACAGAAAAAACATGGGGAAAAGAGAAGATACATAATACCAGTGCAAAGTAGCTGCAAGTCCTAAGAGTAGCTGTTCCCAGAACAAGAACAGTCACTTTCACAGAAGCAGACACCCAACAGTAGGTCAAGAACATGAAGAGCTGGCCCATATATGATGGACACCTACCAATTAAAGAAACTAACAGTACTGCATGAAGTCCTAGCAGCATACATGAACCACCTCCTGGCAGCTGGCTCACATCCAAATTAGCTAACACAAGGAAGAACACTATTGATCATGAAAGACCCCCACAAAAGAACATAATTATCCAACTGCTGATCAATAACTTGCCTCTCCACAAAATGGAAAGTTCTATCAGTACCAGGTCATAGGACCATAACAGGAAGTACATGATCACAGCTCAAATAGGCATTGGGAAAAACATCACTGGTTCAAAGCACTATTTGCTCATAGAGTGGTCTGCCAAGATGCATGCATATATGTTTATGCACACACACACACGCACACACGTTAATATATTAACCACTCTCCCAGCTAAGGAGTGCTCCAACCATCAATGTGACCATTTTGACTTTCCACATCCTCTGTATTCTCTATTTCTTCCTTCAGGCCCTGATACTTCTCCAGCTTAGAATCATAGGGCTGGGAGGGATCTCAGAGATCTTCTAGTCCAATCCCTACTCAAGGCAGGAATCTTATATCAACCCAGTCAATGGTTGTTCAGTCTATTTTTGAAAACCTTCCAGTGGTGGAGCACCTACAACCCCAGGAGACAAGTTATTCCATTGATCAATTGCTCTTACTGTCAGAAAATTTCTCCTTACTTCTAAGTTGTATCTCTCTTTGACAAGCTTCTACCCATTAATTCTTGTCCTTCCATCTGAAGCCCTAGACAATAAGCCAATCTCCTTTTCTTTGTGACAGCCTCATAAGTACTGGAAGATAGTTATCATGTTCCCCTTGATCCTTCTCTTTTATAGGCTAGATATACCTAGGTCCTTCAATCGTTTGTCATATGATTTAGTCTTCAGACCTCTTATCATCTTTGTTGCTCTTCTCTGCAACAAACCTCTTCCAGGGGTTTCAACATTTTTTTTTTACATTGTTGTGACCAGAACCGGAGGCAATATTCCAAGTGTGGTCTCATCAGTGTAGTGTAAAGTGATACTGTTCTGACATATCCACAGCAACAGATGTGAGTAGTGTATATTTATTGTACAACTCTACTTGTTATAGCAATATCCCCCCAAATCCCCCAAGTCACAAACTCCCCTCCCAAGCAGTTCAGTGAGTAAGTCTAAGCACATATGCATGAAGCTAAAGCAGTACATTCTCAAGCAAACACCCCCATAGGGAAACTCCCTGAGGCAAGGTGAAATCCAGATGCAAATCCAAGTTTAGGAAAAGCCAACAAGACAAACCCAAGGATCACAGTGCAAAATCTGGATACAGGAAGCACAGAGCCGAAGATAAAGCTCAGGGGGAAAAAATGGTTGTCTTTGCCAACTGCTCCCTCCCCAATACCTGACTAAATAATCCACAACCTGGTGTTCCTGATTAAGAGGGAGAAGACTGCTTTCTCATAAGGAGCCTCTCTAACCATTTCTGAGCTTTCTGTCTCTCTACTCTTTGTATCTGCAGATCCAGAGGAGGCAGCAGCTGTTACTCATCGGAGGCAACCTGTTGCTGATTGTCAGTGTTAATTGGCGGCAGCCATGCCTCTCCTTCCTCTTCTTGAGTAGGTAACTGTCCATCAGGTTGATCAAGCCCCCAGTGCCTGATAGATCTGGGATTGCATTCTCACTCCCAAGGTCTCTGAGGACTACTGCGGACCCTAGGTCCCTGTGTTTGAAAACTCCAGTTCCAGCTCATCCTCCTCCTCTCAATCAACAGCCAATGGGGCCATCATAGATACTATCACTTCTTGTCTTGATGCTATCCCTCTGTTGATTGTTATGACTCAGGTTGCCTAGGCAGAGATAGACTTCAATAGAGTCCTTTATTGCTCTGTTGTTAAATTCCACAACAAACGGCTCTACAAGAGCCGGTAAGGCTCCACTGCACACTTCCCTGAAGGCAGCCACCCACAGTCCAACAAACAAAAGCCAGTAAGCAACAAAAGCAATTTGCAAAGGCAGAGAGGAAGTCCAAAGACAAGATGCAAGCTCACCGGACAAGATCCAAAGTCAAGGTCCACAGGGCAAGGTAAGTGCACAGGGCAAGGTAGGTCCACAAGGGAAAGGCAAGTACACAAAGCAAAAGGCAAGTACACAAAGCAAAGGCACAGGCAAAAACAAGAGTCAAGGCTGAGTTTTTCCAGAGCTGGGGGAGCGTATGCCAAAGCAAACAATTGTTCTGTCAACTCTACAAATGAGCATGGCTGCAGCCATTTTTCCTATTCATTTTCGGTTGCCACATAGAATGGAGGGAGGGGGGTTGCCAGGTGTTTCGCTAGTCAAAATAATCTTTTGTCCCATGGGAACTAAGGCCATTGGCTGCTCCCGAAACTGCAGGCTGGGCGTTGTGTAAAAAGCCTGCCAAGATGTATTAGGGAACGTAGTTGCATAGTTTTAGGAGTGGGATTTTTAACTTTGTATTGGAGAATTGTTTACGTGTGTCTCCAGACTTGGTTTCACTTTTGATGTGCCGATACTTTGTAACTAATAAACATGTCATGGTTCCGATAGATGAAACCCAGCAAAAGAACTTCAAGGCAAGATTCTTCCTCAAAGAACATTTTATTTAGGAAACAAAGTATTGGCATTACATAGTTGAACCCAAAAACTAAATTCCCTTCCCCCAGATACAAAGTAACAAAGTGCAATTCCCACCCCTAATAAGCTGTCATAAATCACATTCTCCAGTTAGCCTAAAGTGCGGGCTTTCTACCCAGCTCCTCAGCCCGCCAAAACGTTATCAGCTCGTCCTTGGGTTCCCACAAAGCAACGTTATTGTTATGGCTAGCTGAGTTCGAGCTTTCATCCCAACCCCCTCTTTCTGCACCTGATTTTTAACTACCAGAATAAGCATGTTAAAAGAGAAGAGAAAATGGCTGCAATTTCATCAGTTGTCAGAGCTGGAACATCCAATGTTTACAGCGTTGACATATGTTCTTTGAGGAATTTGCAAGCCTCGGAGTTCTGCTTTATTCGCCTCTGTCTGTCGGAACCATGACATTAAACCAAGTTTCCTAAAACTTCATTTTCTTAGGGTGCTGGGCCCCGACCGCCTACCCACTCACTTTTGAGAGAACTGTAAAGACTCAGCAAAGACTCGAGATGGAGAAGAAAATTGAAACCGCAACAGGATTCAGGCTGTTGGAGTGCAGGCTGGTGCTCCAGCCACTGAGGAGGCATCACTGGCGGGCTCGGCCAAAAACCAGGTTGATCCAACCTCGGAAGCTGGTACCGCAGGAAGGAGCTACAGCCCTAGCGGACCTATTTCAAGCCGAGGCTGCCCCTCAGCACAGGAGCACTCCTGTAACCACTGGAGAGGAGCTCTTATTGCTGCCGTCCCAGGGTTCTTCATCTGCGGACTGCAAGAAAGGAGAGGGGTCAATGGGATGGGACGACTCCGGAGAGTGTAGATTTCAGTCCACAGTCCACAGCCCCTCGCTCGAACAGCTGAAGGAGAAGTTTGGACGGCTGGAGGTAAAGGATACAATTCCTGTTGTCCAAGAGGTGGGTGCCATGGGGGGAACTGCCAAGAGCTACCCATCTCTTCCCCCCCCTTGCTGGAGTTCCAGCTCAACCGCCGGGGCTCGTGCTGCTTCGCCCATCCCCCAACCAGCTGTGATACCAAGCCCTGTATCCCAGCCAGGTTCGTTGCCGCGGCCTCGGGATGCCAGTTCTGGAGACCAGCCAAAAGAAGTTCGGAGAGTGGGTCGGCCATGTCTCCAGGACTAGCAAGCCGCCCAAGCCCAGCAGCAGGTGCAGGCAGCTCTGCCAAAGTTTAAGCCACCTCCCATCAAGCCCACATTTGATGGGGATCCCAAGAAGCTGACCTTCTTCTTAAACCAGGTGTGGGCTCATTTAGATCGCTACGCTTATGCCTATCTGGATGGGGCTATGATGGTGAATGCTGTGATGGCAAATTTAGAGGGGGAAGCGTCCGACTGGGTGACCAACCTCCACGATGAAGGGACTCCTGAATTGCACATTAATCTATTCATCGAGTAACTGAGGGGTCATTTTGAAGACGAATCCCGAGCTCTGCTGGCTGAGAAAGAAATCCACTGCCTGAAGCAAAGAGGTCACCCCACTAAGGAGTACATTTGAGAATTCAGGAGATTGCTAGCCCGCTCGGGCAGTGGCCAGAATGGTCACTGATCAATTACTTCAAATGGGCTAGATCATGACTTGCTTCAAGGCTGCATTATTCAAGGTTTTCCTAACCTATTGTGCAAGTGGTACCGCATGGTGGTAGAACGGGACATCGAGCTGGACTGCCCCCAAAAGTCAAGCATCACCGAACCCAAGCCACCACGCATCCAGAAAAGACGCCTTTATGGCCGATGTTCCCAAGCCACTGCAGCCACCAGCGCAGGGGTAGGCAACCCAAAACACTCAAAGAGCCACTTGGACCCGTTTCCCACCAAAAACAAAACACTGGGAGCCGCAAAACCCTTTTGATATCTAAAATGAAGATAACACTGCATATATCCTTTTTTACCTTTATTATATGTGTGTGTGTGTGTGTGTGTGTGTGTTTATATATGTGTGTGTGTGTGTGTATATATATATGCATGTGTGTGTATATATATGTGTGTGTGTTTATATATAAACACATGGAGGAGCGGACCGATGACTAGGTCGAGAGCCCGGGCGCAGAAACAGCCAGTCATATAAGAATGGACTCCCAAATTTTACGTTATATGCTCTGATGATGTCGGCAGTGTGGCCGACGAAAGCTCAGCTTTGTAAACTAAACAATCTTTGTTTTAAGATTTTTATCCCGGTGATCGCTTTTATTTATTTGCTTTATGATATATGTGTGTGTATATATACACACACACATATACACACACATATATATACACATACATACACACACACACATATATATACACACACACACACATATATATATACACACATACACACACACATATATATATAAAATAAAGGTAAAAAAGGATATATGCAGTATTATCTTCATTTTAGATGTCAAAAGGGTCTTTCTCTGTCTCTCTCTGTCTCTCCCCCCCTTTCTCCCTCTCTCCGATCTTTTGCTCACCTGGCAAGCTGGCTTCAAGCTGTTCTGCAACAAGCTCAGGGGTTGGCAAGCTCGGCTCTTTTATGACTCATGGACTTCAACTCCCAGAATTCCTGAGTCAACATAGCTGGGCTAGCTAGCTCTCTCCTGCCCTTCCTGCTTCCTGCAGAGACGCAGGAAAGGGAGGAGCCTCGCCCAGTAAGCTTGTCGGCTCTTCGGAACAGGGTGAGGCTACTCTCTTTTTTACACACACACACACACAAAGAGAGAGAGAGAGAGAGAGGGAGAAGCAAGCTCTGTCTCTTTCTCTTTCTGCAAATAGCAGAGGAGGCTGGGAGCCGCAGGGGAAGGCTCAAACAGCCACATGCGGCTCCGGAGCCGCAGGTTGCCGACCTGTGGTGTATACAATAGGCCTCCAAAGCAAACAGAGGAAGTAGATGATTTTTTTTTTGCTAGTCAGTTAATTAAGGTATGTAGGAAACACACCTCAATAATAATGGGACTTTAACTACTCTGATATCAACTGGGAGACAAATGCTGCACTAAGTGGAAGATGAAACAGGTTCCTGTCAAACCTAGCAGACAATTTTGTCTCTCAAAAAGTAGAGAAAGGAACTAAAAGGTTAGCCATACTGGACTTAATTCTCACTAACACAGATGAAATAATAGAAGGCATTGACATTACAGGAACATTGAGGGGTAAGTGATCATGCAATATTCGAATTCACCATTATGCAAGCACAAACAATAGAATAAAGTCAAACTAGAGTCTTGGACTTTAAGAGAGCTGATTTCAATAAACTTAGACAGAGCTTGGGAAGGATTCCATAGATGAGAATCCTCAAGGGGAAAACAACCCCAAAAGCTTGGGAAACTTTGAAAAGTGAGATTAAAAAACCCAGTCTAGCACAATTCCAATGAAGAAGAAAAATAAGAGCTCTCAAAAGAAACTAGCACAAAGAACTCTGTGATAAACTAAAAGACAAAAAGGGTAAGTATAAAAAATGGAAAGAGGGGCACATAACTAAGGTAGAATATCAGCAAATAGCTCAAACCTGCAAAGATGAAGTTAGGAAAGCTAAGGCTCGAAATGAATTAAGACCTGTGAAAAAAGTTAAAAATAACAAAAAAAAAGCCTCTTTCAACATGCAAAAAACAAGAAAAAAGTCAAGAAAACTACTGGTCCATTAATGGGAGAAATGGCAAGAAGGTGATGAGCAACAGGGAGAAAGCAGAAGTGCTTAACTTGTTTTTTTGCATCTGTCTTTACACAAAAGGGAAAAAAACCCAGTCCAACCTATAAAAAACAGTATTGTTAGGAATTCATGTTAAAATAGACAAGAAAATGGTAAGAGAACACCTCTCCACCTAGATGCGTTCAAATCACCAGGACCAGATGGATTACACCTCAAGATTCTGAAGGAACTGGCAGACATGATCTCAGAACCACTGAATCATATTTTTCAAAGATCCTGGAGCACCAGGGATCTATCAGAGGACAGAAAAAGGGCTGATGTAGTTCCCATCTTCAAAGAAAGGAGAAAAAATGGAACCAGGAAACTACAGACCTATCAGCTTGACATCAATACCTGGGAAGAAACTGGAAAAGTAATCAAGCAACAAATCTGTGAACATGTAGAGCAGGGGTCTGCAGCCCACTATCGGGCCATGGCCTATTTGAAATCAGGCCTCACGAGAGGCGGGCTGGCATGCATGCCCACGCATAGCTCAACTTGTGAGTGCACAGCTCAACTCATGTGAGCAGCAAGTTGTGCGCATGCGCGCACACACAGCTTGACTTGAATTAAGTTGTGAGTTGAGTTCCGCATGTGCATTCATGCTGGCCCACTGCTCATGCAGCCTGGTTCCCCTCTTTCTCCCAGCCAGGCCACAAAGCTGAAAAGGTTGGGGGATCACTGATCTAGAGGCAAATAAAGTCATAACCAGACGCCAACAGTGAAAAACAGATCATACCAAACAAATCGTATTTCATTGTTGTGACAAAATTAGTGGATCAGAGAAATGATCTGGATATAATTTACTTGGACTTCAGTAAGGCATTTGATAAAGTTGACCACAACCTACTACTTGTTAAGATAGAAAAATGTGGATTAGACAGCATCAGATGGATTCATAACTGGCTGACCAACTGCACTCAACATGTAGACCTTAATGGAACTGCATCTACATGGAGGGAAGTATGCAGCGGGATAACCCAAGGCTCTGTCTTAGACCTAGTACTCTTCCATATCTTGATCAATGATTTAGATGAGGGGATAGAAGAGGAACTCATCAAATTTGGAGATGACAACAAGCTAGCAGGAATAGCCAACACTCCAGAAGATACAGAAGGATCTTGAACATTGGGCTGTATCTAACAAAATGAAATTCAGTGGTGAAAAAAGTAAGATTCTACATTTAGGTAAGAAAAACCAAATGCACATGCTGGCTAAGGAATTCTGGGAGTTGAAGTCCACGAGTTATAAAAGAGCCAAGGTTGCCTACCCCTGGTATAGGTGATACCTGGCTCAATAGTATCTGCAAGAGGGATCTTGGAGTCCTAGTGGACAATCATTTAAATATGAACTAGCAGTGTGTTGCAGCTACCAAAAAAGCCAATGCAGTCCTAGGCTGTATTAACAGAGGGACAGAATCAAGATCACATGAAGTATTAGTACTAGTTTATAATGCCTTGATAAGACCATACTTGGAATACTGCATCCAGGTTTGGACGCCATGATATAAAAAAGATGGGGGACAAAACGTATAAAGAATGGTTGCAGGAATTGGGTATGTATAGTTTAATGAAAGGAAGGACTAAGGGTGACATGATAGCAGTGTTCCAATATCTAAAGGGTTGCCCTAAAGAAGAGGGGTTAACCTATTTTCCAAAGTACCTGAAGGCAGGACAAGAACAATAGATAGAAACTAACCAAGGAGAGAAGCAACCTGGAACTAAGGAGAAATTTCTTGACAGTTAGAACAATTACAGGCAGTCCTCGACTTAACAACAGTTCATTTAGTGACCATTCAAAGTTACACAACACTGAAAAAGTGACTTATGAACGTTTTTCATACTTACAACTATTGCGGCATCCCCATGGTCCCATGAACAAAATTCAGATGCTTGGTAATTGATTTATATTTATGATGGTAGAAGTGTTCAAGGGTCATGTGATCCCCTTTTGCGACTTTCTGACAAGCAAAATCAATGGGGAAGCCAGATTCAATTAACAACTGTGTTATTAACTTAACAACTGCAGTGATTCACTTAACAACTGTGGCAACTGTGGTTGTAAAGTGGGGCAAAACTCACTTAACAAATGTTTCACTTAGCAACAAATTTGGGGCTCAATTGTGGTCGTAAGTCGAGGACTGCCTGTAATCAGTGAAATGACTTGCCTCCAGAAATTGTGGGTGCTCCAACACTGGAGATTTTTAAGAAGAGTTTAGACAACCATTTGTCTGAAATGGTATAGGTTTCCTGCCTGAGCAGGGGATTGAACTTACTAAAAACCTCCAAGATCACTTCCAATTCTATTATTCTGTTATTCCTGTAGTTATTTCAGTGCCACATAGTCAGTTCTGTATTCAAATTGCCTCCACAGATAGTGATTCTCCAGTCCTGTTTTTTGAGGTATACAGTAAGTAATGAATGTGAATGATTTGTCAAACTCTGAAGCTTGTAGCACAATAAAATTATTGTGAGTTGCTTTCAGTTTCTCAAACTCATCCTAGCATTCCTCAGAACAATCAGTTTGTTCTTCAGAATTAACTCTAGCAACGGTCCTGAAATTTGGCTGTACTTGGGCACAAATCTTTGACAATGACCAGCAAGCACCAGGAATGAATGCTCATATCTTTTCTTTGTAAGATAAGAGAATTTCTGGACAGCCTGTACATTTTTCTACACAGCTTTGATATAGCACTATAGCTTACCCTCTGTCCCAAATGTACCACTTGACTTAGATCATTTTTTTTTATCCCCTCCATATTGAATTGCTTGGGATATTAGATGCAAACTGCATCTCTTTCTCATAGATATATATTGAGTGTCTGAACCCATCTGACAAGCAACTTGGAATATCATAAATGTCTGGCATAATGTTTTACATCCACAATAACTATTCAGATCACCTCAGCTTTAATTCATTTACTGCAAATTAAATTAATGTTCTAATAGAATAAATAGCTCAACATCTCTTTAAATAGCTCGAGCATCTATTTATGATTTGCCCAATATTGGAACTTCCACAACTTTTTACCTCCTTTTTTAAAATGGATGTCTGTGATGTAGGAATGATCTTTTACAATCCTTATATTCCTGTGCATATAATTTCAGAAATTAAAATACTGAACTATAATGACTAAATATGCCAATGTATTCTATGTCATGTCATGTCATGTTAATAGAAAATCACCCAGGGAATAATAATTCCATTGTTCTCCTCATTCATTGATTCATCAATATTCATTGATAACTAGACAATTAGTTTATTGTTCTAGGTCAGTGATGGCGAACCTTTTAGAGACCGAGTGCCCAAAACCCGCCCCCCGCCCCGCCCTGCCTGCCCCACCCGCCTCCTGCCCCGCCCGCCCGCAGGGCCACCCGCCTCCATGGCCTGCCACAGATCACCCAGGCAGCCCTGCAGCGCCATGGCAACCACACCCTCCGCCTGCACCCTGCAACATCATCTGTGCACGACGGGGAATGAGGGTGGAGTCTTGTCCCTGCTGCCCGGCCTGCCATGTCCTTAGCTGCGCTGCTCCATGCAGGAGGGGGCAGCAGGGGGAGGCGGGGCTGGGATGACAGCGCGCGTGCCCACAGAGAGGGCTCCGAGTGCCGCCTCTGGCACGCGTGCCATAGGTTCGCCACCACTGTTCTAGGTACTTCACTGTAAAAAGGATATGAAGAAATAGTAGATGATACAGAAGATTTACTGGGCTAATAAGGAATATGGGAATAAAGCCTGTCAAAGGCATATGTTTTGAATCATTTAGACAGACATGCCTTTTTCTATGTTTGATTACAGTATGGAAATGCTTTGGAAGCTGTTCTGGCTGCCTCATGCAAATGCATACATACATGCAGTACTTTGTAAAGCAGAGAATGAAAAGACACTATTTATTGGCACAGGATATGTTGGAATCCATAAACAGAAACAAATATAAGTTAAAATAGAAAATGAATACTTACACATTTGTTAATCACCAGATTAAAAATTAAAGTAAATGGAGAAAGAAAGCAATATTGATATTGCTCTCTATTGTCACCTACATAGCCAGGCAGAAAATCTGGATAATGTCTTCCAAAAGTCAACAATATATTGTCCTATATTTGAAGTTGAACTGATGGAAGATTTTAATTATCCTAACACAGTGATGGCGAACGTTTTAGAGACCGAGTGCCCAAACCGCAACCCAAAACCCACTTATTTATCGCAAAGTGCATTGTGGTGCCCTCGGGGGGGGCAGTGGGGGAGCATGGCCAACTGGGTGGGTGTGGCTGTGGTGATCATGGCAGACTGGGTGGGCATGGCTGGGGTGGGTATGGCCACCTCGATGTTGCTCATGGGGGGATGCCTGTGGGGGCTGGGCAGGATTGGGGGAGATCCAGGGGGACTTGTGGGTGGGGCAGTGGGCAGGAGGCTTTTCCTGCAGGGTGAGACGGGGTAGGGCGGGGGTGCCATTGCTGCAGGGCAAGGCAAGGCGAGGCAGGGGTGGCTGCTGCCTGACACCATCGGCCCCCGCACACAGAGGCCAGCGAGTGCATGGGGGAGTGCTCTACCACCTCTACTCGAGCTTGCTAGCCGGCCACTTCGCCTCCTTTGTGCTGGGCGGGGCTGTTGCTCCAGGTGCCGGTGGCAGCCTAATGGACCTGCGTGAGATGCTGGCAGTGGCGGCGGGCATGCCCACAGAGAGGTCTCTGAGTGCCGCCTCTGGCACGCATGCCATAGGTTCGCCATCACTGTCCTAACATTTGTTGGGAGACAAATGCTGATTTTTTAAATTTTAAATGAAAGTGAAACTGAACTTAACCATCTATTTTGGGTTTCACAAAAGGGAATTGTAACAAAGACTGAAGAATAATAAGTAGGATCCCATCAAATGGGGGAGGAAATTATCTAAATGAGGAGATGTGAAAACTTGGAATTGAAAAACTTGTGTCGGAAAAGTAAAAGCTTAGAGTAAAAGCTTAGCAAACCTTAAGAAAAGCCTTTAGATTTGTTCAAATTAAAAGAGAAAAACAATAGCAATCAGTATACCAGCTGCTGTTGGTTTGATCTCTGGGCTTGGTAATTAGGTTGCAAATGTTTCATCTCCATTCGGGAGGACATCTTCAGTGTGGTTTGAACTGTGCTCGATTTGTTTGGAATGTTGCTTCCAGTATTTCAGTTGATGAGGTGTTTTAGGCGTTTCCATATTTCTTTCACGAGGTTATAAGTGGGTGTGCCAGGGAGTGAGATGATCGGTCTGAGTGGGGTGTTTTCTTTGTGCACTTTCAGGAGACCATAGAACTGTGCTATGTTTGAATCGGTTGCTTTCATCCTCTGGTATTCCTCTCTGTAGCTTTTTTATGGTTTTTTATGTAGCTTTTTTATGGTTCTGTTGATCTTGTTGGTCAACTTCGTCGTTGGGTCCGTTTCTCTCAAAGACTCTGTATAAGTATCTCTATTCTGCTAATCTGGCTTCTGTTGCAATGGGATTCTGCTCTTCTGAAAAGTGTTCTGACACAGTTTTGTTTAGGGCATTTGGGATGGTTGCTGTGGAAGTTTAGGATTTGGTCCTAAACAGTGCAACAACTGTGAAAAGAACTATGTGGGCCAAACAGGAAAAAAGCTATGTACCAGACTGCACGAGCACTCCCTGGCTATCAAAAGACATGACCCTTTGTCCCTCATGTCTGTCCACGAGGACTCGGAAGGACACAAACTCAATCTAACCAGGACCACAATTATAACCCAAGCAAGGTCAAGGAGAGAAAGAGAATTCCTCGAGGCCTGGTTCTCCACAACCAATGAGTGAACAGACACATTCACATCGACTCCGCCTACCAACCAGAGCGCGAGAGAGCTACTTCAATTGAAATACCGGAAGCAACATTCCACACAAACCGAACACAATTCAAACCACACTGAAGATATCCCCCCAAAAGGAGGTGAAATGTTTGCAACCTAATTACCAAGCCCAGAGATCAAATCAACAGCCCATATGGCCTGAAAATTATGAACATTGATGATTCCCCATTAGACTGGAGATTAAGATGTCACTAAGAACAGTCCTGGGCCTTCTGGTCTTTTAACATTTTATTAAATGCCTGAATAAAGAGACAAGTAAAATAGTCTTCTCAAATTTGCATATGATATAAAATTCCATGGGATAGATAAAGCTAAAATATAGAAATTAAAAATGTTTTATTGATCTGGAGAATTGGGGTGAAAGTAATAGAATTTAATTTTACAGAAAGAAATCCAGAATTTTTCATTTTAAGAAGTAAAAGTAAATTTAAATAGGGAGATTCCCCCTTCACTGGATGTGTTCAAAGGCCTGGCATTTTTCTGTAATGCTTTAGACTACAGTACTTACTAATCAGGGCATTGGACTTAGAATAGAATAGAGCTGGAAGGGACCTTGGAAGTCTTCTAGTCCAGCCCCCTGCTCAAGCAGGAGAACCTATACCAGTGATAGTGAACCTTTTAGAGACCGAGTGCCCAAAACCCGGACCCCACCCTCCGCCCCGTCCCACCAGCTCCGCCCCCACCCACCTGCAGGGCCACTCACCACCTCCATAGCCCACCGCAGATTGCCCAGGCGGCCCAGCAGCGCCATGGCGGCCATACCGTCCACCTGTGTCCCACAGCATCAACTGCGCGCGATGGGGCGCGAGGGCGGAGCCTTGTCCCCGCTGCCCGGCTGCCATGTCCTTGGCTGTGCTGCTCCGCGCGGGCTGCGCTTGGGGGCGACTCTCCTCTGGGGGGGTTGCTGGTGAGGGGGCCGTGGGGGGTGGAGGGGCTGGGGCGATGGCGCCCGTGCCCACAGAGAGGGCTCTGAGTGCCACCTCTGGCACGTGTGCCATAGGTTCGCCACCACTGACCTATACCATCTCAGACAAGTGATTGTCTAATCCAGGGGTAGGCAACCCAAAACACTCACAAGAGCCACTTGGACCCGTTTCCCACCAAAAACAAAACACTGGGAGCCGCAAAACTCTTTTGATATCTAAAATGAAGATAACACTGCATATATCCTTTTTTACTTTTATTATAGGTATATATATGTGTGTGTGTGTGTATATATGTGTGTGTGTATATATGTGTATATATATATGTGTGTGTATATATATGTGTGTATATATATATGTGTGTGTATATATATACACATACATGTAGGTCTTTGGTAATTCGGGTTTTCTCCCGTGTAAAATTGAAAGTGTCTTGGCAACGTTTCGACGAAGTCCCATTCGTCATCTTCAGGCTGGTGTCTTCGGCTTCGTGCTTCTAGGAGCACGAAGCCGAAGACACCAGCCTGAAGATGACGAATGGGACTTCGTCGAAACGTTGCCAAGACACTTTCAATTTTACACGGGAGAAAACCCGAATTACCAAAGACCTACATACAAACACCCGTGAAAACCTCAGAAAACATACACATACATATATACACACACACATATATACACACACATATATATACACATATATACACACACACACACATATATATATACACACACACATACACACAACACATATATATACATACACACATATATATACACACATACACACACACACACACACATATATACACACACACATACACATATAAAATAAAGGTAAAAAAGGATATATGCAGTATTATCTTCATTTTAGATATCAAAAGGGTCTCTCTCTGTCTCT
Organism: Azemiops feae; assembly: GCA_023970755.1. Taxonomy (NCBI): domain Eukaryota; kingdom Metazoa; phylum Chordata; class Lepidosauria; order Squamata; family Viperidae; genus Azemiops; species Azemiops feae. The sequence continues at coordinate 1,436,039 of JALGBA010000474.1, read as the reverse complement.
CTCTCTCTTTCTCTCCCCCCTCCCTCTGGGATCTTCTGCTCACCTGGCAAGCTGGCTTCAAGCTATTCTCCAAGGGGGTAGGCAAACTCGGCTCTTTTATGACTCATGGACTTCAACTCCCAGAATTCCTGAGTCAGCATAGCTGGGCTAGCTAGCTCTCTCCTGCCCTTCCTGCTTCCTGCAGAGACGCAGCAAAGGGAGGAGCCCCGCCCACAATGAGCTTCTCAGCTCTTCGGAACAGGGTGAGGCTAATCTCTTTTTTACACACAGACACACAAAACACACACACAAACACACACACACAGAGAGAGAGAGAGAGAGAGAGAGAGAGAGAGAGAGAGAAGCAAGCTCTGTCTCTCTCTGCAAATGGCAGAGGAGGCTGGGAGCCGCAGGGGAAGGCTCAAAGAGCCACATGCAGCTCCGGAGCCGCAGGTTGCCGACCTGTGCACCAGCGTCTCCCAAGCACCAGCCAGGGTTCCAATCAAGTGCTACCGGTGCCGTCAGATGGGACACCGAGCTGTGGAGTGCCCAGCTTCTCACCCTCAACCCTGGAGCGTGCCAGTTTCTGCCACGAAAAAGCAAAGAGCTCCCAGAGGGGGAAGAGAAGAAACTAACTGGGCATGTCAGGACCCGGGTGTCCAAGCCTCCCTTCCGGCCAACCTCAAAGCCAAACCCCAATCTGAGCCACAGCAGATGCCTGCATCATACAAAAGTGATGAGGAAGGCAAGGAGAACCCCATGTTGAGTCAGCCCATTCCCTCTTTTGCCATTCCTGCCAGACTGGTACTGCCCAAAACAGGGGCTCACATGAATTTGAATGTCCTAATAAACTCGGGGTGCACTCGGTGCTTAATTAACTTAGCCACTGTACTCAAACTGGGCATCCGAGCCAAGCTATTGCCCCTACCCATGAGGTTTGAGCAGGCCGATGGGTCTCTCATCAGAGGTGCCCCTGCCATGCATCTAACCAAACCTGTGCGCTTGGAAATGGGTCGGCATTGGAAAATCATCCGTTTTGTGGTGGTTCCAAAGATGACTGAAGCAGTAATTTTGGGGCTAGTGTGGCTTGATAAATGGTGTCCTAACATCTGGTGGGAGGAGGGAATGCGGAAATTAAGACTGGGGACAGGACCCCTCCCACCTGCCACTGAAGATAAAACAAAGACTGGCCATCAGCGAGATTCCAGGGGAGCCCCGCGAAATCCTAAAAACTATAGCTGAAAAACTGCCAGGGATTTAACTGGTCCCCACAGAATACCATGATTTGGCAGAAGCGTTTAGTGAGAAGGAATGTGAGGTCCTCCCCCCACACTGGGCTACAGACTATGCTATTGAAATTCTACCCGGTGCCAAGCTCCCAAAACCAAAGATGTACTCTATGACGCCCAGAGAAATGAAAGAATTGATTAAAAACTTAGCTCGGGGTTTCATTCAGCCAGCCAAATCACCCATGGCCACTCCTGTGCTTTTCAAAGAAAAGAAAGATGCCTCTCTTAGATTATGCATAGATTTTAAATCTCTGAACGTAGTCAGCATGGAAAATACGTACTCCCTCCCCCTGATGAAGGACATGTTAGCCCACCTGGCCAAAGGAAAAATCTTTACCAAGCTGGATTTAAGAGAGGCTTATTATCAGATCCGGATTAGGGAGGGGGACAAATGGAAAACAGCCTTTAATTGCCTTTTGGGGAGCTTCCAATTTAAAGTGATGCCTTTGGGACTGCAGGGGGCCCCCACTGTGTTTATGCAATTGATAAATCAAGTGCTCCATGATCATTTATACAAGGAGGTTTTGGTTTATTTTGATGACATCCTTATTTACACTGAAACCATGGATAAACACATCAAATTGGTCCATGAGGTGTTCAAAAGACTGTTAAAAGCCAAACTGTATACAAAGCTGTCAAAGTGTGAATTTCACCAGACACACCTTGATTATTTAGAGTATCAGATTTCAAATGAGGGGGTAGAGATGGACCCCGCCAAAGTAAAAGCAGTACTAGAATGGCAACCCCTGCACACCTGCAAGCAGCTTCAAAGTTTTCTGGGGTTTGCCAACTTTTATCGTCAATTTATTCCCTCTTTCACAAAGGAGCCATGCCAATCACCGATTTACTCAAAACAGGAAAAGGAGGGGAAAACCCCCGACCTTGTCAGCCATTGCAATGGTTGTTAGAGTGCCAGGCAGCGTTCGAAAAACTAAAGAGACTCTTTGCAGCTGAACCAGTTCTTAACCACCGTGACCCCGGACAGCAATTCATCATTCAAACTGATGCAAGTGATGTGGCCATGGGGGCCATTCTCTTACAAAAGAATCACAGAAGGGAGTTAGAACCCTGTACTTACACTTCCCGAAAAGTAACTGACACTGAGAGGAGGTGGGCAGTTTGGGAGAAAGAGGCTTTTGCAGTTCGTTGGGCATTGCTGACATGGCGTCACTTCTGGGAAGGGGGGAAATACCTTTTGAGGTATGGACTGATCACAAAAATGTGGAGGCTCTAAAAAAAACCCCGCAAACTTTTCCCGAAGCAAGTTCAGTGGGCTCAATACTTCAACCATTTTAATTTCACTTTAAAGTATTTTCCTGGGGATAAGAACTTTTTGTCTGATGCATTATCTAGAATGCCCCAGTTCAAGAGCCACCAAGATGAAGTAATTAACTCCATTATTCCTCTGCCACAATCTGCTTCTAAATAACAACCAGATCGCGGACACAGAGACCCCCTGCCAATCCTGACAACTGCTTACTGAAGGAATTGAAAGAGAAGTTAGAGACTGATGCCTGGTTCAAAGATAACAAATCTTATTTTAACCCTAAAGGGGGGACTAGCTTGGCAAGGTTCCAAGTTATACCTCCCAGATGGCCTCAGACTCCAAGCATTGCAACGGAGTCATGACACTAAGCAAGCAGGTCACTTTGGATTTTTAAAGACATTGCATCTGGTGCGGAGGCAATTCTGGTGGCCAGGAATGAAAAAAGACATTGAGAGTTATGTTAAGAGTTGTGCCACCTGTGCTGCCATGAAGAGGCATCCGGGAAACCCCCAGGATTATTGCAACAAGTTGCTGACCCCTCCCAGCCTTGGGAGGAGATAGCCATGGATTTTATAGTGGAATTACCTGAGAGCAAGGGAAACACTGTAATATGGACTGTGATTGATCTATTTTCCAAACAGGAACATTTCATCGCTTGCTCAGGACTTCCCTCTGCCCAGAACTAACCGAATTGTTTTTGAAACACATATACCGACTTCATGGTGCCCCAAAGCAGATTATTTCTGACAGAGGGGTCCAGTTTACTGCAAAGTTCTGGAGGGAGTTTGTTAAACTGATTGAGTCCACCCAGGGGCTTTCATCAGCTTTTCATCTGAATACTAATGGAGCTGCTGAAAAAGCTAACAATGGAGGAATAGTACCTGAGATGTTATGTAAATTACCAACAGACTAATTGGGCTGATCTCCTGCCTTTTGCAGAGGTAGCCTACAATAATACTGTGCACAGTAGCACTGGACTCACTCCATTTAAAATAGTTACGGGTTGAGATTTTGTGCCCATGCCTGAGTACCCTCAGGAGCCTCCTACTTCCCAGACTTTGGATCAATGGGTGACATCCTTCCAGGGGGTTTGGGTGAATGTGAAGAAAGCATTGACCAAGGTTTACAAGGAGCAAGCAGATAAATGACGCTCCCCTCAGAAACCTTTTCATGTTGGGCAATTGATTTATCTTTCAACAAAATATTTAAGGTTAAAGTTACCAGTAGAAAATTGGGTCCAAAATTCCTTGGTCCTTTTCTCATCACTAAGATCATAAACCCTGTCACAGTGGAATTGAAACTTCCATGATTGTTGGGAAAAGTTCACCCTGTGTTTTTTTGCAATCTATTGAAACCTGTGTCAGAATCCTCTTTAAGACCTATTCCAAAGGAGCTGCCGGGTCCAGTAGTGGTAGAGGGGGGGGACACATTATGAAATAAAACGAATTCTTGATTCTAGGTTGTACAAGGGAAAGTTACAGTACCTTGTGCAGTGGAAAGGTTACAAATGCGAAAGTGGATAAATTAATAAAAAGGTTTTACAACAAATACCCTCACAAGCCTCGAGGCAATACTTAACCTGCTTTTTGTTTCCCTTGCAGGAGACTCTTTCTTTCTGAGAGGGGCAGACTGTCAACTCTACAAATGAGCATGGCTGCAGCCATTTTTCCTATTCATTTTCGGTTGCCACATAGAATGGAGGGAGGGGAATTGCCAGATGTTTCGCTAGTCAAAATAATCTTTTGTCCTGTGGGAATCAAGGTCATCAGCTGCTCCCGAGACTGCAGGCTGGGCGTTGCATAAAAAGCCTGCCAAGAAGATGTATTGGGGAACATAATTGCTTGCATAGTTTTAGGGGTAGGATTTTTAACTTTGTATTGGGGAATTGTTTACATGTGTCTCCAGACTTGGTTTCACTTTTGATGTGCCGATACTTTGTAACTAATAAACATGTTCTTTGAGGAATTTGCAAGCCTCGGAATTCTGCTTTATTCGTCTCTTGTCTGTCAGAATCATGTCATGTTCCTGACAAAGACAATCTCCCCCGGCTTCTCTTAACCCATGGCAGGTGTTCTTTGTGAGGAGGAGCAGGACAACATTGTCCCAAGCAACCTCGCAGACTTCCTTTGAGCTTGGGTCTTTACTCTCCATGCCCTTGGATTGAATGGGGGAGGCAGCTGTCCCTCATCAGAGGGGATCTGCCTCTCAACAGCACAACTGCCTGTCTGCAGCTGATCCTCCCTCATGTCTGTGAGGGCAGGCAGCTCTCCATCTGATCGACCACCTCCTTCAGTGCCTGAGGGGCCTGGGACAGCATCATTCTCAGCCCCTGGCCTCCCCAAACATTCCAAGGGAGATGTACCGTCCCCATCAGATGATCCCGGTTCCAACGTCTTCTCTTCCGAACCAGGTACCAATGAGGCCGACACTATCCCCCTCACAGGGCCCCCTTCCAGTGACCATGCAGACCAGTGTGCTCCGGGTACTTGGTGTGAAGTCCTCCCATCCATACCCCTTCTAAGCCACCAGGTAATGAAAGCATCCTCTCATTCAATGGGAATCCTGAATGATGTTCACCTTGTACTCTGGATGTCCCTGTGACTTTGGCAACCATATGCCCCTGGCCCCCACAGTACAAACACAAACTTTCATGGTGGTGCTTGTCTTTCTGAGCTTGCAGAGGGGTGGCCCCAAGCTGCATGGGTTCCTCTGGAGTAACAGTAATTCCCAGATTCTTAGGCAGTACCGGCAAACCAGTGGTCCATCGTCTCACCCTGCACTGTTACAAATGACCATCTGTGCACAAGCACAAATGCATCAGGTCATGGAGTGTTGGGGGGGAGTTGATATGGACCAACTCATCCAGCAGCTCCAAGGAGAGACCTTCCTGGAACTGGTCCATCAAAACAGCTTCTGGAAGTCACCGATATAATCTCCAACTGGCCAACACCCCTGTTGTAGCTCCCACAAACATCTATTCACTGTCTGTGCCTTTATAGGCTCTCAAATATAACATGCAACTGTGTGCAAAGCCTTGCATAGTTATCTAGTAATAGACTGGGCTGGGTCAAAAAAGAGGTTGTCCAACAAGCTACGCACTCTGTCAAAAGGCTAACCAGGAAGTCCACTTTGTCCCAATCTGTGGGAAATTATTCCAGCTGTATGCTCATGTACAGCTGGCATTGCCCAAAGAAAGTGGGAAATTGGGCCAAAGTCCCATCAAACTTGTCTGGCACCACCACAGGGCATTTACAGTGAGGCTGGTCGGAGTTGGCAGTCTGCAATTGAGCGAGTTGCAGTTAGAGAAGCACTACCTGCTGAACTAGCTGAGCGTTATTGGCAAGGAGCTGTTCCATCTTGTCTGGCTGCAACCAAAGTCCTGTTCAGGAGATTGGGCATGGTGGAGTTGTATGGGTCGGGAACAAACTGTTATGACCCTGGTTGCCTAGGCAGAGACAGGCCTCGATAGAGTCCTTCATTGTTCTGTTAAATTCCACAAGAAATGGCCCTACAGCCTCTGGTAAGGCTCCACCGCACACTTCCCTGAAGGCAGCCACCCACAGTCCAACAAACAAAAGCCAGTAAGCAACAAAACCAATTTGCAAAGGCAGAAAGGAAGTCCAAATACAAGGTAGAAGCTCATGGGGCAAGGCCCAGAGTCAAGATCCACAGGGCAAGGCAACTCCACAGGACAAGGCAGGTCCACGAGGCAAAAGGCAAATCCACGAGGCAAAGGCACAAGGCAAGGCACAGGCAGAAACAAGTTAAGGCTGAGTTGTTGAGGTATTGAGGATTTGGGAAAAGTGCAAAGAAGAGCAGCTAAGATGATTTAAGGGCCTGGAGACAAAATCATATGAAGAACGGTTGCAGGAATTGGGTATGGCCAGTCTAGAGAAAAGAAGGTCTAAGAGTGACATGATAGCAGTATTCCAGTATTTGAGGGGCTGTCATAAAGAAGAGTGGAAAACTTATTTTACAAAGCATCAGAAGGCAAGAGAAGAAACAATGGATGGAAACTAATCAAGGAGAAAAGCAACTTAGAATTAAGGAGAAAGTTCCTAACACTGAAGACAATTAAGCAGTGGAACAGCTTGCCTTCAGATGTTGTAGGGTAGGTGCTTCATCACTAGAGGTTTTTAAGAAAAGACTGGACAACCACCTATCTGAAAGTCTCCTGCTTGATCTGGTGGTTGGAATAGAAGATCTCCAAGGTCCATTCCAGTTCTATTCTGATTGATTGACTGAGTTTTTCCAAAGCGGGGAGAGAGTGTATGCCAAAGCAAACAGTTGTCCCTGACAAAGACAATCTCCCCAGCATCTACTTAAGTCAACTCATGCCAGGTGTTCCATGTGAGGAGGGCTGAGGCAACCTTCTTCTGAGCAGCCAAGCAGTCCTCCTTTGAGCTTGCCTCTGCTCTACTCTCTATGCCCTCGGACCGAGTGGCAGCTGTTCCTTATCAGAGGGGATCTACAGCCTCACAACACTACTGCCTGTCTGCAGCCGATCCTCCCCCATGTCTGTGAGGGCAGGCAACTCTCCATCCGGTCAACCACCTCCCCCAATGCCTGAGAGGCCTGATACAGCATTGTCCTCAGCCCCTGACCTCTCCAAACATTCCAAGGGAGACATGCCAATCCTATCAGACAGTCCTGGTTCCAACTCCTACTCTTTCTCTGAATCAGGATCTGATGGGGCCATGACATTAGGGCAAGGCCAGTCCACAGGGCAAGGCAAGTCCACGAGGCAAGGCAAAGACACAAGGTACAGGCAGAAACAAGAGTCAAGGCTGCGTTTCCAAAGCTGGAGGAGTGCATGCCAAAGCAAACAGTGTTCCTTGTGAGGAGAGGCAGGGTGACCTTCTCCTGAGCAGCCTCACAGACCTCCTTTGAGCTTACCTCCGCTTTACTCTCTGTGCCCTCAGTTCGAGTAGGGGAGGCAACTTCCTCATTAGAGGGGATCTGCTGCCTCTCAACACCACTTCCTGTCTACAGCTGATCCTCCCCCATGTCTGTGAGGGCACGCAGCTCCTTGTCTGGTCAACCACCTCCACCAAGGCCTGAGGGGCCTGGGACACCATCGTTCTCAACCTATGGCATCTCCAAACATTCCAAAGGAGACGTGCCATCCCCATCAGACAATCCCAGTTCCATCTCCTCTTCTCCGAACTGAGATCCGATTGGGCCATGAACTGCATTAGCTTTTTTGGCAGCTGTAGCACACTGCTGATTCATACTTAAGTGCTGCTCCATTAGGACACCTAGATTCTGCTCACAGTTTCTACTGTTGTGCAAGCTGCAACCAATGCTATTAGCATTTGTTTTTTCCTGCCTAAGTATATGACCTTAATTTCTCCCCAATGCTCGAGTCTGTCTAGATTCTTCTGGATATTGAGTCTATCATTTAAAGTATTAACTATTTCCCCCAGCTTGATGTGATTGGTCTGTCTATCATCTCATTAGGTTCCATCAGTTCGATTCTCTTGTTCTTCCATGTATGGCTTGTTCCAGTAGCATCTTATGATCAGATTTTCCTGGTTCCCCAATATCTGATACAGATCTTGTTAATCCAGGCAATGTCTGAGCTGGCACAACTGTCCTAGTTCATGTCACTCACATATTTCTGAGTTTTAAAAAGTCTTTGCCTGAGATCCCCTACTGGTAATAGAGATACAGCCAAGATTTGAACCCTGGTTTCCTGCATCTAAGGCAGGACTCCAACAACTACACTACCCAGCCAATCAATATGTATAAAAATCAGAAGAGCAGATGGTAGCTATGGCCAGCAGGGCTGTGTATATCTTAGGGTTGTGCACCTGTTGTGCCCATTCCTGCATCAGAAGGCCTTGTTTACAATCAATCATGCCCTTGTGACCTCTCATTTACTGCAATGCATTGTACATGGATCTGTTGTTGAAGAGCATTTGGAAGCTGCAACCAGTGCAGAACGCAGCTTCTCAATGAGTAAATGGTGTCAGAAGTGTAAGGTTTTTCAGCTCAGGATCCAAATAAATCCCAAAGAGACTCTGAATACAAGGCTACTGAAAATAACACAGCTTTATTTTTGATCAAAAGGAAAAGCTGGGTGCCCCTAATCTCTTGTCTCTAACGCAGAGAGACAGAGGAGAAAAGACACATATACTAATCAAAAAAAGTTTTTCTTTTTATAGCTAAGGCACTTTCTCACACTAACACGCTAAAAGATTTTTTTTTCCCGTCTGAATACGTGTTTTCTTTATCAGGTTAGGTCAGTTACAGCTTGTTACAGAGCCGGGCTTCAAATACACAATTGTTGGCACATAGCCCAGAGCTTTCTCCTTGAGCAGATATATTTGCAAGTTACAGCGGAAGAATGATACATTGCAAGCTATAGCGAACATATTTAAAGTTACAGCTAAGCTTTTTGTTTCTCCTTGGTCAGCACAATTTTTGTTAAGTTATCTCTGAGCAAAGTACAGAGCACAAACAAGAAAGTGAACAATGGCTGGGTTATACATAAATGATTATATTTTGATCCCTTCATAAGTAAAACTACTTCTACATGAGCTGCATTGGCTGCCAGTGTGCTTCCAGATGCAATTCAAGGCACTGGTTGTTACCTCTAAAGCCCTTTATAGCTTGTGACTGAGCTACTTAAGAGACCATCTTCTCTATTTCTACCTGTCCAATTCTATCCAGCAGAAAGAGAGGTAAAACTGCTCCTCCCTAGTTTTTCTCAGAGTAATCTGTAGTTATGCCAATAGTTGATTTAGTCTGGCAAAACTTTGTCTGTAGGTGAAGAAGATAAAGGAAGCTAGTCTTAATAATACCCTGTGCTATTATTGGTTCTTGGGCCTGACATTTTATGAAATACACCACCGTAAAGTCACTTGTTGAGATGGTCAGCTATAGAATTCAAATATATAAATAGCAATCCATATTCATGTGCGGGGGGGAACAGCATATTTGTCCTCCCAATGCACATTTCTTTTATAGCAATAGTCAGCTTTTGTAGAACACAATTTTCCTTTATATAATGGCATGCTTCCAAGTTGAACAATTTATGATAACAAGTGTACTTTTTCCCCGTCTTCAGCACAGTGCCCTTGAAAGCAAGCCAGATGTGTGTGAAATACATTGGGCAAGATAATGAATATAATTTTTACATGTATATTAATGAAACACATAAAGGATACAATTTAAATTTATGGTTAATATAGTCATAGAATAAATAGAAAACAAAATAAAAAAACAAACAATTTTATTGTAGATTCAGGCATTTCTTTTCTTTTTTTTAAATAATTTTTATTGAATACAAAAAAAGAAAAAAAAGATTAAAAAACATTGAACATAGTGTATCGTCTTTGACATACATCTTTGTCTAAACATTCCTTATTATACACATACTTTATACATTTCAGATATTCTTCCTCTATTTACATCCCTTCTAATGACCTTCTTTTTTTCCTTCCATTTGTAAAATTTATTCCAGCTTAAATAGTATTCTGTTTCCTCCTGATTTTTTAATTCTTTAGTCATCTTATCCAATTCTGCGCAATACAAAATTTTTCTTATTAACGCATCTCCACTAGGCACTTCATTTGTTTTCCAATTTTGGGCAAACAAAATTCTTGCCACCGTTATTACATGAATAATTAGGTATATATCATCTTTGTTTATATTTTTTTCTAATATGCTGTCAGAACCCAATTATATTTTATTTCTAACTAATCTACTTTGGGAAAACCCAATTCTTACTCTCTTTTGGATTCTGTCATACTACAAAGGGGGGGGGGAGTAAACACGGGTGTTTATGACTGGCATTCCTTCTATCAACTACAAAGAAACATCCTCTGTGGATTCCCTCTCTGGAGTACTAACCATAACAATAGGCAATCAGCCTTTGATCTCACTTCCTATGAAGCCTCCTTTTACCGGCAGCAAGGAAAAAGGGGGGGAAGATTGCAACGTTTGGGATCCGATGGATTTAACACCCAGCAATCTGCCAATTTGGATTGACCGGAAGGAATGTGGGGTGGGACTGCTTGGGAACGCTTTAAAACATTGAATGATCAGGGGGGTCCCCCAGATCCTGTCTAGCACGCCTTCAGTCAGTTTTTCTTAATAAAGATTCCTGTTGGAAAACCCGTTCCAAGAGTTCTGTCTTCTTAAGATGTAAATTGAGGTGGGTCCTTACATTAGACAGGATCTGCAAAATTAGTCAACCTGGAAGGAAGAACCTTGCCGGGGGACTTTGCAAAAATTACCATGTCAGACGACGAAGCAGGGAAGGGGGAAAGCCCCCCGGAGAGGGAGCCGTTGCCCCAACTGGAAACCTGCCAAATATCCGGATCTGAAGGGTCAGATTCCTCAGGAGAAGAGGTGGTGGAGACGCGTAACCACAAGCCTCGGTGGTCAATGGGCGTTGGAAAGAAAGGCGAGTGGGAAAAGAAATCAAGAAAGGTGACCCTGAGACGGGGGGCCAACCAACCAGGATGGAAGCAGGAGATGGAGAGATCCCTGCACACAAGCGAAGATGAAGGAAGCTGGGCACAGCACTCGAACTGGATCTTAGAGAAAGCTATCGACTTGATGAAGAGGACCCTCAGCTCCCTAGGAGAGGAGAATCCTGAACCCCACGGCCGCACCAACTCCTGGAGCCGCAACTGGAGAGACACTGAGGGGGAATTGGAACCTGCAGCCCCGGGGACATCCGCTGATCCAGTAGTCCCCACCCCCCGCCGACCTGCAGATGGAAATCCAGATGGAAGACAATACCGACGAAGAAGACACCGATCCATTCAAAGACTTCCGCCGTTGGACGCGAAATTCAAGGGGGAGCCGACACGCTTGGGGTTTTTCCTAACCCAAGTCCTTGGCTACATGGAGGAACACGGGGGACACATCCCTAGCGACAAAGCCCATATCCGGATCGTGCAATCTGCTCTGGACGGACCGGCCGCAGATTGGGTGGTGAATTTGCATGATTCCAATGCCCCAGAGCTCAACGACTTCAACCGTTTCATGTCCTCTCTGAGAAGGCGATTTGAAGACCACCTGGCTGATCGCAAAGCACGCGAAAGAATCAAAACAATGAGGGAAGGCAGACGGCCAGTAGCTGAATATACGCAAGAATTCCAAACCATTGCCAGCAAGCTGAACTGGCCGGAAGACATCCTCCTTAGCCATTTCAAAGACGGTCTGAATTACGACCTATATGATGCTTGCCTGCCCCGGGGGGACCCACACCAACTCGACGAATGGTACGTCCTGGCAGAGGAAGCAGAGATCGACCTACTGAAGAGGCACCGCCGAGGAAAACAATGGAGCCGCTCACCGCCTGAACCAACGCGCGAACCAGCAAAGCCATCGGCTATGGCCAAGAAACCAATGGGCTGTTTCAAATGCGGGAGAGAGGGGCATCGGGCTGTAGAATGCCGCTCAAAAGCCCCCCAGCACAACCCAGACAGACCACCGGCCAGCAAATCTGGGAAGTCCCCAGCTAAGTCAAAAGAATCTGCCATGAGAGGAATAGAGGCTGTGGAATCCCCTACCTCCACCCATCGTGGGGAAAGAGCCCCAGCCTACACCGCAGGGCTGGTGGACGCCCCAGATGACAGCTCGGAGGGTGAACCACTGGTAAGTGGATCCATCCCAACCATCCTCAAGACAGTGACTATATTAGCCCCCTCCATGCCCGAAGCTGTCAAAGTGCAAGCCTTAATAGACTCTGGCTGCACCCGCTGCCTAATTAGTCCAACCCTAGTGGGAAATCTGGGCATCCCGGTGAGGAGGCTGGAACAACCAATCTCATTTGGCCAGTTAGATGAGTCCATAGCAGGGGGGGTGCCAGCTACCCTAGCCACGTTACCAATCCACCTATCCCTGGGGAATCATGAGGAAGACCTAATGTTTATAGTGACCCTAGGCATGGAATGCCCGATGATCCTAGGGCTGGAATGGTTAACAAAATGGAACCCCTGGGTAAATTGGAGGATGAAAGAAATCAATTTCCTGAAGGAGGACCCTACAGACTTAAAACCCCAAGGGGATCTATCAAAATTAAAAATGGAAATAGCGTCCATGGGTGAAGAAAAGGGGCTACCAGAAATACCAGAGGAATACAGAGACCTGGCTGAAGTTTTCAGTGAGGAGAGGGCGGATGAGCTTCCCCCCCACCGACCCACGGACTGTGCCATAGAGTTCAAGCCCGGGGCAAAACTCCCAAAGCCCAGATTATACTCCATGAGCCCAAAGGAGAAGGAGGAAATGGAGAGATTTATAAAGAAAAACCTAGAAAGGGGGTTCATTGAACCAGCCAAACCTAAGGAGGCTGCTCCGGTCCTCTTTAGAGAGAAGAAGGACGGCTCTTTACGTTTATGCGTGGACTATAGGCTCCTTAATGCGATCAGTGAAAGCAACCTATACCCCCTACCCCTCATGAAGGACATGTTATCACACCTCTCGAAAGGAAAGATTTTTACTAAACTAGATCTAAAGGAAGCGTATTACCGCGTGAGAATTAGGGAAGGAGATAAATGGAAAACCGCATTTAATTGCCCAACGGGGTGCTACAAATTCAAAGTTTTGCCTTTTGGATTACAAGGGGCCCCCACAGTATTTATGCAATTAATCAATGAGGTACTAAGGGAGCACCTATTTAAGGGGGTCCTGGTTTATCTAGACGACATCCTTATCTTCACCGAGTCAAAAGAGGAACATGTCAACCTAGTCAGAGCGGTTTTAAAGAAACTGCGAGCCGCCCATCTATATGCCAAATTATCAAAATGTGAATTTCACCAGGAAAGAATAGACTACCGCATATCCCCACAAGGCATTGAAATGGACCCAGAAAAGGTCATGGCAGTATTAGAATGGGCACCACCTTGCACAAGAAAGGAACTGCAGAGTTTCCTGGGTTTTGCAAACTTTTACCGCCAATTCATCCCCTCATTTGCCCAGATAGCCCTGCCCCTCACGAGCTTACTAAAAACGAAGGGAGAATCCTCAGTGAAACCTAGCCAGCCACTAAAATGGACAATGGAATGCCAAGCGGCATTTGAGAGATTAAAGAGGCTTTTTTCTGCCGAACCAGTACTGAGGCACCCAGACATGGATAAACCCTTCGTAATACAAACGGATGCAAGTGATGTAGCAGTGGGGGCTGTATTATTACAAGAAAATGAGGAAGGGATGTTACAACCCTGCCCGTATACGTCCAGGAAACTCACTGAAACGGAACAGCGCTGGCCCGTGTGGGAGAAAGAGGCATATGGGATACGTTGGTCATTACTTACATGGCGCCTTGAAGGCAATAAAATCCCTTTCCAGGTGTGGACAGACCACAAAAATTTGGAAGCCTTGAAAACACCCAGAAAACTCAGCCCCAAGCAAGCCCGCTGGTCCCAGCATTTTCACCAATTCAATTTTAAGCTCAAGCATTTGCCAGGGGGGAAAGAATTTTCTGGCAGATGCATTATCTCGCATGCCCCAATATAACAGCACGCGAGCCACTGACTCTAAACCGATCATGGGAGAATCACAACTGGCAGCGCCAGTGACTACCAGAGCCCAAGTTAAATTAAAACCACAGCTGGATAGCCAGACCGGAATTGAATTCCGGAAAAGTTTGGAAACAGATGAATGGTTCCAGAAAAATAAACACGTGTGCACAATGAAAGACGGACTGCCTTGGGTGGGGGAGAAGTTATATATACCGACCACCCAAAGGATCACATTCATGCAACTTTGCCACGACACAAAATCAGCAGGGCATTTTGGATTTGTAAAAACATTACACTTAATTAAACGGCAATTTTGGTGGCCATCCATGAAAAAAGACATAGAAGGTTACGTGGCCAGCTGCCCAAAGTGTGCAATGGCAAAAAGGCTGCAAGGGAAATCACCAGGACTGTTACAAACAGTGGCAAATCCCTCAGCCCCCTGGAGGGAAATAGCCATGGATTTTATAGTGGAATTACCAGAAAGCAATGGGAATACTGTCATTTGGACGGTCACGGACCTATTTTCCAAACAGGTTCACTTTATTCCTTGCCAAAAGATCCCCACCGCAAAAGCTTTAGCAAAACTTTTTGTGCAACATATTTACAGATTGCATGGGGCACCCCAACGCATCATATCTGATAGGGGAGTGCAATTTACATCTGCATTTTGGAAGGAATTTCTATCTCTTTTAGGGACCACCCAGGGACTGACGTCTAGCCATCATCCTCAGGGAAATGGTCAATCAGAAAAATGTAACGGAGTACTTGAGCAATATTTAAGATGTTTTCTAAATTTCCAGCAGTCAGATTGGACGGACCTGTTGCCGTTTGCAGAGGTTGCCTACAATAATGCAGTCCACTCCAGCACAGGTTACACTCCTTTTCAAATAGCTACCGGCCAAAGTTTCAACCCCATGCCAGAACTAACCCCAAACGAACCAGAAATCCCATCACTGAAAGAATGGATGGAACAATTACAAAACACCTGGCCAATAGTGAGAAAAGCTCTAGAGGAAGCTAGGCAAGCATACAAAGCACAAGCAGATAAGAAAAGGGTGGAGCCCACACCATTCATTATAGGAGAAATGGTCTATCTGTCTACAAAATATTTAAAATCCATACAACCCTGTAAAAAACTTGGACCAAAATATATAGGGCCTTTTCCAATTAAAAGAATCATAAACCCAGTAACAGTAGAATTAGAATTACCCAAGAATCTTAGGCAAATACACCCAATTTTCCACTGCAGTTTGCTGAAAAGAGAACAACAGTCACCCTTACGGCCAAAAATTCCCCCCCCACCAACACCAATCATGATAGAAGGGGAACAACATTTCGAAATAAAGGAAATCCTGGACTCTAGAAAATATCATGGGTCAACTCAATACCTAGTAGCATGGAAGCACCTCCCCGCCTCTCACAACGAGTGGGTCCATAAACATGATGTCAAAGCTCCGAAGCTTTTAAAGAAGTTTCATACAGAGTATCCTAACAAGCCAGACTAACTTTTATACCTGTTTTGTTTTCTCTACAGGTGGACCTCTCTTATTTTTAAGGGGAGCCGGATGTCAGAACCCAATTATATTTTATTTCTAACTAATCTACTTTGGGAAAAACCAATTCTTACTCTCTTTTGGATTCTGTCATACTACAAAGGGGGGGAGTAAACACGGGTGTTTATGACTGGCATTCCTTCTATCAACTACAAAGAAACATCCTCTGTGGATTCCCTCTCTGGAGTACTAACCATAACAATAGGCAATCAGCCTTTGATCTCACTTCCTATGAAGCCTCCTTTTACCGGCAGCAAGGAAATAGGGGGGGAAGATTGCAACGTTTGGGATCCGATGGATTTAACACCCAGCCATCTGCCAATTTGGATTGACCGGAAGGAATGTGGGGTGGGACTGCTTGGGAACGCTTTAAAACATTGAATGATCAGGGGGGTCCCCCAGATCCTGTCTAGCACGCCTTCAGTCAGTTTTTCTTAATAAAGATTCCTGTTGGAAAACCCGTTCCAAGAGTTCTGTCTTCTTAAGATGTAAATTGAGGTGGGTCCTTACATATGCCAAGTAGTAGCATCTCTGGCTTATATTGAGTTTTTTGACCTGTCATTTCTGTTATCCAATTCCAAACCCTCTGCCAATAAACCTGTACCTCTTTGCAAGCCCACCAAACATGAAAAAAAGTACCCTTTTCCCTTTTACACTTCCAACAAAGTGGTGAGTAGCCACTATACATTTTTGCGAGCCTAGCCGGTGGCAGGTGCCATCTAAAGAGCATCTTATAGAGATTTTCCTTATAAGTTGTTGCCAATGTAATTTTGCAATTACGTTCCCAGATTTGCTGCCATTGGTCCAGGTTTATAGCGTGCCCCAAATCTATTGCCCAGGTAACCATTGTTTCTTTAACTTGTTCTTCAAATAATTTATATTGTAACATATATTTATATATATTTTTTTATTTGTTTTTTCTCCGAGCCTAATAATATTTTATCAAGCCCCGTATCTTGTCTATTAATTCCCCATTCTTTCTTGTCTTTCACGTATCTTGCTTGTATCTGAAGGTAAGACCACAATGTTAAACAAACCAATTTGCTGTCTTTGAATTTTTTAAAAAGCATTTGATAGAATAGGATGGAAATTTTACAATAGAATGGAAAAGGTTACTACTGGTAATAAGATTTGGAATTGTCATTTCTATAATTCACCAACTAAACCTTATTCACTTGAGCTCTTAAATGCTTTGGATTTGAAGGCAAAACCTGCTTCACCAACATGCACGCAGTACAAATGAAGAACTAGTACATAGCTTTTTAAATTAACTGTGTAATCATGGGGAAATCATGTTTGATTTAAGGAGTTTCAAATAGCTACTTTTATCTAGATACTCTGAAGCACCTTTCCGTCTTTGAATCCAAAGCACTGTACTGGGTTGCATACAGATTTCTTTAAAGTAAATGAAAGGCTATCCATTTTATTCCTATTCAGAAGTATTAAATACAACAGATTTGAAGATGACTATTAAGAATATTAAATAAAATGCAGTAAATCTGACATGAAAATCCAAACAGCAATATAATTCTGTTTTGTCTGATTTAGCACTTTAAAGTGGCTAGATTTATGTATTAGCAGAGCTGGACATTTGTTTTTATAAATTTAAGCTTTGTAATTGTTGAAAGAAAAATCAAGTCCACTTATGTATTAGCAGAGCTGGACATTTGTTTTTATAAATTTAAGCTTTGTAATTGTTGAAAGAAAAATCAAGTCCACTTCCAAGCCGGGAGTAAGATGCTGGAAATAAAATGGAGGCTAAGATGCTAGAAATAAAAGGGAGGCTGCTTAGGAAAGAAGGCTTATTGATGAGCAAAACCAACAACAGCATGCAGTTCTGGGACAGCTGACAAAATGGTTGGTTAAGTGGATGGATTTTTATGAGGTTCTGGGGCTTTGAAGTTGAGATGTTCCAGGGGGTTGTTCATTGTGTTGAACGTTGTGTCTTTTGCTATTCTAAAGGTATTGGGTAATTCTTATTGTGCCTGAAAGGTCACGTCTTGTCTTTGGATTTGGGTGGGGGGATGCAGATTTTAAGAGTCTCTGTTTTTCTACTTTTTCTAATCCCATCAGCTTTGGCCTTCTGTGGGAGCTGTAGCTGAAGGCGTTTTGTGTATGAATAGGGTAGCCCAATCTTTCTGAATGAATTACAAAATCTCCATTCCCAAAGATTTCAGGCCTTTGCCCAAGTCTGCCTTCCTACAGTAGGAAGACTGGGGGATGCATTCTGCCTTTAAGAAGATGTCTCTCCTCTTCTCCTTTAGGGAAATATAATATTCTGCCTCTTTTAATATCCCCCAAAATATTTCATTTTCTGGAAAGAGGAGGGATTCCCACATTATCATTGTTCAAAAGACACAAAGACAATCAGGAAGTTAATAGTTTCAGATGTAATTACTAGACAGAAATGGCATCAGTTGAAGGAATTTAATTATGACTTTGCTATGCAAGATCAAAATATAAATTAAGTCATGACACTATATCACTATTTGATAGAATAGCCTCTTTCAAATAGATCGTTCTTAAGATCCTAATTTCTGTTTTAAACACACTAAATTCCTTTGTGTATTTGGTTCTGCACATAGCAAAGAATTATTTCTTCATTAATATACAATTATAACAAATCCCAGGATCATTCAAAACATGTAAGTATATATAAAAATATATCTCCCAGGAAGCAATGGTGGACTGAAAATAGCTTCCACGGTGAAACCAGGAGCCAGCAAACAGATTAGTGCCTCAAGATTCCTCTTTGTATAAAAGGGAGGAGACTGTGAAACAGTGGTCTCTGGCAGATTTTAGAATTCTGGGAGCCAATGGAAGGTCATTTTGCCCAAGCTGCAATTTGAAGCCTAGTGGACAATGGGTTCACCACTTTCTTTCTTAATAATTTCTGGAAATAGCTTGTTAATTGCTTTTGGGATATTGAGAACATTCAAAATGGCGAGTTTCATTACACCAAAAATTTAGAAAAACATTTAAAATTTATTCTGAAATAAACACAAAAAGAGTAATTAGATCATTGATTTTGGAAAGTTATACACACCTAAAGGGCTAGAGATGGATCAGAAATAAAATAAGAATCCCTCCCATTGGTTGTTTAAAATCCTGTTAAAATATATGAAGATTTTGAAGGCAAGGCTAAGAAATATTCACATAGGAAAATGTGAAAAATGTAGAAAAACATAAGAGGAAACTTGAAAGGATGGACACTAAAAGCAACAGAACTAAAGATATAATTAAAGGACAAGACATGTGCTGAACCAGATTGTACCCAGCTTAGGAGTTAAGAACTGTGTTAGAGTATTTAACATTTACAGGGTTAATGTTGTATCATTCAGAGAACTCTATGTAAGAACATGTAGCATTTAAAGGGTTAAACGCCGCTTCCTTAAGAGATGGCTTCTGGGAAATGTAGTCCAGTTGTTAATCCTATAGCTTATTTAGATAGTGGGAGGAGTTAAAAAGTTGATTGCAAGACATCCTGGTTACGTGCCAGGTTGTAAAAAAGCTTTGTCTAATCAACCATGCTACACGCATCGACTAGCAGTTGTAACCACGCATAGCTGAGATGGGGAATTATCCCTTTTTACCTATGAAAATGGACAGATATGGTTAAGACCGGATGAATCTACTGCAAAGCAAGTCTCTGCTTAGAGTTCCTGGACAATAAATATTTGTGTAAACCCATTGTCAAGGTTCCGACTAATGGAACACTTCAAAGAACTTCCAGGCATTGTTTATCCTAAAAAGTCTTTAATCATATGAACAGTGTCGGCACAGCATGAATGGATGCCAAGATCTGAATTTCCCTTTCTTTGCACATAACATTCCAGGCTATTCCCTCCCCTATTTTGCAGTCATAAATCACATTTTCCAATCAGCCTGAAGGGCAAAGATTCACTTCTGTTCCATATCCCGCGTAGTCTTTATCTTTCTCCTCCCACCATCATCCAAATTAACTCTAAAAATACCAGACAGTCTGCATATCTTGTCAAAGCAATAATATCCAATATTAGCAGCGTTGACATCCAGCCCCCCTTACAAAAAGGATAGGTCCTGTATGTGAACAAAAGCATATGTCAGGGATTATCTCTTGGTTTGTTGGGGTTTTTCTCATGAAACTTTTTGATGAGTCACATTGTTAGATTTCACCCAAGTAGTTTCGGACAGTGAGTACCCCTTCCATTGTACTAGGTACTGCAATTTCCCTTTAAAAATTCTAGAGTCAAGAATACGTTTCATTTCATAGTGAGTCTGACCTGCTACCACGAGGGGCCCTGGTGCCTTCTTAGGGGGAGGTCTTAAAATGGAGCCCCGACAAGGTTTTAACAAGCAATGGAAGACAGGGTGAATCCTCCCTAAAAGCCTAGGGAGTTTCAATTCTACTGTGATGGGGTTGATGATCCTTACTATGGGGAAAGGCACCAAGAATTTTGGTCCCAATTTCTTGCTGGGCAATTTGAGGCATAAATATTTCGTTGACAGATAAACCTTTTCCCCAACTTTGAATGTTCTTTGGGGAGCCCTCTTTTCATCAGCCTGCTTTTTATAGGTCTCAAAAGTCTTTTTTAAAGCAGTTTTCGTATTTCTCCAAACTTCTTCCCACCCCCTCACCCATTGATCAAGTGTCTGGGAGGCGGAGGGCACCTGAGGGTATTCAGGTATTGGGCTGAACTCTTTTCCCATGGCTACTCTGAAAGGCGTGTAGCCAGTACTGCTGTGAACAGAATTATTGTACGCCACCTCTGCGAAAGGGAGGAGGTCAGTCCAGTTTGTCTGTTGGTAGGAAACGTAGCATCTGAGATATTGCTCCACCATTTTGTTAGCAGATTCTGCAGCCCCATTGGTGGCCGGATGAAAAGCAGATGATAAGCCTTGAGATGATCCAATTAATTTAAGGAAACTCCTCCAAAACTTCGCTGTGAACTGCACCCCCGTCCAAAATTATTCGCTTAGGGGCGCCATGCAGCCGGTAGATATGTTTCAGGAACAATTTAGTCAGTCATTGGGCAGATGGGAGTCCTTTGCAGGGGATGAAATGAGCCTGCTTTGAGAACAGGTCTATCACAGTCCAGATGACAGTATTTCCTCTACTTTCAGGTAGGTCTACTATAAAGTCCATAGCTATTTCTTCCCAGGGTTGAGAAGGGTCTGCCACCGGCTACAGTAACCTGGGGTTTTTCCCTGGGATTCTTTTCATTGTGGCACATATGGTACAACTCTTTACATAGTTTTCCACATCCCGTTTCAGCCCCGGCCACCAAAATTGCCGGTGGGTGAAATGTAGAGTTTTTAGATATCCAAAGTGTCCAGCCTGTTTTACATCATGGCTGTGTTTGAGAGCATTAAGACAGAGGGCTTCAGGCAAATACAGTTTCCCCCCCTTGTAAGCCAAACCATCCCTGCATGTTAGGGAGGTTTGATTATCTTTGAACCATTGATCGGTGAGGAGCTCTTGTTTTATCTTCTTTACCCCAGGGTCATCAGGATTTGGGACCCTGCGTGAGTTGAGCGGCAGTTTGTGGATTGGAGATAATTGCCTCGTTAACCTCATGTTCGCTTTTGTACTGGGGTAATCGGGATAGCGCATCAGCTAGAAAGTTTTTTCCTCCTTGTATGTACTTTAGAGTGAAGTTGAAACGGTTAAAATACTGTGCCCACCGTACTTGCTTTGGGGACAATTTGCAGGGAGTTTTCAGTGCCTCTAGGTTTTTATGATCTGTCCATACTTCAAATGGCACCTTGCTCCCTTCTAGATAGTGTCGCCAGTTTAACAGCCCCCACCTAATAGTGAAGGCCTCCTTCTCCCAGATTGCCCATCTCCTCTCGCTTTCAGTAAATTTTTTAGAGGTGTAGGCACAGGATTGTAGAACTCCACTTTTGTTCTTTTGCCTTGAGGCCAAGGGATGGGTCCTCAAATCTTTCTCTCAGCCCTAGGAGGAAGAGGTGGGGGTCCTCCAATTCTGGGGCTTGCTCATTATATAAATTGTTCAGCCATTCGGATGCTTCTCCCTCTAGGCTGGACGCAATCACTTGGTTGAGGAAAAAAATCAGCTTCTCTGGGTCCCCATCGAAGATTGCTCTGAAAGGTGGTGCAATTATAGGCTGTTGGGGCCCCCACTGTGGCTGTTGCTGCTGGCCCCATCCTGGCTGCAGATTTATGCCCAGGGGTTGCACGTTCGGGGGCTGGGGCCAATCTCCTTGCTGTGGTCGCTCTCCCACCAGCTGCTGATCTCCTGGCTTCTGCACCACCACAAGCTGTTGCAAGGCCTCTATTAGCTGTGGCAAGCTCAGAGGTCGCTGACCATCTACCTGCTGGGTATGCCAATCTCCCCATTGCTGCAGAGGCCTCAGACTGGGATTCACTCTCTCTTCAGGGCTGGAGTCCCTGGCAGGGGAAGACAGGATCTGGAAGGCTGTCTGATCTGCAATGGAAGGGCTGCAGGCTCCTCTCTGCAGGAATTGATTTCTGCTTCTCACCTCTGGGTTTTCAAATCTTTCCAGTAACTCACCCAAACCTTGAGTGGCAGGCGGTCCGTTATCTCATTTGCCTTTGTCTGCCAGCCGTTTGTCTGCCAAAATTCATCTTCCCACAGCATGCTGTCCGTTGCTTCCCCCTCTGGGGTATCAGCAGCTGCCGGGTCTTCAAGCAAACTCCCTTTTTTCAGGATAGATTTTCCTCCTGTAATTTTTTCCAGCTTCTCTCAAGCCTAGGAGGAAGAGGTGGGGGTATTGCACCCCCAGTTGTTTGAAAAGGATTTAGATCTTGGCATGATGTCAAGGTTCCGACTAATGGAACACTTCAAAGAACTTCCAGGCATTGTTTATCCTAAAAAGTCTTTAATCATATGAACACAGTGTCAGCACGGCATGGATGGATGCCAAGATCTGAATTTCCCTTTCTTTGCACATAACATTCCAGGCTATTCCCCTCCCCTATTTTGCAGTCATAAATCACATTTTCCAATCAGCCTGAAGGGCAAAGATTCACTTCTGTTCCGTATCCTGCGCAGTCTTTATCTTTCTCCTCCCACCATCATCCAAATTAACTCTAAAAATACCAGACAGTTCTGCATATTTTGTCAAAGCAATAATATCCAATATTAGAAGCATTGACACCCATTTCGCTGAGTTATACTTTCTGGATTCTGGAGCTACAAAGGCATCTTGGTTCTGGGAGCCAGAACAGTAAAAAGGGATAATTCCCCACCATGCCTCAGTAAAAAAGAGGAAAATATTTTTCATCTGGCTGAAGTAAAAGAATATGGCATGTTTCTTCATCTGGCTGAAGTAAAAATCTGCCTGCTAGCCAGGGTTCACAAGCTCAATCTGCTTTGAGAGAAATGAAAAGAGTTAACTAAGCAGCTTGCCTACTGCAAAGAGACTATTAACTCTTTATGTGTCTAGCTATAGGTATATCTTCATTAAGTGGCTGCAAGGATTAATTTCTCTTCAATGAAGAAGCCAGCATGTATATTTGAGTCTCCCTGTTTGATAATTTGCAAAGAGCATCAAGCCTCTTCCCCCCCTCTTTCCTTTGCATGCAAACCAACGCGATTGGAATGCAAAATGTGGCTGGGAAGCGAAGGGATGTCTCTGTGTTAAAGGGACGCCTCCCCCTCTGTTGCAAGCTCAATCTGCATTTGAAAGTAATCCCTGAAATAGTGAGTTCTCTGTTTGCCCACAGAGAAAAACTGCTCAGAAAGAAGGGAAACTGCATATTAGCTAACTGCTTTAAAGAATCCTGTCTCTTTGTCCATGAGCCGGCATAAAAGCGTTACTAAAGGCAGCTCAGCAACCTTTGGGGCCTCTTGCTGGTCAATAAAGTAATAAATTGTCATGGTAACCAAGCAACTAGTTTATTGCTGAGCGAAAGCAGATACCTGAGCAATTTCCCCCTCTCCTCGGAAGTAGAGAGAGAGAGAGAGGAAGAATGATCCCCGTTCGTATTTAACATGCAAGCCAGTCTTTTAAAAGGGATCGAAGGCATGAAGCCTATTCCAAGCATAGTCTAAATGCAGCAGCACCCTCTGGTGGCAACCTGCAAACAAGAAGCCTACATTTATGTTACCTGCATACAGCACACCCTGGTGGCTGATCAGCAATAACAGGCGTGTATTCATGCAGCGCCCCCTAATGGCTAAAGAAGGAACTTCACTGAAGCCTTTACCCACATAGAGACAGTGCCCCCTACTGGCTAAAGAAGGAGCTTCGCTGAAACCTTTACCCACGTAGAGGAAGCGCCCCCTAGTGGCTAAGGAAGGAACTTTGCTGAAGCCTTTACCCACGTAGAGAAAGTGCCCCCTAGTCGCTAAAGAAGGAACCTCACTGAAGCCTTTACCCACGTAGAGAAAGCACCCCCTAGTGGCTAAAGAAGGAACTTCGCTGAAGCCTTTACTCATAGAGAGCGTCCCCTAGCGATGAAAGAGTGAAATTCACTGAATTCATCCAAAATAGCTAGGAAACCTCCCGAGCCTGCCCCAGCCATGGCGGAGTGTCCTATTGGCCTTGGAGAACTGCTCCAACCAACCAGCCATGGAGAGCTGCTCCAACCAACCAGCCTTGGAGAACTGCTGCAACCAACCAGCCATGGACAACTGCTGCAACTAATCGACCTTGAATTGTACACAGAACCTGATGTCCAAGCTTCAGTGAGGCCAAAGACATCTCAGAAACCCTATGACTTGAGGCAGCAAAGAAAGCTCACTGAAGTCATGCAGTTGAGCCTGATGGAGGAATGGGATAGGCTCCATCAACGCCATGAGGAATCCTGGGAGAAGCTGCGGAGACTCTGCGACATGTCCCAAGATAGGCTTTCCCCAATACGCATTCGTTCTTTGGAAGAGAACAGGCGTTTCCTAAAATATACTGATTATGAACACCGTCTCATGGACATCCAGTCGCAACTAGGAGATCCAACACTCAAAGAGGAAACGCAATGCCTCAAGATGTTAAACGAAGAATGTGAGAAACTACTTCAAAGCAGCAAGGAGTCTCTCCAAGCCAAACTCCAGGTGAAGGACACACCGAACGAGAAGGCAGTCTGAAGTGTTCTATCGTTCGTATGCACCATCCCAGCGCTCCCATGCAGCTTCACCCTTTCGTTATAACTCACCACGATCTCAGGCGCATTCCAGTGTGTCACAGCAATCTTCTGTCTCAGGCACCTCCCGCAACGATAGAAGCCGAAGCAGCCAATGCAGCCCTTCATGTATCAGAAGCAGAGCAACTGCAAAAGGGAGAATTGGCCAAACTGGAGGAAGAAACAGCTAAAATGGAGGCCAAACAAAAGGAAGAAACAGCTAAAATGGAGGCCAAACAAAAGGAAGAAATGGCTAAAATGGAGGCCAAATGAAAGGAAGAAATGGCTGAAATGGAGGTCAAATGAAAGAAATGGCTAAAATGGAGGTCAGACAAAAGGAAGTTCAAGCCAAGATTGAGTTTTTACAGCGCCAGCGGGAAGCAGCAGAAAAAGCGACAAGAGCGGAAGCCTTTCAGAAGGCACTCAAACGCGCCACCTTCACACGCAATTTGGAAAGGCTGGAGATTGAAAACCAGCATAGCCACGTGCAGGCCTACATTGCTGACCAGGACACATCGCGACATGAGCAGGTGGGAGCATCGCGGTTAACCACAAGTCCCCCAAGACCAAGTGGACAGGAAGGAGAATCTCAACAACCAGATGTGCCGATCAGTCAGAGAGCCGACATCGCACCATCTGGATCACGAAATCTTCCCTCCGGAGCTACACAACTGACTCCAATGAACCAAACTACAGATGGTAACCAGACAGGTCCATCTGCAACGGCGACGGCTCCACAGCAGGAAGAGCAGCCGCTAAAGGACGAGATTGCCAGGGTTCCGGCCAGGCTAGAGTTTCTACTGCATCAACAGGAAACAGCATCCCGCGGCGCCGCCTTCACGCCCAATCTTGAGAGGCCAGAAGGTGAAGTCTCGCACAATCGTGTCGAGGCCTGTGTGGATGTCCAGAACGCACCACGTCAAGAACGGGAGGAGGCGACGCGGTCGGTTACAAATATCCCAAGGTCAAGTGACCACGGAGGAGAATCCCAGCCACCAGATGTGCCAACCAGCCAGGAAGCTGACAACGCACCATCTGAATGATGAGACCCCCCCTCTAGATCGGTGACATTCAACCCTAATAACCAAGAAGCAAGGGGTGATCGATGTGATCCATCTGCAATGGCGAGCACCCCTCAACAGGTAATCACACTAGAAGCCAGGTTGCCTCAGCTCAATGTAAAGGCAGAGGAATTCAGGCCAAACCCTCAAGGCCCCTTGTATGCGCCAGGGCAAGTTACCCTCAGCAGGCAGCATGCTGAAGAAAATCACCAGCCAGCCCTGGTACATACCCCCGCCCTCGGGAGCAATGCACTTCCGCCTAACCACACCTCCTATGCAGCACCAATGTATCCTTCAACATCCGGCGGAAGAAGGTGGGACATGGCATCCAGAGGTGTGCGAAAATTCTCCGACAAACCAGGGAAGGAGTACTTATTGTGGAAGCAATTTTTCAAGCACACCCTCCACAACGACGGGATAGACCCAGGCGAAGAGATCGGGCTTATGATGTCATGGCTGGGACCAAACTCTTCAAAGGTAGTGGATGATATCTACGTATCAAAATTAGGTAATTCACACGTCACTCTTCAGGAAGCCTGGGAAACGCTCGATAAGCACTATGGGGCACCCGCATTGACACAGTCCTCGTTCCTAAATTGTCTCTATGAATTACCTGACATCAATATCAACGATCCTAGCCAGATTTGGAGATTCTCCAACTTATTTAAACAGCTCTGGGCAGCACAACAAAGTCTCACCATGCCGGGACTTGTCTGCCTTGACCAGTTCGAGATGCAAAGGATTATCATCCAAAAACTACCAAGGCAGTTGAAGGACAAATGGTTCGATGAATCCAAGTCCTACGAGAAACAAGACCCTAGCAAACCTCCCCCCTTTGCTGTTCTTGCAGAATTTGTTTCCCGTCAATCAGACCGGTACAATAATTCTTACCACCTCGGCATCAATGAAAAATGTTTTCCACCGGCCAAAAGGACCAGTCAGAATTCTGGCGCAACCAAGGGTCCATTCCAAACCGCAAGGGGCAAAACCCTTATTTCTGTGCACAAGACAGAGGTCACGACCTGGCCAAAGAAAACTGCAGATGAGCAAGTGTCGAGGAGAACGCAATCTAAGCCTCTGCAAGCAGGCAAAGACCTGAATTGTCCACTACATAAATGCTCACACCCTATCAACAAATGCAGAGAATTTGGAAGGAAGTCCCTGGATGAACAAAAAGCTTTGCTCAGAGAACACAGAATATGCTACAAATGCTGTGAGTCTACGGACCACATAGCCAAAGACTGCACAGCTAAGGTGAAATGCCACCTATGCAAGAGTGACAAGCACCTGGGGGCCTTGCATTTAGAATCTAAGCAGCCACAACAAGCAACTTCCACCTCTCCTACAACGAAGGAGTTTCAACGTGGCTCCAAAGAGCACCCAGAAACGGTCAAGGTCTACTGCACAGCAATATGTGGCGACTCACCACACCCTCGTTCATGTGCTCACATCTGTTTGGCTAAAGTCTACCCCGACGGACGCCCGGAAGAAGCCGTAAAGATGTATGTAGTAATAGATACACAAAGCACTAACACAATAGCTAAGTCAGAATTCTTAGACCTCTTTGATGTTCCAACTGAAGAAATGTTTTACACAGTATCTACGTGCACTGTACCCCAGAGCACGGTGGGGAGGAAAGCTTATGGACTATGCATAGAGTCCTTAGATGGAAGCTCACAGTTCCGACAGAATGGGACTCCGTACCAAATGACCGCAGTCAAATTCCAACACCAGAGGTGGCAAGACTTATACCTCACCTGTCGCACATCGCGGATCACATCCCTCCTTTAGATCCCGAGGCCAAAATTCTACTTATCTTGGGACAAGATACCCCCGACTCCTATGCCTATCCGGATATAGTCAGAGGCCCATCAGGCAGCCCAATTGCCCTTAAGACGGATCTTGGATGGATCATTGCAGGAAGGGTCTGTGTCGACCGGCTGCAAGCCCCAACCCAAACATACGTCGCAGCGACCTCCATTCTCAGGAATGGGAGAGCATCTCACATGAAACCATGCCAAGAACACTTCATGCTTTCGACAGCCAAGCCCGCTTTAGGAGCGACAGTGTTCCAGACCAGCAAAAACAACAATGATGTGGGCATGTCAATAGAGGACAAAGACTTTCTAGAGCTGATGGACAAGGAATTCCTGCAGGATGCCACAGGGAGTTAGGTAGCCCCACTAACTTTCCGTATACCCAGGCAGCGCCTACCTAACAATCATGAGCAAGCTCTCTCTCGCCTCAACAGTCTGAGGAGAGTTATGAACAAAAAGCCCGAAATGAAAGCTCATCTAGTAGAGTTCATGGAAAAGATGTTCTAAAGCGGACACGCAGAGCCTGCCCCACCACTGAAGAAAGATGAAGAATGGTGGTACCTACTATTCTTCAGAGTGTACCACCCACAAAAGCCAGGGCAGATAAGAGTAGTCTTCGATGCCAGTGCACAGTACCAAGGCATCTCTTTGAACAAAGTCCTTCTCACAGGGCCTGACCTCATCAACAGTCCGTTTGAAGTGCTCATCCGCTTCAGAAAGGAAGCCGTGGCAGTCATGGCTGACATCCAGCAGATGTTTTATTCGTTCTACGTCAGGGAAGATCATTGCAATTACCTGCGCTTCTTGTGGTTCAGCGATGACCAACACAGCCAGCAGATAACAGAATATAGAATGCGAGTGCACGTCTTTGGAAACGGTTCTTCCCCCACAATCGCTAACTACAGCCTGCAATGCACCGCCCGTATAGGTGAAGCCGAACACAGTGCAGATGCCAGACACTTCGTAGAACGGGACTTCTATGTCGATGACAGCTTAAAATCTGTACCCACTCCAGCAGAAGCTATAGACCTACTAAAAAGGACACGAAAGATGTTAGCGGCAGCTAACCTTAGGCTGCACAAAATTGCATCCAACAGCGAAGAAGTGTTGGCAGTCTTCAATCCTAAAGACCATGCTAAAGGTCTACAGGACCTCGACTTTGGCACAGACGATCCTCACTTCCAACGCAGTCTCGGTTTGTGTTGGGACTTGAAGAAGGACGTCTTCACCTTTAGAACCCCGGCAAGAGACAACGCGTTCACAAGAAGAGGAGTCTTGTCAACAGTAAACAGCCTGTTCAACCCTCTAGGTTTTGCTGCACCCATAATTGTCCAAGGAAAGCTTCTTCTGTGCTCACTCTCCCAACTTGCCACAGACTGGGACAAGCCGCTTCCGCCAGAGCACAAGCAAGAGTGGGAGAAGTGGTGCAGATCCCTAAGTCTCCAAAGCATCCACATACAGCGCACGTATGTTCCCCTTCCACTTACCGCCGCAACGAAGGAGCTGCACGTGTTCTCAGACGCTTCGACGAAGGTGATAGCAGCTGTAGGATACATCAAAGTCTACAGCGGGGAGAGCTACAACGTCGGTTTCGTCATGGGAAAGGCAAAATTAACACTACTACAAAGTCACACCGTACCCAGGTTAGAACTCTGCGGTGCCGTTATAGCCGTAGAAATAGCAGACCTGATAACAAAAGCGATGGACCTTGAGTTACATCCACCACCTTCTACACAGACAGCAAGGTGGTGCTAGGCTACATCCACAACCGAAGCAGACGCTTCTACGTTTACGTAAGTAATAGAGTAGAAAGGATCAGAAGATCTTCAAATCCTGAACAGTGGCGATATGTGCCAACAGATCAGAATCCAGCGGACCAGGCTACACGGTCCATTCCTGCATCACAGTTGGCAGACTCAGTCTGGTTAAAGGGTCCTGAGTTCTTGGCTTATCCAGATGGCCAGACATCAGAGAAACCAGAACATTACGAGCTGCTAGACCCAGATCAAGATAACGACGTTCGACCTCAGGTACCCAGCAGGCCGCTCAGACAGAACGAGAAAATGAACGTGCAGGTCGTCTGCTTGTCAATAAGGATTGAGGAGACAGAGAAACCACCTCGTAATCACTTTCTAGCACTGGCTCACTTCAAATGCTTCTCCAGATGGAAACCTCTCGTAGTGGGCGTAGCAGTGATTGTTCGTTTCCTGCATCGCGAGATGGGCTTCCCAGAAAGCTGTCTCCAAGCCGAGAGAGGGATTTTTCGAAGTGTGCAGCAAGATACATACCTAATGGAATTTGAATGTCTGGAAGCTAAAAAGACTGTCCCAAAGTCTAATGCATTGCTGAAATTGAACCCATTCTTGGATAGTCATAACTTGCTCCGAGTAGGAGGGCATCTAGACAAGGCTGAAATAGCTTCAGACATCAAGCACCCTATCATCCTTCCTGCCCGCCAACATGTCACGCACCTGTTGGTTCAACACTACCACGAAACCGTCCATCATCAAGGCAGGCACTTCACGGAAGGTGCCATCAGAGTGGCTGGCTTCTGGATCATGGGAGCCAAAAGATGCATCGCCACTGTCTTGTACAGATGTCTGCATTGCCGTAGACAATGAGGTGCAACACAACACCAGTTGATGGCTGACCTGCCACCTGAGCGCCTCATTCCAGGACCACCATTTACCAACGTAGGCCTAGATGTATTCGGGCCTTGGTCCGTATCTGCTTGTCGGACCAGAGGTGGTCAAGCCAACAGCAAATGTTGGGCCGTACTTTTCACGTGTCTCAGCATTCGAGCTACCCACATTGAAGTCATCGAATCTATGGACACTTCTTGTTTCATCAATGCTCTAAGAAGATTCCAAGCCTACAGAGGCCCAGTTAAGGTGTTTAGATCCGACCGTGGAACTAACTTTGTAGGGGCCTGCAAGGAACTGCAGATTGATGAAGGCATTTGTCCCGATTCAGAAATTGACAAGTACCTAAAGGCCCAAAATTGTGTTTGGACATTCAATCCTCCCCATGCATCTCATATGGGAGGAGCGTGGGAGCGCATGATTGGCGTAGCCCGCAAAATCCTGGACTCTATGTTGACTAAGACACCCACACTGACGCATGAGGTCCTCACTACCCTCATGGCAGAAGTAGCAGCTATCATCAACGCTCGACCTTTGGTTCCAG
The DNA here is from genome assembly GCA_023970755.1 of Azemiops feae. Lineage (NCBI taxonomy): Eukaryota > Metazoa > Chordata > Lepidosauria > Squamata > Viperidae > Azemiops > Azemiops feae. Next base: position 1,405,322 of record JALGBA010000474.1, on the reverse strand, counting down.
TTTCTTTGGATCCTGAAAATCCAACTATCCTCACCCCAGCTACCTTGTTAACCCAGAAGACAGGCGATTGGCCAGTACCATCGGGGAAATTTGTTCCCAAAGACATGTATAAACAGCAATGGAGACAAGTTCAACTACTGGCGAACACCTTCTGGAAGCACTGGAAGCAAGAATACTTGTCTACCCTTCAAGATTGTTGCAAATAGAAGACCAAAGAGCCTAACCTAGAAGAAGGAGACCTTGTCTTGCTGAGAGACAAGGACGCACATCAGAACTCTTGGCCCATGGGACTTGTGCACCAGGTCCTACCCAGCTCTGATGGACTATTCGCCAAGTTGAAGTCCAGACCGTGAAGCCACAAGAGTCGGGTCGTGACTCACAGACTCTCATTAAAAGGCTTTACACCAGACCGATCGCCGACCTGGTCCTGTTGCTGAAGAAGACTGAACTTGAAGATTGATCCTCGAACTATGTATATTGTGTTTACCTCATGATTGCATTGTTTGATGTAATGCCCTTGTTTATCTCAGTTATAGTTATACATGCTTGATGCCATGTTTTTTGCTTATTCTAGTTAGTTAATAGTGGAAATTTATATTTCCAAGCAGGGAGTATGCTGGACCAGATTGTAGCCAGCTTAGGAGTTAAGAACTGTGTTAGAGTATTTAGCATTTACAGGGTTAATGTTGTATCATTGAGAGAACTATATGTAAGAACATGTAGCATTTAAAGGATTAAACGCCATTTCCTTAAGAGATGGCTTCTGGGAAATGTAGTCCAGTTGTTAATTAATCTTATAGCTTACCTAGACAGTGGGAGGAGTTAAAAAGTTTATTGCAGGACATCCTGGTTATATGCCAGGTTGTAAAAAAGCTTTGTCTAATCAACCATGCTGCACGCATCGACTAGCAGCTGTAACCACGCATAGCTGAGATGAGAAATTATCCCTTTTTACCTACGAAAATGGAGAGATATGGTTAAGACCGGATGAATCTACTGCAAAGTAAGTCTCTGCTTAGAGTTCCTGGACAATAAATATTTGTGTAAACCCATTTCGTTGAGTTATACTTTCTGGATTCTGGAGCTACAAAAGCATCTTGGTTCTGGGAGCCAGAACAAGAGACCCACTAATACAGAATGGAGAAAACTATGTTAACTTCAGAAGAATTCAGGGATATTTGGCAACAGTGCACTCAGAAATTTCTCTTAAACATGAGTTTAAAAGAGGAGATAGAAGAGGATATAACTGAGAATCAGGGAGTTTTGGATATGGATTTAAAATGACAAGATACAACAGATAATACAAATGAAACCGGCTGATGTCTCAATAACTAAATGGGACATACAAATAATAAATTAGATGAGTGACTTGGATAACTTATTTTCTTTGGACTTGAAGAGATCAAAATATAATCATTCATGTATAACCCAGCCATTGTTCATTCTTTCTTGTTTGTGCTCTGTACTTTGCTCAGAGATAACTTAAAAGCTGACCAAGGAGAAAGAAAAAGCTTAGTTGCAACTTTAAATGCATTCCCTATAGCAGTGGTGGCGAACCTTTTAGAGACCGAGTGCCCAAACTGCAACCCAAAATCCACGTATGCATCGCTGGGTGCTGGGTGGGCGTGGCCACCGAGTGGGCGTGACCACCGAGCTGTCGGCTCATGCTCGCTTGCTCGCTTGCTGTCTGCTCCGACTCGTGCTCGCTCTCTCGCTGTCTGCAGCAAATGCTGCTTCCGCCAAAAGATGCTCCTTTTATAGCCTCTCGCCTATTCCCAGACTGCGCATGCGTGGAGAGGAGGGAGCAGCTCGGCCCAGCAATGGCTCACGTGCCACCAGAGATGGCTCCGTGTGCCGCCTGTGGCACGCGTGCCATAGGTTTGCCACCACGGCCCTATAGTTTGCAAATGTATCTGCTCAAGGAGAAAGCTCTGAGCTGCCTGCCAGCAATTTTGTATTTGAAGCATAAGCCTTGTAACAACCTGTAATTGAACTAACTTGATAGATAAAGAAAACATGTATTCAGACGAAAAATAAATCTTTTAGCTTGAGAAAGTCTTAGATATAAAAGGGAATTTTTTTTTATTAGTGTGTGTGTCTTTTCTCCTCTGTCTCTCTGCGTTAGAGACAAGAGATTAGAAAGCACCTGGTTTTGGCTTTGATCAAAGAATAAAGCTGTATCTTTTGCAGTAGCCTCATGTTCAGAGTCTCATTGGAATTTATTAGGATTCTGAGCTGAAAAATCTTACATATTAAAAAAAGAGATATACTCATGAAGGAATTTGTGACAAAAAGAAAAAGCTAAGAAAAAGAGAAAATGAAATATGCTTTTGGGACACAAAGGAAATAAGCAAAGATTATTAAAAGCAAAAAGGAATATAAACAAACCAAGTTTATATTTGATCATAGTTAATATACATAAACACACAAACACATATTTTCTCAGGATTAAATAATGAGGCTTTAGAGATTTGTTTATAGATAGGTTATGAGAGGAAGAATTTTTTGTATTTTAAGATTTAGGATGTTAAAAATAAGGAATTACAAAACTTATTTATTTGATTAAGGTTAAAATATAGATATTTCTGATATGTGTTAAACTGGTGAAGGAGTTTTTGGGAGGAGACAAAATGATTAATTTGTAGGACACCATTTGAAAAGATTAAAGATCAAGATTTTTAATATAGATTTGTTTCTAATAGCTCTTTGCTATTTTTCTTGACAAAATTCAAATGACAAAGCTTTGAAGAGTTGCTTAAAGATATGGGAAGAATAGGTTTTTTTCTTGTATTTTTAGAAAAAAGTTACTGGGTTGAAAGGAAAAGAATATGAAATTGATTTATTTAAGGTTAAACTATATATGTTCTTATTTCTAGTAACCATTAATAGACTTTTGCTGATTAAGACAATGATGAGGCTTTACACAGTAATTTGTTTATAGGTAAGAGATAAAGGAAGAATAGATGTTCGAAATATTAGTAAACTTTTCATTTTCATAATTTTCTTTGTATTAGTTATCTTTGCAATTTTAAACTTTAATAAATTTTATTAAAAAAACAGTTTGAAAAAAATGAAACAAAACTGAAACAAATTGCCAATACTTCTGAATTCAAATATTCAATGGATAAAAACAGATAGCACTCGACTCTCAGTCTTTCTTGATATAAGACATTAGTATATATTGTTAAAATTTCGAATGTTTTGTTCCTATCTAGATTTTCCCCCTTTCTTGACTATCTTCAAATGTCTTAAGCACATAAATAAATATGATTAAAAATAGAAAAATGAAGGACCTTTTAGGATTAAAGACTTCTCTACTGGTAAAAATATGTCTCTTTTCAAGATTGTGTGTGTTGTTGAAGTTTTTTTTAATGTGCATTATCTTAAAAAGATTGGGGGAGTTTGAGCTAATAGCTTATTAATAAATTTACTATCAAATATGCACAGAACTATATACTGTACTTGGCTGCTTCTCATGGAATATAGATAGGTGTAATTCAGTACCACTTTTAGCCTCCCAGTTCTGTGCCTACTATTCCCCTCCATGGAAGCATGGTTTCAATCTCAAATATGGTTGTTCATTTGGTTGCATTACATCGATTTTAGTGATGACCAATCATCTCGACTACCAATAAGTATATAGCCATCCATACTCACTCAAGAAGTGGTTTGCAAAAAAAAAAAAAGGCTGAAGCCTGGTTATGATAATAAGATCTGAGGCTAATACAGTAGTTCGGCTGAAGTCTTGCAAAGGGTGGAGTAGAAGACCAGAAGAGGCGGTGGCGACGCGCAAGTGCTCTATCGGACTTAAGAACTGCCGCCATGGCCGCATTTGCAGCAATCTTGTCCTGGCTGCATTGGTGTACCTTGTGGATGCTGCTTGTGGCCGCTTCCACTGCTTTCTCTTGGGCCATCGTCGCGGACGAGAACACCGGCAATGAAAGAAGATCTGTACAAGGCCGCGAAACAGATGCAAAAGGGAATCAGCCTGACGAGAAGCATCAACCTCACGATTCCTCATATGGCACTTTCGCCAGCGAGTTTTACGATACGCGCTTCCTCTCGGACGAGGGTGAGAAGCTATCCAAATAGAGGGGAGAGAGCTAGAAGCACTTCAGAAGGAAGGTAGAAGGGAAAAATTGAGGTTATCTAATTTTACTGGATGCAACGTGCTGCGTCTCTGTTGCTGTTGAAAAGGGAATTGTGGCATTGTCAGCCACCGGCTGCCGTGGGGGAAGGGTACTCCGTATATGATCAAAATTCTGTCTTGCCTTTTGGAAAGGCAAGGTTTGGGGGAAGGGGGGAGATAAAATGGGATAGATACATTCAATTCAGTATATAAGGGACAATATATGATAGCGAGGTTGCCTCCCTTTGGGATAAATTGGTTTCACGGAGTGAAGCAAACAAAATGATTTTCTGATAGTTAAATCTATCCGATTCCTTTCCCCAGATGCTCAATTTCTAGTGGCTACCATGGAAACAGGCAGTTGAAATGCTGGCATATTGTTATCCTAAGAATATTCTGAATCTGAAAATCCAGGGTAGGTTAATAGAACCATTTTGTCAGAGTAGCATACATCCGCTTAAAAATTTTAAAATATGAAATTTATGCAGAGTATAAATTACAAGCATTAGGTGAAACTAATCATATAGAGTGCATGATTTCTGTTCCTGCTTCAGTACGGTTCTGAAGAATTTAAGTTTGTTTGCTCTAAACATAAGGAAAGCCAGTATGCTTAAATTATTGATAATTGTAATATACCTGGGGTGAAAGAGATTTAATGGGGATATTCTTTTTGACCAATTAGATCCAGAATTCTTTTACATTCATAAATTTAAGTCCAAAAGGGAAGTGATAAAAATTGGGCCACCTTGCCAGATAGGAAAACTTTGCCAATTATTGGTTAAGTCTGAGTAGATTCTACCATAGCTGTATCTTTTTTTCTTCTTCCTTTTTCACTTTACAACAAAGGTACATTTTTTCCCCTTAACAGTACTGTTTTATATATCTCTTACATTTATTTACAGTTATGTACATTAATTTTCATACATTTTTGTTTTTCTGTTCTAACCAAACATAGCACTTGTTCCATATCTCATAAAATTCTGTTGCTTCCTTATCTTTTATTTCTAGAGTAAGCTTGTATTGGTATAGTACAAGCAACAGTACAGGTAGTCCTTGCCTTACAGTCACAATTGAGCCTAAAATTTCTGTTGGTAAGAAACATTAAGTGAATTTTGCCTCATTTTATAACTTTTGCCACATTTATTACTTCAATTCCCGCACTTGTTAAAATTAGTAACACGGTTAAGTGAATCTGGCTTTCCCATTGACTTCACTTGCCAGAATGTTATGTTGAAAAACAAATAAATCGGGTCCAGTCTAAGTCAGGAATAAACAAAATGGAGACTCCTTAGGAAAGAAAGTTCTGTTCATTGAAGAACAGAACCAACAGCATGTGGTTCTGGGAAAACTGACAAAAATGGAGCTGGGAGTAGTGGGTTTTATACCTTCTTTGGGCTTTGTATTTAAGGTTCTTCCTGTTCCTGTGTCTTTGTATTTGAGGCTCTTCCTGTTCCTGTGCCATGTACTTTGACCTGAGCTTGAGTGTGTCCTTTTGGTATTCTAATGGTCGTGGGTTAATCCTATTATATCTTAAAGATTATGTCCTGCTTCTCTGGGGCTGTTCCTCAAGACATTTTGCTTATGAATAGGTGGCGCCAAATCTGCATTTCTAAAAGCTGGTCTGCTTGGGGAAGAAGACTGGGGGTGGGTTTCTGCCTAAGACTTTTCTCCATTATTCCTTTGGGGAAATATAATATTCTGTCTTTCTTTTTTTTAATATTCCCCAAAATATTTCCTTCTCTAGGAGTGTGTGTGTGTGTGCGCTGACTTCCAACAATCCCACCTTTGTGCCATATAAGTGTGGATGACACACTTTTACTGGCACAAGATTAAGAATTGATCTGGTCAGGGAGACTTAATGGGTGCTTCTATGGGGGGGTTCCAGGATGTGGAGAAACAAGCTTTTAAACCAGGGGTGGCGAACATATGGCACGCGTGCCACAGGCGGCACGCAGAGCCGTCCCTGTGGGCACGGGAGCCATTGCTGGGCTCCTCCCCTCCCCCTCTCCACGCATGCACAGTCCGGGAACAGCTGCGAGAGCTGGGCGGGGTGAGGGAACCTATAAAAGGAGCAGTTTTGGTGGGAGAGTGAGTGAGCGGCCTTTGGAAGCGACCAGAGGTGGGTTTAAAATCATTTTAACAACCGGTTCTCTGCCTCACCTTCCCTCCGTCTTGGTCGGGCTGGGCTGCTCGGGGGGTTGGCTGGGGTGGGGGCAGGAGGGTGGGGGTCATCAGGTTCTGGCTAGGGGAAGGCAAGGGGAGGGCAAGGATGCCTCCGCGGAGGAAAGTCGCCCCCCCGCCGGTCGAGCCTCTCATCCACACTGCGGTCACGTAGGATTGCATAGAAGCGCACTGGGTAGGGGGCTGGGGGGGCGGCAGGGGGGAATCAGAGCGGCATCTCCCTTCCGCAGTGAAGCCCCATCAGCGTGGGCAGAGACGGCCCCGGGACGGCTGGAAAGGAGCCCTCATCTGATGCAGGCCCTGTCTACACAGTGGCTCTGATGGGGGCGGCGGCTGCTCTGAGCCCCTTGACCGGCGAACCACACAGGGAAGCAGGAGGCGGCGGCAGTGATCCCTGCATCGCCAGGCCCGGCCGGCTGCAGATCTGGAAGCGAAGCTGTGCCGACCATCCTTTCGCTGGTGGGGGCAGCGGCGGGGGAAGGTGAGCTGTGGCACACGCCCTCCCCTCTCCGCCCGGAGGCGCACGCGGGACAATGTGCGAAGCAGCGGCAAAGGGTGCCCGCATATCAGATCCTGCCTTCCGCCGCCGCCGTCAGCATGAGGATAGTCGGCAGAGCTTCGCTTCCGGATCTGCCTGACATTATTGGCCCCCGCACAGAGAGGCTAGCAAGCACATGGGGCACGACGGTGTCCGTCAGCAGCCACAGCATGCTGGCTGTCCTGCATAATGGCAGACTGGCCACAGAGCCCCATCGGCGCAGGCGGAAACGGCTCCAGGACAGCTGGAAGGAAGCCTTTGCCCAGCCTGGGTGCATCCACTCGACGGATCTGACGGGGGTGGCTTCTGCTGCTGTTCCAACCGGTCAACCATGCAGGGAAGCAGGAGGGGCAGCTGGTGCACGAATCCACTGCCTCGTTGGGCTGTTAGTGAGCAGCCGAGACAGCTCCAGACCCCCGGCTGTCCCGGAGCCGTTTCCGCCCGTGTCTTTCTCATTCTCAGTTCTCTTGCCTGCGTGTTGTCTGCACCCTACCCCCCAATTGCTCTACGCTTCACAGCCCAGCGAAGATTCCCCCCCGCCTCAGGGGGGGGAATCCCCCCCGCCTCAGGGCCCCACTCTTCTGCCTGGTGCCGGCAGCTCCATCATCTGCAGCAGCCGGAACAAGAGGCGGGTCGCAGCACCCCGTTAATCCTTTTGCTGCATCGGCGCCTGAGCGGCAAGCCCGGGGGCTTGCTATTTCCTCTCCTCCGCCCCAAAATCTAGGTCGAGGTGCAAACCCAGCTCATGCCTTTGCTCAGGAGGAGCAACTTCTGAGTAAATGGGTGTTGGTTTCCACTGGCGGGGGGGGCTGCTAGGAAAAAAATTCTCGGGAACAAAGGTTTTTTATTATTATTTTGAACTAAGCCGTAATAAGAGAGGTTTTACTTCTCACCGATTTATGGGGGGGGGAGGAAGCCCTTGCCCGGCCTGGGCGCATCCATTCGACGGATCTGAGGGGGGTGGCTTCTGCTGCTGCTCCGACCTATCAGCAATGCAGGGAAGCAGAAGGAGCAGCTGGTGTGCAAATCTGCTGCCTCGTCGGGCTGCTAGTGAGCAGCCGAGGTGGCTCCAGACCCCCGGCTGCCCCTCCACCTCCTCCTGCTTCCCTGCATGGTTGACCGGTTGGAACAGCAGCAGAAGCCACCCCCGTCAGATCCATCAAGTGGATGCGCCCAGGCCGGGCAAAGGCTTCCTTCCGGCTGTCCCGGAGCCATTTCCACCTGCGCCGATTGGGCTCTGTGGCCAGTCCGCCATTATGCAGGACAGCCAGAATGCTGTGGCTGCTGACGGACACCGTCGGGCCCCATGCGCTTGCTAGCCTCTGTGTGCGGGGGCCAATAATGTCAGGCAGATCCGGAAGCGAAGCTCTGCTGACTATCCTCGTGCTGGCGGCGTCTGCGTCAGTGTGCTCTGCTTCCAAAGGCTGTAGAGTCATCTGTGCAGGGCTGAAAGATATGAGAACAGGCCCCCTCCCCCTTTGTGGGTGACTCTCCCAGAAAAGACATGAGGAATGGAGAACAGAGGATAAGAATTGGAGAAATGGAATGGCTGTGTGTGTGAATAGCTTGAGGGCAGAGTTTGAAAAGATATTAAGGTTAACTTTACAGATGTTAAATAGACAGATGAAATCCACTTAAACACATACAGTAAATGCAAGAATGAAACTTTTCCTGTGAATAGAATAGAATAGAATAGAATAGAATAGAATAGAATAGAATAGAATAGAATAGAATAGAATAGAATAGAATAGAATAGAATAGAATAGAATAGGAAGGGACTTTGGAGATCTTCTAGTCCAACCCCCTGCTCAAGCAGGAGAACCTATACTATTTCAGACAAGTGACTGTCTAGCCTCTTCTTATAAATCTCCAGTGATGGAGTGCCCACGATTTATGGAGGCAAGCTGTTCCACTGGTTAATTGTCCTCACTGTCAGGAAGTTTCTCCTTAATTCTAGGTTGCTTCTCTCTTTGATCAGTTTCCAACCATTGTTTCTTGTCCTGCCCTCTGATGCTTTGGTGAATAACATGACCCCCTCTTCTTTGTGGTAGCCCCTCAAATACTGAAATACTGCTATCATGTCACCCGTGTTTCTTTTTTTCTTTAGACTAGCCAAACCCAAGTCCTGCAGCTGTTCTTCATATGTTTTAGTCTCCAGGCCTTTGATCATCTTACTTGCTCTTCTCTGAATTTTTTCCAAAGTCTCAACATCTTTTTTGTGATATGGTGACCAAAATTGGCTGCAGTATTCCAGGTGTGGTCTTACTAGGGTTTTATAAAGCGGTACTAACACCTTGAGTGATCTTGATTCTGTGCCTCTGTTTATACAACCCAGGATTGTATTGGCTTTTTTGGCTGCTGCTGCACATTGCTGGCTCATGGTTAAGTGATCGTCCACTAGGACTCCAAGGTCCCTCTCACAGTTACTATTTTTAAGCCAGGTCTTGCCCAATCTGTACTTCTACCTTTGATTTTTCCTGCCTAAATGTAAAACTTTGCTTTTCTCCACATTGAAACTCATTTTGTTGCATAGGGCCCATTGTTCAAGTTTGTCAAGATCTTTTTGGATCCTGAGTTTGTCTTCTGGGGTGTTGGCTACTCCTGCCAGTTTGGTGTCATCTGCAAATTTGATGAGTTCCCCTTCAATTCTCTCATCTAAGTCATTTATGAAGATATTGAAGAGTACTGGGCCTAAGACGGAACCTTGTGGTACCCCACTGCTTACTTCTCTCCATGTGGATATGGTGCCATTGAGAACTACTCATTGAGTACGGTTTGTCAGCCAGCTACAGATCCATCTGGTGGTGATGTTGTCTATTCCAGCTTTTTCTGACAACTTTGGGCTTTTCTTAAAAGTACAGAGAGGGGGGAAAAGGGAACACAGTTCTCTTCATCCTGTTTTGCTGGCCAGGCAAACTAGGGTGAAGGTATTTTTCTTTGCTTTGCTTGTTTTAACATTATTTTCTAACAGACTTTAAAATTCTTGTCTTGTCATTAGAGACATCTAACAGTTACATTTACCTAACATACAAAGACTTTGACACAAAGACAAGGGAAGGAGAACAGAAAAGGGAAACAGAACTCTTAGATTTTCAAGTCCTGGTCATTCCTACCATAAATCTCAGTTTAGGGAAGGCAAAAATCTTAGCAAACACATCATGTGGTTGCGTAGAAGAGAGAAAGGAAGAAAAAAAACCCCAATGCTCATATGATATATATATATGTATGATATATATATATATATCATTTTTAAGTACTTTTATTTAGCCAAATTGGTTTCCCAGCAAAGCCCTGAGCAAAGCCCATTTCATACCTCCCTTGCTCATTTCTCTTTCATATTGGCTTGTCATCCCACATCTCAAGCAAGTTCTCCTGGGGGGATCTGGACCTGACCCTCGAGCTACAGCTTCCCATGTTTCCCTTCCGATGTGGGGTTCAATTGGCTTAGCTGGGTCTTCCCTTGCGGACAAAACCTGCAGCTCACCTGTCAGTTTTCAGACAAAAAAAGAAGTGAGGGAGGACTCTGGTTCCCTCACAGAGTACGGGAACCTCCTTTCAAGGGAACATCACCTTCAGTTTCAGACCAAAAAGATGTCCAGGAGGACCTGCTGCCCCCTATGCAGTGCGTACAGGCACCTCTTCCACGCCTTCAGTTTTCAGACTCAGGAGAGTTTGGGAGGACTTGCTGCTGCTTCCAAGCAGTGAGTATGGGCACCTTCTAATCCGGACTTTGCTCACTGATTTCCCAGCTGGTTGCCCAAACCCAACTTTTTCATTTTCCTTCCATTCCATTTCACACAGCCTCTCCCTTTTCCCTAACAAAAGATCCTGTGCTCTGGCCAAACCCGCATGCTTTCCAGGATCTGTCACTTGAACAGATCCTTTTTGCGGTTAGGACAGGCCAGAGGGAGCAGGATTCAGCTGTGATTGGGAGAAGGGTGCTCTCACTTACATACACAGGCATACACACATTTCCCTCACTCCCCTGGGCTTTAAAGTTAAAAATTTAGAGATACCTTCTTTCCAAAGCAGTCCTTGAGCTCAATCTCAAAACTCCCTTTACTACCCTTACTTGCTTCAGATGGGCAGGTTTGGGAAACCAGAATTAGATCAATTAATCTGAGAGTCTTGAAGGAACTTTTTTTTTCTTTTCAAGTGACCAGTTTAATTGAGCATAGGAATGTGGTAGACATGGCAACATGATACCGCAGTGTCAGTCTTCAAGGTGGGCATATCAAGGAATGTTACTTCATTGCCAAAGCATATTGTCAGGTCCTTTCCTATTTTTTCCCTATTTTTCAGGTCTGCCATTCTAATGGGGGGGACGGGGACCTACAATGTACTTCCTTTAATTGTTCCTCGTCTTTGAAGTATCTTTCTTGGGGTGAGAATGGAACATGCCTCCAGCCATCTACCTTATCTCCGGGTGGAGGGAAAGCCACGGAGAGACCTGACAACCTTGAGAGTGGCGCCTTATTGGCTCTTTCCCACAACAATTTGACACCTATGGATTGGCTTTGTTTGAACTGACCGAATGGATAGTTGGGGTGGGGTTTGACTGGGCTTTTTTAATCTATCATTTCATGTGGGAAACCCTCAGATCTTGCCTTATTTTCCTGCTGTCAATTTCCAATAAAAGTTCCTGTTGAAACAATGCAAGTTTCAAGAGTTCTGCTTTCTGGGAGGTCTAACTGAGGCAGGTCCTTACACATGTATTAAAAGAATTTTGAAAACCTTTTAAAATTTTCACTGGCCCTTTTTATGATCAAGGTAGGGCTGGTCTGTGTCCGTTTCTTGCGCTTTCTACTTTCCGATATTGAGAAACCATTTTTCCTTTCCCTCTTTCTTCTCAAGGACTGAACTAGAACAAAAGAACAAAATTCTTTTTCAGCAATATATTTGTCAATGTTTCCCATAAAATCATAGTAGCAAAATAGAGAGATACTGTATGGGCTAGATTGTGTTACCATTAGATGAAAACAGAGATTGATGAATGATCATATCCAACAAGTATATATCTGTAGCCCTACCTCAAGCTGGAAGAAAATGTCATATTGCATATCTTAGAGTTTGTTCAAAGAACACTAGAAATATGGTTTTATCCATTTTCAGACAACTCAAAGAGATAGGTAGAGTTTTGAAGGGAGTCTTCAGGTGGTCTTGAAAAGCTGGAACAATATGTAGAAACCAGAATGATTATTTCAGTGGGAATAAATGTATTATCTATATCTATTCAGAAAACAATGATGAATGTCATTATAAGAAGGTGAGGAGACTATATTATTTATTTATATCCCACCTTTATTAGTTTTACAAATAACTCTGGGTGGCAAACATATGTAACAGATCTTCCTCCTCCTATTTTCCCACAACAACAACCCAGTGAGGTGAATTGGGCTGAGAGAAGTCACCCAGCTGGCTTTCATAGCTATAATGCTAGGTAGCAGCTGCAGTAGATTGCTGGCCCATACTCAAGTGGTGGTCCACTAGAACATTTAGATGGGTCTAGGACAATTGGCCATAGCCACCTGGCCCCATACACTTCACTCTGGCTCCCCCCACCTAACTGATTCAACATGGGCATTCGTCCCCAGCTGCTCCTTTCCTCTCTCCTTGCAGGCCCAGGTGCCTTCTGGCCTGGCATGGTAAGCTCTCCCCAGGGAGAACTAGTGCTGCCTCCCTGTGCTCCTCGTTTTCATGCTGCAGACCCTCCTTCAGCCCATGGCCTTGGCTTCTTGACAAGAAGCCTAGCCACTCTCTAAACTCCGCCTCCTCGAGCTGTGCACCTCCTTGCCTGGGGCTGCTCAGCTGAGAGGGCCAAGTTTCACTTGTGTGGGGGAAGCAGCTCTTGCTGGAGCTGCTACTTTTCCCAAAAAAAGGAAGGCAAACATGCCTTTAGGATGCCCATACTGTCCTCCAGGCACACTGACCATACAGGATTGAGGGAGAAGCGAGTCAGGAAGCATGGCCTGCAGGTGTCTCCTCCAGCCCTAACACTCTTCCTCAGCTCCTCTGCACATCCAGCCCCTTCCAGGCCCCCTCTGAGGCTTCCGAAGGCTTCAAGGGCCAACTGAGCCAGCTGTTCCCAAATTTTGTCCCAGCTACTGCAAAGGCCACCAAAGGATCAAGATGTGGCTGCCTTGGTCAGCCCATTGGAGTGGTAGGAGGCTGAAGCAATTGGGCAGCTGAGGTTGGGTATAGCAATGGGGCATTTGCTGACCTGCATGGTTGTCCACACAGTCTGACAACCATCCTGCAAGCAAGCAGTGTGTCTGCAGTTTGGTATCAGTCCCTCGGACAGGCAAGTCCTGGACAGGCTGCTCTGTGGCTTGCTGCCAGCTATCTAGAGCTTTGCTGGCCAGACAGGGTGGCAGGCCCATTGTAAGGGCTGCCTTCAGCCATGTCAGTTTGCCTGCGTTTCAAAAACCATCTCAGCCGGCCCATGGAGCCTAGTTCCCTGCTTCTTAGGAGGGGTTTCACAAGCCAAGAAGGGGCCCAGAGTTCAAAGCCTTCCCTGGGGATGAAGACTGCAGTGGAGGTGTCTGGAAAGAAGGCGGGTGTCTGCAGCAGGTAGAGGACCCAGGGCAGCACAAAGGTGGATGGATGAGGTTGCCTCTTCCCACTGCCTAACCAGAGTTCTAAGGGTTAAAGAGCTTTGGAAACACTGGGCTTTGGGGCCTTGGGAGAGAGCGACTTCCCACTGTGATTCCCAAGGGTCCCTGCATGATAGCGAGGAGGAGCAGCTGGGGGGAATGCCCACAGTGGGTGAGCTGGGGCAAGGGGCTATGGTGAAGTGGGTGGGGCTGGGAGGCCGCAGCCAATTGTCCCATTCCTCATCTCTCTCACAGTTACTGTTGTTGAGCTAGGTGCTGCCTATTCTGTAACTATGCATTTGATTTTTTTCTGCCTAAGTGCAGGGCCTTATTTTTCTCACCACGAGTGGCAGTTTATTGGATAGGGTCCAATGCTCAAGTCTGTTAGGACCCTTCTGAATCTTGAGTGTCTTCCAAGCTACTGCAATCCCCGCAGCTAGGTGTTATCTGCAGATTTGATAAGTTCCCATTCTATTCCTTCTTCTAGATCATTTATGAAGATGCTGAAAAGTACTGGGCGTAAGAAAGAACTTGAGGTATCCCAATGCATGTAGTGTAATTTCATTGAGGATTACACACTAGTGCATTAGTCAGCCAATTGCAAATCCATCTGCTGATGATAATGTCTATCCCAAATTGTTCTATTTTAACAAGAAGTAGGCTGTGGCTTACTTTGTTAAATGCCTTATTGAGGTCCAAATATATTATATCCATAACATGTTGCTGGTCCATTAATTTAGTCACTTTATCAAAGAAGGCAATAAGGTTTGTTGGTATGATCTGTTTTTAACAAAAACCGTGCTGATCATATTTATTTGTTAAATTTATTTGCTGTCTATCTTAGTAATCACCTGTTCATTTCTAGGTGCTTACAAATCCCCTGCCTATTATTTTTTCCAATATTTCCAAGGAATTGATGTCAAGCTGATTGGTATATAACTTCCTGGATACACCCCCCCCCCTTTTTGTATCACATCAGCTCTTTTCCAGTCCTTTAGTATTTCCCCTGTGCTATAGAAGCTTTTTAATATTACATTTAGTGTCTCCAATATTACACTTTCAAAACCCTGGGTGTAAGCTATCTGGTTCAGGTGATTTGTATTCATCCAGGCTAGAGAGGTATTTTCTTACTACATCCTGCCTATTTTGGCTTGTATACCTGTTCTATATCCCTCAGATACTTCACTGGATGTATCTGGATGCTTCTTTCATGTTGACAAAGAACCTTTATAAAATACAATTGTTCAGCCAGCTGCAAATCATCTGGTAATAGGATTGTGGAAAGAAAAACTTCATCAGGGTCCAGTCCAAGCCGGGAATAAACAAAATGGAGACTCCTTTAGAAAGAAGGTTGTAATTATTGAAGAGCAGAGCCAAACAGAAACATGGCTCTGGGAAAGCTGACCACATGTTGCTGGGAGTGGTGGATTTTTATACCTTCTGGGACTTTTGAGGTTGTTTCCTGTTCCTGTTTGAGGCTTTGTATTTCCTGTGTCATGTACTTTGACGTGAGTCTGAGTGTGCCCTTTTGGTATTGGTGGGTTAATCCTATTATGTTTCGTGTCCTTAGAGTTGGGTGAGGTATGTAGATTTTAGGGGTCTTTGTCTTCCTAATCTCATCAACTTCTAGCTTCCTGGCTCCAATCTTCCTGAATGGATTATTACATCTGCATTTCTAAAAGCTGGTTTCTGCTGGGTTTCTGCTTGAGGCTATTAAGAAAAACTGGCCTTGCTTTTCTGCCTTTAAGATCCTTTGGGGAAATATATTCTGCCTTTTTAATATTCCCAAAATATTTCTTTCTTTGGATTCTTCCCACAATCCCCCTTTGTGCCATAAGAGTGTGGGTGACACACTTTTACTGGCACAAGATTAAAAATTGATCTAGTCAGGGAGACTTGATAAACAACCTTAAACTGTTAATGCAAAAAAGGGAAGACCCTAATAGAGGCAGCAGAAAAAGATCCCTGCAGTGGCTCCCAAAAGGGGGAGCTTCCAACCCATGGAGATCTAAAAGTCAGGGCAAAAGTTTCTTTTAGATGGAAAAGAAATTTATAGTGTCCAATATTCTGTGCCAATTATTTTAGATGTTTGATGCCACTTTGAGCTTTCCAGTCAGGTCTGCATATGCCTCCAAAATTCTTCACAGCCATGTTTTTCCCAGTACATAACCACTGGCTGCCATTTTCAAGGGTTGCTTATTTCCAGAACCTGCCTTAGTTTCATGCATCCAGGAGTTTGTGATGTCCAATTGAGGTTAGCCAGTGTGCAAGCCAGGCTATTAAATTGCACACAGTGAGCCCTAGGACTCACACTCTGAGTCCACCAGTGCAGTATATTCAGGCTTAGGTTTTGGAGATCTCTTTCCTGCTACCTCCTCAGTGAGAGCATATGAATTGCAAATCTCTTGAGGGGGGCTGATTATTCCTCCCCCTTGGAATTTGCAGGAAGTTGTGCATGCAAACCTTTTAGTGCCACAGAGCAAGAACCAGCCTAAGGAGCTTTACTGAAGGTAGGTGAAGGGGATAGACTCAGTGTGATTCTGAATGGTGTATGTGCGTGTGTGCATGCATCTACTTCTACAAAAACAGGCAATACAAGCATCCTGGACAATTTTTCCCTCCCACCAAACAGAAGTCCAAGTTGTTCAATACTTGCTGTGCCAATCATTCCCAAATGCCATTCCTCCATAAATACATTCAAATGGCTTATAACAATACAAATGAGGCAAGAAAGAAAACCTTACAATGGGTTTCTGCCCTCCCCCCCCCCATAGTCTTCCTGTTGTCTTCTGAGGATTCACGTGAGGGCCAATGGCTCCAAGAGTCCTTCCTTCCTCTGCAGCTTTCACAGGCATCTGATTGATGTAGGACTTGGGAAGATCTGCTCCATTCTGGTGGCATGGTGGCTTTCTAGTGGATGGCTGGATTCAAACCCAATTCCATGGCTCAAATGAATGGAGATAGTATCTGGGTCTGAGTTAGTGTGCTCTGCTTCCAAAGGTTGCTGAGGTCATCTATGCAGAGCTGAAAGACATGAGAGCAAGGTCCCTTCCCCCCTTTCTGGGTACTTCTCCCAGGAGAGGCATTGCTGGTCAGACTTAGGCATGGGAGAATAGAGGATAAAAAATGGAGAAACGAAATGGGGGGGATAGCTTGCAGGCAAAGTTTGAAAAGGCATTAATACTGCAGTTGTTAAAGAAACAGATAAGCAGACAAAATGGGGACACCACAGATGAGGAGAAAAGAGAGGCTGGATTCTGCTAAGAGAACAAAAAAAATATGAAAGGTCTCACTTCTGAAATTGAACATTCGTAACATGTTAAACAGGAACTAAGGTCAACAGGTACGGGCACCTCCTTTACCTGCCGTCAATTTTCAGACCCAGGAGAGGTCTGGGAGGACTTTTGCTTTGTGCAGTGGTATGGGAACCTTCCTTCAAATGGGCTTTGCTTACAGGGCCTTACTAGCTGGTTGCCCAAATGTGATTCTCTCACTCACTTTTCCATTCCATTTTCACACAGCCTCTCCCTTTTCCCTAACAAAAGATCCTGTGCTCTGGCCAAACCCCCATGTTTTCCAGGGTCTGCCACTTGAACAGATCCTTTTGATGGTTAGGAAAGGCCAGAGGGAGCAAAATCCAACTGTGATTGGGAAAAGGGTCTTCTCATTCACACACACAGACATACACATATTTCCCTCACTCCCCTGGGCTTTAAAGTTAAAATTTAGAGGTACTCACCTACTTTCCAAAGCAGCCCTTGATCTCAAACCCAAAACTCCCTTTACTACCCTTCCTCCACATGGGCAGAGTCTGGGAAACCCATCCGTAGACATAAGGGGTCTGCTGCCGGCAAGATGGGGCTTACCAGTCTCAATCCATTGGAGAGGCTAGTTTGAAGTCCCATCTGGGACGCCAAATTGTGGAAAGAAAAATATTCATCAGGGTCCAGTCCAAGCTGGGAATAAACAAAATGGAGACTGCTTTAGAAAGAAGGCTGTAGTTTATTGAAGAGCAGAGCCAGACAGAAACATGGCTCTGGGAAAGCTGACCACATGTTGCTGGGAGTGGTGGGGTTTTATATCTTCTGGGGCTTTTGAGGTTGTTTCCTGTTCCTGTTTGAGGCTTTGTATTTCCTGTGTCATGTACTTTGACCTGAGTCTGAGTGTGGCCTTTAGATATTGGTGGGTTAATCCTATTATGTTTCCTGTCCTTAGAGTTTAGGGGTAAGTAGATTTTAGGGGTCTTTGTCTTCCTGATCTCATCAGCTTCTAGCTTCCTGGCTCCGACCTTCCTGAATGGATTATTACATCTGCATTTCTAAAAGCTGGTTTCTGCTTAGT
The DNA here is from genome assembly GCA_023970755.1 of Azemiops feae. NCBI lineage: Eukaryota > Metazoa > Chordata > Lepidosauria > Squamata > Viperidae > Azemiops > Azemiops feae. The sequence continues at coordinate 1,387,540 of JALGBA010000474.1, read as the reverse complement.
TTCTGCTTCGGGCTATTAAGAAAAAATGGGCTTGAGACTTCTGGCTTTGCACCTGCAGCACATGGCCACGCGAGAGTGGACCTCCACTCCCCACAGCTAGTTTCTTCCTGCTTGGGGGACCCTAGATGGATGCAAAGTTGCCCCAGAGAGGTGACCGTGAAGGAGGGGCACCCTGTTGATCACGAAGCAACGGCAATTGCTTCATTTGATCTGGGGAAAGCCCTCCAAACCTGACAGGAGAAAGGCTAGCGTGAGATCAGCGTCTAGCCCAAGCTGCTTGCAGCCGAAGTCCCAGAGCACGAACTTAAACATCGGTGAACAGCATGCTTTGAATTGGTGAGAGTACTGATCTTCTTTCTTCTATCTACTATCTAAATCCTTGAAAACACCCCCAAAGCGAGAAAACCTCCAGAAGTGAAGGGAGGAGACTATATCCCCATTCCCTTACAGATGGAAGCAGCAAATTAATATTAAAGGAGGGAAGAAATATCTTAAAATTTGATTTTAAATACTTCAGTCTGGACAAATTTAGGAACTAAAAAACTGTCAAGATTATACCCTAAACTTTTTTTGATGGAATTATAACAATATATAACAAAAATAACTTTTTGGTTGAAAGAAAAACTGAAAAAAGAAATAACTGCTGACATCTAGTGGAAACTCAGAGAATAGAACACTAACAATAAGGACTCAGAAATTGGTAGAGTGCCTAGAACGGGTAGGCAACCTTGGCTCTTTTATGACTCGTGGACTTCAACTCCCAGAATTCCTGAGCCAGCCATGCTGGCTCAGGAATTCTGGGAGTTGAAGTCCACGAGTCATAAAAGAGCCAAGGTTGCCTACCCCTGTTCTAGAAACAAAGAAAAAGTTGTTCCTTTGAATTGCAAATAACCTTGAAGACATCTGGGAACAAAGGAAGAGCCAGCTATAAGATTAAAAAATGTTTGAAAGAAAACAAAACAAAACACCTGGACTGTTGCTTAAATCTAAGAACAGCTTATGGAAAAGAAAAACCTTGGCTTTTTGGCTAATCTTTTAGAGGAGAATCTGTAGGAAGGATTTAAAGTGGCTTAACATACTGAAGTGTAATTTTGACTGGCTGATAGATTGACTTTTGAATTAAAACATTGATGAAAGATTATTTGAAGGGAGAGACAACATGGATATCACATACGTATCAAAAAATGACAGGATGCCACATTCAATATTTTCTCCTGAAGGACGTAGCCTGGAAAATCAAGAGCCTCCAGAAGCAATACTTCACGGCAAGATAAATACTTTCCAGGTGGAAATATATGTAATGTTAGGACAAATACAAATGGCAATAGACTCAAACCACAAGGAAATCCGAAACAACTTTGATGATTTAAATAAGCATATTTTCAATCTAAATCTACAATTAAAAAACACCCAGGAAATAACAATAAAGGGACAAATAAATCAGAGAACAGACTACAAATTAGAAGAGTATGATCAAATTGATGAAACAACAAAGGAAAAGAATTACAATTTGACACAAACAGGAAAAAATCTGCAAGGTTCTGATACAACAAGAAAAATGGAATTATCAGGAGAACCATCAAAGTTTGGGAGACAGAAAGTACTTATCTTATTTACTTCATCTTTTGTATTCCCAATAACATTTGTAAAAATACAGTAACCGCTGGGTAAGCGGTTTACATCAACTTAGAAAATTACTCGGCAAAAGAAGAAGAGCAGAGACAGATACAAGAAATTTGACTCGCCCTACCAGATGGACTATTACGTGAATAAACATTTGTTTGAATATGGCTAAAAGAACAGAGAATTTTGAACACAAAGGGGTCTTATAACAAGGATAAGAGATTTAAGTAATATAGTATGTTTTATAATATATGAAATGTTAAAATAGTAGGTTGATGTAATATTTATTAATATATAAGTGAAATATAAACTGATTAAAAAGGATGTTATATTTAGATATTATAAGATAGATAACAAGTATAGTATTTTTATAATGCATGATATAAAATATTGGGAGGATGTACCTAAATGGAAAAATTTGGACAGTTAGATGACTAATATGAAGAAATTATGCCTAATAAGAATTGGATTGAATATAAGGAAATTTAAGCGAACAAATTTATAAAAATAGGATATATGCTGAACTAATGAGATGATTATGAGAATAATATAAGCTGAAAAAATGTTATATAGAGAGATTATTATTATTTGTATAAATATAAAAAATGTCTATAATCATTTATACATTGAAAATATTAAGAATTATATTTTGGCTAAGGTTGAAGAAAGAATACAAACGGGAGAAGGGAAGATCAAAGAAATGTATCATTAATTAATATATTAATTATGGAATTATCAAATTTAATTATTATTGATTGTTAATTAATTATTATTGTCCTTTTTTTTCTCGTTAAAATATAAACCAAGACAACACACTGTACACCAGGCACTGGATATTGTTATAGTTAAAAACTAATAAAATATCTATAAAAGAAAAAAAGAAAAACTGGGCTTGCTTTTCTGCCTTTAAGATCCTTTGGGGAAATATATTCTGCCTTTTTAATATTCCCCAAAATATATCTTTCTCTGGATTCTTCCCACAGGATCATTTATCTCACATTATTCAATTTTATCAGGAATGTGGCTATAATCAACTTTATCAAATGCCTTACTGAAATCTAGTATATCCACAACATTCTCTTGGTCTAGTAATCTAGTCATTTTGTAAAAATGCAAAATAAAACAATTTGTCTGCCACAACATATTTTTAACAAATTGTTACTGGCTTCTAGTAATTACCATGTTCTTGCCAATAAATTAGATGGATGGATGGATGGATGGATGGATGGATGGATGGATGGATGGATGGATGGATGGATGGATGGATGGATGGATGGATGGAAACTCAAATGCCTGATCTTTTCTAGGAATTTTCCAGGTATTAATGAAAAGCTGTTCTTTAGTTTTCCTTGATCCATTTTTTCCTTTTAAAAAGATAATTATGATGTTAGCTTTTCTCCAGTTTTCTGGCACTTCTCTGGCACTCAGGGAATTTTCAAAGATTACAGTAAGTGATTCTGAGATTATATCTCAGTTCCTTTATCACAAGGCTTTTCAACCGGTGGTACGCGTACCACCTGTGGTACATTAGCACGTGGCAGATGGTACGCAGCCCTGCCCAGCCAAGTGTAGTGGGGGAGGGAACGAGCCGGCACAGGCAAGGACTTACTGTGAGAGAGTCCTCCAGAGCTGCAGAGTGGCTGGGGCAAGGCAAAGGCTCCAGGCTCACCTCCGGCTCACCCGGATGAGAAAGGAGGAGGGGGGGGCAGGACGGGAGAGGCTATAAAAGGAAGCAGTTTGGGCGGGAGAGGGAGAGAGAGAGAAAGCAGCAGCCTTGGGAGGAGGTGGAGTCAGCTCTAGCTGCATCGAAGGGAAAGAAGAAGGAAGAGGGTGGGGGGAAGAGGAGAGGAGATCAAGCAGGCCAGCCATGAGCCAATCTACAACTGCTGTGGCAGCCACCTGTGCTGGCAGCAGCAAACAGGCAAGAAATGCAGGGGGGAGGGGTCACCCTCCATGTGGAATGAAGAAAGGCAGCAATGGCTGGAGGTGAGGGAGGGAGGGAGATGGAGAGTGGAAGGATTCTTATGTGCTTTTGTGACTTTGAAGTTCTGGGATTTGTGCAATGTGGGCTTTGTGTTCTTAAGGAGTGTTTGGCAATTTCTATTTGGCTGATGGCTGATGTCTCGTGTTAGCTTCTATTGCTCTGCTATTGTTAGCTGTAAGTTTTGCTGCAAGGGATTTTGAAGTGTTTTTCTCCTGAATGGATTTTGCCTGTAGCATTCCTTTACTTATGAATGGAGCCATTTGGGGAGGCTGCCTTAGCCAGCAGCCAGTACTTATTTACATTTTATTTTCTTCCTTAAGTGCCGGCTGCGCTCCTTAACTTTCCTCTCTAGCCAGTAGCTAATTCTTAAAGGGGAATGCGCCTTTTTAAGCTAGTTCCCTCAATGGCTTCTCTTTTCTGTCTCTGGAGGCTTTTCCTTGTTTGATGAATATATGAAAGAGGGAAAATATGGGGGGGGGGTTCAAATTCTTCCTTCAGATGAGATGGGAATGAGAAAGAGGGAGGCAGGGAGGGAGGGAGGGAAGGAAGTCCCACCTTAGCACTTAGCCACCAGCAGCCCTGCCATTGACTTTGCTTGTCAAAAAGTTGCAAAAGGGGATCACATTACAAGACTGCTTTGAGTGCACAGATTGGGGCATGTTTAAGGAAGCAGCTACTGATAACCAACATACAAATGTTGAGGAGTATGCCACCACGGTGTCTGCATATATCCAAAAGTGCATAGAAGATGTCTGTGTCCTAAAAAGCATTGTTGTGAGGACGAATGAAAAACCGTGGCTGACTTATGAGGTCCACAAGCTGCTGAAAGCACGGAATGTGGCTTTTAAATCTGGGGACATGCTGGCACTTACAACAGCTGAAGCAAATCTAAAAAGTGCCATAAAAGGTGCAAAGCAAGCCCATTGCCAGAAAATTCAGAACTTTTTTCAGGAGCCAACAAACACCAGGCGAATGTGGCAAGGGATCCAGGCCATTACGGATTACAAGGTGACTCCATCGAGATGCAAGGACAACACAGACTTCCTAAACAAACTGAATACATTTTTTGGTACATTTGAGGCATCAAATAGCACTCGTGCTAGGAAAGCTGTGCCCCATCCTGACGAGCAAGTGCTAAGTTTTGATGTCACCTCTGTCCGGAAAACACTGCAGACAGTTAACATTCGGAAAGCAGCAGGCCCAGATAACATCCCTGGATGTGTCCTCAGGGAATGCGCAGAGGAGCTGGCTTGTTTTCTCACAGATATTTTCAATCTCTCATTGCAGCAGGCAGTGGTCCCATTGTGTTTTAAGATGGCCATCATCTTGCCAGTGCCAAAAAAGTCCACAATTACAGGCCTCAATGATTACCATCCAGTTGCACTGACATCCACCATTATGAAATGCTTTGAGAAGCTGATAAAGGACATTATTGTATCTAGCCTCTCACCAGCATTTGACCCGCTTCAGTTTGCCTACCGACCAAATCGCTCTACGGAGGATGCTATTTCTTCCGTTCTCCATCTGAGCTTGAAGCAGTTAGAGGAAAGAAATACTCACATGCGTTTGTTGTTTGTCGACTTCAATTCGGCATTTAACACAATCATTCCCCAGCATCTAGTAGACCAACTGGGCCTTTTAGGCTTAAACATTCCTTTGTGCAACTGGATTCTTGATTTTCTTACCAACAGGCCCCAATATGTGCGAGTTGGAACAAATACCTCTAAGACCATTTTCTTGAGCACAGGTTCTCCTCAGGGCTGCGTCTTAAGTCCGCTGCTGTTCACCCTGTTGACCCATGACTGTTGTGCTAGGTTTGCCACCAACCATATTGTGAAGTTCGCAGATGATACAACAGTAGTGGGCCTTATTCAGGATGACAAGGTGGAAGCTTACCGCAAGGAGCTTGAGGGGTTGGTGAACTGGTGTAAGGAAAACAGCCTAGTTTTAAATACTGGAAAAACCAAAGAGATCATTGTCGATTTCAGAAAAAGCAGGCACAGCCACACTTCTCTGTGCATTAATGATTCACCTGTGGAGATGGTTACCAGCATCAAATTCCTGGGTGTGCAGCTAACGAGTAGGCTAGCTTGGTCGCTCAACAGTGAGAAACTGGTGAAGCGGGCACAGCAGTGCCTGCATTTTCTGTGTCGCATGAGAAAAGCACATCTTTCTTCCCCTGTCCTGATTACTTTCTATAGGGGGACGATCGAGAGCATCCTGTCATACAGCATCACAGTCTGGTTTGGAAGCATCACTGCTTCAGACAGGAAGGTGGTGCAGAGAGTGGTGAGAATGGCCGAAAAGATCGTTGGCAGTCCCCTCCCTCCCATCCAGGACATAGCACAGAAGCGTTGCTTGAGCAGGGTCCATAAGATTATCTGGGACACTACACATCCTCTTCACGACCTGTTTTTCTTGCTACCTTCTGGGAGGAGGCTTCGTGGTATCCGTAGCAGAACATCCAGATTCAGCCATAGTTTCATTCCATACAGCATTAACCTTGTGAACGCTCAAGCTTCCTCCTTCCGTTATATATTCAAGATGGACAGTATTTAATATTTATTTGTTATGTATATGTAGGGGTGTGGGTCTATACATACGTTGTATATAGTATGTTTAGGTGTGTGTTATGTATGTGTTTCACTTTGAGAGCGGGCAACCAAGGTTTTTTGATGTGTGCCATTGTGCCCACAGTAAAAAAATGACAATAAAGGTTATCTTATCTTATCTTATCATCTTATCTCATGACCTTGGGACACTGTGACCATAAATATGAATCAGTTGCCAAGCATCCAAACATAAATCACATGACCCTGGGTATGTTGCAATGGTCATAATTGTGAAAAATGGTCCTAAGTCATTTCAGTGCAATTGCAACTTTGAACAGGGGTTGGTTTTTTTTGGTCATCAAGTTTTTGACACCTTGCTAGGTGGTACTCGAATATTGCCATATCCTAAAAGTGGTACAGTCGGTAAAAAGGTTGAAAAGCCCTGCTTTAGCACACAGGGATTTAATCTGGCCTTGATTACTTTAATTCATTCAAAGTTGCTCTCACCTACTTCCTTGCTTACTTTGAATGCGAAATAGGAATTAAGCAGTTCAGCCTTCTCCCTATTCCCCATAACCATCTCAACATTTTTCTTTAACTAATGGACCACCAATTTTTTTTATTCTTCTCCTGTTCTACGTATACCAAAAGAAACATTTTAGAGGTTTTTTGGTATTCATTGCAAGACTCAGATTATTCTGAGTCAAAGCTTTCCTCACCTTATCCTTACAGGTTTGGCCTATTTTCAAATGCTCTTGTCCTGCTATATGCTGTTCATGCCATTGCACTCTACACCAGTTAGAGCAGGGGTAGGCAACCCAAAACACTCAAAGAGCCACTTGGACCCGTTTCCCACCGAAAACAAAACACTGGGAGCCGCAAAACCCTTTTGATATCTAAAATGAAGATAACACTGCAGATATCTTTTTTTACCTTTATTATAGGTATATATGTGTGTGTGTGTGTGTGTGTATACACACACCAGGTGTGGATATTATAATGAGCTCCAGGATATATGAAAAAATGGCTTCTTTATTGCTAAGCTTTTATCAACAAACTGTTGATATCATCAGAGCAAGGGCTGAATAACAAGGGAGCCTGTGCATACACTTATATAACAGTTATAACGATTACAGTAAGGCATGTGCATATAGCGTGCTAATAACACGAGTGAGCGAGCTTGTTATAACTGTTATATAAGTGTATGCACAGGCTCCCTTGTTACTTTACTGATTTTAATATATATATATATATATATATGTAATATATATATATATATATATGTACACACACACACACACACACACACACACACACACACACACATATATATTAAAGGTAAAAAAGGATATATGCAGTGTTATCTTCATTTTAGATGTCAAAAGGGTCTCTCTGTCTCTCTCTGTCTCTCTCTTCTCTCTCTCTGTCTCCCCCCTCTCCAATCTTCTGCTCACCTGGCAAGCTGGCTTCAAGCTGTTCTGTAACAAGCTCAGGGGTAGGCAAACCTTGGCTCTTTTATGACTCATGGACTTCAACTCCCAGAATTCCTGAGTCAGCATAGCTGGGCTAGCTAGCTCTCTCCTGCCCTTCCTGCTTCCTGCTTCCTGCAGAGACGCAGCAAAGGGAGCAGCCCCGCCCAGTAAGCTTCTCAGCTCTTCGGAACAGGGAGAAAGAGAGAGAGAGAGAAGTAAGCTCTGTCTCTGTCTCTCTCTGCAAATGGCAGAGGAGGCTGGGAGCCGCAGGGGAAGGCTCAAAGAGCCACATGCGGCTCTGGAGCCGCAGGTTGCCGACTTGTGAGTTAGAGCTTTTGAGTGCTTTTCACTGGTAGCCTCATGTAGAGCACATTACAGTAGTCCAGATGTGAAACGACTAGGGCTTGAATGACTGAGCACAGGGACTCCTGATCCAGGAAAAGCTGCAATGTTGCACAATCTGGTTGTGCAAAGGCTCTTCTAGCTGTGGGTGCCACCCATTCTTCGAGTAGGAGTCATGAGTCCAGGAGAACCCCCAGATTATGGACCAGATTTGTCTGGGATAGCGCCATCCCATTCAAAACTAAGGATGTCGAACACCCAGATCTTGAAGGTCTATGCACCTAAAGCTATTTGGTCTTGCCAGGATTCAGCTGAAGCCTGTTGTCCCCTATCCAGGGCACCACAGTCTCCAAGCACCATAAGACGACAGAGACAGCATCACTTGGCTAATGGGATGGAGAAATAAAGCTGAGTATCGTTAGCATACTGATGATACCTCAACCCATAATGACAGATGATCTCACCCAGCGGCTTCATATAGATGTTAAAAAGGAGCAGAGAGAATACTGAGCCCTGCAGCACACCACAAAAGAGCATCCATGAGCTGTATCTCTCATTCCCTATCAACAATGATTGGAATCAGCCTTGGAGAAATGAGCCAAACCAACATAGCCCCAGATTCTGGATCCAAAAGGCAATCATGATTGATGGTATTAAAGGCTGCTAAGAGGTCAAGGAGAGAAAGGATGGTTGCAATATCCCTATCCAGCTCTTGCCAGAGATCATTCACAAACACGACCAATGCCGTTTCCAAAAACTGGGCCTGAATGGTGACTGAAAGGGGTCTTAAAAGAGGTTTCATCCAGAATGCTCTGAAGCTGCTAAGCAACCATATTTTCTACCATCTTCCCTAAAAAGAGAAGATAGGAAACTGGACGAATATTGTCCAGATAGGTGGGATCAAGCAACAGTTTTTAAGGAGGGAGTGACAATAGTTAACTAGATCTTAACTATTGTCTTTAAAATGCCCAGGGCCCACATTTCTTACTATAGTAATATTGACATCAAAAGTCATTCTTGTAAAAAAAAAAATGTAGAATCTGAACTAGTACCATTTGAAAGTAGTTTTTTTTAACATTTGCCTTAATAATTACAATTTGTCCTAATCAAGAAAATGTTACATTTTTATTAATTATTTTGATATATTTCTTAACTATTGTCTGTAAAATGCAAACCCGATATTTTATGGAATCTTTTTTTAAAGCTTTTATTGAAATTTATTATAGTATAAAATGCAATGAAAATCAAAATTAAAATGGGGGTGAAGGAGTGGAAAAGGGGAAGAAAAAGAAAAAAATTAAAAGCCTTGATTTCTGCCTACTTCCACTACAACAGTATAATATGGGCCACTATTACACTGTATTAAGTACAGTATTAAGTACATTTGTGGCTTCAACATTTTGCATTATGTTTAGTTATTACAATCCATTTCTATAACACCACAATTATTAACTCTTCAAACTAAAATTTAAATTCCATTTTTTTCTATTTTGAGCATAAAAACCAGAAGTGATCCCTAATAGAAGACGACTAAGTACACTCTCTTTGTTTGAAATGATCTTGTCATCTCAGCCAAATCCATTTTTCTCATTGTGAGAAATAATATATCATTCTATTATTAGATTTTCTGCAGTATCATCTATAATAACAAAATTCATAGTATTCTTTCAAGGTTTTTGATCAAATTTTAAAAAACTCTAAACATTTCTTTAAAAATGTCTTCTTTGCAGTTACAATTACTTCTAATACATCATTTAAAAAAGAAGGGTTTTTTCTCTCAAATTATAATTCATTATTATTTCCCCATTGCTCAAATGTTATAGAAAACAAAAAAAACAATCTTTTTTCTTTCCCTCATCCTCTTAAACATAAATATTTCTGAAATCAATTTCAATAATATTTTATAAACTTTAACAATAACTTATCCATTTTCAAACCCACTTTTTAAAGTGCAAAGCAATGAGTTAGATCTTTCTTTTAATTATATATATTGAACTAATAAAAAATCCATCCTGACACCAATTAGCCTTTTGAATTTTAGTCACTCTCCCCAGCAAGTGCTTATGAAATCTTTCTTCTTCAGAATGTCTATTGCATTGAATATAAACTTTTTTTCTCAATAGATTCTCAGATAATGGCTTTTAAAACAGATATATCAGCATTGTCAATCTCCATTTAAATTTTGAAGTAGAAAACCAAAATGTGTTCTCTTGTAGCTGGTAGACTTAGTTGCAATTCTTCTTTCAGCTGCACAGGGAGAGTTGTAATTAAACCATCTTCACAGTAGAGACTGTTACTATCAGATCTATATTAAAAAACAATTGAGCCTCTTATAATATCAAATACTTATGTAGTAACCTCAGTGATTTGATAACTTTCCACACCTGAATTATCAATCTTTCTTCCAATTACTGGAGTATTTTGTTCCTCTTTTGGAACAAAATTTAGATTATTTAGAACATAGTCTGTCTATAAAATGAATTATTTTGTTAGAGTATTCCTCCAAGATATTTTAAATTCTTTTGGCATTATTTTGTTTGTCCTTGGTTTGGTTGTTTATCGCTAGTCTTTGACTCCCTGCGTAGCTGCAGCCATTTTCCCTACTCATTTTCGGTTGACACATAGCACGGAGGGAGGGGGTTTACCAGGTGCTTTGCTAGACAAAACAGACTTTCTCCCATGGGAACCAAGGTCATCGGCTGCTCCTGGGACTGCAGGCTAGGGGTTTCATTCAGCCAGCCAAATCACCCGTGGCCACTCCAGTGCTTTTCAAGGAAAAGAAAAATGGCTCTCTTAGATTATGCATTGATTTCAGGTCTCTCAACGCTGTCAGTATGGAAAATATATATATGGAGGCTCTAAAAGCCCCCTGCAAACTATCCCCGAAGCAAATTCAGTGGGCTCAATACTTCAACAGTTTTAATTTCATTTTAAAATATTTTCCTGGAGGCAAGAACTTTTTGGCTGATGCCTTGTCTAGAATGCCCCAGTTCAAGAGCAACTGAGAGGAAGTAATTAACTCCATTATTCCTCTGCCACAATCCACTTCCCAAATAACAACCAGATCACACACAGAGAGACCCCCTGCTGGTCCTGATGATCGATCGCTAAAAGAATTGAAGGAGAAGTTAGAGACTGATGCCTGGTTTAAAGATAACAAATGTATATTAACTTTAAGGGGGGGATTAGCTTAGAAAGGTTCTAAGTTATACCTCCCTGAAGGCCTCAGACTCCAGGTGTTGCAACAGAGTCATGACGCTAAGCAAGCGGGTCACTTTGAATTTTTAAAAACATTGCATCTAGTGCACAGGCAGTTCTGGTGGCCGAGAATGAAAAAGGACATTGAGAGTTATGTAAAAAGTTGTGCCACTTGTGCTACCATGAAGAAGCATCCTGGAAAACCACCAGGTTCATTGCCGACCCCTCTCAGCCTTGGGAGGAGATAGCATGGATTTTATAGTAGAATTACCGGAGAGCAAGGGAAACACTGTGATATGGACTGTGATTGATCTATTTTCCAAACAGGCACATTTCATCGCTTGCTCAGGACTTCCCTCTGCCCAGAAGCTGTCAGGCTATCCAACCTCCTTTACATGGATGAATTGAAACTGTATGGGAAAATATCATCTGAAATAAAGTAATTCCTCAACACTGTCGTATATAGTGCCATGATATTGCAATGGAGTTTGGACTGGACAAATGTGCCGTGCTTACCATCAAATGGAGAAAAATAATGAAAAGTGAAGGAATTAAGATGTCCTATGGAAATCATATCAAGAGTGTATGAAGATAATCACTACAAACACCTGGGCATCCTTCAAGCTGACAACATCAAAACACTGAAGTCAAGAAAAGGATTACAAGAGAGTGAAGAAAATCTTAAAGTCCAAACTCAATGAAGAAAATACCATCAAGGCAATTAATACTGGGCAATTCCAGTCATTAGATACACAGCTGGAATAGTAGCCTGGAATCAAGCAGAACTAAAAGTGGCTCAGAGTCACCGTGTAGGGACATAGACTGCAAAATGAATGAATGAATGAATACCCTAAATAGGAAGACTAGAAAAATAATGACAATGAATCATCTTCAGAGTGACATTGACAGACTCTACATATCAAGGAAAATAGGCGAGTATAATATGTTGCAGATGTTTGATGGTTGAAAAAGAAAAAAGAGCATTGGAAGAATATTTGAAGGACAGTGAAGAAGATGCATTGAAAGTAATATACCAAGAGCACTTACTGAACACTGGAGACCAAAGTGGCCCACAAGACCAAATGAAGAACAGAAAAGAGGCATGGGAAGATAAACTGTTACATAGTCAGTACATTAAAAACATAACAGGTAATGTAGATAAGGTGGACAAAAATGCCAAATCCAGTCTGAACATCTGGTTGACTGTGCATCGAACCATAATAATAAAGAAATTCAGACTATTAAACCCTATAAATGCTAAAATAAAATACCAAAATGTTTAAATACTTGACACTAGTTGGTTAAATTATAAAATTATTTTTAATAGATTAGTAATTCAGTATGGTAATGTGTGTATGTAAATATGCTTGTAAGTTTGTGTGTGTGCATATGATCCATGTCAAGAGACTATAATATAAAACAACGTAGAAGCATAGGATATTTTCTATAGTTAAAATTAGGGGAGACTTCCAGTTTTGCATCGTAGCGATACGGATGCAGGGAAGCAGCGCTCTGCCTCCCGTGCTTGATTTCGTCCTGCTGGGGGCCTGAAAGGGCCTAAAGTCACCCTGGAGAGGCGATGAAGAAGGAGGGGACCCTTGTAGATCACTGAGAGACGGCAGTCAATCCGTTTGATCTGAGGAAGCCCTCTGAACCCTCAGAGGAAAGACTGGCTGCAGTCTGGTGGCCAGTCTGAAGCTACCAACAACCGGGAAAAAAGCACTAACCAGCAAATCATGAGCAACGTGTTTGGAACTGAGTGAGAGTATTTTACTTGCTCTACTATTTTAAAAACTTTCCCTGGAAAAAAGAAATCCCAAAAGCAAGGAAGCAAAGAGGGAGGGGGGTTTATCCCTCCCCTTAGAAGAAAAGTGGCAGTTTAACATTTTTTGGGGGGGAAATAGACAGATTATAAAATTAATTTGGAAACAACATAAAGACGTAATGCTGAAAAAAATTGGGGACTTAAAATATCTTGAAAATTCTATTTTCTTTGAAAAATACCGGACTGAACTTTTGAGAAAAAAGTCCTGGTTGAAAGTTTGAAAGATAGACATTCAATGACATCTAGTGGTGGAAAAAAGGAACAGCACTAAAACCTTGTTTTTATTTTGTCTGGAACTTGGCCTGAAGCCCAGACAGAGATAGTAAGCTAGGCTTTTTGATGTTCCTGAATTTCTCAGCCTTGCAGACTGCAGCTGGAAAAGAAGAAAAACTCTTTGGGCTATTTTTCTGCATGATGGATTACAACTAAAATTACTTTGAAGCCAGCTGGCTTTCCTGGATTATAAACATTGTTTGATTTGTAGCTTTAAGAACTACTTAGAGACAGAGGAAAGCTGATTCTTGGTTCTTCCCTTTGGGAGAGGTCCTATGGATTAATACCTTTGAATAGTAAGACCTTCAGGATTCCGGGTGACTGTAGACCTTGGACTTTTGGATAATCGCTTGGAGTTGGTGTTGAAAGACAAAAGTGGATTATAAATATTTTCCTCCTCCCTTCCCTTTCTTTTTATGGGGAGCTTACTGGATTATAGATCTTCAGTTTCAAGAACTATTTAGAGACAGAGGAAATCTGATTTTTGGTGGTTCCCTCTGGGGGAGGCCCTATGGATCATTAACTCTATACAGTAAGACCTTCTGGATTACACATTTGGGCTGATTGATAACTCTGGACTTTTGGATAATTGCTTGGAGTTGGTATTGAAAGACAGAAGTGGATTACAATTTTTTCTTCCTCTCTTCCCTCTTTTTGGGGAGCTTAGAGACTATAGATAAAGATCACTAACTATTTGAGATGAACTTAAATGATATATTGTGATATTGATTATAAGATTGCTGGTTTTGCATAAGGCTGGTATTTGGGGAATATACTAGAGTTGAGAAGGTTTGGAGGGTGGGAATAAAAATGAGTGTTTCTAATTTAGCTAAAACTATCAAAAAAAACCCATTCTCGGCTCCATCTTCTACTGTCCCCAGTCCTGTGTATCAGACATCAATTGAATCAATGCTTCAGTAAGAAAAAACCAATAATTTCCAGAAGGAAATGCAAGCCACACTACAATTAATTCAAGAGGCAATTACCTCATATAAGGAAGACACAAAGAGAAACCATGAGGAGACAAAAGGCAGTCTGGATAAAATGAATGAACAAATCCATAACTTAAATTCCCAATTAGAAAACTTTGAGCATTAATACAATTATTTCTTTACCCTTATATACTATCTGTTTGTCTCTTGTTTTTTTATATATTTCATCCCTTATTGATCTTCTAGTAAACCTTATATGTACCTCTCTCGCCAGTCTGTGCCTTCGTGCATAATTTGTATATACTCGATATATTTCATCTATGTCTCTTCTTGTTTCCTGTTTGTCCTTTCCTAATATCTCGGCCAATATCTCCGCCATCTTCTCTCCCAAATCTTCTTCTTTTTCCTCTACGATATTTTGAAATCTTAGGAAGAACGAAGCTTTTTGCATTTCCAAGAAGGTAATAGATTGGGTCAGCTCTCTGTTTACTTGTTTGGATATCTGATCCATCTTTTCTATTTTGCCATCAACTTGATCTATTTTTGTTTCAACTTTTTGAATTCTTTGTTCGTTCTTCATCATTGTTTGTTGTATACTCTCTATCTTGTCATTCATGTTTTTAATTTCATTTTTGATTTCTTTGTGGTGAGTTTTTGTTTCTTCATGATTATTTGCTATTGCCTCTTGGGTTTTCGTCATTGTTTCCTGCATCATTTGTAGCATTATCTGTATACTCTGTGGGTTCATTGCCAATTCTACTTTTTCTTTTTCTTTCCCCAACATGGTTCCTATCGTTCTTTGACCTATAGGAGAGGCCATTATAGGTGTGGGATTTATAGCTGTTTTTTTACTTATTTTAGTTGTTGCTGTGGTACTTGTCATTTTTATTACTTGGATAATATTTTTCCACACTTGCATATATCAATTTTATATAACGTTATTCTTTGGGTTAACCTTAAAAATAAGATTACAAATAGAGTTATACCTTTTCTTATCCCACTATTATATAATATAATTTATAATACTCTTAACACCTCTTATATATATTTCTGTAATACTACACACAATGCATATACATATACAGATAGTATATAAGGGTAAAGAAATAATTGTATTAAAGCAAATACCACGTAGAATACGAAATCAGAGACGAGAATACCAATTTCTAACAACCCAATTAACTAAATACAAAGTTATGTTTCGATGGTTAGTACCTGAAGGCATATTTGTAACATGGCAAGAAAAAAAATATAAGATAGACACACTCGAGAAAGCGCAGGATTTTTATGAATGTCACTTTGCGCAGGGAGAAGAACAAGAAAGTAGGGAAGAGCCAGAGAGTAAAAGTCAGGAGGAAGACCTAATAGAAGAATTTGAACGAGAAAGAGAAACGCAAAAGAAACAAGAAAGAGAAAGGTTAGAAAGAGAAGGAGCAAAAGGAAGGGTAATAGAGACAAGAAGCACAAAAAAATCAGATCAAGTAAAAAACGGGAGAGGCAATTAAGCTCTTTTCTGTAAACATTAATGGTTTAAACATACCAAGAAAAAGAGTACAAACGTTTAATAAATTAAGGAAATTGGATGCAGACGTGATATGTCTCAGGAAGTTCATATAAAAAAGGATTATAGAAAACTACTAGAGAATGTAAAATTAGGAACACTATACACAACACTAGCACAAAACAAGAAAGGAGGAATTGCTATATATGTTAAAGAAAAAATAAAATCAAAATTAATATATTCGGATGAAGAGGGGAGAATTTTAATGTTGGAAATAGAATTAGGGCAAAAACAAACTTTATTAACGGCAGTATATGCACCAAATAATAACCAACATGAATTTTTTAAAAAGGTACATAAGAAACTAGTGGATCTGGACTATGAAAATATTTGTATGATTGGGGATCTAAATGCAATAGTCGATGTTAAGAAAGACTATAAAAGTAGTAAAAAGAGCAAAAAGAAGAAAAATATATTACCAAAATCATTCTTTAACATGGTAACAGAACTTAACCTTCGGGATATATGGAGAGAGACACACAGATCAGACAAACAATACACATTTTATTCATATCCGCATCAATCCTGGTCCAGGATCGATATGGCCTGGGTAACAACAGAAATACAGAACGGGATAGAGGAAATTGAAATAGGACTTAATGACTGGGCAGATCACAACCCAATAACAATAAAATGGAAAGGCCAGAAACAGAGAAAAAGATGGTCAATGAATCAAAGACTATGTAAAGACAAACAATATATACAGATGCTAGAAAAGGAACTGACATTATTTTTTCAGGTAAATAAAAAGGAAGAGACATCAACACAAAATTTGTGGGATACTACAAAAGCCTACATTCGGGGATTGACAATTGCATACAACTCTAAGAAAAATAAAGATAGGAGACTTCAACAAGAAAAACTGCAAGAAGAACTTAAAGAAACAGAAAGTGACCTACAGAAGGATCCACAAAACAAAAAGATAAAGGAAAAATGGAATATTATAAAACACAAGATTAATCTGACAACACAAAAAGAAATGGCACAGAAAATTAGGATGGCGAAACAAAATTACTTTGAAAACGCGAATAAAACCGGTCGATGGTTGGCCTATAAATTAAAAAAAGAAAAAGGTAAAAGAACAATACATCAACTACAAGATGAAAGTGGAACAGTACAATATAGACGGGAAGAGAAAAAGAACATAATACAAAATTTCTTCTCAAAGCTATACTATCAGGAAGATATAGCAGATGATAAAGTTAAACAATATATAGAGGCAGCAAAAATGAGCAAAATCACAGAAGAACAAAAGGAAATGTTGAATAGACCAATAACCGCAATAGAACTAGAAACAGCATTGAAAAAACAAAAAAATAATAAATCACCAGGCCCAGATGGAATTCCGGTTGAGTTTTATAAAAATACACAAGAGTCACTACAATGGATAATGTTGGAGATTTGTAATGAGGTGCTGGAGGAGGCGAAGATACCGGCATCTTGGACTGAAGCAATTATTACTCTCATCCCTAAGGAAGACTCAGACTTGCAACAAATTCAAAACTATAGGCCGATTTCTTTACTGAATACAGACTATAAGACATTTGCAACAATAATAGCAGAAAGGATTAAAAAAATCTTGAATAACTACATCCACCCAGATCAAAATGGATTTCTACCAGGACGACAGATAAAAAACAATATGAGGATAATAATGAACACCTTAGAATTCTATGAAGTCCACTCTGAAAGACAAGCTACACTGGTTTTCCTTGATGCCCAGAAGGCATTTGATAATTTGAATTGGAAATTTATTATAACACAACTGAACTACATGGAATTTGGGACAAAATTTGGAAAGATGGTTGAGAAAATATATACTAAACAAACAGCTAGGGTAATTATGAATGACGAAATGACAGAAAAAATTGAGATAACTAAAGGAGTAAGACAAGGGTGCCCACTCTCTCCTCTTCTATTTATTTTATCATTAGAAATACTTCTGACAAAAATCAGAGAGGACCAAGAAATAAAGGGTTTAAAAATTAAGAAGGAAGAATATAAGGTCCAAGCCTTCGCTGATGATTTGGTATTTATTTTGGAAGACCCATTAGAAACCGGCCCTAAATTAATTCAAAAAATAGAAGAATTTGGTGAGGTAGCCGGACTTAAGATTAATAAGAATAAATCCAAATTAATAACCAAAAATCTTACAAAGGCACAGGAAAGCGAATTGGAAGATAAAACAAAAATAAGCGTAACTAAAAAAATAAAATATTTAGGGATTTGGCTTACAGCGAAGTGCTCCTCGATTAAGGAGGATAATTATGATAAAATACTACACCAGATAAAAAAAGATTTAGAAAATTGGGAAAACCTACAAATTTCATTTTTAGGGAGGATTGCAACGATCAAAATGAATATATTGCCAAAAATATTATTCCTGTTCCAAGTTATTCCAATAAAACTAGGGAAAACATTCTTTCAAGAATTAAATAAATTGGTTACTAAATTTATATGGCAAAGGAAAAAACCTAGGATTAAATTAAAACTCTTGCAAGATACGAAAGATAAAGGGGGATTGGCATTACCAGAGTGGGAAATATATTACCAAGCATCAAGCCTAACTTGGCTAAAAGAATGGATGAAATTGGAAAATACCAGAATTTTAACACTTGAAGGACACGACTTGCAAGCGGGGTGGCATGCATTTCTATGGGACGAAAAATATAAAGTACATAGATACTTTCGAAGACATATAGTTAGGGATGCATTGCTACAGACTTGGGAAAAGATAAAACAAAAACATTACATAAGAATTCCAATGTGGTTATCCCCAACAGAAGCTCTGAAACACCCAAACCTACTGGACATAAATAAGATAATTAGATACAAGGAATTGGTAAATGAACAGGGAAATCTGAAAACAAAACAAGAATTGGAACAAGATGTAGGCAGAGAGATTGATTGGTGGACATTCACACAAATCCAATCTAAATATACAGAGGACAAAAAATTATATGAAATACAAAAAGAATCGCAAGAATTGGATAAAATTATACATGGAACAGAAATAAAATTAATTAGTAATATATATAAATATTTACTGAGATATAAAATGGAAGATGAGGTTGTCAAAGACACAATGATTAGATGGGCAAAAAATTTCGGATACAACATAGAATTGGCGAAATGGGAAAAAATATGGGAAACAAACATAAAATTGACTATGTCTGCGGCATTCAAGGAAAATCAGTTGAAGATGTTTTACAGATGGCATCTTCCACCAGCAAAGCTTGCTAAGATGTTCCAGAACAACTCACCGACATGCTGGAAATGTAAAAAGGTACATGGAACATATTATCATCTATGGTGGACATGCCCCGTTGCAAAAAAATACTGGACTAAAATAAGAAGATGGATGGAAGAAATAATAGATCAACCTGTAGATTGGAAACCAGAGATCTTCCTGCTGGGTATCTTAAATAGAAAATACAGTAAAGAAATACGGTACTTAATCTTACATATAACAACGGCAGCAAGAATAGTCTACGCACAGTTCTGGAAAAATGAGAATATACCATCAGAGGAAGAAGTGATAAGGAAAATCTTAGACTGTGCGGAGATGGACAAATTAACAAAAGAGATAAAAGAAAAGGAAGACACAGAGTACTATGTAATATGGAATAAGTGGTATGATTGGTTGGAGACTAGAAATAATAAATGAAAATAAATGCAGAAAGGTCAAGAAAGGGAAAATGTGTGTATAATAATGTATAATAATGTATAGTAATAATATGTATTATTCTTAGTATGAAATATAGTATGAACGAAGAAAATGGAAATAAGAAACAATGGGACAACAAGGACAAATATTTTTTAAAAAGAAGAATAAAGGGGGAAAATGTAAATAATAGAAGATTACAGTTACGAAATTGCTGTTTAAAAAAAAAGGAGTATACATTGTATGTTTATGTGTGTTATGTTTTGTTGTCTTAAAAAAATAAAAATATATATTAAAAAAAAAAAAGAAAGAAAGAAAACTTTCAGCAGATGATTACAAAGAATGAGCAAAGGATCCAGAAAATAGAAGACAAATCAGTAGAAACTGACCAAAAGATGGAAGAAATAAAAGATGAAAACCAAAGATTGATGCAGGCAAATAAAGAACTGGAGGATTCAGTGGCAGTTTTGGAAATGGAAGAGGCATCTATTTTTTAAGATTTCAGAACATAATGGAAGATAAGAAAGAAGATCTTGCTGATTTGATGACAGAGCTTTTGGCTGGAGTGTTGGAAATCAGGAAACAGGAAATGGAAGGAGAGATGGATCAGTTATTTAGAGTCAATTCAAGTTATGCAAGGAGAAACAAAGTCCCTACAGAGGTACATGTTAGATTTGTTTAAAAAAATCAGTAAGAGATGAGATATTGAGAAGAGTGAGAGATGATCCATTGCAATATAAGGAAAAGGAAATTGTAGTTCTGAAGCAGATACCTAGGAGGATAAGGGACTCATGAAGAGAATATCAATTTCTGACCAAAAAATTAATTGAAAAAGGAGTGAACTTCAGATGGCTGATGCTGGAGGGGATCCTAATCAATTGGGGCACAAAAAGATACAGATTGGACTCTGTTTTCAAAGCAATGGAATTTCATGAGAGACATAGAGCTTTTCTCGAAGAAAAAAGTTTGGAATTCCAAACACAGTGGGAATCTAGAAAACAGGAAGAGATAGCAATAGAAGGGGCGGCTAAACAAAGAGAAGAAGAAGAAATAAAAAACATAAATCAAGAAGAGGGGGCAAAGGGAAGAGAATAAAGACAGATAAGAATAACTAGAAGAATAAAACCTAAATATAATTGAAGAAGATGGAGAAGGATAATGGGATTCTCTCAATGAATATAAATGGATTGAACTCCCCCTCAAAAAGGAATTTTTTTTTACATGACTACAAAAACTAAAAATGGACATAGTCTGTCTCCAAGAAATACACATTAAAAGACAACATTATAAATTTTTGGAATGTCCAAAAATTGAGAAGCTTTATTTTTCATCAGTACAACAAAAGAAAAGAGGAATAGCTTTATATATTAAAGAAACAATGAATCCTAAACAAATCTATTCAGATGAAGAAAGAAGAATACTAATAGTAGAAATTATGATAAATCAAAAACAGATGATGGTAGTAATTTATGCACCGAATAATAAACAAGAAGAATTCTACCAAAAACTACATAAGAAAATAGTGGAAACGGAATATCAAAATATTTGCCTAGTAGGAGATTTCAATGCAATTATAGATGGAAAGATAGATTATAGTAGGAAAATAAGAAAAAAGGAAGGAATATTTTACCTAAGGCTTTTTTTTAAATGGCAGAAGAAATCTGTATACAGGATATGTGGAGAGAAAAGAACCCCAAAAAATCTCAATATACATTCTACTCAAATAGACATAAATCATGGTCTAGAATTGATATGATATGGCTATCTCCTGAACTAAGAATGAACATACAAGAGATTGAGATAGAAACCAATATATGGGCGGATCATAATCTGATAAAGATGATGTGGAGAGGAACAAAGAAAAAATTTAGATGGTCACTGAATCAATCTTTACTGAAAGAGAAAGAATTTATACAAATAGCAGCAAAGGAAATGGATTTTTTCTTTAAAGAAAATAAGAAAGAAGAGACATTGCTCCAAAACATTTGGGATACAGCCAAAGCATATTTTAGAGGATTAGCCATCACTTATATGGCGGAAAAGAATAAGGGAAAAACAACAACAACAAATGAAATTAAAGGAAGAACTTATAAAATTGGAATCAGAACTACAAAGAGATCCACAAAAGAAAACAATTAAAAAACAAATGGAGATAATAAAACACAAACTAAATTTAATAGAAGCTGAAGAAATGGCCCAATAAATTAAAAGAGCTAAACAAAACTTTTTTGAAAATGCTAATAAGCCGGGTAGATGGTTAGCTTATAAATGGAAAAAAGAAAGAGAGAAGAAGCTGATAAATAAATTGCAAGATGTGAAAGGCAGTTTACAATTTCAAAATGATGCAATAAAAAAAAATATTAAAGAATTTTATGAAACACTTATGATTCAGAAGAAATTTTCCAGGAAAAAATAATGCAATATATAAAAAAAGCTAAGCTACCAAAAATTTCAGAGAACTTTAAAAACATACTAAATGAAAAAAGTTGGAGTTGATGGAAGGTATAAAAAGACTAAAAAATGACAAGACACAGGGCCCAGATGGGCTACCCGCAGAATTTTACAAATGCTTACAAGATATATTAAGCCCATCAATGAAAGAAGTCTGTAACGATGTATTATCAGAGGCCAAATTACCAAATACGTGGACAGAAGCTAATATTACTTTACTACCAAAAGAAGACTCAGACTTGACCCAGATAAAGAACTATAGACTAATATCTGTATTAAATGTGGACTATAAAATCTTCGCTTCAATAATAGCAGAAAGACTGAAGAGATTTCTGATTGGATTTATACATCCAGATCAAAATGGATTCTTACCCAAGAGACAAATAAAGAACAATTTAAGAATGATTCTAGATACACTGGAATATTATGAAATGCATCCAGGGAAGCAAATGGCGCTAATTTTTCTAGACACGCAGAAAGCCTTTGACAATGTAAACTGGCAATTCTTGATACAACAATTAAACTGTATGGACTTTGGAGAAAACTTCATAAATATAATTAAAACAATTTATTATAAACAAACAGCTAAAGTAATTGTAAATGGAGACTTCACAGTTTAATATTAAAAAAGGCAAAGACAAGAGTGCCCACTATCTCCATTATTATTTATTTTAACTTTGGAAGTGCTGAATAGAAATGTCAGACAGGACCCAGAAATTAAAGGAATGGAGATAAAAGACAAAAAATATAAACTACAAGCATGATTTGGTATTTATACTAGAAGACCTGCTGGAGACAAGCCCTAAATTATTGACAAAGATAGAAGAATTTGGAGAAGTAGCAGGATTGAAAATAAACAGTAAAAAGACTAAAGTGATAGTCAAAAACCTTACAGATAAACAAAAAAATCAGCTGTTAGAAAAAACAGACCTCCAAGTAATTAAGAAAGTTAAATACCTGGGGATATATCTAACAGCAAGGTGTGCAACAATAAAACAAGACAACTATGTAAAACTATTAAAATAAATAAAACTAGATGTCAGAACCCATTTCCTTGTTGGGGGGGTTTGATTCATCCCTTTCTGGTTTCTTTCTGTGGGTTCTGTCATTCTCCTGAGGGGGAGGGGGGAGGCCCTATAGGATGCACTATTTCTCCTTTCGCTTCGCTACAATGTACCCTCTCTGCTGTTTCTATCTGCTTGCTCTTTGAACTGGTTTCCCCTTGATGTCAACCTGGGGTGAGAAAGGAATGTGCCTCCGGCCATCTGGCTTATCTCTTGCTGTGGAAGAGAACAGTGCGAAGACCCAACAATGTCTTCACAGGCATGGGAACGGACTCCATTATCAGCTCCGTTCCCACAGTAGAATTAACACCTGGGGATTGGCTCGTTTGAACTGACCGGATGAACTATTGGGGTGGGGTTTGCTTGAGGGTCTTTTAACCTATTGATCTGAGCGGGAAGCCTGCTATCAGCTTCTCCTAATAAAAGTTCCTTTTGGAATGAAACTGTTCCAAGAGTCCTGCTTTCTTGGGATGAGGTTTTGAAGCGGGTCCTTACATTAGACTTGGAAAAATGGAAAAAATTACAACTATCAATGTTAGAAAGAATAGCGACAGTGAAAATGAACATCCTACCAAAACTACTGTTTCTATTTCAAACAATACCTATAAAAATAGAGAATTTTTTTTTAATGAGTTAAATGCATCGATTTTGAAGTTTATTTGGCAAGGGGAAAAAGCCAGAATCAGACTGAAAATGCTACAAGAATCGAGAGAAAATGGAGGATTTGGGTTTCCAGACTGGGTTCTATATTATCAAACATCTGCATTAACATGGCTAAAAGAATGGATAACTCTTAGACATAAAGAAGGACATGACCTAAAACTTGGATGGCATGCCTTTTTATGGTATGGGAAGAATAAAATTCATAAATACTTTCAGAATCATTACATAAAAAATGCACTGCTTTTAGTATGGGAAAAGATAAAAGTGAAAATTTATATGAAAATACCAGGATGGATTTTGACAATGGAAGCATTTGTTCACCCAAATTTAATTAATTATGAGAAATTTGTGACTTATAGAGACATCTTGAATACCGAAGGAAAATTACAAACTAAACAAGAGTTGGAAGAACAGGGCATTGAGCTATCGTGGCTGCACCTGCAAATACAAATGAGATATGAGAAAGATGCCAAAATATATGGTTTTTATAAAGACCAGATAGTGTTTGACTAGATACTATTGTCATCAGATGAAAAATTGATTAAGAAACTGTATAGCTTTTTGTTAAATTTAAAGATGAAAGATGAGCAAGTTAAAGAAACAATGATAACACGGGCAAAAAACTTTGGGCACAATGTAGAGCTAGAAAATTGGCAAAATTTGTGGGAAAGAAACTATAAAATAACAATGGCAGCATCATATAAAGAAAATCTATATAAAATGTTTTACAGATGGCATTTACCACTGGCGAGGTTAGCAGAAATGTTTAAAAACATGTCTAGCAATTGTTGGAAATGTAGCCAGGCACGTACTACCACCTTTGATGGACATGCCCCAAAGCAAAAAAAATCTGGTCAAAAATACATATGTGGTTAGAGAAAATGTTAAGAAAACATGTAGATTTTATTTCTTTTAGTTATAACTCAGAAAATTATGATAAAGAATGTATATGTGTATATTTAATGTTACATGTATTAATAGCAATGAGAATTGTATTTGCACAGCATTAGAAAAATGAAATACCAGCTGAAGAAGAGATAATTAAGAAAATTTTGGACTGTGCGGAAATGGATAGGCTTACATTGAAAATAAAAGGGAAAGAAGATACAGAATACTTTCAAACATGGGATGTATTTTACCAATGGCTAAAAAAAACCAAGTAGAGAATAGGAATTTGAGATGCTTTATCAAGTTAAATATGTGGACTCAGACAACACATTGTTTACTAACACTAAAGATTTGTAATTATAAAAAAATAATAAAATATTTAAAAAAAAAATAGAATGCTTTCCACACTTTTCAGCATGAACCAATGACAGCTGAAAGAAAAATTTCAATTTTCCTGGCAATGTAAGGGGTTGTAGTCGTGACTGTAAAAATCAAATTATATTATTCTCAGAATTTCTATATGCAAACACATTTATGAGAGAACAGTGCTGTTTGTGTAAAAAGGACATCAAAGGAACATATGCCTAGAATCTCAGATTCCTCCAGATCATAGGGACAGATTCACTCTGGATAAGGCATATATATTATTATATCTTCCCCTCAGTATTGCAGATGGTAAGTCATTAAAACAAGCAAAGAAAAAGGCTAATGGCAGGTAATACTGAATAGCCAATTTCCTGGTGTAAAGGGTCTCTTGCTAATAATCTGTCAAGATTGATATACATAATTCACCCTGTTCTATCTTGAGACCCAGGTCAAACACCTTCTGCGGGTCTGTAGCTCTAATTCTTAAGCTCTAATTCTTTTTTTTTTTAATTGTATTTTATTCAAATACAAATAATACAAACATAACACATATAAATCTAAATAAAAAGACAATATAAAAAAGAAAATAATTGGACATAATTCTTAATGGCATTAAAAGCACATTGGCAAAAACATTTCTGAATTCTGGCTTTCTAAAAAGACACAATCTGACCAAGAAGAATGTGGTTTGCAGGAAATTGATAGAAAAATGATATATAAGCAGAAATAGAAAGGCCTTAGATCTGAGGGGAATATGAGATGGTTTATTGGTTCTGTACAAACAGACTGAGCATATTTCATAACAACTTTAATTTAGATCCTAGATCCTTTAATTTAGAGCAGAGGATTGGATGATGACTTTAAAGTCTTTTCCAATTATCATTCTATCGTTCTTTCATGTAGATTATGAAGAAATTAGAACACTTTTTATTTGAACATCTGAATATGACACTTTGCAGGGTGATTGCTGACTCCAGTAAGAAACAAAATGTGGGATATAAATTTGATGACTATATAAAATACAAATTAACATTTAGTATTAAATTAAAATGCATTGTATTAAATAATTAATGTTTTGATTCTAATTCTTAAAGGTTATCCATTTCCTACTGCTCCTCCAGTAGATCCATTTGCAAAAATTCGAGCGGATGATTGTGGAAAAACAAAAGGATGCTTTAGGTCAGTATGATACAATGAAAATTTGTTAATTGTTTCTTTTTTAAGTGAAACCAATCTGACCTATGAACAAGGTCACTCTATGAATTGCTGTATCCTATTAGCAATGACTTATTGTAACTGAGTCCATGTGAAGTTTTCCAGTTGTGGTTCATTTGTTTAGAGACAACTGAAATGTAGAGTTCTGCATAGATTAAAAAAACTTTCTAAGAACAGAACTATTTCTAAGAATAGAACACCTTTGCACTGTATTTTGATATCCACAAAACGTGAAAGTTTGAGTGTTTTTCCATAGGGAACAATAGGAACAAGACCCTTGCTACCTTGATGTGTGTCCTGAGTTCACAAAGGTTGAGTAATTTTTTTAAATATCTACATAAATTAAACAATTTTTGGTAACTTGTCTATCTACAGAACTAAAGCACTTAGCTCAGCAGTGGGTTCATTTCAGTAGAGCCTATGAACTATAAAATACCAATAATTGTGGATTTGTTAAAGCTTCTCCCCTGTTTCCATTTGGCAAACTGACTGCAAAGTTCATCAAACAAATAAAGTAACATTGTGTTTGAATTTGATAATCTGAAAACTCACCATCATAGAAACAGTATTTGCAAAGCCCATGCACAGTTTATATTTTGACTTGTATAATCTGGCTTGAAAAGAATACTGCATCCATTTTGGTCACCATGATACAAAAAGATGTTGAGACTTTAAAAGGAGTGCAGAGAAGGACAACAAAGATAATTAAGGGACTGAGGCTAAAGAATATGATGAATGGTTGTAGGAACTGGGTATATCTAATCTAACGAAGAGAAGAATTAGGGGTGACATGATAGTAATCTTCCAATATTTGAGGGGCTGTCACAGAGAAGAGGGGGTTGACTTATTCTCTAAACATCTGAGGCAAGACAAGAAGTAACTGATGAAAATTATCAAAGAGAGATCCAATCTAGAATTAAGGCAAAATTTCCTGACAGTGAGAACAATTAATCAGGCCTCCAGAAACTGGGTGCTCCATCACTGGAGATTTTGAAGAAGAGATTGAACAGCCATTTGTCTAGAATGATATGGGCTCTTCTGCTTGGGCAGGGGCTTGGACTAAAAGACCCTCAAGTTCTTTCCTTCCAACTTTGTTATTCTGTATTCATCTGAAGACATCTGGAGAATTCAGAATTCCTGATAATATATAATTTTTAAACAATGTCAGTGACAGTAGAGATGGGAGATGGAACTATTTTATGGATAAATGTATGGCTTAGAATTTAAAAAGGTAGTTATGGAACACAACATGGAATGAAACTCCTGCTTTTGGCCCCATCTTGGAACATTGCTTCATTGAAATGTTTTATCCTGAAATTGAAATACTGAAAATGGCCATGTTAAGCTCAGAATATGTTTTGTACATCCTTACTAAAATGGTCTAGGATCAGTAATTACTTCTCACTTGAGACTGACTTGAAAGCTTATTCTGAAAATCTTATTGTTTCCTGTCACCTTACAGAAATGGCTTTTTTCGATCATATCATTATAGAATTAAATTCCATTGCAAATTATAGTTGTCCTGATCTCTGTTATTCACTTTTAAGCCAATATTCAACTATATTATTTTGGCATGTGTTTAAAATTAATTTTCTTTTCACTGTTTTCTCTTTATTCTTGTTTATTTATAGTTTGAATATTAAATGTTATCATGTTCTATCTTGAGTGGGACATTCTCTGTCATAAATCAGGAAATATCTAATGGTTACTATAAAGAACACTATTAAGGATCAGCAAGACCAACAGCTTAAGGTTGTTCTTTACAGGAATTTTCATAACACACTAAATTTTATAGAATGTTTAACTAAAAATTTGGGACATGGAGCAACTGTAGTTAAATATAACTAGGACTATTATACCTGAGTTGCAAATTTCCCAATAACTATTAGGTGTCAACAGAGATATTTATGTATTTCTTTCTATCTAGTCATTATCTGGATCGTTGCAACCCCACAGATGATAAACTTTATGAAAGAAGATATTGGTTGTGTAATTATTGATCTCTGTATAGTATGATCAAACTAATTAATTAGACATACTCCAATGAGGAAAAAAAACTGCTTTGGATTTGTGATTTTAAAGTACATTTGTTTGCTATAGGTACACTGATAGTTTTTATACACAAATATAAATGATACATTGCCAGCATGGCAGCATGTGTAGATGAAATACACTGAATCTCTTTTATTATTATCTCCTTTATTAAAACTATGCTCCTGATATATGCAGGAACTTTAAACAATCCTTGACCATCTAAGAGATTACATCAGGTAGTACATGAGGTCATATAAACATGAAATATGTATATTATAAATCACATGGTATATCATATGTCATGCCAATTGGAGCTCACAAAAGGAAACTAATGGCTGAGGAAACAATGGAGAAAAGTTTATATAAAACAGTCTACCCTAATGTTATACTTGAATACATGCATACATAGCTAATATTTCTGCCTGGAACCCTAACAATTACTTCACCTTGGAACTTCAGGCACCAACATCTGCTAGACTCCAACAACTGTGGGACAGTGGGATATGCCTCATCCAGGTAAGGAAGGGAATGGGTGGAAATATGTGGTAATGCGTAAGTGCTATGTTTACATTTTTCATTTTCTTAACTGTTGTGATCATTTTTGTCTAATACTCTTTTATTTCCTAATAATGTTCTCCACGCATTGGGCAGATACTCACTTCTACAAGCAGGAAAACCCGAGTTGGAAAAACAAGTTGGTCTACCCAATCTACTTCAATCCAATGATCCTGAACATATTTGTTGGATCACAGGCTGAATGCACACAGTGAAATTTATAGTTGTGGCACACAGTATTTTACTACAGTCTTCAAGGAAGAAGGAGTATGTATATTCACAATTACTATACTATTCCCCTTATTCTATAAAATAACCCATTTGGCACTCAAAACTTTTCACTTTCCAACAAGCATTTGTGCAATTATGTTCCTGCTATTGCCTCCAGCTTGTTACTTTATCGATATCTCCTTTTGTTTTCCACAGGTGCCATTTTGCACAAGATTGATTCCATACCACACCAAGGGTAGAAAAATGACCAGAAACTGTGACCAGGATGCTTCCAGCTAGTTTTTTTTTATGATTTTGTTAAACTATTTGCTCCAGAGAAACTTGGGTACTTTGAAAACCTCATCACAGATATTTATCCTGTAGTTAAACTATTTATACCACAGAACTTGTACTACAGAAGAAACATTGTGCTCTTTGTCAACCCAATCATTCAGAAGATTTAGTGAAGTGACTGATTGATGATTCCATTTGTGCCTTTTCCTTTCAGAATATTTGCCATTTTGGATGCTGATCCCCAGAGACTGACATTACTTTATTGTGGTCAATAGCGATTTGAATACTTTCAAATGGGATCTTGATTCAGCTGGCCACAGGAAGGGAGTTGTTTAAAAGGCAAAAATGTTTTGGGTTCAGAGGCCTTTTGTGGGGGAGCAATGTTGACTTCTGGACATTGATGGACAGGTTCCTGCAGTTTTTTTGGCATGATTTCAGAAGTGGCTTGCCCTTGCTTGCTTCTTAGGATTAGAGAAAATCTATTTCAAGATCACTCAGCTGGTTTCTTGCCTAATGTGGATTAGAATTCATCGTCTCCTGGTTTCTAGCCTGATGGTTTAATTATCACACCAAGTTGGGTCTTTCAGATGATCATGGATTCACTCAAAGTGTATAATAATAGTGGCTGCTTTTGGTGTATATGATATAGTTAGATGAGGATTGGTAGAGGGATTCTTGCTAAGATACTGTAGGTATGATGGATTAACCAAAAAAAGTTTTGTGTTGCTTTGTCATGTTTTGGCTGGGTGAAAAGACTAGAATAAATGGGTGGGTGTTCCTTCTGATAGGCTCAAATGTGAATACATTTGAATTATTCCTATTTTACATAAAATAATCTTGCTGGATTAGGCTAATTCCCATAGCCAGGGATTTAATGGTTAAACACCAGGCTAGGAAGTGGGAGATTATGAGTTCTGATTTGGCCATAAGCATGAAAGTCAATTTGGTGACCTTGGTCCAGTCATTCTCTCTCAGCCCAACCTACCTCACAGGTTTCTTGTTGTGAGGAAAATAGGAGGAAGAAGATGTATTGGATATGTTTGTATTCTGTGAGACAGAATACAAACATATACGTGAATAAAAATTTTAATTTAGCATTTTATTTCCCACAGTGATCAACTAGATCCCCTGCAATGCTTTCAAAGAGGAGACAGAGACACATTTTCACACTATTGTTCCTCTTCAGTTAATTTTTGGGGCCAATGTTATCAACATATATTTATATTTATTAAATTCATTGGCCATCCATTTTATCACAGGGTAATTCCGGGTGGCTTACAATATTAAAAGGATAAAATTATACAGAACCTATACATAATACAAAGTACAATAAATATAAAACTCAACCTTAACTAAAAATGGGGAGGGAGGGAGTAGGATGAGCAGAAGGGGAGGTGGGATCTGTTATTAATTTGTCAACCATCTCCAATGTGAAGACCTCCCCACTGGAACCTTAAGCCAACTGGCAGAGCCAGATCTTAAGCTCTTGCAAAAGGTCAGGAAGGTTAGAGCCAGCCTCACTTGTGGGGAGGACGACAAAATGTTCCAAAGGGCAGGAGCAATGGCAGAGAAGGCTCTTCTGGACCCCACCGACTGGAATACCCTAGCTAATAGGGGCCACAGCATGCCGCATCTCCCAGCATGGGTGGAGTGGCCAATCCTATTGGGATAAAACAGTCCTCCAAGTAATGTGGACCCATGTCATTAAGGGCTTTAAAAATGATTGCGAACATCTTGAATAACACCCGAAGCAAACTGGCAGCCAGTACAGCTCATGGAGCAGTGGTATTACATGGGTCATTCTTGGTACCCCAAAAACTGTCTACAATACTACACTCTGCATCAGGTATAGCTTCTGAATGCTCTTCAAGAGTAGCCTCATGTGGAGCATGTTTCAGTAATACAAATGCAAGATGGCTAGGGCTGACATCAACTGAAAATGCCAGGTTTACAACTTACAGAACTTAGAATTAAGCACATCTGCATAAAACATAAAATGCTTTATTACAGTTGACAAATTAAGAATAGAATAGAGCTGGAAGGGACCTTGGAGGTTTTCTAGTCCAGCCCCTGCTCAAGTAGAAAACCTATTGTAAGGACCCACCTCAATTTACATCTTAAGAAGACAGAACTCTTGGAACGTTTCTTCCAACAGGAATCTTTATTAAGAAAAACTGACTGAAGGCATGCTAGACAGGATCTGAGGGACCCCCCTGATCATTCAATGTTTTAAAGTGTTCCCAGGCAGTCCCACCCCACATTCTTTCCGGTCAATTCAAATTGGCAGATGACTGGATGTTAAATCCATCGGATCCCAAACGTTGCAATCTTCCCCCCCTTTTTCCTTGCTGCCGGTAAAAGGAGGCTTCATAGGAAGTGAGATCAAAGGCTGATGGCCGCATTGTTATTGTTAGTACTCCAGAGAGGGAATCCACAGAGGATGTTTCTTTGTAGTTGATAGTAGGAATGCCAGTCATAAACACCCGTGTTTACTCCCCCCCTTTGTAGTATGACAGAATCCAAAAGAGAGTAAGAATTGGGTTTTCTCAGAGTAGATTAGCTAGAAATAAAATATAATTGGATTCTGACACCTATACCATTTCAGTCAGATGACTGTCTAGTCTCTTCTTAAAAATCTCCAGTGATGGAGCGCCCACGAATTCTGAAGGCAAGTTGTTCCACTGGTTAATTGTCCTCACTGTTAGGAAGTTTCTCCTTAATTCCAGGTTGCTTCTCTCTTTGATCAGTTTCCAACCATTGTTTCTTGTCCTGCCTGCTGATACTTTGGAGAAAAATTTGACCCCCTCTTCTTTGTGGCGCCCCCTCAAATACTGGAATACTGCTATTATGTCACCCTTCATCTTCTTTTTAGACTAGACAAACCCAATTCCTGCAACCGTTCTTCAAATGTCTCCAGGCCTTTGATCATCTTAGTTGCTCTTCTCTGAAATTTTTCCAAAGTCTCAACATTTTTTTTATAGTATGGTGATCAAAATTGGTTGCAATATTCCAGGTGTGCTTAATAGGGTTTTATAAAGCAGTACTAATACTTCACGTGATCTTGATTCTATGCCTCTGTTTATACAACCCAGAATTGCATTAGCTTTTTTGGCTGCTGCTGCACACTGCTGGCTCATATTCAAGTAATCATCCAGTAGGACTCCTCTCACAGTTACTGTTTTTGAGCCAGGTCTCGCCTAATCTCTACTTATACCTTTGATTTTTCCTGCCTAAATGTAAAACTTTGTTTTTCTCCACATTAAAGATCATTTTATTGGATAGGGCCCATTGTTCAAGTTTGTCAAGATCTTTTTGGATCCTGAGCTTGTCTTCTGGGGTGTTGGCTACTCCTGCCAGTTTAGTGTCATCTGCAGATCTGATGAGTTCCCCTTCCTTTTTTTTTTAAAGAAAATTTTATTGATTTTCTAGTTTTATATTTAAAAAGCAACGTGGTGGCTGAGTTAATCGATAATTCAATAAAATACAAGTATCTTTGGTACAGATCTCAAACTATTATATTAAATATTTCCTCTCTTTTCTCCTTAGTATTTACTGTCTCATATTTAAACTAATACAATTCTTATTATATCGATTAAATAAAAATAACTTTCTTACATTTATCAATAATTTTTAGTTTATATATATCCTAGTTATTTTAACATTCAATCTTTATAGACAATCAATGTCCTAATTAGTTTTTCCCAATTTTTAATTTCCCATTAATATTTAAATTTAATGTTTAATATTTATAATTTCCAAATTTTAAATAACACCAATTCCCTTTATCACAATTCATCACAAGATCTAATGTTCAGGATACACAACTTATCTATCTGAATTCTCACCATCTTACATCAACTAATTAATAATACAATATAACATTCTTATTTTTTGTTAATTTCCAAATATCTTAAATTTAGTAATCAAAATTTCTCTTATTTCAACATTTAATACTTCCTCTCTTTTTCTCTTGATATCTTCTATCTCATATTTAAGCTAATAGTTTTTATTATTACAGCTAAGTAAAAACGTATTTATTACATTCATCAATAAATTTTTAGCTTATATATTTCTTAATTACCTTTACATTTAACCTTTATAAGCAAATCAATGTTAAATTTAACTGTTAATATTTATACTTCCAAGTTTTAAATGACCAAAGTTTTCTTTATCTCAACTCATAACAATATCTAGTATTCAAACTATCTTATCTATTTGAGTATGTTCTATTTTAATTCTCACTGGTAAGTCAAAACCCCAATTTTCTTCAGTCTTATTCTAGTTTTCTTTCTTTGCCAAGTCGTCTTCCATGTCTGTGCTTTTAAGTCATCAAATAAATCTGCCTGTGTTGTTATGTATGTTGTTTGAAGTGGAAAAGGCCATCCGGTCGCCATTTTTTTGAAAGGACTAACAAATCGTCTCTCTATTTTTCCATCTCGATGTAGTTGTCCTGAACTGTTTATCTTCTCTTCAGTCTGCTCTTCTTCTTGATCTTCAGGTTTCTTCTGATTTATATAGGAAGTCTTTTCCCTTTTCCATGTTGTCAGTTCCTTTTCTGGGTTTTCCATTAACTGTTTGTTGACCAGTTGAATCTTCTGTCATAATATTTAACTGTTCCACTTTTTCTATTATATTCTGTGTAGTTGATTTTTTAGTTGTAATCAAAGTTTGGATTCATATATCTGGGCTGACATCTTGTTCTTTTCTGTAACTTCTTATTTCATCAATAGCTGTAAGAATAGTTTCATAAATTGCTTTCAACATAGAGAGAATCTGTTCCTGATCTTCATCCATGTTCTCTTAGTAGTGTATTAAGTTAAAGGCTTTACAATCAAAGAATGCAAAAAAAAAAAATTGTCACTGAGTATAGAGCATAGCTGGGCTTCTCAGCTGATATCTGTCAAGGTTACAAAAGTTTTATCTATAGTCTGGGCTACAGGCCAAGTCTCTTTTAAGCAATAACAATTTGTAATATCAGGTTTAGCCACAAGATGTCACCCATACCATTTAGAATTTTCTTTTAAGTCCAAAATTTTATAATCTTTTCAATTTTATTTCTTTTTTGTAAGTAAAAACCCAGATCTTCAGTAAGAATAAAAAATCTTTTAGTCCACAAACTTTAAAAAGATAAAATTCCAATTAGGATCAAGTTATTCTTGCAACGTTTTAAACTCCCCTGGATAGTCAGTCGCCGCTGTTTTTAGAGGGAGGGATAGAATCTCCCTTCCCTCTCTACAGGGGGGGAAGTACTTTGAGCAGCTTATGCAGATAGAAAAAATAGGATTTAAGAAAGATAGATCTCACCCTGTCTCGTCCAAGCTGCTTTATAGTTGCCTGATAGTAAATGTGACTTCGGCTGTCTGCAGCCTAGTGACGAGCCATATTTCTATGGCCGGTCTTTCATCCGCCGGTTTGGAGGGCTGCCCCGGATCGAGCGGAAGGGCTGCCGCCCTCCCGCGATCAAGTGGGGATCCCCTCCTTGCTGGTTGCCGCTACAGGGTGATTTTCGACCCTTTCCAGGGTCCCTCAGCGATGCAAAATTGGACGTGGAAGAAGGAGCTCGCCTTCCAAACATCCATGGCAGCCGCATCGGCAAACTGAAAGTCTCTTGATGAGTTCCCCTTCTATTCCCTCATCTTAAGTCATTTATGAAGATATTAAAGAGTACTGGGCCTAAGATGGAGCCTTGTGGTAACCTACTGCTTACTTCTCTCCATGGGTATATAGTACCATTGAGGACTACTTGTTGAGTACAGTTTATCAGCCAGCTACAAATCCACCTGATGGTGTTGTTGTCTATTGTCCCTCTTTCTGGCTTACCAAGAAGTAGGTTGTGGTCTACTTTGTTATCTCATTAAGTTTAAGTTACTCCTTCCTACTTATCTTCATAGAATAAAATCTTTTTCTTGTTTAGAAGTTTTACCCAGGAGTTTCTTTTTATCATGGAATCCTCAGCCTTGTTAATGTCCTTAAAGAGAAGGTCCCAAATTTGTCTTTTTTCTCAGGCTCTTCTTTCAGTTGTGTTGTGAGTTTTATATTAACACCATAATAGTAAAAGTTAGTATCAGGTTCTTCCAAAACTGTAATGCGCTGCTCTGCATTTTCTGCCTTTTCATCTACTTGTGAAGTTACAAGCATTCTCCACACCAGACATGTCAAACACAAGGCCCGGGGGCCGGATGCGGCCCGCGAAGTGGTGTCATGTGGCCCACGAAGCCATTCTGGAAACAGTGAGGGAACGGCCCCCTCTGCCTTGGCCCTGGCCCAGGCCAGCCGGGACCCAATGTACAATTTTGTGGTGGCTATCTATGCTGAAACGCATTCAGTCTTAGCTCCACAAGGCCGTCTGGAAACAGCGAGGAACCAGCCCCTGCCACGGCCCCGCCCCCTAGGTGCATGCTGGGGAGGTGTCACCCTTTGTGAGGAATGAAGAAATGCACCATCGCCTGGAAATGGCCAGCAAATGACCTTCTCCTACTTCACATATCCGGCTTGATGGGCTCTGGGGGAGGGGTTTTGGCAGGCAGTGGGGCACTCTCCTCACAGCGCCGAGAGGCTGAGCCGGGTGGCGCGAATCCAAAAAAAAGCGTGATGCCGCCCAGCCCCCAGCCTGCCCGGTTTCGGCAAGCAGCCGGGCGGCACAAATCTGATGAGAAGTGCAATGCTGCCTAGCCCCCAGCCTGCTCAGTTTCAGCAGGCAGCAAGGTGCAAAGCTGACGAGTTTTGCACCGCCCGGCTCAACCTCTCGGCGCTGTGAGGAGAGCGCCCTGCTGCCTGCCGAAACCACCATCCAACCCCCCCCCCCGCATGGCCTGAGAGGAACAGTGAGGCTCCTCCAGTGGACATGCCTTGGCACTTGACCTGGTCCTACCCCCTTCTGCCAGAGAACCTCAGATCTGTCCCACTCCTGCCCAGACCCCCACAGGCACCCTTGACGTGAACGATGTAGAGCTGGTCATGCCCACCCAGTAGGCCACACCCACTCCATCTACGCCCACCCAGTAGGCCGCACCCACCCTGGCCACACCCACCCGGCCCCCCAAGGGCAACCGCAATGCTAATGTGGCCCTCAATGAAATTGAGTTTGATACCCCTGCTCCACACGTTTGCATCTCAGTAATTCGAGAGGACTTTTTTCATCCTTAGAGCACAGCTGGTCAACAAATTGATCAACAAATCGGCAAATTTTGCTTAAAGATATTTCAAGAATATTTCTCATACTCTGTCCATCTTGACTTCCACTTTTAGTCAGGATCAGAAACCTTTTGCCACCCACAGCAGAGAAAACCAAGCTACAAGTTAGTACAATATTGATTAAAATCACAGCATTCATTCTTTATATGTCTCCATCAGCTTTTTTTTTTCTTTCTTCACCACACTTCCTTATTTGGCTTGCCTTAACAGCCTTAACAGCCCCTTGTTATTTGAGACAGAGAAATCCCTAAAATAGCATGAGTCTTCAAAAAGGCATAGAAGACTATAACTAAAAAAAGCCACTTTTTAACTTGGCTTGAAAAGAATAATAGTCTTTGAAGCTGATTAAGAAGGGAAAGGCACTGTAAGGACCTGCCTCAACTAGATCTCCCAAGAAAGCAAATTCTTGAAATAGGCATTGTCTCGAAAGGAACTTTTTATTGAGAGTTTGTGATGGCAAGAGAGCAAAGAAAGGTCTGAGATTTGGTGCATAAAGGATTACATCAAAAAGGCATTTCACAACTCTTCATCCCAGTGTCCAACCATCCGGGTGAATTCCATCCAATCCACAGGTGCCACCATGTTATGAGAAGCTGGAGTTTCAGCGGGCTTCTCAAGGTCTCTCTTGGTTTCATTCCCCAACGGTCCCAGGCTCTGTTGTCAAGACAAGGCAGATGTTTTCTGCTCGCATTCCTCTTAACCAGAGGAAGGCCTCTTGCACAGAGCAGAGCAAAGCAGATAATAGTTCACCAAGCAACCATCCCCCTCCCAATAGAATGGCAGACCCCAAAAATGGATACATAAGCAAAGCAGGGAAGGATAGGGAAATGGGTGA
The DNA here is from genome assembly GCA_023970755.1 of Azemiops feae. Taxonomy (NCBI): domain Eukaryota; kingdom Metazoa; phylum Chordata; class Lepidosauria; order Squamata; family Viperidae; genus Azemiops; species Azemiops feae. The sequence goes on along the minus strand of JALGBA010000474.1, from coordinate 1,350,345 downwards.
GGTAGATGTGTAAATAGAATGCAAAAGCAAGCAAATATAATTGAGGGGTCCTGACACGCCCCCCCAATAGAAAGAGAAATCTACCTGTAAAACAAAACGGAAAAAAACCCCACAAACATGTTAATCAGATTTGTCAGGAAACTTTTCTTGAAAACATTTGAGCAATCTAGGAGCTCTAACATGTTTCTTATAAACCTATTCATTTTGTGACACTGGTAAATCTTTCCAAGCTACTAAATATTCTGTCAACCCATGATGCTTGTGAGAATCTAAAATGTCTTTAATTTCAAAATATTGCTCACCCTCTACCATGATAGGCAGAGGGGTAGAAGAGGCAGTGGGTCGCAATTTAGAGACGACCCCAGGTTTTAACCAACTATAGTGGAACACAGGGTGGATTTGTTTCAAACTCTGAGGGAGCTCCAACTCCACTGTGACAGGGTTAATAATGTGTTTGATGGGAAAGGGACCGATGTACTTTGGACCCAATTTCTTTGATGGTTGTAGTGACTGTAAAAACCTAGTGGAGAGATAAACTCTATCCCCTACATGGAAAGGCTTAGGCTCCATTCTCTTTTTGTCAGCCTGCGCCTTATAGGCTTCTCTGGCTTCATCCAAAGCTTTTCTAACTACTGGTCAGATATTCTGCAATTGATGAACCCAATCCTTAAGGGACGGGATGGCAGGTTCATTACAGGCAATTCAGGCATGTGGATAAAACATTGGCCATTTGCCACTTGGAAAGGAGTAAACCCGGTACTGGAGTGCACTGCATTGTTATTAGCCACTTCAGAAAACAGTAGTAAATCGGTTCAATTATCTTGCTGATAATTATACCTCAATGGAGGTATTGTTCTAGAACTGAGTTTGTTTGTTCTGTCCCCCATTTGTTTAAGGATGATGACTAGATGACAGTCCCTAGTCAGAACCCAAAAGTCCAAAAAGGCTTTGCAAAATTTAGAAGTGAACTGAACCCCCCTATCTGAGATAATGCATTTTGGGGCACCATGGAGATGGTAAATATGCTGTACAAACAATTTAGCCAAAGTCTTTGCGGTTGGGCTCTTCTGACACGGGATGAAATGGAATTGTTTGGAGAACAAATCAGTGACAACCCAAATGACAGTGTTTCCCACACTTTTGGGTAACTCCACAATAAAATCCATGGAGATTTCTCTCCAGGGTGCTGAAGGACTCACTACCGGCTGCAGGAGGCCAGGCATTTTTCCCCGTCTCTGCTTGGTGGCAGCACAAATAGGGCAACTGGCCACATAGCTTTCAATGTCTTTCTTTAAAGAGGGCCACCAGAATTGTCTCTTGAGTAAATGAAGGGTCTTCACAAACCCAAAATGTCCTGCTAACTTTGAATTGTGGCAGGCTTGCATGATTCTCAATCTCAGCTTTGCAGGTACATACAGCTTCCCTCCAACCCAGGCTAAGCCCTTTTGCAAGGAGCATATATTTTTATGATTGAGAAACCATTCATCCTCTTCCAATGTCTTTTTGAAATCCCCCAACAGTTCATTATCCAGAGGTGGGGCCTTTTAGCTTGTGCCTTCGTAGTGGCTGGAGCTGCTAGTTGCTGTGGGGAGAGTAGAGGTTTAACCAACTTCACACTGTTATATTGAGGCATTCTCGACAAAGCATCTGCCAGGAAGTTTTCCCTCCTGGCAGGTAGTGTATGGAGAAGTTAAACCGGTGGAAATGCTGGGCCCAGTGTGCCTGTTTCAAAGACAGTCTCCTGGGTTTTTTTAAAGTTTCCAGGTTCTTGTGATCAGTCCAGTCCACGTCTAAAAAGTGTCTCCAGGTTAGGAGGGCCCACCTCACTGCATAAGCTTCCTTCTCCCAAGCAGCCCAATGCCGTTCAGTCTCAGATAACTTTTTGGAGGTGTAGGCACAGGGTTGTAGCTGACCCTGCTGGTTCTTTTGTAACAGCACTGCCCCCACTGCCACTTCGCTGGTGTCAGCCTGGATGATGAAGGGTTTTCCTGGGTGCAGATGTTTCAGCACCAATTCTGTGGGAAAAACTCTTTTAAGTTTCTCAATAGTGGCTTGACATTCTGCTGTCCACTTTAGTGGCTGGCTAGGCTTCAGCTTGCCCCCTCCCTTAGTTTTTAGCAAGTTTCTGATACAGAGTGCGATCTGAGCAAAGGAGGGTATAAACTGCCGGTAAAAATTAGCAAACCCCAGAAAGCTCTGCAGTTGCTTTCTGGTGCTGTTAAGGCTCCACTCCATGACTGCTCATACTTTTTCTGGGTCCATCTCCATGCCCTCATGAGAAATGCAATACCCCAGGTAATCAATTCTATCCTTGTAAATTCACATTTTGAGAGTTTGGCGTACAGTTTAATGGCACGGAGCTTCTTTAGGACCACTCTAACCAATTTCACATGCTCAGCTTTGGTTTTGGTGTAGATCAAGATGTCGTCCAAGTACACCAAAACTCCCTTATATAGGTGCTCATGGAGGACCTCATTAATCATCTGCATAAATACTGTGGGGGCTCCCTGCAGCCTGAATTGGAAGCAACCTAGAGGGAAATTGAAAACAGTCTTTCATTCGTCTCCCTCTTAATCCTGATATGGTAATAGGTTTCTCGCAGGTCTAATTTAGAAAAAAATCTTCCTTTTACCAGGTGGGCTAACATGTCCCTCATAAGGGGCAAGGGGTACACATTTTCCACTGATACCATGTTCAAATATCTATGATCCATGCAGAGGTGAAGAGACCCATCCTTTTTCCTGAATAGAACAGGGGACGCACCCGGGGCCTAGTAGACTGGATGAACCCTTGGGCTAAGTTCTTGTCGATGAACCTGCGGAATTCATCTAATTCTCTAGGGCTCATTGAATACAGCTTCGGCTTTGGCAACTTAGCTCTGGGGATGATCTCAATAGCACAGTCTGTGTGGCAGTGAGGGGAAAGCTTATTCAACCTCTTCTCACTGAAAACCTCTTCTAGGTCTCGGTACTCTTTCTGAATGCTCTTAAGCTCTTGCTCGCTCAACGCAGAAGCCAATTCCTGCTTCGGACCCACCATCTTATTTCCAGGCAACCCTGGGGGAGGTGCTATCTTCCTTGGGAACCTTAGCCACCCCTCTCTCCAGTTGATTAAGGGGTTCCATTTCTTTAATCAAATTAGCCCAAGTACTAGAGGCCATTCCATGCTGGGAGCCACAATGAACACTAAAGTCTCTGAATGGCTTTCCATGGTTCGTCCCAGGGGCTCGGTTACAAAGCTGGCCAGGATGTCCGCTGCTATGGATCCATCAAGGTGGCAGAAAGCAATAGGGTTCTTGAGTTTTCTTAGGGGATCCCCCAATTTTCCAATTAGGTCAGGAGTTATCAAGCACTGTGTGCAATCCGAGTCCAGCAAAGCAGTTAAGGCCATTTTCCTACCCATGCCTGGAATTGTCAGTTCTATGGGCATGGTTATGGGATCAATCGGCCCACTTACAAGTGGATTGTCATCGTAATCGCTCTCTGATGTCCCCGACTCATTGTCCGGTGGGGCCACCTTTGGGTCTCGGGAGCTCCATGACCTTTGAGGACTTCAGGGCCATATCTTTCAAGCGCTGGCTGGATTTGCTGTTGGCTTCCCACTAGAGGTGTGATCCCATTTCCTAACTGGGGTCTTGCTATGGCACTCTGCGGCATGGTGCCCTTCTTTACCACACTTGAAACAAGCAGTAGAGTGCAGTTGGGTTGTGGAGGTTTTGCCGGACTCTCCCTTTCTCTCAGGCTGGCTCCATCTCCCCGGCTTCACAGGATGGTACAGGTTCTGAATTTGGTCAATTTCCACCTCTTCGCCCAGAAGACACCATTCGTAGAGGTGGGCAGGTATCCTGCGGGCCACACAGGCATTGTAAAGGTCATTGTTTAGCCCATCCTGGAAATGGTATCAGGGTGTCTTCGGGTCAGTTCAGGCAGCAAGCCAAATCTCAAAACTCCTCCGTGTACTCAGCTACCGATGACACCCCTGCTTTACGGTCTTGATATGATCCCTGGCTTTTCAGTCTGCTAGTTGATCTTCAAAACGGCATCTCAGCACGGTCATGAAATGGTTAAAAGTTTGGGAGTTTGGGAGCATTGCAGTTGTACAGGGTAACCATGCACCTGTCCATGGTTCCTTCCAGAGCTAGGGTGACAACCCAGATTTTGGTGTCGTCTTTGGGCAGAGACCTCACCTACATACACTTGCATGTAGGTGAGGAAGTGAGCCAAGAAGAAGCCTAGCTGCTGGGGATCCCCATCAAATTTGACTGGGACCAATGGGACCAACTTTGGTCCTCAGGGAGAGTTCTCTCTCTGGGCAGTCATGGGACATGGGCTCTCCAGGGGGTGGCTCACTGCTGCACCACTGGAATGATCTCCACTGTCTCTGCGGCATCTGCAGCCCCTGCTGCCATCTCCACTACCACTGCCTCTCCTTCTCAGCTGCTGACCTCCTCGGTTAATTGTTCCTCCTTCTCTGGGCAGCTCAAGAACTTGGCTTTTAAGTCCTCGAAAGCTTCCACCATGTAATGCATGGCTCGCTTCAGGATTGCCTCCATCGGATCTGAGTGCAGGTCCAGATCTTCCTCATTGGATGGCGGCCCCATCTTTTTCTTAACCATCCTTAGTCTGATATCTTCTGATTGTTCAGGAATTGCTCAAAATATTAATTTTAATTGCTTAATATGTGCTTCCAAAATTAATCTCTCATCCAGATCAGCTTCGAACAAAGTGTTTGTCTTCTTTAATTTGCGTTCCATAAGATTCACTCTGTCTTTCACTTGTTTGACATCTCCGGTTAGGTGTTCGATTTCCTCCCGGAATTCCTTTGCAAGAACATCAATCTTAGATTCAAGCTTTGAACCCATTGTTTTAATTAATTCATTATTAATCATCCAAAAAGGATTTTAAAATTTCTATATCACCTGATAATCTCTCAGGTTTTTCTGTCTTCTTGCAGGTAGCCATAATTGAAATTTAAAATTTAAAATTAAAAGTTATAGAGTTATAGATTTATAGCATAAAATCCAATAAGTTTAATAATGTTAGTTAAAGGTTAAAAGAAAAGACAGTTCAATGATTTTTTGGCTCCCTGTTGAGGTCAATCAACCTTATTATACAAGAAAAAACAAAGCCTCTTTGCTTAGAAGCCCCATGCTGATAATCCAATCAGAAACAATTGAAATTGAAACTGTTTCATCACGTTCTCATGGCAAGTACGAAACAACATTCGAGCAGTCCTATTTTTTTAAAAAAAAACTTATGTAAAATCGGCTAGCAGTATAAAATCCTCTAAAGAATTTAAGTTCAAAAGTTTCATAGGTAGTTTCCATAATGTTTTAGATTCTAGTAGTTTCCAGTTTCTTTGTTTTGTCTTGGATAAACCAACTCCTCCCACTTCACCATCTTAAAGTCACAAAGCTTCAAAAATGACGATAATTCCACAAAAAGGAAACTGCAAGCTGCAACTAGAGAAAGCCTCTTTCAGCATGAAAGGTAAATATACAGAAAAACTCAGTGCCTAAGAAATGGTAGCACCCTTTATTATCCATTATGAACTGGTTCTGCCACAGTGAACGTGCATGGTTGCCCCACCCCAGCCAGGGACTCACCCTGTTATGTCCTGGGCCTTGCTGAGTCATTCAGCAAGGCTCAGAAAGGTTGCAGACACCCGGACAGACCACGTGTCTGCCCGGGACCCAGACAGGCTGTCTCCAGCCTCGCGCGCATGCGTGAGGCGGGAGAATAGCCTGCAATGATTGGCTGTGCATCCCCTTGCACAGGGAGTATAAAAGGGCTTGTTGCCATTGTGTGTTTGCTTCTGTTCTGTGAATGTAATCAATAAAGATCCTTTGTTGTGAACCTGCCTCGTCTCGATGTCTGACTTGCGAGAACAGAACATTGGCGACGAAGGTGGGATTCGCCACATCGGAAGCCTACTAAGAAGAAGCTAGGCTTACTCACCTGAAGGCCTGAAGAGAAGAGAAGCGCAGCGTCCAGAATAAGCGATCACCTGCCAGTACGAATACGCTGGAGGTGGGCTTGGCTTCGTGGGACCCCTTCTCCTTCCTTGCGGCGAGAGACGTCGAAGAGGCTAGCGGTCACAACGATGTCCAAGCTGGGCCGTCTTGTCGAATTCAACACTTCACACCCGGAAACGCTGGAGCTCTTACGCAGCTCGCGTTGAGAACTATTTTCGAGTAAACAAAATCCAAGAAGACGGCCTGAAAGCTGCTACCTTGCTGTGTGTCTGTGGGCAAGAGACTTTTGACATTGCCAAGAATCTTGTTGCCCCAGCACCTTTGGAATCGATCGCATATGCCGATCTTAAGAAAATGGTGCGCGAGCATTTTGAGCCCAAGCTATCTGTAATAGCTTGGAGGCACCAGTTCGAGCAGCGGGACCAGCGGCCGGGAGAATCAGCTGCGGACTTTGTCGCGGCTCTGAGGCAGGCTGCTAGGCCATGTGCATTTCAAGATTTGGAGGAGAGGCTCCGAGATCGACTCGTCTGCGGATTGCGAAGCCGTGAGATGCAACAGAAGTTGTTTGCAAAAGCTGATGTCACATTCCAAGATGCCTTGAGAGAAGTTGCAGCTGAAGAAGCAGCCGGCGGCGCAGTGAAGGCCTTGCGGTCAACAAAGAACCCTCCAGCGGCAGTCCCCGTCCACCAGGAAGTCGTGCGAGAGGCTTCCGGGAAGAATCCGAGGAAGAAGAAGTGGACAGACTTCGACCGGCGGCGGAGAGAAGGCTGAAAGAACGCAGAGGGCAGACGCCTGCATCCCTCCGGTGTTTCGGCTGTGGGGGTCACCACAGGAGAGCCGACTGCCGTTTTCGTTCTGCTGTTTGCCGGGCATGTGGCAGGCAAGGCCACATCGCATCAGCCTGCATGGGTCGCCAGAAAAACAGGTCCCCTGAAGAGTTGCCTCTGAAAGTACCAAGGTCCCCAGCCAACACAGGGTGGGTTTCTGCGCGTCCCGTAGGGGGGTGTTTAAAACAGGGGTTCACCGGCCTCTTAAAAAAAAGCTGCGCATTGATGTACAGTTGCAGGGAGTTCCCCTGGCCATGGAGCTGGACACAGGGTCCGCTCTTTCTATTATTTCTGCTGACACCTTTAAAAAGGTTTGTTCCAGGAGTGGATCACGAGTTAAACTCAGGCCCTCCAATCTCATCCTCACTGACTTTCAGAATTCACGAGTCAGTGTGAAGGGGGAGGCCACGCTTAGAGTACAGCGTAAGGATTTTGATGGGGTGTTGGATGTAGTGGTAGTTGGGGGTGATTGCACGAGTCTTATAGGACTCGATTGGTTCGAGGCACTTGGGATCCAAGTGACTGGTCTGAACTATCTGCAAACTGCCAGCCTTGCAGGAGTCTGTAGGGAGTTTGCTGATGTATTCAGCCCAGAACTTGGTTCATACAAGGGGCCTCCCATTGCGTTAAAATTAAATCCAAACATCACACCATCAGGGTTAAACCAAGGAGGGTGCCTTTTGCTCTCAAGAGTAAAATAGATGCTGAGTTGGACAAACTGCTCCAACAAGGCATTCTTGAACCTGTGGATTCTAGTCCATGGGAAACCCCCATAGTGACGCCATTAAAATCAAATGGTGAAGTCCGAATCTGTGCAGACTATAAATGCACACTAAACAAAGCCTTGCAGCAACATGCATATCCAGTGCCTGTAGTGAGCCACATTCTGGCCTCACTAAAAGGGGGAAAACTCTTTGCTAAGCTCGATTTAGCTCAGGCCTATCAACAGTTACCTGTTGATGAGGCAACAGCTGAGGCACAAACTATAGTTACTCACAGAGGTGCTTTCAAAGTAAAAAGGCTGCAGTTTGGGGTCAATGTAGCCCCTGGCATCTTCCAAGGGGTGATGGAGCGAACGCTCTGGGGTATTCCTGGGGTCTGCCCCTATTTCGATGACGTCCTCATTGCAGGAGAGTCATCGGGGAACCTGGCTGAAAGGCTGAGAGCTGTCTTGCTGCGTTTCCGCCAAGCTGGGCTGAAACTACAGCAAGACAAATGTAAAATTGGTGTAACATCCACCGAATTTCTAGGGTTTCGTATTGATGCAGAAGGCATCCACCCTGCAGAGTGTAAATTTAAGGCTATTCAACTAGCCCCTAGTCCCCAGTCAAAAACTGAACTCCAGGCTTTTCTGGGTCTACTTAATTTTTACCATTCCTTTCTCCCCCACAAGGCTGCAGTGGCTGAGCCGTTACACCGGCTCTTGGACAAGCAGACTCCATGGACATGGACAAAAGTCCATGAAAAGGCTTTTAAAGAAGTCAAGGCTTTGCTATCCTCCAATGCTGTACTGGCTCACTTCAATGAGAAATTGCCTGTGTGCATCGCATGTGATGCTTCCCCTTATGGGGTAGGAGCAGTGTTAAGTCATCTCAAGGCAGATGGAACTCAGGTCCCTGTGGCCTATTATTCTAGAACCCTCTCATCTGCAGAGCGTAATTACGTGCAGATTGACAGGGAAGCCTTGGCAATAATCTCAGGCATCAAGAAATTTCATGATTTCTTGTATGGCCGCCATTTCACGGTCTATACTGACCACAAGCCTTTGCTGGGGTTGTTTACAACCAATAAACAGACTCCTCATATAATATCTCCTAGAATGCTGAGATGGTCAATTTTCTTAGCAGCTTATGATTACACCCTGGTTCACAAACCAGGTACTGAGATGGGCCACGCTGATGGCCTGAGTAGGTTACCTCTTAAACAAATAGAGGCAGACCCTGCTCCTGCTGTACACATTCTTTCTATTCAGGACTTACCTGAATCTCCCCTCAATGCTAGGGATGTGGCTGCTGAAACTGCCACTGATCACACGCTTGCACGCGTGCTGACATGCGTGTTGTCAGGATGGCCTGACACGTGTCCTGGTACAGAGTTCCAAAGCTTCTGGCGTAGGAAGCATGAATTGTCTACATTCAAGGGGTGTATCCTGTGGGGAAGCAGAGTAGTCATCCCGGCCTCATTGAGGACTAGAGTCTTGCTCTCTCTCCATGAGGGACATCCGGGAATAGTGAGAATGAAGGCGCTTGCGCGCAGCCATCTTTGGTGGCCTGGACTCGATAAGGACATCGAGGCCCAGGTTCATGGGTGCCAAGTGTGCCAGCAATCACGGCCAGAAATGCCCCAGGCCCCTGTACATAGGTGGGAGGAGACACTCACTCCATGGTCACGCGTCCATATTGACTATGCTGGGCCCTTTCAGGGGCAATTCTTCCTCCTCCTTGTGGATAGCCATTCCAAGTGGCTAGAGGTCATTCCTGTGTCCTCCACTACTACTGCCAGGACCATCCAGGTGCTCAGAGGAATCTTCGCTTCCCATGGTCTTCCTGATGTTTTAGTATCAGACAATGGTCCCCAATTTACCTCTTCTGAGTTTCAGGCGTTTCTTCAAGCCAACTTGATCCGGCATGCCACGTCTGCTCCTTTTCACCCTGCCACCAACGGTCAGGCTGAACGCATGGTGCGTACCACCAAGGACGCATTAAAGAGAATCACTCAAGGACCCTGGCATCACAGGTTAGCTGATTTTCTCCTTGCACATCGCACCACACCTTGCACAGCTACAGGAAAGAGCCCAGCTGAACTCCGCTGGGGTCGCAGACTCATTACGAAGCTGGACAGGCTGCACCCAGACCGGGTGGCTTCACAGGTGTCGCAACCACGGGCACCTAGGAGACTCCAAGTGGGTGACCCGGTTTGGGCCAGAAACTATGGGCATGGGCATCTCTGGGTACCTGCTGTAATATGTAAGGTCTCTGGGCCACTGTCCTACGAAGTGGCCTTAGAAGATGGTCGTGTGCTTAGACGCCACATAGACCAACTGCGCTGGAGGCTTCCTGGCCACGTTTCCTCCCCTGGCTCCGCTCTCGGGGGGAGGGGGACCCCAATTATGATTGTGGACCACAGTCTCTCCAAGAGGGTGCTTATCCAAATGCTCCAGATGGGGAACTCTGGCAGAGGTCCCTGGTTCGGGGCAAATGGCCGTAAATTGGCTACTCAGGGTACTCCTGCTGCTGGCCTTGGGCTCGAGGGACAGTGCTTCCAAGAGGAGTCCCAAGGAATTTTGGGGAACTCCACCCCACCAAGGAACTCTGGTTTAGGTCTAGCGGATCCAGCCAATCAGCAGTCGGGGAACACCTGAGTCTTCTGGGCGACAAAGTCCTGGTTTGTTTTGCGCAAACCGGGAGCAGGCACTCCAGGCACCTATTACAATTCCCACACCTGCACCTAATCTGGCTCCAAGGAGATCAGAGAGGGTCAAGGGTCCTCCTAAGTATTTAAATGAATATGTCAGGTCCCTGTCCACCACACAGGAGGGTTATTAGCCCGCACTATCTCAAGGAGTAACAATTATAGTGCTGCGGTGCCCATATTTTCAAAGATTGAAAGAACGTGGTTACCACGGGGAAAACTGAAGGGAAATAAGTTGCCAGGAGTAAGGTTGACCGCATAATATGCCAACCGGCCAGCCATGTGTGTGTATAATGTCAAACAATATGTATAGTATTGTTTAATCCAAGAGGGGAGGGGTGTTATGTCCTGGGCCTTGCTGAGTCATTCAGCAAGGCTCAGGAAGGCTGCAGAAAGGTTGCAGACACCCGGACAGACCATGTGTCTGCCCGGGACCCAGACAGGCTGTCTCCAGCCTCGCGCACATGCGTGAGGCGGGAGAATAGACTGCAATGATTGGCTGTGCATCCCCTTGCACGGGGAGTATAAAAGGGCTTGTTGCCATTGTGTGTTTGCTTCTGTTCTGTGAATGTAATCAATAAAGATCCTTTGTTGTGAACCTGCCTCGTCTCGATGTCTGACTTGCGAGAACAAAACACACCCCATTACTTCTTCTTCCTCAAGAAGCAGTTTGAGAGGGTCTGGCTACTCGGGGGAACAAAAGGGTTGATTTCCAAAGCCTCCCCTTTCCCAAGGAGGTTTCTTCTGGCTTAGAAAGCATTCTAAACCTAAAACTGTGGAGGATCTGTAACAAGAGTCGAAAACTCTGCTACATCCAAGGGTGGCTTCTTCTGCTGGAAATGGATAGTGATGAATTTTTCAAGACAGAGAACGAAATGTCAAGAACTGTTGTAAACTGACATTTTGCAACAGGGAAAATATTTAATATTTAGAAATGTTTACCTTTTTAGCAAACAAAGAAAAAAGTCATGGAAATAGAGACTGACTTGCAAAATGTGTCATATGTTTCAGCTTATGCCCACAGAAAACCCAAACTATGTATCAAATGTAAACTATTTGAATTATTAGAAGAAAAAGTAAAGGGTCTAGAGACAACTCTAGCCACTCTGAAACTCAATGAACAAAGCGAGAAATCCAAACCTAAACAAGAAGACTACATCAAAATAAAACACAATAGGGAGCAAATAGCTTCTAAAAAATGACCTCATATGTGAACATAAAGAAGAAAACTAATACACCCAAATTGAACACAATGGGGAACAAACAGCTTCCGTAAAAAACAAGCCTACATATGTACCTAAAGAGCAAGACCAATGGAAATGTGTCACTTTTAGAAGAAAATAATAACCAAAAGCAAAGCCCCTACTATCTACCTTAGCCCACTCCAATGAACCCCCTCTGGAACTGAACAATTGCTTTCATGGCTTCCCTCTGGAAGAAAATATACAAGCACTCACAAAAGAGCATTCATCAATAGTTTCTTTTAAAAAGGCACAACCCAGTATTCCTGTGACAGGAAAAAAAGTATCCCAGACTTCCCTAGGGGAAAAAAAGTGAATATTGGTGATAGCAGATTCAGTTCTTAGGGGAACAAAAACTAGAGTCTGCAGACCAGGCAGTCAAACTAGGGAGGTATATTGTCTCTCTGGAGCAAAAATCAAAGATGTAATTGAGTACCTTACTGAAATAATCCCAGGATTACTACCCTTTTCTCCTAAACGTGGGGACCAAAGACGGAACAATGAATCTGAAAGCAATAATGAGATTACTAACAGCTAGGGAAGAAAGTTAAAGAATTAGGTGTTTTCACCTATGCTTCCAACAAAAGGCCAACATCCAATGAGGGAGCAAAGGATTTTAGAAATGAACCACTGGCTTAAAAACTGGTGTCGTCAACAGAACTTCGACATCCTAGGACCTAGACCATGGTCTGCATTACTTAAATGAAGGGCTACTGGCAAGGGATGGACTGCATCTCACAAGAACTGGAAATAGTATATTTGGAAAACGACTAGCTCATCTTATCGAAAGGGCTTTAAACTAAACCATCCCAACCAAGCAAAAACACTAGATAACCAATTACACAAGGAAGTAGGAAGTAAAGAGAAAAGAATTTTTTTAAAAAAATAATGAAGTAGAGAATGATGGAAAGGATGGAAATCTCAGTTACAAAGTAGGAGATATAAGAAACATATGCAAGACACATAAAGGACTCAAATGTCTGTATATTGATGCTCAAACAGGAACAGACAGAGTGAACTTAAAGCATTAGTACATGAAGATAGATATGATATAGTTGCCATTACTGAAACTTGGTGGGATGAAACTGATGACTGGAATGTACTGATGGAAGGATACAAACTATTCAAAAGAAACAGACCTAACAAAAGAGGAGGTGGAGTTGCATTATATATAAGATCACTACAGCTCTACAGAAATATACAAAACCAAGGATGAAAACATCCTAGAATCCATATGGGTCAGTATAAAATGAAAAAAAAATGACATTGCTATAGGAGTATACTAGAGGCCATCCAACCAAGCAGAAGAAAGAGACGAACTCTTTGCTAATCAATTAATAAATGTATGTAGAAAACATACCACAGTAGTAATGGGAGACTTTAACTACCCTGATATCAACTGGGAGACCAACTCTGCAGTAAGTGGGAGATTGAACAGATTCCTAACCAAGTTAGCTGACAGCTTTGTCATCCAAAAGGTAGAGGAACAAACTAGAAGAAAAGCTTCACTGGACCTAATTCTTACTAATAGAGAAGAAGTGACAGAGGGAGTTGAAGTTGCCGGAACCTTGGAGGAGAGTGACCATATCATATTGGAATTCAATATAATGCAACACAAGCAATAGCATATAATCCAATCCAAACTGAGAAAGAGTCTAAGAAAAATTCCATGGATAAAAATCCTAAAGGGGAAAACAATTCAAGAAGCGTGGGAAACATTGAAAAATATGATCATAAAAGCCCAGTACAACACAATACCACTGAAAAACAAAAATAAGAAATCCAAGAAAAAAACCAGCATGGTTGCACAAAGATCTCTCTGATAAACTGAAAGATAAAAAGGATAACTACAAAAAATGAAAAGAGGGACACGTAGCCCGAATCTGCAGAGATGAAGTCAGGAAAACAAAGGTTCAGAATGAACAAAGACTTGCAACAAAAGTCAAAGATAATGAAGTTTCTTTCAACATATAAAAACAAGGAAACAATCAAGGAAACAGTTGGTCCACTAAAGAGGGAAGATGGCAAGGAAGTAACAGGCAGTAGAGAGAAAGCAGAGCAACTTAACTCATTCTTTGCATCAGTCTTCACGTAAAAAGAAACTATAGCCCAACCTATCAAAAGCATAACTATAAAAGACAGATTAGAAATAAAAATTAATATAAGCAAGAAAATGGTAAGAGAATACCTTCTGATCTTGACAAATATAAATCATTAGGACCTGATGGATTACATCCCAGGGTTTTGAAGGAGCTGGCAAATGTTATCTCAGAACCATTGTATCATATCTTTAAAAAATCCTGGAGCACCAGGGAACTACCAGAGGATTGGAAAAGAGCTGATGCGGTTCCCATGTTCAAAAAAGGAAAGGAAAAAAAACCAGACCCAGGAAACTACAGAGCAATCAGCCTAATATCAATACCTGGGAGGATACTGGAAAAAATAATAAAAATAATAAAAAAAGATATGTACACACCTAGAAACAAATAAAGTTATAACTAGTAGCACGGGTTTGTTAAAAACAGATCATGCCAATCCAATCTTATTTCATTCTTTAACAAAGTGACTAAATTAATAGACCAACAAAATGCTGTGGACATAGTATAGACTTCAGCAAGGCATTCAACAAAGTAGACCACAACCTACTTCTTGGTAAACTAGAAAAATGTGGGATCGATAGCATCATCACCAGATGGATTTGTAACTGGCTGACAAACCATACTCAATGTATAGCCCTTAATGGTACTACGTCTATATGGAGAGAAATAAGCAGTGGGGTACCATAAGGTTCCGTCTTAGGCCCAGTGCTCTTCAATATCTTCATAAATGACTTAGATGAGGGAATTGAAGGGGAACTCATCAAATTTGCAGATGACACTAAGCTGGCAGGAATAGCCAATGCCTGAGATAACAAGCTCAGAATTCAAAAGGATCTTGATAGACTTGAATAATGGGCCTATCAAACAACATAAAATTTAATGTGGAGAAAAGCAAGGTTTTATACCTAGGCAGGAAAAACCAAAGGCACAAATACAGAGTAGCTGAAACCCAGCTGAAAAACAGTAACTGAGAGAAAGATCTTGGAGTTCTAGTGGACAATCATTTAACATGAGCCAGCAGTGTGCAGCTAAAAAGCTAATACAATCCTTGGTTGTATACACAGGCATAGAATCAAAATCATGTGAAGTATTAGTACCGCTTTATAAAGGCTTAGTAAGACCACACCTGAAATACTGCATCCAGTTTTGGTGACCATATTACAAAAAAGAGGTTGAGACTTTGGAAAATGTGCAAAGAAGAGCAACTAAGTTGATTAAAGACCTGGAGATAAAAACATATGAAGAACAGTTGCAGGAATTGGGTATAGCCAGTCTAGAGAAAAGATGGATTGGGGGGACATGACAGCAGTATTCCAGTATTTGAGGGGCTGCCACAAAGAAGAGGGGGTCAACTTATTTTACAACTTATTTTACCAGAAGTCAAGACAAGACAAGAAACAATGGATGAAAACTAATCAAGGAGAGAAGCAACCTGGAATTAAGGACAAACTTCCTAACAGAGAGAACAATTAACCAATGGAACAGCTTGCCTTCAGAAGTTGTGAGTGCTTCATCACTGGATGTTTTAAGAGACTGGACAGTCACTTGTCTGAAATGGTATAGGGCAGGGGTGTCAAACTCGCAACATCACGTGACGTGTCGCGACGTATCACGGCTTTTTCCCCATTGCTGGAGCTGGGGTGGGTGCAGTTTTGGCATGACACATCCGGCCCACGGGCCAGCAGTTTGACACCCCTGGTATAGGGTCTCCTGCTTGAGCAGGGAATTGGATTAGAAGACCTCCAGGGTCCCTTCCAGCTCTATTCTGATTGACTTATGACTGGTCATCAAAGTTCAAGCCATTGCAATGCTCCCATGGTCACATGATCATGATTCAGATGTTTGGTAACTGGCTTGCACTTTCAATAGTTGCAGCATTCTATGGTCACTTTAATTTGCCACCTTTCCTTGACCTCCCTACACTTGCACAGACCCATGTTCACTTTCTCTCAGCTTCGTCTTCTCACATTGACCTGCATCCTCCTTCCTTCACCCTTCCTGTGCTTGCACTGACCCACATCCTCCTTCTCTTGATCACCCTGTGTTTGCACAGTACTGCAGAACCTCTCCCACAACTCACATACTGTCTGTGCCAGACCTCCAAGGGCCTTCCCTAGCCTCCTTTCCTGGAACTCTCACTGCTTCCCACTGAAATCATATCTCTTGAAGTTACGCCAGCAACAGGATGGGCCTGGTTTGCTGTCACTAAGCAATGCAATGACATGACATCATGTTTTATGACTGCATTATTTAGCAACTGCAATCCTAATCCCAACTGCTGTTGTTACCTAAGGACAACACAGTAAGAAATGTGAATGCTCCACATTACTTCAAAGTTGCAAATTTTCTCAGGTAATTGATAGACTTGAACATATTGTGGAACCTTTCAAGACAGTTAATGTTGAGAATAAGCTCAAACACAATTGTTTTTTTATTCATATTACTCAAAGTAAAAAATTTTGAGGAAAGCCATAATACTTAATTTTCTCTTTTAAAAGCCTGTGAAAAATGAATGTTACTTGTTAACTTTTCAGTTTAAGCAGAAAATAGGTGGTCAGTTCTGTTGCAGAAGTCCCTGCCCACAAATCCAACAGCCAAAAATAAAAAAAAACAAAGGCTAGCTCTGACCTCAGTCTCAATTATATCTTTTCTTGTATTGTACTGCATTAGGCTTACATTACGTTACACATGTAAGGGTATATACAAAATAGAAAATGTGCTTTTGAAGCTGAAACAAACCATTGATTCCAGGAAGTTCTCTTGAAAGGAAAAAATAGTTCAATCTGTCAAAAGCAATTCTGTGGGGAAATGGAACAGGAATGCAAGTCAAAATAGGCAAGAAATTGGTAAGAGAAAACCTATCCACTCTAGGCAGTTCAAATCAGATAGTTTACCAGATAGTTTACGGTTCAGAAAGACAAAGAAGATGTGATCTCAGAACCACTTAACAAAATCTTTCAGAATTCCTGGAGCACAGGGGAACTACCAGAGGACTGGAAAAGAGCTGACATGGTTTCTGTTGTGTACTGACCCAACTTATAATGGCAGTTATAAGCTGTTAACAGAGTATGTTTAAATCTAGTCCCTAACTGTTTCTAATGCTGCCTTATGAGGAAGGAAGGCATGGTAGAAGTTAAGTAACCCTAAAAATGCCTGCAGCTCCCCCTTTGACTTAGGTCTGGGAGCCATCCTGGAATAGTCAGGATGAAGGCACTCGCGAGAAGCTACCTGTGGTGGCCAGGATTGGATAAGATATAGAGGCTCAAGTAAAAGGATGCCAGGTGTGCCAGGAAACCAGACCTGAAATGCCTCAAGCTCCAGTACATCGCTGGGAGACCACGCAAACTCCCTGGTCTCTTATTCACATAGACTATGCAGGACCCTTCCAAGGACAGGTGTTCCTCATTGTGGTTACTCTAAGTGACTAGAAGTAGTACCTCTCCCAACTATGACTACTGCCAGGACCATCCAGGAACTGCGCAGAATCTTTGCCACACATGGCTTGCCTGATGTGATTGTGTCTGACAACGGGGCACAATTCACTGCTGCTGAGTTCCAGTCATTCTTACGGACTAACATGATCAGACATGCTATCTCAGCCCCCTTTCATCCTGCTTCAAATGGTCAAGCAGAACGTATGGTCAGGACGACCAAGGAGTCGTTAAAGAGACTAATGACTGGTGATTGGCATCATCAGTTGGCAGACTTTTTGCTCTGCCAACACACAACACCATGCACCTCAATGGGCCACAGCCCAGCGGAACTGAGATGGGGATGGCGGCTGACCACAAAGCTGGACCGTCTCCATCCCGACCGGGCTGCCGTGGAAACAGTGCAACCCAAGCCCCCGCAGAATCTGCAAATCAGCAATAAAGTTTGGGCGAGGAACTATGGTCAAGGGGTACCGTGGGTGGTATCTGTGGTTTGTAAGGTGTCAGGGCCACTATCATACGAGGTGGCCCTGGAAGATGGTCATGTGATTTGGCACCACATCGACCAATTGCGTCGGTGGCAGGCTAATCAAACCCTGGCCGCTGACAGAGAAGAGAGCCGGGAGCTGCCTGAATCTCCTAAGTCTTGTGAGACTCACAGGGAAATGCAGGGTGACTTAGCCACATCTGAGTCACCACAGACTGCTGAGACTATGTCCACAGAATGGAACTTGCTTGCAGACTTGTTCCCCAGCCTGTCAGAAGGTGCGTCATTTGAAGAAGTGGGCACTGATCAACCTGGCAGGGCTGCACCAGACAGCACCGGTCTACCCAGCCAGTGCATCCAGAAAGGCACTAGTCTATCCGGCTCATCAAAGGGGTTTGTAGACCGGGAGCCTCCAACAGCGATACGGAGATCGGAGCGGGCGCGGAAACCGCCTGCCTACTTACAAGACTATATTCATTATTGTAATATGTGATTTACCTAGGGGGAAGGGGTGTTGTGTATTGACCCAAATTATAATGGCAGTTATAAGCTATTAACAGAGTATGTTTAAATCTAGTCCCTAACTGTTTGTATATTGGTTATAAGCCGGTACTTTGAGTGGCAAATAGTGCTTTAAATTCATTGGCTGCCGCCTAGTGGCAGTCCGGTATAAATAGAAGCCAAGTGGCAGTTAGAACTGCTTCTGTGTTGATTCAATAAAGAACTGTTGCTTTAAACTTCGGTCTGATCAATGCCTCACTGATCCCAGTATTTAACAGTTTCAATCTTCAAAAAGGTGAATCCAGGAAACTACAGACCAAACAGCCTGACATCAATACCTGGGAAAATCCTGGAAGCAATAATCATGCAGCAGTTTCGTGGAAATGAACAAGGCAATTACTAGAAGACAGCATGGATTTGCTAAAAACAAACCTTATTGCATTCTTTGTCAAAATGTCTAAATTAGTGAATCAGGGAAATGCTGTGGCTATAATATATCTGGACTTTAATAAGACATTTAACAAAGTAGATCACAGCCTACTTCTTGGTAAGGTAGGATAATGTGGGATAGACAGTACCACCATCAGATGGATTTGCAGTTGCCTAACCAAGTTCACCCAGCATGTAGTCCTCAATGGAGCTGCATCTACACAGAAGAACGCCTGCATTGGGATACCTCAGAGTTCTGTCTTGGGCCCAGTGCTCTTCAACTTCTTCATAAATGACCCAGATGAGGGGATAAAAAGGGAGCTCATCAAATTTGCACATGACATAAAATTAGGGGGGAATTGTGAATACTTCGGAAGATAGATTCAAGATTCAGAAGGAGCTTGAAAAACTTGAGGATTGGACCCTATCCAACAAGATGCAGTTCACTGATAAGAAAAGATTTTACACATAGTATAAGGTCCTGCACTTAGGTGGGAAAAAACAAATGCATAGGTATAGAATAGGCAGTACCTGACTTAACAATAGTAACTGAATGGGATCTAGATGTCTTATTGACCAACCACTTAAGTGTGAGCCAGTAGTATGCTGCATCTACCAAAAAAAAGCCAATGCACTCCTAAGGCTGTGTCAAGAGAGGGTTAGCATTAAAATCATGAGAAGTGATAGTACCACTTTATATTTGAGCATTGGGTCCTATCCAACAAAATGCAATTCAGTAGTGACAAAAGGTTTTACAGTTAGACAACAAAAACCAAATGCACAGATGTGGAATAGGTGATACCTGGCTCAACAGAAATAACTGTGAGAGGGATCTAGGAGTCCTAGTGGATAATGAGTATGAGCCAACAGTGTGCCATAGCTGTCAAAAGGCCAATGCAGTTCTAAGCTGTATCAACAGGGATAATATCAAGATTGCATGAAATGTTAGTATCACTTTATACTGCCTTGGCAAGATCACACTTGGAATACTGCATTCAGTTTTGGTCATCATGGTATAAAAGTGATGTTGAGATTCTAGAAACAGTGCAGAAAAGAAGAGCAAAGATGATTATGGAACTGCAGGATAAACTGTATGATGAACGGTTGTGATAACTAGGAATGTACAGTCGAATGAAGAGAAGGTCTAAGGATGACCTGATAGCAGTTTTCCAATATTTGAGGGGCTGTCACAGAGAGGAGATGGTCAACCTACTCTCCAAAATACCTGAGGGCAACACAAGAATTAACCAATGGAAATTAATTAAGGAGACAGCCAACCTAGAAATAAGAAGAATTTTCCTAACAACAATTAATCAGTGGAATGACTTGCCTCCAGAAGTTGTGGGTGTTCCATCACTGCTATTAAGAAAATATTAGACAGCCATTTGTTTGGGATGGTATACGGTATCTTGTTTGAGCAGAGGATCAGACTAGAAGACTAAAAGGAAAATGCAATAAGGTTTGTCTGGCATGATGTTTTTCACAATGCCATGTTGGCTTCTAGGCATAACTTTCTTTGTTTCTAGGTGTTTCTAGATCTATTGATTATCTTTTCCAGGGTCTTCCCTGGCACTGATGTTTCTGGATCCATTTTTCTTCCTTTTTTGAAGATGGGAACCACATGAGCTCTTTTCCAGTCCTCTGATAGCTGTCTGATGCTCCAGGATCTTTGAAAGATAACGGTGATGTGGTTCTGAGATCATGCCTGTCAGCTCCTTTAGAACTCTGGAATGTCATTCATCTGGTCCTGGTGGTTTGAACTCATCTAGGGTGAATAGGTATTGCCTTTTTTTTTTGCAAGTATTTTTAAAATATTTGTACAGAATTTCAATTGACCCTCTAGTCTAGCATGAAGAATGTATCTTTCTCCTCCCTCCCAAATTAGTTCAAAGTGGATTCGAATTGTATTGGAATCTTTTTTTTTAATAGTGCCAAGGCAAGATGGTAGTCTGTGATGAATAGGAGATTTTAGATGAATGAGAGTGTTCAGGAGAGTTGTAAATTAACATGATGGCTATGGAAAGGGTAAAGGATCTTCTGGTGCCTCTGGAACTATTGATGGCTATTAAGGACTGACAATAGAGTCTAAAACAATAGGAGTTTTTGGAGTTGCTGATGAGGAATAGTTTTTCTGGGAGTAGGCAGTATGTGGAGTGCATCTTGTGCCACTGAAATGGTCTGGGAACTGGAGAAGATAGTGCTGACTGACTTCATCAGATCAGCTCTTTGGTAGCAGCAGCAGCAGTGCTGCTGATCAGTTGTTTTGAGTGGTGCACACTTGCTTGGAGGCACTGCTGATTAGTTCAAATGTCCTGGACTATTCTGTGATAGCTATGAGTGCTTGATTGATAGCAGTGAGCAATTTTCTAGCAGCACTGAGAGCATTAGCTATTAACTGCTCAGTGGTAGCAGTGGTGGCAACCTGGCTCATTACTGTAGGCGGAATGCTGGATCAATTGGAAGCCATAAGGAAGCAGCAGTAGGAACAGGATATTGCCCAAGTTGGCTGCTAGCCTGGGTCCTCCAGCAGCAATCTTATCTCTTTCATATGTTATTGGAAGCAAATGAAGGGGAATAGGGGAATAGGAGGCACAGTGTTGTGAAGGCTTTCCTTTTTTCAGGGCTGCCTCCAGTTAGCGTTGAGGGGGAAAGAGATCTCATTCTCAGACCTTGCTTTTTGGAATGCGTAAGAATTTGGTTTCCCCCTCACAGTCCTATTTAATTTCTGCATCTGGGTGTTCAACTTTTAGCATATTGATTACATCAAGTTATAAATCTCAGCTCTTGGCTAGCTAAACATTGTTGCGGTGGTTTTGTTGCTTCAGAGACCTGGATGGGAAAGAATAGACTCAGGCTTAATGCTAGCAAGACCAAGTGACCATACATTTTGAACCATCTGGAACTGGAGATCTTCCGCCTTTGGTCCTGGTTAGGGTTGCAATATCCAGTATTTAATCTGTGGATCCTCTAGACTCATGGCTCCTGTTGGATCAACAAATAGTGGGTATGGAGGTGTTTAGCTATGGTCTTGAGACAGGAAGCAATTGCTCAGTCCTGGGAAAATAAAAGACCTAGGAAAGAGATCAGCCCTACCTTGATCTTGTTGTCTTTAAAGGGGGGTAGTGGAGGTTTGGGACAGGCTTTCAAGATTCTATTAATATTTTTGATAACAATAAAATAGCATAACTGGAATCCCTGCAATGTTTGTTTCTTGGACTGGCCTACTCAGAGCTGATAGCCATGATTCAGAGGCCTTTGTTATCTAGATTGTTAAATAGATTGTATCTATTTCTGACTTGGGAGGTCTTGCTCATAATCACTCACTCATGCCTTAATCACTATCCTGTCTCAACTCACTGCAATGCTGTGCTTGAAAACCACTAGGAAACTGCAGCAATGTAATGGCATCTTGGTTTTCCTTTGTATTACATTTGCCCCATATTATGTTACTACTGCTCTGTGAGCTGTACTGGTTGCCAGTGAATTTAAAGTACTGGTTGTCAGCTATAAACCTCTTCATCAACCAGTTCTTTGAGCTAGCGTGTTGCATCCAATTCTGCTTGCCATGATACAAAAAAGATCTGAGACCCTAGAAAGAGTGCAGAGAAGACCAGAAAAAAAGATAAGGGGTCTGGAGACTAAATTATATGATGAACAGTTAAAGAAACTATGAATGTCTAGCCTAACAAAGAGAAGGATTAGGAGTGACATGGTAACTGTCTTCCAGTACGTGAAGGACTGTCACAAAGAAAAGGGGGTCAATTTATTCTCCATCTGAGGAAGCTATGGGTGGAAGCTGGTTAAAGAGAAAAGCAACCTGGAACAAAGGAGAAATTTCCTGACAGTGAGAACAATTAATCAATGGAATAGCTTGCTTCCCGGAGTTGTGAATGCTTCATCGCTGGAGGTATTCGCTGGAGATTTTCAAGAAGAAAATGGATTTGTCCAGGATGGAATAAGGACTCCTGCCTTAGGCAGGAGGTTGGACTAGAAGACTTCCAAGGTCCCTTCCAGCCCTATGATTCTATGATCGTTAAATTGTCAAATATGTATAAAAAGTACTGACAAATGCTGAGTTCAATCAGCTCAGCTCATAGATTAGTAGAAATAACAAGGCAAAGCTGCCTGTAACAGTACCCTTCATGACAATGGAGACTTTCCAAAAATATTCAAGCAAAGACATACACTTTGAAACCTACTGTTGCCCAAATTTCCAGAAATAAGAGAATATAAAAATGAAATATATTCCAACCTGCAGTATTGTATGGAAGTATTTGGTACAGTGCCTATTGTAAAGTCAAACTGAGGGATCAACTACTCATGCTCCCCTATTGAAACAACTAAGTTGTTTCAAAGAAAAATGTTGAGCATATTAACACATGCTTAAGGGCCTGTTGCCTATTAGATACATCAGGAACCATCACATTCATCAACAAAAGCATATTGATGGAAAATAGTTATCTTATGTGTTCTAGCACCAAGCTTTAAATTGCAAGGAGCAAAGGAAAGGCTCTGGAAAAATCAGTGTTGGGTCATTATGATTAAGTAATCTCTTTATGTTATTTGGTGTGTAACTCTTAAGGTTTTCAAGGACTGCACATCAAATAACAACAATAAGGATTCAGCCTTCTGAGTATTTTTGTGTAACAACTTCAAAATGATATTTTAGCAAGTCAATATTTTTACTTAGTGCTGCTAATTAAAAAGACAGTGCTTCTGTTCATAATTTAAATGAAATGAGCCCCTGAGGTCTTCCAAATGATATTTGAGAAATGATCACTACTTCATTGGAACAACTGACAAGACCACAGAAACAGAAAACAATTTGTTGTATCTATTGTTCCAATAGAGTACTATAGGATTTTACTTTTCTAGCTCTGGTTCCAACACAAATTGTGATTCCAACACCTCATTGTTATTCACTATTCAAATCGAATTTAATATACCTGCTATGCTTTATGTTTTCTTATCAGATACTTTGACTGATTTTGTAGAAATCATATAGACTGGGCACATTTTGTCACATTTTTATTTTCTTCCCACCCTCGGGTCAGGATTCATTCATAAGCTAATGAATTAAGAACTGATACGTAAAGTAGTAAAAAAATAACTAAAACTGTAACAAATAATTCAATAAAACCTTAAATAAATGGTGGAAAAGTTAGTAGTACACTAAGTCCAATATTTCCTTGAAATTTGAAATAACTGCCAATTTAATGTTGTTTAGCTGCAAATGCAGATATAGTGCAACAGGAAAGTTCTTTGAATGGTTTCCATTTCCTTTATCACATGTAGGTATGGTAAACCTGGATGCGCTGCAGATACATGCGACTATTTTCTCAGTTACCGCAGAATAGGAGCTGACATAGAGTTTGAATTGAGTGCTGAAGCTGATGGCTGGGTAGCTGTAGGATTTTCTTCAGATAAGAAAATGGTAAGAATGTGTTCTTTGCTCAAATAATGACTGCTTTTTCTTGGGGGGAAAAAATCAAATTATTATTTGAATAAAGATAATGACAAAATGTAGCAATTTGGTACATGTAGTATTTCTAATGATGGGACAGAATGACAGAAATGTGATAACCAGTTAAGGGTGATAAACAATTTTAAGTAAATATTTTCCCTTTTATCCCTAGAAGGTGTTTCACTTAATCAATAAACCTGTTCTTCTTTATAATTTTTGGCCATGGCAAATGTGGTTCTAAAATCAGTTAGAACCTTCTATATTTGAATTTTTTAATGAAAAGAATATCTGATTAGAGGGGAACCTACTGTTTTTCTTTCAATTCCTTGTTATTTTAACAATCACACATAAAAAACTTCCTTTCTTTATGGAATATTCCTAGGTCTTCCTTCCTTCCTTCCTTCCTTCCTTCCTTCCTTCCTTCCTTCCTTCCTTCCTTCCTTCCTTCCTTCCTTCCTTCCTTCCTTCCTTCCTTCCTTCCTTCCTTCCTTTCTTCTGTTTCTATAGCTGCCAATCTCATAAATGACTCTGGTTAGCTTACAATTCAGAACATATATTACAATAAAAATTTAAAAAACATTTAAAAAAATAAAAACAGTTAAACCAGTAAAAAATATTAAAACCAGCAACAATACTTTACTGTGGGCAGTAAAGTGCAAGATATTTGGTCTGTTAACAATGTAGCCAGGAAACAGGGCCCTTAGCACATTCAGTGCCCCAGGCTCGGGAACATATCCATGTTATTAAGGCCTTACAAAAGGCTAACAGGTTGGGGCTATTCTAATCTCTGAAGGGAAGATGTTCCATAGAGCAGGGGGCCATTGCAGAAAAAGCTTGCCCGGTCCCAAGCCATGTAGGACTTTATAGGTAACCTTGAATTGCACCCAGAAACATAACTGGTAACCAGTGCTGCTCATGTAGGAGTGGTGTTACATGTGCTGTATATTTGCTACCCATGCAGCTGCATTCTGTATCACTTGAAGTTTCTGCATGGTCTTCAAGGGCAGCCCCATGTAGACTGTGTTACCATAGTTTAACCTGGAGATTATAAGGGTGTGAGTTACTGTGAGCAGGGTTTCCCAGTCCAAGTATGGGAGGAACTGTGCCTCACCTGGAGGTGTGCAAAGGCCCTCCTCACTATGGCTGCCACACACTTTTCGAGCAGGACTTGTGAGTCCAGGAGGACTCCCAGATTGTTCACTGGGTCTGTTTGGGGCAGTGCAACCACATCCAGAATCAGAGATAGAAGAACCTTGTCTTCAGGGGGTCCATATACTTACAGCCACTACATCTTCCTAGAGATGAGTCAGAGTCCATTTCGCTTCATCCATTTCCCAACAGCCTCCAGATACTGAAGTAGATATCTATGGCATCACTCAAGGGTCTGGAGTAGAGATATAAAGCTGGGTGTCATCTGCATACTGATGATAACTCACCCCAAACCAATGGATCACCTTACCCAGCAGTCTCATGTAAATGTTAAATAGAAGACAGAGGGGAGCCCTGAGTCATCCCACAAAGTAGGGGCTGCAGGCTAGATCTCTCTCCCTCTATCAACACTAACTAGAGCTGGCCATGGAGGAAGGAGAACCAACATAATATAATGCCATCCACTTCTACTTCCCAGACCTGGCTCAGAAGGATACCATGATTGATAGCATTGAATGCTTCTGAGAAGTCAAGAAGAACCAGAATGGATGTACTATCTCACTCCCACTCCTGCCAGAGGTCATCTATGAGTGCTGTCTAAATCCCAAACCCAGGTCTAAACCTAACTGAAAGGGTTCTACATAATCTATTTCATCCAGAGTTCTCTGAAGCTCTGAAGCAACGTAACCATTATCACCACCACCTTCCCTAGAAAGAGAAGGTTGAAAACTGGAGAAATCTATGCCCGCTAGCTAGGTCATGCAATGGTCCTTTTAAGTAGATCCTTTAAAAGCTTGCCCAGACCCACTCAGGCATCCCCTCCCATGAGGCCTTAATTAGCCAAGAAGGATAAGAATCTAATACACAGGTGGTGGCCGGACTAGCAACTGAGAGAGCCCTGTCCATCTCCTCTGACTCAAACTCTTCCCAGATTGGCTTGCAAGATGTAGTCCCCATCACTTCCATAGACACTGCATTGGAGTCCAGCATAGATAAGATAACCTTTATTGTCATTTTTTACTGTGGGCAGATTGGCACACATTAAAAATGAAATTCTATTGTCTGCTCTCAAAAGTGTACACATACATACATAACACACATATAAACATACTATATACAACATATGTGTATACCTAAATAAATATTAATCACTGTCCATCTTGAATACATAATGGAAAGAGGAAGCTTCAGAGTTCACAAGGTTAATACCGTATGGAACAAAACTGTGATTGAATCTGGATGTTCTGCTTCGGATACCACGAAGCCTCCTCCCAGAAGGTAACAAGGAAAACAGGTCGTGAAGAGAATGTGTAGTGTCCCAGATAATCCTGCGGACCCTGCTCAAGCAACGTTTATATGAGTGAATGTGATTGATTTTATCTGCCAAATGTGCAGCATGTTCTTCATAGTGACCCTTTAGTTAGACTTTGGCCTTGCCTGCCAGATGGAATAGTACCGCTGGGTAACTATCAGCAGGTACAATAAGGGCAGAGAAGTAGTTATGTTCCCCCCCCCCCTTATCACCACGAGGTAGGAATTATGGCAGCTCTAGCTTGTGTTTGATTGACTTTGCTCTCTGTGTTTCACCAACAATGCTCTAGCCCACTTCTTTTAATTACATTTACTGTATACCATGGAGAGTATAGGGAACCCTGGACACAGAGAGGTCATTCAGGTACAATCTGATCTAAAGCTGCTGCCGCTTTGTTATTCCTTGCAGGCACCAAGACTTCAACCAGATTGAGTAGCAGGCTTTCTGAAATAACCTCAAGTTCCCTCTGGAACCCAGTCGGGTCCATTAATTGCCTGGGAGTATGTTGAGCTAATAGATGTATCACCATTACTATGAGTTGAGCCCAGGATGACTTGGGCCAGGTCCATGGTTGCTGTGATAGCCATAAACTCCGGAGCTGCATCTGACCCCACATTTAATAATGGCAGATTGAAATCCCCAAGCATCAAAGTCCAGTGAACTCCACTGCCAGCCCAGCTATTATCTCAATAGACCCCCATTCCCAAAAACAACCCATCCACCCTCTCCAATAGTCCTACTAGCAGCATAAGGCCCAATTCTGGCTAGCAGTGTCAGCAGTCTCTAGGCTTGTTGGTATCACCATGTAATTCCAAGTCAGCTCTCCAAACCTATCCCACACCAGCATTTTTATCCATTGTCTTATAGCTGTTATTGCCCTTGCCACTGTCATCAACTGTCACATTTGAAATCTCTTTTCCTGACCAGAGTAGGACCAAGTTTTGGTGCTTCCCCGCTGCCTCTTCTCCTTCACCAGATCTTGCCAGTGTTTTGGCTTGGCTCAGCATCTTTTGCCTCCAAATTTCACCCTTAGAAACTTTTTGATGTTGCTGCCTCAGTTGATACAAATGCAAAAGTAAATGCAAATGCCATTGGCTTGGCTCAGCATCTCTGACCTCTGAATTACAAGTGGAGGCCCGGATTCAGCATGCCCTTGCTTGTCCCTTCTCCTTCTCCCTAGCTCTGGGCCTCAGTTCTATGACTTCAGCCTCAGCTCCGATCTCTAGTTGGTGGCCAGCCCTTGCTGAACTCTCTACTCATTTCAGTGTCAACCAGCATCAGGGCAACAGTTTCAGTCACCAGCCTAACCATTGGGCAGATAAACAAAGAGGATAGAGGCAAGGGATAAAGGTAAAGAGGTAGGTGTGGGATATGGGAGTGCAGTGGGTCAATAAGGGTCTTTCTCACCCACTTCATAGTGGGGAACCCTGCACTTCCCATCCTTCCTTCCTTCCTTCCTTCCTTCCTTCCTTCCTTCCTTCCTTCCTTCCTTCCTTCCTTCCTTCCTTCCTTCCTCAATGAAACTAATAAACTTTATCTACAAGGAGAGTATAGTCAGTGATGTCTTGGTCAATGTTTAACAATCAGCTCTGATGGCTCCATATCCATTGCCACACTTACTTTCATACAGCTGATCAGTGCACTAAGTGTTGTTGCTTAGTTCTGCTCTCAGCTGGCTCACAAAATTACAGAAAATTTAATAATCATCTCTTATGAGCCAGTATAAGCCAGCTCCAGCCCCCTTCTCTCCCATAAAATTTTATGGCCTTTATCCCACTAGTTGAGGAAATAAATTGTGTCTATCAATAACAATTTGATTTGATCTTATTTTGGTTATTATATATGTTGTTAGATTCAGAAAGAGGGCTTGACATTCCAGAAAAAAAGAAGAAAAAGGTGGGCTTAATATCATAAGATGAAAATCTTAACCCAGGTTATATCTGTCAGCCCTTAGAAATAATTCAAACAAGAAGCACCAGTCATGGGTACTGACATTATCTTTATTTGTAAGGTTACAAATAGGTAATCCTCACTCAATGACCATTCAGCAACCATTCAAAGTTATTATGACATTGGGAAAATGGTAATTATGATTGGTTCTCAAAGTTACACCAATTGCAGTACCCCAGATTATATGATCAAAATTCAGGCATTTCCCCATTTTCAACCACAACATGCACTTTAATTTACCCCAACTGCCTATCTCCTCCTATCTCTGCCCTTCTGACTGCCCTGAATCTTGCTACCGCTTATCCCTGCCATCTATGCTTTGCTGTCTTCTTGCTCCCACTGCTGACAGGGCATGTCCAGCTGAGTCAGCTGTTGTCCCTTTGTTAAGCCTTTGCAAGGCCTTCACGGTGCCCACCCTCATGCCTTTTGGCTGTCCTGCAATCCACTGCCAACATCATCATCAGCTACTTCTGCTATCTCCCATTGCACCCAATTGAACTTTGCCATCTTCTTCCTCCCTTGAAAGGGCCAGCAGCTGCCTGGGCCAGATGCACCCCAGCAGCAGCATGAGGAACAAGACAGCCAGGATCAGTCGGGGGGCAGCAGAGGGAGGCAGTGCCACAGTGCAGGGCGGCCAAAAGGCAAAGATGGCAGAGAAGGTAGGTAGGTTGGAGGATTTGAATGAAGGAGAGTGCAGCAGGCAGGAGAAGCGTGATATTCTCTCAGACCATCATTATATCTCAGCAATTTGACCCTTATCTATAATCTGACTCATTCCCCAATACTGAGATCGCTTATGCCAAGATTACCTATCTTCATACTTCAATAGAAATCTTCAAGTGAAATTCTTAGTTCATTTTTCAATTTAGGGTGGAGATGATGTTATGGCCTGTGTTCATGATGATAATGGAAGAGTCAGAATACATCACTTCTACAATGTTGGTCAGTGGGCAAAAGAAATCCAAAGAAATCCTGCCAGAGATGAAGAAGGTATTTTTGAAAATAATCGTGTCACATGTCGATTTAAGCGCCCAGTGAAGGTTCCCAGGGATGAAACTATCGTAGATCTCCATCTGAGTTGGTACTATTTATTTGCTTGGGGCCCAGCAATTCAGGGTGAGTTCACTTTTTGTTTGGTTGGTTATCCTCCTCCTAGAGAAAATCTATGTGGTCTCTAAGTGTCAATAACAATTGATGGCACTTAATCAAACTAGTCAATTAATTCTTAATTTATGTATTATTACAAAACACACAGTAGAGACTAAATTAAACTATACAGTGGTCTTGTATGGTTAAGGTTTGACATGATTATATATTATGTTCTGTCTTATGAGAGGGAAACAGCTGAATAAGATTGCTGGTATATACTCATAGTAAAACAACCCAAAAATCTGATCTAAGACTGGATATACAAATTGTGCCAAGCTAAAGTGTGATTATGTTATGTTATGTTACGTTATGTATTATAAGTATAATTATGTACAGTATAATTATATTGTATTATATAAAAAATTTCTCCCTGACTCCACCAATAGATGTTTTGGGTAAAAACCCACATTAATCTTCACGAATAAAGTCTTCTAAACCAGGGCTTTTCAACCTTTTCACAGATTGTACCACTTTTAGGACATGACAATATTTGAGTACCACCAGTGCTCACTTAGCAAGGTGTCAAAAACTTGATGACTAAAAAAAAGGGGGGGGATTTTGGATTTTACTGATTAGATTCCTTTGTTGTTATAGAAATGGCTAGTTTATAATATTATGGAAAAGTAAAAAGTTACGAGATTCACAGTGAAAAACAAGTAGCTCTGATGTTTTTGGATGCACAAAAAGCCTTTGATAACATAAATTGGAATTTTATGTTGAGGCAGTTAGGCTATATGGACTTTGGCGGAAATTTTATAAACATATTCAGAGCCATATACGATAAACAAGAGGCGAGAGTTATAATTAATGGAGAAGCGACACAAAGCTTCCAAATCAGGAAAGGTACAAGACAAGGGTGTCCACTCTCACCGTTAATGTTTATACAAACTCTCGAAGTATTGACTAGAATGATCCGAAAGGAAAGCCAAATTAGAGGCTTAAATATTAAGAAAGAAACCTACAAACTACAAGCCTTCGCAGATGACCTCGTATTTATCTTAGAGGAACCGCTACATTCGGGTACAAGACTTGTGGAAATATTAGAAGAATATGGAGAGGTAGCTGGACTGAAAATCAACAAAGATAAAATGAAAATGATAGTTAAAAATATGACTAGTACACAGAAAAATGACCTGGTGGAGAAAGTAAATATCCAAATAGTGAAGAAAGTTAAATACTTGGGAGTACAGCTAACAGCAAGGTGTATTACAATTAAAGAAGATAACTATGTTAATTTAAATAATCAGATAAAGAAAGACTTAGAAAGATGAAAAAATTTGCAACTCTCCTTCATGGGGAGAATTGCAGCAGTAAAGATGAACATTTTACCTAAATTACTCTTTCTATTTCAGAATGTCCCCATAAAATTAGAGAAAAAATATTTTGTAAATTTGAATAAAATAATATTGAAATTTATTTGGCAGGGGAAGAAACCTAGAATTAAATTAAAACTACTACAAGAAGCTAAAGAGAGAGGGGGTGTACTACCAAGCTGCAATACTCACTTGGGTGCGGGATTGGATAAATTTAAAAGACAGAAGACTATTAACCCTAGAGGGTCATGATTTACAATCTGGATGGCACGCATTTCTGTGGGATGAGAGATATAACGTTCATCAATACTTCCAGAGACACCATATCAGAGCAGCATTATTAAATGTGTGGATTAAAGTTAAACAACAGAATTATAGAGAAATACCGGTATGGCTCTCAACATTGGAAGCGCTAGTGCATCCAAATTTCATTAACTTGGGAAAAGTAGTCACGTATAGAGATATTGTAAATGAACAAGGGGAACTTAAATCTAGACAAGAATTAAAAGAAAATGGGGTACAATTGGAATGGTGGGTGTACCTGCAAATTCAGTCACGTTATAAGAAAGACAAAAAAGAATGGGGTATACGGAGGGATCTGACAACACTAGATAAAATATTATTAGGAACGGAGGAGAAAGCAATCAAAAGAACATATAAATATTTATTGGAATATAAAATGGAAGAGGAGCAGGTAAAAGAAGTAATGATAACATGGGCCCAAAATTTTGGATATAATATCGATCTAGACAAATGGCAAACATTATGGGAAAGAAATAGAAAGTTAACCTTGGCCACCTCATATAAAGAGAATTTGTACAAAATGTTTTATAGGTGGCACTTCTCCCCAACAAGACTGGCAAAGATGAGAAAAGATATGTCACCACAGTGTTGGAAGTGCAAGAAAGTGTTAGGGACTTATTATCATATGTGGTGGACCTGTTCCAAAGCCAAAGAATTTTGGCGGCTAATAAAGACTTGGTTGGAAGAAATGCTGGGACTGAAGATAGATCCCAGACCAGAACTGTTTTTACTGGGAATGATAAATGGGAAGTTTAACAAAGGAGAGACATATCTAGTGTTGCATATTATAACAGCAGCAAGGTTGGTCTACGCCCAGAACTGGAAAAACGGAAACTCCCTGGCGGAGAGTGAATTAATTAAACAATTTATGATGTGCAGAGATGGATAGACTAACATTAGAAATCAAAGACAAGAATGAAACAGAATATTACGAAGTTTGGGATAAGATGTACTATTGGTTAGACTCGAGAAGAAAAAGTCAGCTCGTTTAGAAGAGAGAAAGTGTAGAGCTTAAGATAGAGATTAGAAAGAATATGAAAAAAGAACTGAAATGGAAGTTATGTTGTAAATAGATGTAAATATGTATGTAAATATATAAATATGTAAATAGTATAAAAGGTAATATGTAAATGGTATAATGAATACCTATCAATGAATAGGGAGATATATGGTATATGGTATAGTATGTATGGCAAATAACAGCCAGAAAAGTCACACTGTGTTCAACCTGTTTTTAAATGTTTACTTAATAAAATTTATGAATAAAATAAAAATAAAAAAAGTAAAAAGTTGAGGTTCAGTGTTAATGCTTCCTTCTACTGCAGCAGAGGAAGTATGTTCTTTTTCCCTTCTCAGCCTCACTTTTCCCCCTTTTTTCCTCCCCACTGTGTCCTACTATTTGCTTTTGTATTTTTGTATTTTATTCTATAATCTAATAAAATATTACAAACTGTAGAGAGAGAAAAAGTACCAGTTTTAATTTCTTCAGTGGCTGTTCCTTTGCTGAATCCCTTTCCCTTTGCACTGACAAATGTATGATGAATTTATCCATGTTTATATGCACCACTACCAGCTAGTTCAGAGGTCTTCAAACTTGGCACTTTTAAGACTTGTGGACTTCAACTACCAGAATTCCTCAGCCCTCATGGCTGGTTGAGGAATTCTGGGAGCTGAAGTCCACAGGTCTTAAAGTTGCTAAGTTTGTAGGCTCCTGAGCTAGCTGGTTTGCCCTTCTGAGCTCTTCCACATTGTAGTAAGAATGCACCCCCAATCCCTTCCCTGTACGCTTAAAGACACAAGAATCAAGTGCAAAGCAAGAAAATAAAGGAACACAAACTCCGTTTTTTTTTCTCTTTAAGCTGCCTCAGGCGTGTCACGTGTCACAATGTTGCAATTCTAGACTGAAAGGCTCCGGCAATTGCGAAAAGCTTTAGCTTTAAATTAAGCCTGTTTACCTTCAAAGGAAACTTTCTAAAAGCCACAGACAGACTCAATTAAAGGGGGTAAAACTAATTACATTTGTTTAAAGAGATTAAACCTTTCTCCCACCCAAACCACGTCCTTTTATAGCCTCTCCTCTCTTCCCTCCCTTTTCTTCAGTTCACCTCCAGCTCCGAGCTGCTTCTGGAAGCGCCAATCAGCTGGAGCCCTGCCGGCTCCTGGGGCTTCTGCCGAGCCCAGACAGTCCTACAGCTGCAGCTGCCTCTCCCTCAGGCTTGGCTCGCTTCGGCTCATTCCCCTCCCCTGCTACACTTGGCTAGCAATCGCGTACCACCTGCCATGTGGCAAAGTACCACAAGTGGTACGCGTACCACCGGTTGAAAAGCCCTGTTCTAAACTTACAGGCTGGATTTAGAGGGGAACAATCAGTGGTAGGTCATTGTTTCTTTTTTCTTTAATTAAGTTTTATTCATTTATAACATAAAATGTGAAAATACAAAAGCAAATAGTAGGGGACAACAATAGAAAAAGGGAAAACAAAAAAGGTGTTAAGAAAAGGGGGGGAAGAAACAAAAGGCATTGACTTCCGACTCTCTGTTGCAGTAAATTTCAACTTTTTACATTTCTATAGTAGTATGCACTAGCCATTTCTGTATCAGCAAATCAGTTTAATCGGTAAAACCAAAAATCATGATATCATTTTTTTCAACCTCAAGCACAAAGTCCAGAAGCGGTTTCCAAGAAGAAACAAAAGTACTTACGTTCTTTTCTTTTATCAGCACAGTCAATTTGGCCATCTCTGCTAATTCCATCAGCTTTTGTAACCATTCGTCCATGGTGGGAATCGAGGCATCCTTCCACTTTTGTGCATAGAGCAATCTTGCTGCCGTTACCATATATAAAATCAAAGTTCCAATTTTTTTTGCCAGTTCTGTCCATTAGGCCCAGAAGGAAAGTTTCTGGTTTAATCTTTATGTTCACTTTAAGAATTTTCTCCATTAATATATGAATCCTACTCCAATATTTCTTTGCCTTATCACATGTTCACCATAATTGATAAAAAGTGCCTTATTACATTTACATTTTCAACATTCATTTGAAATATCTTTATATATTCTAGATTATGTATCTGGTGTTAAATACCAGAGATACATCATTTTGTAGAAACTTTCTTTTAGGTTATAATTTAATGTGAATTTTAAACCTTTTATCCATATATTCTCCGATTGTTCAAACATCATATTATACCCAAAATTTCTTACCCACTGGATTATACAGTGTTTTACACATTCATTTTCCAAATTCTATTTTAATAACATTTTATAGACCTTGGCAATTATATGATCATCACTACCACATAGTAGGGTTTCCAATTCATTTTTAGCGAACTCGAAACCATGGCCTTTTTTGTCTAGTTTAAATCTTTCCTTCATTTGTTGATATGTAAAGCAGTGACAAGCGTGACCTTCTAATTCTAATTCTTCCCTAGACTTGAGGATGGGGTCTCCAGAATTGAAAGATACTATTTTACCATATATCCACCAGTCCTATTTCATCACCATTTCTTTTCTAAAAAAAGCTTCTTGGGGGAACACCCATAGGGGCAATTTCATAAAAACAACAACCTTGTTTTATATTTATTCCAAACTCTTAATATGGCACATCTAATAAAGTGATTATTAAAACCAACATTTACTTTAACTTTATCATACCATAAATACCTATGCCATCCAAACCTTAATTCATGGCCTTCCAAATCGAGCAGCCTCTTATTCTGGAGGTTCACCCACTCTTTTAACCAAACCAAACAGCATGCATCAAAATACAATTTCAAATCTGGTACACCCAGACCCCCTCTTTCTTTGGTACTGTATCTTGCAATAACTTATATTTGTTTCTTGGTTTCTTTCCTTGCCATATGAATTTAGAGATATCCCTCTACGTCTGTTTAAATGGCATGTCCATTGCAAGTATTGGTATTGTCTGGAACAGAAATAGCATCTTTAGTAAAACATTTATTTTAATTACTGTCCCATCTTTGTAAATCCTTTTTTATATCATTCTAAAGAGGTACGTAATTATTTTGAAACAATTTTGTGTTTGTATTTGTCAGCATAACCCCCAAATATCTCACTTTTTTCTCAACCTTGAAACCACACTTTTTACTCAATATATCACCATTCTGGGAGGACATATTCTTAATCAACATTGTTGTTTTCTGTTTATTTATTTTAAAATCTGCTAGAACCCCAAACATTTAATTTCCTCAACACATATTCTATCTTATTTTTTGGGTCCTGTAGGAATATAACCAAGTCATCAGCGAATGCCCTCAATTTGTAAACTTCTTTCTTGATATTTATACCCATTATTCTCTCATGTTGTCTAATGTCTCTATTCAAAACTTCCAACACCAAAATAAACAACAAGGGAGACAAGGGGCATCCTTGTCTCGTACCCTTTTGAATGTCACATGGATAAGTTAAATCACCATTAATAACAATTTTTGCATGTTGTGACGTATAAATATCTTTAACCTCTTGAACAAAGCACTCTCCAAAGTCCATTTCTTCCAGAACTTTAAACATGAAAGCCCAATTTAAATTGTCAAAGGCCTTCTCACATCTAGGAATATTAAAGCTGCCTTTTTCTCATTGTGGTATTGTAAGTATTCAGTGATATTCAGAGCAGTCCTTACATTGTCCCTTAACTGTCTTTTTGGCAGAAAGCCAGATTGGTCTTCATGAACCTGTAAAATCTTCTTTAGATTTTCTGCCAAGATTGTGGCAAAGAGTTTATAGTCATTGTTCAATAGTGAAATTGGTCTGTAATTCTTTGTCTTTGTAGGATCCTGACCCTCCTTCGGTAATAACACAATATTGGCTTCCTTCCATGTTTGGGGTATCCTTCCCTCTTGAAGTATATCATTCATTATGTCCTTTAGTGGCTGTAGAAATTCCTCCTCGAAGCACTTACAGTGCCATCTGGTCCTGGAGCTTTACCTGGTTTCATTTTTTTAATAGCTTCTGGTATTTTGAAGGCTGTTACTGGGTCATTCATAAGTTACCTCTGGAATTATGATAACTTAGGTAACCTTTGTCTTAAAAGATATTCATCTATTTTAGACCTATCTAACTCCTGTTTTTTATACAAGTTAGAATAAAAATTATGGAAAGTCTTTTTAACAAGTTCATTATCAGTTGTTATCTTATCCCCTTCACAAATTTTCTCAATCATACGCTTTTTCCTTTCCTTCCTTAATTTATATGCCAACTATCTCCTTGGTTTATTTGCAAGTATGTTTCACATTGATGTAGTAAAAGTGCTACACTCAATTTGCCAGCAAATTTGGAAAACTCAACAGTGGCCACAGGATTGGAAAAGGTCAGTGTACATTCCAATTCCAAAGAAAGACAATGCCAAAGAATGTTCAAACTATCGCACCATTGCACTCATTTCACATGCAAATAAAGTTATGCTTAAAGTCCTACAAGCTAGACTCCAGCAGTATGTGGATTGAGAACTTCCAGAAGTACAGGCAGGATTTTGAAGAGGCAGAGGAAGTAGAGATCAAATTGCCAACATACGCTGGATCATGGAGAAAGCTAGGGAGTTCCAGAAAAACATCTACTTCTGCTTCATTGACTATGCTAAAGCCTTTGATTTTGTGGATCACAACAAATTGTGGCAAGTTCTTAAAGAAATGGGAGTACCAGACCATCTTATTTGTCTCTTGAGAAACCTATATGCGGGTCAAGAAGCAACAGTGAGAACTGGACATGGAACCCTGATTGGTTCAAAATTGGGAAAGGAGTCCGGCAAGGCTGTATACTGTCGCCCTGCCTATTTAACTTATATGCAGAGCACATCATGAGAAAGGCAGGGCTAGATGAATCAAAAGTTGGAATTAAGATTGCTGGGAGAAATATCAACAACCTAAGATATGCAGATGATACCACTCTAATGGCAAAAGTGAAGAGGAACTAAAGAGCCTCTTGATGCGATGAAGAAGGAAGTGCAAAAGTTTGGTTTGAAACTCACATCAAGAAACCAAGATCATGGCATCCAGCCCTCTCAATTCCTGGCAAATAGATGGGAAGAAATATAGGTAGTGACAGATTTTATCTTCCTGGGCTCCAAGATACCACAGATGGGACTGCAGCCAGAATTAAAAGACGCTTGCTCTGGGGAGGAAAGCTATGGCAAATTTAGACAGCATACTAAAAAGCAGAGACATCACCCTGTCAACAAAGTGCGTATAGTCAAGGCCATGGTTTTCCCAGTTGCAATGTATGGCTGTGAAAGTTGGACCACAGAAAGGCTGAGCGCAAAGAATGGAGGCCTTTGAACTATGATGCTGAAGACTCCTGCAAGTCCCTTGGACTGCAAGGTGATCAAACCGGTCAGTTCTAGAGGAGATCAACCCTGACTGCTCTTTAGAAGGCCAGATCCTGAAGTTGAAGCTCAAGTACTTTGGCCACCTAATGAGAAGGAAGGACTCACTGGAGAAGAGCCTAATGCTGGGAAAGATTGAGGGCAATAGAAGAAGGGGACGACAGAGAATGAGGTGGCTGGATGGAGTCACTGAAGCAGTAGGCGTGAGCTTAAATGGACTCCAGAAAATGGTAGAGGACAGGGAGGCCTGGAGGAACGTTGTCCATGGGGTCGCGATGGGTCGGACATGACTTCGCAATTAACAACAACAACAACAAATGTTTCACATACTTCATTTTTGTTTCTATTTCTTGAACTGTTAACATAGACAATTGTTGTAACAATTTAATTTGATGTGAAATTTTTACATCCGTAGGTGTCTTTTGCAACTCAATTCTTTCTATCTAATCTCATTTAATATTTTTTGCATCTTTTCCAGGGATTTCTTCTTCTCTAGACAATTATAACCCCATATAACACCCTTGCTTGCATCCCACACAGTTGTTAAAGCTGTTTCCCTACCTAAATTATTATCAAAATACTCTTTTAATATCTTTTTACAATCTTTCACAATCACCTCCTTTTACAAAATAGCTTCATTTAGTCTCCATCTATAATTCAACCTCTTTCCTCTAAGTACCAAAAACACTGATTATGTTATGATCAGAGAAGGATTTAGGTAAAACATCATTCCTTTGAGTTTATCCCAACAAAAGGGGATCTTTCTCTTCTTTAAGATATCAGTAAGAAAAGCATAGGTTTTCCTTTTTCTCAAAATTCTCAACAGGATTTCCTTCAGCACAATAATATCCACATTTTCCATTCTCAGTTTTGATTTAAAATGGCAATCCAAAACAAGATTTCTTGTTGTTCTTACAAAGTGAATTAACACATCCCTTGGTAGTCTTCTCATAGTAGCAAATCTGGAGTTTACTCTGAACATGTTATCTATCTCTAGATTCATATTTTTTTTTTCCCAATTGGTCAGCTGAGTCAGGGCTTTAACCATCCTTAATCTAATATCTTCTCCTGACTGTTCGGGAATAGCTCAAAATCTTAATTGGAACTGTTGTATTTGACATTCCAAAGTTGCATTTTGGTCCAAATCAGCTTCCAGCAAATTATTTACCTTCTCCATCTCATGTTCCAAAAGGTCAGATCTCACTTTCACCTTCTTAATCTCTCCAGTCAAGTATTGTATTTCACCACACAGCTTTTTCGCTAAAGAATCAAATTTAGCCTCGATACTTCTTCCCATGTTCTGAATTAGCTCATGTGTCTTGGCTGTATATTCATCCAAAAATGGTTTTAAGAGCTCTAACTCCCCTGATAATCTTTCAGTCTTCTCCATTCTCTTCCTGGTTGTCATGTTTAATATGTAGATAAAGCTTAAAAATTTGAAGTTAAACACTTTAAAGTTATAAATTATAACTTTAAATTATTATAAATCCAATAATTTGCAAAACTAGTAAAAAACAAGTAATGGTTAACCATATCACAGTCATTTGGCTCCCTCTTGTGGTCACTAACGGCACTGACCAAGGAAAAGCCTTAAAAAGAAAAGAGAGAGAGAAAAAAGGCACAGTCTGGATCAAGCAAAGGTGTTGTTTCACTCTCCCCTCACAGCAAACTCAAAGCCTCGTTTAAACAATCCTTTGTTTTATTTTTTATTTTTTTAACAATATTTTATTAGGTTTTATAAGGGTAAGGGAAAAAGGAATCAATATAGGTAATAAGGTTCAGGGTAGAGTTGAAAGATGGGATTAGGATAGGGATAGGTACAATAAAGGAAACAATATAGATAATGGGGTTCAGGATGGGGTTCAAGGATAAAATTAGGATGGGGGTAGGTACAACAAAGGGGTTACCCCCAATAACAATCCAAGCTTTAGCAAACAAACTGTCGTCCGGATACAAGTATTCAGTAGGAGTGATTAATATATAAAGATAGCTGGCGTCAACACAAATAACTATAATTATAAAACATATCGATTCATTAGTAAACATCAATCATCTTAATAGATTTCACAATCATTTCTCACTATCATTTTTCCAACCATTGGTAAAAGTTTTCCCATGTTTTAAAATAAACTGAATCTTCTTTCTCTTTAATCTCTAAGGTTAGTCTATCCATTTCTACACATTCTAGAATTTTCCTAATTATAATCTCATCAGATGGTACATTTTCATTTTTCCAGTATTGGGCAAATGCTATTCTCGCAGCTGTCAGTATATGTAATATTAAATACTCATTCTCTTTCCCATAGTTAGATCCTAGTATTCCTAACAAAAACAGTTCTGGCTTAAATTCTATCTGTATTTTAGTCATCTTTTTCAGCCATATAGGATCTTAAACCAAAATTTCTTTGCACTGGGACATACCCACCAGATATGGTAATAAGTACCTGGTTTTTGTTTACATTTCCAACAATTATTCGAGACATTTTTAAACATTTTCGCTAGCCTTACTGGTATCATGTGCCATCTATAAAACATTTTATATACATTTTTTTTATATGAAGCTGCTTTAGTCAATTTAATATTTCTGTCCCATAACTTTTGCCAAGCTTCTAATTCTATAGGGTATCCAAAAAAATTTGCCCAAACTATCATTGTCTCTTTTACTTGTTCTTCTTCCATCTTCCGACTTAACAGAAATCTATAGTTTCTTAATCAAATTTTCATCTGTTTTCAAAAGTATGTGATCAAATTCTGTCTGTTCTTTATAAAATCCCATTGTCTTTAAGTCTTTCTGATAACTTGTTTGAATTTGTAGATAAGGCCACCATGATAAATCAATGCCCTGTTGTTGTAAATCTTGCCTGTCTTTAAGTTTTCCGTCCTTGTCCAAAATGTCTTTATACGTAACAAGTTTGTCATAATTAATTAGATTTGGGTAAGCAAAGGCTTCCATTGTTGAAAGCCATTCTGGTATTTTAATATAATTTTTTTTCTTTTATTCTCTCCCATTCTAAAAGCAGTACATTCCTTATAGCATGGTTTTGGAAATATCTATGTATTTTATTTTTCCATACCACAGAAAGGCATGCCAACCCAATTGTAGGTCATGCCCCTCTAGGTAAAGAAGTCTTTTATTCCTCAGCGTTATCCATTCTTTAATCCATGGCAAGATAGCTGCTTGATAATAAAGTCTCCAATCCGGGAGTCCAAATCCTCCACTATCTTTAGCTTCTTGTAACATTTTGACTTTAATTCGTGCTTTTTTCCCTTGCCATATAAATCTTAATATTGTTGCATTAAAATAATCAAAAAACATCTTTCCCAATTTTACAGGAATCGTTTGAAATAAAAAGAGTAGTTTCGGTAGGATACTCATCTTGACTGTTGCTATTCTTCCTAGCAGTGATAGTTGGAGGTTTTTCCACTTTTCCAAATCTAATTTTATTTGTTTCAACAATCTTTCATAATTATCTTCTTTTAATGTTGTACATCTTGATGTTAGGTAAATGCCTAGATATTTCACTTTTTTAACTATTTGCAAATTTGTCCTTTTTGTAAAGTAAGTTTTCTGTTTTTCTGTTAAATTTTTTATTAATGCCTTAGTCTTTTCTCTATTTATTTTCAAACCCGCCACTTCTCCAAATTTTTCTATTTTCTGCAATAACTTAGTGGTTGTTTCTAGTGGTTCCTCCACAATAAAAACCAAATCATCTGCAAAAGCTTGTAATTTATATTTTTGGTCTTTTATCTCCGTGTCCTGCCTAATATTCTTAGCAAGTACTTCCAGTGTTAAAATAAATAGCAATGGGGATAATGGACATCCCTGTCTTGTGCCTTTTTTTATATCGAAGCTTTCTGTATAGTCTCCATTTAACAATATCCTGGCTGTTTGTTTATTATAAATTGCTTGAATTGCATTTATAAAATTGTTACCAAAGTCCATTTCCATCAACTGCTGAAACATAAATTGCCAATTTAAATTATCAAACGCTTTTTGCGCATCAAGAAATATCAATGCCATCTGTTTCCCTGGATGATTTTCATAGTATTCCAAAACGTTTAAAATAATCTTTAAGTTATTTTTTATTTGTCTTTTGGGTAAAAAACCATTTTGGTCTGTATGGATAAATTCAGTCAAAAATTTCTTCATTCTTTCTGCCATTATTGAAGCAAAAAAAATTATAATCCACATTTAATAACGATATTGGTCTAAAGTTTTTTATTTGTGTAGAATCAGTGTCTTCTTTGGGTATCAAAGTAATATTAGCTTCCTTCCATGAATTTGGTATTTTTGTCTCTGAAAAAATTTCATTACACAGTTCCTTCAAAATCGGGCTTAATAGGTCTTGTAATGCTATATAAAATTCTGCGGGAAGACCATCTGGGCCCGGAGTCTTATCTTTTTTTTGCCTTTTTATAGCTTCTGTAATCTCCATCATCGATATTTTCCGATTTAATATATTC
Organism: Azemiops feae; assembly: GCA_023970755.1. Lineage (NCBI taxonomy): Eukaryota > Metazoa > Chordata > Lepidosauria > Squamata > Viperidae > Azemiops > Azemiops feae. The sequence goes on along the minus strand of JALGBA010000474.1, from coordinate 1,308,505 downwards.
CGAATATTCTCCGGGACTTTTGGCAGACCACTTTCTTTCATATAAGCCTGCATTCCCTCTTTCGAGACCGCCTCAGCTTTATATAGTGTCTCATAATAGTCCTTAATAATATTTTTCATTGCATCATTGTGGAAATGTAGCTCTCCTTTTGAATCTTGTAGCTTATTAATCATTCTTTTTTCCCTTTCTTTCTTTAGCCTATATGCTAACCATCTTCCCGGCTTGTTGGCATTTTAAAAAAAAATCTGTTTAGACCGTTTAATCTGTTGTGCCATTACATCCATCTCAGCCAAGTGTAATTTATGTTTTATTATCTCCATTTGTTTCTTAAAAGCTTTCTCTTGTGGATCAATTTGTAACTTAAGTTCCAATTTTTTAAGTTCTTCTCTCAGATTTAACTGTAGTTATTTCTTTTCTTTATTCTTTTTAGCGGCATAAGTTATAACCATGCCTCTAAAATATGCTTTGGCCATATCCCACATGTTTTGGAGGGAGGTTTCTTCTTTCTTCTTAATTTTTTAAAAAAATTCCATTTGCCTTGTCGCTAACTGTAAAAATTATTTCTCTTTAAGTATAGATTTTTTCAGAGACCATCTTAATTTTTTCTTAGTGCCTTTCCAAATCATTTTTATTGGATTATAGTCTGCCCAAATATTGGTTTCTATCTCGATCTCTTGTATCATCGTTTTCAGATCATAAGAAGTCCATATCATGTCAATTCTAGACCATGATTTATGCCTGTTTGAATAAAAAGTATATTGTGATTTTTCTGGATTCATCTCTCTCCATATATCTTGAATAGACAGTTCCTCTTTCATTTTTAAAAAAGCTTTAGGTAAAGTATTTCCCCCTTTTCTCCCTTGTTTATGGCTTTTATAGTCCCGGGTTGGATCTGCTATTGCATTAAAATCGCCCAATATGCAAAGATTTTGGTAGTTTAAGTCCAGTATTTTATTGTGTAGTTGATCATAAAATTGCTCCTGTTTATCATTAGGTGCGTATATTGCAACCATCAATATCTGTTTTTGGTCAATCATAATTTCCACCATTAATATTCTCCCCTCTTCATCTGCATACACTTCTTTAGAATTCATCTTTTCTTTTATGTAGAAGGCTATACCTCTTTTCTTTTGGGGTGCAAGTGAAGAATAAAGCTTGCCCATTTTTGGTTGTTCTAAAATTTTAGAATGTTGTCTCTTGATATGTGTCTCTTGAAGGCAAATTATGTCCAATTTTAATTTTTGAAGCCTAGTAAAAAAAAATTCTCCTTTTTGAAGGAGAGTTCAATCCATTTATATTTATTGATAAAATTCCAATCTCCTCCATGACTTCAATTATATCTGGGTCTCAATTTTCTAGGAGATCTTAATTGTCTCTGGTCTCTCGGTCTTGCTCCTTCCTCTAAAGTAGTCTTTTTAACTTCTTCCTCCTCCACTTGTTCGGAGACTCCTACAGCGCCCATCTCCTCTTGTTTCTTAGGTTCAGGATCTCCTTTTTCATAAAAGCTCTATGATTGTCAAAAGATTCTGCTGCTTTAAGTGGGGTATCCAATCTGTATCTTTTGGAGTCCCCAAAAATTAATATCCCTTCTGGGACCAACCATCTAAAATTCACTCCTTTATCATTCAATTTTTTAGTTAAGAACTGGTAGTCTCTTCGAGCCTCTCTAATCCTTCTAGGAATTTGCTTAAGCACTAGTATTTCTTTTTCTTTGTATTTTAATGGTTGATCTCTTACAACTCTCAAAATCTCATCTCGCATAGATCTTTTGAGAAATCTAACATGGACTTCCCTGGGGACTCTATTTCTTCTAGCATAACTTGAATTAACTCTGAAGACCCGGTCTATTTCTCCTTCCATTTGAGCCTTGCCCATTCCTAAAAGGTCTGCTAATAACTCAGCTATCAACCCTAACACGTTCTCATCCTTATCTTCTATTATGTTTTGGAATCTTAAGAAATATGATGCTCTTTCCATCTCCATCACGGCCAAAGAATCTTCCAGTTCCGCATTTGTTTGGGCCAGTCTTTGGTTCTCCTCTTGTATAGATTCTAGTTTCTGATCAACTTCCACGGATTTATCTTCTATCTTTTGGATCCTTTGTTGATTATCTGTGATCGCCTGTTGAAAACTTTCCATTTTTTGATTCATTGTAGTAAGATCATTTTTCAATGGTTTTCAAATTTTTATAATTTTTATCAAGATCCTTTTTCATATCTTCAAGCTTTTTAGTCGAGGAGGCCACCTGAGCTGCAATTACCTGTAGTATTGCCTGGGTATCCTTCTGTTGGGATTCCATTTTTTCTTGTTGTAATGCTATAGTGAGTGATTTTTGATAAACTGGGCTACAAGAAGTCGAAGCAGGGGCAGAAGATCCTTTTCTCCCAGGTTTGGTCAGGTTTGAAGCACTCATTGTTAAGTTAATATGTTGTATTATAATCCACCAGGTAGCCCAATGGCCAATTGTAATCCACTAAGCTCCTATTACTAGGAGGAGGAGTAAAAAAAGAATTAAAAAGGAAAGAGTAATTCAAAAAAAAACCAGGACCAAAAAATATCCAGAAAAAAAGAAAAGCCAAAAAAGAAAGAGAAAAGAAAAAAAGCCAAAATCAGTAATAAAGGAAAATATCCCATTTGTAATCCAATTTGTAATGTCTTCAAAAAAGAATAAAAAAAGAATAAAAAAAGAAAAAGTGCCTTAAAATTCAATTCTTCATAAAGATATCTATAATCCAAGGGAAAAGATGATTCCAAATATCATATATCTAGGATAAATAGTCTGTACTATGCAGCCAAATTAAAACAAAAGAGAGAGGGGAAAAAAAAAAGGATCTTCCTTCAGCTGGTTTCAAAGTCAGATAAGAATGTCTGGGCATACAGCCAAGTGTCTGGGCGTAGAGCCAAGTTCCTAGTCTGAATAAACACCAGACAAAGGAAAAGGAAAGTTCTCACAATAGCCACCAGATACAATGTTGCCAGAGTTTAGAAAAAAAAAAGGCAGCCCAGAGCGAAGGGGAAAAAGTTTTAAAGTAAACAGTACAGTTAGAATGGCTTTTCTAAATGAAAAAAAAATATTTTTAAAGAAATAAGCTTCCCAAGTTTCTGTTAAGACTTAAACAGTTTTATCATTTTAAAAGTTCATTTTCAAGATGAAAAATAGCTTAAACCACCGCTTATATACAGGAGGGGGGAGAAACAAAAAACTCCCTCTCCTCCCTCAAGGCTCCGTTCAAGCTAAAGACAGGGTATTTAAAAAGAAAAGGCCATCTTCACCAGGAAAGAAGATCATACTCTCACCCGGCTCAGTTGTTTGCTGTCCGTCTGCGCTATTTCTTCGTCTTTGACGATCAGCTGTTAATGGCGGATCGCATAAATGCGGTCCGCCTTTCTTCTGAAGGTTCCAGGGGCTGCTTTGGTCTCAACGGGCTGGCTATCGCCGGCCTGTGGTCCTCAAAGGTTCGCCCTTCAGTGGCTGCCTCTTCGGGGCAGCATTCGGCCCGAACGGGCCCACCATCAAAAGAAATTCGGACCTGAGGAATGGAGCGGTTCTCCCCGGGTCTAACCTCAGCGACGTCACCGGTGACACTTTCCAACAAGATCAACAATCCTTTGTTTTAAAGGCAAAAAAAAAGAACAGAGAAATCCACAGAATCAATCAGCCATATAGCGTCCTCCAAAGATTTATATCTTTAAGTTTCAAAAATAGTTTCCACAATGATTTCCAACTTCTTTAGTTTGGCTCGGAAAAACCGACTCCTCTCTCCATGCCATTTTTAAAGTTACAGAGCTTCAGAAATGATGATAGTTCCACAAAAAGGAAATGACAAGCTGCAACTAGAGGAAGTCTCTCTTGACAAGAAAGGTAAATATATTGAGAAATAAGTGTCTAAGAACTGGCGGCGTCCCTTAATGTCCAAATAAATGGCTGGTTCTTCCATAGTGAACTTGCATGGTTGCCCCACCCCAGCCAGGACTCACCCGATTACTTCTTCATCAAGAAGCAGTCGGATAGGGGCTTCCGGTTCCGGATCGCCGCAGACGCAGTCGCATGGAGAGCCTCATCTCTCCATCGGCTGTTTTTCCCTCCGCCGGTAGACCCTTAATCGGGTTGAAAAGTCGCCCTGGAGGGGTGACCACCGTTGAGGAGGCCCTCATCAACGGGGGAAGGGCGGCAGCTCCTTCCTTGGTCCGAGCCAGCTCCTTAGGGCCGTCGGAGAAAAGATCGCCCAGTAAAATGGACGATCATTTCGCAGTGCCAGCTGAAAGCCAGAAGAACAGCTAAGCAGAAAGAACCCACGTGGAGTGGAACTTCCGGTTCCGGTCGCAGCGCCCGCGGACATGCAGAGAACTCGTTCTCTTGGCCGTCCGGTTTCCCCCCGCCAGTAGACCCTGGATAGGGTCGAAAGTCGCCCTGGAGGGGCGACCACCGTAGAGGAGGGCACTCGTTGATCACGGAGGGAGCGGCAGCTCCCTCTGCGGTCCGAGAAAACCACCTTTGGGCCGACGGGGAAAAGATCGGCCAGTAACATGGCCGATCACTCAGCTGCTCCAGCCGAAAGTCACAGCAACATCTAAGCGAAAAGAACCACCGTGGAAGATCCGGGTGAGACCTTTCCTTCCCTCTTGTTAATTTACCTTTTTCCCTGCTAACAGCTTTAAGAACTATTTCCCTATTTTGAGAAAGCAGCGTTTGATTACTGGGGAAAACGGGCTTTGGAAAAACAATTATTGTTTTTTTTTATTATTTTATTTTGTCTACATAAGCAGTTGGAACTCGGGCATCCGGGTTATTGTGACTTTCTCTTTTGGCTTGTTTATCTTCAGTTTAGGTGAAAATCCTTAGGGAGGGGGTGGAATGTTCTTTTTCTCTCCCCCCCCTCCTGAACAGTACTGCCTAAAAAACTTTTTGCTCTCTGGGCGGACTTATGTAGATTCTTTTGGATACAATGCATCCTGGGACTTGGCATGAAGCCCAGAAACTAGGACTGATACAATGTAACTTTCTCCATTTGAACTCCCACTTCCTGATTTTGGCGTGATGCCCAGACTGGATTACAACATAACAACTGACTGCCAGTTTTTATCTCTGTGCTGGACTTGACTATTGGTTTTTTTTTCTCTCTATCTTTCTTTGGAAATATATCTCTGTCTGCACTTTATATTTTATAACGCTGCAATCTATTCTTTAAGCTGAATTTCTTTAAAAAAAAAAAAAGAAGATGGAATCCTACTCACAGATTAATTATGGACTTATATTAGAAAAAATCTTGGAAACGAGACTGGAACTTAAAGAACATATTAGATCGCTTAGTTTCAAGGAGGACTCAGAATTAAAAATTGAAGCTCAACCTTTGATTGACTATGATACACAATTAGATCTACAACTTAATGAGATGGATGGAATACATTTACAATCTATTGAATCTACTGAATTTATTGAAGAGGAAGAGGACACATCCTACATGATGGATTTCTTTGATGATCAAAGGCAGAACTCAACTAAAACATTTACAACTTTAAAAGCAACAGGATTGGACTTCCAAATGCGAGGCACAAAAAACGTTGACAACATGACAGTACAGACAACACTGGATAAAAGAGAAAAAGAATATGATTGGACTCAATGGTGGGAAAAGGCCTTTAGCCAGTTACTAAGATGGGAGGATTTAGAGGACCTGTTGTGGAAACCTACCTGGCACAAAAAGAAAGCTAGAATTAGATTTAAAAATAAGAGTTAAAATTTTATTTGATGGGTAAAAAGGGCTTCTGGACGTTGATTGAACTAATATTTTTGAGATCTTTAAGGTTACTTTGGTATGAGTCAACACTAGATTTAAATTATGGATTTGATTATGATTTGGAATGGCAATAAGAAAAATTGGAAAATATATAATTAAAGGAGTTAGATTGAGATTGAGACTGGTGAAATATTATTGATATTTTTATTTATAAGAATTGAATGGTAATTAGTGAGGTATTAAATGGATTAAATTGAAACAATTGAGGAATCTTTTAGGGAAGTGGACTGATCTATGAAAATATTGGATAGAATATATGAAATAGAATATAGTTGAGAAATATTAAGATATAATAGTTATATTACTTGTTTATGATAGAAATAATTATTGTCCTATTATTATTATTATAATGTTATTATATTACTATGTCTAATGCAATAGTTTTAAAATATATAAATTCATGTTTATTTACATAATATGTATGTGAAATAGAATAAGAGATATAATTTGATTGAGAAGCATAAATTGAAATTGGAATAATAGATAGAGGTGAGAAACAATTTATATTTTAGGAATGTTCGAATTGTATACCATAAGAGGGAACTTTTTAAAGTAGTAGTTTAAATTGTATATGTATGACTGTATTTTTTGTTGTGTTCTATGGAGTGCCCTATCTCCACGATGTGTTATAAGCACTCAGCTGTAAAACAAACAAAAACTAATAAAACTTGTTATGGAAAAAAAAAAAAAGAACCCACGTGGAGAATCCGGGTGAGACCTTTCCTTCCCCCTCTTTCCCTAATTACTCTCCTGTAAAAAGCTTCTGAATTTGAATTACTTCCCTGCTGTGAGAGAGCAGCGTTTTGACACTGTGGGAAAACCAGCTTTGGGAACTGAAAAAAATAAAACAGCTAATTTTTTATTGACTATTCAACTCTTGGAATACTGAGGGACCCTGAAAATATTTCTACTTTTGATCATTACTATTATAACTACGCTATTTACTATCCTGGAGAGGACTTTCTTTTTTTATTTGTTTAATGTGAAAAACAAAAAATCTGTTAACTTGGAAAGAAAGACTTTATAGCCTACTGAGGACATCTTGTGACAAAAAGTGTTACTGCAACTGTATATTTTTTTTGCTGGAGGATGGCTTTGACCTTCAAAGGATGAGATAACTTGAAACAGCTGGGTGGTGATTTTGTTTACTAGGAATTGGAGGTGAATATTTGTTGACTTTTACTAAATATAGCCTTCACTAAAAGATTAAAAGATCCTTTCACCATTGAGATGGAAGAATTTTGCCCACAGCTTGATTATGAGCTTATACTGGAAAAAAACTTGGAAGCTACGGAGTACACAAAATCTTACTCTCAAATTTTGACGGATCAAGTTATAGGCTGAAGAACAGTGGAGAGGGAGCAGAGTGGCTCCAAAGAGGCCTTTGAGCAACATATACAACCTAAAGAGAAACCATACTTACAACTTAAACATGAACTTATACTGGGAGAAATTGTGGAAACCATTGAACAAATCAACTTTACACAACCCCATATACAATTTATGGAGAAGCCTGATGATCAAAGAATAACTTTAATTGAGATGCCTGAATTGTCAAAACCAATAGAGACTGACACCCAGATACAAGTTACTGAAAATTGTGATAACGTGGAAAATCAACTAGTAATTACAACATGGAATAAAACTGCCTACACCATTCAAAGGCCATAGAAGAAAGGGAAGAGAACTTTGACCAATCTGAAGTGCTGAGAAATACCTTTTTTCAAATATTGGGATTTGTAGGAACCTTACTATGGAAACCGGTGTGGCACAGAAAGAAACCTAGAGTTAGATTTAAAAATGTGTTTTAAAATTTCATTCAATGGGTTAAAAAGGCTTTAGAGATTTTGACTGATTCAACAACTAACGGACTACGTGAATTCTGTAAGAGGATATCCTTTGTAATAATATTTTGTTTCAGATATGATAATTATCTGAAGGGGTAAACTTTACCTATTGGGTTAAAAAGACTTTTTATAGATATAGATTGATTGATAGAATCTATATTTAAAACAGATAGAAATGTATTTTTTGGACTGATATTTTTATTTCAAATAAGATAATTATTTTGTAATGGAAGGAGAATAAGAGGGATTGGTGACAAGAGAAGAAATGATATTAATGAATAAAATATAAGAATGTTATTGTGGGAATAATATATTCATTTCAGATATAATTATTATGTTAGGGAAAAGGGAAATTAGGGATACCCGAAGTGTTAATAATATGTTTATTTAAGGCTAATTGGAATATGGTAACTGTAAATTAGTAAAGCCTAAAAACAGGATTTGGATCTTTACAACTGAAACGTGATTGATGTTTGATAGGATTGCTTGAATTCTATTTAGAAATGTATTAATTTGAATATGTAATATTATATGAGGGAAATAGAGAGGGAACTTATAATGAATTAATTTGAGCTATATATTTATGATTTTTCTTTTGGATGTTTGATGTACCCATCTCCACGTTGTTTCCTAAGCACCTTGATGTAACTTTCCCACCCCTATAAAAATCCAATAATATATATATATATATAAAAGAAGCAGTCTGATAGCATCCGGCTATTCAGGGGAGCAAGAGGGTTGATTTTCAGAGCTTCCCCTTTCCCAGGGAAGTTTCTTCTGACTCAGAAACCATTCTAAGCCTAAAACTATGGAGAATCTGCAGGAGCTCTAGTCTAGTGAGGTCCTGCTGGCAGGTATTATAATTATGTATATTGTATTATATAAAAAAAATCTTCTAAACTTACAGGCTGGATTTAGAAGGGAACAGTCAGTGGTAGGTCATTGTTTAGTTCTCTATCATTTGGCAGAAAAATATTCTATGTCTCCTGTTTGCAACTTTTGTTGATTCTAAGTCACTTTTTGACCTAATACCAAGGGAGAGACTGTGGAACAGTATGAGACTTTCCACTATTGATAAAAAACTGCTCCTAATTATTCAGTCACTTTATTCAAATACCTCCCTGAGAATTAGATGTAATCCTTGGGGAAAACTTTGGGTGTCTGAGACCAAGCTAAGTCCAAAAATGCTAAAGAATATCTGGAAGCCTGGGAGCATGCCCCACTCTCTTCTAGAATTGATGAGAATACCTAGTTGGGTAGTTGGATAGTGAAATGTCTGAAAGAAAACAACCAAGCTTAGAATGCACCAAGGACCCCACAGTTCAACAACAAATATTCTCCTCTGTTGGTAGTCACACTGTCAGACCTGGCCCAAACTTGATCCTTTAGGAAAGAATTACTCTTGACTCCATATGTAGTAAAAAGGTTACTTTTACTAAAAGCTAAATGGTTACAGTAATGCGAAGCCAAAACTAAAGATCTGAGCGGAAAATCCCTAGGCTGGCTTCCGGTTCCGGGATCGCAGCAAACGCAGTCGTGCGGAGAGCTTTGTCTCTCCCCGGCTGTTTTTCCCTCCACCGGTAGACCCTTAATCGGGTCAAAAAGTCGCCCTGGAGGGGCAACTACCGTTGAGGAGGCCCTCGTTGACTAGGGAAGGGCGGCAGCTCCTTCCACAGTCCGACCCAGCTCCTTAGGGCCGTCGGAGAAAAGATCACCCAGTAAAATGGACGATCACTTCGCTGCGCCAGCCGAAAGCCAGAAGAACAGCTAAGCACAAAGAACCCCCGTGGAGAATCCGGGTGAGACCTTTCTTTCCCCCTCTTTCCCTAATTACTCTCCTGTAAAAAGCTTTTGAATTTGAATTACTTCCCTGCTGTGAGAGAGCAGCATTTCGGCACTGTGGGAAAAACAGCTTTGGAAACTGAAAAAAATAAAACAGCTAATTCTTTATTGACTATTTAACTCTTGGAATACTGAGGGATCCTGAAAATATTTCTACTTTTGAACATTACTATTATTACCACACTATTTACTATGTTGGAGATGCCTTTCTTTTTTACTTTTTTACTTTTTTTAATGTGAATTTATCAATTTGGAAAGAAAGACTTTACAGCTTACTGAGGGCATCTTGTGATGAAAAGTGTTACTGCAACTGTATATTTTAATACTGGAGAATGGCTCTGACCTTCAAATGATGATAAGGGTAAAGATAACTTGAAACAGCTGGGTGGTGATCTTGTTTAGGAGGAATTGGAAGTGAATATTTGGGGACTTTTATTGAATATAGCCTTCAATAAAAGAGTAAAAGACTTTTTTTTCACCACTGAAATGGAGGATCTTTACCCACAGCTTGATTATGAACTTATACTAGAAGCAATTTTGGAAACAACAGAGTACATGTAATCTTAGAGAAAAATTAAAGAGAACTATTCAGAATTACAAATTGACTCTCAAAGTTTAATGGATCAAGATCAAGGTACAATTGAGGAAAAACAGTGTAACTCCAAAGAGGTTACTTTACAACAACAGATGCAACCTAAAGAGATGGAGGAAACAGATCTACAACCCAACTATGACTTTACTTTGGGAGAAATAGTGGAAACTATGGAACAAATTAACTTCTTACAAATCCACGTACAATCTATGGAGAATCTTGATGATCAAAAAATAACTTTAATTGAGAAATTTGAACTGCCAAAAACAACAGAGACTGACACCCAGTCACAACTCACTGGAAATTTGATAATATGGATAAGCAACTAATACTTACAACATGGATCAAAACTGACTACATCATTCAGATGACATTGGAAGAAAAGGAAGAGATTTTTGACCAGTCTGAAATGTTGAGAAATATTTCTTTTCAAACATTGAGGTTTGATGGCGTAGAAGCTTTATTATGGGAACCGGTTTGGCACAGAAAGAAACTTAGAGTTAGGTTTAAAAATGGGTTCCAAAATTTTACTTAATGGATTAAAAAGGCTTTTGAGGTTTTGATTGACCTAAACTTGATTTCTGTAAAAGATTATCCTTTGTAATCAATATTTTGTTTTAGATATAACTATTTTGCTTAAGGGGTTATAAGATTTTTGATTGATATAGACTGAATGATAAAATATATACTTAAAATAGACAGAAATGTTCTCTCTAGATTCATATTTCAGATAAGACAATTATTCTGTAATAGAAGGAGAATAAGAGGGACTGGAGATAAGAGGAGAAATGGTATTAATAAACAATCTACTAGAACAAGAAATAGACTGTATCTGGAAAATATAAGAATGTTATAGTGGGAACAAGATATTTATGCTAGATATAATTATTTGTTAGGGAAAAGGGAAATGAGGGATACCCGAAGTGTTAATAATATGTTTATTTAAGGCTGATTTGAATATGGTAATTCTAAATTAGTAAAGCTTAAAACAGGATTGGAATGTGATTGATGTCTGATTGGATTGATTTATTTTATTTAGAAATGTCTTAATTTGAATATGTAAGACTATAAGAGGGAAATAGAGAGGGGATTTGTAATGAATTAATTTGAGCTATATATTTATGACTATGTTTTATGATGTTTGATATCCCCACCTCCACGTTGTGTTTTGAGCACCTTAATGTAAAACAAAAAAACCCAATAAAACTTGTTTGAAAAAAAATATCCCTAGGCTAACTTCACCTTCCCAAGCCAAACCCCTTGTTATCTCCCCATTATCCAGTTACATTTAGAGAAGATGTTTTGGTAACGGTCCCTGTCGTGGTCAGTATATGGATAGGTGCTGCATTCCATTCCCAGGACCACCGCCTTGAGATGTTTCAGGATGGCACAACTATCGCTTTTGGTTTCCCATATCTTGCTTGCAGGTTCCCCTTCTGATTCCCCCTAAGATCCCCGACCCCCTTAACATATGGTACCTAAGCGAAGCATAGAAGTGAGCAAAAGATGGCAGCTCTGACATTCTGCCCCCTTTGAAAAGAGCTAAACCTGGAGGGGAGAGAAGAGAAAATGGAAAGAAAAATTAGGAATTATTTAGGCTTGTCAGGATATTGGTTGTGGAAACTCTGAGTGAGGCGAGTGGATTTTACATGGGATCCATTTGGATTCAGAAGCAGGGAAATGCTTCCATAGAACTAGATATTGGAGCACTTTGCAAATGATCAGCCAAGAATTTTGTACGGATATCCAGTTGGCAAGAGAGCTATTCTAGGGGGTCTGCCATGGGAGTTTTGGCATAGTCATGAAATCTTGCCCTATCACCACATGTAATGGTGCAAATCCAGTGCTGGATATATTGTATTATATAAAAAAATCTTCTAAACTTACAGGCTGGATTTAGAAGGGAACAGTCAGTGGTAGGTCTCCCCATTGTCCAGTTACATTTAGAGAAGATATTGTTATAGGCCACCTTCTTGAAAGGGAGGAGGTCAGACGAATTGTTTTGTTGATAGCTGACATAACAATGGAAGTATTGTTCTACGACACCATTCATACATTTACAGCCTCCATTCATTTGGGGATGGTGCGAGGAACTAAGCTTGGGATGTTCCCAATAATTTTAAAAATTCGCTCCAAAAGCAGGATGTAAACTGTATATCTCTGTCAAAGATGATCCTCTCTGGGGCACTCTTGAGTTGGTAGACATGTTGCACAGAGTTTGGCTAAGGTTCATGCCGAGGGAATTTTCTGACCTGGTACTAAGTGTATTTGCTTGGAAAAAAACTCAGTGACCACCCATATGATGGTATTGCCTGAACTGTTGGATAGTTCTACAATAAAGTCCATGGCAATTTCCTTCCAGGAGGCAGTAGGGCTAGCCACTGGCTCTAGGACAGGGCTTTTCAACCAGTGGTACGGGTACCACCTGTGGTACAATGGCACCTGGCAGGTGGTACGCGACCATCCTAGAAAAGTGGTAGCGGGGGAGTGGAATGAGGTAAACTGGTGGCAGCACCGCACAAGCCTGAGCGAGAGATGGCTGGAGCTGCAGGGCTGTCAGGGCTCAGTGGAAGCGCCAGGATCAGCGCCAGGCTCCAGCTGGAGCTCGGTGCTGATCCTGGCACTTCTACTGAGCCCAGAAGAAGCGCCGATCAGCTGGAATGTTGCAGCATCTCCAGGGTCTTGTGATTTACATTCAGATGCTTGGCAACTGATTCATATTTATGACGGTCACAGTGTCCCAGGGTCATGTGAAGTGACCAAAACTCGCTGCAACCACCCAGCAGACGGGGGAAATAAAAATCAAACACCCCCCCCACCCCACTCCCGCTGCCAATCCTCAACAGAAATGCTCACAAAAATGAAAACCTCGGACAGGAGGAAGAGCACCGCCGGGCGGGCAGGCAGGTGTCTTGCTCGGCTGTGGCTTGGGGGGCACTTTTTTTAGTACCATTGTAACTTCGAACAGTCACTAAGCGAACTGTTGTAAGTCGAGGACTACCTGTACTTTATCTCTTTTTTCCTTTTTTTTTTTGACACCTTGCTAGGCGACTGGTGGTACTCGGAGGTTGCCATATACTAAAAGTGGTACCATGGGTGGAAAGGTTGAAAAGCCCTGCTCTAGGAGACTGTGGCATTTTGGGTTGCGATGCACACAGGGCAGCTAGCCACATAGCTTTCTATGTCGTTTTTCATGCTTGGTCACCAAAATAGGGGTCTTACTAAATGTAAGGTTTTCAATCAATCAGAACAGAGCTGGAAGGGACCTTGGAGATCTTCTAGTCCAACCCCCTGCTCAAGCAGGAGACCCTATACCATTTCAGATAGATGGTTGTCCAGTCCTTTTTAAAAAACCTCCAGTGATGAAGCACCTACAGTACTTCTGAAGGCAAGGTATTCCACTGGTTAATTGTCCTCACTGTTAGAAAGTTTCTCCTTAATTCCAAGTTGCTTCTCTCTTTGATTAGTTTCCATCCATTGTTTCTTGTCTTGACTTCTGGTGCTTTGAAAAATAAGTTTACCTCCTCTTCTTATGCCAGTCCCTCAAATACTGGAATACTGCTATCATGTCGCCCCTAGTCCTTCTTTTCTCTAGACTGGCCATATCCAATTCTTACAACTGTTCATATGTTTTTGTTTCCAGGTTCTTAATCATCTTAATTGCTCTTTGCACTTTTTCAAAAGCCTCAACATGTTTTTTGTAATGTGGTGACCAAAACTGGATGCAGTATTTCAGATATGGTCTTACTAAGCATTTATAAAGTGGTACTAATACTTCATGTGATTTTAATTCTATGCCTCTGTTTATACAACAGATTTATACAGCTTTTTTTGGCAGCTGCTGCACACTGCTGACTCATGTTTAAGTGATTGTCCACTAGGACTCCAAGATCCCTCTCGCAGTTGCTATTTTTGGACCAGATTTCACCTAATCTATACTTGTGCCTCTGGTTTTTCCTGTCTAGGTGTAAAATCTTGCTTTTCTCCACATTCAATTTCATGTTGTTGAATAGAGCCCATTGTTCAAGTCTGTCAAGATCCTTTGGGATTCTGAGCTTGTCTTCTGGGGTGTTGACTATTTCTGCCAGCTTAGTGTAATCTGCAAATTTGATGAGTTCCCCTTCTATTCCCTCATCTAAGTCATTTATGAAGATATTGAAGAGTACTGGGCCTAAGATGGAACCTTGTGGTTCCCCACTGCTTACTTTCCTCCATGTAGATGTAGTACTATTAAAGACTACTTGTTGAGTACAGTTTGTCAGCCAATTACAAATCCATCTGGTGGTGATGCTGTCTATCCCACATTTTTCTAGTTTACCAAGAAGTAGGTTGTGGTCTACTTTGTCGAATGTCTTGGTGAAGTCTAAGTATCCTATGTCCACAGCATTTCGCTGGTCTGTTAATTTAGTCACTTTGTCAAAGAATGAGATAAGATTGGTTTGGCATGATCTGTTTTTAACAAACCCGTGCTACTAGTTATAACTTTATTTGTTTCTAGATGTGTACAGATGTTTTTTTTTCCCAATATCTTCCCAGGTATTGATGTTAGGCTGATTGGTCAGTAGTTTTCTGTGTCTGTTTCCCCCCCCTTTTTTTTTTTTAAGATGGGAACTACATCAGCTCTCTTCCAATCCTCTGGTAGTTCCCCAGTGCTCCAGGATTTTTGAAAGATATTGTACAATGGTTCTGAGATAACATCTGCCAGCTCCTTCGGAACTCTAGGACAGGGCTTTTCAACCTTTTCACAGATTGTACCACTTTTAGGACATGACAATATTTGAGTACCACCAGTGCTTAGCAAGGTGTCAAAAACTTGATGACTAAAAAAAGGGGGGGGGATTTTGGGTTTTACTGATTAGATTCCTTTGTTGTTATAGAAATGGCTAGTTTATAATATTATGGAAAAGTAAAAAGTTGAGGTTCAATGTTAATGCTTCCTTCTACTGCAACAGAGGAAGTATGTTCTTTTTCCCTTGTCCCCCTCACTTTTTCCCCCTTTTTCCTCCCCACTGTGTCCTACTATTTGCTTTTGTATTTTTGTATTTTATTCTATAATCTAATAAAATATTACAAACTGTAGGGGAAAAAAGTACCAGTTTTAATTTCTTCAGTGGCTGTTCCTTTGCTCAATCCCTTTTCCTTTGCACTGACAAATGTATGATGAATTTATCCATGTTTATATGCACCACTACCAGCTAGTTCAGAGGTCTTCAAACTTGGTACTTTTAAGACTTGTGGACTTCAACTACCAGAATTCCTCAGCCCTCATGGCTGGTTGAGGAATTCTGGGAGCTGAAGTCCACAGGTCTTAAAGTTGCTAAGTTTGTAGACTCCTGAGCTAGCTGGTTTGCCCTTCTGAGCTCTTCCACAGTGTAGTAAGAATGCACCCCCAATCCCTTTCCTGTACCCTTAAAGACACAGGAATCAAGTGCAAAGCAAGAAAATAAAGGAACACAAACTCCGTTTTTTTCTCTCTTTAAGCTGCCTCAGGCGTGTCACGTGTCACAATGTTGCAATTCTAGACTGAAAGGCTCCGGCAATTGCAAAAAGCTTTAGCTTTAAATTAAGCCTGTTTACCTTCAAAGGAAACTTTCTAAAAGCCACAGACAGACTCAATTAAAGGGGGTAAAACTAATTACATTTGTTTAAAGAGATTAAACCTTTCTCCCACCCAAACCACATTCTTTTATAGCCTCTCCTCTCTTCCCCCCCTTTTCTTCAGTTCACCTCCAGCTCCGAGCTGCTTCTGGAAGTGCCAATCAGCTGGAGCCAATCAGCTGGAGCCCTGCCGGCTTCTGGGGCTTCTGCCGAGCCCAGACAGTCCTGCAGCTGCAGCTGCCTCTCCCTCAGGCTTGGCTCGCTTAGGCTCATTCCCCTCCCCTGCTACACTTGGCTAGCAATCACGTACCACCTGCCATGTGGCAAAGTACCACAAGTGGTACGTGTACCACCGGTTGAAAAGCCCTGGTTTAAACCACTCATCATCCACCAGGGCGGATTGCAACATTTGAGTGAGGTAATCGGGTAGCTGGGGTTTCACCCAGGTAATCACAACAGCTGCAATTTGTTGTGAAGGGATGATGGAGTTAAGAACTTCTCTCTGGTTCTGTTGTATTGTGGTTGTCAAGACAATGTGTCAGCCAGGCACTACCACCCTCTGGCAAATAGCACAGGGAGAAATTAAGCTAGTGAAAGTACAGCACCCACTTCACTTGTTTGGGAGAGAGAGCTTTCATGGTATTCTGAGTACCTCTAAGTTTTGTGGTTCATCCACACCTCAAAAGAAATCTTACTATCTTTAAGTAAATGTCACCAAATCATTAGGGCCCAGCATACAGTATAGACTTCCTTCTCCTACACTGCCCATCTGCACTCAGCTTCTGAGAGTTTCCTAAAAGTGTAGGTGCATGGTTACAGGACCCCTTGGGGTTTTTTTGGAGGAGGACAGCCCCTACAGAGACATCACTGACATCCACCTGAATGACAAAATGGCTTATCCAGGTTGGGGTGTTTAAGGATGGACTCTGCAGTGAAAAGTCTTTTGAGCTTTATAAAAGCTGCTTGGCACTTCATAGTTTTTTTGAATGATTAATTCAGTCGCGGTTTACTCGCCCCTTTGGTTTTTAGCAAATTGGTGATTGGTAGTGTAATCTGGGTGAAAGCAACGATGAATTGCTTTCTGGAAACCCCAGAAAGTTTTGTAATTGTTTCCTAGTGCAAGGAGCTTCCCATTCGAGTATTGCTCACACTTTCTCTGAGTCCATCTTCACCCCTTCATGCGAGATACGGTATCCCAAGTAGTCCAGTTGCATTAGACAACTTGGTATAGAAGTGTGCTGTGCTGCACAATTTCTGAAGGACTGTCCTAATGTGCTTAACCTGCTCGTCCATGGTCTTGGTGTAAATCAGAATGTTGTCCAGATAAACTAGGACCGCTTTATATAGGTGATCATCCAGTACTTCATTAATTAGTTCCATGAAGATGGCGGGGCTCCCTGTAGGCCGAGTGGGAAGACTTGAAATTGGAAACACCTCAGCAGGCAGTTCTCCATTCATCCCCCTCCCTGATGCGAACTCTATAGTATTTTGGGGAAGATTTTTCCTTTTGCCAATTGGTTCATCGTGTCTTTCATCAACAGCAAGGGATACACATTTTCCATGCAAATTGCATTAAGCCTGCAGTAATCCTTGCACATTCTAGGAGACCAGTCTTTCTTCTCTTGAAACAGTACTGGGGTCGGGCAGCCATGTACAATTTTCCGAGTTGGATGAACCTCAGGCTAAATTCTTGTCAATGAAAGACTGGAGTTTCTCTAAATCTCTGGGTGTCATCGAGTAAAGTCTGGCCTTTAGTAGTTTGGCCCTGGTAAGATCTCTATTGCACAGTCCATGGGATGGTGCAGGGAGGGGAGCACATCCAACTCTCATTTACTAAACACATCCTCCAGTCCCTGGTATTTGCTAGGAATAGCTAATTGCCTCCCCCCTTAGCCTGAAGCTGTGCTTTTTCCTTTTGCTTTCTTAATAAGCCGCACATGGCTACATTGTTTCACTTTCTCTGTGGTTTCCTGTCCAGAGGAGTTTGGGTGGATTTTCAATGCTTTCCTTTTCCAGTCTATGGATGGATTCTGTTTTAGCAGCCATGCCAGTCCAAGTACCATGGGATGGTCCATGCCCGGGGTCATGATAAATCAAATAGCCACTTCATGGCTCCCCATCTTTACTTCTATCAGCTCAATCATAAACGTTGCTGGCCTCCCCGCTAGCGAGCCATCTAGCTGTGTGAAAACTGTTTGGATTTTTAGCTCCTGAAGCTGCAGTCCAAGCTTCTCCATTACACTTGGGTTAACTAGTCTAGCAGGGCTATTAGTATGTCTTTGCACCCTGAGGAAGCCACTGTTAGCTCTACTTGGATCATTACAAGGATGTTGAGGCCACTTAGATCGTTGTCTTCGCTGTCATTGTCCTGATCCACTGGTGGGCCTCTGATTGGAGGACCTTTGCCATCGCTGGATGATGGAGTGGACTCTATGATCTTCACTCCTCTCAAGGCTCCCTCTCTGCCTTTAAACATTGTTTTTGCCTTCTTAGACGCTTCTTGGGCTACGGTGAGGGTCTGGCATTGTGAGGAGCAAACAATTGTTTAGTGGCCCTTCTTGCCACACTGAAAGCACCTATGCTGCATTGCCCTTCCCAAGCTACCCTTCCCCATTGTCCAGTTACATTTAGAAAAGATGTTTTAATAATGTTCCCTGTTGTTGTTGGTAGATGGATAAGTGCTGCATTCCATTCCCAAGACCATGGCCTTCAGACGTCTCAGGACAGCATGACTATCACATTTTGTTTCCCATATCTTGCTTGCAGGTTCCCCTTCTGATTCCCCCATGAGTTCCCCTCTCCCCATAAAGTATGACAGACTGGCATCTAAGTGAATAGAAGTGAACAAAAGATGGCAGTTCTGGGGGGTGGGGCCAGCTGTCAAGAAGAATGGGTGTGCTGAACGATTCTCCGGATCGTTTTCCTCCCGCTTCCGACCGTTTGATGGACCTTTTGGGGTCCCAGGTCCCTTGGAGGGGGACTGGAAAGAAGAGGCGTCCTGTGGAGCGATCTTTGGCGGCAGTCGGGATCAGCGAACACAGGAGAAGCCTTGGAAAAGTCGAGTGGAGGAAGGAGACGGCCATAATGGCGGCTGCGAAGAAATGACAACTGACAGCTGGCCGAAAGGTAGCGGTGAAATAGCGGGACAGAGACGTGATAGATCCAGTGAAAAGTAACTCTGACAACAATCCTGATGATTCATTGAAAGTGATCTGGGGTGAAAAAACCTGCTGGAGGATTTCCACAAAAGGAAAGAATAAAGGAGCTCAGAAGAGAAGCAGCGGCGAGAGAAAAGTTTGAGCGCAGAAGGGTCGTTTGCATTGTGGAACAGTATTGGCACGAGAAACTTAAAGATAAATAAAGATAAATAACCTTTATTGTCATTTTTATATTGTCGGCCCAATGGCACACATAAAAAATGAAATTTAGTTGCCCGCTCTCAAAGTGAAACATATACATGACACACACCTAAACATACTATGTACAACATATATATAGACCCACATCCCTACATATACATAGCAAATAAATATTAAATACTGTCCATCTTGAATATATAACGGAAGGAGGAAGCTTGAGAGTTCGCAAGGTTAATGCTGTATGGAATGAAACTATGGCTGAATCTGGATGTTCTCTACGGATACCACGAAGCCCCTCCCAGAAGTAACAAGGAAAACAGGTCATGAAGAGGATGTGTAGTGTCCCAGATAATCTTACGGACCCTGCTCAAGCAGCGTTTCTGTGCTATGTCCTGGATGGGAGGGAGGGAACTGCCAATGATCTTTTCGGCCATTCTCACCACTCTCTGCACCGCCTTCCTGTCTGAAGCAGTGATGCCTCCAAACCAGACTGTGATGCTGTATGACAGGATGCTCTCGATTGTCCCCCTGTAGAAAGTGGTCAGGACAGGGGAAGGAAGATGTGCTTTTCTCATGCGGCGCAGAAAATGCAGGCGCTGCTGTGCCCGCTTCACCAGTTTCTCACTGTTTAGCGACCAAGTCAGCCTACTCGTTAGCTGCACACCCAGGAATTTGATGCTGGTAACCATCTCCACAGGAGAATCATTAATGCACAGAGAAGTGTGGCTGTGCCTGCCTTTTCTGAAATCAACAATGATCTCTTTGGTTTTTCTTGTATTTAAAACTAGGCTGTTTTCTTTACACCAGTTCACCAACCCCTCAACCTCCTTGCAGTAAGCTTCCACCTTGTCATCCTGAATAAGGCCCACTACTGTTGTATCATCTGCGAACTTCACAATATGGTTGGTGGCAAACCTAGCACAGCAGTCATGGGTCAACAGGGTGAACAGCAGCGGACTTAAGACGCAGCCCTGAGGAGAACCTGTGCTCAAGAAAATGGTATTAGAGGTATTTGTTCCAACTCGCACATATTGGGGCCTGTTGGTAAGAAAATCCAGAATCCAGTTGCACAAAGGAGTGTTTAAGCCTAAAAGGCCCAGTTTGTCTACTAGATGCTGGGGAATGATTGTGTTAAACGCCGAACTGAAGTCGACAAACAGCAAACGCACATGAGTATTTCTTTCCTCCAAGTGCTTCAGGCTCAGATGGAGAACGGAAGAAATAGCATCCTCCGTAGAGCGATTTGGTCGATAGGCAAACTGAAGCGGGTCAAATGCTGGCGGGAGGCTAGATACAATAGTGTCTTTTATCAGCTTCTCAAAGCATTTCATGATGGTGGATGTCAGTGCAACCGGACGGTAATCATTGAGGCCTGTAATTGTGGACTTTTTTGGCACTGGCAAGATGATGGCCATCTTAAAACACGATGGGACCACTGCCTGCTGCAATGAGAGGTTGAAAATATCAGTGAGAACACAAGCCAGCTCCTCTGCGCATTCCCTGAGGACACGTCCAGGGATGTTATCTGGGCCTGCTGCTTTCCGAATGTTAACTGTCTGCAGTGTTTTCCGGACAGAGGTGACATCAAAGCTAGGCACTTGCTCATCAGGATGGGGCACAGCTTTCCTAGCAGGAGTACTATTTGATGCCTCAAATCTACCAAAGAATGCATTCAGTTTGTTTAGGAAGTCTGTGTCATCCTTACATCTCGATGGAGCCACCTTGTAATCCGTAATGGCCTGGATCCCTTGCCACATTTGCCTGGTGTTTGTTTGGTCCTGAAAAAAGTTCTGAATTTTCTGGCAATGGGCTTGCTTTGCACCTTTTACGGCACTTTTCAGATTTGCTCTGGCTGTTCTAAGTGCCAGCATGTCCCCAGATTTAAAAGCCACATTCCGTGCTTTTAGCATCTTGCGGACCTCATAAGTCAGCCACGGTTTTTCATTCGCCCTCACAACAAAGCTTTTCAGGACACAGACATCTTCTATGCACTTTTGGATATATGCAGACACCGTGGTGGCATACTCCTCAACATTTGTATGTTGGTTATCAGTAGCTGCTTCCTTAAACATGCCCAAATCTGTACATTCAAAGCAGTCTTGTAATGCTTCTATAGCTCCCTCTGTCCAAATCCTCACCTGCTTTACTGTAGGTTTCACTCTGACTAATAAAGGTTTGTATGCTGGAATAAGCAGCACTGAGAGATGGTCAGAGGAGCCCAGGTGAGGGCGGGGGATAGCTTTGAAAGCCTTCTTGATGTTGGAATAAGCAAGATCCAGTGTATTGTCCCCTCTGGTTGCAAAGTCCACATATTGATGGAAATGTAGCTTTCAAATCCACTTGGTTAAAGTCTCCCACAGCAATAAATGCACCTTCTGGGTGAGTAGTTTGTAAGTCACTGATGGTATGGTGGAGAACCTTCAGGGCCTCTTCTCTGTTTGCATCAGGGGGGATATACACAGCTGTGATAATGGTAACAGAGAATTCTCTAGGCAGATAGAAGGGTCTGCATTTGATGGTCAGAAGCTCCACATCTGGGGAGCACAGACTTGAAACCACCTTGGCATTATTACACCATCTGTCATTTATATAAAAACAGACACCCCCTCCCCTGGATTTGCCACTAAGAGTAGAACTCCTGTCCAACCGAAATGTTGAAAATCCCATCAAGCTAACAGCACTATCTGGAACAGAGGGCTTTAACCAAGTCTCTGTTGCAATAATAACACAGCAATTTCTCACCTCCTGATTTGTTGTTAAATCCAGCCTTAAGTAATCCATTTTTGGTTCTAAGGAGCGAGCATTTGCAAACAAAATAGATGGAAGAGACACTCTGTAAGGTCTAGCTTTCAGCCTAGATGTTAGGCCTCCACGTTTGCCACGCTTCCTCTTCCGGTCGCACCTCCTCCTTTTCTTCTGGAGATAAATAGCAGCGGAGGGAAACTTCCCAGCTGCAATGGCTGCTCCTCCACTCTGCCCCTGCGGCCCGAAACGCTGCCTTTGTTGCTTTTGCTGCTCAAAACACTGAGCACGATGCTGTTTCCCCCTCCAGCAATTCCTTTTCTTCCTCCCAGCTCCTCCAGATATTTCAGCTGATCTCTCACCCTCCGTGTCAGCTGCCGGCAACTCCGTCCCTGATTTTCTCCTCCTCCTTCGCAGTAATCCGAAGCCATGCAGTTAAAAGTTAAAAGACCTAGAGGAGCTTCTTTTTCTTAAAAAAAAAAAAGAGTTTCAGCAAACGAGAGGCTTGTGCATTTCAAAGCAGTAAAGTGAAAGTGCTGACAAAGCCGAGGAAGTAGACATTTTGTATCAAGACTGTAGGCTGAATACTAAAGAGAAAGGCAAGAGAGACACCTGCTG
The DNA here is from genome assembly GCA_023970755.1 of Azemiops feae. Taxonomy (NCBI): domain Eukaryota; kingdom Metazoa; phylum Chordata; class Lepidosauria; order Squamata; family Viperidae; genus Azemiops; species Azemiops feae. Next base: position 1,286,109 of record JALGBA010000474.1, on the reverse strand, counting down.
GCTGAACAGAGAACAACTTTAGAAGGGGAAAAAAATAAGATAAAGAGGAAATAATAAACCTATGACTTTAAAGTCCACTTAGTTTTGTCTGTTAGTGCAAATTGATATCTGAGTAAAAACTCTCTGACTTTAAGGTTTAAAAGGAACTATAGGGGGGAAAATTATATGAGGAAACTGTGAGTACAGCAAGTGCGAAAAACCATATATATTTATTGAACTTTCTGAAATTATTGACATCTATATGAACTAAAAGAATGATTGTTAATTATATTTATTGATAAGTTTATTGTGAATACTGATTATTGCAAAATATTGGTGATTCAGATTTATAACTTAATTAATTTAATTTAACTCAACTATAAGTATCAAAAATTAATTAGTTAGCCAAACATCTTTAATATTCACTGTTAAATATATTATTATTTGTATCTAACATATTTAATTGTCAACCCATTACTATATACAAAATGTAATATACTTAGATCTATTGTGATAACCTTGATATACTGGAGAGAAAGATAAAAATTGTAAATAAGTGGGGAGGTTGGTTTGAAGAATTGAGAAAGATGACAAGTATTCCCAACCTCACAAGAGTTGGAACAGGAAAGAAACAGACAACACAAACCACTACAATGGAACCAAGCCCAGCTAGGCAAAGATCCTTGGAAGAGGTGACTCAAAGAGATAGAGCGAATTCATTTAAAGACTTACAATTAATGCTGCAATCAATGCAAGAGGTGATGCGTAAAAACCATGAAGACATAAAAAAAGAAATAGGGGAAGTGAGAAATGACACAGGAGAACTCAAGAAAAAGATGAAGTTAATGAACGGGAGATTTGAGTGTTTTCAGCAGCAGATTTTGAAAAATGAACAAAAGCTACAGGATATGGAAGAAAGAATGGGAAAAGAAGAAAAGAGAGTAGATGAAATGAATGAGAGGCTAATCCAGGCTAACAGAGAATTTGAATCGACAGCCATCTCCCTGGAATTAGAAAAGGCCGCCCATTTCCTACAGTTCCAAAACGTTAGAGAGAAGAAAGGCGAAGATCTACCAGAGATGATGACAGACCTATTGGTGGGAGCTCTAGGGGTTGAAAAAGAAGAGATGGCGAATGAGATAGATGAAATCTATAGAATTCATACGAATTATGCGAGACGTCACAATCTCCCTAAAGAAGTCCACATCAGATTTGTCAAGAAATCTGTTAGAGATGAGATATTATTTAGGACTAGAGACGATCCACTGGAATATCGAGGCAGGCAATTAATTGTACTTAAGCAAGTACCAAGAAGAGTGAGGGATTTGAGAAGACCTTACCAATGAATAACCTCCAAATTGACAAGGAAAAATATTAATTTCAGATGGTTGATACCAGAAGGGATTATGGTGGTATGGCAGGAAAAAAGGCTTCGACTAGACACAACAGATAAAGCAGAAGAATTCTATAGACAAAACTTTTGTAGTGAGGAAGAGTTAGTGGAAAGAGAGACAAGAGAAGAAGGAAAAAGACTAGCACAGGCCATAGAAGAAAAGGAACCACAAATCAAAGTCAAAGGAGCTGGGAGAGGAGAGGATATAGATAATGAAAAACATGATGAGGAAGCTAAAGAGGTTAGACCGACAAGAGAAGAATTCTATAGACTAAACTTTGGTAGTGAGGTAGAGTTAGTGGAAAGAGAGATAAGAGAAGAAGGTGAGATATTAGCACAGACTATAGAAGAAAAGGAACCACAAATCAAAGACAAGGGAACTGTGAGAGGAGAGGATACAGATAATGGAAAATATGATGAGGATGGACTCAAAGAAGCCAAAGAGGCCAGACCGACAAGAACAACAAGATCCAAATATAGATAAAGAGACAAAAGAGGAAGCTGAGATTCTATCCTTGAACGTTAATGGTCTTAACTCCCCACTAAAAAGGAATTTTTTTTAAAACAAACTTAGCAAGATGAATTTGGATATAATAATTTTACAAGAAGTTCACATAAAAAAACAACATCAACATCTATTAAGTTGCCCCAAATTGGGAAATATGTTTGCATCACTGTCACAACAGAAAAAAGGAGGAGCTGTAGCATATATTAAAGAGGAAATTCCAACGAAACAAATTTTCAAAGATGAAGATGGCAGAATTCTAATAATAGAAGTTATATTGAATAAAATAAAAATAGCCCTTGTGGGAATCTATGCCCCGAATGAGGGGCAAAAACAATTTTATAAAAAGCTACATAGTATTATTGGTGAGTTTGAATATGACAATATCTGTATAATGGGAGATTTCAATGCAATTGCGGATAGACACTTAGATTATAAAAGTGATAAGATTAGAAAAGGAATTAGAAGAACACTACCTAACACCTTCCTTAAAATGGCGGAGGAGTTTAATATTCAAGATATCTGGAGGGAGAGGAATATAGGAAAAAAGCAATATACCTATTATTCGGATCGACATCTCTCATGGTCCAGAATCGACATGGCGTGGCTGTCAGTAGATTTAAATTCGGAAGTGGAAGTCATTACAATTGACACTAACTCCTGGGCAGACCACAACCCAGTCAGAATTAGATGGAGAGGACAAAAGAAAATAAGGAGATGGACTTTGAAAAGAGCAATTTTAAAACATAAAGAATTTAAATTGAAACTGGAAGACCAAATGGGCCTGTTTTTTCAGATGAACAAAAAGGAAGATACAAACTGCCAAAATTTATGGGATACAGCCAAAGCTTACATGAGAGGTGTTGCAATTACCTATATAGCCAAGGAAAATAAAATCAAATTACAGCGACAAAGAAATTTAGAAGAACTCAGTAGAGCTGAGACAAAACTACAAAATGAACCGCAAAGACGTGACTTGAAACAACAAATAGACCTAATTAAACAGAAGATGAATGCCATTGAAAAGGAAGAACTGGCACAGCAAATAAAACACACTAAGCAAAAATTTTTTGAAAATGCTAACAAGCTGGGTAAATGGTTGGCTTACAGAATAAAGAAACATAATGATAAAAAAAGGATTAGTAAACTATACAATGAAGAGGGTGACATTGTATATCAGAATGAAGGGAAGAGAACTGTGGCCTATGAGTTCTATAAGAAATTATACAATGATGAAGAACGGAAAAACGAAGATGATATACAAAAATATTTGCAGATAGCTGAATTACCGAAAGTCCCGGAAGAGATTAAAAACATGTTGAATAAAGAGATAACACCTTTAGAATTATCAGACGCAATTAAGAAACAAAAAAATAACAAAGCTCCTGGTCCTGACGGCTTACCAGCAGAAATATATAAAATTCTACAGGAATCTTTAGGTCCAATATTAATAGAACTATTCAATGAAGTTCTAAAAAGTGCGAAAATACCGGCCTCATGGGAAGAAGCAATCATTACATTGGTTCCTAAGGAAAATTCAGATTTGGCGTTTATTAAAAATTATAGACCTATTTCACTACTAAATTTGGATTACAAAATTTTTATGGCTATAATGGCTGAGAGACTCAAAAGATTCCTAGTAGAATTTATACATACAGACCAAAATGGTTTCTTGCCAAAAAGATATATAAGAAATAATGTTAGGATTGTATTAGATGTATTGGAATATTATGAGGTTCATAATGAAGAACAAATGGGGCTAATCTTTCTTGATGCACAAAAAGCATTTGATAATGTTAAATGGGATTTTATGCTTAACCAACTGGTGTATATGGACTTTGGGGAGAATTTTATAAATATGTTCAAAGCAATCTATTCCAAACAGGTAGCCAAAGTAATAATCAATGGAGAAACAACTGAAAGTTTTCAAATTCAAAAAGGTACAAGGCAAGGTTGTCCACTATCCCCGTTACTGTTTGTATTGTCCCTGGAGGTATTAACTAGAACAATTCGGAAAGATGATCAAATTAAAGGATTGGAGATTAAGAGAGAAATATTTAAAATACAAGCCTTTGCAGATGACCTTGTCTTCATAATTGAAGAGCCCCTACAATCAGGGACAAGGCTAATGGAAGAACTTGGTGAATATGGTGAAATAGCAGGCCTAAAGATAAACAAGGAAAAAACTAAAATGCTTGTTAAGAACATGACTAGAGCACAGACAAATGAATTAGTTGATAGATTAGGCATCCAGACCACAAAGAAAATAAGATATCTAGGGATACAGTTAACAGCTAGATGTGCCATACTTAAAGGAGACAATTATGATAAACTAATGGAGCAGATTAAAATTGACCTGGACAGGTGGACATACTTACAGCTTTCCTTTATGGGAAGAATTGCTGTAATTAAAATGAATGTATTACCCAAAATACTATTTTTGTTTCAATGTATACCGATCAAATTAGATAAGGATTTTTTTCCAAAATTTTAATAAAACCATACTCAAATTTATTTGGCAAGGGAAAAAAGCAAGGATTAAGTTAAAATTATTGCAAGATTCTAAGGAGAGGGGCGGATTTAGTCTCCCGGATTTGGAAAAATATTATCAAGCTACAATATTAACATGGGTGCGGGACTGGATACAATTAAAAAATAGGAGATTATTAAAATTGGAAGGCCATGATATGCAGATTGGATGGCACGCCATATTATGGGATGAAAAATACAGGGTTCACCAGTACTTCCGGAGGCATTATATTAGAAGAGCGCTAATAGATGTTTGGGTTAAAATTAGGCAAAATTATATGCAAGTTCCAAATTGGATTTCAACATTGGAAATGCACATACATCCAATGTTCATACAATTAGGGAAAGTAATAATGTATAAAGATATATTAGACGAGAGAGGAGAATTGAAATCAAGGAAAAAACTCCAGGAAGAAGGGATAAAACTAGAATGGTGGGCTTATCTTCAATTAGAATCTCGATATAGGAAAGATAAAAAAGATTGGGGTATAAAAACAGAGTTGACAGAGTTAGATAAAATATTATTAGGAACCGAAAATAAAATAATTAAAAGAATATATCACTACCTTCTAGATCAGGCAATGTTTGAAGAACAGGTTAAGGAAACTATGTTAACGTGGAGTAGGGATTTTGGCTTTAATATAGATTTACATATTTGGCAAGAATTATGGGAAAGAAACAGAAAACTCACTTTAGCCACTTCTTATAAGGAAAATCTCTATAAGATGTTTTATAGATGGCATTTCCCACCAACGAGGTTAGCCAAAATGGGCTCAAATCTTTCACCTATATGTTGGAAATGTAAAACAGCAATAGGGACCTACTATCACATGTGGTGGGAATGCCCTAAAGCCCATGATTATTGGAATAGGATAAGAAAATGGTTGAAAGAAATATTAATATTGGAGATAGAGCTTAAACCTGAATTATTTCTATTGGGTATAACCATAGATAAATACGATAAGGGTATAGTTTATTTGTTACTGCACATCTTGACTGCTGCTAGATTGGCTTTTGCACAAAAATGGAAGAACAAAGAAACTCCTACAGATGAAGAGATACTACACAAAATACTATCTTGTGCTGAAATGGACAGGCTCATGATGGAATTGAAAGATAAAAGCGAATCAGAATATTTTGAAATCTGGGATAAATTGTATCATTGATGGGAATCGAGGAGGACTGTTGGGGTTATAGATTAGCGATAAGGCAGAAATATATATATATTTTAGGTTAGCAAATAGAGAAAATGTATTTAGTATTGTATAAAAACGCTTGTATATATTTAATGAGATAAAGAATTGAATTTAAGAGGAGAAATAATTTGATAGAAATGTTCAAACTGGAATGTTGCGACATGTCCAATTATTTTTATATATATATATATTTAATATTGTCTCTGATTTATATGTGTTATGTTTGTATTATTTGTATTTGAATAAAATAAAAAAAGTTTTAAAAAAAGATGGCAGTTCTGACACACACAGCCCGTCTTTTATAATTATCTCATTGTTTGTAAAGTCCATCCGTTTTCTTTTTCCTTTGATGTCAAATAATCAACATTGGCATAAAGTTCTGGTCTATTTGTCTAATTAATTTCATATAACATTAAAAGAACTTTTGCCAATACCAATATTTCAAAATTATATCTTTAACTGTCTCAAATACGGTTTTTAAAAAGGTAACTGGACTGTTTATTCCTTGAGGAAGAAGAAGAAAATGTTTCATGTCTCATCCAAGAAACTTCATCAGTTGTGATTTATTGTCTATCTGTCCGTCTCTCTCTCTCTCTCTCTCTCTCGTCTTTCTGTCTGTCTGTCTGTCTGTCTGTCTGTCTGTCTGTCTGTCTATCTATCTATCTATCTATCTATCTATCTATCTATCTATCTATCTATCTATCTATCTATCTATCTATCTATCTATCTATCTATCTATCTTTTACTGAGGAATAATTCAAATCATGAACTAAGTACTTTGTTTTGTCAGTCAATGAGTCCATGTTTTGAAGTCTACTTCTTTTAGGCAATTATATTTTCCCATCATTTATGTATTAAGTTTATATGCCCATTTCACTATCAAGTGACTTTGGGCGGTTTAATATGATATGATGCACAGAATAACTGTTAGTTGCTTAATTGTTATTGTGTATATTCAGATCACCCTGCTGTTCCCCACATGATAACTATACAGGTAGTCCCCAACTTACAGCCACTTGCTTAGTGACCATTCAAAGTTACAACAGCACTGAAAAAAGTGATTTGTGACCATTTTCCACACCTACAATTATTGCAGCATCCCCATGATCACATGATCAAACTTCAGATGGTTGGCAACTGGCATGTATTTATGACGGTTGCAACCTTACGATAAGTAAAGTCAACGGGGAAGCCAGATTCACTTAACAACCGTGTTACTAACATAATAACTACAGTGATTCACTTAACAACTGTGATAAGAAAGGCTGTAAAATAGGCAACCCTCACAACAACTATTTTGCTTAGCAACAGAATTTTGGGCTCAATTATGGTTGTAAGTTGAGGACTACTTGTATTGCCATATTGATCTTAAGGTTAAGTAGCAATGAAAAACTAAGGCGGTTTAAGTGGACACAAGTATTTAGGCAGTTAAGCAGTTAGGGGTTGAGTTCCAACCGCTTAAGTTCAACAAGAGAATATGCGGAGGTACAATTTCCTGCTCAATGTAAATGCATACAAGATCAATGGAAAAAAATCACAATTATGAGTAAGCAGTCTGTAGTTAACAGTTTCCATTATTTTTTTCTTTTTTAAAAAGATATTTTAAAAAGATATTTTTAGAATTATGAAATACAAAAGAAAAATGGTCTACATTGGATAACAACAGTTGAATAACAAAAAGAGAAACAATTAAATATAAACAAGACTTAAATACAAACATTCTCAGAAAACTCTCTCCCCTTCCCTTCCATTTATTTCCCTAACCACTAACCACAACTTAGATACTTAAACTTTACATTATACATTAAACATTATTGTTAGTATTGATTTAAATCCTTTCATTCATTATTCTTATTGGTTCCATAACTTTGTTCCTAAAAGCAGGTTCTAAATATTCTAAATTTGACATGCAATACAATGAATAGTTTGCTACTTTATGGCTGAGAAACTTGAAGACTCTGAAAAAGGCAGAGGCTTGGACATGACTGAATGGCTGACGACGATAATAATGTATAGTATATACAGGAACCATTCTTGCTTAAATTTGGCTAGATTTCTATGATGGATGTAAACTGGCAATCTTTCCATTGCTGGCAATCTTTCCATTCTCCAATTTTGGTATCCCAGTCTGGTATTGTCAGCAAAGTTCCTCCTTTCCAATGTTGTGCCAAATTTATTTTTGCAGCTGTTAGCATATCTTTTAATAAATTGTGATATTTTTCATTTATGCTTCATTTATGCCTAATTATACCTATTTGTAGGTCCAGTTCAAAATTTGTTTTTTAGGATTTTCTTAATATTTTGAAGAATTTCTTTCTAATACTTTTAAGGGATACACACACACACACACACACACACACATGTAAACCACCACATAGGGTAAAATGTTCCTTCTTTTTTTATGGCATTTCCAATATTTATTGTTAATATGATTTCTTTTATATTTTTTCTTTAATCTATTTTAGGTTCTATAACTCGGCATGATATAGATTCTCCACCAGTTTCGGAGCATGTGGTCAGTATTTACAAGTATGAAGATATTTTTATGCCTTCAGCTGCCTATCAGACTTTTTCATCTCCTTTTTGTTTGTTACTTATTGTTGCTCTGACATTCTATATATTGATGGGAACCCCATGACATCCCGTATAATATTATGACAGATTGAAATTATTTGTCAGACAGTGTTGGTTAAAATTCTACTCTTTTCTATTGGAATTTATATTAGAGGACAATTTAATCATTCAGATTGTGAACAATAAACCTGAGGCATAAATATGTCCCAAATAATTTCAAGATTTGAAATATGTGCCAAATAATTCCAAGATTTGAAATCAATACAGCAAGTGTTTGTACTTATTTCTGATATATAGTTAGTCTATGTTTCCAAACATATTTTTGGAAATATAGACTAAATATATATTAGAAGTGTTCAGTAAGGTGCAAACACTTGCTGTATTGATTTTCAAATCTTGGAATTATTTTATGCTGCTTACTCGATATTACTTAGACATTTACAAATGTGTAAGTAACACTAAGTAAACAATATAAAACAAGGTAAGGGTTGCCTGTAATGTAATGTAAACATACATAACTTTTACTGTTTGAAAAAAACTACAGTATGATAATGTGATATGAGAAATATATACAATTACATTTCCTAATGTTTAATTAGCTTTCATCTAAGGAAATATAAATAAGATGTTGGTGAAATTAGATATATGTTATGTTAGTTTTTTGCTTTGAAAGCCATAGTGACTACATTAAATTTTACTTTTCCAGATAAAGTAGTATTTACGCTTATATCAACAACCTTTTTAGTCAATGTTCTATGTTTGCTGATGTTTAAGAAATAAATAATGACTTATATTTTTGGTAGCTGAACTGAATGGTGTATGTGCTTGCTCTGATCTGCATCTGGATCTGATAAAAGGATTGACTGGTACTGCCTACTAAGCTCTTCCTAGTTGCTTGAGGGTCCTCCTTTGGAGCTCTTGGGAAGGGAGCTAGCAAAGTTTTCCTGGTTTCTGCTTTGAAGTGTGCTGGACATTTGCTGGGTATGTGTTTAGTTGATTTACAAGTTCTACATTTTGTTGCTATGTCAAATGCTTTAGTTTTCATCAGGCACAATCTTGCTATGTACCCAAGGGACTCACAGTTGTGCTTCTTTGCTTCTCTTAACAGAGCTCTTGGTTGCTCCAATTTTTAGGGGTTCTCCCCCATTAGATTCCATGGAAGTAATTAGAAGGGGCATGGGGAAAGAAAGGCTGTAAATTCTTTCCCCCTTACCATTTTTCCCCTGCCTCAATTCTTCCAATTATTATACAATGTTGATATAGCTCTTCAAGGTGTTTGAGGTGTCTTGCCTCACCAGCTCATCTTTCAAATTTTTGTCCAGTTTTCTCTTAATTGATCAATTAAATTAATTTGTTCCATCCTATATCACCAGTAAGTAATTTAAAATATGAATTATACTTTATTTTCCTCTGGACAAGATTTATGGCATCTTTTATGGCCTCCCTGTCCCCTCCTATGTAACATATATATGAAGCTACTGGGCATCTGATGGTTTGTGATAAGGTATCATCCATATGCTGATGATATTTAGCTTTATATGAGGGCAATGCGGAAATAACCTCCATTTGGTTATCAATCAATCAATCAATTCAATTTATTACAGCCAAAGGCCACACATAAATCAAACATCCAACTAAAACAAAACTAGACAGAGCCATCACAAGAGGACATAGCAATACATCACAATCAATGGTGCAATCAATGGGCGACCAAGGTTTGCCTAGTTTTACAGGCAGTATATCAAAAACAAGCTATCTTCAGAAACTGAATCATACTGCCCTGACACTAAAAATACAATGAGTTTAGTCTAAAACTGGATAAAACACGTGATAAAATCAATTTTAAAAGATTATTAAAAAGATCTAAAATTGATTATGTTTCTGGTGAATCCCCAATGCTGCAGCACAGAATCTGGCCACCTGCGCCGTGATCTCTGCCTGCTCATCCTTAAGCAGCCACTGGAGATAGATACTTTCCGAATGACCAGGATATCTATTGATTATGGGGAGGATATGGTAGAAGGAACATCAAAGGAGTATGTGTCCAATGGTCTCCACCTCTCCTGAGCCACAAGAGCAGAGTCTTTCAGACAGTGGTGTCTTTTTGTACTTGCCGTACAAGACGGCCGATGGAAACGCATGGAACCGAGCAAGCGAGAATGCTTTCCGGTAACTCCAACTGTCTAAGATACCTGGCAGGTGTAACCACGTATCTAATAGAGTCTGGAGCCAGAAACAGCGGAGCTATACCTAAGTCCGCTTGCCTCTCGATGTCCTCTACCCTTTGACGCAAGGTTTGTTTTGCTTGGTCGTAGTCCAATTTGAGAATTGAGACTGATGAGAAGCCTAGTTTGGCAAGGTTGGACTCAACTGCCTTGATCCACGAAGAGGAAAATTTATCTTGTAGAATTAATGGAGCAAGGCCTTGCGGAAAGCAATTAAGCCGTAGCCAGATGTTTAAGGAAGCTATACCGATTCTTGCTTCGACTTTTATCAATCCTGTCTCCAGGCGCAAAAGTGCATTAGGAACACAGTGAGGCATCTGGAGAATTGTTCTGATAAATTTGGATTGAACTCTTTCCAGTGGGGTAAAACACGAAGCTGAGGGTCCGAGCAAGGTCCTGTAGAGAAGCTGTGCTAGCGACTTGGCCAGAAAGAGCTTAATTGCAGCTGGAACATAGTGTCCTCCCTTTGTGCAGAAAAATTTAAGAATGGCATTCGCTGATTGTTGGCCAGAGGCAGCAGCGTATTCTCCATGGGCTTTTTGTGAGCCGGTGGCATGGATGACCACCCCCAGGTACTTAAAGGTGGTTACGTGCTCTATTTTGTGGCTATAAGTACCATGTGTACTGTTTTGGCCTTTTGGCAAAAGCCATAACCTTTGTTTTCTCATAGTTTATGTCCAGTTTGTTATATTTGCAATACTGGACAAGGGCTTGCAAGGCTCTTTTAAGGCCAACTGGAGTCCTGGAGAGAATCACAGTGTCATCTGCATAGAGCAGCAGAGCAATGCTTTGGTCACCTATTTTTTGGGGGTGGTAATTTGGATTATTCAACCATTTTACCATGTCATTTATATAAAAATTAAAAAGCAAGGGGGCCAAAATGCACCCCTGTTTAACCCCCTTTTGGGTTTCAACTGACCTCGAGAGAGACCCTTGCATATTACACCTCATCTTGAGGGATGTTTTGGTATGTAAGGCACGTAACAGATGGAGGAGTCTGTGATCAATTGAGGCAGCTTCCAGCTTCTCCCAAAGCTTAGTCCTTGTAACCTTAAGCTGCCTTAAGATCTATAAAGGCAGCGTATAATGATACAGGTCTATCTGATGCGTATTTTTCAATCAAATGATGAAGAACTAAGCACTGATCTATGGTGCCTCTCCCCTCTCTGAACCCGGCTTGTTCTTCAGCAATCAAGTTCTCAAGGTCCAGCCACTCCTTTAATTTCTCTTGAAGGTATTTGACATAGAGTTTGCTGAATATATTTAGCAGACTTATTGCTCTGTAGTTGGCAAGGTCATCTCTCTTTCCCTTTTTATAAATTGGGACCACAATTGCCAAGCCCCAATCCTCTGGGACATGGCCGGTGGAGTCAATATAGGTGAATAACGCTGCCAGAATGGTATCCACCACTCCATATTATTCTTTAATAATTTGGCCGAAATAAAGTCAGCTCCTGGAGCCTTCCCGGTCCTGAGTTGGCCAATGAGGGATTTGATTTCAGACTCTGAAACTGGAGGCCACTCAAGTAAATCCTTCATTATAGACTTTGTACTCTTGCTGGAGGGGTCTTCATACATTCTCCAAAAATGGAGTTCCCAGGTTATAGGAGATATATGACAGTCTAATGGGGTGTAGATTCTTTCAGAGTGGCAAGCTATTAGACGCCAAAATAAAGAAGAGTTCTTTTGCTTTGCTGCCATGATGAGCTGTTCCCAGGAAGACCTTGTGTCTTCTCTTCTTGAATGCAATCAATTGCTTGAATTGTTTTTTAAGTGTAAGTAACTGATTAAGAATTGCTTTATTGCCATATCCAGTCTCACTTTTGTACTCCTTGTATGCCAAGTTAAGGGCTTTCTTGGCTTCTACGCAATCCTTATCAAACCATGGTTTGGAGGTGGTACAGGACCTCTTAGCTGAGAAATTTTGGTCATGTGCTAATAATGGTTGTAGCTCATAAACTAAACTTTTATATAATTCTAATAAATCTTGAGTTGGGTTGGCTGATATAAAGGCTTCGTGGATTTTTTGAAAATTATCCTCTGTTAGGGCTCTCCTTACCTTCTGATCAAGTTGTTGGGTCCATTTGACCCGGCATCTTGTTAGGCCAGCTGTAGAGATTGCAGGGATAAAATGGTCCTTGGAGGGTATCTGCCTGATAAAGGGCTTCATGTTTATACACAGAGGAAGATGATCACTTTCTAGGTAAGGCAGGACTTCAAAATTTTCTATATGATGTACTAAGTCCATAGAAGTTAAGATGTAGTCAGTGGTGCTAGTTTTGGACCCTGCTATGAATGTAAACTCGCCAGGATAGTCACCAGGCCATGAACCGTTAGATATAAAGAAGTTAAATTTATTTGCCAACTTGGCAAGACAGAGGCTAGCATAATTAGCTCTAATGTCTTTAGAGAGTCGTATGAGGGGGGCGTTGATTTGTATAGGGACCTCCGATGGTGGATATTGATGATGTTTCATGAATAATGTATAATCATCTGGTCCCAAACTGGCATTAAAGTCTCCCCCTAGTAGGACCCTGGCATTTGGGTGTTCCGTGAGTTGTTTATTAATGTAGTGTTCCAACTCCAGTCATACAGCAGTGGTTTCAGCTTTTCTTAGTGAAGAAGGGAGGTAAACATTAATTATCAAAAGCAGGACTGAGTCCCACTTGAGGAGAAGTGCCATAGCTGAATGGTTTAAAGGGGTAATAAGTGTTGACTCTGCTCTCAAGTTGGTAGAAATAAATATACCCAGTCTCCCTGGGTCTCTGCCTGGCCTTGCTTCCAGCTTATATGCATGAAAGCCATTAAGCAGGAGATCATCAGTAGTCCAAGTCTCTTGCACCAATATAATATCCTTACCTTTCAGAGGATCGAGTGGTTAAGGCCTCTGAAACGATACCACCCGGCTACATTCCATGACATGATGTTTAAAGTGTTTTTCTTGCACTGACCTTCATATAGTCAGTTCAAATTCTCCATAGGGGCACTTGGAGGATCGTTATGATAATTGTTATTTGATGTATTAGCTTGAGTAGTTATTTTCAATGCTTCTTTTAAATCATCCAGTCTCTGTGTATAATTAGCTTGCTCAGGATCAGGCAATATATCGTTAAAGTCTATCAACATTTCTTCTGGCACGCCCTCAGCAGAATCAGTGACTGTGGTAACTCTGTTTGTGGATCACTTCTCTGTTTTCTCAAGGTTGATTCAGCTACCCGTGTTTCGCGCTTATCAGTATGAGGTCTGTTGCCGTTTGGATTTAAAGCAATTGTTCCCTCATGGAGAGACTGTCAACCAGGAGTGGGCACAGGTTCCCTGAGCGGAAAACATATATTGGGAATATTTAAAAAGTGCTCAGGAAGTGCTTCATTCTAAGAAGCATTGAGGGAATTATGGACTGCTTGAAGGATAGCAAAATCCGCATGTATTGCCTTCTTGTGGGCAGCCACTCTGCATGTAATAAATCAATCTGCATGCACTCGCAGCGGAGCAGCTGGCTCAGAGACTGCCTAACAGCTTTTCTATCACTCCAACATCCTCTATTCCATCTGTTGTCATAGATTTGCAAGGTAACCTGGTTTGTCTGTAAACTGAGGTTATAATGGTCACCTCTAGAACTGTCTGAGTGTTGTTTTCTTTGTGAATATTCTTTTCTCTCTCGTTTGTAGGAGAGAGAGAGGGGCCTATTATAGTTTCCATTTCTCCATTAGCCATCCCATGTATCATTAAGTGTTCTCCTGGGTACTTCTGCAATGTTTATTTGACTGCTGATAAACTTTGCAAAAGACTCTTTCAAGCAGTCAACCTTATTTGTGACAGTTGATAAAAGTTCGTAGATTGAATTTACGGTTTGAGCTGTGAGCAAACATTGTCTGGAAAGGAGATCTGTTTCATTCTCCCTTACTATGTTTGTTACTATCCCATCCTGTGCTGGAAAAGTGGGTGAGGAATTCCAGGGAGGGGAGCTATTTTCTGTGAGAGAAGCAAAAAGTTCTATATGCTGTTTGCTTTCAAGTTCAGTTTGTAAATCCCATCCCAATGAGTCACTTACAGATGAGTTACTTCCTGGAGCAGGCTGTCTAATTGCAGTGGAATCTTCCATTTTCTGCTGCTTCAGTGGCTTGGAAGAACTCTGTGCTGCCGAATGAACACGCTGTCTCTTTCTCCTTTTCCCCATTCTTGGTAATCCTGGCTTGTGGAATTGTTAAAATGTAGGTAAAACAATGGTGGCCTCTCCAGTATATATCCTTTGTAAAAAGTCTTTGACTATTATAAAAAGTCAAACAAGGGTTAAAACAGGTTTAAAAATAGGTTAAAAAGGGTTAAAAATAGGTTAAAATAGGTTAAAAATAGGTAGGTTAAAATGCAGTGTTAAAAGGGGTTAAAAAGTTAAAATTAAAAAGAAAGAAAATAAAAGAAAGCTTTTGCTTTTGGAGGAGCTCTTTACACCTTTGATGACACCACCATCTTGGCTCCTCCCCCCCCACCTTCCAATTTGGTTATCAATGACAGACACTTGCAGATACAGAACTTTTATTATACATATTAGAAAACTACAACATTACATTACTTTTTGACACAATCACCATTCAATTTGAGGCACTTGTCATAATGTCTTACAAGGTTTGAAATTCCTTAGTAGTAGTCACTTGGCATCAAATCTGGGCTATGAGGAGGTGATCAAAACCATCCCAATGGAACTGCTTCAAAAGTTCTTGGGTGCATCTAGCCGTGTGCAGGCGAGCATTATCATAAACCAACACCACACTGGAAGTCAGCATGTCCCAATGCTTATTATGGATGGCTCGTCTGAGTAGACTTCTGAATTGATGGTCAAACCATGCTCCATGAACTTCACTAGCAGTACTTCTTTGGTATCTTCACATTTGGCAGGATTTTCTATGGCACCACTTCCAATGTGGTATTGGTTCACGATAATGCTTGCTTGCCTACCGCTAGACGCACCCAAGAACTTTTGAAGCAGTTCCGTTGGGATGTTTTTTTTTAATGATATTTTATTAATTTTCCAATTTTACATTTAAGTATTTCAAAAGCAACGTGGTGGCTGGGTTAATCAATAGTTCAATAACATACAAAAATCTTTAGTACGAATCTCAAGTTACAACATCAAATATTTCCTCTCTTTTTCCCTTAATATCTATTATCTCATATTTAAGCTAATACAGTTCTTATTATATCAACTAAGTAAAAACATCATTATTACATTTATCAATAAATTCTTAGCTTATACATATCTTAATTACCTTTACATTCAATCTTCATAGACAATCAATGTCCTGTTATTCATTTTTCCCCAATTTTTAGTTTCCCATCAATATTCAAATTTAACATTTAATATTTATAATTTCCAAGCTTTAGGTAACCAAAATTTCCCTTATCTCAATTCCTAACAGAATCTAATATTCAAAATACACATCTTATCTATTTGAATATAGTCTTGTTCTATTTCCTAAAAGTTATCTATTTCCTACCATATTAAATCATCTAATTAATAATACAGTATCCCCTTTAATAAATCAAAATCATTATATATATTGTCTGGGTTAATCAATAAATCAAACATATTTATAATATTTTTTTTCTTTTGGGTCTAATTTTTAAATATTAAACAAATAGAATCCTTATTTTCAACTAGTTTCCAAATATTTCTGTAAATTTCTGTAAATTTTTTTGACTTTCAGGGGAAGATGGCAGATTGAACACTGCTTGGCCACGGAGTGGTAGTCAGTCTGCCATCTTCCTCTGGAAGTCAAAATATTTTACAGAAGGCTTGAAAGTGTAGCAAGCAGGAAAATAATGAAAAGATAAAATGTTTTAATTTGTGTTTTACATCTGTTTGGCTAAGCAGTTAAAAAAGAGCCAAGGCAAAGTGATTCCTACGATCTGGAACAAAGAGAGAGACATGAGATTGCTTTAACTGTTTCTCCTTACACTTGTTCCTCTTCCTCATGGAGAGCTGCAATACAGCGATCTCTGGCAATTGTGAGGGAAATCAGGAGATGGGGAAATTAGCCATATATGCCTGCAATGGAGCCTTTTAAATGACACTGGGTTATCTCCCCTTGTTAAATGTTTTTGGAAATTACCTATGGATTGGTTCCTAGAAGTTAAGACAGCTGCAAAATGATAATACTTGTGACTGTCTTCAACCCTCAATATAACATGAGTTATTTTTAAAAAACCTTTTAAGAACTTAAAATCAGAATCAAAAAGCAAGACAAGGTTTTTGTTATGAAAAGTTTTAAGGACTCATAAGATTGGACTTTTGGACTTTGAATATTAAGATTTTGAAATTATTTTTAAAGAATAAGTACAAAGAAAAATGTTTTTGAGATGGGAGTTAGACAAGCAATATATAATTGCCTTTGCTAGCTTTCTAGTTGCACCTTGCATCAGCCAGGGCCACCTGTCAGCCGTTGCAGGAAAAAGTGGACCCAGGATCCAGGGAGAAAACACAGAAGTGACAGGAAGAAAGGAAAATGTCCATGCACTGCTGGGCCTATCTGGCTGAGGTCTTCCATCCCACAGTGGATTTCTGTGTGCCAGTGGGCCTGACTGGCCAGAGCCTCCTGGATTATGGGGTTGACAATTGCAGTGCTCTTATGTTTTTAAGAGCAGGTGTGCTGTCAAAAGCCCATGTCACCCTGAGGGTGCTGCAATGCTGAGAAATTTGAGCACGGGTCGTTAGTCCCTTTTTTCAGTGCCCACATAAGAGGGAGGAGCCAAGATAATGACACAATAGTTACTTATTAAAAACAGCTCCTGGATTGAAATAGGCCTTACTATTTTTGCCCCCTAAATGCCATCCAGGGGCAAGAACCTGCAATAATCTCAGCAACATTACTAGAACTCTATGAAGATTCTCAGTCATCCAGGTCATAGTTGTCCCAAGGATGCTTTTTCACAAGGCAACTGGACTTTCTTGTTTTTCTTTTTTCTTTGAAGGAATGGAAGGATTTATACTCCTTGCAGACAGCTGGTCATTTGCATTCTTTTAGAGAATCATTGATGCCACCTGGAGTTTTATCTGTGTCATCTGAGTTTAAAAGAGAAAGGCCACTCTTTCGAAGACAGCAAAGTCCACATTTTGGACAGAGAGGAACACTGGTTTGAAAGAGTGGTCAAAGAGGCCATCTATATCAAAATTGAACAGCTCTCTCTCAACAGAAGGAGAAGGATCTGACATCATCTATCTCCAGTCTACAACACAGTCCTTTCAACAGTTCCAAGAAGGCTCCACACCCATTTACACTACTCAGGTGACCCTGACGACACAGATAAACCTCCAGGTGGCATCAACGACTCTCTAAAAGAATGCAAATGACCAGCTGTCTGTAAGGAGTATAAATACTTCCATTCCCCACCATCCAGTCAGAGCTGAAGAAGCTTCTTGGATGAGAAGCAAAACATTTTCAAAGAAAAACAAAAATTCCAGTTGCCTCGTAAAAAAGCATCCTTGGGTTTATTAGAACTCATAAATCTAACCAGGCAGAAAAACAGATGAGTAACAGAACAACAGAATACCAGAGTTGGAAGGGACCTTACAAATCTTCTAGTCCAACCCCATGTTCAAGCAGAGACCCTATACCAATTCAGACTATCCAATCTCTTGTTAAAAACCTCCAGTGATGGCACACCCACAACTTCTGGAGGCAAGCAATTCCACTGATTAATTGTTCTCACTGTTAGGAAATTTCTCCTTAGTTCTACATTGGATCTTCCTTTATAAATTTCATCCACTACTTGATCTGCCCTCCGGCGCTTTGGAAAATAAGTTGACCCCCTTTCTTTGTGACAGCCCCTTACATACTGGAAAACTGCTATCATGTCATCCCTAGTTCTTCTCTTTGTTAGACTAGAATAACAAGTTCCTGCAACTGTTCTTCATATTTTAGCCACCAGTCCTATAAACATCTTTCTTCTCTTTTCAACATAGAGTCTCAACAGCTTTTTCTGTGTCATGGTGATCAAAACAGGCTACAATATTCCAAGTATGGTCTTACCAAAGCATTATAAAAGCTGTACTTCACATAATCTCGATTTTACTTCTGTGTTAATGCAGCCTAGGACTGTGTTGGATTTTTTAAGAGACATAGCACATTGCTGCCTCACTTTTAGTAGTTGTCCACTAGGACTCCTACATCCCTCTCACAGTTACTGCTATTGAGCCATGTGCCACCTATATCTGTGGGTTTGGTTTTTCTTGGTTAGGTGTAAAACCATACTAAATTGCATTTTGTTGCATAGGGCCCAGCATTCAAGTCTGTCAAGTTCCTTCTGGATCTTCAGTCTGTCTTCTAAAATGTTAGCTATTCCCCCCAGCTTGGTGTCATCTACAAATTTGATGAGTTCCCCTTCTATCCCCTCATCTAAATCATTTATGAATACTGGGCCTAAGACAGAACATTGGAGTGCCCCACTGCATCCTCCATGTAGATGTCGTCCCACCAAGGACATGGTGAGTGCAGCTGGTCAGCTCCTTATGAATCCATCTTGTGGCGATGTTGTCTAACCTACATTTTTCTAGTTTATCAAGTAAGATAAACTCTTACCTCCCCACCACAGAGGCAACTAAATGTGAATAATGGATCCATGGCCTCAGGCTCCCTTCATCTCCAAAGACTGTAATAAGGCAGAACTGAGCCAGAACACTGGCCCCCTCTTCAATTTAAATTATTTCCCAGGGCACAAAGCAAACCTCCTGGAGCATGGTCCCAGTAATGTTTCCAACAATAATATCAACTACACCTTTCCAACCTTGCCTGTTGTCTATAGAAGCACTGATTTTATATTGCAATGATTAAATTAAATTGCACTTAAGGCTGACAGCCTTCAACAAACCCTGGACTTACAAATACTCCAGAGCAATTAGGGATTAATATGTCAACAGTCACATCAGCATTTTGGCAGCTGGTGTATCCAGACATCTGGAAGCAGTTAATTTAGTTAAGCCCTGCCATGTGCTCTAGTAACATCATTTCCTCCTGGATATCCATTGGGATAGCCACAGATGGAAAAATCAGAGGCTTATCATGACTTCTCTGTGTCAGTTCCTAAACCAGGGGTCTTCAAACTTGGCCCTTTTATGACTTGTGGACTGAGGAATTCTAGAAGTTGAAGTCCACAAGTCATAAAAGGGCCAAATTTGAAGACCCCTGTCCTAAATTAACAAAGTAGAGCAATTGACTTGAAAATTTTTCACTATCTAGCAAGCTCAAGAAATGCCAAACAGATATTATAAAGTTTTCATCAAATAGTTTTTCTTCCTAGACTTATTAAAATAAAATAATTTTTGTGACAGAATTATCACATTCAGTTTGTTAGAGTCTTTAAGGATGATTAGTGTGTAATCTTATTACTAGCACCAAGTGATAAAGGTCCTGACCTTGCAGATAATAAAAACATTCATTCCAAAAGTAATAAATTAGCCAGATTTGCAAGCAGTAAAGAGGTTAAGCAAACACCAAGAGAGAGAACTACAAACTTAGAATTCATTATTTTAGAAGAAAAAAATAGAAGAAATTAAAATAGCAACTATGACATGCCCTCCTAGTGTTGATAGTGAAATGGATGTTCAGCATCAATTTATTTATACCTGCCCCCTGAGCTGCAAGCCAACTCTCATTATTGTTTCTCCTACTAAGACTCTGAGAGCTCAATACCAACAATCTTCAAGGAACCCAAGTATTACCAAACTGCTGATATTAAAAAAAAAACTGTCCTCCAAACATAACGAAGCACAGTCAAACAATAAAAAAATCCCACTTTGGAAATGTACCAGTTTGGAAAACTGAGGAGCTTCCTCTGGTCCCATGGAATCTGACTTTTAGCAGACACAGGTTCCCTCATTCTTACTTATAAAGGACAAGCCAAAGGATGTTTGCTCTGCTAAAGAGTTGGCATTTCTGCTTGCCAACGATCTGAATGTTGCTGCACTGAACCTTTTGATGGACAAACAGAAGAGAAGGTTAAGCAGGAACTTGATAGTACCACATCTCCCCTCCCCACAGATAGAGACACAACTGCAACTGCCTCAACCATCAACTAATATGAACCTACTACCCCTACAAAAATCACCCATCCAGTTCCAGGTGTACAGTGCCTCTGCTTCACATCCAAGCAACCAGCATAGAATCAATCTCTTAACCTTGAATATCTCTGGATGGTTTACATACATCAGAGAACCCTGTCTTATTACCAATGAAGGTGAATATGTGTGTCCCAGGATAATGTTGCATGATCCAATCTGGGTTGGTCACAAAGACCAGAGGTTTAGTTTTCTCGGTTTTTGGACTCATGCTGGAGTCCATCCTCAGGGAATTTCTCTGTAGCAAAGTGTGTGCTTTGAGCTATTCTGTGTGTGATATTTATATGGTGCCTGGTTGGGTGTAGCTTTCCAGTTGTTGATTGGGGTGTTGATGGCTGGCTATTAAGTTGTTGGCTGTCATTTCCTTGTGCTGCCAAGCCCTCACCTCCTAAGTATTTGATAAGCTGGTGGTAAATCAGCACTCCTGTTGACTGATGAGGGGCCCATTTCACAAATTTCAATCACTTCCCTGGCTGTTTTTGTGTTTGTTTGTCCAACAATCTTAGTAGGTACAAAATTGAATGGATGTCATCGTTCATTGCAATGTGAGGCTACCAATGAGTTTGGATCTTCACGTCTGACCTCGTACTTGCGTTCTTGCAATCTGGTGGTTAGCTCTTCCCTGTCTGTCCTACAGTATATAGTCACAGGGGCAATCCCTGCAGGGGATCCTGTAGATTACATTGCAAGTATCTCCCACCTCCAAGCTAGCTTTACAATACATAATTTGTCCTCGTATGGTAGCCTATGGGCAGTGTGCGATGCCCACTTGCAGATCTTGGAAGCTGCATTCTACTGCTTCCAAAATGTTTTTGATGTATGTCGGAGTGTGCCTTATTGACTTTCTTTTCCATCATGACATTATACTCCTCCAGGAACCATGGACATTTGATGACCTATCAATACATGGATTTCATTCATATGAGCAAAACAAAGAGTAAAGCATGGAAGAGCAAAAGGTGACTTTGGGGTCCTAGTTTTTATTACAAGTAGTCCTCGACTTATGACCACAACTGAACCCAAAATTTTTGTTGCTAAGCAAGACAGTTGTGAGTTTTACAACCTTTCTTGCCATAGTTGTTAAGTGAATCACTGCAGTTGTTTAGTAACATGGTTGTCACGTGAATCTGGCTTCCCAATTGATTTTGCTTGTCAAAAGGTCACATAAGGTGATCACATGACCCTGGGACAGTGCAACCATCATAAATACATGCTAGTAGCCAAACATATGAGTTTTGATCACATGACTATGGGGATGCTGCAATGATCATAAGTGTAAAAAACAGTCATAAGTCATTTTTTTCAGTGCCATTATAAATTTGAATGGCCACTAAATGAATGATTGTAAGCTGAGGATTACCTGTACACTCTGTACCATTTCAAGGCCTCTCCCTCCACTCAAGACAAATGCCATGGCAATATTAATACAATTTAACTATGGTGCCCTGTTGATAATAAATGCTTATATGCCCTCAATATCATCAGTCGTTTTAATGTTGGAAGTGACCACAAAATGGTACAAGCTAAAGTGAAGGTTGACTTTAGAAAAAACATGTGAAAATGATAAAGATGTCACAAAAAACAAAAATAAAGAGTGATAAGCTGTTAGGGGAGAACAATTTTGAGATTAATCTGTCAAATTGCTTTGCTCTATTGCAAGATTTGGAAGAGATGAACATTATGGACTAAAATGAACTAATAGTCAAAAACATTCTTGAATCTGCAACATCTATAACACTACCAGAAAAACACTTGGTAGAGTCAAAAATCTCTGATGAAACTATTAGCTTAATGAAAAAAATGACAGGAAATGAAGAATACCGGAGGTTTCACTAATAAACTGGAGTATGTTGCACTGAGAAAACCCAGTTCTTACTCTCTTCTGGATTCTGTTATACTACAAAGGGGGGGAGTAAACACGGGTGTTTATGACTGGCATTTCCCCTATCAACTTACAAAGTAACATCCTCTGTGGATTCCCTTCGAGAGTACTAACCATAACAATGCGGCCATCAGCCTTTGATCTCACTCCCTATGAAGTCTCCTTGTACCGGCAGCGAGGAAAAAGGGGGGGAAGATTTCAACGCTTGGGATCCGATGGATTTAACACCCAACCATCTGCCAATTTGAATTGACCAGAAGGAGTGTGGAGTGGGGCTGCCTGGGAACACTTTAAAACATTGAATGGTCAAGGGGGGTCCCTCAGATCCTGTCTAGCATGCCTTCAGTCAGTTTTTCTTAATAAAGATTCCTGTTGGAAGAAACGTTCCAAGAGTTCTGTCTTCTTAAGATGTAAATTGAGGTGGGTCCTTACAGTATCCAAGAAGAAACATGTCAGTTTAATGTGAAGCTTGTGAAAAAGATAATTGAAGAAAACAAAGGGATTAATAGAGAAAATGCAAGCTTATAAATACAAGAAAGAAGGTTTTTGCATTAAAACGTGAAGATGGCTCTGTGTGTAGAACAAGATAGGAAATGTTAGAAATAATTGGAATAGTCTATTCAGAGCTATACAAAGATCAAGATCACTCAAAAGCTGAAAGCTGGTTGCCACAGTTTGCACAAGTTACTAGCAAAACTATATTCGAGATGCCTCAGAGAGGAAAAATACCCGATGCATAGAAAAATGCTGAAGTTCTTATACACAAAAAAGGGGCCCAAGATGATTTAAAGAACTATCTCCCAATAAGCCTCCTTTCACTCATTTACAAGGTTTTCACCAAGAAAATAGCAAAAAGAATATTGAGAAGATTAAATGATGCACAGCCAAAGGAGCAGGCAGGGTTCAGAAGTGGATACAGCACAATGGATCACATCCAGGTTATTCAGCAAATCATTGAAAGGCATAACAGGTACACCATGCCTCTGTGCATGGCTTTCATAGACTACAAAAAGGTGTTTGACTCAGTATTTCAGCAAGCAATAATTAATGCATTGCTCAACCTAGGGATAGACACTGCTTACATAAACTTACTACCATCAATATGTGAAAAAACAATGGCGACTATTTGCCTTAATGAGCTTAAAGTGGAAATCAACAGAACGAGGTGTACAACAAAGCAATACAATATCACCTATCCTTTTCTCAGCCTGCCTTGAAGACGTATTTCACAAACTAGACTGGGCAAAAGATGGAATAAAAATCAATGGTACCTATTTAAATCACTTAAGATTTGCAAATGATGTTGTTCTCTTCTCACAAGACCCAGAAGATCTACAAAGACACATACAAGAGCTGCATGAAGCAGGAGAATCATTTGGCTTAAAAATAAACCCGAAAAAGAACCAGGTTATATTTAATAAATTCACTAAAGATAGATTTTTTTTATATCGAGAAGAACTAGACCACTACATATGCCTTGATGTTGGCGCTAAGAAGCAGTCACACGCATTTCTTGAGCAGAAGCTGACGACCTCTGTCGTATTTATTGCTTTTATATTCTTTGTTACATACACAAGCTTTCTTAATAATTAGATGTTTGACATTTGCTGATTCATTGAATACTTCTTTCATTTAACCAACTACTTTCTAGTTACATATTATAAGGTCAACAACTAGATAAGGAACAAAGACAGGAAGATAGAAGAAGGAACTAAGCCTGTTATCTATTTCAGTAGGTAAGGCATTAAGTCAAAAGGGGGTGACCTTTTGGCTGCTTTATTGGAGCAAAGGGTATAGAATTATGAGATTTGTGGGGGTGCAGAATACGGCAGTGTGCTGCACGCATGCTACCCCTACACCTTGACCAACGGATTTCAATGGAAGATGATACAATAAAGGAAATTGAATGGCATGTTAAATGTGATTGGCAGGCAGTCAGCAAGCTAAGCATAATTTTCAAGAACAACCTCCCCCTTATGCCTGAAGAGCAGTGTGTGCTACCTGCATTAACATATGCCAGCGAAACATGGACACTAACCTCAGAATCGGTACAAAAGCTATACGTGGCACAAAGAGCCATGGAAAGATACATGCTCGGCATTAAAAGACAAGATAGAAAGACTTGCATATGGATTAGAGAACAAATTGAAAGTATATATTATCAAGAGAGTAAAATAATTGGCTTCCGGTTCCGGATCGCGACACCAGCAGTCGCACGGAGAGATCTCTCTCTCCCACCGGCTGGTTTCCCTCCGTCGGTAGACCCTTAATCGGGTCGAAAGTCGCCCCGTAGAGGCGACCACCGTTAGAGGAGGCTCCTGCTCGACTGGGGAAGAGCGGCGGCTCTCCCCAGTTCGAGCTTTCTCCTTAGGGCCGCCGGAGGAAAAGATCGTCCTACAAAATGGACGGTCACTTCGTCGCACCAGCTGAAAGCCAGAAGAACATCTAAGCGAAAGAACCCCCGTGGAGAATCCAGGTGAGACCTTTCCTACCCCCTTTTTTTTTCCCCTAACTACTTTCCTGTTAAAAGCTTTCTTTGAATTATTTCCCTGTCGTGAGGAAGCAGCGTGTGAGCAATGGGGAAAAACAGCGTTGGAAAAAAAAATATATAAATAAAAACCAGTTAATTTTGATACTATTTAAATTTTGGAATACTGAGGGGACCTGAAAACATTTTATTTTTGACTATTATTGCTACAACTACGTATTCATTATTTTGAACCCTTTCTTCATCTTTTTTAATACGAAAAATAAAAAATCTATTATTTGGAAAGAAAAAAAGGATTTTTTGGTTTGCTGAGGACATCTTGTGTCGAAAAGTGGTACTGCAACTATATTTTTTTTATGACTGGGAATGGCTATGACCCTGAAAGAGTCATAACTACAAGATAACGATGCAGCTGGCCTATTGAAAATTGAAGGTGAATGCTTGCTTGATTCTTATGAAGCAGAGCCTTTCTTAAAGATTAAAGATTAAAAAGCCTTATTATTATCGATATGGAACTCAATACACAACTGGACTATGAACTTATATTGGAAACAATTTTAGAAGCTGCAAAGGATGTGAGCTCTTACTTTCAATCCCTTTTCTCTACACTGAGAGAAACTGTGGAAACCACAAAACAAACTAATTTTATTCAACTTCCAACACAACCTATCGAGAAGTCTGATGACTATACAACAACTTCAACAGAGATGTCTGAAGCATCAATACCAACATCAACAGAGACTGACACTCAGACACAACTTATTGAAAATCGAGAAAAGGTGGATAAACAATTGGCAAATATAACATGGAATAAAACAGCTTTTACCATCCAAAGGCTATTAGAAGAAAGGAAAGAGAACTTTGACCAATTTGAAGCGTTAAAGAATATGGACCTTTTAATAGTGTGGTTTGATTATGTAGGAACCTCACTATGGAAACCACTATGGCATAGAAAGAAGCCTAGAGTTAGATTTAAAAATGTATTTTAAAGTTTTATTTAATGGGATTAAAAAGGCTTTGATTTCTGGACTGACTTAACAACTAATGGAATACGTGAAATTTTTAAGAGGATACCCTTTGTAATATTACTCTGTTTTAGATATGATATATATTGGAGAAGTAAACTTTATCTACTGGTTTAAAAAGATTTTTATAGATATAGAGGCATTGATAGAATATATATTTAAATTAGATAGAAATTTATTTGTTGGCCTGATATCTTTATTTTAAGAGAATTATTTGGAAATAAAAGGAGAATAAGAGGGATGGGTGATAAGAGAAAAAAATGGTATCAATGAAGAAGATATGAGAATGTTGTTGTAAGAACAATATACCAGATATAATTATGTAAAAAAAAAAAAAAAGGGCACCCGAAGTGTTAATAACATGTCTATTTAAGGCTAATTGAAATATAGTAATTGTAAGTTAGCAAAGCTTAAAAACAGGATTTGGATTTTTTAGAATTGAAATGTAACTGATATTTGATAGGACCGTTTGAAACTTATATAGAATTTATTAATTTGATATGTAAAATTAAATGAGGGAATTAGAGAGGGAAAGCTTAAAAGACTTGAGTTGACTTATATATCGGTGATTGTTTTCTTTCTTTTGGATGTTTAATATACCCACCTCCATGGTGGTTTAAGCACCTAATGTTATCCCTGCACCCCTATAAAATCTAATAAAATATATTTAAAAAAAAAAAAAAAAGAGAGAGTAAAATAATTGAAATGGAAATGGGCTAGGAAGAAGAACTGATGGCAGGTGGACCAAGGCAGTCATAGAATGGATCCCACTTGAGATTGATGATATCAGCAAGTATTGCGGGTCCAAATGGCAAAAGAAAGCTCAGGACCAGATAGATTGGAAACATGCGGAAGAGGCCTTCATCCTGCAATGGATAGACAATGGCTAAAGTGATGATGATGATGATGATGATGATGCCCTCAGTGAGGCAGAAATTCCAGACCAGAGCCTTATGAATTGAACTGGAAACATATATTACTTATTAATGAAATTCAAATAGTCATAGGATGTAACCTCAGTGATAGACCCTAATGATCATAATCTCCATGCAAAATAGAACTGTCCTTTCTGACCTTTAAGACAATGAATTGTTTTTTCAGATATTGCTCCAAGGTTTAAAAATCAAACACTGCAAGCTTCTGCATGGCTCAAACAGCCTTTATGTTAAACATCAACATACTACTGTAAATCAGGCCCTTGAAAGTGATTATCTAGCTGTACTTATCTATCTGGCTCCAGAATGAGTGCAATTGACTATATAATTGCCTTTCATGACCTTGTTCCTTATGTCAAACCTCTAGAAATTACACCTAAGTTCGATAGCAATCATTTCCCAATTTACTTTATCTAAATGTTTTCACTCAAGAAACACAATTTGAGGATGCTACTAGCCCTTATTAATGTCAGCAGGAAAAACTTACCAACAAGCAAAGTGGACCCTACATTTAAACCAAATGATAACTAAACTATTGGCCTGAGATCATCTACAGCAGGGCTTTTCAACCGGTGGTACGCGTACCATCTGTGGTACATTAGCACGTGGCAGATGGTACGCAGCCCTGCCCAGCCAAGTGTAGTGGGGGAGGGAACGAGCCAGGACAGGCAAGGACTTACTGTGAGAGAGTCCT
This sequence comes from Azemiops feae, assembly GCA_023970755.1. NCBI lineage: Eukaryota > Metazoa > Chordata > Lepidosauria > Squamata > Viperidae > Azemiops > Azemiops feae. Next base: position 1,258,576 of record JALGBA010000474.1, on the reverse strand, counting down.
CCAGAGCTGCAGAGTGGCTGGGGCAAGGCAAAGGCTCCAGGCTCACCTCCGGCTCACCCGGATGAGAAAGGAGGAGGAGGGGGGGCAGAGACGGGAGAGGCTATAAAAGGAAGCAGTTTGGGCGGGAGAGGGAGAGAGAGAAAAATCAGCAGCCTTGGGAGCAGGTGGAGTCAGCTCTAGCTGCATCGAAGGGAAAGAAGAAGAAGGAAGAGGGTGGGGGGAGAGGAGAGGAGATCAAGCAGGCCGGCCATGAGCCGATCTACAACTGCTGTGGCAGCCACCTGTGCTGGCAGCAGCAAACAGGCAAGAAATGCAGGGGGAAGGGGTCACCCTCCACGAGGAATGAAGAAAGGCAGCATCGGCTGGAGGGAGGGAGGGAGATGGAGAGTGGAAGGATTCTTATGTGCTTTTGTGACTTTGAAGTTCTGGGATTTGTGCAATGTGGGCTTTGTGTTCTTAAGGAGTGTTTGGCAATTTCTATTTGGCCGACGGCTGATGTCTCGTGTTAGCTTCTATTGCTCTGCTATTCTTAGCTGTACGTTTTGCTGCAAGGGATTTTGAAGTGTTTTTCTCTTGAATGGATTTTGCCTAGAGCATTCCTTTACTTATGAATGGAGCCATTTGGAGAGGCTGCCTTAGCCAGCAGCCAGTACTTATTTACATTTTTTTTTCTTCCTTAAGTGCCAGCTGCGCTCCTTAACTTTCCTTTCTAGCCAGTAGCTAATTCTTAAAGGGGAATGCGCCTTTTTAAGCTAGTTCCCTCAATGGCTTCTCTTTTCTGTCTCTGGAGGCTTTTCCTTGTTTGATGAATATATGAAAGAGGGAAAATATGGGGGGGGGGGTTTCAAATTCTTCCTTCAGATGAGAATGAGAAAGAGGGAGGCAGGGAGGGAGGGAGGGAAGGAAGTCCCACCTTAGCACTTGGCCACCAGCAGCCCTGCCATTGACTTTGCTTGTCAAAAGGTTGCAAAAGGGGATCACATTACAAGACTGCTTTGAGTGCACAGATTGGGGCATGTTTAAGGAAGCAGCTACTGATAACCAACATACAAATGTTGAGGAGTATGCCACCACGGTGTCTGCATATATCCAAAAGTGCATAGAAGATGTCTGTGTCCTGAAAAGCATTGTTGTGAGGACGAATGAAAAACCGTGGCTGACTTATGAGGTCCGCAAGCTGCTGAAAGCACGGAATGTGGCTTTTAAATCTGGTGACGTGCTGGCACTTAGAACAGCCGAAGCAAATCTGAAAAGTGCCATAAAAGGTGCAAAGCAAGCCCATTGCCAGAAAATTCAGAACTTTTTTCAGGAGCCAACAAACACCAGGCGAATGTGGCAAGGGATCCAGGCCATTACGGATTACAAGGTGACTCCATCGAGATGCAAGGACGACACAGATTTCCTAAACAAACTGAATACATTTTTTGGTACATTTGAGGCATCAAGTAGATGTTGGCATGCAAGAAAAAGGAAACCATGAGAAACAACTGGATAGGGACTTCCGGTTTCACGTCATAGCGAGATGGATGCAGGAAAGCTGGGCTCTGCCTCCCGTGTTCGATTTCGCCTGCTGGGCCCCCAAAAAGGGTCTAAAGTCGCCCCGGAGAGGCGACAAAGAAAGAGGGGACCTCGTAGATCACGGAATGAAGGCAGTCAATCCATTCAATCTGAGGAAGTCCTCTAAACCAGCAAGTGAAAGATTGGTTGCTGTTTGGCAGCCAGTCAGAAGCTACTGACAGCTGGGGGGGGGAAGCACCAATTAGCAAATTTAAGCAACGTGTTTCAAACTGGGTGAGAGTATTTTTTTCCCCTGCTCTACTTTAAAAAAAAAAAATTCCCTGGAAAAAAGAATCCCAAAAGGCAAAACTCCCAGAAGCAAGAGGGGGGGGGGTCTTGGTGCCCCTCCCCCCAGAAGAATGACGGCGGTTTACATTTTTGGGGAGAAAAATAGTCAGACTCTAAAACCAAATTAGAAATAATTTAAAGTTGTAACATTTGGGAAACTTAAAATATCTTGGAAACTTTATTTGCTTGAAAAAATATCAGACTGAATTCTTGAGAAATAAGTCCTGGTTGAAAGATAAGACTTTTATTGACATCTAGTGGTGGAAAAGAAGAACAACACTAAGACTTTTCTTTTTTCTTTTTTGCTTTGTACGCTGTTTGGAAAGAATGGCCTTGGTTTGAGGCCCAGATAGAGATAGCAAGCTAGGCTCTTTGATGTGCCTGAACTTTTCAGACTTGCAGATTACAGCTGGGAAAAAAGAGGAACTTTTTGGGCTGTTTTTCTGCAGAATGGATTATAAATATAAACTACTTTGAAGCCAGCTGGCTTCCCTGGATTATAAACATTGCATGAGCTGCAATATCAAGAACTATTCAGAGACAGAAAAAAATTGACATTTGGTTATTCTCTTTGGGAGAGGCCTAATGGATTATTAACTTGGAATAGTAGGGCCTTGAGGATTAAAATTTTTGGCTGACTGATGATTTTGGCTTATAGGATAGCTGCTTGGTGTTGGTGCTGAAAGACAAAAGTGGATTATAAATTTTTACTTCCCCCTTTTCTTTTCTTTTTTTTTATGGGGAACCTATTGGATTATAGATCCTGATCTTCAAGAACTATCTAGAGACAAAAGAAATCTGACTCTTGGCGATTCCCTATAGGGGCAGCCTTGTGGACTATTAATTTTACATAACAGGACCTTTTGGATTACAAATTGGAGCTGATTGATAACATTGCATTTTTGATAATTATTTGGAGTTGAGATGGAAAGACAGAATTGAACTATAAAATCTCTTTCCTCCTTTCTCCTCCTATTTGGAGGAGTCTATTGGATTACAAGAGACTACAGATAAAGACTACAAGAAATTTTTGAAATGAATTTAAATGACATATTGTAATATTGGCTATAAGATGGAAGGTTTGGTATAAGATTGATAACTGGGGAATATATTAGAATTGAGAAGGTCTGGAAGGTGGAAATAAAAATGAGTGTTCCTAATCTAGCTAAAATTAGCAAAAATGATCCTCAGCGCCATCTTCTACTATCCCCAGTCCTGTGTATCAGAGATCAATTGATGCAATGTTACAGCAAGAAAAAACCAACAGCTTCCAGAAGGAAATGCAAAACACATTACAACTAATCCAGGAGGCTATTATCTCACATAAAGAAGACACAAAGAGAAATCATGAAGAGACGAAAGATAACTTTGATAAAATGAAGGAAGAAATTCATGATTTGAAATCCCAATTAGAAAACTTTCAACAGAAGATTACAAAGAATGAGGAAAGGATTCAGAAAGTAAAAGATAAATAAGTAGAAACAGATCAAAAGCTGGAAGAAATAAAAGATGAAAATCAAAGATTAATGCAGGCAAACATAGAACTGGAAGATTCAATAGCCATTTTGGAAATGGAAAAGGCATATCATTTTTTAAAGATTCCAGAATATAATGGAAGACAAGGAAGAAGATCTTGCTGACTTGATGACAGAACTGCTAGCTGGAGCGTTGGAAATTGGAAAACAGGAAATGGAAGGAGAGATTGATCAAACATTTAGAGTCAATTCAAGTTAGCAAGAAGAAATAAAGTCCCTAGAGAGATACACATCAGATTTGTTAAAAGAACAATAAGAGAGAAGATATTGAGAAGAGTCAGAGATGACCCATTGCAATACAAAGAAAAAAAAATGTAGTCTTGAAGCAGATACCTAGGAGGATAAGAGATTCATGAAGAGACTACAAATTCTTGACCAAAAAATTAATTAAAAAAAGATTGAATTTTAGATGGCTGATGCTGGAGGGGATGCTATTCAATTCGGACTCCAAAAGATACAGATTGGACTCTGTCTTTAAAGCAATGGAATTTTATGAGAGACACAGAGTTTTTTTTTGAAGAAGGAAGCTCGGAATTTCAACCAGATTGGGAATCCAGAAAACAGGAAGAGACAGCAATAGAAGGGGCGGCCAAACAAAGGGAAGAAGACGATATAGAAAATACAAATCAAGAAGAAGGAGCAAAGGGAAAAGAACAGAGACAGACAAGAACAACTAGAAGAATAAAACCTAAATATATAATTGAAAAAGATGGAGAAGGATAATGGGATTCTCTCAATGAATATAAATGGATTGAACTCCCCCTTAAAAAGGAAAAAAATCTTTACACAACTACAAAAACTAAAAATGGATAGTTTGTCTGCAAGAAACACATATTAAAAGACAACATTATAAATTTCTGGAATGTCCGGAAATTGGGAAGCTTTTCTTTTCATCAGTACAACAAAAGAAAAGAGGAGTAGCTTTATACATTAAAAAAATAATGAACCCAAAACAAATTTATGCAGATGAAGAAGGAAGAATACTAATGGTACTAATGGTACTAAACCAAAAACAGACATTGATGGTAGCAATTTATGCAGTGCTTTTTTTGTAAAAAAAAAAAAAAAAGGTGCCGGAACTCACACATGTCATACAACCCACTTTGCCTACCCTACAAGGTTCTATCCAAAAAAGGTGCCAGAACTCTGTTCTGAGCGTTCTATGAGAAAAAAAGCCCTGAATTTATGTACCAAACAACAAACAAGAATTTTATCGCCTCCGGTTTGCTATCACGGCGCAGGCGGACGTGCGGAGCGATCGCTCTCTCCGCCGTCCGGTTTTCTGCTGCCGGGGGACCCTGAAGAGGGTCAGAAATTGCCCTGGAGGGGCAACGAGCGTGAAGAGGACCCCCGAGTGATTGTGGAAGGGCAGCAGCCCTCCCGTTTGATCCGGGGCAGCTCTTCTAACTGACGGGGAAAAGATCGGCCATCAACATGGCCCATCACTAAGCTGCTACCAGCCAAGGTCAAAATCACTAACAAGCACTTTGAAAGCAACGCGGAGGATTTGGGTGAGATTTTACCTTCTCTATACCCCAAGTACCTTTCCTGTTAAAAGCTTTTTGAAATTCTTCCCCCTGTGAGGAGAGAGGGAAGGGAATTTTTTTTCCCCACCCTCTAAAATGGCGGCATTTGACTACCTGGAGAAACAAAGCATTGAAAAGAAGAATTTAATATAATCGGATTTACATTTTTTTTTGGAATCTGGGGACCCAAAAAGTTCCTACTCTTACGGGGACCTGCTATTTTATTTACTTGTAAAAAAGAAGAAAAAGAACTTAAATTGGATAAAAACCTTAGCCCGGGATTTGGAAAAGACTCTAAATGCTATCAGGGACATCTTGTGGCAAAGCTTGGTACAGCAATCTATTACTTTTATTACTTTTGACAAGCGACTTGCTCATAGCCCAGAGATGACCTTGGTATTATCTAAGAGAGATTATAAGCTGAGAGAGCAGCTGGACAATGAAATTGGTTTCTAGGAACTGTGGAGGTGATCACTTACTGACTCTTGTTTAATAAATAGCCTTCACTAAAGGACCATCTATAACTATGTCAGAAATCGAGTAGGACCAGCAACAAATGTCGGCTAATTATAAACTTATACTTGAAAAAATTCTTGAAGCCACCGAGATAATCAAATCTAGACTGAAAGACCAAGGCACCAGCTTAAATCTACAAAGCGAAACCCTGATTGCAACTAAAGAACCTACAACCCAAAAAACAACAGAAGCAGAAGAAAGTAATACCAAGATGGAGGGCTTTAAAGATCAACAAGTACAGCTTACTGAAAACTTAGACAATCAAACAACAATTATAAAACTGGACATGACTTTCTACTCAAACCAGAAGAAACCTGAGGAAGAAGAAGACCAGATCGAATTGAAGACAACTATACTAGAGCAAATATGGGGATCTGAGCCACCAGGACGACAACTTAATTTTTATAAATGGGCCAGTTCTTTTAGAAAACTGACAGCTAGATGGTCTCCTTTAATTCAAGTAACATGCACAAGAATGAAGGGAGATCTATCTGATGATCTAAAAGCATTGGTATGGGAGCCTGGTTGACATAAAAAGAAAGCTAGAGTTAGGTTTTAAAAAATGGAGTCTTTTGATTTATTAGAGAGGATCCTAAAGTCTCAACTAATGGACTAAAGGGAGATTTTGAGATAAGGGGAAATTTGATTATTAGATTTAAAATTGTTGGAAAATAATAAAAAAATAAGGGATTAATTGGTTTAATATTGAGGATTTAGACTTATAAAGGAAATGAAAACTAACTATCAGGAAATAGGTTTGAATTATTGTTTAGCCCAGATAATACAGATGATGGACTTGAGATAACAAAGGATACTAGGATGAGAAATAGAAAATGTTTATGAAATAAAATAAGATTATATTTAAGTAAGTAATATATGCATTTTAGATATTATAACTTTTATGTAGTGAGACAAAGGAAATTTGGGCTACCCGAAACTCAAATACTATGGATATCAAAGGTTAAATTGGAGTACTGCAATTAAAAACTAAAAATTAGGTAAAACTTAAAAACAGGATATGTATATGTATAAGCAAAAAACGTATTGATAAATGTGATAATGAAGTTTCAACTGAGTTTGATACAACTAGAAATTTACTAGCTTAAATATGATATAGCAAATGTTAAGGGAAACAGAGAAGAAATATTTGATGATGTAACTTGAGATATGTACTAAAGATTTTGTTATTGAACTATTGACTAACCCAGGGCTTTTCGACTGTACCACTTTTAGGATATGGCAATATTCGAGCAAGGTGTCAAAAACTTGACGACCAAAAAAAAAAAACCTGTTCAAAGTTGCAATTGCACTGAAATGACTTATGACCATTTTTCACACTTATGACCATTGCAGCATGCCCAGGTTCATGTGATTTATATTTGGATGCTTGGCAACTGATTCATATTTATGGTCACAGTGTCCCAAGGTCATAAGATAAGATGATAAGATAAGATAAGATAACCTTTATTGTCATTTTTTTACTGTGGGCACAATGACACACATCAAAAAACTTTGGTTGCCCGCTCTCAAAGTGAAACACATACATGACACACACCTAAACATACTATATACAACGTATGTATAGAGCCACACCCCTACATATACATAACAAATAAATATTAAATACTGTCCATCTTGAATATATAACGGAAGGAGGAAGCTTGAGAGTTCACAAGGTTAATGCTGTATGGAATGAAACTATGGCTGAATCTGGATGTTCTGCTACGGATACCATGAAGCCTCCTCCCAGAAGGTAGCAAGGAAAACCGGGCCTTGAAGAGGATGTGTAGTGTCCCAGATAATCTTATGGACCCTGCTCAAGCAACGCTTCTGTGCTATGTCCTGGATGGGAGGGAGGGAACTGCCAACAATCTTTTCGGCCATTCTCACCACTCTCTGCACCGCCTTCCTGTCTGAAGCAGTGATGCTTCCAAACCAGACTGTGATGTTGTAGGACAGGATACTCTCGATCGTCCCCCTATAGAAAGTGGTCAGGACAGGGGAAGGACGCAGAAAATGCAGGCACTACATTTTTCTCATGCGACGCAGAAAATGCAGGCGCTGCTGTGCCCGCTTCACCAGTTTCTTACTGTTGAGCGACCAAGCCAGCCTACTCGTTAGCTGCACACCCAGGAATTTGATGCTGGTAACCATCTCCACAGGTGAATCATTAATGCACAGAGAAGTGTGGCTGTGCCTGCTTTTTCTGAAATCGACAATGATCTCTTTGGTTTTTCCAGTATTTAAAACTAGGCTGTTTTCCTTACACCAGTTCACCAACCATTTAACCTCCTTGCGGTAAGCTTCCACCTTGTCATCCTGAATAAGACCCACTACTGTTGTATCATCTGCGATCTTCACAATATGGTTGGTGGCAAACCTAGCACAACAGTCATGGGTCAACAGGGTGAACATCAGCGGACTTAAGACGCAGCCCTGAGGAGAACCTGTGCTCAAGAAAATGGTCTTAGAGGTATTTGTTTCAACTCGCACATATTGGGGCCTGTTGGTAAGAAAATCAAGAATCCAGTTGCACAAAGGAGTGTTTAAGCCTAAAAGGCCCAGTTTGTCTACTAGATGCTGGGGAATGATTGTGTTAAATGCCGAATTGAAGTCGACAAACAACAAACGCACATGAGTATTTCTTTCCTCTAACTACTTCAAGCTCAGATGGAGAACGGAAGAAATAGCATGCTCCGTAGAGCGATTTAGTCAGTAGGCAAACTGAAGCGGGTCAAATGCTGGCGGGAGGCTAGATACAATAATGTCCTTTATCAGCTTCTCAAAGCATTTCATAATGGTGGATGTCAGTGCAACCGGACGATAATCATTGAGGTCTGTAATTGTGGACTTTTTTGGCACTGGCAAGATGATTGCCATCTTAAAACACAATGGGACCACTGCCTCCCGCAATGAGAGATTGAAAATATCTGTGAGAACACAAGCCAACTCCTCTGCGCATTACCTGAGGACACATCCAGGGATGTATCTGGGCCTGCTGCTTTCCGAATGTTAACTGTCTGCAGTGTTTTCCGGACAGAGGTGACATCAAAGCTTAGCACTTGCTCGTCAGGATGGGGCACAGCTTTCCTAGCACGAGTGCTATTTGATGCCTCAAATGTACCAAAAAATGTATTCAGTTTGTTTAGGAAGTCTGTGTCGTCCTTGCATCTCGATGGAGTCACCTTGTAATCCGTAATGGCCTGGATCCCTTGCCACATTCGCCTGGTGTTTGTTGGCTCCTGAAAAAAGTTCTGAATTTTCTGGCAATGGGCTTGCTTTGCACCTTTTATGGCACTTTTCAGATTTGCTTCGGCTGTTCTAAGTGCCAGCATGTCCCCAGATTTAAAAGCCACATTCCGTGCTTTCAGCAGCTTGCGGACCTCATAAGTCAGCCACGGTTTTTCATTCGTCCTCACAACGCTTTTCAGGACACAGACATCTTCTATGCACTTTTGGATATATGCAGACACCGTGGTGGCATACTCCTCAACATTTGTATGTTGGTTATCAGTAGCTGCTTCCTTAAACATGCCCCAATCTGTGCACTCAAAGCAGTCTTGTAATGTGATCCCCTTTTGCAACCTTTTGACAAGCAAAGTCAATGGCAGGGCTGCTGGTGGCCAAGTGCTAAGGTGGGACTTCCTTCCCTCCCTCCCTCCCTGCCTCCCTCTTTCTCATTCTCATCTGAAGGAAGAATTTGAAACCCCCCCCCCCATATTTTCCCTCTTTCATATATATTCATCAAACAAGGAAAAGCCTCCAGAGACAGAAAAGAGAAGCCATTGAGGGAACTTAAGGAAGAAAAAAATATGTAAATAAGTACTGGCTGCTGGCTAAGGCAGCCTCCCCAAATGGCTCCATTCATAAGTAAAGGAATGCTCTAGGCAAAATCCATTCAGGAGAAAAATACTTCAAAATCCCTTGCAGCAAAACTTACAGCTAACAATAGCAGAGCAATAGAAGCTAACACGAGACATCAGCCATCAGCCAAATAGAAATTGCCAAACACTCCTTAAGCACACAAGCTCACATTGCACAAATCCCAGAACTTCAAAGTCACAAAAGCACATAAGAATCCTTCCACTCTCCATCTCCCTCCCTCCCTCCCTCCTCCGTGCCTCACCTCCAGCCGATGCTGCCTTTCTTCATTCCTCGTGGAGGGTGACCCCTCCCCCCTGCATTTCTTGCCTGTTTGCTGCTGCCAGCACAGGTGGCTGCCACAGCAGTTGTAGATCGGCTCATGGCCGGCCTGCTTGATCTCCTCTCCTCTCCCCCCCACCCTCTTCCTTCTTCTTCTTTCCCTTCGATGCAGCTAGAGCTGACTCCACCTGCTCCCAAGGCTGCTGCTTTTTCTCTCTCTCCCTCTCCCGCCCAAACTGCTTCCTTTTATAGCTTCTCCCATCTCTGTCCCCCCTCCTCCTCCTTTCTCATCCAGGTGAGCCGGAGGTGAGCCTGGAGCCTTTGCCTTGCCCCAGCCACTCTGCAGCTATGGAGGACTCTCTCACAGTAAGTCCTTGCCTGTCCTGGCTTGTTCCCTCCCCCACTACACTTGGCTGGGCAGGGCTGCGTACCATCTGCCACGTGCTAATGTACCACAGGTGGTACGTGTACCACCGGTTGGAAAGCCCTGGACTAACACAATCACCATGTTGCCTTCCAAATACTCAAATGTAAAACTGGAAAACAAATAAAATATTATATAAAAAAAGAATTTTATCAAAAATTACGTAAGAAAATAGTGGAAATGGAATATAAAAATATTTGCTTAGAAGGAGACTTCAATGCAATTGTAGATGGAAAGCTAGACTACAGAAGTAGTAAAATAGGGGGGAAAGGTAGGAACATTTTACCTAAGGCTTTTTTTAAAATGGCAGAAGAAATCTGTATACTGGATATATGGAGAGAGAAAAATCCAAAGAAATCTCAATATACATTTTACTCAAATAGGCATAAATCATGGTCTAGAATCAATATGATATGGATATCTGCTGAACTAAGAATGAACATACAAGAGATTGAGATAGAAACTAATGTATAGGCGGATCACAATCCGATAAAGATGACATGGAGAGGAACAAAGAAAAAATTAAGATGGACATTGAATCAATCTCTACTGAAAGAGAAAGCATTTATACAAAAAATAGCAAAGGAAATGGAATTTTTCTTTAAAGAAAATAAGAAAGAAGATACGTCACTCCAAAATGTTTGGGATACAGCCAAAGCATATTTTAGAGGATTAGCCATAACTTACATGGCAAAAAAGAACAAGGAAAAAAACCAAGAACAAACAAAGCTAAAGGAAGAATTTATAAAATTAGAATTAGAACTACAAAGAGACCCACAAAAGAAGACGCTTAAAAAAAACGGAGATAATAAAACACAAATTAAATTTAATAGAAGCTGAAGAAATGGCCCAACAAATTAAAAGAGCAAAACAAAACTTTTTTGAAAATGCTAATAAGCTGGATCAATGGTTGGTCTATAAACTGAAAAAAGATATAAAAAAATAAATAAATTGCAAGATGTGAGAGGTGATCTACAATACCAAAATGATATGATAAAAATAATAATTAAGAATTTTATAAAATACTTTATGATAAAGAAGAAATTACCCAGGAAAAAATAAGGCAATATATAGAAAATGTTAACTTACCAAAGATTCCAGAGAATTTTAAAAACATGTTAAATGAGAAAATAACAATGATGGAGCTGACAGAAGCTATAAAAAGACAAAAAAATGACAAGACACCAGGCCCAGATGGGTTACCCGCAGAATTTTATAAAAGCCTACAAGAAGGCCAAACTACCAAATACATGGACAGAAGCCAATATTACTTTAACACCAAAAGAAGATTCAGATTTGACTCAGATAAAGAATTATAGACCAATATCGTTATTAAATGTGGATTACAAACGTTTTGCCTCAATAATAGCAAAAAGACTGAAGAGATTTTTGATTGAATTTATACATCCAGACCAAAATGGATTTTTACCAAAGAGACAAATAAAGAACAACCTAAGAATGATTTTAAATACCTTGGAATATTACGAAATGCATCCAGGAAAACAAATGGCATTAATTTTTTAGATGCGCAGAACACTTTTGATAATATCAACTGGCAATTTATGGTACAACAATTAAACTATATGGACTTTGGAGAAAACTTTATAAATATAATTAAAACAATTTACCATAGACAAATGGCTAAAATAATTGTAAATGGAGATTTTACAAAGAATTTTAATATTAAAAAAGGCACAAGACAAGGGTGTCCACTATCTCCATTATTATTTATTTTAACACTAGAAGTCCTGAATAGAAATGTTAGACAGGATCCAGAAATTAAAGGTATGGAGATAAAAGATGAAAAATATAAACTACAAGCATTCACGGACGATTTAGTATTTATATTAGAAGATCCCTTGGAGACAAGGCCTAAATTATTGACAAAGATTGAAGAATTTGGAGAAGTAGCAGGACTGAAAATAAACAGAGATAAGACTAAAGTGATAGTTAAAAACCTTAACAGATAAACAAAAAAAAATCAACTGTCAGAAAAAACAATCTTCAGATAGTTAAGAAAGTTAAATACCTGAGGATATACTTAACAGCAAAGTGTGCAACATTAAAAGAAGATAACTATTTTAAACTATTAAAACAAATAAAATAATCCAAATCTGTGGAAAGATGGAAAAATTTACAATTTTTTGGAAAGAATAGCGACAGTGAAAATGAGTATTTTACCAAAACTACTTTTCCTATTCCAAACAATACCTATAAAATTAGAGAATTTTTTTTTTTTTATGAGTTAAATGCATTGATTTTGAAATTTATCTGGTAAGGGGGAAAAGCCAGAATAAGACTTTAATTGCTACATGAAGCAAAAGAAAATGGAGGATTTGGGCTACCAGACTGGGTTCTATACTATCAAGCAGCTGTATTAACATGGTTAAAAGAGTGGATAACCCTTAGACACAAAAGACTACTATACCTAGAGAGACAGGACCTACAACTTGGATGGCATGCTTTTCTATGGTATGAAAAGAACAAAATCCATAAATACTTTCAAAATCACTATATAAGAAATGCCTTGCTTCTGACATGGGAAAAGATAAAAATGCAAATTTATATGAAAATACCAGGATGGATCTCGACAATGGAAGCGTTTGTGCACCCAAATTTAATCAACTATGAGAAACTTGTGACATGTAGAGAGACATTTTGAATACTGATGGGAAATTATAAACTAAACAAGAACTGGAAGAATAGGGCATTGAGCTATCATGGTGGCCACACTTACAAATGCAAATGAGATATGAAAAAGATGCTAAAACATATGGTTTTTATAAAGACCAAACTGATTGACCAGATACTATTGTCATCAGATGAAAAACTGATTAAAAAACTCTATAAATTTTTGTTAAACCTGAAGATGGAAGATGAACAAGTTATAGAAACAATGATAACTTGGGCAAAAAAAATTGTGCACAATATAGAATTAGAAAAATAGCAAAATTTGTGGGAAAGAAACTATAAAATAACAAGGACAGCTATTTACAAAGAAAATCTATATAAAATGTTTTATAGATGGCATTTACCACCTGCAAGATTAGCAAAAATGTTTAAAAACATGTCTAGTAACTGTTGGAAATGTAGGCAAAAGCCAGGCATATACCTTTGGTGGACATGCCTTAAAGCAAAAAAATTCTGGTCAAAAATACACATGTGGTTACAGAAAATGTTAAGAAAGCATGTAGATTTTAAGCCAGAACTATTTCTTCTAGGTATAATTACAGAGAATTATGGCAAAAATGTATATATTTAATATTACATGTATTAACAGCAGCGAGAATTACATTTGCACAGTATTGGAAAAAGGAAGAAACACCATTGGAAGAAGATATAATTAGGAAAATTTTGGATTTTGCAGAAAGGCTTACATTGAAAATGAAAGGGAAAGAAGATACAGAATATTTTCAAACGTGGGATACTTTTTATAAATGGCTAGAAAAACGGAATAGAGAGTAGAAATGGAAGTTGTATTACTATTAGTGTCAAATATGTGGACCCAGACAACACGTTGTTTATTAAGCACTAAAGATTTGTAACTATAAAAACTTAATAAAATATCTATTAAAAAAAGAGAAACAAATGGATACATCTCACTCAGACAGTCAAATCCAAAGATTCATCTCTATTATTGTACATCACATCAAGCTCCCAAAGAAATAGTCCATTCGTGTTAGACTGCCATGGAAATGAGAAGTACATTTTTGGGAACTATAGACACCTCTATTAAAAGTGAATGATCTAAACAAATTATAGGAATTTTTTACAATTGGGCACCAGTAACAACAGACATCAAGAATCTTGTTGCTCAGCTAAGATCAGGAAAAGATCTCAGGAGAAAATCTAATCAGACCTTTGCATTTTGTGGCTTTGGGCCACATCCGGCCCTTTGGCTGTCTCTGACTGGTCCATTGAGATCAATCAAAAATTAGAAATCTAATATAAATAAGCATATGCCATACACGCACAACTGAACTGCTATTATTTTGAAGGCAACTTTTAAAAAAAAATTATGTATGTTCATGCATGTTCCAGGACTGGCTGGAACAAGAAAACATACTTGCAGAGGAGTAAGCTGGTTTTAGAGAAAGCTGGCCTACCATTGATTAGTGTCTAGTACTCCATCATCTCATTTAAAAATATTGCTTCTTCAATACAACCTCCTTATATGACACTTTAATAGATTTTAAAACAGCATTTGATTCTTTATCTGTGACATCATATATCAGTTTTTGTGAGGACTTGTATGTACTGACCAAAAGCCTACGCATGTACAATAACAATAAATCTTGGTTCACAGCTAAGATCAAGCAGCTACATCACGCCAAAAAGGAAGCCTACAGGAAAGGGGATAGAATGCTCTGCAATCAAACCATGAATGCATTAACAAGGGAGATCAGAGCAGCAAAGAGAAGCTACACTGAAAAGCTGAGGAATTAGCTTTCAACAAATGAACCATCAAATGTGTGGAAAAGCTTGAAAAATATCACTGGCTACAGGAAACCCCCCCCCCCTTACTGAAGGGAACCAGCAACTGGCAGAGGATCTGAATGTGTTCTACTGTAGGTTTGAGAGGAGACCACTGCCAAATATTGCTTCCTTCCCCATCTCAGATACAACAAGAATAGCCAAGTCTCCTACTCCTGATTCCATCCCTCTGGGCCCTCCACCTCTGATGATCCTAAAAAAAGAGGTTCGAGATCTATTTCACAGACAAAAGACTGGAAAACAGTGTACCTCTTTCTTGAAAGTCTGTGCTAAACAACTGGCCACCATCTTCACCTGCATATTTAATAAATCACTGGAGCTGTGTTATGTCCCTTCTTGCTTCAAATGCTTTACTATCATCCTGGAGCTGAATGACTACAGACCAGTTGCTCGGACATCTGTAGTCATGAAAACCTTCAAAAGGTTAGTGCTGGCCCACCTGAAAACCATCACGGATCTGCTGCTGGACCCCTTGCAATTTGCCTACGCTGTAAATAGATTGGCAGATGGTGCTGTTAATATGGTACTGCACTACATCTTATATCTTAAATCCCCAAGGAATTATGTAAGGCTCCTTTTTGTAGACTTCAGCTCAGCATTCAATACCATCATTCCAGAAATTCTTCTCTCTAAATTGAGTCAGCTAGCTGTGCTTGACCACACTTATAGATGGATTATAAGTTTTCTAACAAATAGGAAGCAGCAGGTGAAGCTAGGTAATACCTGTTCAATTAGCACAAGGGGCTAATTGCTAATTGCCAGGGCTGTGTGTTCTCTCCATTATTCCTTTCTCTCTATACCAATAACTGCATCTCAAAGGATCCCTCTGTTAAAGTTGCAGATGATACAACAGTCATTAGTCTCCTTCGAGATGGTGATGAATCTGCATACAGATGGGAGGTTGAACAACTAGCCCTGTGGTGCAGCCGGAACAATCTAGAACTGAAGATACTTAAAACTGAAGAGATGAACATAGATTTTAGGAAGAGCCCTATTCTACCACCCCTTGCAAAATTAGGCAATACATTATCAACAGTAGAGACCTTCAAGTTTCTGGGTTCTATAATCTCCCAAAAATTGAAATGAACACCTAACATTAGAACCATCATTAAAAAGGCACAATAAAGGATGTTTTTCCTGCACCAACTCAGAAAGCGCAAACTGCGCAAGGAGCTGTTGATATAGTTCTACAGAGGAATTATTGAGACTGTCATTTGTACTTCTGTAACTGTCTGGTTTGGTACAGCAACCAAACAGGACAGGTACAGACATCAATGGCTAGTTAGGACTGCAGAACAAACAAGTCCTTCCATTGAGGACTTATATACCGCAGGAGCCAGAAAGAGAGCTGAGAAAATATCTACAGACCCCTCACATCCTAGACCTAAACTGTTTCAAGTCCTCCCCTCAGGATGCTGTTATAGAGCATTGTATGCCCAAACAACTAAACACAAGGACAGTTGTTTTCCCTCATGCCATCACTCTGCTGAATACCTAATTCCCAAATATCCTTATGTTGAAGGATATTTACCCAGGTAATAGGGCTGTATTACTATTATCCTTCTTATCTTTCCTATTATCTTCTACTATTGATATCATATGATTATATTACTTTGTTGTTTGTTGTTTGTATGTATACTAGGAGCTCATGCATCAGAAACAAATTCCTTGTGTGTCCAATTACACATGGCCAATAAAGAATATTCTACTCTATTCGATTCTAAATTGTGGAAAATATTGGAGGCCTCCTTGATTGACTGACATTTGTTTTATGACATAAAGTAAGATACAATCCCCAGGGCCACCTCACTAGTGTAGTTGTAACTGAAAGGGAGTTAAGCAAGATGCATATTGGCCCCACATATTCAATTTTTATATCAATTCCATGGTGGACCATCTCAACACAAATTTTTACTCCCACAAACTTGCAGGAAGACACATCTGTTTTAATTTATGTAGATGATGCAGCTGTATTTTCAAGAACACCTATTGGTCTTAAAACAGCTTTTAAAACATTAGCACAGTATTGAAGGTAAGACCAGCTTGTACTCAACTATCAAAAACCAAAACCATGGCATTTGCCAAGAGGCCCAAGAGACATGCTTGTAAGATGGATAGCCACAAGGTTGAACAGGTCTTCTGTTTCAAATACCCGGGAATAGTCCTTCACTCTGCTAACAGTAGGAAACTTCTTGGGGATGTTGCTGAAAATATAGAGCTCAACTGCCATTCTCAAATTCCTCAAGACTAGAGGTAGCCACTATATACTGGGAACATGCAAACTATTCAAAGCCATGTCAATAGCATAACTTTTTTATAGTGCCCAACCGGGCCACTTTTACAACTTTGCAATAATTAGAATTTGTTCAATCCAAATTTTAAGGTCGACCCCTCAAGTCCCCAAATATGTTTCTAATACAACCCTGACATTCGAAAAAGGCCCATGAAAACAGGCCAGAGTTTGGATGATCATACTCAATTACTGTCTCAAGCTATCCTTTTTTCCCTTGGCCTCATCCCTTTAACTATGAGGGATGACTTTCAACACAAGGAATAAAGCAGGGGCAACTAAAATCTAAATGTTGGGCTTCTCTCCAAGAATTCTAGTCAACATTGCATATGATCAGGCCAAAGCTCTTATTAAATAGGATATAGAAGACACCTAGCTCCAACTGGACCTAGCCAGGTCCCCAACCTTTATTGACAGTGAATACAAAAGGTATTTTGCCTTGCCCATTATATACTTTTTCAATCTTGAAATACCGAGCCACCAGAGGGCCTTCATCCATTCTTCTGAGCTTTTCTTGAAGGCTGATACAGGAAAATTTTCCACCTGAAGGGACAATACCTCTGTGACTTGGACTCTTGTGTATAGAAATAACAAAGCATACAGTGCTTATACTATAGAC
Organism: Azemiops feae; assembly: GCA_023970755.1. Lineage (NCBI taxonomy): Eukaryota > Metazoa > Chordata > Lepidosauria > Squamata > Viperidae > Azemiops > Azemiops feae. Next base: position 1,241,184 of record JALGBA010000474.1, on the reverse strand, counting down.
ATTTCTACTAATCTTATCTCATCAATACAGTGTTGCTAGGTTTTGTGCAGCAGTGAAAAAAAACTGTCAAATGATGGCCTATGCCTCAAACCTGATTTAATCATTTGTTAGTTGAGTTTTTTGTATTGTATTATCTCCCTATATAATTTTTTTTAGATTGCTGGTTTTACATATATGTTATAGTTTTTAAATTTTGTGTATTTTGTATTTTTTTAACTTTTCAAATTCTTACTTGTTTGTATTCTACCTTCCTATGCTGGTTTATGATCATAATAAAATTTGATTGAGTTCTATTGTAATACCAGTTACTGAATGGTCATAAGTTGAGGCCTATCTACACCATGGGGGTCAAACTCGATCACACCACATAATGTATCGTGACATTTTATGACTTTTTTGCCTGTGCAGAGCCAGGGTGGGCGTGGCCTGTGACGCATCTGGCCCACGGGCTGCCAGTTTGACACCCCTGATCTACACATTACAATATTGGGACCTTTTAATTATTTTTTGTTACAGTTAAGAGTTGTGATGTAGAAAGTTAAATTTTATACAAGTTAATGTTAAAATCTTAAAAGAGTTTTGGATTTTTTGCTGGTAACTGGATGGAAGAAGAAGATGGGTTATGGCACGGGTCGGCAACCCACGGCTCCGGAGCCGCATGTGGCTCTTTGAGCTTTCTCCTGCGGCTCCCAGCCTCCTCCGCCATTTCCAGAGAGAGAGACAGAGACACAGAGAGGCACTTGCGCTTCCCTTCTCTCTGTATGTGTGTGTAAAAAAGAGAGTGGCTTCACATTGTTCTCGGACAAGCTGACAAGCTTATTGGGCGGGGCTCCGGCCTTTGCTGCATCTTAGCAGGAAGCAGGAAGCAGCAGAAAACAGAAAGCAGCAGCTCTCTCTCTCTCTCTCTCTCTCACTCACACACACAGACACACACACACACTGAGTGGGGGAAGAGGACTGGCAAAGCAAGGGCAGGAGAGAGCCAGCCCAATAAGAATGTGTGTCAGCTTGTCGGAGAACAGCGTGAAGCCAGCTTGCCAGGTGAACAGAAGATCGGAGAGAGGGAGAGAGAGAGGGAGGGAGACAAAGAGAGGGAGAGAGAGGGAGGGAGAGAGAGGGAAAGAGAGAGAGAGAGAGAGAGAGAACTCATGCACAGCAGCCTCTATTTCTTTTTAATTAAACTCTTCAATCAAGCTCCCCCTTGCGCAGTTTTGCAGCTCCCAGTGTTTTCTTTTCTCTGGGAAACGGGTCCAAGTGGCTCTTTGAGTGTTTAAGGTTGCTGACCCCTGGGTTATGGGATGAAATTTTTTATATTTATTAGCTAAGAAGAGATTATGCAATTGCTAATACTTGCCATGATGAGGGGAAATAGCTTTCTTAAGGAGGGAGCGGATTTCTTTTTATACTATTTTTCCTTGTTTCTTTGCATTTTTCTCTTTTTCTTTTCTTCCAGTTTGTATATCTTATATTGTTCTATTAAAACTGTATTATATAAAATTATAAAAATAAAATTATTAAAAATAATAAATATAATTATTTCCAGTAAACATTTGCTAGCATAATTTTAATAATAATGCAGCTTCTTGGATCCTGATTTAGTAGAGCTTGTCATCTTCCTAGTGAGTATCCATAGCCATCCTGATACCATCTTCTGTTGTCTCCTTGCTTTCATTTGTTTTCCTTCCTGTTGTATTTTGGTTGGGATGGCTCTGGGAAAAGCAAAACTGGGCAGAGTATACCAAAGCATAACAGGATGGCTATGGGCACTCATTAGGAAGTTAAGAAGCTCTACTAAATCAGGATCCCAAAAGCTGCAATGCTATCTACTACAAAAAAACCTACTCTTATTGGGAATGCTGATGTGTGGGCAGAATAGCTGTTCTTAAGCAACCAATTTTACATTTTACACCATGTTAAATAATTCCTGTATATAAGAATTACATAAATATATAAATAATTGCAAGAAAGAATGCAATTTTATTAGATTTAACTCAAAATTGCTCAAAAATAATAACAGCATACTACCCATATTAAGGATTGAAATTTCACAATAAATGTGAGCTCTGCAAAACCGATACATTTGCTGCTTAGACTGATTTATTCTCTTCTGTTGAGGTTGAAGATGTAGTGTTCTTTAATACAAGTATCTCAGATCCTACTAACAAGCTATTAGTAAGGGAGAATTGTGTCTCTGAGTGATTTTCCAGGTATATTCCAAAGTTAGTCTGAAAAAAAGATACAACACATTCATCAGCTTATATGATGAAATCAAGACTTCCAGAAGTAGACTGCAAAAATCTGGACAAACATTAAATGGAAACAAATAGTTTCTGATTATTGCAGTCTACTTATAGTAGCCATAATGAAGTAGATTATGCAATATCAACCTGCAGTTCTCCTGGATTGGATAAATAAAATTCAGGAGCTAAGACGAATATACTACACAATAGAAAAGGAGATCCACATTTTAAATGATACTTACAACCATTCTTATTTTAAACATATTTAAATTTATGCTGATTTTTTAAGTGAATATTATAATATTTGCAGTGGCAATAATTACTCAAAGACATAATGGTCTCCCTTTGTGTATGTATTCTAGCTGAATTTAAACACACAAACATTCAATTTGATTTCTGCATTCCTGCACTCAGCCTGAATGACAGATAAATAATGGCTCCTTCCTATTATTTCTATCATTCTCTAATTTTGTCAGATACCACATTTCTGACCAAAAATGGTACCACCTCCAGAGGTTAATCTGGAGAATTTAAGAAATTGCCCAGAATTTTCCCCAATATGTTTTATTAGAGGGATCCCATGGCTGAAGAAGGTGATACTCAAACTGAATATTTCAGGGGTTTTTTTTGCCGGGGGGGGGGGGGGGAGTGGAAAAGCTTTACACAGAGAATTTAACTCTGACGGAGATAGGCAGTTAAGAAATAGTATAAATAAATGTGGAAATGTGTGGAAAATAAACAGGCAAATAAATAAATAAATTACTGGTCACTGCATGTATATAGCTCCTTTCTCTAGTTGCCTCAGGTATATTTATTTATGAAACTTTTGTGCCACCCATTTCACCTATAGGTGACTATGTGGCTTACAACCAATTAAAACAACAAAATATATTTACAATAATAAATAAATTGAAAATGAGTTAAAATTAACAAAGATGGGAAAGAAGGGATCAAGATGCACATGGGCAGGAGGTGGGTTAGTCCGTTAACCATCTCCAGAGTGACATTGTGTTCCCAGGCTAGGACAGGTAGTCAAGGACTACCTCTTTCTGCTTTGTTTATACTTCCACATCATTAGATAAAATGAAATTCTCTTTAAAATTCTTCCACTTTTTTAACCAGTCACCTTTGTCTTAAATATTCATTTGAACACTGTATATATTAAATAATGACAAAAAGTTTAAGATAATATTTTTACAGTAAAGAAAACAAGCAGTGAAAGAAGATTGGAAGATTGGATCATTAAAACACCAGTGCTTGTACACTGACCTTTCTATCTCTAATGGATGACAACTTTTGCAAAAAGTCCTTGTTTCGCTCTCCAGTTTGTTGATTAATGCAGATAACCAGGCATCTGTGACATGGTCCTAAAATCTGAAATTTATACAGAAAAAAATGCGAAATATTACTCAGAAAAAATGCTGGGCAATCTTAGCAGGAAGTGTCTAGCAACTATTTTTGCTAGGACTGTGGCAAAGATCACCTAAACTCTTTTGGTACTGAATCAGCTCAGAAAGTGGTCAAATATGTCTTGATTCAAGACAAATGCTAACTTTTCTTAACTTAGTCAGATAATGGGGTATTAAAAGATAAAGCTTTCCCCTATCCAGTTGTGTCTGATTCTAGGGGGCGGTGCTCATCTCTGTTTCTTAGCCGAGGGAGCCAGCATTCTCCAAAGACATGTCCATAGTCATTTGGCTAGCATCACTATACATCGAGGCACGTGGAACGCTGTTACCTTCCCATTGAAGTGGTACCTATTTACCTGCTTGCATTTGCATGCTCTTGAACTGCTAGGTGGACAAGAGCTGGGGCGAATAACAGGAGCTCACCCCATCATGCTGTATATGGGTCTCAAACCGGGCTATCAGCTTTTCAGCTGACAAGCTCAGCATCTGTCAGATCCACCAGTTTCGGCTTGGCGCCTTGCCAGCATTCTGCTATTGATTGGGGAATGGAGGGGGGAACAAAGGAGCAATAAAACAGTATTCTTTTATTGTGGGAATTAGGATGGGGGGATTGACAGTTGAGGAAGAGCAGAGTGGTTTGGAATCTGGTTCATGCTGGCGCACTGGAATTTTCAAGGCCGTTTGCCTTGAGTGTGGAATTTTATCAGCCCAAACACCTTAGAGTTTCTCATAACATGCAGCAGTGCTGGATTGGCTGTGCCTGACCGGACTATGGGGGAAGGGCTAGAGCATCTTTAACCACTGAGCCAACACATCCCCATTAATAGGGTATTAAGAGAAACCTAATTAAGACAAAACCTTCAGGAAATTTGACAGCCAGCCTGACTTTTCTCCCATTCCTAATCCAAGCTACAGAAAATATTATGAACTACTCAACAGAATAACAGAGTTGAAAGGAACCTTGGAAGTCTTCTAGTCCAACCCTCTGCTCCAGCCATTCAAGACAAATGGCTGTCCAACCTCTTCTTATCCTCCAGTGATGTAGCACCCATAACATCTGAAGGCAAGCCCTCCTTTGATTAATTATTCTGACTGTCAAGAAATTTCTTGTTAGTTTTAGGTTAGATCTCTCCTTGATAAGTTTCTATCTGTTACTTCTTATCTTGAATTCTGGTGCTTTGGAGAATAGATTGACCCCCTCTTCTTTGTGATAGCCATTTAAATATTGGAAGACTGCTGTCATGTCACTTCCACCACATGATCCTACAAGCTATAGCCCTTTAGAGCAGGAGTAGGTGATACGATGAATGCAGATGCCTGGAGGCTGCCTGGAGTGGGAGAAATAGACTCCCCTCAGGCAAGGCAGAACCTTGCTGATTCTTGGTTAACAGATGCTGCTGCTCTCCTATGCAGAGTAAGGCTACAAACAGGATTCTCTTGAATCATCAGTTCTTGCTAGAAGAGCAATTGGAAATGCCCAATTACAGCTTGAACCACTGAATGTCACTCATGCCTTTTTCATCTCACACTTAGTTTACTGAAATTTGCTTTACAGGGGATTGCCCTTGAAGTTCATTTGCAAACTTCAGCTGATGCAAAATATAGTAATCCATATACTTATGTGACAGTCTCATTGCCTTGCAATGGAGTAATCACTAAGTTTCTGAATGCTGTTGAAAATGTTACTATAAAGCTCTATATTATTCACAAGGCAACTCCTGTGCCTTGAGAGGGCAAATAGTTTTTGCCCATTCAGCCCATGCAAATACAAAATGCATCCTGATGTCTCCACTTATCTTGAATTATAGAAATGGGCATTTTGTATGGGAGGTCCCCTTTGGAACAATTTGCCCACAAAGCAAAGATAGCCCTCATTATTATTATTACCTTTCCAAAATCTTGTAAAGATGCAACTGTTTCAGACTAGTAGTGCTGACAATAATATTCCTCTTCTCTAAAAAGTATCTTGAGTCAGTCACAACTGGACATGGGAAATCTTTAAAGTTTTTAAAACTTCAATGCAACCCTAATTATATATTTAGTGCAATGAAAAATATAACCATATCATCTTGTTTTTGTTCCCTTTGATGATAAAACCAATTGCAGAACCAAATGTTCTACAGTGTTTTCAAAGCCCACATCATAATTCTAATAATTCAATAAAAACTGAATAAAAATCTTTGATTTCTCTGATCACTTTCCTCTTTGTCCAATCAATGGCTGATTTCTCAGAAACTCTCTAGCAAAAGAGAGAAGCTTTTAGATAAGCAATGGGAAGCTTATCACTGCTTATAGCTTCCTTAAGAAGACTGCTTATCTTTCTTGAAATAAGATGTCAGGACTTCACTAATTTATACAGAGCCATTCACAGTCTTCAGTTTATTTGCATTTCAATGTTCATTAAGAGTCATTCCTTATGAAAGGTTACTCTTGGTTTGATACCAGAGAACAAAAGGGAGAAATAGCTGAACAATTAGAAAGTGCAAATCAAGGTTGATCTACGGGCCCTATAGTTTCTAAGGCTATTTATTGCAAAACCTAATAATAATAATAATAATAATAATAATAATAATAATAATAATAATAATAATAATAATAATAATAATAATTAATAATAATAATAATAATAATAAATAATAATAATAATAATAATAATAATAATAATAATAATAATAATAATAATAATAATAATAATAATAATAATAATAATAATAATAAAAGTTGGAAGGGACCTTGGAGGTCATCTAGTCCAACCCCCTGCTCAGGCAGGAAACCCTGTACCATTTCAGACAAATGGCTGTCCAGTCTCTTCTTAAAATTCCAGTGTTGGAGCATTCACCGCTTCTGGAGGCAGGTTGTTCCATGGGTTAATTGTTCTAACTGTCAGGAAGTTTCTCCTTAGTTCTAGGTTGCTTCTCTCCTTGATTAGTTTCCATCCATTGCTTCTTGTCCTGCCTTCCGGCACTTTGGAGAATAGCTTGACTCCCTCTTCTTTTTGTGGCAGCCCTGAGATATTGGAAACTGCTATCATATCCCCCCTCGTCCTTCTCTTCATTAAACTAGACATACCCAATTCCAGCAACCGTTCCTTATATGTTTTTTAGCCTCCAGTCCCCTAATCATCTTTGTTGCTCTTCTCTGTACTCTTTCTAGAGTCTCAACATCTTTTTTACATTGTGGTGACCAAAACTGGATGCAGTATTCCAAATGTGGCCTTACCAAGGCATTGTAAAGTGGTATTAATACTTCACGTGATCTTGATTCTATCCCTCTGTTAATGCAGCCTCACACTGTGTTGGCTTTTTTGGCAGCTGCAGCACACTGCTGGCTCATATCTAGTTATGCTGGTTGTCTCTCTCTTCAAGATATTTTTCAACAATTTTTCTCCCTGTTAATAGTTCACTATTTATTTATAGGCTGTGACCAACTGACCACATTGGCACACAAGACATTTATAAGCTAAGGAGAATAGGACAAGAAAATCCTGCTGCTGATGTTACCTGTTTTGGTAATGAAATATTCAGAAATTATATTGAAACAAGCTTGGAAAACAAACCACAGCTAAAATCTAAAACCGAGCTACAAGTATTTTCTATTATTTATTTTTATCCTAGTTTGGTAAAAGTAAAGCCTTTTTTAAAATTCAGCATAAGAACATAATGGTGGTATTTTTCTCTAATTATTCTACAAAGTGGCATATCTCAAATTACTAAATGCAAAGAAGCAGCTTTGAAATTTTAAAGGAAACAATTTTTAAAAAGTGGTATTTGGAGACTTATTGAGGTGGAGAAAATTCAGGACTACACGTTGTCTTTTATTTTTTAAAAAAATAATACATAACATTTAATCTTCAATTCTTACACAAGTATGCAAATGAAACTTTTCCTAAATTGCATCTAATAGTGCCAAAACCATGTCTTCGCCACCTCTTTTTTCTTGTTTCTTAATGCTGCCTTCATCTAATTTCTAGTGCATAACTGAGAAAGACTTTTGTCATTAGCTATATTAGTATTAAAATAGTGTTTTCCTTTATCCCAACACAGATTTTGCTATGGATACAATGAAATATGATTCATTAACCAGTTTCCAAAGTAGTGTCAGGTAAAATTAAGGGGCAGAATCACCCCAGCACCAATTCGCATCATAGAATGGTGTAGTTATACCTTATCTCTTCCTATTTCTGAGTACTGTCTTTTGGTTCATTCTGATTTTGACAACAGGAGAGTCTAATTCTTTCTTTAGCTCTCTGAAGAGATTCCAAGTTCAGAGATTTAGATCAGACTTAGATCAGATTCAACTAGAGTTTTGAACAACCAAAATTGTAAGAAGATTCAAATATTTTCTCTACCAAAAGGTGGTATTTTGGGACACTTTAGCTTAGAAAAAAGTGAGGAAAGAATGTATAAAACCAAACATGAAATTTCAAAGAGAATTTTTTTTGTCTCAAAACATTAAGATCAGGCATCATCCAGTGAAACTGACTAGAAAAAGGATTAGACAAGTATTCACAGTACTTTTTCGCATAGTATAGGTAATCCTAGTCTTACAATCAGTCATTTACTGACCATTTGAAATTATGACAGACCTACCGAAAGATATGTACAATTTGAAGTTATAATGGCCAAACATACCCCTTGGTAATCTGATCACATTTTGGGCATTTGGTAACAGGGTCACCTTTTTGCATCCTGCAATAACGTGACTGCAGTTTTTGATGTTTTCTGCTGGTTTCTGGTATTTACTTCCGGTTCCCGGCAAAAAATGCCCATTGCGTAAAATGGATTTGGCTTAATTCTCATCATAAGTTGATGACTCCTAGTACATGATTAACCTATGAATTAATTACCACAGGATGTGGTGACAGTTACTAACGTAATTGGTTTTGAAGGAGATTTAGATAACTTTATGAAAAACAAAGCTATTGATCTTGAAGATTCAGTATTACCCCTGAGTTGAGAATCACATGTTGTCAAATATCAGTTCCAGCGGAAAACAGCAAGATATGTTTGCAGTTTCTATTTGTTTGATCCAACAAGATTAGTTTGAACTGTAGTCTATGCACAAAATAAAGCAAGCTGCTGTTTTAACCTTTATAAATAGCCAATATTATTTTCTAGGATCACTTTTGGTTTCTTGCATCTTGTCTTTCTCATTAGGCTTTGCAAATACAAAAGAGAGCTACAGCCATTCCATACCCTGAAATGTAGAGGACCAATGGCAATTTGATCCCACAAGTCTTCTTCAAATGGCTCATTTGTTCTGATAACAATGTTGGCCCGAAATCGATAAATTAATTCCTGAGGAAGAAATGATTCACCTAGGCTGTTTTACAGAGACAAAGAAAAAAAAATAGTTTAACTGGAATGAGACATAATTTTAGTTTAGTTAACTTAGTAAAAATATAGTTTATTATTTAAAATGTAATAGAGACTAAGATATACAAGTCTAACTGTAAAAGTATATATTAATCTTCGGAACAATTGCAAATTAGAGGCAGAGTTACAATAAAAAGTCCACATACAAATACAAAAATAGTAAGTTTTAAATTGTCTAATGCAAATGCTTTTAGAGGTAACCCTCAAGTTAAAGTAAAAGTGAAGGCTTGTGGTTTTGACGTTGCGACAATGCAGATGCAGGAAGACGGAGCTCCGTCTTTCGCGTTTGATTTTGCCCCACTGGGGGACCCTGGAAAGGGTCGAAAGTCGCCCCGTAGAGGCAGCAAGCAAGGAGGGGACCCTTGTTGATTGGGGGTGGTGGAAGCTCTCCTGTTTGATCTGAGGAAGCCCGCCAAAACGGCAGGGGAAAGACTAGCTATATTCGTATAGCCAGTCAGAAGCTGCTGTCAATGGAAGACAACAAGCAATATCAAGCAATCTTACAGCAATGTGGATGAAACTGGGTGAGACCTAAGCCTCTCTTTATGACTTTGACTTCTTCCTGAAAATCTGCCCAAAGCACTCTCCCTGAGGAGGAAAAGGGAATTCCCACCCCATTCCCCTAGGAAAGCGGCAAATTAATTACTTGGGGGAAAAGGAGAATATATATATATATATGTATATGTATATATATGTATATGTATATGTATATATATGTATATGTATATATATATATATATATATGTTTTCTGAGGTTTTCACGGGTGTTTGTATGTAGGTCTTTGGTAATTCGGGTTTTCTCCCGTGTAAAATTGAAAGTGTCTTGGCAACGTTTCGACGAAGTCCCATTCGTCATCTTCAGGCTGGTGTCTTCGTGGTCGTGCCACATCTTCAAGGTGGGTGTCAGTTTGCTTCACGTATGGAATGGAGGGGTTTAAAATGGCCAATGATGCAGCTGTGGTCTGGTTTCTGGTCCGCGGTCGTGCCTCATCATTGGTGCGGGTTTGAGTCTGCTTTTTGCGTGGATGTGTGGTGGTGACATCATGTGTGGCACGACCACGAACGCGAAGCCAAACTACAGCAATGCAGCTCTCCATCTCAAATTCCCCTGCAACTCAGACTAATCCTAGCACAACAGGGCCCCCACCCAAGCAGAGCACACCCCCATCCAATCAGAGCATAGCCAACTCCCCATCCAATCAGAGCACAGCCAACCCCCCATCCAATCAGAGCACAGCCAAGCCCCTAACCAATCAGAACACACCTCCACCCAATCAGAACACAGCCAAGCTCCCATCCAATCAGTTCATACCTCCACTGGCAGTTAAAAGGAAGAAACAGCTGCGATCACACATTGCTTCTAGAAGCACGAGGCCGAAGAGACACCAGCCTGAAGATGACGAATGAGACTTCGTCGAAACGTCGCCAAGACACTTCCAATTTTACACGGGAGAAAACCCGAATTACCAAAGACCTACATATATATATATATATATATATATATATATATATATATATATATATATATATATATATGTATATATGTATATATGTATATATGTATATATGTATATATATATATATGTATATATGTATATATGTATATATGTATATATGTATATATATATGTATATATATATATGTATGTATGTATGTATGTATGATGTATGTGTATGTGTTTACATACATATATATACATACGTATATATATACATACATATACATATATATATATACATATACCTATATATACATATACATATATATAGATAGATAGATATACATATACATATATATATATATATATATATATATATATATATATATATATATATATATATATATATATATATATATATGTATGTATGTATGTATGTATGCATGTATGTATGTATACATACATACATACATACATACAATTTCAATTTTCAATTTTACACGGGAGAAAACCCGAATTACCAAAGACCTACATACAAACACCCGTGAAAACCTCAGAAAACATATATATATATATATATATATACACACATATACACATATATCCCTTTTAAAAGGGAGTTAAAAGGAAGAAACAGCTGCGATCACACATTGCTCCTAGAAGCACGAGGCCGAAGAGACACCAGCCTGAAGATGACGAATGAGACTTCGTCGAAACGTCGCCAAGACACTTCCAATTTTACGCGGGAGAAAACCCGAATTACCAAAGACCTACATATACATATACATATATACATATATGTATATATGTTTTCGTAGATTTTCACACATCTCAACAGCCTACACCCCAAAATACAATTTACTATGGAAACAGAAGCAAACAACCAACTTCCCTTTCTGGACGTCCTAATCTACAAAAAACCCAATGGCTCCCTAGGACACACCATCTACCGGAAAAAAACACACACCAACCGCTACTTAAACGCACAATCCCATCACCATCCTGCACAGATCAACTCCGTAGCCAAGACCCTCATATCCAGAACCAAACGCCTAGCCGACAAAGACCACCTGAAAACTGAATTACACACTCTCACAAACGTATTAATTTCCAACGGATTCCAAAGAAACACTATTACCAACCTAATCCAAAAGGAGACACCCCCCAAAAACCAAGACACAGAACAGGACAACGGCATCGCCCTCCTCCCTTACATCAAAGGCACCACAGATAAAATCAGCAAAATTCTCCACAAACACAATATCAAGACAGCCTTCGGCACTGACCAAAAAATAGCCAACATCTTAAGAAACCCCAAAGACAAGATCCAGCTAGAAAACCAAGGAGTCTATGAAATACCATGCAAAATCTGCCCAGCCACATACATTGCACAAACTAATAGGAGAATAAATGCACGCATCGCAGAACACAAGAACGCACTCAGAAAAGAAGAAAAAACTTCCTCCCTTTTCCAGCACCTTAAAACAACAGGACATGAAATTGATTTTGAAGGTACCAAATTAATCTCCAAAACTGAACACTTCAACAAGAGAATAATTATGGAAGCCATCAAAATAGAGAAACACCCCCACAACATGAATAAACGTGACAATACCTCCCGCCTACCAGACATCTGGAAACTAGCCCTAGTCAACAAACGAGTCCCAACCACGAAAACCGACACCGGACCAAGAACAACACAGGACACCACCACCAATCACCCTCACCAGACTCAAACCCAAACCCATCCCATAGACGAAATGCAACCATCATCCAGAATCCACACCACGGCGACATCACCAACTGCTGCACCCGCCGCCGACCCCCACACAAAGCAAACTGACACACACCATAAACACATGGCCAGACCGCAAACCAAAGCCCGTGATGTTACATCACAGCCATCTACTCAGGACATTACATCACAGAACTCAGGAGGTTACATCGCAAAGGCTCAGTATGTTACAACGCAGCCTACCTCCCATGATGTGGCAGCACAGGACTCAGGATATCACTACAATAGAGCTCAGAATGTTACCACACAGCCCATTACCCAGGTACAAAAGAACAATGGGCACACAGCCAGCACCTCAGCCACACAGGATGTTACCAAACAACTGACTAATTTGCTTACATCAATTCCATCTTCCAATCAAGATGCAACAACACAGCCAACCAACCCGCTTACAGCTACAAAACCAACATGCCACAACCCCCCTCCAATATTTATAGAAGGACGGCAGCTCCGATCACGCTTTGCTCGCACAAGCACGAAGCCGAAGACACCAGCCTGAAGATGGCGAGTGGGACCTCGTCGAAACGTCGCCAAGATACTCTCAATCTTACACGGGAAAAGACCCGAATACGCTAAGACCTACATATATGTATATATATATATATATCGTAAACCAAACAAATATTAACGATCACCAGGATAAAAATCTTAAACAAAGACTGTTTAATTTACAAAGCTAAACTTTCGTCGGCCACACTGCCAATATCATCAGAGTATAAAATGTGAGATTTGGGAGTCCGTTCTTATATGACTGGCTGTTTCTGCGCCCGGACCCTCGACGTAGTCATCGGTCCACTCATCAGCGTCGGGCGCCTCGTTCTTAAAGGGGCCGTCTCCAAACTTGTCCTCTCCCCTCCAGTTGCTATTGTTCCTTTGGCATGTGTGTTAGCGCTGGGGGATTGAGTGTCAGATCGCTCCTGCTCATCCTGCTCAGTGCCGGGGGATCGAGTGTCAAACCGTTCCTGCTTCTCCCCCCCATCTCCATGGCCCCGTTCATCTTGGTTTGCCTCCATGTCCCTAAATTGCCCGGCGTCTTCCTATTCGCCAGTCCTATCATTTTCCTTGCTCGTATGCAAACGTCTGTTCCTGTCCCCTACTCCCCTCTTGTCTCGCTGTCGGATGGGCCCCTCTATCTGTTGGTGGCTTGTCTATCGGGCGTGCTCTTAAGGTCGCTCCCCCCCACTCGTTAGACATGTAGTTTCCTCGGCGCGCGTGCGGGAGCGCAGGAAATAGTCGTCTCGCGGTTTGCATACGCTGTTCGTTGCTCTCTTCTTCACTGGCCGTGGCCGCGTCTCTATTGCCCAGTCCTTCACAGGGCATATCTCTGGTGCCCCTCTCCTCCTCCCAAGCTCCGCTACCCCTCTTTCGCGTGTGTGACTGCTCCGGGGGTGGCCATCTGACCGGCACTTTGGAGTTCTTCCCCCCCTTCTCCCGTATGTGTGCATGTGTCGCGGGGTTGGCTATCTGATCGTTCCTGCTCGTCACCCTCCTCCCCCCCGTCTTAGCTGGATTGGGCTGTCCGCGTCTGGGGGATCTATGGGGTGGGCTTCCCCTGTTCTTCTTCCACTCGTCGCCCTTGTGCCTCCTTGTATGTGAATGCCTAGGGGTTGGTTGTCTGGTAGCATTTGGCCACCCCCCCCCTTTTCTTTTTGTGCTCAGCTGGGTCTGGGGCGTTGTCTTGCCTGTAAGGTGCACCTCCAGTTCGTTGTTTTCTCCAGGGATCGTAGTAGTCCTTTCCATTGCTCCATCCTTCCAGGCCTGCAGAGTGCGGGCTGGTTGCCTCTGTTGCCGGTTGGTGCGATGCCCTCCCCACCCCTTCAACATTTGATATGCAGGGCCAAGCTCTATATGTCAGTTGATGGAATTTTCATCCGACATCCAGGCTTCCTTGAGCAGGCGGCCTCACTTGGTGGCATCTTGGGATATGGCTTCCACATTAGCGAGGTCGAGGTTGGCCATATGGGTCCACACCTGTGAGTGTTGTTCCTGCCTCTTAATCGCCAATTCATGTTCGTGGACCCTGGTTCTAAGTCTGTTGGAGGTTTCTCCAACATAGTTGCAGGGGCAGTCTTTGCATCTGATCCTATATATCACAGAGGATCTCTCCCCAATGGGGAGTGGATCTTTTGGGCGCATAATCCTGGCGTGTAGGGTCTGGTCAGGTCTATGGGTCACCCTTACATTGAAGGGGGCCAGCAGTCTGGCTGTGGCCTCTGATACGCCATTGATGTATGGCAGAGTCGTCCATGCCGGTTGCGTTGATGCCACATCAGCTTGTACATTCACGCGTGGTCCGTATGGTCTGCTATGACGCTTAATAAACTCAACCGGGTAGCCATTGCGTCTGCACACCCGGTAGAGATACCTCCTTTCTTCCGTTTTGATCTTATCTGTATTGCAATGCGAGCCAACCCACTTGAATAGAGTCTTGATACAGCTGACCTTATGAGCCACCAGATGGTTGCTTCTGTAATGCAGCATCCTATCCGTGTGGGTTGGCTTACGGAAGACGGCTGTTTGTAGGGACCCATCAGGCTGTCGTTTAATCCATACATCCAGGAAGGCCAGGGCGCCTTGATTTTCCTCCTCTGCAGTGAATCGGATGTCAGGGTAAACAGAGTTCAGTTTGTCCATGAAGCTGGTTTTATCTTGTTTTTTAATCACCACAAAGGTGTCATCGACGTATCGAGCCCAAAATCTGGGGCGGTACCTCGTCATCACCACCCTCTCTAGTTGTTGAAGGACCGCCTCCGCTATGACACTCGAAATGGGTGACCCCATCGGTGTTCCTTTGGTTTGTTCATACATTGTTCCCTAGAAGACAAAATATGTTTTGAGGCATACGGTTATTAGTTGTACCAGGTCCTCAGTATGGAGGGAGTCCTGCTGCTGTCCTTGTCCCTCTTGGAGGCGGTCCCTCAATACCGTGACCACGAGATCTTGTGGAATGGAGGTGAAGAGCGAGGTGACATCATATGACACCATTATTTCATCATTCTCCACCTTCAAGGACTTGATCTTCTCCAGGAACTCCTCTGCCGACTTTACAGTAGTCTCATTGTTGTCCGCTAAATAGTTGATCCGGCCACTTAGCCATTTGGCCAATCCTGAGGTTGGGGTGCCTTTAAATGAAACGATGGGCCATAGGGGCACCCCTTCTTTGTGGACTTTTGGCAAACCATAAAACCTGGCCATGGCTGAATCTCCCGGGCGTATTCTCCTTAGGGTGTCTTCATCGATCTTTCCTAGACGCTTCAAGTTGTTAAGAAGCTTATTAATGCGGTTCCTGAGTATTATTGTGGGGTCCTTGGTGATGACTTTATAGGCCGTGGTGTCATTAAGTAAACTCTGGGCTTTACTTATATATTCTGCTCTGTCCATGATAACGGTGGCCCTGCCTTTATCTGCTGGCAAGACGGTGATGGTATCATCTTTCTTCAACTGTTCCAAAGCCTCCTTCTCCTCCCTGGACAGTACCTGGCAGCATTGGTGGCCCATCAATAGGCCCGTGATGCGTTGCCTGATAGAATTTTTGGCCTCGTCCCTGGTCTCGATGCATTGAATTGTGGGTTCCAAGGCTGCTACGAAATCAATCGCCCGTGCATCCGCCAGGTTGTAGCCTGGATCGCGTTCCAGTACGGTGGTTTGCTCATGGGTCAAAGTTTTCGAGGAGAGATTGTGGACCAGTCTATTGGTGTTTCTCTGGTTGTCGAGCGTCCACAGGGTATCCATCTTGCGTTGGAGTATCGTGGATTCCTGCCGGCTCGCTCTCACGGTCACCTGGCGAGTCTGCAACTCTAACGCCTGGGAATGTTGGCGTGTTAGCTTCCTGTTGCAGCATTCGTGGCAGGCCTGGATTATGGTTGTCATGGCTCCTATGCGCCTATGGTGGTCATTAATTAGAGCCCATATGGTGCGTTGCTGGAATTGGCGAACCACCAGCTGGCATTCCATGGAATTAACCAGGGGTTTCCTTCTCAGTGACTTGGGGGGAAGATCACCTCGGATGCAATCGTGAAGGAAAGCCAACTTGCGGTAGCAGATGGTTATCCGTCGTGCCAGTTTCTCCCATCTCCTAGCGTGGAGCAATATTGCTGTCTCGTAGTTGTTCTTGATTATACTAAAAATCCGAATCCCGGGTATACACATATCGTAAACCAAACAAATATTAACAATCACCAGGATAAAAATCTTAAACAAAGACTGTTTAATTTACAAAGCTAAGCTTTCGTCGGCCACACTGCCGACATCGTCAGAGCATAAAATGTGAGATTTGGGAGTCCGTTCTTATATGACTGGCTGTTTCTGCGCCCAGACCCTTGACGTAGTCATCGGTCCGCTCATCAGCGTCGGGCGCCTCGTTCTTAAAGGGGCCGTCTCCAAACTTGTCTTCTCCCCTCCAGTTGCTATTGTTCCTTTGGCATGTGTGTTAGCGCTGGGGGATTGAGTGTCAGATCGCTCCTGCTCATCCTGCTCAGCGCCAGGGGATCGAGTGTCAAACCGTTCCTGCTTCTCCCCCCCATCTCCATGGCCCCGTTCGTCTTGGTTTGCCTCCATATCCCTAAACTACCCGGCGTCTTCCTATTCGCCAGTCCTATCATTTTCCTTGCTCGTGTGCAAACGTCTGGGGGTTGTTCCTGTCCCCTACTCCCCTCTTGTCTCGCTGTCGGATGGACCCCTCTATCTGTTGGTGGCTTGTCTATTGGGCATGCTCTTAAGGTCGCTCCCTCCCCGCTCGTTAGACGTGTAATTTCCTCGGCGCGCATGCGGGAGCGCAGGAAATAGTCGTCTCGCAGTTTGCACACGCTGTTCGTTGCTCTAGTCACTGGCCGTGGCCGCGTCTCTATCGCCCAGTCCTTCACAGGGCGTATCTCTGGTGCCCCTCTCCTCCTCCCAAGCTCCGCTACCCCTCTTTCACGTGTGTGACTGCTCGGGGGGTGGCCATCTGACCGGCACTTTGGAGTTCTTCCCCCCGTTCTCCCGTATGTGTGCATGTGTCACGGGGTTGGCTATCTGATCGTTCCTGCTCGTTACCCTCCTCCCCCCATCTTAGCTGGATTGGGCTGTGCGTGTCTGGGGGATCTATGGGGTGGGCTTCCCCTGTTCTTCTTCCACTCGTCACCCTTGTGCCTCCTTGTATGTGAATGCCTAGGGGTTGGTTGTCTGGTAGCGTTCGGCTGCCCCCGCCCTTTTCTTTTTGTGCTCAGCTGGGCCTGGGGCGTTGTCTTGCCTGTAAGGTGCACCTCCAGTTCGTTGTTTTCTCCGGGGATCGTAGTAGTCCTTTCCATTGCTCCATCCTTCCAGTCACACACACACACATATACAAACACACACACACACCACACACACACACACACACACACACACATATATATACACATACATATATACACATATATACATATACACACATACATATACACACATACATATACACACATACATATACACACATACATATACACACATACATATACATATATACATATACATACATATACATACATACATACATATACAATCGAACACCAGGATAAATACAAACAAAACTGTTTAATAAACTTAGCTTTCGGCATCGGCTAACTGCCGATGTCGTCAGAGTAAAATGCCGGAGGTTTGGAAGCTTGCTTATGAGACCGGCTGTTTTTGCACTCTGCTCATTGAGCGAGTTACCGGTCTACCCGCCCCAGTTGGCCGTATTACTTCTAGTAGTCTCGCATCCGTCCGTATGTTCCTAAACTCGGGAATCATCGCCTCTCTCATTGTCTCCCTCGCATTGCTTAACGATACCAGCACCTACCGGATAATCGTGAAGGATGACAACTCTCAAAAACCAGCTCAGTAAACTGGCAGGTAAATTCAAACGACAGGGAAAAATCAGCGACGACGTATTGAGGACAATACGCCTCAGGGACTCGGCCATGGCTAGGTTCTATGGGCTTCCAAAAATTCACAAGGAAGGGATTCCTCTGTGACCTATTGTGTCATTCAGAGGTACACCGACCTCGGGGTTGGCTAAATGGCTGAGCAGTCGGATTGGATATCTAGTGGAGAACAGCGAGACTACGGTGAAATCATCACAGGAGTTCCTGGGAAGAATAAAATCCTTAAGGGTAAAGGAGGATGAGATCATGGTGTCTTTTGATGTCACCTCACTCTTCATCTCGATCCCGCAAGATCTGGCCATTGCGGTGATAAGAAGCCGCTTGCAGCAAGAGGAAGGGCCACACCAGGACTCACTCCGCACCGAAGACCTTATACAACTCATGGCCCTGTGTCTTAGAACGTATTTTACGTTCCAGGGTACCATCTATGAACAGGTGAAAGGCACGCCGATGGGATCCCCAATTTTGGGAGTTATCGCAGAGGCGGTCCTGCAACAACTTGAAGCCAAAGTGATGGCCATGTATCGCCCCAAGTTTTGGGTAAGATACGTGGATGACACATTTGTGATAATCAAGAGGCAAGACAGCGCCAGGTTCATGAGAGAGTTGAATTCGGTCTACCCAGACATCCGTTTTACAGCTGAGGAAGAGACTAATGGCACACTTGCTTTTCTGGATGTGCTGGTCAGCCGCCAGTCAGACGGCACCCTCCATACGACTGTCCACCGTAAGCCAACACACACTGATAGAATTTTACATTACAGGAGCAAGCATCCTGTGTCGCATAAAATTGGCTGTATTAGGACACTGTTTAAGCGGGTTAGTACTCACTGCAGTACTGATAAGGCAAGAGCTGAGGAGAAGAGTCACCTTTATCGTATCTGCAGGCAAAACGGCTATCCAGTAGACTTCATCAGATGGTACAGCAGACCATATGAGCCTCGTAAGAGTCAACATACAGGCACGCCTATAGCATGGACAACACTGCCATATATTGATGGCATGTCCGAGGCAATGGCGCAGATATTAGCTCCATACAACATCAGTATTGCCCATAAATCAGACCAAACCCTATGTGCCAAGGTAATGCATCCCAAGGAGCCTCTCCCCAACGAAGAAAGATCCTCGGTGATATATAGAATAAGATGTAAGGACTGTCACTGTGATTATGTTGGGGAGACGACCAAACGGCTCAGAACCAGGATTCATGAACACGAGCTGGCCATTAGATGGCAGGAACAACGTTCACAGGTATGGGCACATATGGCCAACTGTAATCATACGTTTGATCTTGCAGGGGCCCAGGATACCACCAAGGGCGGCCGACTGCTCAAGGAGGCTTGGCTGTCGGACGGGCACTCGATTAATCGCCACATAGATCTACTGCCTGCCTATCAGGCACTAAGGAAGTGGGAGGAACAACGTAACAACTCACAACGAGTGCAACGAGCACCGCCAATGCAGGATCGGAACTCCTGGCCCATGCGACAACAAAGAACTACGACCGTTGAAGGGGAGAAATCCCCAATGCGTCCTGCGCAAGAACCAAAGATGGGAGCCTGGGCACATACACAGCAACAGGGGTGGCGGCCATAGGGCAAGAGGTGTTAGGGGACCAGTCTACAGCAACAGGTATTCGGACATGAACGAGGCAGGCAAGGAGAGTGACAACGAGAGAGGCGATGATTCCCGAGTTTAGGAACACACGGACGGATGCGAGACTACTAGAAGTAATACAGCCAACTGGGGCAGGTAGACTGGTAACTCGCTCAATGAGCAGAGCGCAAAAACAGCCGGTCTCATAAGCAAGGTTCCAAACAGGTCTTGGCGTATTCGGGTCTTTTCCCGTGTAAGATTGAGAGTATCTTGGCGACGTTTCGACGAGGTCCCACTCGCCATCTTCAGGCTGGTGTCTTCGGCTTCGTGCTTGTGCGAGCAAAGCGTGATCGGGGCTGCCGTCCTTCTATAAATATTGGAGGGGGTGTGTGGCGTGTTGGCTTTGTAGCTGTAAGCGGGTTGGTTGGCTGTGTTATTACATCTTGATTGGAAGATGGAATTGATGTAAGCAAATTAGCTGATGTAGCTGTAAGCAGGTTGGTTGGCTGTGTTGTTACATCTTGATTGGAAGATGGAATTGATGTAAGCAAATTAGTCAGTTGTTTGGTAACATCCTGTGTGGCTGAGGTGCTGGCTGTGTGCCCATTGTTCTTTTGTACCTGGGTAATGGGCTGTGTGGTAACATTCTGAGCTCTATTGTAGTGATATTCTGAGTCCTGTGCTGCCACCAGCCTGAAGATGGCGAGTGGGACCTCGTCGAAACGTCGCCAAAATACTCTCAATCTTACATGGGAAAAGACCCGAATATGCCAAGACCTGCATACCTGTACCCGTGAAAATCTACGAAAACAAATATATATATATATATATATATATATACCAGCCTGAAGATGACGAATGAGACTTTGTCGAAACTTCGCCAAGACACTTCCAATTTTACGCGGGAGAAAACCCGAATTACCAAAGACCTACATACAAACACCCGTGAAAACCTCAGAAAACACACACACACACACACACACACACACACATATATATAAATTTTGGGACTAAAAGTGTTTTTAAGATCTTTTTTAAAAAGAAAGACTTGAAAAGTTTATAATATAAGTTTTAGGATTTAAAAACTGAAAAATGGCGTTGATGACATCTAGTGGTGAATTATGGCACTACAACTTATCTATGCCTAAAAGAAGCCTGGCTCGAAGCCCAGAGCTAGATAAGACTTTGGCTGGCCTTGAAGCTTTTACTTTTGAGAACTGCAGCTGAGAAAAAGGAACAGACTTGGGGGCTGCTTATCTGTTTGGCAGAGATGATAATATTATTCTAAAATTGGCCTGTCTGAACTATGAACACAAATACTGACTTTCAGAACTGTATTGTGGAACTATTTTCCTGTAGAAGAAACATATACTATTGCCTGATATGATGGAACACTTTGGATTATAAATCTTGATTGTTAAACAATCTTTAATGGTTCTTTTTTCTCCCTGGACAGAAAGGATATTTTTCTCATTGGACAGAAAAATTTGAATTTTACTTATATCTGCTTAGGGGAGGTTTAAGAACGGCTAGTTGGTTGGATAAATTTATAAAGGCTACTTATAAAAAATAAAATGGATGTTCCATACTTAGCTTTAAATAGTAAAAAACCTTCCTTAACATCTGTCTCCAGAAGCCTCAGTTTGCCATATTACCAAGAAAATACTGATGAACCACAGTATTCTATCCATGTTGAAATTAATACAAGAAAATTGCATTAGCTCGTGATGAGATTAAAAATAACACAAAGGAGATAAAAGAACAATTTTCTAATTTAAATCTACAAACTCAGAAAATAGCTACAGAGAAGGAACCAGCAACCCAGAAAATAGAAGGAAAACTAGAGAATGCTGACACAAACATTGTGGATCTAAAGGAAGAAACTAACGACCAGACTCAGATAAATGAAGACTTAGAAGACACAATGATAATATTGGAAATGGAAAAGACGTTTTACAAACCAAGGTTTCAGAACATACTGGAGGATAAGGAAGGAGAGCTGATGGAATGGAAGATAAAGCCGTTAACAGAACTGTGGGGAACTGGAGAAGGAGGGAGGCTGTTTAATGAATATCAATGAGCTTGTTCTTCCAAAAATATTTTAACTAAATTGTTTCTCTTGTTTCAAATAATACACACAAAAATAGAGGAAGAATCATTTGATGATCCAAATGCACTGACCGGGAAAGTTAGTTGGCAAAGGAAGAAAGCTAGAGTAAGATTGAAGGAAACAGAAGCTTTGACCTATTAGAGGGGATGCTATATTACCAATTAGATGTTTGAATATGGTTAAGAATAGATTGCTAGAAATAGAAGTATTATTATAACTAGATAGATAGGATTTGTAATCAGAATATCATATCTTGGTATGAAAAGGGAAATAAGAATATGCTAAGAACTTTGAATAAGGGAAGCTTTTGGTAACCCAAAAATAACTTGTTCTGAAATTATAAATGATTGGGATATTTTGAACATGGACAGGGAATTAAAATTGAAAAAAGCGAAAATAGGATATAGACTGAATAAATGGATATTGAGTGCAAATGCAATTAAGATATGCTTTGGTTAGAAAAGATATTCTAAACTGATATTATTGACACTATTAGAAAAATGTAACAAATGTTGATAGGCAATTGTATATTTACTCACAACAATAAGAATTGTATTTGCTTAGTGTGGAAAAATGTCTATTACCAGAAGAAGAGAGGATGTACTGGAGGGTGTAATATTGGATTTAGTTTGAAGAAGCTTACATATACCACGGAATCACTAATGGACTCAGTCATCACGTTGTCTATTAGGCACTTGATTGTAAAAATAGAAAATTAATAAAATATTTATTAAAAAAAAGAAAAGAAAAGAAAAGTGATGAAAGGAAGGAAGGAAGGAAGGAAGGAAGGAAGGAAGGAAGGAAGGAAGGAAGGAAGGAAGGAAGGAAGGAAGGAAGGCATACAAAACTAAAAGTGCAATAAGAGACTAAAATATAGGTAGTCCTTGACTTATGACAATGGGGACTGGAATTTGTCATTGCTGTTAAGCAGTTGACTGTTTTGGGAGATATGAATCACATTTGTGGATGTCACAGTATTTACAGTTTTTTGTGTCTGAAAGCTGAGATATTTATGTATTTTTTTTTTCAATAGCATGCTTTTTTAATGGGCTGCCAAAAATCAGAGATGACCTGTGATTTACTATCTGTCTAATCCAACCTTAAACCTAATTGAAAGTCTGGCCCAAGAGGCTGTTGACTGTGACTATTTTGCTCAATGATCGCAATCCCAGCATTCCCAGTTGTAGTCATTAACTCCAGGTTTTTAATCAAACAGCAAAAGTGCTGTCTGCTGGATTTGAGAACAAAAAGAATACCCGATGGAAGGTTTTAGCTCCATGTATAGCTGAAACCCCTTTCAGATGTAGTTCTTTTGCTTTCAAATGATCCCACAGCCTGCCAAGGGATTTTCCTTTCCTGCAAACCATGGAAGGATTTCAGCTCCCTCCCACTCCCTCCACTTACAGACTTTCCTGTTGGCTTCCTGAATTTCTGTGGAAGCTGGCAGAGAAGATTGCAAATGGCAAACACATGATTGTTGGGCACTTGGCAATCAGTCATAAATGTGAGCCAGTTGCCAACTGTCCCAAATACAGTAGTGTTTGTGTGTGTGTGCGTGCATGTGTGCAACTTTTTATGATGGCTGGAAGTGCTTTCTGGGCTTTGTAACTTTGAATGATTGTTAAATGACTGATCACAAGTCAAGGACTACCTATAGAAGAAAACAGAAAAAGAGCTAGGTATAAAGAAAGATATAAAAAAATAAAAATGGCTTCTGGTATTTTTCATAATGACTATTAAGTACAATTATATTTTATCTTCTCTCTCTAAAGTTACTGCATGACTCTCTTCTTTCTATAATCTCTCCTGTCCATTATCAAATCACAGTTCATTTTTTCATTTTTATGCAAAAAATCCTTGAGAGGTTTCAGTCACTAATATTTGTACATGTTGTCTTTTCTCTAATCACCAATGCAAATCCTTTGTGAAAAATCTTGCCAAGAAAGCTGTACAGGCTCATCTGGTCAGGCACCAGGAATCAAGACTGACTTGAAGGTGCATCTACTCATTCCCACACACAAAGGACTACTTGGTAGGTAGAAATAGGTGTAGAGTGGGAAAGGGCTGGGAGATATGGAATGCCATCAGAGTGTTGATGGCAGAAGTTGGAGGGTGAGCTGCTATTTGGGAATGAGGTTGTGATATTCAGTCACTTCTTCTAGCTTTCCAGTCTCTTGTTGAATTTCTAGTACTTTAACATTGAGAGGTTAAAGAGAAGAATGGAATGGCACAAGCCCTCAGACACCTTCTGTACCCCCAAACACTGATTGGAACCATCTACAGAGAAAGGAAAGGAACAACTGCAAAAAGTGCCTCACAATCCCAACCCCCACACCTGAGACCTCCAGAGGTCATCCACAAGCATGACCAATGCTGTTTCAATACTGTACCATGGCTTGAACCCAGACTTAAGTCCAAGGAAGGAAGTGCCACTGTCTCTTTCAAGGCAGACAGTACCACCCTTCCAACACAGAGGTATTCATCACTGTTTGCATCTAACCAACTTCCAGGAAGCCTTAATCAATCATAAGAGACATAGATACAGGACACAGGTGAGCCAAGAGGACCCAGCCCACTTCTTCAGGATCACCTGATTCAAATTCCTTTCAGATAATAGGGCTCAGATATGTCTTAGTCACTTCCAAAGGGTTTGCTCAGAATCCAACTCTAAGTGAAGTCAAGCAATTTTGTTTTTAGAGATTCTGAGCTGATTTCTCACAGCAGCCCTGCAAGAATTCCCACATTGCCTCCTTACCCAGGAGGTCCCTCATTACTCAGAAAGGACCCAATCACCCAAAATGTGGCTACTATTCTTATTCTCATTTATAAAGATGTTGAATAGCACTGCAGGGAAATTTGGGACATCCCATTCACTTTGCAGAATCATTTACGAGCAATTTTCAGATGCAAATGTTCAGCTAGTTGCAAATTTAATGGGCTGAACTTTCTAATACACATATATCTCTTTTGTGCACAATACTGTATATACATTATATAAATAGAGGCCTAAAAACAATTTGGAGAATAGCAGTGTTATCAATCACTCTATAGCAGTATTGGATTAACAAGTGTAACATCCAAATCTGATTAATCCATTGCACTACTCTGTGAAAAAAAATAGGAGGGAGGAATATTAGATATGTTTATCACCTCCAATTATATGTTAGAAAGGTGGGAGAAGCTGGAGAAAATCACAAACTTTAAAGATCTTCAAATAGAAATAGAATGACTACGGCAAAAGAAAGTAAACATAGTACCAAGAGTGATAAGCACCTTGGGTGCAATCCCAAAACATCTGGAGTACTACTTGACTAACCATGGGCACTGACAAAATCACCATCAGTCAATTGTAAAAGATAGTTTACTTGGAACAGCTTATATCTTGCAACAATACTCTCAAACACCATCAAACAACAACATCTACCTATACTTTGGGAAAGACTTGATAGATAAATAAAAATCCAGTCTACACATCTGGATGATTATATGTTGACCTGCTACAACAACTTCAAGCAGAGCTAAACAGTCTGAGATGCTTTAATTTAGATTCCTACAGGGGATTAAACCTGATAGTTTAAATGTCTCTGTCCAACTGTATGATTCTATTAGCAATAGCAAAAGCAATTGTTCATATTCAGATGCTTCTGAATCTGAAGTACAAATATTAAAAAGTTAATAACTTAATATTGTAAGATAAACTCTCTATAATGGTATTACTTAGGACAATTACTTAGAATGTTCAAGAATCTTAATATCAAGTTAACTCATCACTGAATTATTGTACAAGGAATGTTGTTAAATAAAAATAAATCATATTTACATGGAAAAATGACATATTCAGTTTTTATAAATTAGGAAAAAAGATGCATGTATGCTTGACAGAAAGAACGCAAATTTCTTGTCTTTGCAGCTCTGTTTTGATTTGCAGTCAATATATTGCTGTCCAAAATATGTGAATAGTATTTAGTGTATAAGTTTGCTTGCAGCTTTAGAGTGGCAGATTTCAGACTCCCTCATCCTCAGTGCTTCAAATAAAAATGTGAAAAGGGGGTTAGTGAAGAACTAGAAATCTTTTGTCAATTTCTCTATCAAGTATGCCTCTCAAAATCAATTACTAGAGGAAAACTAGAAATTCACTGAATCAACTAGCCCAAATTTGTAAAGATAATGTCAGGAAGGTGAAGGCTCAGAATGAACTAAGATTTGCAAAAAATGCCAAAAATAACAACAAAAAAAGTTTTCTTCAATATGTAAGGAGGAAAAAGAAAGTCAAGGAAATGGTTAGTTCACTAATGGGAGAGACAAGAAAGTAATGGGCTGCAGGGAGAAAGTAGAACTGCTTAATTCCTTCTTTGCATTTGTCTTCATGAAAGCAACCTATCAAAAGCAACCTATCATGGAAGACAGAACCGGGATACAGGTCAAGTCAAACAAGGATTTGGTAAGAAAACATCTATCTGCTTTGGATAAATTCAAATTTCCTGGAATAAATAGTTTGCATCCCAGGGTACCGAAGGAGTTAGCAAATATGATCTCAGAACAACTAACAAAATCTTTCAGAACTCCTGGAGCACAAAGAAAATGTGAGAGGACTGGAAAAGAACTGATATGGTCCCAATCTTCAAAAAGGGGAAAACTGGACCCAGGAAACTACAGACCAATCAGCTTAATATAAATATTTGGGAAAATCCTAGAAAGAAAATCAAGCAGCAATTTTGTAAGCACCTAATAATGAAGGAGGTGATTACCAGCAGTCAGCATGGTTTTGTTAAAAACAGATCATTCAAATAAACCTTATTGCCTTCTTTGATAAAGTGACTGTATCAGTGGACTAAGGAAATGCTGTGGATATAGTATACTTAGACTTCAGTAAGGCATTTGATAAAGTAGTCACAACCTAGTTTTTGGTAAAGTAGAACAATGCGGGATAGAAAGGACCACCACCAGACGGATTTTCAGTTGGCTGACCAACTGCACTAAGCATGTAGTCCTCAGTGGAACTAAATCTATGGGGGAGGAAGGATGCAGTGAAATACCTCAAGGTTCTGTGTTGGGCTTAGTACTCTTCAATATCTTCATAAATGATCTAGATGAGACAGAAGGGGAGTTCATCAAATTTGTGGATGACGGACTTCCGGATCCGGTGGTAGCGCCCGCGGACGTGCAGAGAATTCGTTCTCTTGGCCGTCCGGTTTCCCCCCGCCGGTAGACCCTGGACAGGGTCGAAAGTCGCCCTGTAGGGGCGACCACCGTAGAGGAGGGCACTCGTTGATCTCGGAGGGAGCGGCGGCTCCCTCTGAGGTCCGAGAAAATCACCTTTGGGCCGACGGGGAAAAGATCGGCCAGTAACATGGCCGATCACTCAGCTGCTCCAGCCGAAAGTCACAGCAACATCTAAGCACAAAGAACCACCGTGGAAGATCCGGGTGAGAACTTTCCTTCCCTCTTGTTACCTTCCTTACTTCCCTATGAAAAGCTTTTAGAAACTACTCCCCTCCTTAAAAAAGCAGCGTTTGAACACTTGGGGGAAAAAAGTGACTTTGCTATTGTGTATTTGAGCTGTTGGAATCCGGGGGATCCTGGAAAAAAAAAAAAGAGAGAAGAAAAAAGCCTTACTGTGACTTTTCCTCTTTGTTTGCTTGTTTTAAATTTAAGTGGAAATTTTAGGGAGGGGGGTGGAGTGTTTTTTCTTCCTCCCCCCCCTTCTGAACATTCTTATCCACTTTAAAAAGGGGGGGGAAAACTGCCTTGGCTACTGGGATGTGGATTGGAGGGCTACATTGTATCTATCTTGGAAACTGGCGTGAAGCCCAGAAAGTCTTATCGTAACGTTGCCATGGTAGCTGAACTTTTGAACCTGGTGCTACGCCCAGACACTGCTGTTTTCTTATTATAGAAAAAAAAAGGAGAGAAGGATGGAAGCTTATTCACAGCTCAATTATGGATTGATATTAGCAAAAATTTTGGAAACAAGGAAAGAACTAAAAGAACATTTTAGGACACTAAGGAATGAGGTCGGTTTAGAGCAAAAAACTGGATTTCAAACTTTAACTGAGCATGATATACAATTGGATTTACAATTTAATGAGATGGAAGATCTATATTTACAATCTACTGAAGAGGAAGATGTTACACTTTATACACAAAGGATGGAGACTTTTGAAGACCAAAAGCAGAACTTAATTGAAACATCTATAGATGTAAAAACAACAGAAATGGACTCTCTAATACGAGACATTAAAAATGCTGACAGTACATATAAACAACGAATAACCACCACACTGGCTAAGACTGAGTATATTGTGCAGACAATATTGGGAAAAAGAGAAGAAGACTATGATCAGACGCAACTGTGGGAAAATGTGTATAACCAAATACCAAGATGGGAGGAGCTGAAAGCCGTATTGTGGAAACCTGCTTGGCATAAAAAGAAAGCTAGAATTAGGTTTAAAATGAGTGTTAAAAATTTATTTGATGGGTAAAATGGTTTTTAAAGACTTTAAGTGAGCTAATATTTTTGAGATCTTTAAAGTTTAAGATTTTAGTCTGACCAATATTGATTTGAATTATGGATTTGATTATGGTCTGGAATAGTAACTATGGAAAACTGGAAAAGCGAAATTCAGGAGTTGTATTGAGACTGGTGAACTACTAATGATATCTTTACATGCAATGACTAAAGAATGGATTGATTTATAAAAATGTTTAGAATATAGGAAATAGAATATAGTGGAGAAATTTTAAAATATACTTATATATGTTTAACTTAGAAATAATTAGAAACAATTTAAGCTAATCCAAAATGGTTTGGAAACGTAAAGTTATATTCACTGATAAAATATGTATGTGAGATAGAATAAGAGATAGAACTTAATTGAGAAATATAAACTGAATATTTGGAATAATATGGTCTTTATTATATGGATACTCGAACCGTATTCTATATGTCTATGTAATGCTAGTTGGAATATGTTAATAGTTAATTAAGCTTAAAATGGGTGGAAATATCGTTGATAGTTTGGTTTTGTTTGTTTGTTCTTGCTCTTTTGATTGATAAAACAGAGAGGGAAGATTTAAAAAAGTGTAAATTGTTTATATATGATTGTATGTTCTATTTTGTTTTATGGAGTGCCCTATCTCCACGATGAGTCTTAAGCACTTGGCTGTAAAATTAAAAAAAATTCAATAAAACTTGTTATAGAAAAAAAAAAAATTTGTGGATGACACCAAGCTGGGGGAATTGCCAACACTCTGGAAGATTGATTCAAGATTCAGAAGAATATTAACAGACTTGAACATTGGGTCTATCCAACAAGATGAAGTTCGGTGATAAAGTAAAGTCCTGCACTTAGGCAGAAAAAAACAGATGCACAGGTATAGGACAGGCAGTATGTAGCTCAACAATAGTGCCTATGAGACAGATCTAGGTGCCAGGATGAGCCATTACTTAAGTACCCATGAGTCACCAGTGTGCTACATCTCCCAAATATTTGATGCAGTCCTAGGCTGCATCAACAGAGGGATAGCATCAACATCACAGGAAGTGATACTACTACTCTATACTGCACTTATTAGGTCACATTTGGAGTACTGCATCCAGTTCAGGCCATAACCATATAAAAAAGATCCTGTGGTTCTAGAAGAGCAACTAATATGATGAGGAGCCTGGAGGCTAAATCATATGATGAATGGCTAAGGAAACTAGAGGTATTTAGCCTAACAAGGCATGCCTTAGGGGAGGTCTAATAGCCACCTTCCATATTTGAAGGGCTGTCACAGGGAAGACGGGATCTATTTATTCTCCATAACACCTAAGGGTAGGACAAGAAACAATGGGTGAAAACTCATCAGAGGGAGAACCAACCTGGAAATAAGGAGGAATTTCCTGAGAGTGAGAATGATTAATCAATGGAACAGCTTGTCTCTTGGGAGTTGTGAATGTTCTATCACTGGAGGTTTTCAAGAAAAGATTGGACAACCATTTGTCCTGGATGGAATAAGGATTCTTGTCTTCCACCCCTATGAAAACAAGCTATAATGCAGGAATGCCAAGGTGCCTAGAGGAGGGCAAATGACGAAAGCAATGTGACAGTATTGTAATGCAAAGTCCTCCCTTTTTGTATTTGTCAGACTTAAAAGGAGCATTATTGTGATACAAGCTGTTTTTATGTTGATA
Organism: Azemiops feae; assembly: GCA_023970755.1. NCBI lineage: Eukaryota > Metazoa > Chordata > Lepidosauria > Squamata > Viperidae > Azemiops > Azemiops feae. The sequence continues at coordinate 1,211,160 of JALGBA010000474.1, read as the reverse complement.
AAAATGTCAGATCCAGCAGACTCTGCATGGTTGAATTAAGTATCTTGGACCGAAATATCTTGGTTATTAAAATGGCATAAAATGCACAAGGCAAAGAAATTTGCTTTTTTTATTTTTAGAAAACTGAGTACTTACCTTGCAGTAACCTGTTCTCTCAGTTGTAAAATACTTGTCATATTTATCAGGAGATACTGTGCTTCATTTACTAAGGAAAGTGAAGGAATTGCTGCTGGAGTCTCTTCTAAAATACAAACAGTGTAAAGTGATATCAGAAATAGTGAAAATAAAAAATCTATTTTCTACTACAAGGCTTCTAGTTACTGAACTCATATGGTGAAACATAAATATTGCTTCTCTTTAAATATTCTCTATTTGAAGCCATCTATTAAATACATTTTTACCTTAGGTACATCTATGTTCAGTTCCATTATACATAATACCACAATTGAGTCACAATTTGCAAATCGGGCAGCCTTTCATAAATGGAAACATTTTGCTTACATAATATGCTGTACACTAATACTGGGGTAAACTAAAAACATTAAAGTAAATTGCTCTTAAGTATATTTTAGAAATCCTAAAAATATGTTTGTATATTATTATGGTGATTGTATTTTTATTTATAACTCATTATCTAGCTCTTATGTCTTTAATATTTGCAATATTATTCATTCTCTAATAAATATACAAAATAATTACCTTTTTTATTCTTCTTAGAAAAATTTCTTTTGAAGTTTGAACTCTGTCTAATCAGGCGGCACTGTCGACCAAGAAACTTTGTAAACCAATCAGCTAGTCTCTCCCCACAATCATATGTCTGTACTCTTTAATGAACAAAAGTAAAAGAAATATGAGAATCCAAAGTCTACTTTGGCTGTAAAACTAATGTAATTATAATATATAATTTAATATTCATTTATTGCTACTCAGAATTTTTCTAAAGCTGTTATAGCTACATTCTGCATTCAGATGCAAAAATTCTTTCAGGAGATCTATAATCTTCTTCTTCCTTTGAGGTTTCGACTCCTGGTGACCACCTGGACTATTCCCTGCAGTTTTCTTGGTAAGATTTCAGAAGTGGTTTGTCCTTGCCTCAGTTCCAGGGATGAGAAAGAGTAACAAGTCCCAAATCACCCAACTGTGTTTGTACCAGGGGGGAACTAGAACTCACAGTCTCCCACTTTCTAGCCTGATACCCTAACTACTACACCCAACTGGCTCAACTCCATCGGAAGGCTAAAACTTTTATTGAGATTGACTATAATAACAGAATCATGTGAATCGTGTTATGCTGTTCCTCCTCCTGCTACGTATAATTCAGTGAATAAGCTATCTAAGTCACTTCCAAATATTATCTGTCTTTGTGGACTTAAAATATTTTTTACCCCTTGTCACCTTAACAATCGATCCTGCATTTCTCTGAAAAGGTTATCTTCCTTGTTATCTATAGTCTTATAGGTGCTGTAATTATTTTCCTTTAATTCTTGTTTTCTCAGTTCAATCTGCATCTGTAAGTTCTCCAGTTATAACCACAATTGAGGCCCAAATTTTCATTGCTAAGAAAGACAGTTTTAAGTGGGTTTTGTCCTATTTTAAGTCCTTTCTTGCCACAGTTGAATCATTGCAGTTGTTTAGTTAGTAACATGGTTTTCTTCTTGACTTTTCTTGTAAAGAAAGTTGCAAAAGTCACCTGGAAACTACTATTGACGTATGACCATAATGAGGTTCAGAATTTCTGCTGCTAAGCAAGGCAATTGTTAAGAGTATTGCACCCAATATTACTTTTTTTGCCATGGTTATTAGGTGAATCATTGCCATTAAGTGAATCATTCAGTCATTAAGCAAATCTGGCTTCCCCCATTGACTTTACTTGTTGGAAATCAGCTGGGAAGGTTATACATGGCAATCACATGATCCCTTGGACACTGCAACCTTTATAAATACAGGCCAGTTGCTAAGCAGCTGAATTTTGATCATATGACCATGGGGATGCTGCAATGGTTATTAAGTGTGAAAAATAGTCACATGTCACTTTTTTGTAATATATTTTATTGATTTTTTTAAACATAAATCATAATTGGTGAACAGGGTGTTGTCTGGGTTTACATTTGTTAAACAATCACTAACAATTGATTTCTATTAATTCATAATCCACATAATGATTTTAGTTGTTCCTCTTTTCCCAAAAATGTCCTCTTTTGCAAACATTGAGTTAATACAATTCTTGTTGTTTTGATAGATGACAATTAAATATATAATTTTTTCCCAATTTTCCTAAAAATAATAATCACATCAATATAATATTTCTTTTCTGTCCAATCATTCTGGTTGCCTTATCATAGATCCTGTTTCAGTCCTTATTTAAATTTGTTTCTCCCACAAAATTCAAAGTATTCTTACTGATTAAGATTTTCTCAAAAATTAATTACATTTAAAATTTTAAGTCTATTTTTTCCATATGAACCATCTCAGCACTTTTACATTTCTTAAAGAATAGACAAAACAGTAAAAAAGAAAAGAAAAGAAAGGAGAGCAAGAGTAAAGAAACATAAAAAATAACATACTACTTGAAATATATATCCCTCCTAAGCTAATATATATTTGTTTCGAAGATTTCTTATTCTTTTTAATCATAATTAAAATAAGTTTAATTTTTAAATATTCCATTTAGTACATCTAGTCCTCTAGTCCTTTAACTCTTATTCAAAACATTTTTTATCCATTATAATTTTCTTAAATTCAATCACATTTAAATATCTAAAATATTTCCTTTATCTAAGCCATTTCAACTTTTTTATATTACTCATATCAAGAAATAGAATAAAGAAGGGGGAGAAAAGCATACTATATTATTTAAGAGATTCATCCCTCTTAGAATGATATATGTAGTCCAAATCTTTTCTATTTCTTTAACCATATTCAAACAAATGTTTCTTTTTTAAGTATTCTCTCTGGTAGGTCCCATCATCTATTTTCTTGATTTCCACTTTTTCCTTTGCCCATTATCCATCTTGATCAATGTGTTTTGCTGAGTCAAAAGGTCTTTCCATATGTTCAGAAATGTTACTGTAGATATAAAAAGTAAATCAGATGAAGTGTCTTTGTACGGGGCTTCTGCCTTTCCATGTTTGTTGAAAATCTTTTTCTTTTTCCTTCTCTCCGCTTCTCTTATCATTTCCTTTCTTTCCGATGTTCCTGACATCTCTACAGTCCATTTTATTCACTCTGTTTTCTTGTCCTCAGATTTATTTTGTAGTCTTAAGGGATAAGGTGTTTTTTTTTAATTCTTGTAAAAACATTTCCACTAGGATTAAATCATGTTTCCTTGTTTTGTTAAGTTCCATCTTTAAGTCTCTATTTTTAATTTTGTATCCACTTATCTGTTTTACCTGCTCTTTCTCTGTTGTTGTTTTCTGGGAATTTCTTTGTTGTAGAGTTAACTTGGAAATAGATTAGTTTATATTTTCAAAGTTATTTTGAATTTCTTTGTGGTTTAAAATCATTGTTGTTTGAATTAGTTGCAGTATACTATATATCTCCTCCTGCAGAGTATTTATGTTTTCTTGATATGTTCTTTCTACATGTCTCTGATTCATGATGGCCAAGAATTTCAGTTTTTCTCTTCTTTTCTCTTCTCTTCTCTGCAAATAGCTTTAAAGTCCCGGTTAAATAGATATTTGTAGTTCAAATAGTTCAAAAAAGATTATTTTTTTTTGAAATTTATAATTCTCTCTTTGTCTACAGCCCAGATTATTGTCCTTTTTTTTGTCACAGCTGTTCTTTGTTGTTATAGCTTTGAAGGTCACAAACACAGATTAGCTTTTCCCAGGTTATGCCAAGTCTTATATGAAAGTCATAGTTGTCATAGTCTTCATTCACCACCAGATGTCAGCAACTATTTGTTTTTCAATTTCCAAAATGAACAATTGTCTTTAGAATGGGAGTCTTAACCATTCAACAATATTATCCAGATTTAAGTTTTAAATTTCAGGTTTTATATTTATATCACTTCCATATATTTTGATCCTCCATAAAAAGATTAATTCGCTGCTTCCGTTAGTATAAGGGTGGGGCGGAAATTCCCCTCCTTCCCTTTCAGAGGTATTTTGCTTCTTGGGGATCTTTTCCAGGAAATTAAATATAGAATAGAAAAGAGAAGATCAAATTCCTCACCCAGTTTCAAACATGCTGTTCACACTGTGCACTGGTTAGTGCTTTTGGACTTTTGGACTTTGGTTGCAAGTAGCTTGGGCTGGTCGCTGAAGTACGGCCAGCCTTTCTCCTGTCAGGTTAGAAGGCTTTCCCCAAGTCGAACGGAATGACAGCCATCGTTCCAGAGTCGCTGGGGCACCCTTCTTTCTTCTTCGCCTTTCCGGGGTGACTTAGACCCATTTAGGGACCCCTGGCAGGGCGAAATTAGCCACGGGGGTGCGGAGAATCTGCAAGCCTGCAACCAGACGCTACTGCACAAAACCGGAAATCCACATGTCACTTTTTTCAGTGCTGTTATAACTTCAAATAGTCACTAAATGTCTGGTTATATTCTGTATTTCATGCACAGGTAGTACAATACAAGTTACAACAGCACTGAAAAAAGTAACCTCCTTGCACTTATGACAGTGGCAGCATCCCCTCAGTTAAAATTTGGGTGCATGGCAACTAGCATGTATTTATAAAGGTTGCAGTGTCCAAGGGGTCATGTGATTGCCATTTGCAATCTTCCCAGCTGGTTTGCAACAAGTAAAGTCAATTGGGAAATCCAGATTTGCTTAATGAATGGAAGATTCACTTAACGACAGTGAATCACCTAACAAGCATGGCAAAAAAAGGTGCAATTCTCTTAACAATTGCCTTGCTTAGCAGCAGAAATTCTGATCCCAATTGTGGTCGTAAGTCAAGGATTACCTGTATAGTTTCCAGGCATTCAGGCAATTAGACCTTTTCCTCAGAATCAGTATACTGATATCCCTGTCTGTTTTGTAGGGTTAGCTACATAATTTGTTTCTGCTTAGCAACATGCACTTCCTTTCTGTCTTAGCTTTACCATAACTATCCATTGTTTGAAAGTTAGAGATAAAAAAACTGATTAAAGATCTGTTTTTGTTCTTTTTCTCCCCTTTTCTTTCTTGAGATAAAAGAAAAAGATCCTTACAGTTCTGATTTTAAAGCAATGAATATTTGATGCAACTATACCTTTTCAATTTAAAAAAAATATTTGGTTTAAAGGACTTCCAAAGTGAAAAAAATCCTCATATTCATTCAAGGCTTCACATTTGTGTTCAAACTGCGTCCTCTATAACAAGTTACTCTATCCTACTATTGCTACTTATAAGACACATATTTACAGACATACACGGAGAAATTATGAATCTACAGCTCATTCATGTAACTAGTATTAGTGAGAAATTATAATGAAATAATTTCACTAATGTTACATCCAAAGGTAGTTTCTGATCTCCTTTCCATTATGAAATGTTTTTCATTATGTAAATTTTCGTTTCTTCCTACCCACCTGTGAGAACAAACTTTGCTTTGACAAATTTCTGTTAAAGTTCCCCCATGTTCTTCTAAGGATACAGAAATGGGATTCATTCCTATGAAAAGAACAGAGAAAAAAATCACTACCAAATAAATACTTTTTTTTTAAAGGACCAGTTTTAACTTCAATTCTCAAGGAAGAGAATCCGCCATCTGTAGACCAGGCAGTCAATCCAGAGAGGTATATTGTCTCCCTGGAGCAAAAATCAAAGACCAAAACAATAAAACCCACAGATTACTATCCTTTTCTATATTACACATAGGGATGACACAGAAATGGAAGTTAAAACAATACTGAGTGGCAAGAAAGTCAACTCAAGAAGTTAGGTGCACAAGTAGTTTTTTCATCTGTACTGCTAACGAAAGGTCAACATCCAGTAAGAGAACAAAGCATTCTAGAAGTGAACCACTGGCTAAAAGGCTGGTATCGCCAAAAGAACTTTGGATTCTTGGACCATGGTCTGCACTATCTCTATGATGGACTTTTGGCAAGGGATGGGCTGCACCTCACAAAAACTGGGAAAAATGTTTTCAGAAAATGACTGGCTCAACTTATCAGGAGGGCTTTAAACTAAACTGAGGGGGTAGGGTGACCAATCTTTAGGCTCTCCAGGACATAATTCCAAGCAAAAACCCTAGAAAACAAATCAAATAATGAGGTAAGGAGGGATGGGAAGGATGACAAACCCAAACACCAAATAGAAAACATAGGAAGCATATCCAGAGTCAGATATAAAGATCTCAAATGCCTATATACAAATGATCAAAGTTTGGGGAACAAATAGGGTGAACTTGAATTACTAATACATGAAGGTAGATGTGATATAATTGGAATTACTGAAACATGGTGGGATAAAATCCATGACTGGAACATACTGATAGAAGGATACACACTGTTCAAAAAAACCAGACCCCATAAAAGAGGAGATGGAGTTGCACTATATGTAAAACACCACTATATTGCTACAGAAATGCATGAGACCAAAGATGAAACTTCCTAGAATACATATAACAAAAAACAAAAAAAGAATGACATTGCCATAGGTGCCATAGGCCACCCAACCAAGCAGAAAAAATAGATGTACTTTTTACTAACTAATTAACAAATATATGTAGGAAACACATGACAATAGTAATGGGGGACTTCAATTATCCTGACATCAACTAGAAGACTAATTCTGCACCAAGTGAAAAATCAAATAGGTTCCTGACCAACTTAGCTGACAATTTTGTTGTCCAAAAGGTAGAGGAGGGAACTAGAGGGATAGCCATATTAGACTAGACTTAATTCTCATGAACAGAGAAGAAGTGATAGAGGGAGTTGAAACTGCAGGAACCTTGGGTGAGATTGACCATGTCATACTGGAATTCAATATAATGCAAACACAAGCAATAGAACATAATGATACCAGAATTTTAGATTTTAAAAAGCTGATTTTAACAAACTCAAGAGAGAGCTTGGGAAAGATTCCTTGGATGAAAATCCTAAAGGGGAAAACAACTCAAGAAGCTTGGGGAACTCTGAAAAATATGATCATAAAATATGATCAGATCAGCACAATACCAATGAAAAAAGAAAAACAAGAAATCCAAGAAGAAACTAGCATGGCTGCACAAAGATCTCTCTGATAAACTGAAAGACAAAAAGGACAAGTAGAAAAAGGCTGCACAAAGATCTCTCTGATAAACTGAAAGACAAAAAGGACAAGTTTTCTTGGGATTTGTGATTGGTTTTGGATTCTAGAGATTCTAAAGATTGGTCACCCTCCCCCCTCAATTTTGATGAGTTGGGCCAGTCTTTTTCCGAGTACATTTTCCCTGTTTTCATGAGGTGCAGCCCATCCCTTGCCAGGAGTCCTTCGGGTAGTAAATGCAGTCCATGATCCAGGAAACCAAAGTTTTCTTGGCAACACAAATCCTTTAGCCAATGGTTTATTTCTAAAATTCTTTTTTCCCTCAATGGGTGTTGGCCTTTCATTGGGAGTACTGATGACAACACTACTTGTGCTCCTAGCTTCTTAACTTTATTGCCTAGTTGTTTGCAATCTCCCACTATTGTACTCAGGTTCTTAGTGGTGTTATTCGTCCCAATGTGGAGGAGGAGGAAAGGGTAGTAATCTGTAGGCCAATTATTTTGGTTATGTTTTCAGCCACATCTTTGATTTTTGCTCCAGGGAGACAACATACCTCCCTGGATTGTATGTCCGGTCTGCAGCTGGATGATTCTGTTCCTTTGAGGATAGAATCTCAAAGGAGTCTGGGGTGATTTTCTGTTTATCTCAGGTGTGTTTGTTGATGTGACTTTTTTAGGAATATTTGAAGTTGTTTCTTTGCTAGGCGTCTGCATGTTTTGAGGGGGAGGTTGTGGGTCTGCATGTTTCCATCTAAGGGGAGAAATCGATTGCTCAGTTTTAATGGGGCTGCTTCTGGTTGGGTTGGATTGGGCAGAAGGGGTTTGTTAGTTGTATGCTGCTTCTTTCTTTGAGTATCTAGACAGACTTGAACACTGGGCCCTAACTAACAAAATGAAATTCAATGTAGAGAAAAATAAACTCTTACACTTAGGCAAGAAAAACGATAAATACACATATAGATTGGCTTAATAGCAGTAACTGTGAGAGGGATCTTGGAGTCTTAGTGGACAATCAATTAAATATGAGCCAATAGTGTGCGGCAGCAGCCAAAAAAACCAATGAATCCTAAGTTGCATGAACAGAGGGATTCAATCAAGATCACATGAGGTATTAATACCACTCTATAAAGCCTTAGTAAGACCACACCTAGAATACTGCAACCAGTTTTGGTCTCCACACTATAAAAAAAGATGTTGAGACTCTAGAAAAAGTGCAGAGAAGAGCAACAAAGATGATTAGGGGTCTGGAAGCTAAAACATATGAAGAACGGTTACAGGAACTGGGCATGGCTAGTCTAGTGAAGAGAAGGACCAGGGGAGACATGAAAGCAGTGTTCCAATATTTGAGGGGCTGTCATAGAAAGGAGAGGGGTCAACCTATTTTCTAAAGCACCTGAAGGCCAGCCAGACAAGGAATAACGGATGGAAACTGATCAAGAAATAAGGAGAAATTTTCTGACAGTGAGAACACAATCAACCAATGGAAAAGATTGCCTTCAGAAGTTGTGGGAGTTTCATCACTGGAAGCTTTCAAAAAGAGACTGGACTGCTATCTGTCAGAAATAGTGTAGGGTCTTCTGCTTGGGTGGGAGGTTGGACTAGAGGACCTACAAAGTCCCTTCCAACTCTGTTATTCTATATCAGTGATGGCGAACCTTTTAGAGACCAAGTGCCCAAACTGCAACCCAAAACTCACTTATTTATCGCAAAGTGCCAACCGGCAATTTAACCTGAATACTAGGTTTAGTTTAGAAAAAACAACTCATACATTAACATCTTTTGTCTTAAAAGAAAAACACAATAACAAAGCTTTCAATGATACAAACAACTTTTTATTGAAAGGTAAAAGTTTGCATTTGGCATGCTTTTGAACAATTAATGTGATTTTTGCTATTATATGCATGCTGATAATTTGTCTAACCTCGGCTCATACTTTGTAAGTTTGAGAGCAACACATGCAGCACTCAGGTCATCTATTAGTCTGCAAGCTCCGTATGCCTGGAATGGGGTGCTTGAGAAACAAAGCCTTCTGTCAGATCTCCGCTGGGATAAAAAATGTTTCGGCACCTATGGAGTGCTTCCAAATGCAGGGATTGGCTCCGTTTGGAGGTGCTCTATATGAGCTAAAAGATTTTATCCCAACGGAGATCTGGCAAAGACTGCAAGTTCTTTGGCTAAGTTTTCACAGGAAAAAGCCATTTTTCAAGCCCCTTCCTAGCAAAGATAAGACTCCGGAGCAAGCATGTCTTGCTCTTCTTAAGAGCAATTTTGCAAAAACAAGCCTCCAGAGCGAAAACTTAGCCAAAGAGCGAGGTACACTCCCTCCAGAGGTTTGTTTTGGCTAGGGAGGGGCTTGAGAAATGGCTTTTTCCTGCGAAAACGTAGCCAAAGAGCAAGGCGCATGTGCCCACAGAGAGGGCTCTGAGTGCCCCCTCTGGCATGCGTGCCATAGGTTCACCACCACTGTTCTATATATTGTTCTATATAACTTTTATTAATGAATACTAAGTGCAAGAGGTGTATCTTGAGAGTTACTGATTCTCCTGTGTGAATGACTGCTTCCTGCTGACTAAATAGAGTCTGTAGGAGGAACACAAGAAAGCCATTTTCTATTGAATGAATAGGAAAAACAAAAAGGTTATTAATGCTATTTGGTAGATGTTCCTGCTAGATCTCGGGGGAGGGGGGTACTTCAGTAGGATTCTGCCACAGAATCTTTTCAGTGTCCTTATCCACTGCACTGATTGCAGCCTTAGGGTTTTTTTCCTAAGCTTGCCTGCTATTTCTGGCCTCCCATACAAAGTTCATGACATGCTTCCTCAAAAGGCAGCTGCTGTTGGATTGTCCCTTCATTTCCTACTGAGGCTTTTCCTGGTTTTGATATTACTTTATCTCTTAGTTCATTACTTTATTTTTTACTGGGCATCTCCACTTAAGTCTCCCAGCAGCTGCAGATATGGTCGACAGGAACGGGGAATGGTTGCATAACCTTTTCCCTGAACAACTCGAGAATGCTGTGAGGACGCCTGTCCCCCCTCCTCTTCCCCTCTCCCTTCTCCCTACCTAGGGAACTGGGCAGACCAGGAATACCCACCTTATTTGCTGGAATGCAGGGAGCTGTGATTACTATTTTGCTCAGCTGCTGCAGAGAATCAACAACATTGATGAAGCTCAAGCTCCTGAGCTTGGCTTGGGGCACAGATAGCAGCAGCAAGAGTTGGGCTGCATAGATTGTTACTGATGCAAGACTGGAACCGGGATCAAACTCAGAACAGCAATTAGTCCTAGAAACACCAGATGTCTGGACTGCAGCCACGACCCCCACAGAATGCCATCAACCCACTTGTATGGAGCTAGTTTGCCCCCTATGGTATTCCTGGGATAGCACAAAAGCATGAACTAAATGAACTAGCAATTTTAGGCAGCCAGACTACTTTATGATTATACTGCAGACTTCCTGGCTCCCAAACACATGGATATGAATCACAATGACCCTTCTCAGATCCAGATGACAAGGAAATTTGGAAACATAATTCATATATGCCAACTTAATGCTGAAGGACTCAAAAGATCAAACAGCCAATATATTTCCACGTTTCTGTTAGAAAATCACATTGACATGACCATTTCCCAAGAAACACATACTGAAATTGAAAAAGTAGGAGTAAATCCAATGATACGACTTACTGGGTGCTGCCTACAACCACAGTTATGGCATGCTAACCTACATCAGGAGTAACATTGAGAATGCATCATTGATAGTGACATCCACAGCTAAATGATATCTATACAGTAGTTTCCAAAATAGGCAAGCTCACAGTGATGAACATATATATGCCCGTTCTGATATCATAGCCCCCCCCCCAACAGTTGTGGACGTATATCCACTCCCAACAGTATATGCTGGAGACTTCAATAGCTATCATATTAATTAGAAGTATTCACCTTCTGATGAAAATGATGAGACACAGCTTGACTGGGCAGAGATGAACAACATCCAGTTGATTTTCAATGCAAAACTAAAAAGAATACATTGAAATCAGTGGCCTGGAAAAGTGAAACATATCTGATCTCTGTTTTACTATGGAGGGACCAGACTTGTGGACTATTCCCATTTACAGAAAGATAATGAATGAATTTCCACACAGTCAGCACCATTCTATCCTGCTGGAAACTGGACTACAGATTCCCATAATCCATTCCATTCCAAGGCCTAGATGGAACTTCCAGAAGGCCAAACTTCCAAATATGCTGAAGATCTTGACAAAATTATACAATGGATCCCACCAAAAAGTCAGAACTTTTACAGCTTCGTGAAGGCAATCATTTCTATAGCTAAAAGACACATCCCTACAGCGCATAGGAAAGACTATATTCCTGGATGGAGTGACAATATTGAAGAATTCTTTCAATCATTCCAATGGAATGAAGACTCAGAAATCACTAACAACCTATTACGAAGACTAGATGAGGCTCTGCACCTAAAATTGGAACACATCACAGAATCGCTGAACTTCAAAAAATCCAGCAGAAGGGCATGGAGCCTGTTGCAAAAACAGGTGGTACTAGCCATCCAGCATCACAGACACCTGAGATAAACACTGACCAAGTTGCCTTGTGAATTTCTCCCTCTCCAAAGCACCAAGAAACAAGGAGGATACCATTTACATCAAAAGGACATTATGTCCTGAGGACATTATGACAAACATGCAAAGCTATTCATGCCCTTTCAATGCAGATGAAGTCAATACTGTTATCAAAACCATCAAATGCAGTAAACTACCTGGAATTCCTGATAAACTGTGGGCAACACACACATAAATCAATCACTTATGTCAGGCATGTCAAACTGCCGGCCCACAGGCCGGATGCATCACGCCGAAACCGCACCCACCCCATTGCTGGCAATGGGGAAAAAGTTGCGATAAGTTGCGCGATATCACGTGACGTCGCGGGTTTGACATGCCTGACTTATGTTTTATTCGTATTGTTTCCAGCAGCTGCTTACCAACTCATTTTAATAAGGCACAAATGGTATTAGTTTTAAAACTAGGCAATTCAAAAGACAATAGAAAACTACCACCCAATAGCCTTTTAAAGCTCTTGCTATAAACTCTTAGAAAGATTACTCTTAGCAGGATCAGTCCTACAACTGAAGAACATCTCCCTGTGGAACAATCAGGATTTCAACAAAATTGAAACTGCAAAGAGCAGATGCTGAGCCTACCAAATCATATTGAAGCAGGATTCCAATGAGGCCTTAAAACCACAGTAGTTTTGTGGACCTGCCTGCGGTGTATAGCACAGTCTGAAAGGAAGATTTATTATACAGATTACAACTGATCATCATCTCATGTCAAAAGACTATCCATCTTATTAATAATATGCTGAGCAACAAGACTTTTCAAATAATAATGAGGGGGGGGGGAAATGAGAAGATTAAATAATGGCCTACTACAGGGCTCTGTGCTGGCTCCCACATTGTTCAACTTATACATATATCTAACATGCCAAATACCAAAGGATGGAAATTATGTGGATGACCAGGCCCTAGCAGCCCAAATGAAACATATGGAGGATGATGACAGCTCCCTCACAGAAGACTAAAAGCTCTGGGGAAGTTCTTTGCTGACTGGAAGCTCATCCCAAGCATGAGTAAAACAGAAACAGTGTGTTACCACCTTAATAACAAAAAAAGCAAAAATAGTCCCGAAGGTATATTTCAATAACAGCCTGCTGCCTAACAACCCCTTTTGAAAATAACTTGGCGTAATGCTGGACTGAACTCTCCCTTACAAGAAATACAGCAGTAAAAATTAATACTAGAAATAACATACTTCATGGAGCCTCTGCTTCTATGCTCAGAACATCAGCACTGGAATTGAGGTATTCTACAGCTGAATGTTGTGGCTCTGTCTGAATGAACAGCTGCCATATAAACAAATTGGAAGCCAGACTAAATGATACAACGTGAATAATAAGTGAATATATCAAGACCATGCCAACTGGAAAGTAAACTGGATTATTGAATGTCCAGATTCCAGAAAAAATATATCTGACCCAACACAAAAATTAGCAGCTTTCAATGCCACCTGCCAGCATTTGAAAACTCTCAATAGGATTCACACCTTGCATGGCATTTGTTGAGACTCTTTGTTTAAGTGGGATAGAGTATTCTCCCCTGAATGTGACTGTGGTGCTCCTCACTAGACATATATTGGATCATATATTGACTAGCCACCATCTGAGAGCTTATATTTTCCGCAACTAACAAATACTGCATTTAATTGAATAAATGGCATAAATATTAATAGAGAAAACACTAATTCTATTTTCATGAACCAACATATTTCAAAATGTAAACTATAATTTATATATAACGTATTGAATAACTCATACCTTATAAAATTGACTAGTATTATGTCTCTTTTTATATATTTTTACTATTGTTATCCATGTATTCTGTGCCATATGCTAAATAAAAAATAAATCTTACTTCAGGAATGCTTAGCCAGCTGCCTTTATCATCTGGCTAAGCTGTTCACCTGCTTGCTTTAAAGTTCAATGCTATCATCTATGACATTGTGCTTTTCCTACTGTGAACAGAGCTCTATCGTTATAGGAAGTCCTTGCTTAACATTCAGCGACCATTCAAAATTAGAAAATAATTATGACTCATGCCTAAAGTTAGAAACATTGCAGTGCCTCCACAGTCATCTGATTAAAATCCAGATGCTTGACAGCAGGCATGTTCTTATAACTGTGGGGGTACTGCAACCCACCTATCTCCCCCCATTTAGGCCACCCTACATATTACTAAACTTGGCCATTGCGCCAGACCTGGTCCTGAAGTAGAAGCCTGGGTCTTTGGCAGTCTCAGTCAGCTGTCACCACCCCAGGTCTCATAGTCAGACCTAGTGCCACTACTGCCACTCAGAAATACTGCTTTGTGCCATTTCCCAAGGCACATGAAACTTGGGGAACAATGTTAATTGTCACCCAAGACTCCCAAGAATCTGTCATGCACTGTTTATTTTCAAATGTTTTTCTCCAGCTGTTGAGAGGCCTATACAGCCTTCCAATGCTTTGAAAGACTTCCAAAGTCTCATTAGAACTAGAAAACAGGGTGGTTTTGGGAAACAAGGCCCAGTGTAACCGGGAACTGGCTTGGATAGATGCAGGCTTCTCAACAGCATGAGAAAAATGCCAGAAGGTAAGTAGCACGCAGCAGGTCATCAGAACTGCTGGGGGATGGCGGCAATTGCTCCTTGGAGAATGGTGCAATTACCCTAACATGACCCACTAACTTCAGGCTCTTATTTCTTGCTATGGAGAGCCCCACATAGCCTATCCAATGCTTTGGAAGGTTTCCAATGCTCACTAAAAATGAATATGAGGTGGTTTTTAGAATGTGCAACTAGAACCTAAACTGGATAGGTGCTGCCCTCTTAACAGCAGGAGAAAAATGTCTAAAGATAAGCAGCATGTGTCAGATCCTCAAGAGTGCTGGGTGATGGAACAATCATGCTCTTTCCCATGACTCACATGCCTTGAAGAATGGTACAAGGCAGCATTTGTGCATGGCAGCAGCAATGCTAGGGCTGCTGACTGGAGATGTAGCAATTGACTGAGACTCTAGTTGAAGCTCAGGCTTTGCACTGCAGCAAGGCCACTGTGTGGGACAGTCTTGGAAAAAAGATAGGCAGGAGGCTCCTCCTCAAGATTGCTGCTGAACGGTAGAAAATTTTCTTTTTCCTGCTGACAATCTGCTGATTTTGCTGGCAAAGCTGGTTTTCTGGCAGTGCTGCTCCCTGGATTTGAATAGCAGCACTTAGGAATGACCCAAGATGGCTTTTGGATGGCTGTGGACCCACCTGGGAAGGGGAATCTTGAAGATTCCCAGGAGAAGTTGGAAAGTCACTGGTCATCCATCGTCCTCCTTAGCAGTTTGTTATCTTAAGCATGCCTGAGTTTTAACTTCAATTTTTGAATTTTTTGTTTCACCTTGCTTTTTATCTTTAAAAATTCACTGGCTGGTTGAATGCTGATTTATTTTAGCCCCCTATTGGATTTTATCTGCTTTTTTTTCTTTTTCCCTTTATGTTATTGTTTTGAATAATGTTTGCTTTTCTGTAAGGAAACACAGTATGTTCTTGGATAATGAAAGTGCTTTATTAAATTTACATCTATATTGGACCCTCAGCCCAGGGTTTTTGCATTTTATTAATTTGCAAGGTATATGGAGCTCATTTCTTTAATTTTTCTCTTAACGTTGGATAGAAATATTTAGAAAATACTTCCGTTTCTTTATCTATTTCTTCTCTTTGCTTCATGTTCTTTGTTCCTTCTGTTCTCTTATTTATTGTTGCCAAGTTACACATAACAACAATGTATCAGATTACAGACAAGCAAATGTGGCTGATATCTGAAAAAAGACCATTTAGTAACATGCAATTTTTAATTGAAAGCTTTTTTAAAAAGTTAGATGAAGTGATAATGGCTGTGGAAATATTATTGTGATAAATTAGGTTCCCAAAAGAAATGTGATTTGAAAGCAGTAGATCCATTGGAAAGAAATATGCACTGTACAGACCTACAGCGCATAGGCCTCCCTGAAGTTCAAGCCTGCATTTTTTTTTTACAACAGCAGCAACCTAATTGAGTAGAGAAGTGATAAACTGGTTTTCCCTAGGACTGAAGGACAGTGGGGAATAGATTTATCGCACTTAATGGCAAACAATGTCATCTGGATTTTTGGGGGGGAAGACAGACCAACCTTGGAGATTGAATTTATTATATTTAATCAAACAGCAATTGATAAGAGATGGTATTAAGAAACAAACATGAATATTTGATCCAGGACAAATTACTATTAACTCTTGGGACAATTTGGGATAGATAAGATGCTGTGGTATATTTTCTACGAGTTGATTACAATAACAATTTGTTAAGATAGAATTTTAAAACTTAGTTTTGCTTTTCTATTATTACTGTTGTTCTTGTTAACTATGTTGTCATTAATATAACATATAGATGACAAGTTATTAATTTGCAAATATATTTAGTAGTTTAAATATTTTGGGCCTGTTTTGCAAGGGTGGGAAACTAATATTGTAGTAATGTATTAATCAGTATTCAACTAACAGGGATAATATGTGTATATGTGTTAGTTTTTTAATGTCTTGTTTATTTTGTGTTTGTTTTATTTTTTTGTAGTTTTGTATTTTAACTTTCTTTGAATAAAATAACAATGGAACCAAAAGAAAAAAAAGAAAAAAGATAGGGAGTTGGGAAATATTCCTTAATGGGAGTGGCAGGGCTAGGGCTGAAAGTCAAGGCCTGGGGCTTTCGCTTGCTAGGCCCAGTGCTTCCGCCGATGAGTGATGCATTGCAGTCCTGGGTTGTGGCAGCTGTGGCTTTGCATTATACTCCAACAGACCACCAGCTCATGTACCTGTGCTGGGCCTCCCAGGACATCCCTCGCATCCTGAAGCACCCTCACTCTGTTTAATAACAGCAATGTGACTGCTGGGATTGCAGTTGTTGAATGAAGCAATTCCAATCTCACTTAACAACTGTAATGACTTACAACTGAAATTCCAGTCTCAGTTGTGTTAAGATTACCTATACAGAAGTATCACTTATCATGTCTAGAGTCACCTTGCAGCAAGATGGGCAACAAACACATTTAATAAATAAAAATAAGATAATGTTTCTCTATCTTGGCAACTTTAAAATATGTGATTCTTGACTCAATTCTGTAAGGGTGGGAACTAGGGGAGGGAGAAAAGAGAAGATGTTGGAAAGATCAGGAACTGGAAACTTTCAGACCATCACAGCATTTTAAAAAAAATGTACAGACCACTATATCATTAATCACAGCAACAACTGAGGAGGATGGAAGAGAAGGTACAGACACAAATGAAGAGTGGCTGGGGCTGGTAAGATATGTTGCACTGAGAACAAGTACAGACATATGCCCACAGCAACAAACTTTGAGATAAAAATTCCTTTCTTCCATGTCATAGAACAATGCTTCCTGATGTCTGATCCTGTGAAAATTGATTACCAGGGAGTATCTCTTAAGAGATGGACCAGAAAAACAGTGTTCCAGAACAATTCTAATTGTCACCTACAGTTAACAACAAGTAACAACAACAACCACTCCAATCTGAACTGAGAGGTATCAACTCGGGAAAAGTTAGAATGCAAGTGAAGAGAAACTGGTGCTGAATAGGATCAAATAAAACTTAGACCCCATTATTACTCCTTGCCCAACAGAGCTTTGCCAAGTGGCAAGGGGCCTGTTGTAATCTGGTCAAAAGAAAGCTATAGTTGTACAGCATTGGTAGTATGCTTTGAGATATTTGTGATAAAGTTGCCTGCATTTGCCATAACAGCCTCTGCTGGTAATGCATTTATAGAAGTGGAACTACAGAAATGCCCTTTCTTGGCTTATAAAATCTAGTAAGAAGGGGCTTCAGGTTGGGTCCAGCATGACATACGAGAAAGAGGAAGGGAGGGAGGGAAGGAAGGAAGGAGGCAGAGAGCAGGGAGAGCAGTTGCAGCTTCTTTAAAAAACACAATGATCAGAAATCACATATGGATCCAGAGGATGGAAACAACCAGTAGACAATATTCCCTTCCTAGGTAAACAGATTGATCAGTGGCATCTGATCTACTCCATATTCTCTTAGATAAAACTCAATTTTCTAGATTTATTTCAGTCTGATTTCAGGCCTCAGTATGGAACAGTATTTTGGCTATCTTATGGGATGCTCTCTGCCAGGAAAAAGGAGCAGGGCAACTCTGTTGATCCTTCTGAATCTCTCCAGCAGTTTTCAGTACCATCAATGACAATATTGTCCTAAACAGATTATCAAGAGTTGGGATGTGGAGGCACTGTATTACACTTCTTCCACTCCTATTTGGATAGGAAACAGTAGGAGACAGTAGGTTTATGGGCTCCATTTTAACCCTTTTAACATTTAGCTGAAATAGTTGGGAGAAGTCATCTAGGTATGTGAGCTGAGACGTCAGCAATATGCAGATAATATCCAGTGCTACCATCAAGTGCAGGAAAACAGGAGTCCAGGCAGTTCAAATAAATATAGGTTTATTATATGCTAATGCTCTCAACAAAAATCTGAACTTTTAATGGTCAAAGCAAATTGGCAGTAGGTAAGAGACAATGAAATTCAAGGTGAGCTGGACTTAGATCTTGTGTTTTCAAAGGGACTCGAGACTGATGACACGTGTGAGTGACCCCTGTCTCGGGCTCTGCTTGTCATCTCCTACAGTTACCTCTCCTTTTCATTTAATATGAATGAAACAGTTGGTGTTCTGAACCAAAACGTGGTCAGGATAATGGATCAGACTGAAACTCAATCCAGACAAAACAAGACAAATATTGTTCGTTGGTAAGTATCTGTATAGCTCAATGGTGCCCTGCCTGTCCCAGAGAGGTCTGCACTCACCTTAAAGGAGCAGGTTTGCAGTTTGGGAATGCTCCTACAATATATCCATCCTTGTTACTATAAACCCAAGTAACAAGATGCCATTCACAACTGTGATCATACCTTACAAGGTAGACCAAGAAGCAGATGCTAGATTGGCTACAGTGATGGAATTTTGCAGGCCTAATAAGCTCCTCCTCCTCTCTCTTTTTCTTCATGTGAATGACTGTTTGAATATTTTCAGACCCATAACCCCTATCTGTTTTTTTGCAATGTTTACCTATCTATTGCCTAATCACAGATCTTCCCTCTCTCCATCAAGATCATCTTCTTTACTCTCTACACTTGGACAGAGACAACCTTACAACAGTTTATTCATGTTGCAATAATTTCCTGGTCAGTTTATTGCAATACACTGTATGTGGGGCAACCTTTGAAAATGGTCTGGAAATTTCAGTTAATTCAAAACAGAAGCAGCTAGACTGCTCACTGGAACTGACATATACCAATATATTATGCCAGTACTTTGCCATCTTTCCACCCATTGGGTGCAAGTCAGTTTCTGTATCCAATTCAAAGTGCTAGTTTAATACATCTAATATTTCTCAAGAATATTTTGACACAGAGAGTAATAATTGATTTTAATTTGCTATGACTCAATATTTTTTTCAAGAGTACTAAACACAATAATAGAACCACTATTTCCTGACTTATGATCTATCTAAAATGAAAATCTTATACGATGAATATTTTTGATAACCCTTTCACAGTCGAAGAAATAACCTGTGTGTACCAACCTTCTGCTTTGATGATTATCACATTTTGCTCCAGGTCAATTAAAGGTTGTATAAGACAAAGTCGTGGTTCCTGCTTCTGAGTAATACAAACTCCATTCTGATTTGTAACCATCCAGTTTCGGTCATACAGCAAACCTTGATTTCCAATAGGCCACTGCATAACCTGAAGAATGTAAAGGAAAATGGAACTGTTATTTAGTCAACAGACATTGAGTAACATTTAAAAAAAAACCTGACATATATGTGTATTTGTTTTCAGCTCATTACAACAGTAAGGTATGTATATTGTCTTATGTACATGGCACACTTTAAGGCAGTTTAACTTTCTGCAGTTGCAGGCTTCTTTCTGGGTGAATAATCAAATTTCAATCTCCTGCCATTTAGAGATAGGAAACAAGAAAACTATATAGTAAATTTAAAAGATTTGCTAAATCATTTAAATTAAAAAAAGGTTGTTTTTTTTAAAAAAAGCATTTGTACTCCAAAGTCATTGACTAGACTATATATTCATGCTATAATCTCACCAATTTCATCCTACATTCTTCAATTCAGTCTAAAGTTCTTGGAAGATACTATTAAGCTAGTTGATGGCCAATAAAAAGTTGCATTCTAGTGCTTTAGCAATCTAAAACAAGTTCTGGTTTAATTTTGTAGTTATCCCTTATTGGAATATATAAAAAGTGAAATAGAGTTCCTATTTGTTTTTTTCTTCACAGAAAAAAGCAAAACAATCCTATATTGAATGTTAAAAATATTAACCAAAAGGAAAATAACAATGTGGGGTATTTCAGATATATGGACCTCAGTTTTCAATAGTCCTAGCAGCAAAGTGAATAGTAAGAGTTGTATATGGAAAGCAACAGTTACCTGTTCCTAAACTATTCGTCTCATTTCTTTCTGCTGGCCCTCTGCTTACTGTAATGCATTCCTAATGGTATCGTTTTTTTTTAAAGTTGAATAAAGAAGTCATAGGCTATTCATACATTCCAGGGAGAGAAAAAAGCAAGTTTTCTAATACTATAACTACAAAGTCAATAGTGAGGCAAGGGTAAGATTCCAATGTGATAAACACAAGTTAGACAGGGATATTTTGAACTCTCTTTGTAACAATCAATATCTTAGTATAATTTTAATTATATTTGAGTTATTTACTTCAATGTATATGTTAACATAATTTTGGAAACAAACTTTCTCTTGGTCTAATTTCTCTTGGTCTAATTTAAATAATCATGCAAGTTGCAGAAATTGCATTTTAAACAAAAACTTACATATTTTGTTACCTATTACATCACTTTCATGTAAACAGTCCTACACTCTGGAATCTATACATAATTAGAAAAATGATTCTGGCAAAATTATTATTGCCAAAAGAAGGCAAAAAGAAACCATGTTTTTTTTTTAATCAGTAGCAAAAAACTTAATTTCAGGTTATCTTTTATTATCAATTGGAAAAGCATGTTTCAGTGTTTTTGTAAGTCTTCTATATTGTTCAACGTATATTCAACACACTGCAATCATTTTTTGATGTTATTTTGTTTATTTTAGTTGCTAAATCAGTCCTTGAAATTAATAGATGAGCAAAAGACACAAGAGTATGGCACAAAGAATCTTTTATTAAGTTATTTGATAATTGTATACTATTGCACATAATTAGGGTTTCGGTTGCCATATTTGCTGACAATTCTGGCAATGCATTTATCTACCGTATTTCTTCAGTTTCAGTGGAGGACCATGTCCTGAAAGGAGCTGGATTTCTGGACTTCCCACAAGCCATTAATAAACTTCCAAATGGTTGGATGGCATACTCCCAATTGGGCAAGCAGTCACCAATGAACAGCTTTGAGTAGTTGTTCTGGACTCCGCATTCAGATTCCACATGGTGTTGGAAACAAATGTAGTTATCTTCCTTGTCCTCTCCTGCCTTGATGACCTATGTAGTTGTCCTTGAATCAGTTCAGAAGAGGTTAGAGGTCCCCTGGCAGAAATTCTTCTAGAGCAGGAACATATTCTTCCAAGTCCAACCATTTTTGCCTTCACGGCAAACTCAGTGTTGCTGTTGAATTCATGAGCAGCTTCACTTGTTACCAAATGCTTCCTCATGTTCTGGGTGAGGTGGAAGAAACTACCTTTTAGAGCTACTTCTGGGAAGCATTCTCTGATGGCATTCATAGCAGCCATTTCAAAATCGCAGTAAGTGGAATGTGGCTGGATATTAGTCACCAGGATTTTCATAAAGTCAAAGAGCCATTTATAAGTAGCACAGTGTTTATCTGGCAGAAGTGCATAAAACAGGGTGCATGCCCCCATACTAGTTTTGCTAGGATCACATGAACCTGAGCAAAGAGTTTGGGAGCAATTGCAAAAGTGTTGTTCATGTACCAGATTTTGGAGTATTGCAGAATGCACTGCCAATTACTTCTGCCAAATATTAGGATGCTCCTAGATCCTTCTCCAAAATTGCCAAGTAAGAATGGCTTTTTTCACCCAATGTTGGTGAATAGGGTCCAGACTGACTGGGTCCAAAGGTGCTGTCTGTAATTGGTTTCGCCTCTACCAGATTTTTTTTTTTTTTTTTTGCAATACTGAAGTTCCAGGTATTACAGCATAGACTGCTCAACTCATGTTGGCCAGGCAGGTATGAATAACTTGGGATGTCCCTTCCACTATCTGTTTGGCTTGGCACCTCATCCGGTCATGAATCTTGCCACTTTCACATTCACTGCTGAAGGATAGTGGGAATGTTCATCAATCTCTTTATTACTTCTCCATTTCTGGTGTGAATTTTGGCCTTGCATTGATCACATTATTCACAATTCCAAAACGTAATGGTATAAGGACATGCCCCAGGTGATCCTCTCAGGAGAGCATAACTCTTGACTCTGTAGGGTTGATCAAAAGAACTTTTACTGAGAGGAAGTGGTTGCAGTAAAGAGAAGCGGAATCTAACAGTGCCACGCAAAGCACAAAGCTATTCCTCCCTGACCAGTCTACCGGCAGACAATACAATGCCGCACGGTTGTTTTGAGAGTGCTGAGGTATAGGCTTGATAATGGGTCATCCTCAGGGCACAGCAACCTTGGAGTCAGGCTGGAATTGGCTATGAGAGAGTCCATCCCATCTTTGAAGACCACTCCCCTCCTAATTCCCATGTGGTTACAGCAAAGTGAAAGCATGCAAAGAATACTCTCAGTCAAGTCAGCATGTCAGGTCATGAAACTCCTCAGTGTATTCTGCCATGGCTCTGTGGCCCTGATGCACGGTCTTGATGTGGTTTCTCGCTTTTCGATCAGCCGAGGGTGCTCAAACTGGCGATGGAGTGCTCTCATTAATTGATCAAAGTTTCTCAGTTCAGGAGCATTCGCCTAATGGAGCGTCACCATCCAACAAGATGCAGCTCCTTCCAGCACCAGCAGGACACACCTCACTTTGGCACCTTCAGTGGGATTTCTGGCCCATGCTCCTGCATGTAGGTTAGGACATGGGCCAGGAAGAACCCCAGTTGTTGGGATCCCTATCAAATTTCATGTCCAGCAGTGGAGTTTTTCATCTTCATGGAACTGCAGCCCCAGCACCCTCCAGGACATTGGCCATGGTGGGGCCCTTCTGTGTTGCTCCCATAGCCACGGTGGCACTGGCTGGGGTTGCTGAGGTTCCCATGGTGGTGTCTAGAGGTGAGGTTTTTTCACTGTTGTCCTCATCTCCGGTTTGACAGGTGTCACCAGCAGTCATTCTGGCTTGGGTCTCACATGTCTTAAGGTTTTGGAATGCATCCATCATGAAGCACATGGCTTGCTTCATGAAGAGGTCAGCATGATCAATTTTACTGCCTTCTTCTACCTCATCTTCGAGCTCTTCCAGCTCCGCTTGCCATTCGTGTCCTCAGCTGCCTCAGCTGTCTCGGGTGAGGGTTACCCCTTTGGTTCTCCCTTTCCAGTCATCATTCTTCCTGACACCAATGGACTACCTGGGTTTCATTGAATCTCCCAGGCCTGCAGCTTCCTCCGTCCATCAGAGGAGTCCACTCTGGATACCCTGTTAGAGGCTTCCCCCGCAGCATTCCGCTTCCTCCTGGTCACTGCTATGTGCAGACATTCCTTGCACAGTCCCCACGGTAGGGCTAGATGCTTCTCTGGATTGACCAACTTTGCAGATTCCACTTAATGTAAGGACTTGCCCCAGCTGATCCTCTCAGGAGAGCACAACTCTTGACTCCATAGGGTTACTCAAAATAACTTTTACTGAGAGAAAGTGGTTACAGTAAAAACAAGCAGAATCTAATGGTCCTGCACAAAGCACAAAGCTATTCCTCCCATTCTGAAACCCAACTCCCCTGACCAGTCCACTGGCAGCCAATGTATTGATACAAGGTTGTTTTGAGAGTGCTGGGGTACAAGCTTGATAATGGGTCATCCTCAGGGTGCAGCAACCTTGGAGTCAGGCTGGAACTGGCTGAGAGGGAGTCCATCCCATCTCTGAAGACAATTCCCCTCACTAATTCCCATGCAGGTACAGCAAAAGGAAATCATGAAAAGAATGCTCTCCCCAGAGCCACCTTCTCCCCCTCCAACAGAATGGCAGGGCACCCAAAAGGGGACCTGTCAAATGGAACAATAAACTTTACTTAGCCTATTGAATACATAGATATATCCATCAGAAGCAAAAAAAAATTCTTCTTCTCTGACTTATAACAGTAACACCCATCTCACATACAGTATAGCCATCTCTTTAGCTCAATCACTACACTAAATGCTTGTTTCCATCATGTATGGAATATATACGTGCAACACTTTGATCACAGGGCAGTACAGATTGGTCCTCTCATAAGCAATGCCAAGTCAATGGCAACTATTGGCTCCATTCAAAATCATCTTTTGTCATCCCATATTCTATCAGGATCCTACTATAGTTTATTTGTTCATATCTTTTCTGTTTTCTCCTTCAAAATGATACTCATCAGGCAATCTCCATTTACTTTCTAGTATCTCAGAATACCCCTTTAATTTATAGTGAAAATCTGTGTTTTTCTCACATTTTTCATTTACTATTCCTTTCATTTTAATGTATCCTCATAATTAATGTTAAGCTATATGCCATTCCATTGAATTCTCACTAGCTATTCCTCCCTTATATTCTGTCCCTGTAGTTTCTGACTTCTGCCCCAAGGATCATGCATTTTTCTTTAACTAATTATTACTTTGTAATAGTATGTCATATTTCATCTTTATTTGGACTTATGAATCTTATAGCTAATCATGTTGCAATACAAGTTACATGGGCCTGTCTCTTCACACTGAATGGTACTGTCAAATACAAATTTCAAATCCACATGTTGAATATATTTTGAACAATATGTAAGGTTTACAGAAACACTGAACATATTTTTTCAACTGGCTAGATTATTCCAGGACAGCATGTTCAGAACATTAAAGACTGATACCTACAAAGAACAATTGGTGTGCCAATAGCAATGAGGTATGCCTTTCTTTTCAGGAGCAGGCATATAATTTGGCTTTCTATATAAAGATATATCATACAGTGATCCCAAATAGAAAGCTACATATACAGTTCTCGAAGGTTAAGGAGTCTATTCAAAGTGTGTAATGTTTTTAATTTTGGAAAGTTGCTGATGAAAAGTAGCTTTGATTTTGATGCTGCTTTTCTAGCAGTGGTTGCGACCATCTAGAACTGTGATGAAATGTTTCGTATTATGCATCTAACATGCAACTATTTGACATTACTTGCTACACCAAATCTTATATATAAAATATCATGGCATTGGATACGGAGTTAAGCCAACATAATCAAATGCAAACCCATTGACCAACGCAGAAATATACATTGATTATAGAAAGCATTTCATTTCATGAAAAGCTGTGGATTTACCAATTCAGTATGACAGGGGATACATATTGTGGCCAAGGTTTTCTCCATGTAATAATTTGTTTTCATGTTTTCAAGTGTTTGGAAATATAGTTGACCAAACTAGTATAATGTTCAGCTTGGATGATGGTCGAACTCATATCATATACCAGTGTACTAAATTAATACACATTACCATTACTAATCTCGTCATTAGGGCAGAAAACTGATAACATTTCACTATGGTAATGCAAAATTAATGATAATTTATTCTCATACTGTATGGGCTGTGTATGCTGTGGAAAGACAATACTGATAGTCCTAGAAATGGTTGGCTTTGCTCTTAACGCAGGATGGTTTTCAGTGCATTATTCTTTGCAGAAAGGAAGATGTAAGGCAGGGTAATGTTGGTCACATGCCACTCTTCCCCTTTGTTTGAATAATCTGCCAATTGTCTTATGGGCAATTCATCAAAGCACTACAAAAGCTGGTAGTCGTAGGAATGGTTTCCTTTGATCTTCAAGCAAGGTGATGTTCCATGTGTCATTCTTGAGGGGAAAAAAGACAGGAAGGGATGTGCAAAGATATATATCAGCACAAACATGAATTTCTCAGTTACTGAATTCTATGATCATGAAAGAAACACATCAAAACCAGTTGTCCCATAGTGAAGTCTACTGAAAAATGGTTTTACCCAATGGCAGCAGATGCAAGCAGATGCATCTGCAACTGCCCAAAAGGCACTCTTGTGTGTGCCTAAAATATGGTTACGTGGAAAAAACTCCACACTGTGATTTTAAGCATCAATCGAATATTATAAATTGCTTTGCAGGTTCAAGGATGTTCCGGCTATGTGAGGTCTGTAGGAACTATGTGCAGCTTATGGACCAACAATAATCCCCATTGTGTGATGCCTCTGGCATTTGGTTTGGGGAAATGCACTTCACAGACAGTAAGCTTCTTCAGAAAGATATACAATTGCAACCAACATTTTCCATTTTTCACATCGATCAATTTTGTGTTTTCATGATGAATGTTTTGTCTGAACACTGTTTATTTTAGTGTTAATGGACAGATTTGCACTCCATGGCCCATGATGAGCTGAATATATTGTGTACTGTTACAATAAATAAAAATTTGTACCACTTTATAATATTCAATGTAGCGCGCAATTTGAATAACTATTTGTCAGATGCACAATACGAAACACCAAGATGCATTAAAATGCAGACAGAATATTAAAATCGTGAGTCAAAGACAACTAACCAAACACATGAAAATACAAAAGTTAAATTAATTTCAATGGAACCATGGCCAAAGGTAATAAAATAAAGAAATACAATTCAGAAATACAAAAGTTACAATAATTTTGATGAAAATGTGATCACCAGTAATAAAAGTACCTGAATGAAATGATTAATACAAAAGTTAAACTAATTCTGAAGAAATGGATTTTCATAATAATAAAAGGAATTAAGTGAATTGAGAAATACAAAAGTTACACTAATATTGAAGAAATGATGGAATAGAATCATTAAAGAAAAGATGCTAAGGGGGTGACAAAATGAAATGTGAATGACAAAAATTAAAATGATGTCAAACAATGGTGGATAACAGTAAAATTATCTCGTGTTGAGTTATCCTGCTTTGAATTGTCCCGTGTCGAGTTGTCCCACATCAAGTTGGCCCATGTGGAAACTGGCCGTGTGGAGTTGGAGGCAGTGAGTTGGCCAGCTACTGATGAAATAAGAGGCTACAGAAAAGAACAAGATTTCAGCCCAGAGATATGAACTCAAACTTTGACTACAATTAAAGAATTAACTACACAGAATATAACAGAAAGAGTGGAACAATTAAATATTATGACAGAAGATTCAACTGATCAACAAATACAGTCAATGGAAAATCCAGAAAAGGGACTAACAATATGGAAAAGGGAAAAGACTTTCTACACAAATCAGAAGAAACCTGAGGATCAAGAAGAACAGATTGAAGAGAAGATAAGCAGTTCAGGACAACCACGTCAAGATGGAAAAATAGAGAGACGATTTGTTAGTCCTCTCAAAAAAATGGCAACCGGATGGTTCCTTCTACGTCAAACGATATACATAACAACGCAGGGAGATTTATTTGATGATTCAAAAGCACGGACATGGAAGACGATGAAAGAAAGTTAGAATAAGACTGAAGAAAATTGGGGTTTTGACTTACTAGTGAGAATTAAAATAGAATATACTCAAATAGATAAGATGTGTATTTTGAATACTAGATATTGTTATGAATGGAGATAAAGAAAACTTTGATCATTTAAAATTTGGAAGTAGAATTATTAACAGTTGAACTTGAACATTGATTTGCCTATAAAGGTTAAATGTAAAGGTAATTAAGATATATATAAGCTAAAAATTTATTGATGAATGTGATAAATATGTTCTTATTTAGCGGTAAAAAAAATTATTATAAGCCTAAATATGAGATAGTAGATATTAAGAGAAGAAGAGAGGAAGTATTAAATGTTGAAATAAGAGAAATTTTGGTTATTAAATTCAAGATATTTGGAAATTACTAGAAAATAAGAATATTATATTGTACTATTAATTGATTGATGTAAGATGGTGAGAATTCAAATAGATAAGACATGTATCCTGAACATTAGATCTTGTGATGAATTGTGATAAAGGGAATTGGGATTAATTAAAACTTGGAAATTATAAATACTAAACGTTAAATTTAAATGTTAATGGGAAAGTAAAAATTGGGAAAAACTAACCAGGACATTGATTGTCTAAAAAGATTGATTGTTAAAACAACTAGGATATGTATAAACAAAAATTATTGATAAATGCAAGAAAGTTATTTTTATTTAAGCAATATAGTAAGAATTGTATTAATTTAAACGCGAGACAGTAAATACCAAGGGGAAAAGAGAGGAAATATTTAATGTAATAGTTTGAGATCTGTACTAAAGATATTTGTATGTTATTGAATTATTGACTAACTCAGCCACCACATTGCTTTTCAAATACTTAAATGTGAAATTAGAAAATCAATAAAAAATTTCAAAACAAAAAACCAAAAAACAGTAAAATTATCTCATGCTGAGTTATCCTGCTTTGAATTGTCCCGTGTCGAGTTGTCCCACATCAAGTTGGCCCATGTGGAAACTGGCCATGTGGAGTTGGAGGCAGTGAGTTGGCCAGGGTGAGTTGTCCTTTACCTGATCCTGGTAAGAGATAGGTTGCAACTCACAAAATTCAACAGGTTCTTGATGTGCCTTACAGATAACTTCATGATTCAAAAAGTGGATAAAGAAATTAGGCATCCAGCTACATTGGATTTAATACTTACTAACAGAAAAAAGTGTTAAGAAATTTGGGAAAGAATCATCATGTAATCTTATAATTCATCACACTGTAGATATGATTTCAAGAGAGTTGCTTTTTAGTAAGCTAAATGGAAAAGGAGGAAGTTCACAGACGGTAATCTTCCAAGGGAAAAACATTTCAGGAGAAATGGGAAATTCAGAAAAATGATATAATTAAGGTCTGAACATAAACAATATCAAAAAGAAAAAGAAGATTCCTGATAGGACTGGTGTGGTTACAAAAACACATCTCTAATAAACTGAAAGAGAAATTTTTAAAAATGGAAAGAGGGCTATCTAACAGTGGCATACTTGGTGGTGGAGGACAATCCATTCCTGGTGCAAGCATTAAAGGAGGTGGTGCTAGCATTTGGGTGGTGGGATTGGATCACTGCTGCTGGTCTGATGGTCAGCTTTTTCATATAATAATTGGTAGCACGGTGCATCAGTTGATAGAAGAAAAAAATCTGTGCCTTTGGATTAGTTTTGACTGTTAATGATAGCCACCTGCAAAAAATGGCAGCATTTTTGAAAGAGGATTTCTAATTCCTTCTTCTTAGGGCTGACAGAGAGTGATTGGCCCAAAATCATCCAGCTGGCTTTAAGATTAAGACAGGTTTAGAGCTTACTTTATCTCCTAGTCTGATGCTTAACTATTAGATCAAACTGATTCTCAGAGAGACTGTATTAAAAATTATTTGCCCTGGGTATCAAATTTGCTAGATATACAACTGGCATATAACTAAGTCAGAATATCAGCAAATAGCCTGAGCCTGCAAAGATGAAGTGAGGAAAGCTAAGGCTCAAAATGAACTAAGGCTTGCGACCAAAGTCAAAAATAACAAAAAAAGCTTCTTTCAACATATAAAAAACAAGAAAAAAGTGAAGGAAATGATTGGTCCATTAGAGGATGACAGTGGCAACAAGGTGACAAACAACAGGGAGAAAGCAGAACTATTTAACTCATTTTTCGCATCTGTCTTTACACAAAGGGAAAAAACAGACCAACCTATCAAAAATAATGCCATAAAAAACAGAATAGAAACACAAGTTAAGATAGGCAAGAAAATGGTAAGTGAGCACCTGTCCAGCCTAGATGAGTTCAAATCACCAGGACCAGATGGATTACACCCCAAGGTTCTCAAGGAACTGGCAGATGTGATCTCAGAACCACTGAACTATATTTTTCAAAGATCCTGGAGCACAGGGGAACTACCAGAGGACTGGAAAAGAGCTGATGTAGTTCCCATCTTCAAAAAAGGGAAAAACGATCCAGGAAATTACAGACCTATCAGCCTGACCTCAATACCTGGGAAATTCTGGAAAAGATAATCAAATCAGCGAACACCTAGAGGCAAACAAAGTCATTACTAAAAGTCAACATGGGTTTGTCAAAACAGATCATGCCAGGCAAATCTTATGCATTCTTTGACCAAGTGACAAAATTAGTGGACCAGAGGAATGCTGTGGATATATTTACTTGGACTTCAGTAAGGCATTTGACAAAGTAGATCACAACCTACTACTTGATAAGATAGAAAATGCGGGTTAGACAGCATCACCACCAGATGGATCGTAGCTGCTGACCGGCCGTACTCAGCATGTGGTCCTCAATGGAACCGCATCTACACGGAGGGAAGTGTGTAGTGGGGTGCCCCAGGGCTCTGTTCTGGGCCCAGTGCTCTTCAACATCTTCATCAACGATTTGGACGAGGGGATAGATGGGGAACTCATCAAATTTGCAGACGACACCAAGCTGGCAGGAATAGCCAACACTCCAGAAGACAGGCTTAGGATACAGGAGAATCTGGACAGACTTGAACACTGGCCGCTATCTAACAAAATGAAATTCAATGGTGAAAAAAGTAAGGTTCTACATTTAGGCAAGAAAAAACCAAATGTATAGGTATAGTATAGGGGGTACCTTGCTCAATAGTAGTAACTGTGAAAGGGATCTTGGAGTCCTAGTGGACAATCATTTAAATATGAGCCAGCAGTATGCTGCAGCTGCCAAAAAAGCCAACACAGTGCTAGGCTGCATTAACAGAGGGATAGAATCAAGATCACGCGAAGTATTAATACCACTTTACAATGCCTTGGTAAGGCCACACTTGGAATACTGCATCCAGTTTTGGTCACCACGGTGTAAAAAAGATGTTGAGACCCTAGAAAGAGTACAGAGAAGAGCAACAAAGATGATTAGGGGACTGGAGGCTAAAACATATAAGGAACGGTTGCTAGAATTGGGTATGTCTAGTTTAATGAAGAGAAGGATGAGGGGGGACATGATAGCAGTGTTCCAATATCTCAGGGGCTGCCACAAAGAAGAGGGAGTCAAGCTATTTTCCAAAGTGCCTGAGGGCAGAACAAGAAGCAACGGATGGAAACTAATCAAGGAGAGAAGCAAACTAGAACTAAGGAGAAACGTCCTGACAGTTAGAACAATTAACCAGTGGAACAACCTGCCTCCAGGGGCGGTGAGTGCTCCAACACTGGAAGTTTTTAAGAGACTGGACAGCCATTTGACCGAAATGGTATAGGGTTTCCTGCCTGAGCAGGGGGTTGGACTTGATGACCTCCAAGGTCCCTTCCAACTTTATTATTATTATTATTATTATTATTATTATTATTATTATTATTATTATTATTATTATTATTATTATTATTATTATTATTATTATTATTATTATTATTATTATTAATTATTATTAATTATTATTAAGTTCAAAGGCTTCTTATGAATGCCAAAAATAACAAAAATGGATTTTTTGGATATAGGAAAGTCAAGAAAATGGTTGGTCCACTGCCTAAAGATGACAGAAGATGGTGATAAGCAACAACCAGAAAGTTGTTTAAGTCTTGCCCTTGCATCTGTCTTTTCATAAAAATAAAAAGTGGTCTAATCTATCAGAAGCTGCACTATGGGATGCAGAAGAGAAACACAAATCAAAGTAAATAAGGAACTGAAAAGAGTCTTCATCTTCAGCATATCTCACTTTGCTGGCTTCCTACCATAAAACGCAGGGGAGGGGAGAAGGAGGATGGGGAATAGGAATTGGCAGGGGGAGGAAGGTAGGGAATGACAGGCTAATAGGAATCAGAGGTATCAATCTGGAATGAACCAGCCAATCAAGGACGGACTGTGAGAGTAGAATGCGAAACTATATCAGAGATGGGTCAAACCTCAAAGCCGTTTCCAAAACATCTAAAATGAACATGATTGGACACTGATGGATTGGCCAAGGGGAAAGGGCCAAGGAAGTGGGAAAAGGCAGGCTTTGCATGGAAATATTCAGACCCAGCTTTGCTTATGCTGTAACAGCTTGAACGCAGTAAAAGTGAACCTTCACTTCAGCCATGAAGTCAAGGGTCTTTCCTAAGGACCAAGTTGGGACAAGCCTGACATTAAGCGGGATCTGCAATAACAGTCTACCCCAGGGGTAGGCAACCTTGGCTCTTTTATGACTCGTGGACTTCAACTCCCAGAATTCCTGAGGCAGCCATGCTGGCTCAGGAATTCTGGGAATTGAAGTCCACGAGTCATAAAAGAGCCAAGGTTGCCTACCCCGGTCTACCCGGAGACACACATCTATTGTGGGGGTGGTGCATGGAATGTCTGCTCATGAAAGTGAACAGGAAGAGATGGAAGCTTGAGAAAAAGCTGCTTCAAGGCTACGAAGCGGCAGAGATTACCCTAACCTAGAAGAGGAAGCAGAGGCTTTTGATGACCAACTGAAGCCCCAGTAGTTGCTGAGGGTCAGGAAAAAGGAAGATTGGGAGGACAGGCCCTCAGGGGTAATGTTTACCTGAGGGAGCAGGGGGGAGCCTACCGAAGCCCAATGCACTGAAAAAGAATGCGGAGCGGCGAGGGCAACCAGATCCTCATGACGCCATCTTTAAGCAAGCCATCAACTTCCTGATGCATACCTTCAAAAATCTCCAAACCCATAGAGCCCAAGACTGGCCAGCACCAGCACCTATCCAGATTGACAATGGAGCAGCTGAACCCACTACCATGGCCATGGCACTCCCACACCACCGGCACCAGCACTGTGGGCAGCACCAGCTCGACAGGCCCAGCCACCACCGCCAGCATGGGCCATCCCTCTGTGCAGAAGAAAACGCAAACCCCCAGTCCTAAGGGTGAAATTAATGGCAACGCAAAACAACTGGTGTTCTTCCTAACTCAGGTCTGGACCTACATGCAGGAATATGGAGTCGACCAGCCATCAGAAGGGGCAAAGGTGTGGAGCACTGGAAGAGGAAGCAGCAGAGTGGATGGTGATCATGTACTACGACAATACACCAGAACTACGTAATTTTGACCGATTTATGGGGGGGGTCCTCCAGGAAAGGTTCAAGGATCCCCTGTCCGACTGAAAAGCCAGGACAAAAATCAAGATCATAATGCAGGGCAGACAAACCATGGTCGCTTACACCTAAAAGTTCTGAAGCTTAGCATGCAGACTAGCCAACTAGCCACTAAATATACTGACTGAATGCTTTCAAAATGCCCTGAACGATGACATCTACAACACCTACATTTCCAGAGGCGCCCCCCCCATGGACCCTCTAAGGCAGGTATGTCCTAGCCAATGAGAGAGATTGACCTGTCGAGATCCTGCAACCACCCCAAACACGGGTGGTGAAGATCCTTCCCCACAGAAAGGAGAAAATCCCTGAAACAAGGGGGATGGGATCCCAGACCATGCCACCACTCCACCATCTGCTTTAAGTGTGGAAAGGAAGACCACCGAATAGCCAATTGTTGTGCACCCCATCCAATGCAGAAGCCAGCCAAAGGCCCCATAAAGAAGATGGGAAGAGCCCCCCCCCCGAAAATGACCCTAAAAGGTGTGGAGGTTGTTGAGTTCATCCCATCACCCAGCGATGGAAAGGGAACTGTAACTGCACCAACCAGGAGCAACACCAATACAGACAACAACCCCTTGGTAAGTTTCCCCCTGATACCCATGACAATCCCAATAGAACTGGTCATGCCGTCCTCAGGATGTAGGAAGAATCTGATTCCCTATTGGACTCGGATTGCACTAGATGCCAGGTCAGCCCTGGCTTAGAGGAAAAACTGGGTCTATGACTCAGGGAACTTAAAGTGCCTGTGGCTTTCTGCCAACTAGATGGCTCAATAGCAGGGGGGCACAATATTTGATACCGAACCAATAGAGATGAAAATGAGACCACATGAGGAAATCCTGAGCTTTATAGTGGCACTGGGCATGATAAACCCCTTCTACTGGGCCTGACATGGCTCCTGAAGTAGAATCCCTACATAAATTGGAGAAGGTAGATATTAAAAATTTGGCAGAAGCAGATGGGGGGGGGGGGAGTTTAAAAAGAAACCATCCTTGCACTGCCTCAAGCTGCTTGGCAGGAAAATGAGAGGGGAACTTGTTACAGTGGCACAAGAATGGACCAAGTCAGACCCCCAAATCCCCAAGGAGTCCTAGGACCTACAAGACACTTTCAGTGAAAAGGACTCAGATATGCTCCCCTCCTCACCACCCCACTGACTGCTCCATAGAGATATTACCGGGGGCCAAATTACCCAAGCCTAAATTATACTCCATGGCTATAAAGGACTTTTTGTCCTTTATAGACAAAAACTTGCAGTGGGGTTTTATCCAGCCACCAGTCACATCACAAATAGCTGCCCCAGTGCTGTTCTGGGAAAAGAAGGCTGGGTCCCTTCATCTATGCACAGACTATTGTGGATTAAGTGCTATTTGTGGGGAGAATGTCTACCCCCTGCTGTTAATGAAAGACACACTTGCCAATTTGGCAAAGGGGAAGATCTTCAGCAAATTAGACCTCCAAGAAGCATACTACAGAGTACGAATTAAAAGGGGGACAAATGGAAAACCACTTTCAACTGCCCTTTGGGATGTTTCCAATTTCGTGTACTCCCTTTTGGGCTGCCACTCGACTATAACCAAACTTTCCAAATGCGAATTTCACAAGCAGAAAATAGACTATTCAGACTATTGCATCTCCCACAAGGGGATGGAGATGGATCCCAAAAAAGTATGGGCAATACTAGAATGGGCATTAGAAAACAACTTCAAAGCTTCCTGGGATTAGTGAATTTTTACTGGCATTTCATCCTGCTATTTCCTCAAATAGCTCTGCCCATCAAGGCTTCCGGTTTGTGATCACGGCTCCGGCGGACATGCGGGGCGATCACTCTCTCTGCCATCCGGTTTTCTCCCACCAGGGGACCCTGAAAAGGGTTGAAAGTCACCCTGGAGGGGTGACGAGCATGAAGAGGACCTCCGACTGATCATAGAGGGGCAGCAGCCCCTCCATTTGATCTGGAGCAGCTCTTCTAACTGACGGGGAAAAGATCGGCCATTAACGTGGCCCATCATTAATGCTGTTTCCAGCCGAGGCCAAATCTACAACTAAGCACTTGAAAGCACCGCAGAGGAACTGGGTGAGATCTTACCTTCTTTCTATCCCAAGTATTTTTTCCTGTAAAAAGCTTTTTGAAATTGCTTCCCCCTGTGAGGAGAGAGGGAAGGGAACGTTTTTCTCCCACTCTTTAAAATGGCGGCGTTTGAATACATAGGGGAAATCAAGCCCTGAAAAATACAATTAAGTAATTGGACTTACATGTTTCTCATATTTGGCGACCCAAAAAGTTCCTATTTTCACGGGGACCTGCTATCTTATCTACTTGGGGGGGAAAAATGAAAAAGAACCTAAAGGCTAAAGTGTAGCCTTTCTGAAAAGGATTTTAAATGCTATTGTGGACATCTTGTGGTGAAGCTTGGTACAGCAAGTGAATATCCCTGCTAAAGTGACCTGTTTACAACCTAGATCTGTCCTTGGTATTATCTAAAGATAAAAAGCTGAAACAGCTGGGAGGTGAAATTGGCTTGTAAGAACTGTGGAGGTGAACATTCACTGACTCTTGTTTAAAAAATTAGCCTCCACTAAAGGGCTATCTATAATTATTTCAGAAATGGAGGGGGACCAGCAACAAACTTCGATTGATTATAAACTTATACTTGAAAAAATTCTTGAAGCTACTGAGATAATTAAATCCAGACTGAAAGATGAAGGCGCTAGCTTGAAACTACAAACTGAAACCCAGATTCCAACTAAAGAACTTACAACTCAAACAACAACAGAAACGGAAGAAATCAACACCAAGACAGAGGACTTTAAGGAACAACAACAATATATTGAAAACTCTGACAACCAAATCCTGATTGCAACTAAAGAACCTACAACCCAAAAAGTAACAGAAGCGGAAGAAAGTAACACCAAAATAGAGGATGAAAACCTAGATCATCAAACAATAACTATAAAATTGGATATGACCTTTTGCTTAAACCAGAAGAAACCTGAGGAAGAAGAAGACCAGACCGAATTGAAGATAAAGACACCAGAACAAATACCGAGATTTGAACTTCCAGGACAACAACTTAACGATTATAAATGGACCAGTCCTTTTGGAAAACTGATGACTAGATGGTCTCCTTTGATTCAAGTAACATGTGCTGGAATGAAGGTAGACTTATCTGATAATTTAAAGGCATTGGTATGGAAACCTGGTTGGCAGAAAAAGAAAGCTAGAGTTAGGTTTAAAAAATGGGGCCTTTTGACTTAATAATAATAATAATAAAGTTGGAAGGGACCTTGGAGGTCATCTAGTCCAACCCCCTGCTCAGGCAGGTAACCCTATACCATTTCAGACAAATGGCTATCCAGTTTCTTCTTAAAAACTTCCAGTGTTGGAGCATTCACCGCTTCTAGAGGCAGGTTGTTCCACTGGTTAATTGTTCTAACTGTCAGGAAGTTTCTCCTTAGTTCTAGGTTGCTTCTCTCCTTGATTAGTTTCCATCGGTTGCTTCTTGTCCTGCCTTCAGGCGCTTTGGAAAATAGCTTGACTCCCTCTTCTCTGTGGCAGCCCCATAGATATTGGAACACTGCTATCATGTCCCCCCTCGTTCTTCTCTTCATTAAACTAGACATACCCAATTCCATCAACCTTTCCTTATATGTTTTAACCTCCAGTCCCCTAATCATCTTTGTTGCTCTTCTCTGTACTCTTTCTAGGGTCTCAACATCTTTTTTACACCGTGGTGACCAAAACTGGATGCAGTATTCCAAGTGTGGCCTTACCAAGGCATTGTAGAGTGGTATTAATACTTCGCGTGATCTTGATTTTATCCTTCTGTTAATGCAGCCTAGCACTGTGTTGGCTTTTTTGGCAGCTGCAGCACACTGCTGGCTCATATTTAAATGATTGTCCACTAGGACTCCGAGATCCCTCTCACAGTTACTACTATTGAGCAAGGTACCCCCTATACTATACCTATATATTTGGTTTTTCTTGCCTAAATGTAGAACCTTACTTTTTTCACCATTGAATTTCATTTTGTTAGATAGCGCCCAGTGTTCAAGTCTGTCCAGATCCTCCTGTATCCTAAGCCTGTCTTCTGGAGTGTTGGCTATTCCTGCCAGCTTGGTGTCGTCTGCAAATTTGATGAGTTCCCCATCTATCCCCTCGTCCAAATCGTTGATGAAGATGTTGAAGAGCACTGGGCCCAGAACAGAGCCCTGGGGCACCCCACTACACACTTCTCTCCATGTAGATGTGGTTCCATTGAGGACCACACGCTGACTACGGCCGGTCAGCCAGCTACGGATCCATCTGGTGGTGATGCTGTCTAACCCGCATTTTTCTATCTTATCAATAGTAGGTTGTGATCTACTTTGTCAAATGCCTTACTGAAGTCCAAGTAAATTATATCCACAGCATTCCTCTGGTCCACTTACTAGAGAGATCCTAAAGTCTTAACTAATGGGCTAAAGGGAGATCTGGAGATGAAGGGAATTATGACTATTAGACATAAATGCTGTTGGAAAAAGATAAAAAAGGGATTAATTGACTTAATAATTAGGATTTAGATCTATAAAGGAAATGGAAATTAAATATTAGGAATCAGCTTTGAACTATTGCTTAGCCCAGAAAATATAGATGATGGATTTGAGACATAAAGGTTACTCTATTAGTAAGGTGTGATGTATTAGGATGAGAAATAGAAAATGTTTATGAAATAAAATAAGAATAGATTTAAGTAAATAATATGTGTATTTTAGATATTATAACTTTTGTGTAGTGAAATAAAGGAAATTTGGGTTATCAGAAATTTAAATATTATGGATGTTAAAAGCTAAATTGGAATACTGTAATTAAAAATTAAGAATTAGTTAAAACTTAAAAACAGGATATGGATATGTATAAGCAAAAAATAGATTGATAAATGCTTTAACTGAGCTTGTTATGGTTAGAAATTTACTAGTTTAAGTATGCTATATCAAATGTTAAGGGAAATAGAGAAGGGATTTTTGATAAAGTAACCTGAGATATGTACTAAAATTTTTGTTACTGAACTATTGATTACCCAGTCACCACGTTGCTTTCTAAATACTTGGATGTTAAACTGGAAAACTAATAAAATTTGTTATAAAAAAAATAGCTCTGCCCATCACTAACCTATTAAAGATAAAAGAGGAGGCAAAACCCAAATCCAGTCAACCCCTAAAATGGACAATGGAATGCCAAGCAGCATTTGAGAGACTCAAATGCCTATTCGCAGCCAAACCCATTCTAAAGCACCCAGACCAAATGCTTCATTTATCATTCAGGCCAATGCCAATGACGTAGCCTTTGGTGCTGTAATACTCTAGAAAAATGTCCAGGGAGTTTTGTTGTAAACGTTTTTATTAATTTTTTTCCATACATACAATAATAATTTTTCAACTAACGTGCTGTCTGAGTTTACATTTGCTAATACATATTGAATTCCTAATCCTTTATTCTTTCCTCTAGCCATCGATAAAATAAGTCCCAAGTTTGATAATATTCTGTTTCTTCTTCTTTTTTCAGTCTCATAGTCAATCTGTCCATCTCTGCACATTCTAGTATTTTTTTGATTATTTCTTCATCTGATGGTATTCCTTCATTTTTCCGATATTGTGCAAATATAATTCTTGCCGCTGTTGTAACATGCAAAATCAAATATAGGCTTTGTTTGTTAGTCTTTTCTGGCATTATACCTAATAAAAAAAGTTCAGGTTTAAAAACTACATGTTCTCCCAACATCTTTTCTAGCCAAGTATGTATCTTTTTCCAATAATTCTTTACTTTATCACATGTCCACCAAACATGAAAATACGTGCCTGACATGTTTACATTTCCAACATCTATCTGACATATTTTTAAACATTTTTGCTAATCTTGCTGGTGGCAAGTGCCATCTATAGAACATTTTATATAAATTTTCTTTATAAGAACTTGACATTGTCAGTTTATAATTTCTTTCCCATAAATTTTGCCATTTTTCTAATTCTATATTATATCCAAAAATTTTCACCCATCTTATCATTGTTTCTTTAACTTGTTCGCTTTCCATTTCCAAAGTTAATAAAAAGTTATACATTTTTTTAATTAATTTCTCATCTGAGATTAACAAAGTCTTATCAAACACCGTTTGTTCCTTATAAAATCCATACAGTTTAACATCTTTATCATATCTAGTTTGCATCTGTAAATGTGCCCACCATGATAAGTTGAGGCACTGATTTTCCATTTCTTGTTTAGATTTTAAATTCCCTTCAGAGTTTAGAATATCTCTATATGTCCAGATTTTTTCAAAGTCCACCAAATTTGGGTGTACAAATGCTTCCATAGTTGACAACCACCCTGGAATTTTCAAATATATTTTACTTCTTATTTTTTCCCATATTGTTAATAGTGCATTTCTTATATAATGGTTTTGGAAGAATTTATGAACTTTATTTTTCCTATACTATAAAAAGGTGTGCCACCCCAATTGTAAATCATGCCCCTCCAAATATAACAGCCTTTTGTTTCTAAGAGTTATCCATTCTTTTACCCATGTTAATACAGATGCTTGATAATATAAAACCCACTCCGGTAAACCAAATCCTCCATAAGGGTATTGTTTGAAATAGAAATAAGATTTTCGGTAATACATTCATTTTCACTGTAGCAATTCTTCCTAGTATTGACAATTGCAG
This sequence comes from Azemiops feae, assembly GCA_023970755.1. Taxonomy (NCBI): domain Eukaryota; kingdom Metazoa; phylum Chordata; class Lepidosauria; order Squamata; family Viperidae; genus Azemiops; species Azemiops feae. Next base: position 1,171,440 of record JALGBA010000474.1, on the reverse strand, counting down.
TTTTATTTGATTCAATAATTTTATGTAATTATCTTCTTTTATCGTTGAACATCTTGCTGTTAAATATATTCCCAAATATTTAACCTTTTTAACTATCTGTAATTCTGTTTTTCCAACTTTTTTTTTTGTTTATCTGTGAGGTTTTTAGCTATTACTTTGGTTTTTTCTCTGTTTATTTTTCAATCCTGCTATTTCTCCATATTGTTCTATCTTTCCCAGTAATTTAGGAATCATCTCCAAAGGTTCTTCTAAAATAAATACCAAATCATCAGCAAATGCTTCTAATTTATATGTTTCGCCTTTTATTTCCAGTCCTTTAATTTCTATATCTTGTCTAATATTTCTATTTAAAACTTCCAGAGTGAAAATAAATAACAATGGAGATAATGGACATCCTTGCCTTGTGCCTTTTCTTATCTCAAAGTTCTCAGTATAATCTCCATTCACAATCACTTTCGCTGTTTGTTTATTGTATATTGTTTTTATCATATTTATAAAATTCTGTCCAAAGTCCATTATTTGTAATTGCTGAATCATAAATTGCCAGGAAACATTATCAAATGCTTTTTGGGCATCTAACATTCAGTAATGATATCGGTCTATAATTTTTTATCTGTGTCAAATCTGAATCTTCTTTTGGTATTAAAGTAATATTTGGTTCTATCCATGTATTTGGGAGTTTAGCCTCCAACAAAAGTTCATTGCAAACGTTTTTCTACGGTTCACTTAGTATGTCTTGTAGGGTTTTATATAACTGGCCCCGGTGTTTTCTCGTTTTTTTTTGCCTTCTTATGGCCTCTGTTATTTCCATCATTGTAATTTTTTCCTCTAACATAGTCTTAAAAGTTTCTGGAATTTTTGGAAGGTTATTTTCTTCTAGATATTGGATCATTCTCTCTCTTGGAATTTCTTCTACATCATACAGTTTCTTGTAATATTCTTTAATTATATTTTTTATTTCTTCGTTTTGTAGACAATTGTAGACAACCTTTTTAGACAATTGTAGACAATTGTAGACAACCTTTTTCATCTACTAAATTGTATATCATTTTCTTCTCCTTCTGTTTTTTAAGTTTATAAGCTAACCATCTTCCTGGTTTATTTGCATTTTCAAAATAGTTTTGTTTTGCTCTTTTTATTTGCTGTGCCAATTTTTCTGAATCCAACAAATTTAGTTTGTGTTTTGTTGTTTCCATTTCTCTTTTCAAAGTCTTCTTCTGCAGGTTCCTTTGCAGTTCTGATTCTAGTTTTCCAAATTTTTCTTTTAATAGTACATATTGCTGTCTTTTCTGTTTGTTTTTCTTTGCCATGTATGTTATAGCTATACCTCTAAAATATGCTTTGGCTGTGTCCCATACATTTTGTAATGTTGTATCTTCTTTTTTGTTTTCTTTAAAGAAAAACTCCATTTCTTTTTTTGCTAAATCTATAAATTCTCTTTCTTTTAATATAGATTGATTCAATTTCCATCTTAGTTTTTTTTTGTATTCCTCTCCATGTCACTTTTAAAGGGTTATGGTCTGCCCATATACCTGGTTCTATCTCAATTTCCTGCATATTCATATCGATTCTGGACCAGGAGTTTTGACTGTTTGAATAAAAAGTATATTGTAGTTTTCCTGGATTAATTTCCCTCCAAACATCTTGTACTCCAATTTCTTCTATCATATTTAAAAAAGTCTTAGGTAGTCTTCTTCTTCCAGTTTTTCCTATTTTACTGCCTTTATAGTCTATTGTCCCATCTACTATCGCACTGAAGTCTCCTACTAAACAAATATTTTGGAACTCCATTTCTATTATTTGTCTATGAAGATTTTGATAGAATTCTTCCTGATTATTATTTGGTGCATAGATTACTACTAACAATGTTTGTTTTTGATGTAAGTATATTTCTACCATCACAATTCTTCCTTCTTCATCTGAGTAAATCATTTTAGAATCTATTGTCTCTTTAATATATACAGCAACACCTCTTTTTTTCTGTTATGCTGATGCATGATAGTTTCCCAATTTTGGGGTATTCCAGCAGCTTATAATGTTTTTTATATGTGTCTCTTGCAAACAAATTATATCTATATTTAATTTCTGTAGTTTCCTAAAAGTTTTGTTTCTTTTTGTTGGGGAATTTAGTCCATTTATATTCACTGAAAAAATTCTGTTTTCTTTCTCCATTTCAGTTATTTATATTTAGGTCTAGTTGATCTCGTGATCCTCTGTTCTCTGGCAGTTCCTTCACTCTCTTGCTCAGATTTCTCTTTCTGTTCTCCTGTGTGTATAGCTGCTTCTTCAGTTGTTTCTTCCGTTTGTTTCTGTCCTTTCTCTTCTCTTTCCGATGTTGCACTTCTTCATCTAAAAATGCCCGATTTCTTTCATCAAAGTCTTCTGCTTTCCAGATTGAATCCAATCGGTATCTTGTATTATTCCAACTAATTAAAATCCCTTCTGGCATTAACCATCTAAAATTTATGCCTTTTGCAATCAGCTTTGTAGTTAAAAAATGATGTCTTTGGGTATCTCTTACTCTCTTGGGTATCTGCTTTAGGGCCACAATTTCTTTATTTTTGTATTGTAATGGCTCATCTCTAACTTTTCTCAGTATTTCATCTCTTGTTGTTTTCTTTATGAATCTCACATGCACTTCTCTGGGTAGTTTATATTTCCTTGTGTAGCTTGAGTTTATTCGGAAAATTTCATCTATCTCCATTTGCATCTCTGCTCTGTCTGCTTTCACAGCCTCTGCCAGAAGCTCAATGATCACAACTGCTATATTTTCTTCTCTATCTTCAGGGATATTTTGAAATCTTAAGTAGTGTTCCGCCTTCTCCATTTCTAAGATCGCCATTGCCACTTCTAGATTTTGGTTTGCTTGTTCTAATTTTTCATTTTCTTGCAATAGTATTTCCATTTTTTATCAACATCATCTGATTTATTTTCCATTTTCTGAATTCTTTGTTCATTTTTGACAATCATTTGATGGTGAACTTCAAATTGTGTCTTTATGTCCGAAATTTCTTCGCTTAATTTATCAAAATTACTTTTTGTCTCTTCATGATTTTTTTGCATTGACTCTTGAATCAATTTTAATGTAGTTTGCATCTCATTTTGGGCAGCGCTTATTTTCTCACTCTGCAATTGTTTCAATAGATCCCTGGGTTCTATTCCAACAGAGAATGCAGAGGAAGTCTTCTTCATAAGTCTGGTGATGTTTGATGTACTCATTTTTCCAGCCAACTACTTTAGGCTAAATCCAATATCTCAAGGAGAAAAAACAAAATGCAGCAGGCAAAGAAAAAAAAGAAAAAAACCAATTATCTTAGGCTAAAATCCAATAAAAAAGAACGAGCCAACTACTTTAGGCCAAATCCAACTCCTCCAGTCGGGTCCCAAATGTAAAGCGTTCACTGTCTCCAAATAATTCCTGTTTTAGTTATATCAAGAGTCAACAAATATAGTTATGAGAAGTCTTTTCATTTGTAGACTCACACAAAGGCACTTTGTTTACACAGGTGTTTACACCAGGTGTTGTCTCAAGGTCACATACTTTCCGAGTCTTTTATTGTTTAATACCGTAATTTCTTCTTTCACCACTAGCTGTCCTCATGCACTATTTTATCAATATCTGGTTTTAAAAGATTATTACAAAATTTTTCTCTTAAAATTCTTTATACGTTATTTATCCTTGAAATTATATCTAAAAATAATTTTCCACCTCGTAGATTAAGTAGTCTTTCTGTAAATCAATCTGAGTTCAATTTTTGAAAGTTCTTTTGTATTTCTTAAAAATCTTCTCCCTTTGTAATTGCTAGTCTTAGTCCTGCTGGGGTCTTTACTTTTTAGCTCTTCCCAGTCAGGGGATCAACGTTTTTAAGTCCAAAAGGAAAAGGAAAAAGCACTGGCTCACCCACTTTCAGCACGCTGTTGACAATCAGCTGTTTGGCGGAGCGCCGCAGCTCCTCACTTTCCTTCCGGCTGACGGCGACTTGAGCTGCCTGGGCTCACCCGTCAGCCTTTCCTCCATCCTTTCAGAGGGTTTCTTCAGTCCACCTGGACTGACCGCCGTCTGGTCCGGGCTCCTGAGGCATCCCTCCTTCTTCGTTGCCCCTCCAGGGTAACTTTCCGACCCTTTAAGGTCGCCGGGCAGAACGAAATCGGGCTAAGCCGGAGCCCCGGCTTCTTCCACTTGTCTCGTCAAACGCCAAACCGGAAGATCAGAAAAATGTCCAGGGAGTTTTGCAGCCATGAGCTTACACCTTCAAAAAACTATCCAAAGCAGAACGGAGATAGGCAGTTTGGGAAAAAGAGGCATACACAGTACGGTGGATGCTTTCTAACATAGAAACACTTTTTAGAGGGTGGAAAAACCCCTTTCAAATTGTGGATGGAGCACAAAAATTTAGAAGCCTTAAAAACTCCTAGAAGGTTGTCTCCAAAACAGGTCCGTTGGGCTCAATACTTCAACTGCTTCAATTTCACACTACGACATCTCCCTGGGGGGGGGGGGGACTTTCTAGCCAATGCCCTCTCATGGCTATCTCAATACAATAGCTCCAAAGTTGAAGTTGTTAGCCAAGTCATTTCCTCCCAACAGCTAGCAGTCCCAGCGATCACCAGGGCACAGATGAAAACCAAACCCCAGATGCCAAACAAGCTACTGACAGCACTAAAAATGGCACTAGAGAAAGACGAATGATTCAGAACTCACAAAGCCGAATGCACCATATGAGATGGCTTAGCATGGGTAGGGGCCAAAGTGTATATTCCAGAGAACCAACGCACCCTGATGCTCCAAAGATGCATGACTCTAAAGCTATGGGCATTTTGGCTTCGTAAAAACCCTACACCTAGTGAAATGCTAATTCTGGTGGCCTTCTCTAAAAAAGGACATTGAAGCCTATATGGCTAGCTACCCTATCTGCTCATCAACCAAGAGACATCCAGAGAAAACTCCAGGTTTTCTTCACCCAGTGGCAAAACCTCAAGTATTCTGGAAGGAAATCTTCATGGACTGTACAGTGGAATTACCAGAAAATTCAGGAAACACAGTCATTTGGGCAGGAACCGACCTATTCTCTAAACAGGTGCACTGTGTGCCTTACTGCAAGATCCCCTCAGCATGTATCCTAGTCAAACTCTTCATGCAACATACTTACAGATTCCATGGATCCCCAGAGTGAATTATTTCAGATCACAAAGTTCAATTCATTTCACAATTTTGGCAGAAATTCCTAAAATTGCTTGGCACCACCCAAGGGCTTAGCTCCTCCCATTATCTCCAAACAAATGGGGGGGGGGTTTGAACACACAAATGGGATCTTAGAACAATACCTGAGATGTTACATTAATTACCAATGAGGCAACTGATCTCCTTCCTTTCACAGAGGCGGCTTACAATAATGCAATGCAGAGCAGCACTGGTTTTACACCATTTAAAGTCACAACTGGCCAGGATTTTGTGGCCACACCAGAACTACCCCAAACCAAACCAATACCCACCTCATTAGCAGACTGGCCAGTAATCCACAAAACACTAGAAGAGGCATGAAAGACTTATTAAAAAACAAGCTGACAAAAAAACGCTCCAAGCCAAAAGACTTTAACATAGGCAAGAGAGTCTATTGTCCTCCAAATACCTCCAGTCTAGGCAACTTAAAAAAAAAAACTAGGTCCCAAGAACATTGGGCCCTTCCCAATCAGTAAAATCATCAACCCTGTTACTCTGCAACTGAATCTACCCAAATCCCTCAGATGTGTGTATCCATTATTCCATTGTAGCCTATTAAAACTCCTCTACACTCCACAACATAGTCAGCTGCAATCCTCATTTTAATTGAAGGGGAACAACTTTTTAAAGTTAAAGAGACTCTCATAAGCACAGAAGGAAAATTCAATATTTAATTGCACGGAAGGACTTCCCTCCCTCTGAAACAGAATGGGTTAATGCTTAACATGTCCGAGCCCCAAAACTCCTCTGCAAATTACACAGCAAGTATTCAGATAAACCCCACTGAACCATAACTCTCTCTCTTTTGTTTCCTTTCTTCCACAGGAATGACTCCTTTTTCCCAAGGGGAGTCAGAATGTCAGGCCTGCATCTTCAGCATACCTTGCTTCACTGGCATCTTGCCATAAAATGCAGAGGAAGGGAGAGAATACTGGGGAAGTAGGGAATTGGCAGGGGGAAGAAGGGAGGGGGTGACAGGGTGACAGGAACCAAAGGTGTCAATCTGGAACGACCAAGCTGATCAAGGAGGGACCATGCAAATCTACACTGGAGAGTGCCAAGCCTCAAAGCCATTCCCAAAACATCTAAAATGAACATGATTGGACATGTTCAAGGGGAGTGGGCCAGGGAAATGGAAAAATGCAGGCTTTGCATGGGAATATTCAGATCCAGCTTTACTTATGCTATAACTGCTTGAACTTAGTAAAAGTGAACCTTTCACTTCAGCCATGGAGTCGAGGGTCTTTCTTTCCTAAGGACTAAGTCGGGACAAGCCTGACATTTATGCTTAGTTGATTTGAATGAATCTAAATCTCCTGGACCAGATGATATACATCTCAGGATGTTAAATAAACTGGTAGACATCATCTCAGAGTCACTAACTGACATCTCTGAGAAATTCTGGAACCACTAATGTGGTTCCAATCTTCAAAAAAGAGAAAAAATGGATGCAGGAAACTACATACCAATCAACATGAAATCAGTACCTGGGAAAATACTAGAAAAGATAATCAATCATTGGGCTTGTAAGTACTTGGAAACTAGTAGCATGATAACAGGCGCCAATATGGATTTGTTAAAAAACACATCATGCCATATACATCTTATTGCTTTCTTTGCCAATGTGACTTAGACCAAGTGAATGCTATAGATCAGTGATGGCGAACCTTTTAGAGACTGAGTGCCAAAAAACTGGCCCCGCCCCCACTCCACCCCCTGCCCCGCCCCCACCCCACGCCCCGCAGATTGCCCACCGCAGATCTCCCAGGCAGCCCAGCAGTGCCATGGCGGCCACGCCCTCTACCCGTGCCCTGCAGCAACTGCGCGATGGGGTGTGAGGGCAGAGTCTTGTCTACGCTACCTGGCTGCCATGTCCTTGGCTGCGCTGCTCCACGTGGGCCACACTCGGGGGTGACTCTCCTCCAGGGGGGCTGCTGGTGAGGAGGGGATCGTGGGAGGAGGCAAGGCTGGGGCAACAGCACGTGTGCCCACAGAGAGGGCTCCGAGTGCCGCCTCTGGCACGCGTGCCATAGGTTCGCCACCACTGCTATAGATATAGCATAGTTAGCCTTTAGTAAAGTATTTGGTAAAACAAATTGTACTCTTTTTCTCGATATATTGGAACAATGTGGAATGAATAATCTAACTATCAGATGGATTCACAGTTGACTGAACAACTATATCCAGTGTGGTTCTTAAAGGGGGTCTATGTTCATTGGAGGAGGTACCTCAAGGGTAGGTACCTCAAGGTTCTGTTCTGGCCCCAATACTTTTCAAGATCTGGATAAATAATGCAAATGAGATTGCTAAACCTCCCACAAAACTAAGTGAGACTGCTAACTTCCTAGAAGACAGGCTGAAGACAAGCTCCTAAATGATCTTAATAAACTTGGGCACTGGATTCAAGGCAGTTCAATACAGAAAAATATAAGATTGTATATTTGGGCAAGAAAATCCAGATATAAATGGTTTAGCAGTAATACCTGTCAGAAGTATTTGGGAGTTTGGTATGCCCCAAGTTAAATATGAGTTTGCAATATGCTGCAACTGCTAAAAAGAGCCAATGTAATTTTTGATGGCATCATGTAAAGAATGAGAGATGGCCTTGACTGAGGATAGGCAAGAACTGTTACTTAGGCAAAGAACGCCGAAAGATTCTTTAAGTCTCAGGACTCAAGATAATATTCAGAAGCAGATCAGGAAAATACTCCCAATTCACTGAAACATCAGGAGAGGAGATAAAGCATAATCAGATTTGCAAGATTCTGTAATTGTAGCCTAACTCAATAAAATATCTTACTATGGAGTAGATTTTCTGATCTGGTCTATCTAATGGCACTGACAAACAAGAAGTGATACTACCATTTTATACTTAATTGGTCAGACCACAACTGTGTTCATACTGTGTTCAGTTCTTGCTGCTACAATACAAAAAAACCCAGCAAGGAATTGGAAAGATTGTAGAGAAAAGCAATAAGAGAGTTAAGGGCTTTGGAAATTAAATCCTAGAAAGATTGGTTAAAGGAACTTGGTACATCTCGTCTGAAGAATAAAAGGCTAAAGCAAGACATGATAGCATCTTCCAATATACGAAGGGATGTCATAAGGGCAGAAGGTTCTTCATAGCATCTAAGCATATGACAAGAATTAGTGGGTGGAAACTTAACAGAGAGAGATTAAAACTCTGGATCTAAGAAGGAAATTCTTGAGTGTGAGAGCTATTAAGGAATGTTAACCAGCTTGTTTCTTGAAGTCATGGGGAAATCATCACTGGAGGTTTTCAAGAAAAGATTAAATAGTCAGAGATGATATGAGGATTTCTGTACCAGACAGGGTGGTGGTAATAATAATAATAATAATAATAATAATAATAATAATAATAATAATAATAATAATAATAATAATAATAATAATAATAATAATAACAACAACAACAACAACAACAACAACAACAACAACAACAACAACAACAACAATGGAAAACCAAAGCTTTGCATGGACAGCATTTGAAAAACATTGAAGGAAAATGTGATAACAACTTGACATGGGCATGGCTTAAGATGGGAACCATCAAGAAAGAAACGGAAGGCTTAATACTGGCTGCTCAAGAACAAGCATTACAAACTAATGCCATGAAAGCGAAGATACAAAAATCCACTGACAATCCAAATTGCCGACTTTGCAATGACAAAGTTGAAACTGTTTCACACCTAATCTGTGAGTGCAGCAAAATCGCACAAACTGATTACAAATCTAGACATGATCAAGTTGCTAAATTAATCCACTGGGCATTGTGTAAAAAATACGACTTGCCTGTGTCCGAAAAGTTGTGGGAACACAGAGTGGAAAAAGTTGTTGAGAATGAGAGGGTGAAGATCTTGTGGGACTTTCGAATACAGACAGATCGCCATTTGGAACACAATACGCCGGATATCGCAGTTGTAGAGAACCGAAGCGTACAGCTGATTGATATTGCTGTACCAGGAGATGCCAGAGTCGAAGAAAAAGAACTGGAAAAAATTGCGAAATATCGCGACCTGGCCATCGAAACTACGCGATTATGGATGAAACGTGTAACAGTGGTACCCATTGTCATCGGGGCACTGGGAACTATGTCCAAAAACTTTGCAAAATACATCAAGAAATTGCAGCTTCCTGCAATAACTCCAGCAATGTTACAAAAAACTGCGCTACTCGGAACATCTTATATTTTAAGAAGGTACCTGGTTGACACCTAGGATGCTGGTAGCAACCCGTGTCAACCATCAGCACCAGCCAATTTGAATGTTCAGTTGACTGAGGTTCATGTTTAATGAATAAAAGAAATAATAATAATAATAATAATAATAATAATAATAATAATAATAATAATAATAATAATAATAATAATAATAATAATAATAATAATAATAATAATAATAATAATCAGAATCAGAATCAGAATCAGAATCAGAATCATCAGAATAGAGCTGGAAGGGACCTTGGAGGTCTTCTAGTCCAGCATACAATGATATGTTCTTTTAGCAGCACACTAGCTGAAAAGATCACAAATCATGATCACATGATCAGAGGACACTGCAACTTGGTTGTAAATACGAACCAGTTGCCAAACATCTGAACTGTGATTATGTGACTATCAGCTAGTGTGAGAGTCATAACTTTGAGGATAGGGTATAAATCACTTTTTCTAAAATTGTGGTAATTTTGACCTGTCATTAAGAACTATCTATACTTCAAAAGATATCTGGGTTCTAAGTATTACTACATTGATTGAAATGAAAAAGGTTGAATATGTTTGCTGTATGGGAAGAAAATTGAGACAGTGTTTCCAGCACTGTGGTATTGAAGATACAAGCCAAATAATCAAGTTTGTAATGCCCATCATGTTATCTACAAAATCAAACATTCTTTCTACATAACTAGAATTGACTAGAAATAACAAAAAATGAAATATACTGAACATCAACATCTCAAAAGAACATCTTTCAGGCTAAGAGCCAAACTTAGATTTTACTGATACACTGGGAAGTAGTGTATATGAAAAAGGAAGTGAAGGTAAAAATAAACTTAACATAAAATAATAAATTATTTTCCATGTATTTCATTAACTAGCCCTTTCTCCTATTCAAATTATAATTTAATTCTTACTTTGGAATTTCCACACCACAAGGTTTTTAAGAGTAATATACGGCTTTTTTATGTTATTTACTTATTTTTATATTTATTTGTTATAACTTCTCTAAAAAATTCTCCAGCTCTGATATTACACATGACTATAAAATATTACTGAAACCATTTACCTCAAATGCAGCACATGATTTGATTGGGTACAGGTAAATATTGGTGATTGTAATTGTCTTTCTACCATTTGGCACTTCTACTGAGTTAGTAAAAACTTTAGGTATGTTGATTTCTGCATAGCTTTTAGTCAAAAGCAGATTTCCTTCTGGTTTTATCACTGATGCATAGTGGTGACTTAGCTGTAAATTCTTGATTATCCTTTCCAGAGGCTGTTCAGTTGCATTCTTCTCACCACGAGTATTGCTATCCCGTCTTGGAAATGATGTGATCTTTGGAACAATCTCTCTCTGGAGTGGACATTTTACTAAGCTGAAAGCAGATAATCTAATACTTATAATGAATTTCAGGAAGGCTTGGACATCTTCAAATGTAGACATATAGCCAAATGAAATTCTCACAGACCCAGTGGGATGTCCATCAATTACATCTATGTCATCTCCGCACACATGACCAGCCTATTTAGGAACAAAATAAAAACATATTTTGTAAATTTTATTAAAATATGACATAGTTATATGACTAAATATGACTAAAGTTACAGCAGAAAGATTCTCTATAAACATAGTCTAAATGCTTTAATGGCATAGTTGATTTGGTGACCTCTCATCCAGAATAAGAACCATCTTTGTTTATCAAATTTTCCATAGAATCACATTCCTGATTATTCATGATCTGTGAAATAACCTTCACAGAAACAGGTGGTTATGAAAGTTGTGAATATTGTGTTCTTAAATGATAGAGGAAGACAGAAGAGGATCAGCTATCTTTAACTGTATAGATCAATAGGGAAAACTAATTTCTGGAAATAGTAGGAACTTTGGAATTAATTGACTATGAAATACTGGTGTTCTTAATCTTAAAAAGAACTGAAGCTGAATCTAGAAAAAAATGCATATGTAAGATTTCAGAAAAGGGAAATTTAATAATCTCAGAACAATGACAATACAGGTTTATGTAGTCATAATATATATCAGTGATAATATAGAATATGTTTACAATTCAATGTCAGGACAAATTAATGAGAAACACAGCTGGGTCAAAAATAATTCCAGCCAAATGTACAGTGATGGTTTTACATCAACTGAAGCAAGGTGTTTTATCATAAATCTTGCTTATCATCAGGATCAGTCTTGGTACCTATATTTCTCAATATTTTTATTAATCATTTAGATGAGGTGCAGTTGATACAAACAAAAAATCCAAGACATTGGATATATCATGGGTATACTTTGCTTCAACAAAGTATTAGGTTAAAGGTATGCATCTTTATGCAGTCATATTATTCTAGTTTTTAATTGTCATTTTCCCCCTAAAAGATTTCAATTTGTTTTTCAGTTGAATAGTACAGCTTATATGTTAAAGGTGGAAAGAATTCTGAAGTGATTTATCTTAGTCTGTTTTTTTTTAAGTGGGATAGTTAATAACCTAGGACAGGGGTCGGCAACCTTAAACACTCAAAGAGCCACTTGGACCTTTCTCACAGAAAACACTGGGAGCCACAAAATCCTTTTGACATCTAAAATGAAGATATCACTGCATATATCCTTTTTTACCTTTATGCTATGTATAAAAAAACTATAGTGTGTTGCATTTATGAAATCAATGAATTGCTACAAAGAAAACAAATTTTTATGCAGGAGAAAGAGGGGGAAAAAAATCTTTCTCCTTCATCCCAACAGGTGAAAACAATTTTAGTAGCTTATCTACCATCTTTAAATACAGCATAATTATCCCCATACCTCATCTCTTAATTTAAAAAAAAATCAAAATATTTCATTAAACGTTCTTTACTAAAAGTCCAGTAAGGACAACATATATTCATATTTTCTCTCTCTCTCTTTCCTCTCTCTCTCTCTCTCCCCTCTCCCTCTTTCTCTTTCCTCTCTCTCTCTTTCTCTCTTTCCTCTCCCTCTCTTTTCTCTCCTCTCTTTCTCTCTCTTTCCTCTCCCTCCCCCTCTCTCTCTCCCTTGCTGCATCTCCGCCACCAATGTAAGCCCTGCATGCGCAGAAAACCCAGCACTGGGGACTAATTGCTTACCTCTTCCGGGCGATGGGAGAGGAGCGGGCCGATCGCCTTCCTGGCAGCCAGGACTCCAGCGCGCCTTCCTGGCCAGCGGAGCCAACGGTCGCGCCGGCTGGGGATCGCAGCGGCTGCGCTCCCTCGGGGCTGCAGCTTGCAGGAGGGCTGGCCCGCTCAGCGGAGGCTCCGGCGGGCTGCTCCCAGAGGGGGATCCTGGAGCTGCCCCGCATGGCTCCCCGGCCACGTGCGCCTTGGACGGGGCCAGCCCGGGAAAGGGACTTCCTGGCCGCGCTTCTCTCAGGGCAGGGCTAGGCAACCTTGGCTCTTTTATGACTCGTGGACTTCAACTCCCAGAATTCCTGAGCCAGCCATGCTGAGGGGAAAGGGAGAGGTTTCCAAGCTGAGCCATGCTGGCTCAGGAATTCTGGGAGTTGAAATCCACGAGTCATAAATGAGCCAAGGTTGCCTACCCCTGTCCCAGGGGGTGGGGCGCCCGGGCATAGGGTCAATCAGGAGCCCCGAGAGAGAGAGACAGAGAGAGACAGAGAAAGAGAGAGACAGAGAGAGAGAGAGAAGGGAAGCGCAAGTGCCTCTCTCTATCTCTGTGTCTCTCTCTGCAAATGGCGGAGGAGGACTGGAGCCGCAATAGAAGGCTGAAAGAGCCGTGGGTTGCCGACCCGTGACCTAGGAGAAATAATATTACACAACTTGATAACTTAAAAAGAAATTGATTAAAAGTAATTTGAGAATGCTTCGCTTGGTGTTCAATGAGACGGGTGGAAGAAGCCGGGGCTCCAGCTTCTCAGCCCAATTTCGATCTGCCCAGCGACCCTAAAGGACTCGGAAAGTTGCCCTGGAAGGGCAAAGAAGAAGGAGGGATGCCTCAGGAGTCCGGACCAGATGGCGGTCGGTCCAGGCGGACTGAAGAAACCCTCTGAAAGGACGGAAGAAAGGTTGCCGGGTGAGCCCAGGCAGACCAAGTCGTCTCCAGCGGAAGAAAAGTGAGGAGCTGCGGCACTCCGCCAAACAGCTGATTGTCAACAGCGTGCTGAAACTGGGTGAGCCAGTGTTTTTTCCTATTCCTTTTGGATTTAAAAACATTGATCCCCTGACTGGGAAGAGCTAAAAAGTAAAGATACCAGAAGGACTAAGATTTAAAGGCGGCGAGCAACTACAAAGGGGAAGATTTTTAAGGAATACAAAAGGATTTTAAAATACTGATAAAAGAGTGTGCGAGGACATCTAGTGGTGAAAGAAGAAATTAGAGTATTATTAAATAGTAAAAAACTCTGAAAGTATTTGACCTTGAGACAACACCTGGTGTAAACAAAGTCCCTTTCTGCGAGTCTACAAATGAAAAGACTGCTTATAACTATATTTGTTGACTCTGGATATAACTAAACAGGAATTATTTGGAGGCAGCGAACGTTCTACATCTGAGACCTGACTGGAGGAGTTGGATGTGGCCTAAAGCAGCGGGCTTGTTCTTTTTGGTTGGATTTGAGCCTAAGACAATTGGCTGGCAAAATGAATACATCAAACATCACCAGACTTATGAAAAAGACTTCTTCTGCATCCTCTGTTGGAATACCTAGCCCAACAACCCAGGGATCCATTAAAACAATGTTAAAGCATGAGAAAATAAGCACCGCCCAAAATGAGATGCAAACTACATTAAAATTGATTCAAGAATCAATGCAAAAAAATCATGAAGAGACAAAAAGTAACTTTGATAAATTAAGCGAAGACATTTTGGACATAAAGACACAATTTGAAGTTCATCATCAAATGATTGTTAAAAACGAACAAAGAATTCAGAAAATGGAAAATAAATCAGATGATATTGGAAAAAAAATGGAAATACTATTGCAAGAAAATGAAAAATTAGGACAAGCAAATCAAAATTTAGAAGTGGCAATGGCGATCTTAGAAACGGAGAAGGCGGAACACTACTTAAGATTTCAAAATATCCCTGAAGATAGAGAAGAAAATATAGCAGTTGTGATTATTGAGCTTTTGGCAGAGGCTTTGAAAGCAGACAGAGCAGAGATGCAAATGGAGATAGATAAAATATTTCGAATGAATTCAAGCTACGTAAGGAAATACAAACTACAACAAGAGATGAAATATTGAGAAAAGTCAGAGATGAGCCATTACAATACAAAAATAAAGAAATTGTGGTCTTAAAGCAGATACCTAAGAGAATAAGAGACACTCGAAGACAATATCACTTGTTAACTACAAAGCTGATTGCAAAAGGCATAAATTTTAGATGGTTAATGCCAGAAGGGATTTTAATTAACTGGAATAATACAAGATACCGACTGGATTCAATTTGGAAAGCAGAAGACTTTGATGAAAGAAATCGGGCATTTTTAGATGAAGGAGTGCAACATCAGCAAGAGGAGAGAAAGGATCAGAAGCAAATAGAAGAAACAACAGGAGAAGTAACTATACAAACAGGGGAACAGAAAGAGAAATCTGAGCAAGAGAGTGAAGGAACTGCCCAAAAACAGAGAATTATGAGATCGACTAGACCTAAATATAAATAACTGAAATGGAGAAAGAAAACGGAATTTTTTCAGTGAATATAAATGGACTAAATTCCCCATCAAAAAGAAACAAAATGTTTAGGAAACTACAGAAATTAAATGTAGATATAATTTGTTTGCAAGAGACACATATAAAAAAACAACATTATAAGCTGTTAGAATACCCCAAAATTGGGAAACTTTACCATGCATCAGCGCAACAGAAAAAAAGAGGTGTTGCTGTATATATTAAAGAGAAATTCCAAGAGAGAGAATGATCCAATATCTAGAAGAAAATAACCTTCCAAAAATTTCAGAAACTTTTAAGACTATGTTAGAGGAAAAAATTACAATGATGGAAATAACAGAGGCCATAAGAAGGCAGAAAAACCGAGAAAACACCGGGGCCAGATGGACTACCGGCGGAGTTATATAAAACCCTACAAGACATACTAAGTGAACCGTTGAAAGACGTTTGCAATGAACTTTTGTTGGAGGCTAAATTCCCAAACACATGGATAGAAGCAAATATTACTTTAATACCAAAAGAAGATTGGATTATAAAATCTTTACTTCAATAATGGCAGAGAGTCTAAAAAGATACTTAATTGAATTTATACATCCAGACCAAAACGGTTTTTTATCAAAGAGACAAATTAAAAACAACTTAAGAGTGATAATGGACATATTAGAATATTATGAACTACATCCAGGGAAACAACCGGCACTAATATTTCTAGACGCCCAAAAAGCATTTGATAATGTTTCCTGGCAATTTATGATTCAGCAATTACAAATAATGGACTCTGGACAGAACTTTATAAACATGATAAAAACAATATACAATAAACAAACAGCGAAAGTGATCGTGGATGGAGATTACACTGAGAACTTTGAGATAAGAAAAGGCACAAGGCAAGGATGTCCATTATCTCCATTGTTATTCATTCTTACTCTGGAAGTTCTAAACAGAAATATTAGACAAGATACAGAAATTAAAGGTCTAGAAATAAAAGGTGAAACATATAAATTACAAGCATTTGCTGATGATTTGGTATTTATTTTAGAAGAACCTTTGAAGATGATTCCTAAATTATTGGGAAACATAGAACAATATGGAGAAATGGCAGGATTGAAAATAAACAGAGAAAAAACCAAAGTAATAGTTAAAAACCTTACCGATAAAAAAACAAATGTCGGAAAAAACAGAATTACAGATAGTTAAAAAGGTTAAATATTTGGGAATACATTTAACAGCAAGATGTTCAACGATAAAAGAAGATAAGTATATAAAATTATTGAACCAAATAAAACTGGACTTGGAAAAATGGAAAAACCTGCAATTGTCAATACTAGGAAGAATTGCTACAGTGAAAATGAATGTATTACCGAAACTTTTATTCCTATTTCAAACAATTCCTATAAAATTTGAGAATTTTTTTTTTGAAGACTTAAATTCACTAATTTTGAAATTTGTTTGGCAAGGAAAGAAAGCTAGAATTAAGATGAAAACGTTACAAGATGCCAAGGAAAATGGAGGATTTGGTTTACCGGAGTGGATTTTATATTATCAAGCATCAGTATTAACATGGGTAAAAGAATGGATAACTCTTAGAAATAAAAGGTTGTTATATCTGGAGGGGCATGATTTACAATTGGGGTGGCATGCTTTTTTATGGTATGGGAAAAATAAAGTCCATAAATATTTTCAAAATCATTATATAAGAAACACATTATTAACAATATCGGAAAGAATAAAAAGTAAAATATATTTGAAAGCATTTGTACACCCCAATTTGGTGGACTTTGAAAAAATCTGGACATACAGAGATATTCTGAACTCTGAAGGGAATTTAAAATCTAAACAAGAAATGGAAAATCAGGGCATCAACTTATCATGGTGAGCACATTTACAAATGCAAACTAGATATGATAAATATTGTGTAGTGGGCTTCAATAGGCAAGGAACAGACCAGCATAGTTACCACACCATTTATTTACCTGAACTGCAACTCTAAACGGCAGGCAATTGCCTATAATTATATCCTGAGCCCCCAGGGCCTAAATTAATCACCATACATGAAAATCCCGCCCAAATATAAATGCTCAAAAGTTTCCCTCCAAAACAGTTGGAGTTAACAGTCAGGGTCATCTAAAGGTTAGTTTCATTTTACAACTTTATATATTTCAATACATAACAACCCTCCCCCCTAGGATAGTTATCATCATCCTTCTGTTCAATATTCATAGTCTTTGAGATAGGCTGGGGCCTCACGGATCCTGGTGGACCGTCGTAATGTTATTGGAGAGTCCTGTTCAAGTGGAGTATTATCCATCTCCCGTTGAACAGAGTCATGATGGCCGTTTTGGTCGCCCGAGAATGGCAGCGGGTTTATGGCCTTTCGTATCTCCGTTTTCCCACAGGTGGCCGCGGGTGGCGTAGGCAAACTCGGAGGAAAACAGTTCTCTTGTGTGTCTGATAAAACCTCGGGATTCTCACCCGGGACTGGCCCGGCCTGCCGACGCCGCAACTGATCAATGTGGCGTCTGACCATATGATCATTTTCCAGAATAACCTCATATGACAAGGGCCCCATTATCTTAGTTACCCTGGCTGCCACCCAAGGTGCCCCACTTCCATAGTTCCTGGCCCAGACCAATTCACCCAGCTGTACGTTTCTGGGGGGCTTTGGCTGAACCGTCTCTGCTGCTACTCTGTCTGAGTGAAGTCGGTTGAGCTTTGTGGTGAGCTGGCGGCCCCACCTCAGCTCCGCTGGGCTGCGACCTGTTGCCGTACTGGGAGTTGTGTGTTGACACAGGAAGAAGTTCGCCAGGCGGTGGTTCCAATCCCCAGCCGTCATCCGCTTGAGTGCCTCCTTTGTGGTCCTGACCATTCGTTCAGCCTGACCGTTGGTCACGGGGTGGAATGGAGCGGATGTTACATGCCGAATCATGTTGGCATTGAGGAAAGATTGAAACTCTCCTGCCGTGAATGGGGCCCTGTTGTCGGACACTATTACATCTGGCAGACCATGTGTGCCGAACAGCCGGCGCAACCAGGATGACCCTGGTTGTTGTCATCGATGAGACCGATGCCACTTCCAACCACTTGGAATAACTGTCTACTACAATTAGGAGCACCTGCCCTTGGAAGGGGCCCGCAAAGTCAATGTGCACGCGAAACCATGGGGCGTGTGTGGTCTCCCAGCGGTGCACTGGTGCTTGTGGCATCTCTGGTCGGGTTTCTTGGCAGGCCTGGCAACTCGTTACTTGATTCTCAATGTCCTTGTCCAGGCCTGGCCACCACAAGTAACTCCTGGCTAGAGCCTTCATTCGAACAATTCCTGGGTGCCCAGGAATTCCAACACCCTGGAGCGAAGACTGGGTGGAATGATGACCCTGCTGCCCCACAGCACACATCCCTTGTGGGCCAACAGTTCATTTTTCCTAGAAGTGTAGTGATGGAACTCAGGGCCTGGCCGGGTCTCTGGCCATCCCCTTAACACCCAGAGAACACGGCTACGCATTCTGTCCGTGGTGGTTTCAGCTGCAACGTCCCCTGCATGTAGGGGTGCTTCAGGCAGATCCTGGAGCCCCAGAATGCGACAAGCTGGGGCTGGGTCCGGATCAGTCTGTGGTAGAGGCAGTCAGCTGAGAGCATCGGCATGGCCCACTTCCTTACCCGGCTTGTGGACTAGCCGGTACGAGTATGCAGCCATGAAAATGGACCATCGTAACATTCATGGCGACAGGATCTGCGGTGTCTGTTTGCCTGCTGTGAAGAGACCCAGCAGAGATTTGTGGTCTGTAAAGATGGTGAAGGTTCGTCCATATAAGAAGTGGAACTTCTTAATGCCAGCCACTATGGCGAGGGCTTCCTTGTCTATCTGGGCATAGTTCCTTTCAGCCAATGATAATGTTCTAGAATAGTATGTGATGGGGGCCTCTCTACCATCTGGCATCCTGTGGCTTAGTACTGCCCCAAAGCCATATGGCGAAGCGTCACAGGCTAGTGTTACTGGTAGGTTTTCGTTGAAATGAGCTAGGATGGAGTCCGAGGATAGCAATGATTTTACCGCCTTGAACGCTTTGGCTTGGGTACTCGACCAGACGCAGGGCGCTTTTTTGTCCAGTAGGTGGTGTAGCGGTTCTGCCTGGGCAGCCTTATTGTGGTAAGAAGGAGTGGTAAAAATTGAGCAAGCCCAGGAATGCTTGTAGCTCCCCCTTGGATTTTGGTGTGGGGGCTTGCTGAATTGCCTTTAGCTTTGCTTCAGAGGGTGAATTCCGGCAGCATCGATGCGGAAACCCAGGAATTCTGTGGATTCCACGCCGATCTTGCACTTTTCTTTTTTTAGTTTTATGCCTGCCTCACGGAAACATTGGAGTACTGCACGGACACATTTTGCTAGCACCGCCGCTGATTCCCCCGCAATCAGGACATCATCAAAATATGGGCAGACGCCGAGAACGTTCTTCAGTGTTCGTTCCATAATACTTTGGAACAACCCTGGTGCTACATTTACCCCAAACTGCAAGCGGCACACTCGGAATGCACCTCTGTGTGTGACGATTGTTTGTGCTTCTGCGGTAGCGTCGTCTACTGGTAGCTGCTGGTAGATCTGGGCGAGGTCTAACTTAGCGAAGATTCGGCCTCCCTGGAGCGAGGCGAGGATGTGGCTCACTACTGGTACAGGGTAAGCATGCTGCTGTAGTGCCTTTTTTATGGTGCACTTATAGTCTGCGCAGATGCGAACCTCCCCATTAGGCTTAACTGGGGTCACTACTGGAGTCTCCCACTGGCTACAGTCCACAGGTTGGAGTACTCCCTGCTGTACCAGCTTGTCTAGTTCCACATCAATTTTAGGCTTCAATGCAAAGGGAACCCTGTGCAGTTTTAATCGGATTGGAATTACTGCTGGATCGAGGTTGAGTGAAATGGGTGCCCCTTTGTATTGTCCCAGCTCTGTGCTGAATACGTCAGCATATTGTTGGCATACTGCTGCTAGATCTGTTATTTATGTTCGATGAATGCCCGTCATCCTGATGCCCAGGACCTCGAACCAGTCCAGTCCTATGAGCTGGTGCGCAGTCCCTCTACGATCACTATGCTGAGGGGACCCTCGAACTCTCTGAATTGTATTCTAATGGTGGCTTCCCCCCTTACGGGAACACGGCAATTCTGGAAATCCGTTAGCACTAAGCTTGATGATTTGAGCGGAACCCGCCATTGGCTATGTTTGCAAACGTGGTCGAAAATCCTGGAGGAGATAATGGACAGGGCCGATCCAGTATCTAGCTCCATGGAGCATGGGACCCCTTGCAGTCTTAGTTGGAGTCTTATCTTTTCTTTGATGGGATGTTGAGCCCCTGTGCGTTGGATGTTATGCCTTCCCGAGCAGTATTCAACTCTGTTCTGTCCCGGGGGCCATTTCCCCTTGTGCTGCTGTGTCGCAGGTTTCTTTTCCCACTGACGACCTCTGCAAACTCTGGCAAGATCCCCTTGCTTTCCACAGGCACGGCATACTGCTGTGCAGAATCTGCATTCTGCTCTTTCATGCTGTCCCCTGCAGCTTGCGCAACTCTGTGGGGAAATTGCTTGCTGTGTGGAGTGTGGCCGTCTGGGTGGCTCTCTCCACAAACTATTGATTTCTTCACTCTCACTGGCCTCCCCCGAGCCTTCTATGGTCTCTTGGTGGATCACTGTGGGGCTGGTGTGTGTTTTAGGTGGCCTGAGAGTCTTCATTGCCCCTCCAGCAGCCTCATCCGCCATGACTTCCTTCAATGCGTCTTGGAAAGTCAGTTTCTACATGGCGAATAGGCGCTGCTGTAATTCTCTATTATGCAGGCCACAAACAAGCCTGACTCTGAGACGGTCT
Organism: Azemiops feae; assembly: GCA_023970755.1. Classification (NCBI taxonomy): domain Eukaryota; kingdom Metazoa; phylum Chordata; class Lepidosauria; order Squamata; family Viperidae; genus Azemiops; species Azemiops feae. The sequence continues at coordinate 1,150,491 of JALGBA010000474.1, read as the reverse complement.
TCCAGGTCAGGGAACTCTCATTGGCGTGAAGCTTGAAGGGCTGCCACAAACTCTGCTGCAGATTCCCCGGATCTCTGCTCACGTTGCTCGAATGCATGGCACCAGGCAATTACTGAGAGTTTAGGCTCAAAATGTTCCCTTAATTTTTTCTTGAGGTCTGCGTAGGCCACAGTCTCTATACTTGCTGGTGCTATCAGGTTTTCAGCGATATCAAACGTGGCTTGTCCGCAGACACATAGTAAGGTTGCCGCCTTTAGGCCATCGTCTGTGATCTGGTTAGCCCGGAGATAATTGTCTACTCAGGAGACATATGAGCTCCACTGTTCCGGATGAGTAATATCAAACTCGTTGAGCCTTCCCAATTTAGCCATTTTTGGGAGACCCCTGTGGTGCTGGTTATTGCCTGTACTGCTGCGATTGAAACTGTGCTGCCCTTAAGGAGTCCTGGGGACAGATCCCTCAGGTATGTCTGTGCCTCCAGTGTGTCTTACTGGCAGGCAGGGCGGGGAGCGTGGTCCCACCAGGGCTCTTTACCTGGTCTGACACCCAGTGATTTTAGTCTCTTGGTTAGCAGCAGCTCTCCCCTCTGCAGCTATCCCACCTTCATCACCACTATTGTGTAGTGGGCTTCAGTAGGCAAGGAACAGACCAGCATAGTTACAACACCATTTATTTACCTGAATTGCAACTCTAAACGGCAGGCAATTGCCTATAATTATATTCTGAGCCCACAGGGCCTAAACCAATCACCATACTTGAAAATCCCGCCCAAATATAAATGCTCAAAAGTTTCCCTCCAAAACAGTTGGAGTTAACAGTCAGGGTCATCTAAAAGTTAGTTTCATTTTACAAGGCTTAATACAACTTTATATATTTCAATACATAACAGTAAAGATGTTAAACTGTATGGATTTTATAAGGAACAAACGGTGTTTGATAAGATATTGTTAACTTCAGATGAGAAATTGATTAAGAAAATGTATAATTTTTTATTAACTTTGGAAATGGAAAGCGAACAAGTTAAAGAAACAATGATAAGCTGGCCGAAAATTTTTGGATATAATATAGAATTAGAAAAATGGCAAAATTTATGGGAAAGAAATTACAAACTGACAATGTCAACTTCTTATAAAGAAAATTTATATAAAATGTTTTATAGATGGCACTTGCCACCAGCAAGATTAGCAAAAATGTTTAAAAATATGTCAGATAGATGTTGGAAATGTAAACATAAGTCAGGCACGTATTATCATGTTTGGTGGACATGTGATAAAGTAAAGAATTATTGGAAAAAGATACATACTTGGCTAGAAAAGATGTTGGGTGAACATGTAGATCTTAAACCTGAACTTTTTTTATTAGGTATAATGCCAGAAAAGACTAACAAACAAAGCCTATATTTGATTTTGCATGTTACAACAGCGGCAAGAATCTTATTTGCACAGTATTGGAAAAATGAAGGAATACCATCAGATGAAGAAATAATCAAAAAAATACTAGAATGTGCAGAGATGGACAGATTGACTATGAGACTGAAAGAAAAAGAAGAAACAGAATATTACCAAACTTGGGGTTTATTTTATCGATGGCTAGAGGAAAGAATAAAGTATTAGGAATTAATATGTATTAGTGAATGTAAACTCAGACAGCACGTTGGCTGAAAAAGTATTATTGTATGTATGGGAAAAAAACTAATAAAAACTTTGGGGGGAAAAATAAAAATAATTTGAGAAGCAAAACTGAAATGCAGAGGTACAGGATATAGCATAGCTGGATACTTGAAAAGACATTGTAACTATAAGCCATTTGACAGAGAAACCAATTTGCTAGAGAGATTATGGTTCCTTATCCTTGGATAAAAAGACAGCTATCTGTCAAGGGTGCTTTTATTTGGTTTCCTGCCCTGGTCTCTTCCAACTTATAATTCTATGGGTTTGAGAAACAGAAAAAAGTATTATCAGGAACACTTCTACCCCATGTCATGTTGTTGGGAGATGTAGGATCTATGAAAATAAGGAATGCAAAGTGTCTCAATTTGTCTCAAAACTCATTAAATGTTAGTGTCATAAGAAAAATATTAAACATATCAAAATACAGTAGAAATAGAAAGTCTACTGGACACTGCTGTTAAAATGTCAGGTTTTTGAGATGTAAAAAAAATCAGACCAATATAAATCACTTCAAAATTCTTTCCACCTTTAACATATAAGCTGTACAATTAAACTGAAAAACAAATTGAAATCTTTTAGGGAGAAAATAACAATAAAAAACTAGAATAATATGACTACATAAAGATGCATACCCTTAAACTAATACTTTGTTGAATTAAAGTATATCCACGGTATATCCAATGTCTTGGATTTTTTAATACTCTTCTTCTGACTGATAGCTTCCAATAGTCAGATGCTTTTGATGCTTTCTAAAGTCTTTGCAGACCATGGCTTTTGCTGTAAAAGGCAACTAAGTAAATGTCAGAAAAATCCTACTAGAACAGCAGAACTTTATATGGGCTTGATCAGAGTCATTTTAATTGATGGCAGGTGTGTACTGACTACTATTTGCCATCAATTTGAATGTGATTTGTTAATTCTGAACACAACCACATTTCTACTAATAAGAGGGTGTGAACACTTATACAGACATTTTAGTTTTTTTTATATTTCCTCTAAAAGATTTCAGTTTTTTTAATGGACTTGTACAGCATATATGTTATATTAAAATGGAAAGAATTCTGAAGTGATTTATTTTGATATGATTTTTTTTACATCTCAAAAACCAGGCATTTAACAGGGGTGTGCAGACTTTCTATATTATGTATGTATGTTATGGAAAACTTTAAAAATCCTTGTACCTCAATAATGTCTGGGTTGACCCATCATCAACATCAAAATCAAGCAAACTAACTCATTATTTAACAGATTTCTATGCTTATGCAATCAAAAGCCTCTTCATGGCTTACACAGAAAAAGTACAAGCCAAAACATGCAGAGTACAAAACAAAACCATCACTAAGAATACAAAAGTAAAAAAAGATAAAGAAAAGTAAAAAATAGATGTGATGATATTCACATCAGAGGAAAATGATTTGGTTCTCAAAAGTTTCCATCTAAACACATGAAGCTTAAATTAATTTGGGTCAGAAGTTTAAATGTATGTATATTGTTTACAATACAAATTTAATTGTGCAATGAGAAATTTAAGAGATTTTTTCATAGCTAATTTAAACCATAATTATAGTTTGTTACATTAAATAGAATGACTTTGCATAAAGAGTTTTGCATTGCACATAAACTAGTAAATTGTTGTGCAGGTTCTGAGGTTTTGCTTGATAAAAAATACAGGAATTTATTCAGCTGAACAAAGACGGGCTCCTCTAAAAGAGAGAAGCCCCGAATGACAAGAAATCCTTATATTTATTCTTTCTGATTACATAATAAGCAATTCACCCAGCAAAGCTGACTCACATACGATAAAGATTTCACCCAGTAAGTCTGGCACACTGTAGATAAGAAGGGAGAAAGCAGAAGTAGCTAAAAATGTTCCCTTTTGGGTGTTTCCCTAAAGACATCATACGTTCCCAGGTGGGTTAGGACATTGGGTGTTTTCCTGCTGTCCTTTCATGAGCCTGCATCCATGACTCTGCAAGTGCCCAAAGACAGCAGGGCCATCTGCACATATTCACAACTGATACTTTCTTTGCTATCTCCTAATTTTCATAGTTAATTTAAACCATAATTATAGTTTCTTACATTAAATAGAATGACTTTGCATAAAGAGTTTTGCATTGCACATAAACTAGTAAATTATATTTCTTTTTATGTTAATTATTTTTTTATATATGATGGGACTTCGTTGGGTATACTTGCTTAGAAACAGTGGGAAAATTAATGGAACAGATGCAGCATGATTCTATTTACTTTAGTGGGTAGAACAGATATACTGAACACATACAGACCTGTAGGTTCTTTTTGATGTCATCATGGCTTATTCCCAAGTGCTGCTGACAAGCTCCAGTATTACAGAAACAGCCTGTGCGCATATGGATATTGTAGAGCCCAGCCAGTTTGTCCACCTTGTTTCAAGAGGTTCCCCCCATCCCCCAAAAAGAAAGATTCTTAATACAGGAACAAATAAAGTTTTTTTTTTCTATCATTAGAATATTTATGAAATATGAACAAAATGCTGCAATTCTAAATAGATTTTATAATTACTGTAGAGGATATAATGATAAAGTGCTTTTCCTTTAACATTACAATATCTGTGTAAAATAATAGCTGATGGTGTTTAAATACTAACAAAGAAAACAAATGTTCAATAATGAGTAGAAATGAGAAATACGTTTTTAAACAGTAAAATATACTACCATTATCATCACCACCACTACAAACACACACACACACACACAGAAAAGCATGTAAACAATGAATAAAAAGGAAAATATATAGATACATTATGCTAGTTAAAACAAACTAATATAACAAGAGAGAAAAGGAGGGAGGGGGAGAGAGAGAAGGATAATTAATAGAAAATAAAAGTGGAAAAAATCCATATAACAGTCATTTGTATAGAACAAAATTAATTAAATCATTTAGCAAGTCTACATAAAAAATATATTGCTTCAGCTCTGTATATTTAGAAAGACTTTTCAAAACAAGGTAATAATATCCTGAATTAGGACACTAAACTTCTTTGCTGTAACTAAAATTTTCATCTTTGCTGTGCACCAGGCTAAAGAGAGCCAGAACTTTTCCAAGGATGATTAATTCCATGTTTTAGGAATGTTACGGTCTAATTTATTTCCAAAATTACATTGACACAAGTAATGATCTGAAACCAAAATGAAGCTATAACTGGACTACTCACAGATCATATGTTAAACAGTCTTCAAGTTTTTTATAATGCCAGTGCAAAAACATTTATTCTCCAATACATAATATCAAGGATGAAAGCCCTCTTGAATGCATTTGGGTAAATACTACAGGAAGAAGAAATGACATTGCTATAGGTATATACTACATGCCACTCAAGCAAGCAGAGGAAACAAATGAACGTTTTCTAATCAGCTAAGTAAAGTGTGCAGGTAACATCAACAGGAGGTAAACCCTGCAGCAAGTTCAACAGGTTCCTGCTGTACCTAGCTGACAACTGTCATCTGAAAGGTAGAGGCGGGAAGGAGTGCTGGTTGTAGGAATTATTGGAGAGTGATCATGTCATACTAGAATTCAATATAATACAGGTAAGGTAACTGAATGAAATCAAATAAATGTTTTAGAGACTTTAAGAGAGCTGACTTCAACAAGCTAAAAGAGGAACTAGGGAGGATTCCCTAGATAGAAATCCTAACAGGATAAAAAGTTCAGGATATTCGGGAAACTCTGAAAAACGAGGTAATAAAGGCTCAAACAAAGCTATACCACAGGGGGGGGGGGAACCCAAATCTCCAGATGAACCAGCATGTTGCATAAAGAGTTCTCTGACACTCTGAAGGACAAAATGGATAATTATAAAAAATAGAAAGAGCAAACAACTAAAACAGAATACCAACAAGTAGCCTAAATATGCATGGATGGAGTCAAGAAGGTTACAGGTCAGAATGAACTAAGACTTACAACAAATGCCAAAACTAAGCAAAAAACCCCTTCTTTTAACATATAAAGAACAAGAAGAAAGTCAAGGAAATGGACAGGCTGCTAATGGGAGAAGATGGCAAGAAGGTGATGAGCAGCAGGGAGAAAGCTGAACTGATTTATTTATTCTTTGCATCTGTCTTCATACAAAAGGAAAAAATACTCCTACCTACCAAAACTAGCACCAAGGGAGACAGAACAGGAATGAAGGTCAAAATAGATAAGAAATTGCTATGAAAACACTTATCCATTCTAGATGAATTCGAATTACAGGTACCAGATGGTTTACATCCCAGGATTCTGAAAGAGATGTGGCCTTGGAATCACTTCAGAGTTCCTGGAGCAGGGGGGATCTGCAAGAGGACTGGAAGAGAACTGATGTGTTTCCAATCTTCAAGGAGAAAAGGTGGATCCAGGAAACAATAGACCAATCAGCGTGACATCAATATCTGGGAAATTCTTGGAAATGATAATCAAGCAGTGGATTTGTGAGCACCTAAACATGAACAAAGTGATTACTAGAAGCCAGCATGGGTTTGTTAAAAACAGATCATGCCAGGCAAACCTTATTGCATTCTTTGCTGAAGTGGCTAAATTAATAGATCAGGGAAATGCAGTGGTTATAGCATATTTGAACTTCAGTAAGGCTTCTTGGTAAGTTAGAACAATGTGGGATAGATAGTTAACATCAGCAGATAGATTCATAGTTGTTTGACCAACCGCACTCAGCATGATGTCTCCAATGGAACTATATCTACATGGAGAGAAGCGTGCAGTGAGGTTCCTCAACGTTCTGTCTTGGGCCCAGTGCTCTTCAACATTTTCATAAATAATCTAAGATTAGTGGTTTTCAACCTTTTCTTCACCACTGACCCCTTTAAATACCTTTTGTGGCCACGGACTACGGCCACAGACCCCCAAGATGTAACTCAAGATTTAAATCGTAACATTTCTTTGAGCTTTCGTGGACCCCTTGTGATGACATTGCAAACCCCCCCCCCCCCCCCAGTAGTCCATGGACTACAGGTTGTGAACCACTGATCTAGATGAAGCCTATATGTTGCACTGGGCACTCCAAACATGGAGACATTTCTTAGAAGGGGGGGACCCCTTTTGAAATATGGGCTGACCATAAGAACTTAGAAGCTCTAACCCCCTCCCCAGAGGTTATCACTCAAACAAGTTCTTTGGGCTCAATACTTTAACCACTTCAATTTCATGCTGCGATATCTCCTGGTGGGAAAGACTTCTTAGCTGCCACAGGCTGCCACAATACAACAGTTCAAAGCCAGAGGTAATCAGACCAGTCATCCTCTCCAAGCAATGCCCCGGTCACCACCAGGGCATAGGCCAAGTTGAGGGCCTGAGGGGCACCCTGAAAGCATCATTGGAGGAAGACAAGAAGGGTGAATGCATGATGCAGGATAGTCTAGCTTGGATGGGAACCAAATTGTATGTCCCAGAAAGTCAATGGCTAAAGTCTTACAAAAAAGCTACAACTCCAAAGTAGTGGGACACTTCGGCCTTGTCAAAACCCTGCACTTAAGTAAGTGGCAGTTTTGGTGTCCATCGCTAAAGAAGGACATAGAAAGCTATGTGGCTAGCTGCCCTATCTGTGCTTCGGCCAAAAGGTGACAAGGAAAAGCCCCAGGGCCCCTCAAACCAGTAGAGGAGCCTAAAACCCCCTGGAGGGATATTTCAATGGACTTCATAGAACTGCCTGAAAACTCAGGCAATACGGAGATTTGGTCATAACTGACTTGTTTTCCAAACAAGTGCACTTTATGCCCTGTCAGAAAATCCCCTCCACTTGCACTTGATCAAGATTGTTTGTGCATGGAGCTCCAGAGGGAATAATCTCGGATAGTGGAGTTCAATTCACTTTGCAGTTTTGGCAAGAGTTTTAAAAAATTTTGGGGACCATGCAAGGGCTTAGCTTCTTGCATCATCTGGAAATGAATGGTGCCTGGAGCAGTATCTCCGATGTTATATTAATTATCCGCAGGACAATTGGGCGGATCTCCTATCATTCACTGAGATTGCTTACAACAACTCGGTGCACAGTAGCACTGGTTTTAAGGTGGCCATGGGGCAGAACTTTGCATCTACTCCTGAATAGCCCTGGCAATTATTATTATAATTTTTCTGTGTGTTTCTCCCTCCCTTCCCTTTTCTCTTTTCTCTACAGGACTGATGTCTCTGTCAAGGGGGGCAGGATGTCAGGTCTGCCATCATTGACTTGGCACCTCACTGGCATCCTGCCATCAAAGGCTAGGAGGGGGAAGGGGGACATCGGGGGAACAAATGGGCAAACAGCCTGGACCAAGCATTAGCTAAAAAGTCTTTCACCCCAGGAGATATTGCAGTGTGAAATTGAAACGGTTAAACTATTGAGCCAAAAGAACTTGTCTGAGCGATAACCTCGGGGGCGGGGGGTTAGAGCTTCTAAATTCTTATGATTAGTCCATACTTCAAAAGGGGTTTCCCCTCCCTCCTAAGAAAAGTCTCTAAGCTAGGAGTGCCCAGCGCATCGCATAGGCTTCCTTTTCCCAAACGCCCACCTGCATTCACTCTCAGTAAGCTTTTTGGAAGTATATAAGCACCTGGTTGCAGGACTCCCTGCTTGTTTTTCTGCAGGAGAACTGCCTCCACTGCAACATTACTGGCATCTGCTTGAATGACAAAGGAGGCACTGGAGTCTGGGTGTTTCAGCACTGGCTCAGCTGTGAACAGGTGCTTAAGTTTTTTTGAATGCCACTTGGCATTCCATTGTCCATTTCAGTGGATGGCTGGGCTTGGTTTCCTCTCCCCCTTCACCAGGTTGGTATTGGGGAGGGCTATTTGGGCAAACAATTGGATGACTGGCAGTAAAGGTTCACAAATCCCAGGAAGCTTTGTAGCTTGTAAGAGTCCACCTAGGTTTTTGGAGAATGCTGAGATGTTTAGGATTCTTTCTCAGGTTGCACAGTCTTGAGTGCTGGCAAAACTGGTTCCGAGCTCTCCTGCTGTTCGTCAAGCTGTCATTCCCCCCTCCCAATCAACCCAACTGACATGTTCCCCCATGTCCCCCTCCCTCCTCCTAGCCTTTGATGGCAGGATGCCAGCAAGGCGCCAAGCCAATGACACTGACAGTGACACTCTGGGCAGGACAATACATACAATTCCACGTTATGACAGATGCGTGGCCACCAAAACACTTGCCCCACCAAATGGAGCACCTTAAACAGGCCAAGGTGCCCTGCAGCTGGGTTGTCATGGCACTGGCATGGGATCAGGCCTCCAGAGGACTTCTCAGGCACATAAATCCTTCCTGGAAATATAGGAAATCATCATTGGAGTGTGATCTGATGGGGTCCTGACAGAGTCCAATTCTACATAATGAGCTGCAACAAAGAGATCCTGACACTGCATCATCCGGATTTGTTCCTTAAGGTCAACAGGCAACTGACTGGCTGCAAACATTTCCACTGGAATCACCAACCGAAGCGACACCTTGTCCTTGACACAGGTATATGTGGGTTTCCGCAACAGCACATCAGTCCTACGGCCTCCAGGACTGTAGGTCACTCGAAAGGCACACTGGGAAAATAGAGAGACCATCAGATCTGGCATTGGTTGAGTCTCCAGGCTGTCTTCAGGTGTTCAAGATTCCAGTGATCCGTCAGTACCTTGATCTGGTAGTGAGGCCCTTCTAGGTGGTGCCACCAGATGTGAAAGACCACCTTGACTGCCAGCAATTCTTTATCCCAGATCCTATAATTATGCTCTGTGGGATTGTGCTTGCATGAATAATTGGTGGAAGAGTTACCTGGAGTCCGAAGAGGCTTGTAGCAACACTGTTCTGATGGTGGTGTCCAAAGCATAGGTCTCAACTACAAATAGTCGCAATAAATCAGGATGGCGAAGGATGGGATCTGCAGCAAAGACCAATTTCAGGCCCTCGAAGGCTTTTTGTTCAGCTGAACTCCACATAAACCTCACCCCATTCTGTAGCAACTGAGTCAAGGGGGTGGTGATGATGACAAACCATGGAATGAAAGTCTGATAGTAGTTGGAAAACCTCAGGAGCCACTGAACATCTTTCATTCAGCGCAGGAGCTGCCAACATGGTAAGGCCTGTTTTCTCAGGTTCCATGGTGATGCCAGCAGGTGAAATCCAATACCCCAAAAAGTCTACCATGATCTGTGCGAACTGGCACTTTTCACACTTAGAGATGGTTTTCTCACAAGCATTGCAGTACAGTTCGCTCATGCATCCAATGTTCCTCAGTAATGATGAATACACCAGAATATCATCCAGGTATATAACCATAAATGGGTCCAATAAATCCCGGAACATGACATGTATGATATGCATAAACATGGCAGGGGGATTGGTAAGCCGGAATGTCATTCAAGTATACTCGAAGTGACAGTATTGGGTTCAGGAGGCCGTTTTTCATTTGTCCCCCTTCTGGATTCACACTAGATTGTACGCGCCCCACAAGTCCAACTTTGTGAAGATGCTCGCCCACCATCACTGCTCCATCAGCTCCAGAATGAGTGGAAGTGGATACTGGTTCTTTACAGTGATGGCATTGAGCTTGTGGTAGTCACAGCAAAGTCTCATCTTTGACTTCTTTTTGATGGAAGAGGTTGGGAGCTGCTAAATGGGATGCTGGGTGAATAAATCCCTTTCAAAAGTTCTTATCAACAAAATCCTAGCATCAACAGTCCTTCTTGGTGGTGGTGAGTCGTGGTCTGGCACCCCCCACTTGCATGAGTTCCTCAGGTGGTTGAGGCTCCTTTCAGGTCTTTGCTGGCATGGATGTTTCTGTCCCCATTTCCATGCCCTCTGTTACTGGAGCTGCCCATCAATACGAAGACAGAGGTATAAGAGCGCCTGTAAGGTACTGGGGCAGTCCGTTCAGGCCAACTCATCCAGAGGCTCTGAGGACAGACCCTCCTGGAATTGGTCCATAAAGGTCTCCTCATTCCACCACAGGTCCTGGCATATCAGCCAGAAATCAATGATGTAGTCCATAACTGGCCATTGCCCCTGCTTTAGCTTGTGCAAACACCAATTCGCTGTCTGGGGTCCTCGAACATGGCCTTCAAATTAGTACAAAACCCCGCCTAATCATCCAGGAGAGGGCTCTGCTCTGTGATCAGCAGGGTCACCCACTGGGCCGGCCAGAAGGCTGATGACAAACCCCACCTTTTCCCAATCCATCTGGAAGTTATCCAGCCACAAATCATAAAGAGCTGGCACTGTCCCCAAAATGTGGGATACTGCTCCAAAGTCCCATTAAATTTGTCCAGCATGGATACCAGGCATTTCTGACGAGGATGAGCTGGGACTGCCGCTTGCATTTGGGCCAACTGTGAGAAGAGCAGGACCACTTCCTGGGCAAGCTGTGCATTATCCGCCAGCAACTGCTCCATCCTTTTGAAGAACAGGCTTCTCTGGGAGGGGGTGAATGTGAGCTGGAACAACATGTGTGACTGCACTCACACACAGACAAACAGTGGTAGGTTAAAAAGTCTTCATTGAGCTTCCCAAGCCTAAATATACAGTCCCCAGTAGCCCTTCAATAACTAAAGCCCACATATCCCCTCTGAGTTCCACTGGGGGTTCTAAGGAGCCAGCAAGAGGAGCGGTCTGAATTCCTGAAGCCAGGCAGAAGCCAGAACAAAGGCATTCAACAAGGCAAAAGTTCCAAAGGCTTGAATTAGTCCACGGGGCAAGGCAAAACACTATAAGCAGGAATCACAGAGCAAGAAATCCACACATTGTTCCAGCAACACCCATCTCATTGGGCCGGATCAAATAGGTAATGCCAGTACAGCCCCTCACAATGGGCGAGGCTACCTTCTCGCAAGTAACCTGACTGACCAGGGTTGTTCCCGTTGCATCTCCGCCCTGCTTTTGTTCTTTGCGTGAAGCCTCCAGACTAACTTGCTGCAGCTGCAGCTCCCTCTGCTCAGGCTCAGCTTGCAGCCCTTCATTCAGGCTGTAGCTGCTCCATCTAGCTACAGCCCTCTGCTCCTTGGTCCATGTCTCCATGCAACCCCCCAAGGCAAGATGGCAGCACCAAGATGTCCCATTCTATTGTCTGGTGAGGTCTAGGAAAAGATCCTTATCTGCCATTGCTCCCATCCTGCGGAATATTCTTTCCCTGATGGTGAGGTGGACCCCTATTTTCTTGGCCTTCCATAAATGTATAAAAACATGGCTCTGTGCTATTGCTTGAGACAAGCAGAGGAGCACACATGGAACTGGTACATGCCCTGAAAGCCCACCCCCCACCTCTAATTTTTAACATTCCTTGCCTGTTTTACATTTTACATATTACTTTTATGTATTGCTGTTAGGGAGAGGGCTGGTTTTTAAATACCATAGATATATAGGTAGGTAGGTAGGTAGGTAGGTAGGTAGGTAGGTAGGTAGGTAGGTAGTAAGTAGGTACGTAGGTACCTATTGTAATTTAAGAACCAAACTGAAAATTAAAGGAGACAAGAGGATTTTCTACTTGTAATAGATTTTAGAATTATCAAATTGTAATGGACAAATTACAAATAAAAACTTTAAAAAACCTCAAAAAAAAACCCTCAGATATAAGAGGTGATATAGGAAGCATATCCAGGGTCAGCCACAAAGGACCCAGATGCCTATATACTAATAATCAAATTTTGAAGAACGAACAGGGTGAACTTGAAATACTAGTATATGAGGGCAGATACGATATACAGTACTGTGCAAAAGTGTTAAGCAGTTGTGCAAAACTGCTGTATATTAAGAATGCTTTCAGAAATAGAAGTATTAACAGTTTATTTTTTATCAATTAACAAAATGGAAGTAAATGAACAAAAGAGAAATAAAATAAAATCAATATTTGGTGTGATAACCCTTTGCTTTCAAAACAACATTGTTTTTGAAAGCATTCTAGATTTACAGCATTTCTGCACAATTGCCTAAAAGTTTTGCACAGTACTGTAGTTGCTATTACTGAAACTTGGTGGGATGAAACTCACAACTAGAATGTGCTGCTGGAAGAATATAAACTGTTGCATTATATGTAAGAAATCACTACACCTCTACAGAAATGTGTAAAACTAAGGATAGAAGCCTCCCCGAATACATATCGGTTAATACTCCGGGCCACCCAACCAAGCACAAGAAATTGATCAACTTTTTGCCATTAACTAACGTGTGCAGAAACACACCAAAGTAGTAATGGGGACTTAACTACTCTGACATCAATTGGGAGACAAACTCTGCATCAAGTGGGAGACCAAACAGATTCCTGACAAGCCTAGTTGACAATTTTGTCATCCAAAAGGTAGAGGAGAGAACTAGAGGGTCAATTATATTGGGATTAATTCTTACTAACAGAGAAGATATGACAGAGAGGGTTGAAATTGCAGGAACTTTGGAGGAGAGTGATCATGTCATATTGGAATTCAATACAATGTAGATACAAGCATAGAACAAAATTAAAAGTGTCTTAATTTTAAAAGAACTGATTTCAACAAAATTAGAGAGAGCTTGGGAAGGAAGGAAGGAAGGAAGGAAGGAAGGAAGGAAGGAAGGAAGGAAGGAAGGAAGGAAGGAAGGAAGGAAGGAAAACAGGGAGAGGGAGAGGGAAAGGAAGGAAGGAAAAATCTTAAAGGGGAAAACAACTCAAGAAGCTTGGGAAACTCTGAAAAATATTATTATAAAAGCCCAGTCCAGCACAGTACCATTGAAAAAGAAAAATAAGAAATCCAAGAAGAAACCAGCATGGTTGCATAAAGAACTCTCTGAAAGACTTCCGGTTCCTGTCGCAGCGCCAGTGGTCGCGCAAAGAGTATGTTCTCTTTGCCAGCCGGTAGACCCTGGACAGGGTCGAAAGTCGCCCCGGAGAGGCGACCACCGTGGAGGAGGACACTCGTTGATCGCGGAGGGAGCAGCAGCTCCCTCTGCGATCCGAGAAATCACCTTTGGGCCAACGGGGAAAAGATCGGCCAGTAACATGGCGGATTACTTAGCTGCTCCAGCCGAAAGTCACAGCAACATCTAAGCAAAAAGAACCACCGTGGAAGATCCGGGTGAGACCTTTCCTTCCCTCTTGATAACCTATCTACCTCCCTGTGAAAAGCCTTTAGAAACTATTTCCCTACCTTGAGAAAACAGCGTTCGGATACTCGGGAAAACGGGCTTTGAAAAAATAATTAATTTTTATTGTCTATTTGAGCTGTTGGAATTTGGGGATCCTGAAAAAAAAATCCTTACTGTGACTCTCTCTCTCTGCTTGCTTGTTTTTAGTTTATGTGGAAACCCTTAGGGAGGGGGGTGGAGTGTTTTTCTTCCTCCCCCCCCCCTTCTGAACATTATTGTCTACTTTAAAAAAAATCCTTCAGTTCTCTGGGCGGATTCATGTGGATTTTATGGTTACAATGTATCTTTGAACTTGGCATGAAGCCCAGACATTCCTATTGTAACAAAGTAACTATTTTCAAAGTAACTTCCTTTTACACCCTGCACTTGGCGTGATGCCCAGACATTTGTATTTCTTTTGGAACTTGCTCAATTTTCTACTTGTAGTTCGTTTGACTTTATAATACAAAATATACTTCCCAGAAAAATGGATTTTCTCTCGCTTTAGGATTACAATATAATAATTGACTTCTAAGGCATCATCTTTTATTATTACTTTGGATTATAAATTAGATATTCACAATACTGACTGGGACTTTTGCTGTTTTTATCTTGTTATCTTTGTGCTGGGCTTGATTACTTGTTTTTTCCTATTTCTGTATGGATCTTATATTTTATAATATTGCAATCTATCTTCTAAGCTGAAATTTCACTAAAAAAACGAAGAATGGAATCCCACTCACAGCTTAACTATGGACTTATACTAGAAAAACTTTTGGAAATGAAAGAGGAACTAAAAGAACATTTTAGAATGCTCAGGAAAAAGGATGTTCCAGAGTTAAAAACTGAATCTCAAATTTTGACTGATCATGACACACAGCCAGATTTACAACTTAACGAGATGGAGGAAATATATTTACAATCTATTGAAGAGGAAGATGCTACACCTTATATGCAAATGATGGAGATTTCTTTCTTTTTTTTTTAATAACAAGTTTTATTAATTTTTTTGTTTGTTTTACAGCCAAGTGCTTATAACGCATCGTGGAGATAGGGCACTCCATAGAACAAAGCAGAAGATACAGTCATACATATACAATTTAAACTACTTCTTTAAAGGTTCCCTTTCTATTTTATCAATAAAAAAAGAAAAAAGAGAAAAGAAAAAACAAAACACACAAAAACAAAAAAACAAAAGCTATCAATCATATTTTCACCCGTTTTCAGGCTTAACCTACTTTCAATTAACCTATTTCAATTTGGTCTTACATAAACATATAGTATACAATTCAAGCATTCCTAAAATATAAATTGTTTCTCATATATACCTATTATTCCAATTTCAATTTATACTTCTCAATCAGATTATATCTCTTATTCTATTCTATTTCACATACATATTTTGTAAGTAAACATAAGTTTATATATTTTAAAACCATTACATTTTAGCCTAAAATAATAAAACAATAATTATTTCTATAACTATTATATTTTAATGTTTCTCAACTATATTCTATTTCATATACTCTATCCAATATTTTTATAGATCAATCCAAATCCCTAAAAATTCCTCAATTGTTTCAATTTAGTCCACTTAATACATTGCTAATTACCATTCAATTCTTGTAAGAATATCAGTAATATTTCACCAATCTCAATCTAACTCCTTTAGTTTAAGATTTTCCAATTTTCCCTATTGCCATTCCAAACCATAATCAAATCCATAATTTAGATCTAATGTTGACTCAGACCAGAATAACCTTAAAAATCTCAAAAGTATTAGCTCGATCAAAGTCCAAAAGCCCTTTTTACCCATCAAATGAAGTTTTAACTCTCATTTTTAAATCTAATTCTAGCTTTCTTTTTGTGCCAGGTAGGTTTCCACAGCAGGGCCTCTAATTCCTCCCATCTTAGTGATTGGCTATAAGCCTTTTCCCACCATTGAGTCCAATCATAGTCTTCTTCTCTTTTATCCAGTGTTGTCTGCACTATCATATTGTCAACGTTTTTTGTGCCTCGTGTTTGAAAGTCCATTCCTGTTGCTTTTAAAATTGTAAATGTTTTAGTTGAATTCTGCTTTTGGTCATCAGAAATCTCCATCATTTGCATGTGGGATGTATCCTCTTCCTCATCAATAGATTGTGAATATATTTCATCCATCTCGTTAAGTTGTAGATCTGATTGTGTGTCATAGTCAGTCAAAGTTTGAGCTTCAGTTTTTAATTCTGATACCTCCTTTTCCCTAAGTGTTCTAATATGTTCTTTAAGTTCCACTCTCATTTCCAAAAAAATTTCTAATATAAGTCCATAATTAATCTGTGAGTAGGATTCCATCCTCTCTCTTTTTTTTTTTTTAGTGGAAGTTCAGCTTAAAAAATAGATTGCAGCGTTATAAAATATAGAATCCAAACCAAAATATATTTCCAAACAGAAATAAAAAAAAGCAAATAGTCAAGTCCAGCACAGAAATAAAAAAAGCAGCAAGAGTCCCAATCAGTAGCAGTCAGTTATTATATTATAGTCCAGTCTGGGCATCACGCCAAAATCAGGAAGTGGGAGTTCAGCTGAATAGTTACATTGTATCAGCATTGTAACCAAAACAATCCACATGAGTCCGCCCAGAAAACGGAAGTTTTTTTTTTTTTAAAGTAGGCAATACTGTTCAGGAGGGGGGGAGAAAAAAGCATTCCACCCCCCTCCCTAAAGGTTTCCACCTAAACTGAAGATAAACAAGCCAAGCGAGAGAGTCACAGTAAGGTTTTTTTTCAGGATACCCGAATTCCAACAGCTTATATAAACAAAACAAAACAAAACAAAATAATTATTTTTCCAAAGCCCGTTTTCCCCAGTGTCCAAACGCTGCTTTCTCAAAATAGGGAAATAGTCCTTAAAGCTGTTAACAGGGAAGTAGATAGATTAACAAGAGGGAAGGAAAGGTCTCACCCGGATCTTCCACGGTGGTTCTTTTTGCTTAGATGTTGCTGTGATTTTCGGCTGGAGCAGCTAAGTGATCGGCCATGTTACTGGCCGATCTTTTCCCCGTCGGCCCAAAGGTGATTGCTCGGATCGCAGAGGGAGCTGCCGCTCCCTCCGCGATCGACGAGTGCCCTCCTCTACGGTGGTCGCCCCTCCAGGGTGACTTTCGACCCTGTCCAGGGTCTACCGGTGGGGGGAAACCAGACGGCAAAGAGAGCAAGTTCTTTGCACGTCCGCTGGCGCTGCAACCGGATCCGGATGGAGATTTCTGATGACCAAAGGCAGAATTCAACTAAAACATCCATAATCTTAAAAGCAACAGGAATGGACTTTCAAATACGAGACATTAAAAATGTTGACAATATGAACAAACAACGGATAATCACCATACTGATTAAGACTGATTATATAGTGCAGACAACAGTGGAAAAAAGAGAAGAAGACTACGATCGGACTCAATTGTGGAAAAATGTGTATAGCCAAACACTAAGATGGGAGGAGCTAGAGGCCCTATTGTGGAAAGAAAGCTAGAATTAGGTTTAAAAATGAGAGTTAAAACTTTATCTGACGGGTAAAAATGGCTTTTAGAGACTTTGATTGAGCTAATATTTTTGAGATTTCTAAGGTGTAAGATTTTGGTCTGAGTCAATATTGATGTAAATTATTGATTTGATTATGGTCTGGAATGGCAATATGGAAAATTGGAAAATTTAAAATTAAAGGAGTTGGATTGAGATTGGTGAAATATTACTGATATTTTTACTTACAATGATTGAATGTTAACTAGAAATGCATTAAGTGGACTAAATTAAAACAATTGAGGAACTTTTAGAGATTTGGATTGATTTATAAAAATATTTGATAGAGTACAGGAAATAGAATATAGTTGAGAAATATTAATATAATATATATAATATATATAATAGTTATACTATATGTTTATTTTAGAAATAATTATTGTTTCATTATTTTAGGCTAAAATGTAAAATGGTTTTAAAATACTTAAAAGTCATGTTCATTTATAAAATATGTATGTGAAATAGAATAGAATAAGAGATAGAATTTAATTGAGAAGTATAAATTGAGTAATTGGAATAATATGTATATGTTAGAAACAATTTATATTATATGGATACCCGAATTGTATACTATATGTTTATGTAAGGCCAAATTGGAATATGTTAATTGTAAGTTAGTTAAGTCTGAAAACGGGTGGAAATATTATTGATAGTTTTTGCTTTTTTTTTTTTGCTTTTTTTTTCTTTTTCTTGAGTGATAAAATAGAGAGGGAACCTTTAAAGAAGTAATTTAAATTGTTCATGTATGATTATATTTTTTACTTTGTTCCATGGAGTGCCCTATCTCCACGATGAGTCTTAAGCACTTGGTTGTAAAACAAAAAAATTCAATAAAACTTGTTATAAAAAAAAAAAAGAACTCTCTGAAAGACAAAAAGGACATGTGTAAAAAAAATAGAAATAGGGACACATAACTAAGGCAGAATACCATCATATAGCCCGACTCTGCAAAGAGGAAAGCTAAGGCTCAGATTGAACTAAGCTTTCAACAAATGTCAAAAATAATTAAAAAGTTTTTTTTTTCAATTGGTAAAAAACAAAAAAGAAAAGTCAAGGAAACAATCAGTCCACTAATGGGAGAAGATGGCAAGGAAGTAATGGGCAGCAGGAAGAAAGCAGAGCTGCTTAATTCATTCTTTGCATCTGCCTTTACACAAAAGGAAAAAAATAGCCAAGCCTACCAAAAAAACAGAATCATAAAACACAGACTAGAAATACAAATTAAATTGGCAAGAAAATGTTAAAACAACATCTATCTACCCTAGACAAGTTCAAATTATCAGGACCAGATGGATTACATCCCAGAGTTCTGAAAGAGCTGGTAGATGTGATCTCAGAAACACTGAACCATATCTTTCAAAGATCTTGGAGCACTAGGGAACTAACAGAAGACTGGAAAAGAGCTGATATGGTTTCCATTTTCAAAAAAGAGAAAATATGGACCCAAGAAACTACCTAGATCAACACCTCTACTTAGACCAAACTAACTAGACCAGGGGTGTCAAACTCAATTTCATTGAGGGCCGCATCAGCATTGTGGTTGCCCTGGGGGGTAAGGGGGGTGGCCAGGGTGGGCACGGCCTACTGGGTGGGCGTGGCTGGGGTAGGTGTGGTCTACAGGGTGGGCATGGCCAGCTCTACATCGCTAGCGTCAAGGGTGCCTGGGCAGATTTGACGGTCTCCAGCAGAGGGGGGGTGGGACCGGGGCAAGCGCCAAGGCATGGTCCACTGGAGGACCCTCATTGTCTCTCTCAGGCCATGCAGGGGGGCTGGACAGTGGCACGGGCTGCCCGGAGTCCTGGGCAGCAGAGGTCAAACACCCAGCCCAGCCCTCGAGCTCCCGCAGCACCAAGCCCAGCCCCACTTCCCCAAGGGCACCCAGCTGTGCTTACCTCCTCCTCAAGGCTGCTGCTGCTGCACTTGCTCTTCTTAGCCAGGTTGCTCATGATGGGTACGAGGGCAAAGTCAGAGGGAGGCCCACTCCCTCTCCATGTGAGGAGACCCGGCTTTGTATTCAAAGCATCCTTAGCAATAGGATGGGAGACCCCCAGGATAGGCCAGGAGGAGGAGGCAAGGGGATGGTGAAAGTGCAGCAGGGGGCAGGATTAAAGCAGGATTTCCTCAGACCCTCCCTCCCTCCCTTCCCCCTCTTCCTCCCTCCCTCCCTCCCTCCCTCCCTCCCTTAAGAACAGAGTGGTGGGAAATTATTTGAGATGAGGGAGGGAGAAAAACAGGCAAGAAACGAAGGGTGACATCTCCTCAGCGCGCGTCCAGGTGGCAGGGCCGACATGGCAGGGATCGGTCCCTCGCTGTTTCCAGACGGCCTTGTGGAGCTAAGACTGAATGCGTTTCAGCATAGATGGCCACCACGAAATTGTACATTGGCTCCCGGCCAGCCTGGGCCAGGGCCAAGGCAGCGGGGGCCATTCCGTCACTGTTTCCAGGAAGGCTTCGCAGGCCACATGAAACCACTTTGCGGGCCGCATCCGGCCCGTGGGCCTTGTGTTTGACATGTCTGAACTAGACCAATCAGCCTGACATTAATACCTGGGAAGATCATGGAAAAGATAATCAAGCAACAAATCTACGAACACCTAGAAGAAGCAAAGTTATAATCAGAAGCCAACACGGGTTTGTCAAAAAAGGATCCTGCCAAACAAATCTTATTTTATTCTTTGACAAAGTGACTAAATTAGTGGAACAGTGAAATGCTGTGGACATAGTATACTTAGATTTCAGAAGGTATTTAAAAAAGCAGACCACAACTTACTTCTTGGTAAGTAAGAAAAATGTGGGATAGACAGCATCACCACCAGATAGATTCGCAACTGGCTGACAAACCACACTCAATGTGCAGTACTTAATGGGACTACATTTACATGGAGGGAAGTAAGCAGTAGGATATCCCAAGGATCTGCCTTAGGCCCAATACTCTTCAACATTTTCATAAATGATTTAGATGAGGGGATAGAAGGGGACTCATCAAATTTGCAGATGATGCCAAGCTGGCAGGAATAGTCAACACCCCAGAAGATAGGTTCAACCATTTAAATATGAGCCAGCAGTGTGCTTTAGCCACCAAAAAAGCCAACATAGTGCTAGGCTGCATTAACAGAGGGATAGAATCAAGATCACGTGAAGTGTTAGTACCACTTTATAATGTTTTTGTAAAATCACACTTGGAATATTGTATCCAGTTTTGGTCACAATATAAAAAAGATGTTAAGACTCTAGAAAGAATGCAGAGAAGAAAAACAAAGATGATTAAGGGGCTGCAGGCTAAAACATATGAAGAATGATTGCAGGGATTAGGTATGTCTAGTCTAGTGAAAAGAAAGACTAGCAATGATATGATAGCAATGTTCCAATATTTAAGAAGCTGCCACAAAGAAGAGGAGGACGACTTACTTCTCCAAAGCACTTGAAGACAGGACAAGAAATAATGGATGGGAACTAATCAAGGAGAAAACCAACCTAGAACTAAGAACTCACCTGACAGTGAAACCAATTAACTAGTGGAACAGCTTGCCTCCAGAAGTTGTGGGTGCTCCATCATTGGAGGTTTTTAAGAAGAGCTTGAACAGCCATTTATCTAAAACGGTATAGGATCTCCTCCTTGGATAGAGAGTTGGACCAGAGGACCTCTGGTGTTCCTTCCAACTCTATTATTTTGTTCTGTTATTCTTTTTATGATCAAGAGTATCCATCCCATCAAACCGAAAGAAAGTCCGGAATGGTAGATCTCTGGGCAGGGTTTTGACTAGAAGACCTCCACGATCCATTCCAACCCTATTATTCTATGTTCTATGTTCTAAATGATGGTGAAAATCAATAGGCTGGTGTCTCTTCGGCCTCGTGCTTCTAGGAGCAATGTGTGATCGCAGCTGTTTCTTCCTTTTAACTGCCAGTGGGGGTATGAACTGATTGGGTGGGAGCTTGGCTGTGTTCTGATTGGGTGGAGGTGTGTTCTGATTGGTTAGGGGCTTGGCTGTGCTCTGATTGGATGGGGGGCCGGCTGTGCTCTGATTGGATGGGGATGTGTTCTGTTTGGGTGGGGGCTCTGTTGTGCTCAGATTAGTCTGAGTTGCAGCGGGATTTGAGATGGAGAGCTGCATTGCTGTTGTTTGGCTTCGCGTTCATGGTCGTGCCATATCATCAAGGTGGGTGTCAGTTTGCTTCATGTATGGATTGGAGGGGTTTGAAATGGCTAATGATGCAGCTGTGGTCTGTTTTCTGGTTTGTGGTCGTGCCTCATCATCGGTGTGGGTTTGGGTTTGCTTTTTGCGTGGATGTGTGGTGGTGACATCCTGTGTGGTTTTTGTGAGTGTGGGTCTAGTGTCATTCTTTGTGTTATGGACTCGTTTGTCAATGAGGGTGGGTTTCCAAATGGCTGGTAGGCGGGAGGTATCATCTCGTTTATTCATGCTGTGTGGGCGTTTTTCTATCTCGATGGCTTCTCTGATTATTCTGTTGTTAAAGTGTTCAGTTTGGGCGATAGTTCTGGTATTTGTAAAGTCAATTTTATGTCCTGTGGCTTTAAGGTGTTGGACCAGGGAAGAAGTTGGTTCCTCTTTTCTGACTGAGTTCTTGTGTTCTTCAATGCATGCACTTATTCTTCTGTTGGTTTGTCCAATGTATGTGGTGGGGCAGGCGGTGCATGGGATTTCATATACTCCTTGATTTTCTAACTCAATTTTGTCTTTGGGGTTTCTTAGGATGGTGGATATTTTTTGGTTTGTGCAGAATGCTGTCTTGATGTTGTGTTTGTGGAGGATCTTGCTGATTCTGTCTGTGGTGCCTTTTATGTATGGGAGGAGGGCTTTGCCGTTTTCTTGTTCTCTGTCTTGGATTTTAGTGGGGGTTTCTTTTTGGATTAGGTTGGTGATCTTATTTCTTTGGAATCCGTTGGATGTTAGTACGTTAGTGAGAGACAGAGAACAAGAAAACGGCAAAGCCCTCCTCCCATACATAAAAGGCACCACAGACAGAATCAGCAAGATCCTCCACAAACACAACATCAAGACAGCATTCTGCACAAACCGAAAAATATCCACCATCCTAAGAAACCCCAAAGACAAAATTGAGTTAGAAAATCAAGGAGTATATGAAATCCCATGCACCGCCTGCCCCACCACGTACATCGGACAAACCAACAGAAGAATAAGTGCACGCATTGAAGAACACAAGAACTCAGTCAGAAAAGAGGAACCAACTTCGTCCCTGGTCCAACACCTTAAAGCCACAGGACATAAAATTGACTTTAAAAATACCAGAACTATCGCCAAAACTGAACACTTTAACAACAGAATAATCAGAGAAGCCATCGAGATAGAAAAACGCCCACACAGCATGAATAAACGAGATGATACCTCCCGCCTACTAGCCATTTGGAAACCCACCCTTATTGACAAACGAGTCCCTAACACAAAGAATGACACTAGACCCACACTCACAAAAATCACACAGGATGTCACCACAACACATCCACGCAAAAAGCAAACCCAAACCCACACCAATGATGAGGCACGACCACAAACCAGAAACCAGACCACAGCTGCATCATTAGCCATTTCAAACCCCTCCAATCCATACATGAAGCAAACTGACACCCACCTTGATGATATGGCACGACCACGAACGCGAAGCCAAACAACAGCAATGCAGCTCTCCATCTCAAATCCCGCTGCAACTCAGACTAATCCGAGCACAACAAAGCCCCCACCCAAACAGAACACACCCCCATCCAATCAGAGCACAGCCAACCCCCCATCCAATCAGAGCACAGCTAAGCCCCTAACCAATCAGAACACACCTCCACCCAATCAGAACACAGCCAAGCTCCCTCCCAATCAGTTCATACCCCCATTGGCAGTTAAAAGGAAGAAACAGCTGCGATCACACATTGCTCCTAGAAGCACGAGGCCGAAGAGACACCAGCCTGAAGATGACGAATGAGACTTCGTCGAAACATCGCCAAGACACTTCCAATTTTACGCGGGAGAAAACCCGAATTACCAAAGACCTACATACAAACACCCGTGAAAACCTCAGAAAACATATATATATATATATATGTCATAAAGCAAATAGATAAAAACGATCACCGGGATAAAAATCTTAAAACAAAGATTGTTTACTTTAAAAAAAGCTGAGCTTTCGTCGGCCACACTGCCGACATCATCAGAGCATATAACGTAGAATTTGGGAGTCCGTTCTTATATGACTGGCTGTTTCTGCACCCGGGCTCTCGACCTGGTCATCGGTCCGCTCCTCGGCATCGGGCGCACCATTGTTAAAGGGGCCATTTCCACAGGTATCCTCTCTCCTCCAGTTGCCGTTGTTCTTAGGGCATGTGTGTTGGTGTTAGGGGGTCAAGTGTCCGATCGCTTCTGCTCCTCCCGTTTCGTTCCGGGGGATCGGGTGTCAAATCGTTCCTGTTTCTCTCCTCCCCCTCCCATCCCCATGGTCCCGTTCATATTAGTCTGTCTCCATGTGCCTGAGCTACCCATGGAGCATGTAGTTTCTTCAGCGCGTGTGCGGGGGCGCAGGAAATAGTCGTCTCGCGGTCTGCACACATTGTTCGTTGTTTCCTTCATCGCTGAGCGCGGTCGTGTCCCTATCATCTGGTTTTTAGCAGGGCGTATCTTTGCTGTTCCCCTTCTCTTCCCGGCCTCCGCTGCCCCTCTTTCGTCTGTGTGTGTGTCACGAGATTGGCTGTCTGGTCCTTTTTTTTAAATTAAACAATCTTTGTTTTAAGATTTTTATCCCGGTGATCGTTTTTATCTATTTGCTTTATGACATGTGTTTACCTGGGATTCGGATTTTTAGCATAATTAAGAATATATATATATTAAATAAAACTTTGATTGAGTAAATATTTAAAAACAGGTTGAACACAGTGTGACTTTTCTGGCTGTTATTTGCCATACATACTATACCATATACCATATACCATATATCTCCCTATTCATTGATAGGTATTCATTATACCATTTACATATTGCTTTTTATACTATTTACACATTTATATATTTACATACATATTTACGTCTATTTACAACATAACTTCCATTTCAATTCTTGTTTCATATTCTTTCTGATCCCTATCTTATGCTCACCTTGAGGTTGAAAATCTACGTTTTCTCTCTTCTAGACAAGCTTTCTTTGTTCTGACTTTTTCTCCTTGAGTCTAATCAATAGTACATCTTACCCCAAACTTCATAATACTCTGTTTCATCCTTGTCTTTGATTTCTAATGTTAGTCTATCCATCTCTGCACATATCAATTTTTTTTTAATTAGTTCACTCTCCGCCGGGGAGTTTCCGTTTTTCCAGTTCTGGGCATAGACCAACCTTGCTGCTGTTATAATATGCAACACTAGATATGGCTCTCCTTTGTTAAACTTCCCATCTATCATTCCCAGTAAAAACAGTTCTGGTCTGGGATCTATCTTCACTCCCAACATTTCCTCCAACCAAGTCTTTATTAGCCGCCAAAATTCTTTGGCTTTGGAACAAGTCCACCACATATGATAATAAGTCCCTAACACTTTCTTGCACTTCCAACACTGTGGTGACATATCTTTTCTCATCTTTGCCAGTCTTGTTGGGGAGAAGTGCCACCTATAAAACATTTTGTACAAATTCTCTTTATATGAGATGGCCAAGGTTAACTTTCTATTTCTTTCCCATAACGTTTGCCATTTGTCTAGATCGATATTATATCCGAAAATTGGGCCAATGTTATCATCACTTCTTTTACCTGCTTCTCTTCCATTTTAAATTCCAATAAATATTTATATGTTCTTTTGATTGCTTTCTCCTCCGTTCCTAATAATATTTTATCTAGTGTTGTCAGATCCCTCCGTATACCCCATTCCTTTTTATCTTTCTTATAACGTGACTGAATTTGCAGGTACACCCACCATTCCAATTGTACCCCATTTTCTTTTAATTCTTGTCTAGATTTAAGTTCCCCTTGTTCATTTATTTAGAATATCTCTGTAAGTAACTACTTTTCCCAAGTTCATGAAATTTGGATGCACTAGCGCTTCCAGTGTTGAGAGCCATACCGGTGTTTTATATAGTTCTGTTGTTTAACTTTAATCCACACATTTAGTAATGCTGCTCTGATATGGTGTCTCTGGAAGTATTGATGAATGTTATATCTCTCATCCCACAAAAATGCGTGCCATCCAGATTGTAAATCATGACCCTCTAGGGTTAATAGTCTTCTGTCTTTTAAATTTATCCAATCCCGCACCCAAGTGAGTATTGCAGCTTGGTAGTACAGCGCCCAGTCAGGTAGTCCGAATCCTCCTCTCTCTTTGGCTTCTTGTAGTAGTTTTAATTTAAGTCTAGGTTTCTTCCCCTGCCAAATAAATTTCAATATTATTTTATTCAAATTTACAAAATATTTTTTCTCTAATTTTATGGGGACATTCTGAAATAGAAAGAGTAATTTAAGTAAGATATTCATCTTTACTGCTGCAATTCTCCCCATGAAGGGGAGTTGCAAATTTTTCCATCTTTCTAAGTCTTTCTTTATCTGATTGTTTAAATTAACATAGTTATCTTCTTTAATTGTAATACACCTTGCTGTTAGCTGTACTCCCAAGTATTTAACTTTCTTCACTATTTGGATATTTACTTTCTCCACCAGGTCATTTTTCTGTGTACTAGTCATATTTTTAACTATCATTTTTGTTTTATCTTTGTTGATTTTCAGTCCAGCTACCTCTCCATATTCTTCTAATATTTCCACAAGTCTTGTACCCGAATGTAGCGGTTCCTCTAAGATAAATACGAGGTCATCCACAAATGCTTGCAGTTTGTAGGTTTCTTTCTTAATATATAAGCCTCTAATTTGGCTTTCCTTTCGGATCATTCTAGTCAGTACTTCGAGAGTTAGTATAAACATTAACGGTGAGAGTGGACACCCTTGTCTTGTACCTTTCCTAATTTGGAAGCTTTGTGTCGCTTCTCCATTAATTATAACTCTCGCCTCTTGTTTATCGTATATAGCTCTGAATATGTTTATAAAATTTCCGCCAAAGTCCATATAGCCTAACTGCCTCAACATAAAATTCCAATTTATGTTATCAAAGGCTTTTTGTGCATCCAAAAACATCAGAGCTACTTGTTTTTCACTGTGAATCTCATAGTACTCCAAAATATTTAAAATCGTCCTCATATTGTTTCGAATTTGCCTTCGTGGTAGGAAACCATTTTGATCTACGTGTATAAATTCGTTTAGGTATCTTTTTAGCCTTCCCGCAATTATTGCCGTAAATATTTTATAATCCGAATTTAAAAGCGATATTGGCCTATAATTATTGATTTTTATTAAGTCCAAATTTTCTTTTGGGATCAGCACAATGGTTGCTTCTATTCAAGATGCTGGCGTTTTTGCTTCCTTTAGAACTGCATTGAACGTCTCCAGTAATATTTTGCCAAATGAGTCTTGGAGTTCTTTTTATATTTCTACTGGCAGTCCGTCTGGGCCCGGTGCTTTATTGCTCTTCTGTTTTTTCAATGCCTCAGTTAATTCAATCATTGTTATCCGCATTTAACATACACTTTGTTTCATCCGGAATTTTTGGTAAATCAGTTTTTTTAAAACATTGAAGTATTTTTTCATCCGTAGCCCACTTATTCTCATCGTATAGTTTTGTATAGTAATTTTGAATTATCTTTTTCTTCTCTTCGCTTTGATGATGTATATTTCCCTCTTCGTCCTGTAATTTATTAATCCAGCTTCTTTCTCTCTGCTCCTTTAGCTTATACGATAGCCATCTCCCTGGCTTGTTCGCATTCTCAAAGAAGTTCTGGCCGCTCCTTTTAATTTGTTGTGCTAGTTCTTCTTTCTCAAGAATGGACATCTTATGTTTAATCACTTCCATTTGTTGTTTCAGGCTTTCATTTTGGGGTTATGTTGTAATTCTATTTCTAATCTTTGGAATTCCTCTTCTAAGTTTTTTCCCTTTTGTTTCTTCTTTTTGTCTTCTCTTGCCATATAAGCTATAGCCACTCCTCTCACATATGTCTTCGTTGTATCCCATAGATGTTGTATGTTCGTATCCTCTTTTTTATTTTCCTGGAAGAACAACTTTAGCTGTTCCTCCAGCTTTATTTTACATTCTTTGTGTTTTATAATCGCTCTTTTTAGTGTCCATCTGCCTATTTTTCCCCCCCTCCACCTAATTCTCACCGGGTTGTGGTCCGCCCAAAGGTTCGTTTCTATTTCCACTTCCCCCATTTCCTGAGATAGTTCTGTCGATACCCAAACCATATCTATCCTGGACCACATCTTATGTCTACTCGAATAGTACGTATATTGACTTCCCCCTTGGTTCTTTTCTCTCCAAATATTTTGCATCCCTAGTTCGTCCACCATCTTGAAGAAAGCTTTTGGTAATATTCTTCTAGGTCCCTTTCTTTCTTCCTTGCTTTTATAGTCTAGCTTCCTATCTATTATTGCGTTAAAGTCGCCCATAATACAGATGTTCTCACAATCTATCGCCCGTAGTGTATTATACAATTTCCTATAGAACTGTTCTTGCCCTCCATTTGGGGCATAAATTCCTACTACTATTATCCGTTTTTGATTAATTGTCATCTCCACTACCAAAATCCTACCTTCTGTATCTTTATAGATTTGCTTGGCTAAGATTGACTCTCTGATATATATCACTACTCTTCTTTTTTTGTGCTGTGATAAAGATGCAAACATCTTCCCCATTTTAGGACATTCCAACACCTGTCTATGCTGTTCCTTAATATGAGTCTCTTGAATAACTATAACATCTAAATTTTTTCTAATCAATTTATTAAAAGTTTTTTTCCTTTTTTGAGGAGAGTTTAAGCCATTAATATTCAAAGATAGGATTTGGAGTTCTCCCATCATGTTTCTACTTATATCTAGTTTTTATACCCCTCGTTATTCTAGTCTCCTTTGGCTCCTCTCTCAGCTCTTGTTGTTCCCTTTCATGATTTACCGTTTCCTCTCTCTTCTCTCTTCTCATTTTTTCCTGTTGTCCCTCCTCTTCTACTCTAGCCAACCTTAACTCCCTCACTTCTTCAACATCTCTCTCTAGTCCTTCTTCACTGCTAAAGTTTTTCTTATAAAATTCCTCCGCCTTATTTGGAGTATCTATTCTAATCTTCTTGTCCTGCCACAAAATCAGTATTCCCTCTGGAATCAACCATTGAAAGTTAACATTATATCTAGTCAGTTTCGTTGTCAAGAAGTGGTAGGGTCTTCGTAGGTCCCTAACTCTTTTCGGCACCTGCTTTAAAACAATCAGCTGTTTCCCCTTACATTCTAATGGCTCTTCTCTCGCTCTATGGAGGATCTTGTCCCTAATAGACTTTTTAACGAACCTAACATGAATCTCTTTAGGCAGGTTATGTTGTCTTGCGTAGTTTGTGTGGATCCGATAGACCT
The DNA here is from genome assembly GCA_023970755.1 of Azemiops feae. Lineage (NCBI taxonomy): Eukaryota > Metazoa > Chordata > Lepidosauria > Squamata > Viperidae > Azemiops > Azemiops feae. The sequence continues at coordinate 1,121,745 of JALGBA010000474.1, read as the reverse complement.
CATCCATTTCACTCAGCATTTTTTCTTTCCCTATTCCCAGAACTTTTGCTAGTAAATCCGCCATCAATTCCAATAAATCCTCTCCCCTGTCCTCTCTTATGTTCTGAAACCCTAAGTATCGGTCAGCTTTTTCAGATTCTAGGACGATAACTGTTGCTTCTAGTTCTTTATTCGCTCTGGTTAGCTTCTCATTTATTTCTTCTACTCTTTTTTCTTCCTTTTCCATCCTTTCCTCCATCTTTTGTAATTTCTGTTCATTCTTTGCCATCTGCTGTTGGAACGATTCCAATCTTCCATCCATTACTTGCATCCGTTCTTTGACATCGCTTGTGTCGTTCCTCACCTCTCCAATCTCTTTCCTCAGCTCTTCATGATTTCTAGCCATGGCCTCCTGCATCTCTTGTAACATGGCCTGTAGGTCTTTAAGTGGATTAGACCTTTCTCTTTGCAGAAGCTCATCAATTGATTTTTGGCTCGATGGACTTGAGGTAGTTGAGGCAGTCTGTGCCCCCTTCTTCGCTATCCCTACCTTGGATAGGTTCGGAATACTCGTCATTTTAAATTCCACACTTCAATCAATAGAATAACCTACTTAGCTTAATTATACCTAAGATAACAGTAGTATTAACAATACAAATAACAATATAAGATAGGTAATTAATAGCAGTAGATAAAATATCTATAATTTTAAATATTAATTTCTGGGCACAAATTCACTATTTCTTAATTATAATAGCAATAATATATATAAGTACACAGCCTGAACTATTTGAACCACGGCCACAACTAGATCTTATCTGTTACTCCAAACAGTCCTTTGTATCCAAAGTCTATTGATAATCCCGCAGAGAGGAAAAGAAAAACTTCCAAGAAGATGCGTCCAATGTCAATAAGTTCCAAGGAGAGAAAAAAAAGAAAAAGTTCTTATTTCAGCCACAAGATGTATCTCTTGGCTTTTTTTTTTAACTTCAGCTCCACATAGAGCAGGGCTTTTCAACCGGTGGTACGCGTACCACCAGTGGTACGCGAGCACATGGCTGGTGGTACGCGTAGGACGGGTTGAAAAAAATGTAAAAAAAAATGTAAAAAAAATATTAAAAGAAAATTTTTTGAAAATTTTTTTTTTAGAAAAAAGTGTGAAAGTGGATGAGGTGAAGCGGCAGCAGCGCCGCAGAGGCTTGTGGCCAAGTCAGCTGGAACTGCACGTTGCCTGGGTCCTACTGAGAGCCCAGGATCAAAGCGCGCAGCTCCAGCTGATTGGCGGCGGCCTTGAGGGTGGCAGGCAGCCTCACGCAGTCTTCAGAGGAGAGAGGGAGGGAAGGAGGAAGGGACAAAGGGAGGTGAAGGAAGGAAGGAAGGGAAAGTGGGAGAGGGAGGGAAGGAGGAAGACAAAGGGAGGTGAAGGAAAGGAAGGAAGGAAGGGAGAGTGGGAAAGAGGGAGGGAAGGAGGAAGGGACAAAGGGAGGTGAAGGAAAGGAAGGAAGGGAAAGTGGGAGGGAAGTAGGAAGGGACAAAGAGGGAGGTGAAGGAAAGGAAGGAAGGAAGGAAGGGACAGTGGGAAAGAGGGAGGGAAGTAGGAAGGGACAAAGGGAGGTGAAGGAAAGGAAGGAAGGAAGGGACAGTGGGAAAGAGGGAGGGAAGGAGGAAGGGACAAAGGGAGGTGAAGGAAAGGAAGGAAGGAAGGGACAGTGGGAGGGAAGTAGGAAGGAACAAAGGGAGGTGAAGGAAAGGAAGGAAGGAAGGGACAGTGGGAGAGAAGGAGGGAAGGAGGAAGGGACAAAGGGAGGTGAAGGAAAGGAAGGAAGGAAGGAAGGGACAGTGGGAGGGAAGGAGGAAGGGACAAAGGGAGGTGAAGGAAAGGAAAGAAGGAAGGGACAGTGGGAAAGAGGGAGGGAAGGAGGAAGGGACAAAGAAGGAGGTGAAGGAAAGGAAGGACGGAAGGAAGGAAGGGACAGTGGGAAAGAGGGAGGGAAGGAGGAAGGGACAAAGGGAGGTGAAGGAAAGGAAGGAAGGAAGGGACAGTGGGAAAGAGGGAGGGAAGGAGGAAGGGACAAAGAAGGAGGTGAAGGAAAGGAAGGAAAGAAGGAAGGAAGGGACAATGGGAGAGAGGGAGGGAAGGAGGAAGGGACAAAGGGAGGTGAAGGAAGGAAGGAAGGGAAAGTGGGAGAGGGAGGGAAGGAGGAAGGGACAAAGGGAGGTGAAGGAAAGGAAGGAAGGAAGGGACAGTGGGAGGGAAGTAGGAAGGGACAAAGGGAGGTGAAGGAAAGGAAGGAAGGAAGGAAGGGACAGTGGGAGAGAAGGAGGGAAGGAGGAAGGGACAAAGGGAGGTGAAGGAAAGGAAGGAAAGAAGGGACAATGGGAGAGGGAGGGAAGGAGGAAGGGACAAAGAAGGAGGTGAAGGAAAGGAAGGAAAGAAGGAAGGACAATGGGAGAGAGGGAGGGAAGGAGGAAGGGACAAAGAAGGAGGTGAAGGAAAGGAAGGAAAGAAGGAAGGAAGACAATGGGAGAGAGGGAGGGAAGGAAGGCAGGCACCCACCCCAGTCCCATCCCCCTCCACCAAAGACCCACGGATTCCCCCCCACAGGCACACTACAACCTGAGTGATCAGCTGGCCACGCCCCCGGCCATTGATCACATGACCCTGGGACACTGTGAACGTCATAAGTATGAATCAGTTGCCAAGCATCCGAATGTAAATCACATGACCCTGGGGGGTGCTGCAACAGTCATAAGTGTGAAAATGGTCATAATTCGCTTTTTTCAGTGCCGTTGTAACTTCAAACTGTCACTAAGCGAATTGTTGTAAGTCGAGGACTACCTGTACTTTATCTTTTTTTCCTTTTTTTGGGGGGGGGTCAAGTTTTTGATACCTTGCTGGGCGAGTGGTGGTACTCGGATATTGCCTTATCCGAAAAGTGGTACAATGGGTGAAAAGGTTGAAAAGCCCTGCCGTAGATGGTTGAACTGCACTTCCCTAATTATTAATCATCCCTTGATCATTGGCCAAGTGATTGAGGCTAATAGGAATCTGAAACATTTAGAATGAATTATCTTAGTGAAGCCTGAAATGTAAACAAGGAGGCCTTTGACCAGCTCTGGCAGATACCACCAGCTGGATCAGGAGGTACTAAAGACAGTGCCTTATCTCTCAGCTAGACTTCTCTCATTTACTTTACGTAGGGCTGCCCTTGAAAGTGATTCTGAAGTGCAGCTGGCATCAAATATAGCTGTCTTCTTGCTATTTAGTACTAGCCAGTTCAGCAGAATAACCCCTATTTTATGGGAGCTGGTTGCTGTTGGCCTCTGGCCCAATTCAGAGTGCTGATGATTACATATAAGCTCTATACACTTGAACTCTTGCTGCCTCTGGGCTGCTTTCCTCCAGGTAGAATCTGTGTGAAGCAGAGAGAGGGTGCTTCAAGTGCTCGTCCCACAGAAGATTGGGGTGGGGGGGTGGGGACTGCCTGCTGGCGTTCAAAATCACCATAGTGATTTCATGTTATGTTACGTTCATATTATGTATTATCTTATGGCTGTTTTTAGATTGTGTACTCTAAGACATGTGGTCATAAGTCACATATAAAGATGTGGGTAATAAATAAATAAAGCAAGCCATATGGCTGACGGGCAAATGGGTTGGCTAGCTGCAGGATTGATACAACCTGCCTCTGCTCGTTCACTGAGTTACTTCAGTTACTTCAGTAGAGAAGTTTTTTTGGCACTGTGATCTTACTTTCCATAAAGTAATTTGCCTGCTATCCTTTCCATTTAATTCAGTAAGTTGTATATTGGCATTCTGTTCCTATTCTTGCCATACTCTATGTGTGGGTGTGTGAATTATGTTGATCCAGTATGATTTTATCTCAGTCTGTCTTTCCCAAGTATATTTTTGAATGCAGAGCATGCTGTGTCTCCTTGGTACTTTATAAAAGAAATCTGAATTTGCTGGTGGGGATGGGGTTATCTTTCTAGGGATACTTCCTTGGCAGTAAATCCAGCTCAACCTAATAAAACCTATTGAGGTTGATATGAAATTGCATTGTAATGTTTCTCTAAGTATGGAAGTCAACAGCTAAACAATGAGAAACCTGGGACTTAAAATATGAACACTACTAGTGGCAGTTGTTGAACTAATAATACTCCAAAAGAATTAAATATAAATAATGGAAACTTGCTGTAAAACTAAAGCACCCCCTCCCCACCCCAAGGAGGCTGTTGTATCACTGCCCTGTGAATACACCTCTAGTGTCAGTGGGGGGGGGCAGATACTGTGTCCAATGGGTTTATATCATTCATTTGCTCCATGCTGAAAATGATGCAATTTCAGACAAGGCCCTGTGTTGCTTTATTGAATGAATTCCTCTTAGCTATCCTCTCTTCCTTTGAATGATGTCTTGTTTAGTCATAAGCATATGTAAATGTGAAATTGTGCTAATGTGCTAAAGTGTCAGAAGGTTGTAGAAGGCGGTTATCTGCTATGAACCTGAGTTCACGTATTGTCCTCCCAACACAAAGATTGTCCCCCTGCGTTGTGTTCCTAGGATGCTCCATGTAAGAGAATCAGAACTGAAGGGCCTTTGTGGATGATGATTGTCTTGTATGTGCATTGATTGAATATAAATTGTATGTGTAGTTATAGTCGTACATTGTGATATTTAGTTTATACATGGCAATGAGATTATAATCAACCAGTGTCTTAATTTATCTTTTGCAATGTCATTTAGGAGTGACTGTTCTTTATTTTGTTTACCATTGAATATGTTACCATGGACATTTTACTATGGATATTTTAGTTACATTGTTTAGCATAGAAATTTTAATCACTGATCTTATGTAAACTGATGTGAGTATGGACTTATCATATTTGTATGCTGCTGTATTGATTCAACAGCATACAAACCTGACAAATCCATTATTGCACAATCAGTAGCAGAGCTGAGCTGCGAACCATCCTACAGGCTGCAAAAGATGGGGAAAATCTATAATGCTGTTAAGTATTTAGGAAGAAATGTGAAGCTAGTGTAGCCGTTAATGAGAATTGTTATCTGAACAGATCCCAGCTCCCTAGAATTTAAACCAGAGCATTGACGTATATGTAGGTTCTGCGTGCTGTATATATATTCTGCCAACGCTAGCTGAGTTGCTCCTGAAAGTCTCCAAATGAAGAAACTAATTCCAGTATAAAGAGTTGAAAGCGTGGAAAACCCAGATTTATTGTAATACTGAGTTGAAGTGTAACAATATACTTGTATAATCTCTGATTTTTGGCCATGGTTGTAGTGATGGGAGAATAGTTCAAATAATCTGGAGAGCACTGCTGGTATCTTCCCTTTTAATGATATGATGCACATGGGAATAACTTTCATTCAGTGATCTTAATTCTTTTATAGTGCAAGTTTCTCCATTCATAATCTCTTTTTATTTCTAAATGGGGTCATTCTTGATGGCTCTGAATGAAAAGGGAAAGTAATTTCAAGTTTTGAGGTTAAACTGGTAGAGGAAGAAGTGTTTTTTTATCTCAAGGTTGTGGAGAAAAATTAAATTCCGATTTTCTCCATTCTCAACCTATGGCAAATAAAAACAATTAAAATCAATCCAATTGGCTTAAATCTTTTGAAAAAGTAGGCATTGGGAAAACACTGCATCAATCAGGCTTTGCCCAAATAGAAGAATGGAAAGAGACACGAGAGAAATGTATGCAAAACCATCTATGTATTTTTAAGGGAACTTTGATGCACATTCTCTCTCTGGTATGTTCTCCTTGTCGGTATTAACTTTATATACCAAATTCACATTGTAAGTCTCTCCAGAGAGAATATTCAACGTGTTTTACCTGTTGATTTGGGGGCCATGCTGTTTTGAGGATTTTGTATCAGAATCTTCATTTCTTCTGCACAACTTGCTACCTTAGGCTTAATTTCATCCAAGGAGCAGATGATGTAAAACTTAGAATTTTCTAGGTAACAGTATATATACATATGTACTAGATAAGTTCTTTCTTTTTGAAAATATACAGTTCAGAACACTCGTTAAATTCAGATGCTATTTAGTATGAAATAGTCTTAAAATTTCTTTGTTTTCCTTTCCTTTATGCCATTCAATTTCTCCTCCTTGAGCTGTTACTGTTGTATGTTATTCTCCCTTTGATCCTCCTCTCCCCAACCTTTCTTGGGCAATGCTTCAGGCGAATTCCTTACTATAAAAGTGACTCACCCAGCTTCCATTGATTTTTGATTTACAATATTTGATCAACAAAGACCTAGTTGCAAGTCTTTGTTCTGAAGGGTAATTCTTCTCTGGTGAATGGACTATGTACCTCCAAGGGATTTTCACATGTCAAGAGTTCATCAGTTTTATTTTAAGCAGGAGATATGGACATTCCTAAGAGTGTTGCTATTATTACCTGTTTTTGTAACTAGAAATAGGATTGCAACATTCAACTAAAATTTCAAAAATGAAATGTTTTAATCCTTCGGGTGGCTGCTTATCTTTCACATGTATTTGGATTTCTATATTCTCTGTTGCAGGATCAGTTGGTGACTTGTTCAGAACTATCAATTTTCTTCCTCCTGTGTCTTCAGCAATGCCAAAGCTAGAAAATGGAGCAAAATACACCCGTAACACCCTCGTTTGAATCCAGCTGTTATCTTGAGATATGCTTGGATATACTGTACTTTACATACTCTATTCTATTTCCCATCACATAATATAACTGAATTGCCTTGGATTTCAGATAATTCATCCAAGTCCACAGTACTGAAAGCCCACTTTCTCATCTTAGAGCAGGGATGGGGGAATATTTGAAGTTCTGAGAGTTGTACCTTTTCCTTCCAGTCACAGGAAATTGGTGATGTCATGATGCAATCAACATAGGTGAAACTAATTTTTTTCCAGGAGATTTTAAGGGTTCAACTGTGATCCAAAGTTCAGAGCTACCAATACAGACAGTGGTTTTCCACAGGTTTGAACACCAAAAGACAATGAGATTGGCCATTTTGCTCACAACTGCAGCAGAGACTTTTTTAAAGGACACTTAAGTTCGTAAACCTCTTTTTCTAATCACTTTTGGAAATTCCTCGTTAAGCTATTTTTTTTTTAAGCTATTAGAAACCTTTGGAATAACGTTTGAAAATGCCAGATGAGTCTGTCCCTTTAATCCTGAACTAAATATATTTTAATCATAATCTTAAGAATTAAAAACATCTTTGCTGTTTCTTGATTATATTCCTACTTTTCTTTTTCCTTGCACTCTATTCTATTCTCTTTCTTTAAGTTTTTTAGATTGTATTAGATTTTACTATTCTAGCAAATATTCTTAATAAAAATTATATCTATGTTTGTATGTAGAAAGGGGATGACCTCCAGCCCACCCACCCCTAATGTACCACCAAAATGCAGTGTGCCCTTGGATTGTGGGGTCAAAGGTTGGCTCCTGATTTCAAGTATAATCCAAGTTCTATTTGAAAGCCGTATTCTTTGGTTCCCTTTTAAAGATTCAAATGTTGCTTGAGTCTATGCTGTTTCTCTGGGCACAGTTACACATAACTTCATCCTCACAATGAGTTGCTATGGGAAACCTTGTAAGATGTTGCCAGTGATGCTTTTTTGAGGCCTTACAGCTTCTTAGCCATGTGCTTTGGTAGGCAGATGGGATTTCCTAGATTGGCTGTGGCTTCTTCCAATTTGGTATTGGATCATAGTTTATTGTAAAATTTATTGTTTGACTTTGGTTATTGTTTCCCTAAGCCATTTCCTCTTGGACACAGTTTTGTGTTGTATGCCATTGTGATGGAAGTGCTGTTCTACTTCAAGTGAAGTAAGCAGTAGTCCATTTTAAACTATTATTTCTTCAGGTAAGCTCTTTTCTGAAAAAAAAACATAGCAGCCATAAATTGGATATTTCATCTGTAGTTATTCTTCAGAAAATAATTCTTCAAACTATAGCACCATTATCTTTTCCGGTTTGATTATTCAAAGTTCCCTTAATTCTAAAGCAAAATTATCTCATTGGGCTCTTTGGGAATCCCTATTGGAGATAATAATAATAATAATAATAATAATAATAATAATAATAATAATAATAATAATAATAATAATAATAATAATAATAATAATAATAATAATAATAATAATAATTACTATTACTATTACTATTACTATTATTATTATTATTATTATTATTATTATTATTATTATTATTATTATTATTATTATTATTATTATTATTATTATTATTTATTAAACTTGGATGGAATGGTTGTCTCTCAATTCCAGATTGGTTCTTCAGTGTGCTTCTTCAGTGTGCAGAACACTAGCAATTTCATCTGGAATGAACATGATGCCCATGGGACCTTTGTAGGTCTAGCTGGTATTGCTTACATCTTCCTCAACATTGTAAATGGATAATTTACCTGCCGCTTGTAGATCTATATACTACTAAAACTCTCATTCCAATAACCTTCAGCTGGGCAAAACAGTGCATCATAGGGTAACAATTGTTAACCCAAAATACCTCAAATGGGCTAACTTACAAAATGCATCCAAAATCTGAGACCATGACTCCCATGAATTTGAAATTTGGCAACTTTTATTAAACATTAATACATTAATACAAAATGTCATAAAACACTTTTTGTGCTGATGTTTAACTATGCTATACAGTTTAGCATGGGCTATTTTCAAGACCAATACATCTCTGAATGTATCCCAACTTTTCCAGTGAAGACTGGATATTAGCAGTTCTGTCACTATTGGAGGCATTGAGGAATCCGGTAAGGATGGCCCCGTGGGTGACAGGCTATCTAGTATGATCATAAAAGTTCTAGTATTTGAACATTGCATTACCATCTTTGGATGTAATTGGGTCAAAAGTATATCATTGGCCTTCAAAGCTGCTGTCCATTCTGAAAATGCAGTCACTCTTGAGTGGTTGAAGCTATTTGTGCAATTATATTTTCATCCATATTTTCATATTGCTTGTCAAAATGGCAGATAGAGGGTGAGATAGGCTGTCTGCTATAATATTGTAATTCCCTGGAAGATATTCAGGTAGGAACATAAAGTCAATTAATGTGCGAATCTATTGTGCCATGCTCATGTGAGGTTAAATCCCTCCTTACCATTTATTCTTTATTGATAACTTATAATTATTTTGTAAGTTATAAATAAAGCTATAAACGAGAATTTCTGGTTTACTTAATTCAGGATCATAATCATATACAATTACCAAGAGTTTTATTCTTTCTGAATCCTCCTTCTCTTTCCACTTCTTTTTTTTTCTGCCTTTGTTCTTCATATTTGGCTCTACTTCTAGTATTTTCTCACTGGGAAAAGCTTCTAATTCAAAAACATATTCATAACTGTGGGATACAGCTCTGGCCAAGATGGACTGTCAATCCAAATTCAGTGCATTCACATTAGTTTAATTTTCCAAATATACATACTAATGAAAACAGCATTATTGATGAAAAAAACGGGACTATCATTAGATAAAGAACTTCATTGTTTCCAGAAATACCACAGATCTTTAATAAACGGATCAGAAAAGATCATCAGGATGGTATAATTAAAAAGTAGAGCTATAATGTCTCATACCACACAGGTTGTGCTTCCTACAACCACTCCTGTGCTCGTCCTTATCACCTTGTGTATCAGGATCAGAGATTATGGTTGTATCCTTGTTTTAATTGTTGTATGCTATCTCCTAATGACTTATTCAAAAAAGTGAGGGAGAAATATATTCAGTGAATCTGTTCATTAGACTACCTAATTACTTATTACGCTTTTGTAGGAAAAGAGGCTGTTTCTTAAATTTTCAGTTTTTAACTTTTTGCTATTGTGTATTGATTTCTAAAATCCCTAAAGGATTTCCTTTCCTAAAAGTTGAGTTTCACATCCTGTCTGTTTTAACTTACATTTAGGGTGCATTCTAAACTTTATTCTTTAGTCAGAGATGACATTTTGAAAAGACTATGAATCACAGGTTGATTCTTTTGGCGTATGGACTTCAGCCATAGGTATCATCATGGGAGTCACTGATGCTGGACCTTCTCTAATCAGTAGAAATCTCCATCTTTGGGAATTTTCAGCATGTGCTTCTTGAATACTTTTCCAACTCATATTTCACAATGTTAAAGATTTTACTCTTTTTAATAAATAAAAGCTGTATTTATTGTGTACCATTGCTTATACAGGCAGGATCATCCTGGTTGTGAAACTCAAAGCATTAGAAAACTCTTAAATCTTATCATGAGCATCTTGGTCTAGATGTGTGATTGATTGAATTAATACTTTTGTGGGATAGATTTTGATGCATACCAATCTAACTAACTTAATAAGATAAGCCAAATAGGTTTGACTGGCTGCCTATCAGATTAGCATCTGGAAGTGTCCCGGTTTCCCTAGTAGCACAGCAAGTGTTGTGTTTAAACAGAGTTTGGGGGACTAGGGACAAAACTTAGGGTAATGATCCAAAATGGGCAGGCTCATATTACACATATGGATGTGACTAGTTTCCACACTCCACTCCACTCTGGTTCTTGAATTGGATTTGGGGATTTCCTTCAAGTCTGTTAAAACTCTGTCAGCATATTTAGCTTCTTTGATTATGGTTTGCCTACTTCTTAATGGTGGAACACACTGGTTCTTAGCGAGTGTGGTTGGAAAAAGATGTCGGTGTGTGGAATTCCTGGGAGAATAAAAATGTGCAGAAAATATATAGAAAAAGGTCATGCCGGAGGAATGTAATATGTACTTAAAATGACATTGTGTGTCAAAATGTAACTGACAGAGCTCCTAACATTATCTGCCTGTCAGTCACAGCCCTTGGTTCTACTTTGTTCTTGGCTTGAGCACAACTACACACTCTTGACTACCTTTATACTTTGTAGGTCTGACTAAGCCTGACTAAGAGCCCCTTATTTAACAGTACAATACTTTAATATTCAGGGCCACTGCAATTTAACATTGCTTTGGAAATTACAGACAATGAGGATCGATTTGTGGGTTGAAGGGCCTAACCCAGGCCCATCAGTTTATCTGAATATTTTCTGGAAATCTTTTTCCTTCAAATGGTGAAATGATTGCACACATTGCTTCACTCATAGTATACAGTAAGTCAATTGTTGGCGGAATTATTTATTTGAAGGCGGGGAGTTTCTACCTAGGAGACCTGTCCTGATAGACCATAATATTAGGAACTTAACACTGAAATTACTCTCTTCCTTTCTATTTGACTGTTCCATTTCTTCTCTTAGATTCCCATCCTCCCAAGGGCCTTTCCCTCCTCTTAATTTGCTTTCCTTGTTTTAACCTTCTTCTTTTCTCAAACAGGTTTGGCGATTATGTTGAGTCTCTAATAACTGTGTCTTGTCCTGGTAACTGAAATGTACTTCATTTCGTTAATTGTTTTATTTTCATAGCAATTGATGTGCCTTTTTAAAAAAAAATGGTTTCTAAGCTTGCTTTCTCTAAAAATAAAATAAAAACCAATCACAACCCTTGCCCAAGACTGCTAGTTCCATGTTTTGCTCTATTTTTAATTCTTATTTTCTCCTTCCCCCCCCGCTGCTTTTGCTCTCCCCTTCCCCCCCACTTCTGCCTCTCCTTCCTTCCTTCCTTCCTTCCTTCCTTCCTTCCTTCCTTCCTTCCTTCCTTCCTTCCTTCCTTCCTTCCTTCCTTCCTTCCTTCCTTGCCCATTCTGTCCTTTATGGGCCCTCAGGTTGCGTGCCAAAGTGCGGAGAGCCAGGAACAGGTTGAGACCATTCTGTCTGAAAATGATGCTCTGAGAACCAACCTTGCAGCATTAGAACAGGTACCAGGTTCCATCTTGTGAGCCAAGTGGTTGGAGGGCATAGAAGATGGTGTTGAGGGTGATGAAATTAAAGGGTGTAACTGCATTTTTACAAGGAGGGTATATGTATTACATTTACAGCATAAGTGAGGCTAAATGACCAGCAACAATGGGGGGGAGGGGGTGAAGAATTCCTGTTTATTGCATTTACATTCCTCCCTTCATCCAGTATACCGTGTATGAGAGATGGGCATGCATTTTCAACCTTTCCTATTGAGTTAGATAGGGTAAGAATAGACAAACCATCTTCTAATCTTCATCGATAACTGGGAATTTGAATGTTAGTATCTCCAAGCCTGGTCCGGTATTTTAATTGCTATACCACACTGACTCTGGTTCAAGGAACTTATTCACCTCACTTCATCAGTGCACAACAACACAGCACTTCTCTTGAGCAAGGATGAGTAGCTGTTTAAGCCCAGGGACATACATCTTTTTTGAATGGCTAAGAGTTGCAATGAAAGCGGCAGTAACACTAGACAGGACTGTGTCGTAGACAGATTTGGGACCCAGATTTCTTTTTTCTAGGCTATGGAAGAGTTGGTTTTTGTTTTTGTTTTGTTTTTTTAAAAACTAGGTTAAGCCTATATGAAGCCTACAATTTTTACTTGTTTCCTGCCTTTAAACAACAGGAATTCCACATGCTCTTGGCTTGTCTAAAACAAGAAGCATCTAAGTTCTTGAGGAGAATGCTCTGTTACAGTCAGTTGTGTTGTCCTGCTGTGAAATGGCCTGTGTCATCTTAGAAGAAAGTGATTGAGATTGCATCATATCTCTCTCTCTCTCTCTCTCTCTCTCTCTCCCTCTCTCTCTCTCTCTCTCTCACTCTGTCCTTGGGGAGTAGGAGCTATGATGATGATGAGGCCGATGAAAATATCACAGATGTTAGATTTGTCATTCACGACAGGATAAAATTCCTTTTTCCTAGCTTAAGACATGGACAGGAGATTGTGCCAACAGTCACAACTGCTGTATGAAAATGTGCCATTATTGGCATATTACCTTAGACCTGACACTTCTTCCAACACTTTGATCTAGATCAGCATTCCCAAACTCTAGATGTAAGACATGCTCGTTGGAAATTATGGGAGTTGTACGGTAGATTGGAGAAAGCTGGTTGAAGAGGATGTGGAGAAAAGGTTGTTAGAATATTGTATGATGTCATTGCATGAATGAAAGCAATCTCTGCTTAAGCACCTTTTGGATAATAATTACATTTTAAAGAAAAATGGGCATAAAACCCTTGGAATCTTATGATATTGCAAGAGCTACACTATATTTCATGCTTAAAGTGCTACAGACTTCTTTATCAATTCTTTCCTTTCAGTAGACCAAAAAGCTCAGAGCAATTTCTGATTAGCCAAGTTTTAGTTTTTAAAGGCAAGTTATAAATGATAACATAATTATAAAATCTATAATTTACCTTTTTAAAATGAAACCTGGTTAGTCCGAAATCACTCTGTATTTCTGAATATTTTGATAATCCTATGCGAAACCGATAAAAATGTGCTGGTGCTAAGAATTCTTTTTCGACTACAAATTAGCATAATTTATATCAAATCCCATAGTTCCACATTCTGGAATGTAGACTTAAGGAAAAGGAAAAGGAAAAAAAAATGAAAAAAGGCTAATTTGCACCTCAAAAATATTTAAAAATTCATCTGCATTAAAAACACTTTTCTGTGGGTTTTCATACAGATTAAACTAATGAGGCTTGATACCGAGATAACAATCCTGTCCAAGATTAAGGAGACCAGGAGTCAATGGCAAGGCCTTTCAGTTCTCCCAGTTTCCCATATCCTTCGATTGTTCTGTGGTTAAGAAATGTGTGTGCACCCATTATAATTAATCATAATAATCCCTGTTGTCACTGGAATTTGAAGCTGGTTTGTAAACTTTTAATTAAGCGTGAAATCAGATGATTGTCTGCAATGGGTAACATCAGAAGCATCATTCATTTTTACCCATAGAGTGAACTAAAAATGTTCTTGTGAAACCAAAAGAATAAAAAAAAAATACATGAGAGCTCAGTAGCGTGTGGAAATGTGCTTGGGTATGAGGAGCGGGGGGGGGGGGAGAGAAATCTATGGTTTGTAGTTCTTTTTTAAGGGGGAAAAAAACAACCCACACTGGTGACAGGTTGCTCTTTGGAGGGTAGGCCAGAGTGCCGTGTGACTTTCTGAAACGACCGTTAACTTTTTCCTTCCTCTCTTGCCCTGCTGCATTCTTGCCCTGTAGATCCAGACATCTAAGACTCAAGAAATGAATCTGATGCGAGAACAGGTGGCAGCATTGGGAGATGAGCTGCAGCAGCGTCAGAATGAGAAGGAGGCGTTGGCTGCCCAGTGGGATGACCTCAACACACAGTTGCAGGTGGGCCAAGGCACTAGATCCATACAGGCCCTGTGGTAGCCCCGAGCACCAGGCTGCTGCTTACAAGGCCCAGCCAGCTCTTTGCACGTCCTGTATTTCCTTCCTCCCATCGCCCTTGAGCACACTATGCAAAATGCCCCATTTCGAACCTTTATGGCACGGAGAGAAAGAAGGAGCAGGAAGGTAAATATTAATGGCACGAGAGGATTGTTTTATTACTCCTCACACCCTCTTGCCAGTGATTTCATTTTTTACACTCGCCTTCTGATTATTTGATCCCTTTACCCAGGGGTCCCCATCCCCCGGTCCGTGGACCAGTACCGGGCTGCGGCATGCCAGCAACCGGTCCGCACAAACAAGCAAAGCCCCATCCGCAGGATGCAAGCAGCACACAAAGCCCCGCCCCCTCCGGTCCGCGGAAAAACCTCTCTCCACAGAACCGGTCCCTGGTGCCCAAAAGGTTGGGGGCCTCTGCCTTTACCGATCGCTTCCTCCTACTCTTGTTGCCCTTCCAACTGCTACCTAGGTTCCGGACCCCATTTTGGTGTGTTAGCAAAGTTCTTCCCAATATACCACATACTTTCATTTCAAATGGTATTGGTATTTTAATCCTGAATCTATTTTAAATTTGTCAGTGTGAAAGGAGGCTAGGTAATTCACCCAACCAATTCCCGTTTTCACTCTTACTTTAAAGGGCTTAGCATAGGTGTACAATTGAAGTGGGATGCTCAAAGTGCTTTATGTAGTTGGCTACTATAATCCTTTTGATATTTCAATAATACGGGATGGGGCCAGGGCTGTTTTGTGATTTAAACATTCTCTGTTTAAATGTTTTTGGTGTTGTCTTCTGTCAGAGGCAGTGGACAGCTGATGACCAGGACTGAGGGGACAGTATCAATTGTGAATACGTGCAGATGGCCCCACTCTCTCTGGCCACTTGCAGGCCCATGAATGCAGGGTCATGAAAGGACAGCAAAGGAAACCCCCAATATTCTAAACCCACCCGGGAACAGCTGGTGTCTTGGGGGAAACACCCAAACCACCCAACAGTGAACATATGGTGTCTCGGGGGAAACACCCAAAAGGGAACATACTAGCTACTTCTGCTTTCTTCCTTCTTATCTATAATGTGCCAGCCTTTATCTTATGTGTGTCAGCTTTGCTGGGTGAATTGCTTATGTAATCAGAGTAGGTATAAAAATAAGGCTTTTCTGATATTTGGGGCTTTTGTCTCTTTGTAGAGAAGCCCGTTCTTTGTTCAGCTGAATAAAAATGTAAAGCTTGAAGGCAACTTCTGGTTTCCTGTATTTTTTATTAAGCAAACCTCAGAACCTGCATATCACAGCCTCTGACAAAACCGTGGTGCAGATAAAAGAGTTGTTTTAGAAGATAGGATTTTTCATTATCTTCCCCCTTTATTGTAGGAGTCACTCCGGGGCAATGCTCGTCTTATGGAGCAAGTTCAAGAACTTGGGCAGGAAAAGGAGAGATTATTACAAGAGCTTGATGAAGTAAGGAAGGTAAGCTAGAGTGGAGGTTATACATTGTGGCTCATTCAGACAACTACAATCATGGCTTGACATTTGTATATGAGCAGAAGAATGCCAGACTATGGCCTGCTTCTTTCTCCCTTTCTGCATTGAGGTTTCTAAACTAATTTCATTTGACTTCAAAGCACACTACCATTTGGCAAAAATCCCTTAAATCAGGATGTCAAATAAGGGTTTACGAGTTTCTACTCTGAATTAACTGATTCAGTATTTCGTTTATGAGCAGAAGCTCATAAAATTTGGAGCGAAATAGAATAGAAGAAAGTAAAGGACAAGGAGGAATGGGATAAGGACATTGAAAGAAGAAGAGTAGCTAGGGGAACATTGCAAGATGTTAAAATGGTATCTGCTGGCTAAGAAAACCGTTCCATTTTTGCCTGATTTTCTGACTTTCTCCAGAAAAAGCCCATAGACTTTTGAAATTTCTCAGTGCAACTGTGAAGGCTAGACATTAGTGCTTTGTGTTTTTAAAGAAGCCAAGGATTTTGGTCTCAAAATGCAAATTTTATTTATGCTTCTCAAGATAAACAGCACCTCTGTTATCAACCTTTTAACAAAAACCTTGGACATATTATATGCCTGCACCCCACCTTTATGAGGTTGGTTTTTATAAACTAAACTAAAGTATGGGGTCCTTGGCACTCTTGGTTATTTTCTTGTAGACATTTCACTACCTAGGTAACATCATCAGCGCTAGAAAGAAGTGGGTTTTCCACCAAGGACCTCACAGTTCAACCCTGAGCTACAAATATTCTCTTTTATTGAAACTAAAGTACGGGTAGTCCTCAACGTACGACCACAATTGCGCCCAA
Organism: Azemiops feae; assembly: GCA_023970755.1. NCBI lineage: Eukaryota > Metazoa > Chordata > Lepidosauria > Squamata > Viperidae > Azemiops > Azemiops feae. The sequence goes on along the minus strand of JALGBA010000474.1, from coordinate 1,105,159 downwards.
AATTCATGTTGCTAAGTGAGACATTTATTAACTGAATTTTGCCCATTTTACAACCTTTCTTACCCCACTTGTTAAGTGAATCACTGCAGGTATTAAGTTAGTAACATGGCTGTTAAGTGAATGTGGCTTCCCCATTGACGTTGCTTGCCATAGGGTCGCAAAAGGGGATCACATGACACTAGGGACGCTGCAACCGTCATAAATATGAGTCAGTTGCCAAGTATCAGAATTTTGATCATTCGACCATGGGGATGCTGCAGTGGTCTTAAGTGTGAAAAACGGTGGTTAGACACTTTTTCAGCACTGTTGTAACTTCAAACAGTCACCGAATGAACTGTTGTAAGTCGAGGACTGCCTGTATACTTGGTCTTATGCTCGGGGGCATAGAGGGATGAGGAATTTTGTATCCGAATCCTTATTGCCAGGACTTCCCTGTTATATTGGAAGTGGGATGTAGTGCTGTGCATGTGCTTTCCAGACAGCAGAGAAACGCAAGGCCATGCTAGATGAGATGGCCATTGAGACCCAGCAAGAAAAGGGGCGCCACAAGGAAGAGCTCGGTAACCTCCGTCTGCAGCACGAGAAAGAGATGCTGGCTGTGAGGGCGCGCTATGAGCGGGAGCTGCGGGAGCTGCACGAGCACAAGAAACGGCAAGAGGACGAGCTGCGTGGCCAGCTCAAGGAGGAGAAGGTATGAGTTCAAGGCACCAGGGGCAGGGTCTGTGATCTCACTGCAGCCGGGTGGGTGTGACCGGGTAGGCATGGCCATCTGAGTGCTGCCAGGTGGGCATGGGTGAGTGGGAGTGGCCTAATCCTTTGCGTCGACCTGCCCATGCCCACCCATCCATGCTCACCTGGTGGCACTCAGATGGCCACGCCTTCCTGGTCATGCCCACCTGGCTGCAGTGAGTCGTCCCATTCCCCCAGGGGCACATTCAAGGCTTAAGGATCAGAAATTTGATCTGACTTCCTGCCTTTCTCAGTAAAGTTGAGCATTTCAAGACACATTCTCCAAGGGAGGAAGAACTTCCTAACTTTAGGAGAAGGAGCAAGCAGCAAAGATTGTCTAAAATTGATCAGCTATAAATTCTAGGTAAGCTGTTGCCTAGGTTACAACTGTTAACATGCACAATATGTTGGGGCCAAGAAAGGAAATCACTGGTAAGGCTTTGCTAGGAAGGATCACCAAGGGAGCTTTGGATCTCACACTAAAATAGTGAAATTGTGTTATGTTCGGGGGGGGGGGTGTTCCCATGGGACAAAGGACACCCTAGGTGTCTTTCCTTTCCTTTCCTTTTTGAATTGTCTGCAGTCTTTTCCTTCCTCTTCTTCATTAGGCTCGTAGCCAAGAACTGGAATCCATGCAACAAACTGTGGAGGAGCTACGGCTCCAGATCCAGTCCATGGATGGCACCAAGGGCTGGTTCGAACGGCGGCTTAAAGAGGCAGAGGTACTGATTTGGAAGAGATACGGAGTAGTAACTCCTTCCAGTTGTAGAAATCAGTTTTTGTGTATCTATTGATTCAATTTTACATCTCAGTATTGGGTCATAAATTAGAAATCGGCGTTCTCTGGATGGACCAGTCAGGTTCCCTTCTAGTCTTTTATTGAGCATCTGATTTTTGTCCTCTTCCCTAGGAGTCGATAGAGAAGCACCAGCAGGAACACATGGAAGCCCTGAGAATCTACAAAGAGCAGCATGCAGCTGATTTACAGGTATTGGGGGGCTGCGAATTGTCTATTCCTCCCCAGACATGAGAAATGACAGAGATTTATTTGCTTCCATGCTGTCTGGCAAAACAATGCCAATTTCTCAGTTAAGAGGTTTTGTCTGCTTCTGCCATTTAGGTGTGACTTATTGCACCAAATCGGTTGATACGGTGCTGATGTGAAGATCAGCCTGCTTTCATCTACAGTGGACTGGCTGCTAGGTCTAATGAATTTCTGGTCCCTTCCAGACATGGTTAATGTAAGACATGGCTAGGGGATCTGTAGCCCTCAGTGCTGGTGATCTTCCATTCCCAGCGGTCTGATGTGAGACTGATGTGAGGGATTCTGGGCATTGTAATCCATAAAATCTGGAGGGCCACAGGTTCTCCACACGTACAATTCTAAAAAATATGGCACGGCGCTTTTCTGAAATGCTCAAGAAGAACCTCTTTCATGAATGTGAATGAGTGACTTTTTCTGAAAACTTTTTACACTAGTTTTTATCACATTGGATTCCTGATTAAGTTTACAACTATAGTCAGAAAACATTAAAAGAGCAACATTAAAAGGTACATAATATGCCTACGTGTTTAAATAAAAAGTTTTTTGCTTGAGAGCACTGATTTTAGATAGACTTTTTTGGGGGAGAAATTCCATAACTGGATTGCTGGAGGCAGAAGTGTTATCTTTGTCCTTGATATCAACCTCTCCTTTGATTAGTCACTGAGAGAAAGGCTGGAAAGTGACAAAACTGCTCAAGACTTTCACGGTAAACTCAAGTGCAAACACTTTGTCATTGAAACCTTTTTAAAATAGGCAGGATGTGAGCATTTATCTGTTAACTGTATCTTATATTCCAACCTGGCTAAGGTTGGACCCCTCTGGGACTAGGCTTGAGCAGATATCAGAAGAATGAGGAAATGTCCTTATTTAAAGTAAGATTTGTACTGGGAAATCTCTGGCAGATGTCCTGATCATCCTTGGAGAGGCAAGTATCATCGAGGAAAAAAAGGCCTTCTGAGTTGCTGCTCCCTGCTGTCTTCTCTTGTTCAAGCTTTTCAAATTAATAAAATAGCCATAGTAACTATTTAAATGCAGCTTTTCCAGCTAGTCTTGTCTTCGGCTTTCTCTTTAATTAACACAGGCATTCCAGAGGTAGCTGGTGGCAAAACACCCAAGGGCATTTGAAATAATATTGCTGAGGTGGAATTTTCATCTACTTTTTATTGGTGTTTGATTTGTATGGTCTGCTGCAGAGTTCCCCAAACTTTTCAGCTTTGTGGACTGGCGGGGGGGGGGGGGGGAGAGGGAATGGTTCTGCGTGTGCATTGGGCAAGAGCGCATTCAGGTGAGTGGGGATGCGCACGTGAGCTCACCCGCCACTTCTGGGGCCTGGTTCCGAATGGCTCAAGGCTCAGTAGAGGGCCATAGCCCAGGGGTTGGGGACCCCTGATCTACAGTGGAATGGTTAGGCAGGTTAATATCAGCCTTCCTCAGGCATGCTTAGTACTACAGTCCCCAAGATTCCCAGCCAGCACATAGCCATTGGCAAAGGCAGTGAATCACCTATAATTTAAAGGGGACTTTGTAGCTCACCTTAGCCTTGAGTGTTACATTTGTGGTGCTGATTCTCCCATCTACCAGCACCAACCTCACATTATGGAGTCTTTTGGTCCCAGAGAGGTGCTACTTGACAAATTGAAATCTGTTTAGCTATTGTCTGTTTCCCCACTATGATCCCTGAACTTCTCCACATGTTTATGGCGGCAAGGGGTGGAGATGGGAAGGGAAGATAACCAGGACTGTTTTAATAAAAATCATGCCATGCTCAACAAACATCCATCAGAGTTCCTTAAAGAATCCCTGAAGCGTCTTTGGATGATAAATGCAGGCTGTTGGCCTGAAAATGTAGATTGAGATGCCATGTCCAGCCACTCTTAAGATTTAACAGTTCTTGCTGTTGAACTGGATGGGATATTTGCAGCTAATGTGCAGAGCAGCGGATCAGAGCCCTTGGAGAGGAGAATTATTGAGACGGTGGCTATAGAAATGGAAGGAAGGAAGGAAGGAAGGAAGGAAGGAAGGAAGGAAGGAAGGAAGGAAGGAAGGAAGGAAGGAAGGAAGGAAGGAAGGAAGGAGCAATATGTCAACCATCCCTTCTCTTTCTTTACGCTTTTCCTATTTTCTCCATTGCTGCCTCTTGGGCTCCTTTCACATGTTAGCTGCTTTTTCCTGCAGTGATGAAGAGTAGCTACACAGTAGATTTTAGCCATGCAGTTTGTGCTTTTTCCCTGAACATGTCTTTCTCAGCCAATGGCGTTTTCTACGTAAGAGGAGTAATAGGGGAATCTTATTCTGCCTTTTAACTATCTTACCCCTGCCTCTCCTGCTCCAACTGGGTTGTTTCCTCTGCAGTTAAAAGACCAAGAGGTGGAAGCAACTAAGGAGAAACTGCGAGAGATTGAAAGAGCCAGGAATGAGCACATGGACACAGTCAACCGGCTGAAGCAGGTGTGTATGCACCGAGCCTGCCAGCTTCCTCCTGGAACCGGTGCTTGGCAGGGCGCACTTCCTTCGACCGTCTGTTCCCTCTCTTCCTGCCAGGACTTGCCCACCTGCTGAATTATGTCTCCTCCTCCAATGTGGTTGCAGTACACTGGCACGGGTAGACAGATGGTGCTGCTGTCCCACTCCAATTCACGTATTCAAACTAAGGTTTTTGCGGTGGGTTCTTGGAGCGTTAAGAACACAGGCTTCCAAACAATGCCATTCCTGGTTGGGTTAGAAAGAAACTAATCACTACTACATCTGAGCGTAGAACTTCTCATCGTACTCAAGAGAATGATTGAATCATAGAACGTAAGGATTGGAAGGGATCTTGGAGATCATCTAAAGTTAACCACCCCTCCTCCTGGTGCAGGAATTCACTATTTCAGCAGTGTGTACAATCAGCACAATCTGGTGCCAAAAGAAAAATGGGGGGAGGGAAAGAAATATATTTTGACACTAGGCAAGCTTTCTTTAGGCTTGGGAGGGTAGAAGCAAGTTCTCTACAGATTGCCCTTTTTTAGTTTCTGGATGTGACCAGTGGGGCTCTTCCTTGCTGGGAGAGCAAAAAAGCTGCTTTCCTGTAGCTAATGGCAGATGTCAAGCGTGTGAGTGCGCTGGCCTTTAGTTCAATAATCCCAATGCAACTATTCAGGCATCCCCGTATCCCAGTTTAGAGAATAGGATTGTTGTCAGCCCTTCAAGGTAGGCTAGGTCAGGAAACAGACACCACAAGAAACATTAGAACTCTCGTTTATTAATATGGGCTGGAATAACAAAATCTTGAAAGCCCGATGACATTTCTCTTTCCTTCCGTCTTATGCCAAAGAAAATCAAATTGGGGCAATTTGGTTGTTTCTTTCTCAACCAATCAAATTTATTACAGACCTAAGCCAGATGCAAACAAAACACCTAATAATAGAAATAATACATTTTTCCATATATGTGTATAATGTCATGGTTCCGACAGACAGAGATGAGAATAAAAAAATGGCTGCAGCCATGCTCGTTGTAGAGTTGACATATAGTAGAAGAACATTAAGTACACGAAGTCCACGACTTACAACAGTTCGTTTAGTGACCAAAGTTACGACGGCACTGGAAAAAAATGACTTATGACCATTTTTCACACAACCATTGCAGCTTCCTCATGGCCACATGATCAAAATTCAGATGGTTAGCAACTGGTTCATATTTATGATGGTTGCAGTGTCCCGGGGCCATGTGTTCCCCTTTTGCGACCTTCTGACAAGCAAAGTCAATGGGGAAGCCAGATTCGCTTAACAGCCGTGTTCCTAACTTAACACCTGCAGTGATTCACTGAACAACTGTGGCAAAATTGTAAAATGGGTAAAATTCACTTAAACAAATGTCTCACTTAGCAACAGAAATGTGGGGCTCCATTGTGGCCATAAGTCAAGGACTACCCGTATAGTAAAATCTAAAAATAAGAACAAAGATACTAAAATAAATCCAAATAAAATACTATTATAAGAAATTCCAATAATGGCACAGTGTATCATACAAATAGTGGCACAGAGAGAAGTTGTGAAGTTATTTTTGAGTCCTTGCCAAAAGTAGTAACATTATATAGAAATGAGTTTTTTTTCTCATGTTTTCTTGTGTTCCCAGGCTGAGCTCCAGCTTTGTTAAGTCACCACACACTTCTCAAAAGTCATCTCTTTGCTTTTCTATGATTTGTGATTGTACTCTTTTTGTGGTAGATGGGCTAATTGGGATTGGAGATAAAGCTAGGGGAAGTAGATTTGGTGCATTTTTTTTCTTTCATAGTATGACATTTTCAAAGTAGTAGAAACTCTGCTTCTATCCCACCCCTGGAGTATGAAGGTGAGAAAGAGATCCCATCACTTGCAGCTCAGCAGTCCTACTTTGCAAAGAGGGGCCATTGTAAAAATGAGATGAACGGAGAAAGAAATCATGAGCTGTGTTGCTGCTAACCACGTGTGATAGAGATATCATTTTGATTTATGAAGTGAACAGTTATGTCTCTTTGGCAGGAAGTGAAGGACACAGTAGATGGGCAACGGATCCTGGAGAAGAAAGGGAGTGCAGCAGTAAGTTGGAAGGATTCTCCATGGAAATTGGGCGGGGGTATAGGAGTGTGCACATCATACCGTCTGGCTGGTTGAGCTATTGTGACCTCAGCTTGCTGTTCTTTGATTTTCTCTATTAACCTCTGAGATGATTTTATCAGGGAGCTAGGACAGTTTTTGTCTCTGTTCCATCCCCTTTGTGAAGCCTGAAGGAAATGTGAAGTTGAGAATTGCTGGCAAACTATAAGACAAGACTGCTAAATTCCAGTCTACCATCACCAGTTAAAAAAAAGGTTGGAAACATCAAGCCATGTGAAGCTGGCAGAATTGGCAAACAAGAACCATTTGGTTTTCTGGACAGATTTTTATTGTTACTTGGGTAATGGAACAAACACTCAACTGATAAAGTCCCTTCACCTTAAATGCATTAAATTACAATGGAGTCACGCCCACTTCTCTTACTCCACTGGTCTGGCTTCTCTCCTCACTGTTGCTGGTTATTTAAGCAACCAGAAAGAATAGTGTGAGTTGCTTGAATAAAGATTATTCCAGAAGTTGGAGATGCTCCACTTGATGGACGGTATCCTCATGGAAAACCTCTTCCTTCCATCCTGAGAAATTAGCCTCGCTGCTCAGATGCTAAGCTATCGGTACATGCCAACAACTGCAGATTGCTAAATTGTGCAGATGTCTAGCCAATGCCTAATTCCAAGGTCTTCAAAACTGCCTTTGTTTTACTTTCTGATCTTAATTGTAGTGTTGTGATTCCAAGATTTCCTCATGTCCGTCCACGTGAATGTACTACCTACAGAAATTAAAATGACACATTGGTTGTAATCCAATACTAATGAAAGAGAAGTACAGTAGATCTTAGTGATCACTCATGCAGTGGCAGTTCAGAGTTACAATGCAGTGACACTGAACAAGGGGCCTTATGGCCATTCCTCAGAGTTCTTGTTGTGCCCCCACAGTCATGTGATCACAATTTGTGCATTTGGTAACTGATGCAATCTTCACTACTGGCTTCCGACAAGCAAAATCAGTGGGGAAGCTGACAGGAAGTCACAAGTCACGGCCATGTGATATTGCGCTTAATGACCATGCACAATTCACTTCATGACTGCAACCGGCACTGCCAGAACTACTATTGTAAGTCGGCATGGTCACATGATTTTACACTTTTTGACCGTGTCGCTTAGCGACAGAGTGCCTGGCCCCAATTACGTTAGTTAACTTCCTATATTATGCATGTGCTGAATAGCAAGTTTGCTTGTTTATCTTGTGCAAAGAGAACTAAACTGGGGGTGGGACAGCCAGTGGTGGGACTAAGCATCAGTGAATCCAGCTTTGATTTCCTCCACATCTCTCTTTTCCCCACAAACAGTTGAAGGACCTCAAAAGACAGCTTCATCTGGAAAGGAAGCGAGCAGATAAACTTCAGGAGCGCCTGCAGGAGATCTTGACCAACAGCAAGAGTAGGACAGGTAAGAGGCGACCATCATGGCTGTGAGGAGAGAGGGGACAACGGCTTTGTGCATATAGGAGTTTGGGTATTTTTCCCTCTCCACTTTATACAGTGTTGTAATTCAGCTGGTGGCCCAGCCTTGAATGCAATCATTGGGGCCACTAATTCTCAAAATGCAAAGATGGCTTCTTATTCTGAATTTTGGTATCGGAAAGTATCTTTGTGTCTGAGTAACTTCAACCCCTTGTCCAGAATCCCTTTAGTACTGAGCAGTTTTAGTGGGTTTACATTTTGCTCGTTTAAGTAATATTCCTACTTTAAGTCATGTTGCCTTCAAAACAAAACTCAACGACCTTAAAAGCATTCTTTTTTGTTTCATCAGGATGACTAATTCAGCATGTTTTTTTTCCAAATGTATTTTGGGAACTTTAGAAATTTGCTTTGAAAGACACATTTACACGTACACCTCTGTTGGAGCTTAGACTTTTGTGGTAAAGGCAGCCAAGTGCCAGCATTTCTCTACTTTTGCCTCCCTGTGGAGAAAGAGCAGGCACAATGATCCATTTGCAGCTGTTACAGTATGAGTTGTGCAATGGTTTGCCAATAAAATTGCTCATATATGCAAAAATCTGAGCTCTACCTGGGCATAACAGGAAAAGTTGATTGCATAAGATTCTATAATGCTATCAGATTCATTTTTGGCTTCTAGACTCTAAGGGAAGGAGGTAGGATGTGCTGTGGGATGAGATCCACCACTTCTGGGGGGAACTCCAGCTCTACTAGTTGGGTTCAGGAGATGGTCAGCACCTCACTAGGAGAAGGGGTGGTACCAGTTGCTTTAGAGGTGCAATATATTTCTTGTTAAAGGAGACTTTCCTGGATCCAAGCATTGGACAGCTTCCACTGCATCTCCAACCTTCCCTTTTGTAGGAAGGATGTAGAGGAGGCATCAGCTGCAGAATTCAAGTAGATTATCTTGACCCCTTTTTTTAGTCTGGATTTAGGCCTGGAAACAGAATGGAAAATGTAACAGGTTATTCTGATGAATGGCTTTTGTTGGCTTTGTTAGGTAAGAAGAATGCATCCCTCTTGGTTCTTTTAGCATTTAGTACCAGTGACCACGATATACTTCTGAATTATCTGCAAGGACCAGAGAAGGGGAGGCTCTGTATGGTGTTTCTGCTCTTTCCTGGGTGGGTGTTTCCAATCAGTAGAGAAAGAGAAGCTGGCTAGCTGGTTGCTTCCTTGTTGGGTGCTGCAATATTTGCTCTTCTTTCTTCTAATTTTGGAAATCTTAATGATTTCATGTAAATTTTAAAAAGCAGATGAGAGAACATCTGGGGTGGTCTATTAATATGCTGCTGATTCCTCAGTTTTATATGTATATACAGTATATCCACCTCAGACAAAGCAGGAAATATGGTGGAGTTCTTGACCGTGGTGCAGATCTGAATGGGATGAAACAAACAGAATTCTGGCACAACAGAAGACTATTTATTTTTTTAAAATTTTGACTCTAGTTAGCTCCTGTTATTATTCTGAGTTGTACTCAGCAGGTCCATGGCTTGAGGATTTTCCTGGATTCTTAGCTATTGTTAGACTAGACCTGCAGTTAAAAACAGGTGTACAGGTTGTGGCCCTAATTGGAGCAGGAGATGTTCTTATTTTTCCATAAATGCTTTTTCCAACAATGTAGAGAAGACAGTTGTTTTGTTTGACAGGTAAAAGGAAAAAATCCCGACAGATCTCCTGCACAGCATTTAAAAGCCTACCAGATGTTCTGATTTATCCCCTGCCCACCTGTAGCTCTGAGCCTCCCTGAAAGAGTGTCCAAGTGTGTAGATTTCTATCAGCATCTGTTATAACATCATTTTTAAGACGTGAATTTAATCCTGGGAACAAATGAAATATTTGAAGCAAAATACACATCTATTTCCAGAACTTGCACTGGTAGCAGTTTTGAGAACTCCTAGATCAGCACTGTCACGAGCATAAGCTGTATTCCAGGAGGGGGAAATGATGCTGTCTCCAATTTCCAGACACCACAGGAATAGGAATCCAGCTGTCCAGCTTGTATAGTGGTCAATCAGACACCTGGCTGTCCCAGCTGTGTGTGGTCTGGAGGGAGGGGAAATTGCTCCCAGGGAAGTAAGCATTAAAACATTAGATCAGCTCAGTGAGTCTTCTGGGAAGAGAGAGAATGCTGGGAAGTGCAATTATTGTATCTGTCTGTGTTGAACTCTTTTGAATGGGGAAAGAGGAGAAGATGAATTAGGATTGGAGCAGAGCCGGGCTGCCTAGTCAGGATGGCAGATGAAGTAGAATGAACAAAGGTGGGGAAAAGGCTTTTTTTTAAGGGTAGCTCTGGGTTTGGGCATCTTTGCCCACTGGTAATATATGAAGGACATAGTTAGGTTGCAAAACTAGGGAAATCCACCTCAGTGAAACGTATTGAGAGCTCTGGAGAAGGTGCCATCAAATATGGCCCAGAAGCCATGCTCCTTGACTCCTTTGCCAGTGGATAAAATGAGGATGTTTAAATCATAACCTGCTAAACTGCTGTCTGAGTCTAGTTATCTCCAAAGTGTTCCTCTTGCCCTTTATTGCTTTACAAACTTGTGTCTCCTGTACTGCATGTACAAGGCCACATTCATGAACTGAGTTATTTATGTGCACTAGGGCCCTCTTGCTGTTGCTGAATTTTGCTATTTCCCATGCTTATTGGTCCCGCTGCTTATACTTATGAAACAGTTGGAGGAATATTGGTGCCAATCTTGTCATTAATCACAACCATGCCTTGAGTGGGAAAGATGGTAAAATGTTTTCAGCACACATTGATCTTGGAACTGTGATGTCTGATTTTTATAGGCACAATCCATCCATTCTAAGCTTCTCTGCCCTCAGCTTTACAAAAGGGATTGCTAGTTGCCTAAAACAGCCTGTATATTTCTCCCTCTTTAAAGTAAGGCTGAAGCAAACAGTTTTCCTGAACCCCAGGCAACCTACAAACTGCTTTTTTATCTTGCTGCTTTGCTCCAGGGCCCCTGGTACAAGAAAGATTTTCTTAATTTTCTGGGTCTCTTTGTTGTTCCTGTGCAAAGCAGAAAATGTGCAAAGCAGACCTGTTTTCCAGTATAAAATTGACTTTTTCTCTCTTTCTTCCTTTGTCAAAAGAATAGTGACCTCCAGCTTAGCCTATTGCTAAAAGAAAAGATTAGACTGTGGAGAAAGACAGGCCTCTGCAGCATCAATAACCAAGAATGGTACTTGAATGAACATGTAGTTTGAGGCCTGGGTCAGAATTAGGGAGATGCCTATGGTTCTCTACTTCAGGCTGCCAGCACTGAAGAGGTCTCTTATTTTTCTGATTGAATTAAAAATTAAACATCCAGGCTGAGCAGCTGCTGTGTTTGCTGTAGGATCTTTCACTTCCTACGCAGCCAGCACTCCTTTTGAGAAGCTCTTGAAGTTGTGTTGGGTGGTTGGACAACTGCTAAAAATCCCATTTCTGGCATCAGAGGATGGTCTAGAAACATGAGGTGCAGAGAGTTTGTGAAACAATGCAGTATCAACCTGGTTGGTGGTCTAGATGGGAAGCCACCGTGCCCTTCATTGTAATAGGATATCTGTCTCTACAGGCAGATGTAGATGTCAGTGGATCTCTTCTTTAATTTATAATCTTTAGTTCTCTCTGGTTGGCTCTAATATCCAATCTTCAAAATCTCTTCTTATCATGTTTTTTTTCTAATCCACAACATTTTCCCATGGGGAAAATTTCTTACACTTAGATTCAAAATCTTCATATGTTTTAGATAGGATTTTGAATAAGCTGCAGAAAGGAGTCTTATAATTAATTTCAAAATCTTATTTCCAACCCATCTGGCTTCTTAGTCTGTTGATAAATTTCCACAGTCAATATTCTAATAACCTTTTGCTGTTTATTTCAGAACATATTTTTTTAAATTCTTAAATTTACATGAAACCTCTTTCACCAAGGATTGAAGATGTGTGATGAAACGTATTGTTCTGAAGGTTCTTAACATTCAAAAAACATTTCCTGAAGTGATTAAGAAAAGAAATGGGCAAACCCAGTGTTTGTTTGAATGCTCAGTACTGCAAATGTGACTTTTCTTTGGCTCCCAGAGCTCCAAAACCTGCTGCAGACCACTGTTTTATGGTCTTCTTGAAAGAGATCCTGTGTGGAGTGCTTATAGGTGATCCCAGGTCCTTCCCTTTGTCCAGAGAGGAATTCTGTGGCACTGATTCCCCCAAGTCCTTGTTCTGCTGTGGTTATCAGTTTTGTAATGAGGCCTTTAAGAGAAGCCATTATATTCCTCTTTATACTGTAAAAGAAATCCGGCTTACCTGAAGCTATCTCAGAAAAGCCTGGTAAAAGGATAGAATTGGATCAGGGCCATCATAACTCTCATTCTTTATCACTGTAAAGAGTAATCTGGATCTGCTGCTGAGTTCTGTTTCTGCTGTTGTCTTTCTGTTACTGTATGTCAGGGGTCTTCAAACTTGGCCCTTTTATGACTTGTGGACTTCAACTCCCAGAATTCCTCAGCCAGTATATGCTGGCTGAGGAATTCTGGGAGTTGAAGTCCACAAATCATAAAAGGGCCAAGTTTGAAGACCCCTGCTGTATGTGCTTGTATGCCTTTATTTCTGCAAAGAGATCATACTGGCTGGGGCTGATGAGAACACTTAGAAAACACTAGTTTGAAGAATCTTAAGTCAAGAAGTCTTAAAACAGAATAGGTAGCAGCTGTTGCAGATTTTCCCCTTTTTAGGTCTCCTTGGTAGCCTGTATTAACCTTGTTTATCTTACCTTTTGGAAGCTTGGTCCTTGTTTTCTGCTAAAACCACCGTTTTCAAAAGCAAAAGAAAGCTAGCTCAGTTGTTTCAGTGGATTGGTGATGCACCAGATGGTCTGTATTGGAAGCTATATTCTGCAATCTGCTTTTTTAAAAGTGTCCCTTGCCTTTTCGGTTTATGTAAGTGTGTAATTTTCTGAAGTAGATTCACATTCTTGGGTTTTTCCTGATTTCAAAATGGCAATCTTTTTTTTTTCCTTTTTATGTGCATAACACTCTTGTATGATGGATAAGATGGGTTACACTATGACATAGCAGGTTGATTTGCACAATACATTCACTGTACAATGTGCTAGTGTCCCCCCCCCATACCATCTGCCTCCTCTGAGGAAAATTGGAGAAGCAAGTTTGCAAACTCCCTAACCATAGTAGTCTGATTAAGCTTGATACCCAAATGCAGGATGCATGCTGGTTACAGTCACTGCACTTCCCATAGTTCCCCCATGATTTGTGGTAAGTTGGTTTATGGTTTTAAAGAATGGTGGAAATTATCACTCGCCTGCCTTGGAATAATACAGTTAGCCAGAGGCTGACAATCTGAAACATGGTGCCCCGAGGCTTGTAGGCTCACCCAAGTAATTTAACAGGTATCTTTAATTTTTTAAATCAGAATTGTGATAGGCAAAAGCCAAGCAACAGCTGCCAACTTTATTTGGGTTTTCAGAAATATTCTGGGCCCCATAGAGATCCCAGATATATTATAGAAAACAAAATTAAATAATATTGGTGGTTTGGTTCAAGACAGCAAGACAACCTAGCCAGACAGAGCTAAACTGGGGGCTGTCAAGTCAAGAACAGAGAGGCCATGTGAGGCAATAGTGAAAGGGTTGAGCTAGGAGCATGGAGTCTGGGTTCTATTCCACTCTCCACCACCACGGATGATAACTGGGCGATTTTGGGCCACTCATTCTCTCTTAGACTAGTGAACCTCACAGACTGCTGTTCTGGTGAAAAATAGGAAGAGGAACTGCTATTCCGGAGCTGCCTTGAGCTCCTGAATGAAAGGCAAGATGTATATCTAGTTAACAAATAAGCATTCTGAGAGGAGAAAGGAAGTAGTAAATCTCACTTGTTTGCTGTCTGGTCAGTTGTGTCTTGTGATGAGCTATGTACACTATAGCAGTTTCCTTGTGAATGCACAACTGTCTCCCTCCCTCGGCAGTTGTTTTATGAAAGAGCATGCAACATCTCCTCAAATTTCAAAGGTATCCATTGGACACTCCCAAGCTACTCCACTTGTCAATGGATTGAAAATGCTGTTGGTAATGGGAGGAGCCTGAAGACACCAGACTGTTAGTAGCATGCTTGTTGCTTTGTTACTTTATGCTGAAGAGGTGGCTAATGGCTGCGTTTGGACCTCAGAATAAATTTAATATCCCATCCAGGTCCATTTACTCCTCTGCTTTTGTATTTACTTGAATAATGAGCTACGCTTAACTTTGCTTTCTCAACCTATGGATTGAGATTCTTCCTGCTTTCAAGCAAATCCTACATAAGATTAATCACAAATTGCCCATTTCGGGCAATGTGACAACCGTAGTTAGTCTAAAAGAAAAATGGAAGCTATTGAATTTCTCCTCACAACTTCCCCAGTTGAGGAGCAGCACCTAAATTTAATCAGGAGCGAGGCTCAGTTCCCATCTAAGACCTCTTGATATCCTCTGAATATGTTGGAGAATAACCTCCAGAATTATCAGTTATGAGAATTCTGTGGTTTGTTGTCTCATACGTCTGCAAACTCTAAATCAGAGTTTATTGTGAAGGCAGGTAGTTCAAAAATATCTAGCCCCCCTCCCCCCATAACTGAATGGAAATTGCTTTTGGATTCTAGTCATTTTCAAAAGAAGGTGGGTTAAACTAGATGCATGTCAGGTTGGCTTTAACTATATTCAGATCATGATTGTAAACTGATCAAAGAGAGAAGCAACCTGGAATTAAGGAGAAACTTCCTGACAGTGAGGACAATCAACCAATGGAACAGCTTACCCCCAGAAATCGTGGACGCTCCATCACTGGAGATTTTTAAGAAGAGACTAGACATTCACCTGTCTGATATGGTATAGGTTCTCCTGCTTGAGCAGGGGGCTGGACTAGAAGACCTCCAAGGTCCCTTCCAGATTCTATTCTATTCTATTCTATTCTATTCTATTCTATTCTATTCTATTCTATTCTATTCTATTCTATTCTATTCTATTCTATTCTATTCTATTCTATTCTATTCTATTCTGTAACACATTAGTACGTTAAGGATTCCTCATTTTAAAATAATCTCACTTTTCCTTACGCACATCATCCCTGCATGATGGTACATCATATGATGGTACATGATCATCTCTCTTGAAATATTTTTTGTTGATCTGCTCATCTAGATGTACCAGAGTAACAATTTTTTAAAAAAAATTATAAAGATTCCAAATGAGACTGCCTGGTTTTTTTTGTTTTTTTATTATTACTTTACATTTTACTTTACACTTTATTTTACTTTACTTTTAAAAAAAGAAGTGTAAATTGAAAGCTTTAAAGTAGAACATTCAACACATACACAAACTGAGACTGGGAACAAAGAATGTGCCGTGTTCATACAAAAAGTAATTTAGACCTTGCAGTCAAAGCTTCTGAAGGTTTTGGGCTGAGTTACTTCTCTATGCTTTTCCTCCATTCACAACTCTCTTTAGCAGCTTTTGCATTAGACACAAGCTATCTTAATGCTAGCCTTAAGCACCATTAATGCTAACCTGTGCCCACTAATTCCTGCATGACATATTTAAGAAAACAGCATCCTGGCTTGTATGAACTATGATTTAGGCCAGTAGAGGGAGTCTGAAGACTTTATGGGGGTTGTGGAAGCATGAGGCCCAAAAGCTGTTGTTACCCTTTGCCTGTGTTAGCCCTGCAAGATAGTCCACCCAAGAAGCACATCTAGGAGTGCTAGCTTTGTCTTTATTGTAAGGTTACATTAACAGAATCTTGTAAGACTGGAAGTGTTTCTCCTCTCCTTTCTTTTTACTATTTGGAAAACTAGGGAAGGCCCTTCTGAAATTCTTCTCAAAGCCATCCTCCACTTCTGTAGGCAGAGACATCTTTTATATGCCAGTTGTTCAGTCTGTGGCTCTCCATTCTGTCTCCCAAAGTGGTTCCCACATACTATCACAACCCCCTAGTCAGGATTGTGCATATTCCTTGTTTGGTCTAGAAGACTCTCACTGTTTCTTGGCCACATGTGATAACTGACGCTGCAGAGTGAGGATTTGCTATGCTCAAGGTTAGTTTGTTAATTCTCTGAGGAAGATGTGACATCAGATGAGATCAGAGTTAAGGTCAAAGTGATTAGAAGAGAGGAATTTAAATGCAATTGCTGAAGCAAATCCTTCTAAAAATGGGCAATGTCTCATTGCTTCTGCCTACATCTTTTTCAGAGCATTTGCTATAATGTTGACTGTGTGAAAAAACAGAATCATATTTCTTACATGTCCACAAACTATTCTATCCATCTGCTAGTTCTCTTTCAAAGCCTGGAAAAATGAAAAAGCCATGATGACAATTTAATCAGAGTTGAAGGTAGTTGACCTCTGAAGAAGCAATGGCCCATTGAAGATGGCTCCATTACAAAACTGATAACCACAGCAGAACAAGGACTTGGGGAAATCAGTGCCACAGAATTCCTCTCTGGACAAAGGGAAGGACATGGGATCACCTATAAGCACTCCACACAGGATCTCTTTCAAGAAGACCATAAAACAGTGGTCTGCAGCAGGTTTCGGAGCTCTGGGAGCCAAAGAAAAGTCAAATTTGCAGTACAGAGCATTCAAACAAACACTGGGTTTGCCAATTTCCTTTCTTAATCACTTCAGGAAATGTTTTTTGAATGTTAAGAACCTTCAGAACGATACGTTTCATCACACATCTTCAATCCTTGGTGAAAGAGGTTTCATGTAAATTTAAGAATTTAAAAAAATATGTTCTGAAATAAACAGCAAAAGGTTATTAGAATATTGACTGTGGAAATTTATCAACAAAGAAGCCAGATGGGTTGGAAATAAGATTTTGAAATTAATTATAAGACTCCTTTCTGCAGCTTATTCAAAATCCTATCTAAAACATATGAAGATTTTGAATCTAAGTGTAAGAAATTTTCCCATGGGAAAATGTTGTGGATTAGAAAAAAAAACATGATAAGAGATTTTGAAGATTGGATATTAGAGCCAACCAGAGAGAACTGAAGATTATAAATTAAAGGAGAAGAGATCCACTGATACAGAATGGAGGAAAGTATTTTAATTTTGGAAAAATTCAAGGATATTTGCTAATGACAAGTTACAAGAATAATATGGAAAAGGATGCTACATTGGTCAAATGAAACTGGCTGACATCTTAATAACTAAAAGGGACACACAAATAATAAATCAGAAGAGTGACTTGAACAATTTTCTTACCTTGGACTTACAAAAGAGATGTGTTATGAAGATGTTATAAGGACAGAAAATGAAAAGAAACCAGTTTTTGGGACACTATTTAAATGGAATAAACATCAAGATTTTTAAACACAAAAAAGAAATATAACATGGCTTATTTGATTGAGGTTAATATAAACAGTATATGAAGTTTTAGTAACTAGTAATTTTTAATGAGTTTTTCTAAACCAAGACAGAGTGATGAAGGTTTAAAATTTGTCTTATAGATAAGATATGGGAAGAAGATATTTTTATTGTATTAGAAAAAATGATAAACTATGGTGTTAAAAGTAAAACAGGGTTACAAAGTTGGTTTATTTGATTAGAGTTAAAATATAGATGCTGCTATTTCTAATCCATGCTGAATTTGTGAAGGACTTTCTGAGAGGAGAAAGAGAAAATGATAAATAAACATGCAGGATACTATTTGAAGAAATTAAAGATTAAGTTTCTTAATATGTTGTTGTTTCTGTCGTTTCTTAATGGATATTTTTTACTAGGTCTGAATGACTGTTTATAAATAAGAGATATGGGAAGAAGATTTTTATTACATTTTTAGAGAAAATAAGTTATGTTAAAAGGAAAGGAAATATGAAACTGATTTATTTGATTAAGGCCTAAGACATATATGTTGTTATTTCTAGTAATTCTGAATGGACTTTTGCTGATTAGAACTGAATGACAAGACTTTATAATTTGTCTATAGATAAAATAGGAGAGATCTTTTGTTGAAATGTTAGAAAAAGTGATAAGTTACTGAAATTGTACTTGTCTTCATGAAGGGGAAGTCATTCCTTTATATATTCTTTTTACATTTTCTTTTTCATTTTTACTCCTCCCTTTTTGTATTTTTTAATTGTATTAGTTATGTTTGTTTGCATTTTAAAACTTTCATAAAAATTATTATAAAAAAAAAGAGTTGAAGCTGGTTGATGCCTTTTTGAAAAGCGAAACTAAGCTTTGCCATTGAGTATCTAGAATGGGGTTAATTTTCTTGAAAACGCTGTTATCTAGATGTGTTTTCTCTCCTGGTTAGATGGCCCAATAATTCATTGCAGGCCTGGGCTGCTGGGACTCTAGAAACATCTCCTCCCTTCATGGACTTCTAGCACTCTCTTTGCCTTCCAGGGATCGAGGATCTTGTCCTGGCAGATATCAGTTCCCCCAGTCGGACTCAGACGGGAGACAGTAGCAGCATCTCATCCTTCAGCTATCGTGAAATCATGAAGGAAGGGTCCGGGGCTGGCAGTAACAAGGTGAGGGGTCCAGAGGTGGAAATCAGAAGCCTGTCTTTCTAAGCCACAGAAACCAGGCCTCTTGAATGGGGTAGCTTTGCTTCATGAGTCTCATTCCCATAAATAAAGAGAATTTTCTCTTTCCCAACAGAAAATAACAGCATTTCCTGAAATGGCCCTTTCTGTCTAGTTCTTTCTTTTTCTCCATGAAGGGCAAGTGATTTTTTTCCCCTTGCTCCTGCTCTGCATCATTTCTTGCACCGGTGAAGCGTGAGGTTGTAATTCACCCGAGCAAGTTTCACTTGACGCTGCAATACCAGAGTTTCAGTCTTCAAGCTTTGGGGGATTTTTGTTTTGTTTTTTTCTCTTTTTCGTTTTCTTTTTCTGGGACTCCAAGGTCAGCCAGCTGAAGCCAGATGGGAAATACTGGCACGAGTGGGCAAACTCAGCCTAAATATTTAAGGAATAGGATGGTTTTGAGTATGTGCTTGCTTCAGGAGTCGGTGATCCCTATCAGAATAACAAATTCACCTGTTTTCAAATCTGCTCTTGTGTAATCTAAATTTTAATGTTTTCACAGATGTTTAGAGTAATTCACACATGTTGTTTAATTACTGATATTCATAATTTG
The DNA here is from genome assembly GCA_023970755.1 of Azemiops feae. Lineage (NCBI taxonomy): Eukaryota > Metazoa > Chordata > Lepidosauria > Squamata > Viperidae > Azemiops > Azemiops feae. Next base: position 1,086,188 of record JALGBA010000474.1, on the reverse strand, counting down.
TGTTGTCTGCCAAAACCTGGTACCAAACATCACTAATAGTAAATCAAAACAAAACTTTACTGAAACATTATGTCAGTGCAAGGAAGTTAATGAAGCTTGCATAAAAGCAGGATGGAGGCCGAATGAAGGATTCCTAGTTCCCATCCCATGCTTGACTCATTTTGTTAAGCTGGCTTTATCAAGAATCAGGACCTAAACGTGTATAGCAAATATATAGAATTAATAATTTTTAAACATCCTGGAGGAACGTGAAGATTGCAAATAGATTTGGAGGCTGGGAAATGTTGACACTTTATAATTAAAGTTATATTAATAGCTAAGAGCAATAGGTTAAATAATAAGAGCATATATTTAAACTTTTTATAAAACCCATGACATTACAAAGTAAAATCAACAAAGGAATAACTAAAACAATAACAGGAAATAAAATACGTGGAAACATTAAAAACTTCAACAGGAATTACACATTATTAAAAGGCTTGTGAGCATAACAATATTTCTGTCTGACAGTGCAGATAAGATGAAGATGGCCCCACCCACGGCCTTACCCATACCTAGCTGGGGAGGGCATTTCATACTTAGGGAGCTACCACTGAAAAGGCCAAGTAGCCTTCATTGCACCACAGTGTGGAAGGGCAGCCAGAACCGCCTCTCCAAGGAAGAATGTTAGGGTATAAATAGAAATAGGTGTGACAAAGTATTCCTTTTAGATAGCTGAGCTCCAAGTGTGAAGCCCTTTATAGATTAAGCAGCACCCTGAATCGGGAGCAGAAACTAAATGGAAGCCACTCCATAAAGCACAGGTATTGTATGTTCAGTTTCGCTCAGTAAACTACCAGCATTTTCTTCTAACTGAAATGTCTTCAAGGGCAACCCAATGCATTGCACCAACTAAATGAGAAGTTACCAGGAATTACTATGATGGGAGTGTCTTTATCAGACTAAGCCACAGCTAGGGGAATATGCTTCAGTCCAGAAGCTCTCCAAAGCTATGACCCCTGAAACTTTAAGATGAGGGCAACTCCCTTCAGAATAGGTAGAACTTTACTCATTGGACAGGCAAAGCATCTCTTGTCTTCTGGACTGAATTTTGGATTATTGGTAATGACCCAGTCCATTACCAGAACATAGGCATTGGTTCCACTACCTCACCTTCATCCAATTTATTTCCCTGACTGGAACCAGTATAACTTTTGAATCGCCCATGAGCGTACTAGTTAATTTATTTTTTGTTCTCATTTGGAAAAATTAGATAAATAGCTTAATGATGGTGTGCGATAACGTCTTCGCTAGGAAAGTACACTGTATGTTCTTACCTCTTTAGCTTTAGATCACAACCTTTTTCAATTGGCAGTGATAAATTACAACTTCCACAATTCCCAGTTAACTACACCACTTGAGAATCTGCTTTCAAATGCTTTAAATGGAAAAGGATAGTTGGTAGTAAGAGCTAGATGTACAGTTTCATGTTCATTACTATAAAATTATTTTTACATACAGCACTGATACCTTAGGATTGTATAGAGGAAACAAGAGATCAATGATTTTCCTGCTTGGTGGAAATTGGGTTGTTCTGCATATGTGCTGAATTGGGCCTGTAGTAAAAGGCCCGAATGTGAGAAGTGATGCGTCTGCCTTTTACCTTTTCTACTTGTAGTCAACCACAGGAAGCCCACAGTCACAGTCACAACCTCCACGGCCAGCCGACCTTTCAGATGAGGAGATCTCAGAACTGTTCCAGCGGCTGGCGGAAGTTCAGCAGGAGAAGTGGCTGTTGGAGGAGAAGGTATAAAATCACCTGGGTTTTAGGTTTGGATTTTGTGAGATCCTGGGCCATTCGGTATTTCCTGGATTTCCCACAGTATAGACCATCCAGGCACACAGTGGCCTTGGCATGCCTTCCCAAGGACCCATGTAGCAGTCCACCGACTGGGGTTTTGCTTCTAATCCTGATAGTGTTGGCTGACCTTGACTTTTGGGACTCTGGCTGGGGAGCTGATTCTGATAGGATGTCAGTACAGATGCCAATTCTCAATCAGTCAGAGAGAAGGACAAACTCTGGGAGAAGGTCTGGGTTGAAGAGAGCAAATTGGAAAAAGAGACTGGTCTGCCACATTTAAGAGACATCGCTTGAAGCTAGATGGTTCCCAGGTCTAAGAATAGCATTGGCCTTGTGGGAAGCAGGCTTGGCAGTAACAAGTAATGCAATCTTTCTCTGCTAGGTGAAGCACCTTGAAGTCAGTAGTGCCTCCATGGCTGAGGACCTATGCAGGAAGAGTGCCATAATTGAGACCTATGTGATGGACAGCCGCATTGGTGAGAACTGTAATCTTCAAGAGGGAGCCAGTTTGGAAGCAACCAGAAATTTGAGGTTGAAGGAGAAAGGGGGAGTGGATGCTGAAAGCAAAGTTGATGTTGCCTGTCTAATATCAGCCTGGCTGAGCTTCAGTGAAGGCCTTCTTGTTCCATTTTTGGATTGCATCCTATGAAGTCCCTAGGACATTGTGAATCCTTAGGTCATATTCCAAAAATGATAAGATCCCAAGAAATTAAAAAGTGAATGTTAAAAGAATTAAAGTGTAAGGAAGAAGGAGTCCACTTCCAAGGGATCAAATGGAGCAAGCATTGTTTTACTCTTATCTCTTGGGCACAGAACTGATGTAATATTAGGGATATAAACACATAAAAACACTGAAATTCAAAATAAAAATGCAGGATCAAGAATACCTCATTCCCTCCACTTTCTCTCCAGTTGATTAAGCCAGAATCCGGCACATTTAAACTCAAAAGATTATGACTGCAAAGAAAAAAAAATCTGGAATTGAGTGTATAATATTGGATAAATCTGGGGGGGGGGAAAGGACCTTGGAGAGCAACCTTAATTATGCTCTCTTCACCTTGAATACTGTCTTCCTCTGCCAGCATCCCCATTTATTGGAAGAGATTTCTAGAATCAGTGCTTGAGTACTGGTGCCAGAAAAGAGCCCATGTCCAACCAATCTCCAAAAGATTTTTTATTTCTGAGTAAACCAGGAGAGGTGGAAAGAAGCCTGTAGACTCGAGAAGACAATAAAATGGTTCGGATGGTTTAATTCATCGGATGTTGCTTCAACGCCAGACTTGGCCCACAAAAGGGATTTTTTGTGTTGTGTCTTAATGTGTTCTTGATGATGCCAAGTGGTGAGGGACCTTCTTTTGCAGCGGTGACAAGGGCCGCAGTGTCTGCTATCAAAACATGTTAGGTCATCAAAGACCCAGACAAAGGGAGGAGAAAAGGAACCACTCCCACTCAATCATCCGGGAATATAAAGGGAGGTGCACACTCAGGTGTTAATACAGTACTTCCCTTGTTTGCTTGTATGGCCTGGCCGTAGCTTGATATCCAAATAGCATTTGGTGGTTCGAAGACATATATTTAGCTAAGTCCTTAACCCATTATTTCCTTTGACTTTTTTCAGAAGTCTTTTAAGTTTTTAAAGCATTTGATGATGGGGAAAAGAAGCTGCTTGGGAAAAAGGGAAGCCAAGCTGCTGATCTATATGCTATGATTCTGTTGTTTACCACCCACAGGTTTTATTTTTTTTTAAATGTCTAACCTTTATAGTGCAGTGGCAAACTTGGGAGAGCAGTCAGTTCCGCAGAATTTTTGAAGCTTAGAACTTCCCTAGGAAATGACGTCCAGTAGTTAGGTCTTTCGTACGGTAACTGTTCGTTCCACAAGATCATTGGAAAGTGTGCGATGAAACTCTGCAAGTTTGATCACTGGGCCAGACTGCCTGGATACCCTTATATGAACAGGGCTGGATAAATCTGCTCAATTTCTGCTGCCCTCTCTTATCACAGACTTCTTTGAAAAATAGTCTCGTTTGGCATTCAAACATGTAGCTTAGATGGGTGTGTGGTCGATATTACAGTGCAAGGGGGAACCTATTGCCCACATACTCTATAGAGGATGTTTAGGGAGACCTATCTCTCAAATGGTTCTGCTGAGGTGAATAAGCTGTTTTTGATCGTCGTTTAGTGTTATTGATGCAGTGACTTCTGTTAGGTCACTGTGTTCTTGTGATGAGCATCTGTTTTTCAGGATACAGGATTTTGGTTTCTGAAGCATTTGGATTGATGTCGTTATTTTCACATGATTCCGATGAGGCCGGATGAGAAACGTACACGTTTTGGAATGAGTATAGCATGGCTAATGTAGGTTTTGCATTCATATTAAAAACCTGATATAGGCCTAATCACCCATTTGTGTGCAAACATCTTGACTTGTAGGGAAGCAGCTCCATAGAGGGGGTCTACTTTTTTTTACAAAGTTGCAGATATTCTGCAGATTTCATTTGCTTTTCTTCCACCCACCCCCCTCCCCGCCTCGAGTTTTCCTTTCTGGAGTACTACAGTTTAAACAGATTTAAGGCCGATTGATGACTTTGAATGATCATCAGGAAATGGTGGGCACTTTGATCTTCAATAAATTCTTAGGCTTTCAGCAGTTCTCTGCTGTTGTGAGAGACTGACAAGTCCCATTTCCTAACCAAAGTAAATCCATCCTGCTGAATAGTCGTCCTTCCTTTTCTTAACCTGTCCATTCTGTGCTGTCAGTCAAAATCACACAAAAGTGCTGGCAGGATTAGAAGCTGCTTTTTGCTCTTTTTCTCAATTTATTAAATTTAGTTTCAGTTCATGCCATATTCCACACACTTGGGTGGTACAATTACAAAATACTTGACCTGAATCAATGGACTGTCCAAAACGGACTGCTCGATTGCGAACTGTTCCTCTTATTAACAAAACAGGAATTTTACAGGTTCAGAAACTGAGGAAATCAGGTTTAGCAGCCATAATGCTTCCAGCATCAAGTCGGTAGAGGAGGAGAACCTAAGCTGTTTACAAGGTGAAGGCGATGCCATTTTAGGCATATTTTTCTTCCTATCAAGAATGAAAGAGCTAGGGAAGGAAGTGTGTGTGTGTGTGTGTGTGTGTGTGTGTGGAGTGCTCACTAGAAAAGTTTTTAGAGTTCCCTTGGTTTGTGGTTAGTATTGTGTTCCAAAGGAAACCATTTCCTGCCCAAGACTGATGCATGAAAATGGATGTGAAGTCAGCAGCCAACTTTTCACTTTGGGCATGAGAAAATATTGGATTCAGGAAATCGTTTGAGAAACTGAGTCACAAACAAAACATGCTGTCCTGTCAGATTCCTTTCCTGGCGCTCCCCCTGCTGGGTGTGTGTGCCCTGCAGTTTTCCCCAGTCCAGTCCAACAATGGACTGAAGTGCTATTGCCTCTGCCAGCCCCTCCTCTATAGGCTCCACTGCCCTTAGAGCACCTTTGCCAGATGGGATCTTGCTGCTCTTCCACTGGTGGACCAGAACTGCAAAGGAGCAGAGACGTTGCAAGGGGTGGGATCATAAGGAACGAGGGGTATCTTAGAAAAAGTCTGCATGCTCAGGTGAATAGCCCTGCAACTACATAGTCAAGTGGTAGTGGTGGTGGTGGGGCATCGTTTGGGCATGTTTTTTGTACATCCACATTGAATTGTGCTACGGGCATGAAACAGAAGTCAGTTATAAATAGCTTGTGCAGGGTCGCCTTTGCCTCAGCTTGGCAACACACAACTCAGCCAGTGAATATTTCATGAATGCTAAAAATACAAACCACCACCACCACCTCCTCCTCCTCCTCCTCCTCCTCCTCCTGCATCTCGAGCTGTTTCCTTTTTGCCGGATCGGGCGGTTATTCACAGCCTGATTTGTCCTCCAAATCTTTGTAATTGAATCTAGAAGTCTCGCGTAGCCCCATGTTCTAATCACTTGATTCCCAGGGCCCCAGAGACTTCAGCGTGTTTTTTTGTCTTTCCTTAAAACGCAACGACTCCTACTTCTGTAACACTTTCAGATCTTTGCCCAAATGTGCTGTGCCAATGTGAGGAAATAATGGATAGATTTTGTACATTGAAACCAAATGTCAGCAAGAGGAAAGGAAAACTTGTGGCTGTGTCGGGCACAGTAGTCTAATGGCAGCAATCTATCTCCTTATTGCGTAAGTCCATTCGATCTTATCCTGTCAAGATCGCAATAAAGTGAGTGAAAATTTGACCGAAGAGGGGGTTTGTACAAAAATGCTTCTAAAGACCATTTTCAGAAGTCCTGCTAGTAGGCTTCCTAACATGCTGGCAGAACTTTTAAGTAGGATAACATATTCCAGATGAGGATGGCAAATTGTGGTTCTTTTCTTATCCTTTCATTCAATGCTCATGAGCATGGCCCTCAGAAGGCACTACTGGGTGCCAAATTTGGCATTTTAAGAAATGTGATTTTTCTTTTCTGAAAATGAAGGCATGCTCCTAGCTATTATGGCCAGTAAGGCTGATGAGCTGCAAGGACAGAGTAGAGAGAAAATGTAATTGTTGTTGTTGTTATTGTTAAAGTAGGGATCCTTGTGTATGTGCAGAGTAGGAAACCCAAACAGGAGTGTATAACTTCTGTGGGTTTCAGAGTTCAGCTTTTGCAGAATCAAATGCTAATTTTTAAACAGTGTGTGCTTGCTCCTGTTAAATGGCAACATGTGGACTGTAACTTGGATCGATGATCGGTTACTGAGTGAACAAATGGAAGAGCAGAAAGTGTGATGGGCACTAAACTGAGTTTGATACGGGAGCTAGGTTCAAATCCAGGATTCATGGCCACCATCTCTTCTTTGAGGCTTCGTGTGTATGTATGGCAACACTTACTAGCACAGCCAAGGGACAGGAAGGATTTTGGTATTGAGAGACAACTAGATTGATGAAGGCTGAAAGGGAGAACAGGCAGAATTGATCTACTTGTCAGGGTTGCTTTAGTCCAGCATCAGTCTTGGAAATCAAGGCAGCAAACTGTATTCAACAGTCTTGGGAGGGAGGGCGCAACGTGCAGGCCTTTCCCCACTGGTCTTGGAAGAAAGGAATCAGGAACACCAATGCTCAGTCTCCACCACTTTCTCCATTTCAGGGAAGCTGATATGAAAATGTCCTTCCAAGTAAGCTCTCACCACTTGGAAAGCTGGAAAGGTTAGATAGTTGGGGTTTAGAAAGAATTACCCATTTTGGATTTATGAAATCAACTCTGATCAGACTAACAAGGTCAAGAATGAAGCTAGGCAACTGAGTTAGCCTGGTATCTGGCAGGACATTGGTGGAGAATGGTAGGCAAATTTGGGGTTGTGGTTTCTTCGGATGAAATAGTGATTATCAACATATCTCTGCACTGGCTGCTTGACCAAGTGGCAACCTTAGAGGCTTAATTTTACTTGGATATTCCTTGAAACTGGAGCTGTTCCCTAATATATGGGGTCTGGGTATGGTCAATGTGCTTTGACTTCAGCTCTGGTTTTGAGAAGCCTTATATCTTGCTGTACTCCAGGCACATTTGCCATTGTTTCCTCATCCTTATCCCTGCAACCCCATCATTCAAACAATAGGCTAGGCTGTCATGGAGCCATACAGACTTCCCTTTTGTTGGAGTTATCTGTCTCTTGGCTCTCAAAAGCAGTGAAATTGCAAGCAAGTGTGTTGGCTCCTCCACCCTGCACCCAATTTAATTTTGTGCCTTTTTTCATGCTAGTTTCTTAGGGTGGGATGGAGGTTGGGCTACTGCTGTTATTTCTTTCCCGCTGCTTTGCTAATTTCATGGTTGAACACCTCCCAGCTTTCCTACATGGAAAGACCCCAGATTCATGTCAGATCCCTGATGAGATTAGAACCAACCCAAACTCCAGGAAGGAGAGCTGTGAGTAATGGTTAGAAGTGCAGGGAGGTGGTGTTTGGAAGATAAATGTGAGTTCCAAAAGGAAGAATTGAAGGGTGGATATCACAGTTGTTGCTGTTTTATTTACTATTACAGCATTTAGTATTGGAGGTGGGGTGGATTCCACAGTATTGCTTGCTCCTTTCTTGCAAATTCTCTGTCTTAGATGTGTTTCTAAAAGTAAGCAGGCCTGAGATAAACTAAGAGTAATTTTTCGTGACCTCACTCTCCCTAACATCATCATATAATCAACTCTAATTAGCTGTGGAATTAAATGATACTACTCATTTTATTTGCTTTTCATAATTCTGATCCTCCCCTTTTGGAACCGTGGAAACTTATTCACAGTAACAGTAAACTAAATGCAACCTTATAGACTCCTGTCAGTCTTGCGAGGTAGTCCAGACAAGAAACACAACTAGGAGTGCAAGCTCTATCTTTACTCTAAGGTTACATTAACAGAGTGTTGCAAGTCTCAAAGTAGCACCCCCCCCCCCAATTCCTCACTTTGACTCTCCTGAAAATTAGGAAGGGTTCCTTATGAGCAGCTTTTGCTACCCCCTCCTCCTTCAGACTCAAATTTCATTTAACAGACCATTGTCTAGGTCAGGGGTAGACAACCTTTGCTCTTTTATGACTTGTGGACTTCAACTCCCAGAATTCCTGGGAGTTGAAGTCCACGAGTCATAAAAGAGCCCAGGTTGCCTATCCCTGGTCTAGGTGGTGGATCTTCCTCCTGCCTTGCAAGGTCAATCCCGCATACCATTGCAAGTCCAGAGGAATAACTATAAAACCATTTAGTTCAGAAGCTTGCGAAAAGAACCGACCACTTGTCGGTCAACTATCTTCCTATCTTCAAAGGTCATTTAAAACAAACCTCTGCTTATGTACGTCTTAAGGTCAGCAAGGAAAGAGCTCTGGTGGATAACTGGGGAGTCTTCCCCTATTGGTATTCTCTAAGATGCGATGGACATTGATTCTTGGGTTCTCCATTATCCAACACATCTAAAAATCATCGAATTGGGAAAGGCTGCCCTATCCAGCGAGAGGACAAAAATTTAATATTTTATGAAAAAGGGATCCAGAGCAGAATTCTGAAGATGTAAGTGGGCTAACTAGTTCCCAAAGGAACTAGTTAGCCCACTTTTTAGGTTGGTTTCTCCTATGGATGACAAACAGGTTAGTCATGATCTCCTTTATTCTAAGGAGTGTTCTTCAAAAAAAAAACCACTTCTCAAGAGAAAGACTGTGGTTACAGGGAATGTTACGTAATTATTCATAGGAAGGATAATCCAATACACGACTTGTGTTTTTCCTCTTCAAATGGTGCAGCTCAGAGGCTCGGTTTCCATTACAGCCATAATTTCACTTATACATCCATTTGTAACTTCTTTGTCACCGCCTTTTTCTCCTTGCCCTTTTCTCTTTGACAGATGTGTCTGGGGCTCACGGGCAGGTTGATCGAAGTAGCCTAAGTAGCGTCCTGCGAGACCTGGTGAAGCCAGGAGATGAGAACCTGCGTGAGATGAACAAGAAGCTACAGAACATGCTGGAGGAGCAGCTCACCAAAAACATGCACTTACAGAAGGTTTGTAGGTGGAGCCTGGAGAAAAGGCTTGGTGTGTGTGTGTGTGTGTGAAATTGGGACTGGGCAGAGTCAGCCACTGAATGGCAAGGGGCAGAAGGGAGGGCTTCTGCTAGCAAAAGGCATAGAGCGACAGGCCACCCTGAACATTCAGAGTACTGAAATGGAAATGGCCATTTATGCAGGACATCTTTATGTATCTGAAAGATGCATAACTGATTCTTAGGAATGCTGATGGTGATACAAACGAGAGAAGAAAACTTCAGACAGTAAAACAAGCAACATCACTAAGAGCAAACTCCCCCGTCCAGTATAAGCAAATGGTGAATCGAGATCATGCTGTAGCCACAACAACCCAACATTTTGAGTGAATGAATAGACAGGCTTTGCTAAGACCGAAATAAAAGGCGAGGCTGCACTCTGCAAGGGAGGCATTGTCTAAGTGGCTTTCCACAGCCAAGCAGGTCTTCTCTCAAGCCTCCGTATAATGTTCTCTTGCCAAAGGGGAACTATTAGAGAAGAGCTCCCTAAGAACGTATCGCTCAAACCTTGGAAAGGACTTGGGGTAGGAACGCTAGAGCAAAAGGTGTATTTCCCCTGAAATGACAAAAGTGTTCTACATTAAACACATGCAGCTTTTCTATGACAAGGCAAAGTTGGACACGTTCCTTGGCCATTCAGGGATATGCTGGGGACTCCCAAAAAGATTACGGGTGAGGGTTGGATAGAATCTAACCTTTATTTCATTTTAACCATATTTAAATGTAGGTCAAATTAAAAATATTTCTTCTGACTGCTCTCCAATCATATAGTTAACCATTTTCTGATTCATTAAAATTGATAATTTGGGATAAACATTTGGAGGTCCTTGGGGAACCACATCCACATCTTTCAGGCATTTTGTATCATGCTGAGGCCTTGGGCTGTGCACAGTCTTCCCCAAGATAAGTGTTCTCTTGGGATTTGGGAAATTCAACTTATGCAAACATTTGCTATTGCCCGTGCCATAGGAGTTATAAAGCGAACGGTTGAAGAATATTGGGTGGCATAACTCATGCCTTTGAACAGGCTGGCATGGAATTCTGAGAATGCTAGTTTCAAGACCTCTGGAAGTCACCATGGAGAGGAAGAAAAGGCTGCCCCAGGAGAAAGCTAAATGGCATTGCTAAGTAACCAAAAATGCTGATGGTGGCGGGGGGGGGGGGTTATTTGGAACAATTACTTTGGAATAAAAGGTGTGAGCTAATCTTATTGCACCCGTGTCTTAAGGAAACATGCAGAGAGGGGTCGCCTTTTGTTGTGATCTGCATGGTACCTCAGGAGGAGACAACGCCCTTGATAGCAAGGGTCATGCTATAAACAGAAGTCTCTACTGCAGTGTCAGCTTACCTAGAGGAAGGCCCAATCCTTTGCCTGCTCAGTTTTATAAGTAACTGTCATTTTGCCTTTCAACTAGATTATTGCAATCCTAAACTAGATGCCTGGTGCCAACATCCATAATTGAAAAATATTCTGAAGTCGCTCTGTACTTAATCAATGGCATCCTTCCCTTAGAGCCATGATGATTGTATTAGTATTATAATTTTGTGCGTGTCTGCCCTTGAATTAGTCTTGAAATACCCTGTGCAGTTTTCTTGGTGACATTTTCAGAAATAGTTTGCCTTTGCTTTTTTCCTAGGGCTGAGAGAGAGAGTGACTTGCCCTAGAGTCATCCAGGTGGCTTTGTGCTTAACGCAGGACTAGAACTCAAGGTTTCCAGGTTTCTAGCCTGTACCTTAACCATTACATCATACTGGCTTTCACCATTGCTATTACTGCAACTATTTTCTGTTCCTTCCGAGTAAAAGCATTGCTCTGCACATTCAGAAGAACAGAACAGCCCAAGCAAAAAATTAAAGTTGGCAACCTAAATGATGAGGAGCAGCCCCTCCTAAACAGAATATAGAAGAGGCTGGGTAGAACAAAAGTTACCCAAAGGGGACCCGGCACACCAAATTCAAGGTACAGCTACAAACACAAATCTAAAAATGCTGAAGGCAGCTATAGCAGCCTTCGCCAAACATAAATTCCCAAATGATGTTGGATGATAGCTCCTGTGATTCCTGCAACAATAGGAGTTCTGATCCAGCACTGTCTAGGAATCTATGGTTGGGAAGGCTGTGGGATGAAGACCAGCAACCAGAGTGGGAGAAGATGCTTGTTATGAGGTATAGGGCTTGTTGGACAAATCCTTAGTAGCCTATAACTGTTGAAAAATGTGGCATCGGGGAGAGCTCTTATGGGAGGAACAGGCTGCTGTGGTAAGTGAATAAGAACAGAGAGACTCTCTGCTAGTTGGCTTCTGAGTTTGTGTGTTCTTGGTCCTGGGCGAGTGTATACACAGCTGCTGTAGCTGCCTGTCCATTCATCTTTTCTCAGGCTGCAGATCAAGGTGACTGATGAGGAAGAGAGGCAGCAAGAGCCCAGCTTTGGCACCAAAGGGAAGCTAAGGGAGTAGCAAATTTCCTTCTGCCTGAACGCTGCGATGACCTTGAATGAAGAACTCTTATCTTCATACAATCTGCATTTTCTCCAGCCTTCTCTCTGTGTCACAGATGGGTGACCACCCGCAATTCAGAGAGGAGATCTTGGGTGATGCAGTTGCTTTTGGGAAGAGTAGCTTAAGGGAGACATTTTTGGAGCTTGGAAGTATGTCAGGGGGTGGGGCAGAGAAATCTGCATTCTGGCCATAGTGGTGATGGTGCAGCAGGAATGTTACTTCCTGGCTGTTTGTCACCTACACCCACCACCGAGCTAGGCCAGATTATAAGAGTGCTCACCATTCTGGGGGGGGGGTTCCCCCCACTGATACAAGTGGTCTAATGCTGGATTTTCAGATAGGTAGCTAAGAGTCTGGGTAAAAGAGCACTTTGAATATGCTTTTGAGTCCCCCCCCCGTCCCAAAAAAAAAGTGACAAGAAAAACCCCTTAATACACGATCCACATACAGTATTTACATAGTTTATAAAACTTGCAGAGAAATTTTTTTCAAAGGGCTAGATAGATTTGTGCAAGGTAATTCTTTTAGAATATTCCTCTTAGCCGTGGCATCTCAAAGGATACTCCACATTCAAAAGAAGTATACTTCTGAATATCAGTTTCTAGGATCAGATGGTGGGGGAAAATCAATTGCTCCTTCTCTGTGTTTTAGAGAGCTTCCTTGCTTCTACTAGCTAGAAACAGATTGCTGGGTTAGATAGACTTCTATCTGATCTAGCAAGGTGAGTCTTCTGCTTTCCTGCTTTTATCACGAAAGCACATGCTGAGGTAAGAGAACGATTTTGCAGCATATTGGAGGGTTGTTTTTTTTTCTCCTCTTCAGCATGAGCTTGATGTAAAATCTGATCTTTCCAATGTCCTAATGGAACAAGGGGACGAAAGAATGATGTCAGCGGAAAGAAGAGGCTATTTATAGCCGTGTCTGAATGGGGAGGGATGGGGGTTGAGCAGCCTCAGAGGACAGGCTGCTTCAAGGTTGGGGCTTCAGTGGAGCAGTCAGTGTGGGGCAGAAAAGGGATGCTGTCCTGGCACTGTCAGTGAGGATCAAGAAACTAATCTGGGAGGAAGTCTTCGGCCATGCAGGGAAATACTGAGTAGGGGGAAAAGTTAATGGTGCATGGCAGATGAAGTAGCATGGGCGGGCCCGGCGATGGCCTGTAGGGGGCATTGTGCATTTGGGAAAGAAGCTGCTGGCAAGTAGAATGGATGGTAGAAGATGCCAGCTAGGGCATGGAGGTGGGTCTAGCTCCCCTGGTGTACAACGCTTTGCAAGAAGGAATGTGATCTGAAGTGCATCTATTCCAGGCTTCTGAGCTAAAAGGAGAAGAAATGGGTCGTTAAAGGAAGTTGCTTTTTTGCAGTTCAAAGCAAGTTGGGTCCTTTCCTTCTCTTAATAAAGTGTGTTTATTGCCATTGGTTCTTTACCTCTGTGTTGGTTTGGGTTTTTTGCTTTCCAGACGTCCTTTGAATTCAAGCCCAATGACGATCAATGAGCAGTTTTACGTTGGGAGAATGAATTGTGTAGAATGGGCATGACTTGAAAGGGATGTCTGTGTTTTGCTTGTTATCTCCTGCTTGGATATCATGCCTGTTCTTCCACAGGTCTCCTTTTCTGGCTCCCTCTCATCTGATTTCCCCCTTTCTTCCAGGATTTGGAGGTCCTTTCCCAGGAGATCGTCCGTCTTAGCAAAGAGTGTGTCCCGTCCCCTGATGCTGAACCTGGCTTGGATGATGCTGTCTGAGCTCAGTTCCACCTGTGATGCCGTCCTCCATGCTTGGCCCTTGGCTGCGCTGCTGGTGTGTGTGGGGGGTGGGTTGGGGAAGAGATATTGGAACTTTCTGCCTCCCCTCTCTCTAGTCGGACCATTTCTTTCGACTGTATCGGAAGGGGCAGGCACTTAACCCAGCTACTCTTTCCCTCTTAGTGGCACACAAACGGCAGTTTCTCCCTTCATCACTGTTCTACTCAGGCCTTCCCCCAAACAGTTTGATTTCTTTTGAATCATGCACCTACTGATTATGCTGCCTGCCTCTTTGTGGACTTGCCTTTGCTGCCCCGTAGGAAGCCCTGGCAGCAGTAGTTTGTCTGCAGGTGGCACATTTTTTTAAGTTGCATGGCCAATTGCAGCTTTATTTTTGAGGTTGCCAGTTTTGAAACTGCCTCCCTCCTTCCAAGGTTGTCATTCCTGGTCCAGAGGAGTTGCCCCATAGAGGAGGAGGAGGAGGAGGTGTTCCTGCCATAATAAAGCTCCATAATCCATTCTCATTCTAATCCTAGCGGTCCAGGGAGTAAAGTTCAGTTTCCTTAAAAACCTCTCTCCCTGCATTTTACTCCGCAAGCTGCACTTGTGATTCTGTAGCTTCTTCTGAGTCGTAGTCATACCACCTCCCTCATTTTGCATGTTTGGTCAGTTCTGAAACTCCCTGTTTCAAATATATATTTCCTCTGATTCCCTCCCTCTCCACAGCAGGATGGAGCCCAAGTGGTGCAACCCAAAAGCACGTGTACAGGGTTGCAGCTGGGCCCTTTTTCCAGTAATAGAGGTGGAGCAAAGGCAACATGTTTATTTAACACATCAATGACTTGTACGAGGCTGTAATTGTTGAGTAACTGATAATGCAAAGAATGGTGGGTTAGAGGGTTTTGTTTTTGTTTTTTTGGAGTGGCTCTTACTCTGTGTGTGGATGTTATTTTAAAATGAGTAGATCTGAATTGGTGGGTACTATGTTAGTAGACATAAACTGGAGAGGTCTCTCCCCAGGCCAAGGTCGTATTCCATCTTCCCATCCTTTTTCTAAGTCCAGGGTAGGCAAAGGGTAGCTCTGGGCCTAATTTCAAACCAGGCAGTTCAGAGCACTGGCAGACGTGATGCTGCTCTTTGTTGATAGCTTGCTGGATAGGAAGAAAAAGAGGTGTTTGGTGGGGAAGAGAGAGAAACGGAGCTTCCACCCATTTGGGGCTCTGACTTGATGTCAGCTTGGCCCTCGGCTTCCATTATGACCCACCAAAGACTATGCCTAATGAAGACATGCTGATTTACCTCAGCGGGTAAAAGACTGCCCATCCCCTGCTCTGGGTCCTTGACCAGATTCAGCCACACAGTCTCTGCCACCTCCTGTTCATCGTAGCTCTTAGCTCTGCCATGTCCCCTATTGCTTTGTGTGAAGAGACAGGGCTGATGATGTTTGGAGCTCAGAAAGTGAATCTCTGCTTGCTGTTAGAGCATTTCAGAAAAGATTGGGATCCTGCTTTTGGCCAGTTTGCTGTTTGGCCAGTCCTTTGACATACTACTCAGTGCTAATCCAGCATTTTGGAGGGTGGGAGGAGAGCTTAGGAAATAACATTTGGCCTTTCTTTTTTTTCCTTTTTTTTTGGTTGGCAAAAAAGACTTCCCTGTGCAGTTTCTCATCCTTGGGTGCTCCATACAAAGGAAGCTTTGATGGTACTAAGGGGGACAGCTGGTGGGGAAATGAATTCCTGTGGCCACAGTAAATGACATGGATTCATTTTCTCAGCATTTATTTAAGAAGAAACTTAGTTTCTGTCAGACCTAATTGCAACAAGCAAATCAATCCAAACATTCAAAGAAATATTTTACTTGCACTTCACCCCTTAAGTTCTTGGGCCTTTAATTGGTGGGGATGGGTGGGTGGGGGGAAACAAACTGTGATCTTCCTGCTATTGTTAACTACAGCTCCCAGCATCCCTCACTATTAGACATGCTGGCAGAGGCTGCTGAAAGTTTACTGGTGTTTGATAATGGAGAAGTTCTGAGTACTGAGCAGTGTGCATGAATGAATCACACTCAAGTCACTCTGCTATAAGAAAATAGTTTATTTCATTTCAACATTTTTCAAATTCACGTTTTTTATATTTATTCAAATGCTGGGTGACAAGAGGCATAAGGTATAAAGGAACATATAGTTGTTTCTTATCAGCAAGGTATTGAATCTGAAACCAAGACCAGGGCTATGAATCAAGAGTCTCTGTCTGTATAGATGATTGTGCCAAAGCCCATCCTTACACTGTTAGTTTTAGAAAAACATTTTGCTTTCAACGAGCTTTCTCTTCAACTTACCAGATTACAAATGAAAGACTCAAGAAAGTAGTAATTTAGGGAGAAGGAAAGAGGTTGCACAAAGCTATATATCCTTGACTGAAGATTTTGTTTTTTGAAATTATAGCAATTATTCTCAATGCTTTCTGGCTAGATAGAATCTTTGCTCAAGTTGGACTGGTAAAACAAAAAGAGCCATTTTCTGAATGAAACAAAAATATAGTCTCCTACCTGCCTATTTACTCAAAACCCCAGTGCAACTTGTTCTTAAAGTACAGGCAGTCCTCTGTTAACAACTATCCTGTTTAACAACTGTTTAAAGATACAATGGTCCTAAAAAAGGAACTTTATGACATAGTAATGGCGCTTAAAAAGTAACTTTATGACTAGTCCTCAAACTTATGACAGAGTGACTCACAAGTGTTGCAGCATCCCCACAGTCACATGATCACAATTTGGGTACTTTGCAACCGGTGTGCATTTATGATTGTTGCAGTACCCCATTGCCACATGATAGCCATTTTGATACATATGCATAAAATTATATATATATATAATTTTAAACAGAATTATAAGCTAATACAAACTAAAATAGAGTGAAAGAGAAAAAAGACAAAGAAAAATTAAAAATGCAAAAAGAAAAAGTTAACAGAAAAATAGAAAAGAAAGCAAAATATAAAAGAGTGGCTTCCAATCTTCTTTATAGCAGTATAAGTACAATTATAAATTGACCTCTCTCTAAAGTTAAATCACGACTCTCTTCTTTTATATCTAGTCATCAAACCATAAATTACAAGGTTTTTTTTTCTTTTTTACACAAAAAGTCCATAAGGGGTTTCCATTCACCAGTAAATGTAGATATTGTCTTTAATCAAACAGTTCAGTTTAGCCATTTCAACAAATTATGTCATTTTCACCAACCATTCCTCTGTCATAAGTGTTGCATTTACATTTTTGTAGTACAATAATCTTGCTGCATATATAAAATGCCGCAAAGTCGTGTTCCATGACTTTTTTCCAACTGCTTATCCCTCAGTTCCAAGAGGAAAAGTTCTGATTTCAGTTGAATGCTAATCTTTGAAATCTTCTGAATCGCTGTATTTGAACACAACTTTTTCTAGCTTTTTTGCGCGTCCACCAAATGTGCTTATATTCACATTTCCAACATAAATTTGAAATACCTTTATACTTTCTGACAAAGTCAGTGGAGAAGCTAGTGGTGAAATCGCAAGTCATGTGATGTCTCACTTAACAACCACATCGTTGACAGAGTTGCCAATCCCATTTAGCATGGTCATTAAATTAACCTGTATATTTCAGGCTCTTTTCAGCCATAAATTTTGGTTTTCAGATGATGAAATTGAGAAGCCTGAATTTCTCTGATAAGTGTTTCCTTGTCTTTTTTTCCCCATTGCTTACAACGCCCCCGAGCATCTAAATAAAACTGGGTCTTTGATCTGGGGGAACAACAACAATGAAATATTTATCCATGCATCAGGAACTCAGTGACATTCCAATGAGTGGGTGTTGCCAGCTGCGGTGATGATGCAAATTGTAGTCATCAGTCCTGGTTGCATGCTTTTCCCCCCTGCTAATGGCCCCCTCCCCATGTAACTATTGGGGTCTGATTAAAATACAGATACACGTATAAATAGTCTCTCCCTAACATTCTCTGTTGTCATGCTCTTTTTAAAAAATGGAGATTCTATAATACCAAAAAAACAACAACTTGGGTTAAGGAGGCTATGCAGGTGGAGATGAATCAATTCTCCACGATTCTCACACTGAATTCTGTGAGACAGAAAAGAGCTGCTGCTCACTTCTAGGAGAAACGAAATACGGTATCCTTGGAGCAAAATTGCAAACGGGTAGAATATGACACGGATAGTAACTTTGGCCTTAGAACTGTGTATTTGGTAACGGCATTGCTGGCTGCTTGGCAGAAGCGTTTTTCTTTGTCCTGCTCATCCTTACATATTTTCAGTCCTGAATTCACTGAGGGGTTTTCCACCAAGCACTCTGACATCCTACCCCTTTTCCCCACTCTTTGTCTGTAATAATGGGGATGGTGATAATACCTACCCTGCAAGGTTTGTAAGAATTTCAGTGGCAAATTCTTTGTGGAATACAAGACTTGGAATGTGGTGAATGTCAAAATGTGTTACTTAACATCTATAATCTTGACTCTTTCCCAAAAAGCCCAAGGAGTGAAGGAAGTAGCTGATGCATGCTGGAATATATAAGCCCTGCCATCCACAGAAACGAGAAGCACCATCAGTTCTTGTTCTCTCCACTAATGAATCCAAAACTGCAATGATGTCCTACTTCATCAGACACAGTTTTCACCCAGCTCTTACTCTGCACAGTAAATGAGGAAGAAGACGGGAGAAAGGTGCAGGAATAAATGGATAAAAGGAGTCACAGGCTCTGCACAAGGGGGACTTAAAACTAGGACAGATGCTTGGTAAACACGAGTCTTAATTTACAAAAACTGATGCCCATTTCCATATAACCACACATTTCAGCAGTCTGAGGTCTAGTGAGAAATTGTATACTGTATTTAAATCTCTTTTTTTTTAAGCGCAGCGGTAACTAAAGTTAAAATAGCAACCGCCCACACCACCCACTTGTCATAGTGAGCATTAGTAAATATGTAAACGGTATGATCCAATCTTAATATTTCAGGAGGGTTGTTACTTTTATAGCAAATTCACACACCAATCAGGCTGAGCTCAAAGGAGCCTGCTGATTAGCACGTTCTCCTGCTCTCATCCACCACCAGTGCCTTTTATCAGGAGTCTGATCTGCAGATTAGTTTAGTGCCATGAAAACCCTCACCTGATAATTTGGCCAGAGGAGACAGTAAAAGTTGGTATTGCTATTCATCTCAATTGCTTTGTTATTTTTCTCAGCCTTCCTGCATTTTTAACAATAGCAAAGCATTTAGACTTATATACCGTTTCATAGTACTTTACGGTCCTCTCTCAGTGGTTTACAGAGTCAGCATATTGCCCCCCAACAATCTGGGTCCTCATTTTACCAACCTCGGAAGGATGGAAGACTGAGTCAATCTTGAGCCAGTCAGGATTGAACTCCTGGCAATGGGCAGAATTAGCCTGCAATACTGTATTCTAGCCATTGTGCCACCAGAACAGAAAGTGAAATTGGGTGTCTTCCTTCCAGAGAGAAAATGCTCAATTTTTATGCATCTGGTTGCCGTACAACAGGTATAACCCTAAAGAAGTTCCTACCAGTCAGGGATCCAAGGAGGAAAAAAAAGTACTAACTAGACAGAAACTAACAAGCTTTTCTTAACACAGACCTGGCTTAATAGTAGCTGCATCGTTTGAAGGTTCCCTTCCATATATTGTACTGCAAGGAAGGGAGATGTGCCACGTGTGAATTTCTTTGACAAAACTGACCTTTGAACTTGAGCTTTACAGAGGATTTGTAGTCTTCAGAGTTGGGTAACTACAAAATTACTGACAAAGAAAAGATTGCATATTTATATTTTTACTCTTCATTGTTAGCTATGTTTTTACTCAGTCCACGTTTCTGGGTTCCCACAATACAGGACATCATAAACACGGGGCTGGATTTGTACAGTCCTCTAGACAAAAGTGATATTGGCAAGTTTGTGATTTAGCATGTTGTGCAAGCCGAACCATTTTTCTGCTCCCAAGCCTGCAAAAGCAGTCACCAGGCCTCCCTTTCCTTGCTTGCAGATGGTCTCTGCCAGAACAATTGTCAGCCTGTCAAGTGAGGTAGGATGAGAAAACTGACTTGTGCTACAGGAGAAAACCTCTGATCTGGGCCATGGAAAAACATTCACAAACTTCAGCCTGGGGGCTGGAGCTGCCACAGGGATAAGGCGGGATGGTACAATTCTGTTGAAACGAAGGGAGTGTATGCAAAAACATACTAGGTTGTGACAACAATCTGGTGATCCAGCTGAGGGGGAAAAAATGGCTGGATCAGGGTCAATCAAAAACTTCCAGTGTAAATAACAATTAGGATCCAAATTTCTTGGCCATTCTCTGCTTGCTCCAGCACACTCCTTGACAAGCGGGGTACTTAGCTTTGTGATATCCTGTTTGACACCCAATATTTTGCTGGTTATACCAAAGCTTTCGGAGCAGCTTGCAGTGCTGATCTTAGCCGGTAATTGCAACACGGGTTTTATGCTGTGAAAAGCTTAGGCTGCATAAATCAATTTGCAGCACTACAATTGGCCAGCCTTCAGCTCTTGTTATTTCTTTCTGCTGGCAATTCTACCTAAAAATCATGGCTCACTTTTTTTTTTTTTTTTTGACTGCAGGTGGCTTCCAAAATTGTTTTGCAGTTCATGGAGCTGCCTCTAACCAGGCATCAATGATTAACAACTGCCCCATTAAGGCAAAACGCACGCGCGCACACACACACACAAAGTGAGGTGCAGACCTTGAAGTCCTAAATCTACATGTAGCCTTGAAGTATGGATGGCAGAGATTCCCAATGTATTGAGAGTTTACTTAACTGCAGTTAATGTAAATAATTTTTTCCCTGAATCCGTACAGTCATTTTGGGAGAGCTGCCCATCACATGCTACTCAAAATCCAAGTGCAATCCTCAGCCCACAACCTTTGGGTATCCCTACGGTATTGTAGGCTCTAAAATAAGCTAGATGTTCTTTTAAAGATGGATGACAGTCCCCCAAAATACCTGGAATTCCTCCCCCCAAACCAATCCAGCACTGAATGATCCCCTTATCTTTCTTCAGCACCCACCCACAGCAGCTCCTGAAGGTTGTCCACCCTGGCTTAAGAGAAGAAAGAAAATTGCTGATGATATTACAACAGCATATTGTATCCTTAATATAAGCCATGATTTATTTGAATCAACCACAATTTGCACACAGTCTGCCATAAAGCATGCTCGGCTTTATACAACAGCTGAGCCACAAACAAGCAAATTGTTTACTTTTGCCTGGTATGCACCTCAGCTCCTGTTTAGTTAAGGATTGTGGGAGTTGAAATCGAACATATCTGGAGGGTACAATTTTCATATACAAAAATTGTTCTGATAGAATGCATTTAGACTGCCAACTGGTCAGGGACAGACAGAAACCCCCCCCCCCCCACTGCTTTGACCTGCTCTTGTGACCTTAGCAATTTGATTTGCACGAATTAACAGCTGAAACTTTTCCAGATCTGGAAGTCACTATGCTAAAGCCAAGCTAAGGAATCTGCTGAACATGAAGCCACCTTTTGCTAACTTGCATGCACTCTTACGTATATTTCTAGTGGAAATACCTAGTTGGGTCCAACAGTCAGAGAATTAGGATTAATGAGTGATGTCTTCAAAGCAGTGCTGTGTGTCTGGTAAGAAAAGCACCTAAACAGACGCTCATTTTGTCTGTGCAAGCATTCAAAGGGACCTCTATATTGATCTGATTCTTGCTAGTATTTTTATACATGGCCCGAGGTAAATCAAGAAGCCAAACATAAACATGTTATATCATAAACTGGCTAACCCTTAAGGCAGAGTAGTAGGGGTTTTTTTGGGGTGGGGTGGGGAATGTGTGTGTGGGGTGCTTATATGCTGCTGCCCTCCAGAGAGCTTCCTGACTCCAGGCTGAGACGCATTGGACTGTGTAAGTTTGAATAAGTGAACAGGCAGCTGAAGCATTGTGGGAGCCTCATTCTTTCTGCTGATGTTGGCTCTCAAGTTCTAGCCTAACTGTACAACAAAATATTGTTGGATATTAACAGAGCAAGTAATATTCTGATACGTTTCCTCATCGTATGGATGGACACGTGTCTCCATCTCTCTCTCTCTCTCTCTAGCTCAACCTAACTTGCTGCACAAGGCTGATCTGAAAATACAGTGGGACCATGCCATACACTCAGGGCTCTTATAGGACAAGGATTCCATAAATGATTCTCCACATAAAGCCCATTGGCCAACCGGGCATGTGGGAGTTAATTTCTGAAAAGGATCCCTCCGTGCTGGTACTTGGGCCTAGTCTTTTCATTTTCAATGTTGAGCTGCATTTGTTCAGAGGGATAAGAAAGGCAACCTGCATATGATTGTTACCACTCTTTTTTTGTGTGTGTGCCAGAGTTTATCACTGAATGCAGATTGAACTCATCACTTTTATGGAAGCGAAGTCCATTTAAGCCAGAGGGAAAGTGGTGACTTTCTACATTTCCAGTTTTCACAGCTTTGGAATATATATGATGGTGGTTGGAGTTGCCCCTGCCTCCTTTTATTTTCCTTCCCCTCTTCTTCCTTAGCTCGGATTCTCTTCAGTCTTTAGCAGCAGCTGTTATGGCTTTTTGGGGCATCCAGATAAAGAGATGACTAAGAAAGAAGCTTCGATTATATGATGTATTACCAAACAAATTCACACAATGAGGAATGGCTGAAAGCAGACGGGGGACTCAGTGTTACACATTGTTGACATATTTCATTTACGAATAACAAAAATGATTTTAAAGTTCCCCCATCAAATACTAATTACAGTTTAGCTTCCTCTCTCCCTCACCAAGGAAGGGATGCTAAGGCATTAGCAGTTCTGTTAAATCAATGCCATATTTTGAACGTGAATAAAATTGTAATTCTTAGGAAATAGGGACAGAGTCATCTGAGTTGAGTTTCTATGTAATACTAGCATGTTTCAACCGGGCTAACAGGAGAAATTTTCTTGACTCTCCAGTCCTAGCCGCCCCCCTCCCCTTCAATTGCATTTTAAAATATTTGTAATAGGGAACAAATTCCTGATTAGGAAACCCTTTGAACTGGGTCTAGAGAGGAAATATTCAAACCACAAATGTTCTTTTGGCCAAGGAATTCTTTGATAAAAATCAGAAGAATTCCAGTTTTTAGCACAAGAATTAAGCTTCATTTGGGGCTTTCTCTCAAAGCAGGGTAGTCCTGGTTATTAGTTTAAATGAGGCATTGTATTTTCTCAGTCTTCTTTACCCAACTTGCCATTTATCAACGTTTCAAAACAGGCTAGGATGAAATGAATAGCTATAATCATAGTAATGCTTACTTCAATTTGCTGAAAAAAACTTACGGTGAGAAGAGGCTTTTCAACAACGAAAGAACAGCAGCAACTGAAGGTGGTTGAAAAAGGAGATCAGAGAAACTCACTAATGATTTGTTATTTTATGACTGCATCTGGTCTAACATGGCACTCTCTGGAGTTTTAGGACTACAAATCCCCGTTTCCAACCGGGATCTGTACAATCTCAAGGGTCAGTTGCAATCTGCACCAGCATGCCTGATCTTGGAAAACAGAAGTAGGGCAATGCCATCCTCAGAGAGCCGTCCTTAATGGAGAGACAGAAGGTCTGTGTTCACACAAAATCATTGATCCTCAACTAAACTCCCCCCCCCACCTAGTATGAATGTTGTGTGAACCCAAACTCCTTAACTGAATTATTAACAAAAAAAATTGCACAATACACTGGGCTAAAATATGGTTGGCTAGTTTGTGGTTCAGCTTATCTTGCAAACCCAGTTCTTGTATTCTTAAATTGAAGACCCTTTGCCCACTGGGCTGATTTGCCGCCATGCTAAACTATAGTTTAACAATATTTATTGAATAAAAACCAGAACAAGCATACTAAGCTCAAATCATGCAAATTACTACATGCCAAGGTCTCCTACAGATCAAATTCTTTGTAAACCTGGCACAAATCCAAGCCAAGCTATTAGTTCTCTAATGAGTTACTGAGCCTTTAATATGGTCTTCAGCAATATAGATCAAGGATTGTGACTGGTGTTAATTTACAGACAGCTTTACCAACATACCTGAAGAAGCTGCAAAATAAGACTGAAATAACAGTTCTTTCTCTATGCCATAGCAAAGCTGTCTTTACTAATTTCTGGCAGCTGCTAAAGACACAAATCTGCAGTTGTAAAATGGGAACAACAATTTTTTTGATAATGACTAAGATAAGGGTCATAAGGAATACTTTTAAGAATCTTTCTGTATAAAAGATAATTGGATGTTCACAGATGTATAGGACTGGCGCCATGCACTGAATGTTTAGCTAAAGCAGCCTGGTTTCACGCATCCTTCCCCGTCCTTATAGTTTGAACTTGAGTCATCGTTCTTTTCTCTGGCCAATTCTCATAGATGCTATGCATCAAGGGACTATTAGATATGACCTGTGTGCCAGCAATTCATATTAAAAGAAACCGAATCTTTGATTTAATAAAAGGATGTTTTTATTTGTTTTGACAATCTTGCTACAGGAGAATTTCTAAATACGAGATGACAGCCATACTTATTTGGAGGGTTCTCTTCAATGAATCTTTCCACTGAGAAATCTGCCTGCCTCTAGTCTATCACTCATTTCTACTGAAATAACTTTCCTGCAGTGTCTTAAGAGCAGGAACAATGAGGAATACTCACTCTGACTGGCAGCAGTTGCCCTATAGCAGACATATCAAACACAAGGCCCAGGGGCCGGATGCGGCCCGCGAAGTGGTTTCATGTGGCCCGGGAAACCATCCTAGAAACAGTGAGGGAACGGCCCCCGCTGCCTGGGCCCTGGCCGGCCGGGAGCCAATGTACAATTTTGTAGTGGCCATCTACGCTGAAAGGCATTCAGTCTTAGCTCCACAAGGCCGTCTGGAAACAGCAAGGAACCAGCCCCTGCTGCGTCGGCCCCGCCTCCTGGGTGCATGCTGGGGAGGCTCCAGTGGACCATGCCTTGGCACTTGCCCTGATCCCACCCCCTTCTGCCAGAGACCCTCAGATATGTCCCACTCCTGCCCAGGCCCCCACGGGCACCCTTGACACGAACGATGTAGAGCTGGCCATGCCCACCCAGTAGGCCACACCCACTCCACGCCCACCCAGTAGGCTGCACCCACCCTGGCCACACCCACCCAGCCCCCCTGAGGGCAACCGCAATGCTGATGCGGCCCTCAATGAAATTGAGTTTGACACCCCTGCCCTATAGGCTCTTTTCCTATATTGCTGCTAGAAATTATTTTAAATGTAGTTTCTACAAATTTAATACTGGGACCTCTAGATGACTGGCCATGCACTCACTGCTATTCCACTTGTAAGCCTGGATGATATCATTGGATTAGATATTTTCTATTCCCACCTAGTTTGGTTCATGTTCCAATGTTTCCACCTCCATGAAGGAGAAGGATTTGGGGGTGGGAATAAGACTTCTTTCTGTGCCAGTTGAGGGCTGCATTCCCAAGGACTGACATATCAAAGTCACTATAATCAGCCCGACATTGAGCTACTTTTGAAGGATCAAATGAAAAAATGGAAGTTGTCTACAGAGTCTGAGCTAACTGAAAGGAGATATGTGGCCTCAGAGATGTGAGGGGGGTGATGCATGTGCGGAAGCACTTGAGGAATGTGAGATGCTCTGTAAAAGAAGAAGAACAAGAAGAATATATGTGCAGTTGTGTTAAATCTCTCAAGTCAAGGTTAGAGGACTCAGCCAAAGTTACTGATGATTTATACTTTTCTGAACAAAGTTAAGATAAAAATTTGACCAGGCTAGTATCTGGCACAGCTATGTGACTGAAATTATCTTGGTTGCTGCTGTGGAGGATCTATACCGAAAGATAGATGGGGATGATGCAAACCAGTGATTCTCCTTCCTCTTTCAACAGCTTTTGACACAGTTGAACAAAATATCCCCCTGAGTGTCTCTGCCAGGAAGAGCTGTAAGAGGCACAATTTTCCGATAACGTCTGACTTTTCTGAAGAGGAAACCCCAGAGGTAGTGCTGCTGGTTTACTATTCTCCCCTGGGCCCTCTGGCACAGGGTTCTAGCTCCTCTCTGCTGTATTTAATACCTACAGGAAATTGCGAGAAAAGGCCATGCCCAGAGTTTGGCTGGGATGTCATAAGAATGCTGATGGATTACTGTGTAGGAGAAGTCAGTTGTAGTCTCAGTCTTCCTCGTCCAAATGCCAATGACATTTCCAGTGGCATTACTATCAAACGCTATGTTGAGATTTTCCTTAAACAGACAGTCCAGGGTCTTCAATCGATTGTAATGGTAGGATAAATCTTCTGTTGTCAAAAGGATCAACTGCTTCATGCTGACAGCATTTCCATTTCATTGGCAACCGATTTGTTAGTTCAAAGGTCACTTTCTGTCCTTTGAAATCCTAATCAGAGGTAGACAAGTGCAGTTCCCAGAGGCTGCTGAGCTGCAATTCCCAGCACACCTCTCCTATCAGTAGCTGGAGATCAAAGCATATTGTGGAGCAGCTCATGCCCTGCATCTTGGTTTTGTATTCCTCTTCATTTTCTCTTCAGAAGTGCCAATAAACATATGGCTGGTATGGCATAAAATGTATAAACCACAAGGGGGGGGAAAGCAGTGCTTCCCAATGAAGTTTTTCAGCTTGCCTTTTACTGGAAGATGGCCTCATAGAATCACAGGGATGGAAGGGTCTTTTAGTCCCTACTCCCCGCCTAAGGCAAAGAAACCTTCTTCCATCCCAGAAAAATTGTCCAATCTTTTCTGGGAAACCTCCGGTAATGGACACCCACAATTCCAGGAGGCAAGCTATTCCATCGGCAAATTGTTCTCACTGTGAGGAAATTCCTCCTTATTTTCAGATTGGATCTCCTTCTGACCAGCTTCCACCAGTTGTTTTTTGTCTCCTGGGCCTGGAGGCTCGCGACTGTTTTATTCCCATAAACGAAGGCGGGATACCAATAAATAAACATTGAATCAGCACTTTTTCATTGTATAAGCTACTTTGAGTATGATTTATTGCAGAGAATTGGGACGTAGTTGTCATTGTTCAGTTATTTCCAACTCTGCTTGATCCAATGGACTACAGTTTACCCAGTTAGTCTGGCAGCAACTGCCTTCTCTGAGTTGTTATAAAGTCATGTTCATGGCATCTGTGGTAGCTTTTGGCCATCTTGGTTTCTGCAAGGCTCTTTTTAATGGCCTTCATTTTTTCCACATTAGGGTCTTCTCAAAATATTCTTGAAAGGTAAGATAACCTTTATTTTTTATTTTCATTTTTGGGGGGATAGTTGGGATATAATGGTTGAAATATACTTTGTTCTGGTTGAGTATTAACAAAAACTGCTAATTTCAATCTAGATGTAGGCAGGGTCCACATTTGACTTACTGCATTGTCCAGCTTTACCTAGCCATTGCTGAGATGAAGTCTGACCTCATTACAATTATTTTGGCACAAATATGATTGCATAATTAATCCACTGTAATTCTCAAGTGGATATCCTTCTGGGGTGATCTGATTGATCATATGCCACCATGTCATTGTCAACTCTTAGTGACCACATAGATTTTATTCATGACAATCTATCCAGATCATTTATGACAGCCTGGGAAACTTTATAGGCCAAAAAGCACCTGTTTCATGCCCGTTGTAACTTTGAATGTTTGTAAAACATGTCATTAAGTGGGGACTACCTGTAGGACAATTTGAGCCCGTTCATTTGTGCCTCAAGTAGAACTTTGGGTTAATATGTTTGATCAACTGTTGGTTTTCTTGGATGTCCATGGTATTCTCAGGATTTTTTTCTTTTCTAACACCAAAGTTCAAAAGTGTCAATACTCTTCCTATGCTATTTCTTCAAGTCCAACTTTCCCTTCCACAGTCACAAGAAACACCATAGCTTGCACATGTCTGATCTTTGTAGGTACAATATAAACACATCATGGCATTTGAATATCTTCTGCAAAGCTTTCATGGCTGCTATGCTATCAAACAATTAAACTGCATTTTTATAGAGGTAAAGCACTGACCCATCAAGTTCAGTAGTACTTTAATGAAATTTCCCAGTTGGGTACCCTTCAAATTTAGATCACATCACCCATTATTGCTGCCTGCTGGATTAGATAGCAGTTGTTCAACACATCTGGAAGGCACAAGGTTGGGGAAGGTTGATTTACACTGCTGACAGTGGCTCTCTCAGACATTTCCCAGCCCCAACTGGAGATAGTAGGGACAATTTAGGATTTTCAATCTACTTATGGCTCTTCCACTAAATATTCCACAGAATTAACAAATGTACAGGAACTGGAACAGATCATTGTTTGCATCCCATCAGTTTGACTGTTTGTGCACAATATACCTTCTTTTTCAAACTCCATCTATTAAAATTATATTGTGAGTTGCTGCAAAAAATGGGGCCCTACATTCAGAAGTGATGTAGTGTTTATGCTTCTATGTAAGAACATAAGAAAAGCTCTTCTTGATCAGGCCAAAGTATCACCCATCTGCACACATACATACATTGGTGCTGAGTATGAATTTTCTGTTTGGCCATTGTGATAATAGCTGCGAGTAAGTATCTTTTCCTGGAGTTTCTCTAATATTTGTTTTAAAAGTCATCAAAGGTGGCTGTAGAAGATAATAGAAGTTGGGGAAGATGCCAAAGGAATGATTTCTGGTTGCAAAGAGAATATCACATTTACAATACAAAATTCTGCCAAATGTATACATGTTCACACATACACATAATATTGCTGATGCTGTATATAAGGAAGAGTTTTGTGATATGATTTAGGATTCTTATGTGGAAAAGGATTTAAAAATGAGGTACGAAGTGGTACAACAACTCTTTTTCCAAGTATAGTCAACTCTTTTACTTCATGGGGTACTAGGTAGCTGGGCTCAGCAAACAGTCATTGCTACGTCTTGCAGTAGCAAATTGCAGGACCACATATTTCTGCTGCCTGAGACTATGAAGAGAATGGTGAGCCTACCTTTCCACATTAGGCTGCATCATGTCCCAAGACCAAATAAGTTATTTTGGCAACTTGAATATTTTGGCAACTCTCTCTCTCTCTTTCTCCTGCTAATTGCTTAATGGCAGGGTTAGCCTTAAATAGCATAAATTACCTGCATATTTCATACAATCTGAGATAGTCAGTATGGCAAAGTCCAAGTCCAAGTATTCCTTTTCTATAACCAACATACCATTTTGATCCTATGCTTATGTCTTTAACCCACATTGGGCAGTCTTGGTTGAGCCAGACAGTAAAAGAATGCTAGATTCGTGCCTCTCCCATCCTAATGAGATCACCTTCCCTGGCTCAGCTGGTATCCCAAACAGGTCTTTTTTGGGGTGGTTTTGGTTGCCTGCCTGACTTACAATTGGGAGGGAGAGCTTGGCTTTTGGCCAATGTAATGAACAGCTCTTAGCTAGAGCAGAGCTGGTATTGATCGCTGCTAAGTGCTGGTTGTTCCCTCTATGCTGATTCAGAGGTTGATTCATGCAGGAGTGTCCAGTCAAGAGGCAGTGGGGGGAAGGAGAAGACTAAAAAGGACTACTGCTCCTGGAGTGAGGTAGCCCATTGCCTGGGCTTAGTGGAAGAAGCCAATGAATCTAATATCTCCATGTAGCATGATGACTGCAATGGCAAACTTGGGGCTCACTAAGACAGACTGGCTTTTTTTTGGATCACCTTGTCTGGCAAGTAGAACGTGCAATAAGGAGAATTCTATCACCACTTCTGTTTCCCAAAGAAGACATGGATTTCCATAGCAAATTCCAATGATCAACCTTAATGCTGAATTCCCATTAGATTGTTCTCAATTCCCATTAGGAATTAACTTAGTTTTTCAGTGGCTTAGCCCCATGGTGCTGCTCCTTTCATTTGTTGGCATGCTGCACAGTGGCTTTTTTTAGTGGGGAAACACCCTTTCTTCTACATGTGCCTTTTGCTTAATATTCTGCACAAAGAGAGAGAGAGAGAGAGAGAGAGCGTTTGAAAGTTGCATAACTGCTGAATCATTTTAATGCAGGAGGTTTTTAGAGTTCTGTCCCTAACCCAGCAAGGAAGCATTTGAAAAGGTTAAGAGGTGATGATTTCATGCAAGGTTGTACTATTAAAAAGCATGTATTATTCATACCACACACATCTCGGTTTCTAAGTCAATGAGATTTAGCTGCACACTTCTCAATTTAGATTGCAAGTGATTGGCTACCTTTCACTTTCAAGGAAAAGCAACAAGTAAACTTGGTTTGTGGATGGAAGTACAAAAATCCGGTTTTTCCAGCTCTGGCCTCTATCACATCTCAACAAATTCTTTACCTGTTGAATTCTGCCCACCATGCCACAGTTAGTAAGTCTAAAAACCTTGAATATCAGAAATAAATATGAAAACAGCCGATTTAAGTTTGAGGAAGAACAGTGGGCTGGGAAAAAGGAGGAGAAATCTTAGGAGAAATTCAGGTTTGGTATGGTGGCTTTTGCCACTGTTTTGAACCACTGCACAGATGCTTCAAAGCTGTACATGGGTTCTTCATAAGAATTTGTGTATTTCAGAAAATTTTGATAGTGCCAGTTAAAGAACCATAGCATAAAACTCACAATGAACTCACCACAGCCATATGATTCTTACAATTGGGTGTGTTCGCCTCTGGAGTCTTTTTCCTGGGACAAAACAATTTTATATTTTATGTTCCTGATACATCAAATGAAGAAAACCCCTCTTAACCTGACTTTTTGATCATGGTCATCACCTTCCCATCTCCCAGCTTTAAGGAATGTACTGTCTTAGTTTTTCCAAGTTTATGAATCATTTTCAAATTAGATTGTTTCCCCCCAAAATTGTATATGTTAAAGTATAAACAGTTCTTTAAACAATAGCTTTGGATATTGCTAGGGCTGTCGTATCTCAGCGACAAAACTCCAAATGCCTTCTAGGTGGCAGTAAGGGGTTACTGTTTTCAATATCTTGCCTTTTAATGGTAGTTTGGACTTCTAGAAAGAGAGAAAGCCTAGAATGGAATGGAATGGAATGGAATGGAATAGAATAGAATAGAATAGGAGCTGGAAGGGAACTTGGAGGTCTTCTAGTCCAGCCCCCTGCTCAAGCAGGAGAACTTATACCATCTCAGACAAGTGACTGTCTAGCCTCTTCTTAAAAATCTCAGTGATGGAGCGCCCACGATTTCTCGAAGCAAGCTGTTCCACTGGTTAGAAAGAGTACTGTACTCCATCAACCAAGAATTTGACACATAAGCATCAAGGAAGCATCACATTTTTCATACAATTGTCAACAAGAACCTCATTACATCCTTTCCTTTTTGCCATGAGCCTCTCCACTCTCTGAAACCAGCATTTTTCTCCTCTTCTTTCTGAAATCGCTTGCCAATATACAACATTTTAGAGGCTGCAAAGATTTAACTACAACTGGGTCCCAGATTTTGTGGAAAGCTGGACAGGCCCAATGACTGGCTATCCATCAGCCATCAACAAACGTGGCCTTCACTGAATCAAATGAAGTCACCCCAGCTCCCTTAGTTTATTTGTAACAAATCAAAATAGCCAAGGTTTTCTCAACATATTATCGGGGTATACTAAAGATATTTCTTAAAGCTCAGTGCATTCTCTGCACTTTATAAAAGTTGACTGCAGTACTGTAACTTTGCAGAGGAAGAGGGTATTGGATGTTTCCATCTAACCAGGGATTTCAACTCTTCTGGGGCAACCACCTCCCCTATTTTGCTTTTGTTGGCTTGCTTCTTTGACATGGCATACATTGCCCCATTATGCCTGTCACTTTATTATTATAACTTTAACAGCAATATAACAATTTGTAATTGTAAGCAAGTAGTTACATTCATTTCTCCAAAAGGAAACTATTCCTATGCAGGTTTCAGCAGAACAGACTTTGAAAAAAGGTACCCAACCTGGAAAAGCTAGTAGGATTTATAGTCCTGGTCACCTGGGAATCATATAATGGATAAGATGTTTAAGGGTGCTCCTTTTTTCATAGCTTTGTACCAGACAGAAATCAACAGGTCATTTTTTTCCCAATACAGCAAAAAAAAACCTGTACCTATTGATTTCTGATGGTCATACAGCTGTAAAAATCAACATATAATCACCTGGGAAAGAAAAAGAAAGGAAGTTGCTTTATAATAAACCAGGGTTCACCCATAATGCTAAACCATAATGAGGATGGTATTTATTTTTAATTTGGCTTAACACTGTGTGTGAACTAGAGACACTATCTTGAAGAAATCAAGGCTAAAACAAACTGTGCTGTTGCATAGATGTGAACCTAGCAACTGTGTCCATCAACCAGGCATTCATGTCTGGGCTATGCAAATCCGAAAGATCATTAGATGACAACACAGAGAACTCTCCAAGTTCTTTGCTATGATCTGGATGTCCATTTTTTTACAGCCTCAAGTATGCTTATCTACTTCAGCACTGTACTTTCTGATTAAAAGAACTCCTTGGGGTCTTCCCTGGAGGCCTTTTCTATCAGTTATTACCTCATGCTTTCATGAGGGAAACATAACAGGGAGTGCAGTACTGGGGTCTTTCTGCATCCAAAGCAAGTTTCAATGTATGTTTGCCTTCAAATGGCATATACTATAATATTTGGATCTCAAGCCATAATCATGTTTGTAAAGGAAAATAGTGACTTGCAGGTGAGTTACTGGAAGAGCCTCTTTATCGTGTCAATAATTGTGATCAAGATTACTTGGCAGGAAGAGGATGGTGTAAGGGGTGAAAATGCAGGTATGTTTGCTAATGGGCTGTGCAACAGTGGGCCTCAGGGCCCCCCAAATTGCATACCCCTGACGTGTAGTCCACCGGAGCCACAGTTGTCTTTGGCGCATTAGCTTTACCAAATTAAGATAAATCAAATTATGGCTTGGGGCCATGTGTGATTGGAGCCTCTTTCTCTCTGGGCAATGTATTGTAGGAAGTTACTGAGATATTATTTATTTACTACATTTTGAAACCAGCAATCAGCAACAGCTGCTAGGCCATAAACCATGAATAGAGAAATTCATGGCTAAAGAAAATGGGTGCCAGACGATTCAAGGTTTTATTATTTTTTTAAGGCTTTCTGGAATAGGAAGAGGAAATTTGGAAAGACTTCCCTTCCCGATACGTTCACTCTCTGGGCTGAAAAATATCCCACGAGATGACTTACCACCGAGATACGACGAGGTGCAAAAAAAAAAAAAAGTAACACGTTCTGCTTCGTTTAAAAACTGTCTCGGGCGCCTGCGCTGGGTTCCAGCCTCTAATGATCTCTTTTTGCAGCGGGAGGGGGCGACGAATGCGACGCAGCCTCGGGGATCCTCGCAGCCTGAGTGAGTTCTTGGCCCGCCACGTGGCTAGGATCACGTCAGAAAGCGGCCTCGGACCTCAGTTTCTCCCCCCCCCTCCCCCGGGTCACCGTTTGCTTATCATCATCCACACCTTCCTTCAGAAGGACGAGTCCATTCAAGCATCTCTTCCTACACCTGGCTAGGATCTGTACGCGGTCGGGCTGTTCTGGTAGGTCCTGAAGTAGCCTGACTCGCAGGGCAGAACGGGGCGGGAAATGGATTATTAAAATCGGAATGAAAGAACCGCGCGACCGCGGCGCGTTCTCTCCCTACCGCGTGAGGAGGCTGCGTTTCCTCGCCCCTCCCACCTTCAGGTGCGGCGCGTCCCTTCCCTGCTCTAGCCCGGGCCCATCATGCCAGGGGGCAATACCTGACTGGCGGACGATTCCGCGGCTGCCGCTTTCCCTTGATTTCAGGCAGAGTTTGCTTATCCCTGAAACGAGCAAGGTCTCTTGCTCCGTGTTGCTTTCAACGGGTAGAGAAAAATAAGAGCCAGGTGAAATGCTCAAGAGATCTTTTGATCAGAGAGGACCAACCCAGGCGTGGAAGATCAGGCGTGGGCACCAGGAGATGCATACCCCCTGGCCGGATTGAAATATTATAATGGTGTAATGTAAAGGAAAGGTTTACTACTGTTTCTCCTGCTATTGTAATTGTGTTTGTGCTGGTTCTCTCAGCCTAAAGGAGAGAGTTGAGGGGCTTGAGAAGCGAGCTAGAAGATGTATAAGCAGACAGTTAAAAAACAGCCTGATGGATTACTGTATTTGGAATTTTAATCCATGCTTCTTCCCCCAGTTTCTCCTATTGAATAAGCACCAGTATCTTCATTTGCTCTTATTTAGTTTCTGCTTGGCCATGTGACATGACATGCATATCCCATAACAATGCAGTCATATCTTGCATTAGCTAAATAGGCCCATTTTTGAAGTTTACACACTTCCCTCTCCTTGTCTCCACCTAACATGCTGTGCTGTAATAATAAGGTACAGTGGCAACTCAATCTCAGGCATACTTAAAAAAGCACACACATGTCAAGACCAAGATGAAATAAGTGTGATTTAGGTCATCAAATTAAATGCAATTAAAGTTAATATGGCTATTTCCCTTATATACTATTTCCCCCTTGGCTTGAAGTGAGGTGTATGCAGCTCAGCTGCAAATATTCTATTTGCTCTGAGGAAGCTGAGAAAGACTAATACTGACTTAGCTTGTAGATTCGGCATAAGCACTATTGAGGAATATACGTGAAGCAAGTTGAACATACAGGCTACCATAATAAGAATAAGAATAATATTTGCAATGTTGATTAATGTTGTTAATACTATATTCCCTTAACAGAATACAGTAACACGATAACAGGACACACAATTCTGCACATCCAATTTTGCTGACAAAGTCCTTCCACCATATCTTTGCTATTAAAAATGGATTTCTTTGCTTCTGAGGCTGGTAATGTGGTTCTTGCTACATTTCTGCTGGCATGATGAACTATCTGTCCAGTCTAATCCACCAGGCTTCCCTTCCACTCCTTGTTCTAGCCAATTCACATTTTAGCTTTCTGTTAAAGGAAACCAAAGTCCAAGCAAGCTATTATCCTCTTCTGGAGAGGCCATATGTCTTCATGGGCATCTGCCAGCTGGGATTTTCTCAGGTCAAGAAGGAGTTAGATTCAAGCACCTTGAATGGGGATAGGGGAAGAGTGGGTGCTAGCAGTTGTGTTGTTGTGATGACAGGGAATTGCGCGTGAAATAGAGTATGGTGAAAGGGATGGGGACAGAGGAAAATTAGGAATATGGGGAATATGTTGTGAATATGGTCACAAAAGAGTTGCTAGGGAGTTTGCCACTGATTTTGTCCATAGGGAACAAGATAGGTTACAAAGCACTTGCTATACTAAGATCCTATTCATCTGTCCCTTCTACTTCTCCCCCCCCCCACACACACTTTTGCAGGACTTTCCCCTTCTACTTCTTCCTATTGTCCATTTTTTTTGCCAGATGGACAACTTTCCAAACTATGGTTTGGGCTACATGTGGCCTTCATTTTAATTCTATGGAAGTTTAAGAGGCCTGTACGGGGTCCAAAGGCATTCTCGGAATAAAGATGATGCTGATGGTTTGCTATAAGCCGGCTTTGCATTATTACTTTTTTATGTAATGATGCAAAAAAGATTTCTAAATGCATCTTGTGGCCCATGGTTGCCATGCTAAGAATTCCTGCAATAAATAGAAAAGTTTCCTAACGTGGATGAAGCAATAATTTCCCCTTTATGTCACATGCTTGCCATTATCAAAAGCCAAGAATTAAGCAGGAGAAGATGATGATATTGGATGGGTTGGCTTGGCTTCAGAAGTGATGGGGGAATAAGAGTCCATCCTAGTCACTGAGTGTGAAGAACTAGGAGTGGTAAAAGTAGCAACTGCATGCTTCTTTAAGCAGAGAGTTGTTGGTTGTTGTTGTTTTTTGGCTATTTTATACTGCATGATGTAGATTGATGAAGAGATATTATTGATTTATTGCACTTGCAAGTAGCTGTTTCTGCCAAGAGGCACTCAGAGAAGCATATATCAATTAAAAATAAAAAAAATCAATAAAACAGCAAAACTTAGAAATCATAAAAACACCACAGCAATCATAACATTAACTTAATAAAACATTGTCCTCTCTGTGTTACTGTACTTATTGTTCATCTCCAGTACTGTATGTATTAGTTTAGATGAAGAGAAATTAAAAAGAAAAAGAACCTCACAGCATTCAGCAAGATCAAGAATTTAACGGAATGTAGGCTGTCTGCTTTGTGCCCGTTTAGGCCCTACTACTACCTTTGCTCCCATACCAGAAAAGGAATTTGGATGTAGAAAACCACCGAGGCTTTCCCAGCATTCCCCGGGGGAAGGGGAATTTTTTTGGAGGGTGTTAGCCTTAAGAGGGAGAACATTCTCCTTTGGGATCTTATCACCTCTTCGATTTTGAAGGAAGCTGTATGAACCCAACTGTCAGGCAGACTGGGGTGCGCTCTACAAGAGCGGGGGTTCAGAGGCTCTGCTTACCGCAAACAACGCTTCCCGTGATCTCCAGAGGGGGCGCTGTGAGGAGAAGCCCGGGATTTTTCTGTGCGAGCTCGGAAGGAGGAGCGGCAGCCTAGATTCATTGAGAGAAGCTCGCCCCTCCCGCCCTGTAGCGATTATGCCCTCTCTTTCCCTGATCCTCCTCCCCTTTGTACTTATCCTGCATGGCACCAAATTTGAAATTCCTATGGAGGCTCATAAACGTAAGGCAGCAGCACTGCGCATCGTGCAAGATTTCTGAGCTGCGGTCGGAAAGGGAATAAGCCCGGGTCAAAACGGCAGGACTGGGAAGTAGGTTTCCAGCGGGAGCAAAAGGGGGCGGAGGATAGGAAAGAGAAGGATACATGGAGACCCCTTGGTAGTGGACAGGACGTCTGGTTCTTCAAGGCGTTGGAAGGGCCCGATCGTCGTTTCTGCTTGCCAGAAATCTCGACGGTCCGCCAGATTTCTTTCACACCTGCTGTTTGGCCCATCCCGGGCTTCTGCCTCCTTCGTCTCTAACCACTTTTCTGTGGCTTGGAAGTGCTATCTGTTGATCGGGCGCTTCTCCAATCCTTTGCCCCGCTTCCTGTCTCCTGCAGCTGCCCATCTCTAGTTTCTAACCAGTCCCCAGAGCATCCCGGTCTCTCTTGATGCACTCTTAAGATATCTGGTTTATTTTTTCCCCTAGGTTATCTTAGCAAGCTCTTTTTCAGTTCCCGGTCGTTCTTCTTTTTCCCTCTTAACGCCAGATTCTCCTCTGTATCTATCCTACCTTTCTGCTTTATTCTCCTGTTGAACTCCTCCGTCTATCCCCGTTCCTATCCTTCCCTCCATTCTGGGCCATTCGTCCCACTCCTTTCCTCCCGCCTCCGTCTTTCCAGCCTCTTGCCACTACCACCCTCCCTTCCAGGCTGCGTCTTCCCTGCTTCTGCTGGCCCCCGGCCGGCCCGAGCTCTGCCTGGGGTGCGCGCCTCCGCCGCCTGCGATGCAGCCACTCGCTGCTGCCAACCGCTTGCTCTGCCCCCTCCCTGCCGAATGCAGCTCACCCACACTCGCGCACACACTCTCAGATACACAAACACACGCGCGCACACACACACGGCTCCTGGAGGGTGGGAGCGCGGCACAGTCAGACGGGCGAGCCGAAGGGAGCGATGAGGATCGGCACCGCCGAGGGCAACCGGAGCCTTGTCGCTTGCGTCCTGGGGGCGGCTCGGCACCTCCTAACCCGAATCCCATTACCACCCACTGGGATTTGCGGTGGTCAGGCTACTGCCTGCTTCTCGGACAATCTCTGGGGTAAGAGCCTTGCGTTAGCCTCCCCACCCAATTACTCCACATATCAGTTAGATTGGGCTTCTTCACATCTTCAGCATCTTAGATTTGATGCTTTTGCTCCTCGGAGTTGCCACCATTCCATCAGGGATCACCGCCTTCTCTAAATTTGTCCTTCCTTCCTTCCTTCCTTCCTTCCTTCCTTCCTTCCTTCCTTCCTTCCTTCCTTCCTTCCTTCCTTCGGATTTTTGTCTTTTCTGTTTTCAAACTTGCCTTGTTCTTTTTCCTCCTGTCTTAAGTCTTGCCATGTTCTTTTCTTGATTCCCATCCCCCTCCTTCCAGTTTTCCCCTGCATCTTCGTTTATTGGAATTGTTTTAAAATTCAAATTGTTTATAAAGATGTAGGCATGTTGTAGTTCAAGTCTAGCTTCCAGTGAGAGGTGGGAATGCTTGGCACAAGGAGACAGTTAATGGGAAAGTTTGTTTGGATCCTGTGGGTGTTTCTTGAGAAATGCTCTTTTCTCTCCCCAACCTCCTTTCTCTGGGGCTGTTGTTAGTTTGCCCTGAGAAACAGCAGTTTTTACATCCTAGTAGGTACAGAGAAATGACAAGTGTTCCCTTGCCTTTGCCAAACTCTTTGACAAAGCTTCCTCATGCCACATCTTGGACACAGCATTACGAAGAGCCATCATACTTTTTTGTCAGTGGCCTTTTGACTCTTACAATATGAAATAAGTCCTGTTGGCTCCTCTAGTCATTTGAGCTCTAGATTCCTAGATGTTATTCTAGCTCTGGAGAAGGATTTACGTAGTTATCATAAGAGCTGATTTCAAGGCGCCTTCCTCAGAGATGGTGTGCAATTGTGGATCTCATTCCCTTGGCCAGCTTCTAAGTATCTCTTCTCAAAAATGCAGTCAAAAGACTGGAGCCCAAACAAATGCCTCTTAGGATTAGCAGCTAATTAAACCATATTTCTCATATAATATTTTTGGGTTTTAGTTTTCAAAGCAGGACTAGTGCAATAACTTAAGAACTGCTGCATTCACTCCAAATGCCATAATTTAATGGCATGTAGTTATGTTTTCTCATCGTTTGTCTGTTTCTCTATTTCTCTCTCTCTCCCCCCCCCACCCTTTCTACAGCAATGTGTGTCCTCCCTAAAGGTGAAGGTATCAATTGAGCCCCTTTCTCTTACCTCCCCATCCCATCTTGGTAGCCTGCCATCCATTTTCTCTGCCAACAGGAAGAAAGGATCAAAAGACAAAGAACAGCAGAATAATATAATCCATTGCAGGTTTCCAGAGAGGAGTGTCTATTATGTTCAGTCTGCACAAAACCAAATGGTCAAATTAATCTGTCACCAGGCACAAACTATGGAGAAGACCCCTGTCAGCTGCATTATCTCTTTCTGATTCCACAATTATTGATAGTAGAGTATCTTGATCTGATTACAGAGCTGGAATGCTGTTCGAGAGCAAGTTTTCTAAGGCATCCAGATTTGTTAACATCCACTGAAAACAGCTTGGATATTTTTACACAGGAGGAAAAAACGTCACCATCCTTACTGGGATAAATACAGTACTTTGTTGTGCCTGGATATTTTACACAGAACTAATCTGGATGGCTACATTCCTACTGAGGCCCTCTAAGTCAGTGACTTATGGTTGAAACTGACCAAAGTAACCAACTGAAGAATAGACAGCCCCTATTTACCAAAAGTCTTTGAGCAAAGAGGGTTTGATGGTGATACAGCTTATACAATATGGCTGCAGGAGTGGCAACCTGGCTGCCCTTTGCCCGGGCAGCAGCTGTGGGCTGGCTCCCACTGGCCAAGAAGCCTATGCCCAAGCCTCCTCTGGACCAGAAACGCCGCCATGATGAAATCTTAATGGTCAACGTTAGTGGAAAACGCTTCCAAACGTGGAAGAATACCCTTGACCGTTATCCAGATACCTTATTAGGCAGTTCCGAGAAGGAATTCTTTTTTGATGAAGACAGCAAGGAGTATTTCTTTGATCGTGACCCAGAGATGTTTCGGCACATTCTCAACTTCTATCGTACCGGCAGACTCCATTACCCCCGCCAAGAGTGCATACAGGCCTTTGATGAAGAGCTGTCCTTTTATGGAATCATCCCAGAGCTGATTGGTGACTGCTGCTTGGAGGAATACCGAGATCGCAAGAAGGAGAATGCCGAGCGCCTGGCTGAGGATGAAGAAGCCGAGATTGCCACGGACACTGGCTTGCCGCCAGGTAGCACATTCCGCCAACAGCTCTGGAGAGCATTTGAGAACCCCCACACCAGCACCATGGCTTTGGTCTTCTACTATGTGACCGGTTTCTTCATTGCCGTCTCAGTCATTGCCAATGTGGTGGAGACAATCCCGTGCCGGCCACCTCCTGGGAAGAAGAGGAGCATGTCCTGCGGAGATCGTTTCCCCAAAGCTTTCTTCTGCATGGACACGGCTTGTGTCCTCATCTTCACCTTTGAGTATCTCATGCGGCTTTTTGCTGCCCCGAGTCGATTTAAGTTCATGAAGAGTGTGATGAGTATCATTGACGTTGTGGCCATCATGCCTTATTATATCGGGCTGGTGATGCCAGAAAATGAAAATGTCTCGGGGGCCTTTGTGACCCTGAGAGTCTTCCGCGTCTTCCGCATCTTCAAGTTCTCGCGCCACTCCCAGGGCCTAAGGATCCTGGGCTATACTCTTAAGAGCTGTGCCTCTGAATTGGGCTTCCTTCTCTTCTCCCTCACTATGGCTATCATCATCTTTGCTACTGTTATGTTCTACGCTGAAAAGAGCACAACGGAGACCAACTTCACCAGCATCCCTGCTTCCTTCTGGTACACTATCGTCACCATGACCACACTTGGGTGAGTTACCCACTTTTAGACATGGCCCTGAGGCCTCAACTCTACACTATTTATCTTATTCTTCTCTCCGATCAAAGAGGGGGGAAAAATCTCCAAAATTACATTTCTTTTGGAAGCTGATTATCAGGTTGATATCTAATGGCATTCTGGCTTCGTGGTTAATTAATGTATCCTAAGACCAGGCTATTGTCAGATAATGAGCTGCGGGAATTAAGAGCTTGTCAGTTTCCAGAGTAGAAATGAGAGCCAAGCAATTAGGAGATGGGTAAGCATTGAGTCCATACAGGCCACTAGATTGGTTTGGAAGTTATGTCATCTGCAAACGGGTCCAGATAGCCTTTTCCCCAGACACTCTTATAAAGTGGTGGCAAAAAGGTGGCTCTGCCAAATGAAAGAGAGAACATGTGCCCTCACCTTTAAATGATTCTGAGATCAATGCGGCATTATCTTCAAGGAGATACTGTCAAAAAAAAAAAGTGTCTTTATCTTTGGGGGAAGGTGAGGAGACACCCATATGAGAATCAAGAGAAATGGAGATGGGGCCTATTGATATCAAATAAGTGTGAGTTGCAAACTAAAAGGGCAATGGAAGAAGGAGAGGGAGGGAGGGAGGGAGGGAGGAAGGAAGGAAGGAAGGAAGGAAGGAAGGAAGGAAGGAAGGAAGGAAGGATGTATTTAGGAAAGATGTATAAATATGTGGACCTTTTCTCCCCAAAACAGAAGCACCATTTTGTATCTGTTGTGGATGAAAACTTTAGCCTTTTCTCTCAAATATAGCATTTCCTCCATTTCACTGTTTTGTACACAATGCACTGACTTGTAATCGTAGCTCTGGCTGCTGTACAGAAGCACTAATCTTCCTTTTTAAACTACCACACTGGAGAATATGTATGCATTCTAGAACTGTATGCACTTTCTGGAAAATCAGAAAGTGATTTTGGATGCGCTCGTGCATGCATACTTGCCAATTGGATTTTTAAACGTTGGGACTGGGGGGGGGGGGTCTGGCATTTCAGCATGTTAGCTGCCTTCAGAGATTTGTTTTCCTCAGTCAACTGATTGATTCTCTTTTCCTTCTGAATTCAACTGGATACCATGTGTTACATTAAAACAGGAATAGAAAATCTAGTGTCTCATCAGAGGTCTGTATAACACTTTAGTTCCAGTTCATTTCTGGGCTCTCCAGGATCCACATTCCATGATGGGGTTAGTTTGATCACTTTTAGAATTAAGAGATTAGATCCGATTATTATTAAGTTATTAAAATCATGTTATTGATGTTGTATTATATATAAATACATAGCACTTTATAATTTACCATTAGCAAAAGACATGTTCCTTCTCTCAATGGCTTATTTACAATAGAAACAAAGAGAAATTGAGGCATCATCAGAAAAAGGGGTTATTGGAGCAAATAGTAGATGGGTATTTTGAAAGATTCAGGGTGGTATAAATCTGAAATCGTGGGCTTTTTGGAAGTCTGCAGGAAGCCTGAGGCTATGTGATGCCACTAGGTTTATTATTAACAAAGGGCTTTCCTGTATTCCAATGAATCATTATTTCTGGCATCTATTTTTGTACCTCTTTTGTTTTATCATTACTGGGAGCATATCACGCTGCTACAAGACTTCAGTGTAGAATCAAAGTTGGGCAGTTTTTATAATCCATCAGCTTCCATCTGGAAGAACTTATGAAAGTGTGTTGAGACTGGGTGAGACCTAGTTTCATTTTTAATTCTCATTCTCCCTGTAAGATTCTCCAAGGATAGTACATCTGGAATTACCCCCATTTTATCCTAACAACAGCTGTATGGAGTTGGCCCAGGGTGAGAGAGAAAGGGCAGTTAGAAAGGAGGGAGTTCTAGGAGAGCCACAGGCAAGTGTCAAGGAGATTTGGAGAATCTGGTCAGATATACTGAGAGTACTTCCAAAAGTTGTCCAGAACGATCCTTTGACCGACTATTAATTTCCAAGAAGAGGGCTCTCAGGCTTCAAGCCTCCCTGGAAGCCGTTCTCAGTCTGTCTGACCAAATTTCCTAAATCCTCTTGACGTTTGCCTATGAATCTCCATCAGCAAAGGATAAGAGAAAGAGATTTTGACTAGAGAGTGACCAAAAATATAAGTGCTGCTCTTGAATCAGGCATTAGGACTGGTTGAAAATAAACAACCAGGGGAAAGCAAAAAAAGCTAGATGGGGACTTAGTGTCATTTATTGTGCATCTTTTTGGCTTGATTCTGAGGGAGGGAAGGAAAGAAACAAGGAAAGAAATTATCTACTTCTCAGAGACCAGGAAATTATTTATCATCTCACCAACTGGAATTGGTGTTGCTGCTTCAAACTGAAAATCTGGGTGATGGATTTGTTAAGGCAAGCATTAAAGATCACTTTCCATTCTTCCGTGTTCTTGAGGTGGGAGGGTGGTAGTTCAGTGCAATGATGGGTTGGCCAGAAACACAACAGGGTTTTAGGATAGAAGAAAGTCTTATGGTAGAAGGAAGCTGTGATATATGCTCTCTTCCCCCCCCCCCCCATCAGAATGTATCCATATGGCTATGGAAGTGATTTCCTGACAGTTTTGAATCATGAAAGGGTAGATTGTGCCTCTGGACCAGGGCAAATGGAGCTTTGATTCACTGTATGTTGGAAGTGGGCCAGGTTGGGACTGAAGGCTGATCCTTCAGGATCAGGACCATTGGGAGTCTGGCAAAGAGGAGGAAGAAGAGAGGAGCATGAACAGGTGGTGACTAGTTTGAAT
Organism: Azemiops feae; assembly: GCA_023970755.1. Lineage (NCBI taxonomy): Eukaryota > Metazoa > Chordata > Lepidosauria > Squamata > Viperidae > Azemiops > Azemiops feae. The sequence goes on along the minus strand of JALGBA010000474.1, from coordinate 1,043,165 downwards.
GAAAAGCATCATCTTTCTCTGCTGTGTCTAAACTTAATGAGAATCCACTGGTTGCTAGAACATTTCCCCAGTGTCAGCAGCTGAGCTAGCAAGAACTCTTGGCTCCCTTCCTTTCCAGTCTCTCTACTAGGCCTCTGCTGAGAATTACCCTTCCCAATAAATCCCAACCATAATTTCCAACTCCTTTCCTGTTCTCAACCAGTCCACAAAGCTCTGCTTCTCATTCCACTCTCCTCTCCTGAAATCTGATGGTTCCCATTATTGGGAAGCTTAATTATCTGCCCTGTTCCCATCCTGCTCAATTAAGTTTTAATAACTTGCACTTGTGCCAGAGAGACACCCGCTGTCAGCAAACATACCCCCTCCCAGTTCCCAGCCCTGAAGACGTCAGTGAAAGCCTCTGTTTCCACATAAAGGGGCATCAAGGCATCTGAGCTGCTTTCCCCTCAGGAACTGGGCCAGGAAGCTAGGTGTCCTGGCATCCCATTTGGTAACCAACTCTGCCTAGAATAAAGCCTCTCTTTTTCCTCATGGCATTCTCCCTTGGCTGTTCTCCAGCAGCCCTCACACAGCTCTTTCATTTTCTGCTGGGTACACATGGACCAGCCTTTGATACCTTAAGCAGCAGAATATTAAGCCAGGCTCACCGTTAATCACCACAGTGATCCCGGTGGCTCTGCAGCTCTTTTAAGCTTGGCAGAGGCAACAGCCTTTTCCTTCATCCATGAGAGCCCAATAGAACTCCTGCTTTCCTGGGTAGGAAAAGCTCTTTGCAGAGAGCCCCAACGAGGGAGGGTCCTAGTAGCTTGGATAGAATTTATTTTTCTTAGGGGTCATATATATAACAGATACAGAATACCTGCTGTTGTCAAATGTTACCTTGGGTGTGCTTTCTAGAAGGAATTTATCATTTATTTATTATTTATTTGCCACTCATCTTGCTGTGAGTCTACTCTGTGCGACTCTGGTATGGACTAGTGTGTAATATTAGGTCACAGCAAGCCATTCCTCAGCAGGTGCTCTCCTGCAGTCTTTGGCCTAGGACTTTAGTCACACAGAGAGGAAAATTGTGGAACTGAGCCTCTGAGATAGCTGGAGAGAACCCTACCTTGTCATCTCTATTCTCCAGCTGTAAAATGGGAATAGAGTGAATTACCTTGCAAGATTGATGTTAATGCTTAATGGATCCAGTGAATCAGATCAAGCCATCAAGCTTACTTTACTGCAACAGTTGGCCACTTAATTTGGATCCATCTGTGACACTGATTCTCTCTGAGTCGCCTTGCTAGGTCATGTTGTTGCTGTAATCACCTCATAGACTTTTCCTTTTTTGCACAGTGTTTGAAAGTGCAGGATACCTCTCAGGCTCTAAAAGGGCAGTTCAGGGACCCCCCCTAACATGGTCACGCCTGGAACGACGGGAATGGTAGTCTAACACATTTGGAGGTAAGCTGGCTGGGGAAGGCTGGCTGGATCACAGTCTCCAGGGCACTCTTGCTGTTGCTTGCTGCCAGCATGAAGCCATTCTTGTCCCCGAGGCCTGAAGTGAAGCTTTTCTCCAGCTTTCCATTCTCCAGCCTGACCTCTGGACAATGTCCTCGGTTATTCCACATTCTTTCTGTGCCACCCTGCCAGGGATACCTAGTTCGTCTTGCCCTGAGGAAGTATAAGTTGTGCATACTTCCCTGGCTGCCACATTTTTCCTCCTCTTTCCTGTCTCTTCTCCTTTCTGCTCCCAGTACAATTTGTCTCTTTTCCGTCAATGTTCTGCCCATGGACGATTCGTAACAGCAATCTCCTGACAGCTTTCCTTCCCCTCGGTATTCTAGCCCTCAATCTCCCTGCATACTCAGTTAACAGGACATCATCCTTCATGCAGTCCAAATTAAAAATAGCTCTGGGGTGCTGCAGCCTCTTGTATAAACGGGTGCCTTGCCACGAAATGGGTGGCATCAGCATGTACCCAGAGAAAGGCTCAGGGTACACCCGGCTGCTCTTTCTATTCGACATAGTTCCATCTTAGCATCAAGGAAGAAGAAAACTAATTATCCCCCCCCCTTTTTTTTCCTCCTTCTCTCTCCCCCCCCCCCCCAAGGTATTTTCAAAGGCGTTTTTGGCTGTTTGTCCACTTCTGCAGGGGCAATGCCAGTGCTGGGTTTCCCCAGTCTGGATGCAGCCAGGTCAGCAATTCCGAGCTTTTATTGTTGTTGCTGAGTAATTTCTCTTTATGGGCTAAGTCACTTAATGTGTAACCAAAGGGAGGGGAATGAAATAAATAAATTTCCAGGCAGTGAAGGAGCCTACGTAGGAATTGAATTATTTATAGTAGGACCAGGGAAAGAGGAGAGAACTGGCTGCCACTGAAGCAGAATTCAGATTCAAATTGTGGCTGCAAGAATGGACCGTTTGTTGATGGAAAGGATTTGGCTGGAAAAAGAGGGAAGCAGGTTAAATTAAGGGGTAAAGAATTATTGGGAGGGAGGGCTAATGAGAATGAAGAAGACCTACTGACTGCTTCCCATTGAGCTCTACTGATCTGACCAGCTCTCCAACCTCAAAAGGGGAACTGGTGGGTTATTTCAAAATCATTAAACTCAAGAGATTATAGATTCTTCCCTTGCTCCATTCGGACGGAGGGTGATTGGCTCTGGGTTTCTTTTCAGAACTTGTATTTTTTTAACTTAAAATTCAGAAGCAAATACTGGTGAGATTAAAAAGATGTAGATGTTTGGATTTATTTTTTTTTGGGGGGGGGGGGGGGGAGAAGCCTGAATTCAATTGCAGTTACAAAATAGTGCACAAAGCACCTTAAAAAGGTAAGGAAAAGTCAACTGCCCTGCCCTCAAATGGGCAGCATTAGATTAACCCTTGTGAATTCCTCATCGATCTAAGATCAGCTTGCACTTAAGCCTTAAATTTAACATTGTTTAAGATTTCCAGCTTTAGATTTGGGACATCTTGTAGGGATGAAATTTATAAATTTGTTTGAAATGGAGCATAGTTTGCCTCATCCATTAAACCTATTTCAAGTGCTCATGTCAAAGCTTCAGCTAGGCATGGAATAAATCTCTCTCTAGGAACGCCAATACCGTGAGCAAATAATTCAAAGAGGAGGCTGAGATCAGTTTTTATTGTAGATGCAAAACATTTTTTTTTTAATGGTGAAGAACAGCTACTACAGAATCTAGGAATCTAGCCATATTTATAGGTTAGCTCCAGAGTTTAGGCCCTCTGTCTATTTCTCCCCCTTTCAATGGGATGGAATGTATGTTTCCTGTTTTCATATTTTGGATGCTGATGGAACATGCTTGGGGTTCTTGATTAGGGTTAGGGTTAGGCAAGGCAATTTTTGTCTTGCCACCTTCAGTCCTTGTAACTGGGCATGTGGGAGCAGTGACGAGACTGTTTCTGAGGTTGTAAAAAGTTCCATTTTCTCAGTATCCAGTAGCTACAGCTATTTGCATCTGTTGAGGGCAAACCTGGATACAAAGAACCCCACATCTGCAGAACAAAATGCAGTTATGTGATTTTAAAAACAGAAAAAGAAATGCAAGCTTGCATAGTGATTTTTACTTGGCACAATTTTGCTGTTGCTTATGGCTCTTTCACCAGGCATAACCATGAGGGCTAGGAACTTGCTTCTTTTTATAATGAAAACCGAAATTCTCAGGAACCTCCACTGCCCAAGAACCTCATCTGTACTTCCACAGAATTATGGCACATACATTGTCTTGTAGGGTTGAATAGGGTTGAATAAACCCTGGCACCTTTCTGTTTAGAAAGAAAGAAAGATAGAATTTCATAGTAATGGGCTGCCACTGAGTAGACCTCATATGTAGGCCAGATGATAAGGTTAGTTGATGGAAAAGCAGAATCACAAGTATGTGTGGGAGAGGAATGCATCCTTTTTTATGCAAGCAAGTATCAGGACTTTGAGGCTGGGAGTGAAATGAAGGGTGGCAGTGCCAACATGACCAGAAAACAGAGTTTAATTTGCTGTCTCCTGGCCTTTGGCTAACCAGAGGCCCAGTGGTGTTGCTGAATCACTAACCCCATCATACTGTGAATGCTGTATCAGTTGACTGCCAGGCTGTGGAGGGCTCCCAATTTCTACATAAGTAGCTGCCTTGCCACAAGCCAAATCAATCATTCATGCTGATCCAGAATTTTCAGGTCTTTCTTGAGATTCCTTCAGCAGAGATCTTCTCACTTGCAGTGGAGCATGGACTTTATCTCTGAGATGGGGCCAGGTTTGGTCTAAGGAAGACCTCCGTGTTGTGGCCAATCTGCAGAGCCCCTCCCTGTTCTCTGATAGAATTATTCTCATTCTACTGCTGGAATGAATTTTGCTATTTAGGTGCCGAGTGATTTATTGGTTCAACCATTGGCTTTGTTTGCCTAGCACACAAAAACACAAAAAAATGTGGTTTACAATCCATAAATTGAATTTCAGCTAAGCCATATTACGATCTGCTTCTTTATGGCTTAGCGTGGTGCAAATCCACCAATTGTGTTTCGTTTAATAAGCGATTAAGCAAATGATGGCATTGCATGGCATATGAACTGAACCACTGACTTCCAACTCTGTTTTAGGTAATGAGGATGAATAGAACTGTAGCCTTAGTGTAATTCTGACTTCCCTAATCCATAGCTTTATTTGAACCGCTTTCGAAGTTTGGCACCGAGATCGCCAAATTATGGTTATACTCAATGCCACTGGGAACACTTTGTGCTTAGAAGAGGTATGAGCGTATACAAAGGGTTCTTCCTCAACTACAGTTGAGAGTGAAATTTTGCAAATTGCTCATTGTGTTGCATGCTGAACTGGAAATTCAGCTGACAGAACAAAATGTGTTTCTATGAAAAGAGGCACATTTTTTGAGGCTTGAAAGAGCTTCTCCATCGGCCAGACTGGACAGGTCATACTAACCCTTCAGGTGATGCTTTCAAGTAGGTGGATAGACAGCAGTGGCTGGGAAACTAATATGGGATGTCATCCAAGGGAAATAGAAATGCAGCCAACATCTTCATCCCCCATTCAAAACTTGCCACAGAAATTTCCTTTTATTCAACGCAGTCAGTTCTCATCTACTTGCTCTTGGCAAGCACTTTTCTCTTGAAAAAGGGTTTTGCAAACTAAAACACCCTGGGATCGATCACTTGCTTGGCTCAGGAGACCTTTGATGCATTTTAGATCCCCAGTCTGGTGCACTTCACCTTTGTAGGAAGATAATTCCCATCTCAGCCAGCCAGTACAGCCAATGGTGCTGCTGGCTAAGGATAGTGAGAATTGCAGCCCAGTGCACAGGGAGAGCACCAGGTTGGGGAATGTCATTCTGGGTGGTTTTTTTTTTTTTTTTTTTTTTTAGAAAGGCTTGGTGATGCTGTTCATTCTACTTTGGGGATCTGTATGCAATGGTGCAAACAAAGCTCCTTGTCTTTGAAGCCCAGAAAGCAGCCACTTCCTCTAGAATCCTGTTTCCAAGTACTTCCCAGCTCTCCACGTGCGCAGTTCCCCTCACTCACAGTCTCAGCAGGAGTGTGCTGTTTTTGCATGAACACACTCATGCAGGCATTCTGGATGCAGCTGTTTTAATGTTTCAGGAAGGGAGGGAGTTTTGCTCATGCCGGTCTGCTACGCAAAAAAAACCCATTTGGGAGGCTTTGCAGCTGCAGTCTATAATCACACAAAGCCATAGTGTGTTTGGTTTTGACTTAATGCATTAAGGGGAATCCAATTGTTAGTGTTTTTAAATCATCATTTAGAATGTTAGTGAAGTCAGCCAGTGGTGGCTTTTCAGCAGTCCGTTCATGGGATGGGGAAACATGGCTCATACTGAACGGTCACTCAATCTGGATTGCCTCTTTAGTGGTGTCCAAGGTTTTGAAGAAGGAATGATAATTGCCTAACTGCTTTGCCTTTGAGAAGGGCATGATTCTGATGGTTTTGGAACAGATCCAGAGTCCTGGGATGGAAAGAGCAGGTGACAGCAGTGAAGGCTTGAGAAATGGGCAGATTTGCCAACAGAAGAGCCTTCTATTGCCTTGACAAGAATGAGTTTTATTGTAGTGAATGTATTCTTCAATATAGGTTTATTTATGTACTTTTGCTGCTACCACAAACTGATAATGCTCCAGTCTTGTAGCCATTTGCTGGGAGTAGAACTCAACAGGGCTTGTTTCTTTGAACTTTCAACATTTTATAAAGAATGAGGAAATGGATCTCTGCCCCGTGGTACATACACCCTAGAACAGGGGTAGGCAACCTTGGCTCTTTTATGACTCGTGGACTTCAACTCCCAGAATTCCTGAGGGAGTTGAAGTCCACGAGTCATAAAAAAGCCAAGATTGCCTACCCCTGCCCTAGAAATATATCCAAAAGAGAGAGCTGAAGAGAGAAAGGGAAATGAAGACAGGGCTCTGTAGGAAAATTATTAGGTTTCTGAAGTCATGCTGCTCTGTCCTAAAATGGTGATGCTTGATATGGATTTTTACAAGAATTGTCTTGAGCAGGGATAATCTTTAAAGGACAGCAGATATCAATGTTTTTTTTAGAAAGGCCAATTGATTGATCTTCAGTTTCTAAGCAATTCATTTATGTATTATATTAAAACAAGCATTTTGCAATACATACAGTCTCAAAAATCCACATTCTTCAGCCAGTAAACATGAGACGAATTGAGAGCATTAGCCTAATTTATTTTCATTTCTAACTCTGCCTGGGTGTGTGATGGGAGAGTGATAGAACTCTGGGGACTTTTATTCAGGCCTCTCTCTGGATTCTGAAGTTTCAGCAGGCCATCATACCTCTAAGGAACAGACATGTAGGCGTGGGGGTTTTATTCCCAAAAGCATGGCTATTGCTCCCAGGTTCCTTATTCAGCCCTGTTTTCCCCTGGATTTTGTCCTTGCCCTTTCACTATATTTCTACAGAAGAAAATTGGAAAATATTTTGTATTTGAAGAGCAGGGCAGTGAGGGAAAGTGTGTGTGTGTGTCAGGATTTTCTGGCTTATTTTGGTAAGACTTGCATTGTCTTTTTCTTTGCTTAATACAAACTTAAACCCACGAAACTCTAAATCTGATGCTTGATCATTGGGACTGGAGGGCACAAAATAATTTGGGCACCACAGCACTCCTGGAGCATAAATTGCATATCCTTGTCATAATGCACAGAGCTCTTGTTAAATTATATTAACACAGCAGAATCCAAATCATCGCCAGTCAAGAAAAGATGGCTTCACTCAAACACCTTTCAAATGCAATTTGATTTCTGCTGGCTAATCCATGCAGATTTTAGTGGATTAATCTGGCATTTAAAGCTAAGTATTCCTGCAACCCTTTGTGGTTGCCAAACTGATATGAAGTGAAAATGTCTTGTCGTACCAGACCTGTGATTGATGTTTCTCTACCAATATAAATGCAGGCAGCTTTGTTTTACCAAAGGATGTGGGAAGTGCTGCATCCAGCACAAGGGAAACACACTGACAAACCAAATCATTTCCATTTGCACTATACCCGTTGCTGAAATCTTGATTACTTGTGGAGGATGTTGCCACAATAAATTGACTGGGGCTATTGACTCTCTTGGCTTTCCCAAGAACAGACCCGGCCAGCAGGCATGCTGTCAATGCATCAAAAACATCTTCTTTCCAAGTCCCTTCTTCCACCCCATCCCAGACATGGGGAATTTTGTTAGTCCAGTTTTCCCATCTCAGCCTATTCTCTGCTCACCACCTCTGTACTGTGATAGTCTGCAACGCAAGGTTACTGCATCTTCTTTCCAGTGGAGTGGAAATGCTATGAGTTGGTACCTAGGGATTATATGAATATTTCATGCTATCCGTATTTATAATCAGTGCCAGCAAAATATATCCTCCTTGAATGTAGAGAGGAAGGATCTTTGGTGTTTATCTTACAGCTGGTTGTTGTATTTGTTTCCTGTCCATTGCAAAAATCTACCCTCCCTTTTGACATCCGCAAAGTAGAAAAAGACAAACATCTAACTTATGTAAAGTGTTTCTAATTACCAACTTACCTTTGACTTGATCTCCTCCCACTATATCCTCAAGGTGGACACAGATTGAACATAGACTTGTAATCAAAAGGAAGCCAGTCAGACTGGAAGTTATTGGTGATTCTCTGGAATGATAAAGATTTGTGTTGAAGCTGGCCTAAGACATTTTATTGTTTTTCCATTGGTGCTCAGCAACCAAAGAAATACCCCTTGGAATCAAGAAGTGTGAGCACTTCAAAAAAACAGATCTGCGAACAACTAGAAGCAAACAAAGTTATAACTAGTAGCCAGCACGGGTTTGTTAAAAACAGATCATGCCAAACCAATCTTATTTCATTCTTCAACAAAGCGACTAAACTAATAGACCAGCAAAATACTGTGGACGTAGTATACTTAGACTTCAGTAAGGCATTTGATAAAGTAGACCACAACCTACTCCTTGGTAAGCTAGAAAAAGGTGGAATAGACAACGTCACCACCAGATGGATCTGTGGCTGGCTGGCAAACCGTACTCAATGAGTAGTCCTCAATGGTACTACATCCACATGGAGAGAAGTCAGCAGTGGGGTACCACAAGGTTCCATCTTAGGCCCAGTACTCTTCAATATCTTCATCAATGACTTAGATGAGGGAATTGAAGGGGAACTCATCAAATTTGCAGATGACACCAAACTGGCAGGAGTAGCCAACACCCCAGAAGACAAACTCAGGATCCAGAAAGATCTTGACAAATTTGAACAATGGGCCCTATCCAACAAAATGAGTTTCAATGTGGAGAAAAGCAAAGTTTTACATTTAGGTAGGAAAAATCAAAGGTACAAGTAGAGATTGAGCAAGACCTGGCTTAAAAACAGTAACTGTGAGAGGGACCTTGGAGTCCTAGTGGACGATCACTTAACCATGAACCAGCAGTGTGCAGCAGCAGCCAAAAAAGCTAATACAATCCTGGGTTGTATAAACAGAGGCATAGAATCAAGATCACACAAGGTATTAGTACCGCTTTATGAAACCCTAGTAAGACCACACCTGGAATACTGCAGCCAATTTTGGTCACCCTATCACAAAAAAGACGTTGAGAGTTTGGAAAAAAATTCAGAGAAGAGCAACTAAGATGATCAAAGGCCTGGAAACTAAAACATACGAAGAACGGCTGCAGGACTTGGGTTTGGCTAGTATGAAGAAATAGGAGAGACATAATAGCAGTATTCCAGTATTTGAGGGGCTGCCACAAAGAAGAGGGGGGTCATGTTATTCACCAAAGCACCAGAGGGGAGGACAAGAAACAATGGTTGGAAGCTGATCAAAGAGAGAAGCAACCTGGAATTAAGGAGAAACTTCCTGACAGTGAGGACAATTAACAGTGGAATAGCTTGCCCCCAGAAATTGTGGGCACTCTATCACTGGAGATTTTTAAAAAGAGGCTAGACAGTCACTTGTCTGAGATGGTATAGGTTCTCCTGCTTGAGCAGGGGGCTGGACTAGAAGACCTCCAAGGTCCCTTCCAGCTCTAATCTATTCACTTTTCCTGCAACATTGCAAAAAATCTAGCTTGCATGTTTTTGAACTGCAAGGAATTTCATTGATGCTTCCTCTTCCAATGTAGTATTTGCATTTGAGTGGATTGTGCGGGTTTTCCTCCCTGGAGCTGGAACTGTCCTTTCAAAGCAGCTGTGGCACCGCTGCAGCAGTGGGGCCCAAATCAAAATAAACAACCAAAGAGATTACAGTAAATGAACAAGAGATTGCAGGAGTTATCCTGAAAAAGAAAGGTTGTGTTTGAATATTGTCTCAGAATGGATCAATGAGCTAGTCTTGCAGAAGTTGTTGGACTCCAGTTGTCAAGGTCAATAAGTCATGGTGATGGAGACTGTTGGTAAACATTTAAAAGGCTACCAGTTTCAGCCCCTCTTCCATGGTTTTGCCTTCAGTCAATGGGCTGAGTTTAGCTGTCATGAGGGACAGAGGCAAGAGTCCTACTTGCTGTTGTCACCACCAACTGCCAAACTCTGAGGCAACAGCATTTGCTTAACACCAAACGCCATTTTCCAAACACAGTTGTCATGGATCCTCTTCAACAAGTTTAATTGAGAAGAAAGGGAGGGATAATAAGAGATCCTTTTTCTCTTCCAAAACCAATATAGTGCCGAAATACATTAAGGTGGAGATTTTCATTCATTCATTCATTCATTCATTCATTCATTCATTCATTCATTCATTCATTCATTCATTCATTCATATATATCATCTTCCCGAGAACTGGTGAATTGGCTGGTCCTTTCGTGTAGTGGAAGAACTTACAGCAATCTCCAAAATCTTCATCAGTCTAGAACCAACCATTACACTGATCATCTGCTTGCTTTGCTGCAAAGAAAGAATCGGGCAAGTCAAATTGATGCTTCTTCTGCTTCTATAACAATAGGAGCAGAACCAACTAACTGTAAGTCTTTGCAATGGGGCAGATCCTAGCAAGTGCTCAGTGATGCCAACTGTGCCACCCACCCACCCACACCAGCCACTAATCAGTGATGTCCATAGGAGGGCCATAGTAGGTAACTCTACAATGAACTTGGCTGCAGGGTGGCAGTTGTGACAGTTGTAACATTGCAGTTGAAGCCCTCCAATATACACCATACAATAGAAGTGGGCTTGGATTGTGATGCTATGACTCCATGCTGCAGACACTGCTGCCATTAATTATGACTTGAGATTACTCTTTGACATCAGCTATGTTTTTGGAGTTTTCTTTAGTTTGTTCTTTATTTTTGCTCAAGCAGAAAGATTATGGGGTAGGAAAAGAAGAGAAACAACAACTTTTATAGAATGCTGTTCGATACTCATTTCATTGTCACAGCTCTTCTCCCCCCATTCCTAAATATAATCCTGAGAATTGGAGATTGGGGTGGAGACTCAAAGAATTCTGTTCAAAGCCTGTGTTACCTACTCTATTTATTCTTTTCCCTCACCCATACCTGTGCTGAATTTCAGCTGTGTGTTTTTTCTAGAAGTTCAATTTAGTGGTTTTCCTGGGAAAAAGAATGAACATTGAACCAGTTTGATTGTAATGCAGACATGAGAAGAACAGATGGATGGGGTGAAAGAGACTTAACTGGGGGGAAATATAAGCCCTAGTCTTGAAATCATAGATTTTTCTAATGGCTGTGCATTGTATCTAGTCATTTTTCTTTAGGGAGGGTCTCTATGTAAACTTCTTATGCGGCACTGTAATTTCAACAGAGCGTTTATTTTTTATCCAAAATACACTGCTGCCCAAATGCCGACAATGGTTTTTCTGGTCTTCCAGAAATTAGAGATCCAGAAAGCATGTACTTGAGCAGGAGGGAACAGATCCCATGCGGTTCTGTTGCTGAGTCCATATTGTCGTTGAAAGAGCCATTGTAGCTTTCCCCATTGATAGTGCTGGCTGGGGATGATAGGGATGGCAGTCCAGGATCTCTGAAAATTTGTTCTGTCAGTTCTTTTCGTTGCCCTTGAAAATGAAGAATTGTCTTTCAGGTTTCAACTGCTTGGTGTGACATTCCTCTGTGGCTATGCCAAACCCCTTGCTCTTTAGCTTGTATAGCAGTCTTTCTCCAGCTGCCATAATCTCCGGCTATTTGCTATGTTGACTGAGGCCAATGGAAACTGTAGGCTCAAACATCTGAACCATGCCGGGTCAAGAAAAGGTGCCATATAATTGAAGAATGCCAGTGTGGCACCTTGTCAGAATGATTTGCCCTCCATTCACACATTGTTTCCTCTACAGTTCTTTGCAACTATTCTATAACATTTCAGTCAGCTTAAATAAATTATATGGCTTTCTATGGATTTTGAGCCTTTTGTACTCATTTTAACAAAGCAATGATGGGATCAAGGAAATCATGAAATTTCAGTGTTTTCGGTTCATCTTCTGAATCTACTATCATTCATTATTATTCCCTTCATATTGTAACTGTTCCCTAAAAGACACAGAGTAGTGGGTACTCCACAAGTAGGCAGGTCCAATGGAACCTCTCCAGATACGGAGTGGGTGGGAGACACGTGTGTAGTTTGGAGAAGAAATAGGGGTGTGCAGTTTGGAGAATGAGGTCTTCCAAAGCATTGCATTGTTCTGTTCTCCTAATTGTGCACTCATTTTCGCGACTAGAAGGTTTCCAAAGGATTGTGAGAATGGGGCACACGATTTGGAGGGGAAAAAAACGGGGGTATGCAATTTAGAGAATAGTGCGAGGTGGACTCAGGAAGAAGGCCTGGCGCAGCCAATAGTATTCTGCATAGTCTCACCTCTTGAGCAGCGGAAGAAAAATAGCAAAAGTCAACCGGGTGTAGTAGAAACCCCCTGCACAGCACCCCAACGCTCTTTATCTGGGACTCCCTCTACTTAATGACCCACGATTCTTGAGTAATGAGGGCAACTAGGAGTAACAGGATTGGGGGTCACTAAGTGGTGCGATCATGTGACTCCTTGCATAACAAGCGCATTGTTTAGCGACAGAAATTCTGGTCCCAATTGTGGTTGTAGGTGTGATACTTGTGATGAAAATCAGAAGTCATTTCTTTAAATCTTCTTCTTTCCTTTTTTTTCTTTCCTTTCCCTTTTTATTCTTTCTATTTCTCTTTTTCTCACTGAGTTTTGTTTGTGTTTGCTTTTGCTACTGCAATCGAAATTTTCAGTAACAGTTATTTAAAAAGTAAACAAAAGAATCTCTCTTTAATTTCTGAAACTTCTGTACAAAGGCCCTCTTCCTCATATAAACCAAATGGGTAACCAAGCAAGAATGTTAGCAGCCTACGTTCTAGCTTAGAACATAGTTCTATTTAGCTTAGAGAGCAATAGGCAGGGTTTTGGTTTCGCCTGCCTGGAACTATTTGAAAAATAAGTATCTCACAGGTTCAAGAAAGAGATTTACTTCAGAAGAGGTACAAGAGTCCTCGACCTGCAGGCATAACGGAACCTGGAATTTCCATCACAAGTTACGATGGTTGTAAGTTGAAGCACCCATGTGACCGACCTGATTTTACAATCTTTTTTGCAGCTGTGATTAAATAAATGCCACAGTTGTTCAGTGAATCGATGCATTCCTAGGGATGCTTTTTGCTGGAAACTGACCGAAAAGTCCAGATTCTGGCAAAAATGTCGTAAATTGCATCACATGACCCCCAAATGCTGCAACCGGCTGTAACGGTGAGCCAGTTGCCAAGTGCCGGAAATATGGCCAGGTGACTGGGAGGGAGGGGTGCTGCCATCAGAACTCCAGAACTGGGTCCTAAGTACCTTTTGGGAAATTTGTTGTAAGTTCGAATAACTGCTAAGAATTAGTCGTTAAGTAAGGACCACCTGTGTTGTAATTTCTAACCTGCTGGATCAATGGTAGTCCTGGAGATCAGATAAAGGAGGGGGTATTAATGCGAATCTGGATATGATTTAGGGGAAATTCATACTTCATACTTCTCTGTGTTAACAGGAATTGTCACAGCAGCACAAAACAGTTATTTGACTTCATATACTTTGATTTAGACTATATTTTGTTCATGCTCAAACATAAGGATTTAGGAAGGAACGTTCCTGAGAAAGAATTTACATGATTTCAGTTATGTAGGAGCCCTTCTTTTGTTTTATAGAATCCCAAAGTGTTGAGCACAAATGTAAAATTGTGGCTCAAAGAGTAGAAACTGACTGATGCAAGGTGGTGTCTAGAATCCATTACAGTATGTACACATGGCCTAAACTACACCTCTGGTCTTCTAGATATTAAACTGCAATTCCCAGAAGCACCAGTGTTGAAGAATGTTGGGAATTTTAATTAAACAAAAGCTAGAGTCTAGAATCACTTGGGAAGGCAATTTGATACTCATAGAGGCTTGTCTCGTGAGCAGTGGGTATTTGATTGCTATACTAAATTCTCATTTCCCCCCCTCATCTAAAAATACAACTTTGAGATGGAAAGATTTTGGCTAAGGTCAGTTATGTTAATGACCTTTTAAGTATTTTAAATTGTGTCAAATCTAAATTTCCATATGATAGATGGGAAACGCAAACTAGAGGAACTTTCACATGGAATTAAACATTACCATGCAGGGTACAGCAGCTTTTTTTTATACTGTTATTGTTGTATTTGGATTACAGAATCTTTGCTGATCATTACAAAGTGCCAGAAATCTGATTTAGCATTTGCTCGCCTCTGATGATCAGTTCTTTCATTGATCTGTCCCCATGAACTTCATATTAGCCTTTCCATTCCCCCCCTTGCATTTTTCGTATTAAAATTCATGTCTGCAAGTGCCTCAGGACATAAATGCTAGCAAAAATCCATATTCACGCCCAGAGGCTCAAAGTATCAATTTCAGCTATAAAGGAAATAGCAAAGGACAGGAAAAGAATTGAAACAAACAAAGAAAGACTGTGAGCAAATTGTTAATATTGTACGTATTTCTGCTTTGTAAGAAGGAGGATTTGGAGGCATGTTTTAAAGACACATTAAAAGAGGAAGAGAAATATTATCTTAAATGTTGACTTGATCCATATCTGATGTCTTTCAGATATGTTGGGACTGCAGCTCCCAGAATTTTTATTCAACACATCTTTCAGTCAAAATTTAGAAATGATGGAAATTGTAATTTCATCATACCTGGAAGGAAGATAGAATCTCTTCTTTATTCCAGGGAATTTTTGGTTTGGAAAGCAGTAATCAAGTCTTCAAAAGAGACAAATTCTAATGTTAATCATTCCACTTGTATTTATAACATATATACATCACCCAGGCAAATTATTTTTTCCCAATGGCATCATTCATACTGATCTTGGCATTTAAAATTTGTGCAGTCTTCTAAAAACACAGAATTGTAGATGTTAAAGCAAGGTATTATGGGATAGCATGCAGGTGATGGAGTATGGTGACTAACAGCCAAGTCTGGTGAGTTCCCACTTCCGAGCTTGCCTCAGTCATTTATGTGAGGTAGACTTCCGCAAAGCCTAAGGGTAGTTTGTCATGTGAAATACACCAGTCATCATCATCTTTCTTGCCAGGTTTGTGTCCCAGATGATAAATTTTAAGGATTTTGAGTATTCTTTGTCAGTACACTATGAAGAACCTGTCAGAGTCTTCAACCTAAAGTAGAAGAGCTGTTAATTTTCAAGAATTCTTGGCCTTGGACCAATCAGGGTAAAATGTGGGAAGGTTGCCTTCCTTTCACTCCTTTTCCCATTGGTTGGGTCAGCTGATGTCAGACCACTTTGGAAGAATACATGAAGAAGGGGGACACTTAGAGTCCTATAGATCAGAGGTCCCCAACCTTTTGGGCACCAGGGACCGGTTCCATGGAGAAAAGTTTTTCCGCGGACTGGAGAGTGTGTGGGTTTATGTGCTGCCTGCATCCCATGGATGGGACTTTGCTTGCTTGTGCGGACTGGTTGCTGGTATGCTGCGGCCACAGACCGGGGATTGGGGAGCCCTGCTATAGATGTTTCCCATATCTCTGAAACTGTCCCTCCCACAGCATCGCCAGTGGACATGCATTAGGATACCACCAGCTAATGACATTTGGCAGTGGTAAGTCTATCTTCCATCCAAGAGGGAGCCCTAATCAAACTGAGCTGTCAAGCCCACAAAAAATGCTAAAGGTTATTATTAATATTATGGTCTAGCATTTTTCAGTCTCCCATGAAATGAATGTTGCCAACTGATCAGAAGCCTGGTCTGCTGTCTGCTGTAGGTTCTGAATAGCATCTGGTACATAGGAATTGGCAGGCAATGTTAAGGGGCACGGGGATTTAAAACTGCCAAGATCCTTTGGAATCCCTTCTGGGAGTCCCACACCCTTTCCCCCTTCTAGCTCCTTCCCTCCACCGAGGAACAGCAATATGGGGATCCCAGAGAGAGTGCTGTTTGCCCAGCTGTCCTGAGATCCTTCATCCTTTTTCTTTCTTAGGGCTCTTCCCATTTGAGATGATGGCCTTTTGGGTTCTTCCTTCCTCCAATCAGCCTTTATTTGATTTATTCCTGCTCCCATTCAATTAGCCATGTCATTTCTGAGCATATTTTATTACAGAAGAGCAGATCACTTTAGTTAGATTAATGATGTTCCTATATAAGCTATTTAGCTTTCTGCAATCTTCTAGCACCAGTCCCTGTCCCAAGAGAAGGTGCTGTGCCGGCTCACTGAAGAACAAAAAGGACTGCCAGTCTCAGTCAGATCGATCTTCCTTCAGGCTGTTGTCCTTTTCTTGAGGCAGAACTAAATGTGATGGCAGCAGACCTGCATTTTGAATGTGAGTTCAGCCAAGCAGAATAGGTATGGTGGTGGAGAGCAGTGGAAGTGCAGGCAGTGAGATCTTTGTATCGGAATAGAGGACAAAGGTCCCTGCTTACCCTAACTACATCTATTCATGTCCAGATAATGAGGTTTCTTTTAATTAGTGCAGCACATCATGTCACAATTTGTTCCTATTAGATGTTTTCCCTAAATAGTGTAAATTCACACCTTTGCACAGATCTTGATGGGCTTTGATCAGAAACTTCATAGTTTCCATTTTTCTTTCATCCTGATTCTTCCGTGTTCTTTAGGAAAAGATCGGCTTTATTCAGAACAGGAAATATTGGCTTTGCTTTTGCTTTGATAAGATGCATAACAGGGATATAATGTCGATGGGAGGATATTGTAGCGGCGGACTTTCCAGCCTAATTTTTGAGCTCTGTTTCATCAAATAAATCAGACGACTTAAATCTTTAGTATATCTATTTTGTTTGTTTGTGGTTTGTTTTTTTTAATGGAAAATGGTGCCGATGATTTTCAAATTTCATCTCGGGGGCTGCAGGAGCAAGGAGCTGCATGCAGTTCTCAGGCTGCAAGTGGTCTGTTCTTGGAACAGACATGCTGGAGTTGAATGAATTGATGGGCTATCGGGTAACTTTTTTTTTAATAAAAGAAGAAACCCTGGCATTATCAATCAGGAAATAAGAACCAGGGTTAGCACCTAACCAACTGATATTTTTGATCTGACAAGGTCTGACAAGGACTTGGAAGTTTTAGTTGTTGTACTAAATTGGGAAAAGCTTAATAAGTCCCACAAATGGGCCTGGAACCTGGGCAAACACGAGAGGTCTGAGAACACTTGAATCTGCAGCCCTGTGTGGTTGTGGCTGGACACATCAGAACTTGCCTTTCCTACCTGAAACTAAAGACCTGATTATTCAGACTCACAAGACTTCCTGAGGAATAGCCAAATCGTGTGATCTAACATACAGATATCTATGCACATCTTTGCTTTTCCTTTCCAAAATATTGACCCTTTATAGACAGGTATACACATATTCTCCTTGGTCATATACCCTCGTTCGGTTTTGAGTGTAAGAATTGCTGGTCCTTGGATTGGTGAGTGAAGCTTTATTTAGCTGATGTATTTCAGAGAGAGAGAGAGAGGGAGGGAGGGAGAGAGAGCACTTTCCATTAGTCAGAGCAGTTAGAAATAATAGAAGGCAAGCAAAAATCAAGCAAATTAAAACTAGAGTTAAAAGACTTAATGAAAACATCGTTTAAAAAACAAGAACTGTCAATGTCCATCCAACACTCAACAGAAAAATGGCTTATCCATCAAAAGCCTGCCTCCATAAGAATGTTTTCGTCTATTGACAGAAATTAGAAAAGCTTAGATTTGATGTGACTGCACCCTAACCCAATATGCCCTCTATTTCCTAACCAGTATCCTGATGGGTCTAAATTTAACATAAGACAATTCCTACCACAATTCTCCCCATCTAATCCTTTTTTTTTTTTTTGACAGCCCTAAAATATTTGCAGCACCTGAACTGATTTAGAACTGCTTGAATGGGTCAGAGCATCAGCTTTCAGCTCCCTCATCTGATGAACTAGAACGTGCTGTGTACAATAAATATAAAGAGCACTAATCTGTGCTAAAACAAACCCAGAATCTTTTCAAGATAATGCAAATAAAGCTCTGCACTGTGACATCCATTCTGCAGAGTAAGCATCTTCGTATGCATATTTGCTTAGTCTGCAGCCCTCTGTGCATTTTCTGGAAAGGAAGCCCCATTGAATAAAATGGGGCTTCGTTCCAAGGAAAATTGACAAGAATCAAGCTGCATGTCTGCGTCTGTGCTGATCATGAGGGCTGGTGTTAAGCAATTACACATAACCTCACCACCAGGGCCTTGGTCTGCATCATCTGCTGATTCTCAACAACCTCTTCAAGTTGTAAGATGTTGTCAAGGACTGCCCATATTTTATCAAAATTACTCAGTAGCTATGAGACTTACAAATGTGGATGGGGAGGGGAGACATGTATAAAAATATGGATTCTAATGGATTTCTATTATATATGCTCTGCAGCACTGACCAGGATGTTTTTGAAAAAGGCTCCCTTCTTCATTGCATAGTTGATGAAATAGCTCCTTGTTAATCTGTTGCAACACACAAAGAGTTCATCTTACTTTCAGTGTGATCTTTCAGGTTCGGTTCCTTTGAAACTACAGTACAAATATATTGCTCAGTTGTTGACGGAGATCGATTGGCAGCAGATTTTCCATTTATTTTAAAACTTTTAGCTGAATCAGACTACTATGGCTCCATTCCCTTGCGTTCTCCCCTCTTGATGTAGTCCTTCTCCACCAACTAATGTAGATACTAAGATAGGAAAGGGGGGGGGAAATGGAAGGAAATGACTGAACAGAAGATAGGAAAAAGCTGGATCTTCTTCCTGGGAATTTAAACATGGAATTAGAACATTTGACTTCTGGCCTAAAAGTCTTATACAGATTAGTGCCACTAAGTCTATATCATTGGGGAATCCTAATCTCAGCATCTACATAACATTAAAAAATGTACAAGGAAAGAAACAAAAGGTGCCTGTTAAGAAATAGGAAGGGAGGGGGTGAAGGAGGAAGGGAATAGTAACAATACTCAGAGGTGTGCCTATTTTCATGCGCCAAGACGGTATCTTACCCAAGCCTCCTCAACCCCAGCAGCATGGCTGTGTTGTATCCATCAGCACTCTGACCAGCCTCCCAAATTCTCTTACCTGCCTCTGATATGAGGATCAGAAAGCAGAACGAGACACAAGCATTTCTCTGTCTTTGCTAACCCTGGAGCCTGAGGTCTTCCAACAAAGTTGAATAGTGGAGTTTCAAGACAGTCAACAGGAAACAGGTGTTCATACAATGCAGGTGGAAATAAACTTTCTAGCTCCATCCAACTACTGTCCACCAGCGCCTGTGCTGGTAGAAAACTACACTAGCATAAAATTGTGATATTGTCTTTATTTACAGTATAAATAAGAATAGGATTTGGTGCATTTTTTCAGCTTTGTTTGCTTCCCCTCTCCCTCTGGGCTTGGAAAGGAGATGAGTTTCCACAGCTAGACTACTGGAGTTAGCCATCTGTCAATATGTGGTGTGTTTTTGCACAAGTATATTCATTCATAGGTTCTTTTGACAGTTCGAGAGTGGAATAGGATAAATAGGTCATTGACTCCTAGAGATCTTCCAAAACAAAAAATATTAGGCTCTCTACCTCTCACCAGGCTTAAGTCTAGGAAACCACTTTGAGATAACATACCACAGTCTTACAATCTAGATGAAGAATGGTGATTAAGATGGACAGCTTTTAATATATATATATTTAATATATATATATATTTGCTGGTGCTTTAAACTAAATTTGTACAACAGTGATTGCATGAGCTCTGTAGATGCCATAAGCTAAATAAATAAATAGTCAGGTTCTTTTTGAACATAACTTTCATTATTCCAGGAGAGTATTAACCCTGCTATTAATCAATCCAGATTAATTCGAGTTTCCAATCTGTTGAGTACAAGGAAGAAACTGTTTTGAAACAACTGCATTTTCCCAATGCCAAAAGGAAAATGGCCATGTGCCTAACAGTCAGGGAGAAGACGGGGGTGTATCCACATCAGCCTAGAGTGGCCAATGGAAGCCACATTGATTGCATTTACTAGAGATGGTTTGACTCTGGTGAAGCTTGTCAACTGTATCCATGATAAAATCTGGTTTGAGAGAAGGGGGAAGCACTACTGTACTTGAAAACTGGGCAGTTATAGATGAACTAAGGCTGCCTCATGGCTGAGCTGGTGATCAGATGATGTCGATTTTAAGAGGACGGAGCAGAAAAAAAGAGGTTGCTAGGTCATGTTTCTGCCACAGTTAGTTACAAGTGAACAAAGTCCTCCCTAGAGGACCACAGATTCTTCACAGTTTTCTCAGGCAACTGACTCAAAAGATGTGCCTGTGCCTGGAACTCATCAAAAATGGATGGCAAGTCCCGAATGTGCTTTTTTCAAGAGGCAACTGGAAGAGCTGAAGAAGCGTCTTGGATGAGAAGGAAATGTCTTCAGGGAAAAACAAAGAAAGTCCAGTTGCCTCTTGAAAAAGCACCTTTGAGACAACCCTGACCTGGACAACTGAGAATCTCCATAGAGTAGACAATGGGTGGCAGGTTTTTTCCCCAGGCAAATAATTTCCATTTTTTGCAGGTATGGTTTGACTTTAGTTCTGCAGGGTTTTACTTTTTTTTTTTTTTTTGCTAGCATCATACTATAGGTAGTCCTCATTTAGTGTCAACAATTAGGACCTCCAAGCTGTTCAAGAGGTTGCTAAGTGAAGCCATATTTTTCAAAATACTTTGAATTAGGTACATTTTCTTCTGTATTTATGATCTTGCCTCAGCTTTCCCTTGTTTTATGGACCTGGGAAGGCCATAAAAGTCACAAAATTGCTTTTTCATTACCATTGTAACTGCAGATGGTCACTAAATGAGGCAGTCACTCAACAAGGACTGCCTGCAATCAACTATTACAAAGTAAGAAATTATGCTCAGTTATTTTTTTAAAAAAAACATATTAAACTTTATAGGATAGAGAACTTGTAGCTCTCTAATCAGAGATCGGCAAACTGTGGCCTGTTTTTGTATAGCTTGCAAGCTAAGAATGTACAGGTGGGCAGGTGAGGGGCAGATTGCCAGGTCTGAGATTCAATCAAGTCCTTGGATTAAATGTATTATCAAAAGTTGAGGCTTACATGTAATCTTGCTGCATTTATCATGTAGAAAAACAAAGTTCCATGACTTTTTTCTAACTGTCCATCAATCCCAAAGAAAAACCTCTAGTTTAATTGTATATTGTTTAAATATGTAATTGTTTAAATCCATCTGTGAATCCAAACATGATAAAATGTCCCTTCTTGTTCACATTTCTAGCATACATTTGAAGTGTCTTTATACATTCTAGACATTTTCTCTGGTGACATATACCGATGGTACATCATTTTATAAAAAATCTGTTTATAATCTTATAATTTCAGTATTTTCAGCCACATATTTTTCCGTTGTTCCATCAGTATATTATGACCAAATTTTAGCTCACTTTATCATACACTCTTTCACCTGTTCTTCTTCTGTTTCAAATTTCAATAAAAGTTTATACATTTTAACAAATATATATTCAACATTTGCACACAATTCTATTTCAAACTCAGTTTTACAATGTTCAAAACCATAAACACTTTTTTCGACTGCCAGGTGCCTTCACCTATAAAAATAAAGGAAGTTTTGAAGTTATAAAAAAATTAAACCAAGAAAGGCGCCTGAACCAGATGATATTAACATTTTTATTATAAATGATTTATGGAGGAACTTTTACAACCTTTACAAAACATAACTCTATGTTACAGGGAAGAAAAATTAGAAGGACATGACCTGAGATTTGGGTGGCAGGGATATTTCTGGCCTTACAAAGTCAAGGTTAATGTGGATTTTAAGAATCAGTATGTTAGATGTGCCATATTGAGAATATAGAATAGATACAAACCCAGATTGTTCCCCAAAACATCTATGTGGCTCTCAGCACTAGGAGCATTTTATAGATGAGAAATAATAGGCAAACACAAATGACTAACTTAACACCAGATGCTAGAATTTTGTTGAGGAGAATGTAAAATACAATGAAGTAAAGAATTGCTGGCACAGGGATATAGTTGTCAAGGGTTTTCATATTTACTTTCTAGTTAATAGTTTTTTTTATTTTTGCAACAGGAACCTATAATATTAGATTGTAGTGTAGTATTAGTTTATCAGTCAGGATAAACTTGGCCTTGGTTTGCTGAGTGCTAGTAAGAATTCAGGTTAGCTAATACATTTATAGGGAATGCAAGTTAGATAAATACGTAAATAAACTTGAGATCTGAGGACAGCCATGGAGAAACAGTTTTCATAGGCAAGGATGAACAATTTGCTCTTTTGTAATAAAACAAAAATTCTAATTATTATCTGGTTAAAAAATGCATAAAGATGGAAGTTCAAGGACTGATGTAAGCGTTTGTGTTAGCAGCAGTCTGGGGCAGCAACTAATTGTGGGAGAGGAACAGTATGAAACAGGGTATCAGAAAGGAATGGAAAATTGGCTTGATATTCTAATTATAAACCAGTTTATAAGCACTAATTATAATCCAGTTCTCAGTCCCTGGGCTCCAATAGAATAGACAAAGGTATAATCAATACCAGCGTGATTCTGACTCCATGAAAGACACTCTTTCCTCACGCCTGAGCCAAAGAAAGGAGGTTGCAAAGCAATTGTTTCACTACATCACTGCTCAGGCCAATTCAGATTTGGAGTTAGTAGCCCTAATGGCTGTCCCGTAAATCAGTTTTGTCTGTCATATGATGAAAGGCTGAACACAAACCCTGCATGCCTGGATATCCCAAGGGATGGGTGGCAAAAGAGCAGAGATGTACAACTAATTTTCATGAATGTATAGATAATACTTAGTATCTTAGATAACTCCAGGCTGACTAATAACTTTACCCAATAGTTTCATGTAGATATTAGAAAGAGGGAGAGAGTCAAGCCCTGAGATATAATAAAATGTAGGAGCTCAGGGGCCAGACATAACTGAGTGGAACTGGCCTTGGAAGAAGAACTATGGTAAACTATGCTTCCCCCAAACCCCTAAGCCTGCTGGCCTTCTGCAAACCTCTTAAGATCCAGCTTGTCTGTCAGAGATGGCGGTCAGCAGGTGTTGAGCTCATAGGTTACATGAATTTGTTGTTGACTGATTTACCCTCACCGACCATTTTTTTTCTTTTTGATGTGGCTTTATTAATTGCATTTTATTTTGTATTGATGTTTTTTCATTGTGTTAGCCATCCAAAGTCACTTTATGTGAGATGGGCAGCCATATAAATCTAATGAATAAATAAATAAGATATGATCAATGGTATTGAACACTGCTGAAAGAGCAAGGAAGGCCAGGATGGATGCACTGCCCCCTTCCCAAGCCCACCAGGGGTCATCAACAAGCGTGATCAATATTGTCTCAGTTCTATAATCCAGCCTAAAATCCAATTGAAAGGAATCCAAATAATCTGCTTCCTCCAGGGCCCTGTGGAGTTGCAGACCTATCACCTTCTCAACAACCTTCTCTAATAAGAGACAATTGGAGACCAGACAAAAGATTAGATTCAGCAGTGCTTATTTCTGTAAGCTGCCCCAAGTCACCATGAGTGACATATATATTAATAAATAATATTAAATAAATGAATGAATGAATGAATGAATGTCTTCTTGAGGACAAGATGAACCACCACTTTACCATGGCAAGCATTCCGTGTTAGAATCTCAAAAGGCTGCCCATCTCTGGATTAAAAAAAAGGAATATAATTCTTAATTACTACTGAGAACAATATGAAGATAAATGGGATCTCCCAGGAGCACCAGTGCTGGCTGACTGATTAGTACATAGAATTGAAGGAGAGTGTGGTACAGTTGCATGTTAATATTTGGCATTCTGCCCAAATTTGTGTTTCAGTGAACAATATTTGGAAGCTGTCATTTCTATCAAAGAAGGGGACTGATTGAAAGAGTACTTTGGCACTTGCCATATTCACTGTTTCTTCTCCGAACCTGTACGCAATTGGACATAAAGTGTAAGCATTCCTTAAAATTTGCAGAAAGATGTGTTTATTAACTCACTACCAGGCCGAACTTTTTCAGCTTGCATACATAGTTGGGAGTTGGAGAGTTCCAACGTTGGCATGCAAACCACCTGTCCTTGATCTGCTCCAGTAAGTCACAATGCATGTTGGAAACTAGTAGAGACTCTTTTCTAATAGCATGCCTGTATGTTTTGTATTTAAACTGCCTATGTTTGACTACAAGGCCCTTGGATTCAGAGCTATAAAATTTAATGAAAGCAGTTAGATTCTTTAACCCAACCGAATGTGAATGTACAGGGAAGCTCTGGAAATCCTTTGGAAAAAACAGTGCTGAGTTGGATAAAATATCCAGCCCCCATTTGTTTGTTCATTCATTTATTCCTTCTGGTCTCTGCTGGGTCTTGATATTCAATTACCTGCTTCCCCTCCTTCTTTCCCCAGCACTGGTCCTATTAATGGTCTCCCAAGAGCCCATTCATCAGAACAGAACTAAAGAGTTATTAAGGCCGTAATTCTTGTAACCTGCTGTTCTCTGACAGGTGCCATAGATTCCCAGTCCTTAAGTCAACTGGTTGCATGGAGTTTGCTCCATTATGGGCTGGAAATGACAGCTAGGTGGTATCCTTGCGGAGGAGGACACACCTTGGTGGGGAAGCAGCTCCACCTACAGAACTTTGGGAAACAAGGTCACGTAGGAAGATGTCCAGCTCACCCATGAAGCCATACTGCCAGAAACACTGGGATATGTGTGTGTGGGTGAGTGGTGGTGGGGAATTTGTCCCTCTAGATCAGGGGTCTTCAAACTTGGTCCTTTTATGACTTGTGGACTTCAACTCCCAGAATTCCTCAGCCAGCGTGCCTGGCTGAGGAATTCTGGGAGTTGAAGTCCACAAGTCATAAAAGGGCCAAGTTTGAAGACCCCTGATCTAGGTCGTCAAATGTTGTATATTTAGAGGCATTTATATGTTGAAGAAAAAGAGGGGAAGGATTTAAGGTCTGATGCTGGTGGATAAAGGGGAGTGAGGGGTGGAAAGAGATTGATGCTTGAAAAATAGTGATTGTTATTTGAAATGTGTCCGCCTGTATTAGATGGGTTAATATTCTTTGAACTGGTTTAACTGATGTATCAGGCTTGCCTTTCCAACTCCGGTGTCCCCTAGATATGTCAGAATACCATTCCCATCATCATCATCCACCATAGCCCAAAGTCATTGAGAGTTGGGTGGCATACAAGTTTAATAAATTAGATTATTGTAGCCCTTATGTGGGAATTATAAGATTTCATCCCAGCTATATGGAGGATGCAAGGATGAGGTACTCTGCATCAGACTTTATACACAGAGAGATCTCTTTTTAGGGGGAGGAAAGATCAGTTTCAAAATGAGTTGGGCAATCACGAAATGAAACGTTAATTACCTTCACTCCTGAAGAACCAGGCTGAAGATTTAAATCTTCCTGTAGCAGTGGGATTAGAGTTGACGAAATGGTGAAATTCATAGATTGAGTCATATAATATTCTTATTAGTTCTAAGCATGCTCACTTGCTTATTGGTTTCATGTAGCTGCATGAAGCTTCTTTTGGGACTGAATATTCAAAAACATATCATTCAAAATCCTATCTATCTATCTAAATTCTGCTTCTTCCTAAAGCAGATATCATTTTACTACCTTGGTACATTCTGATTTTTAGTGGCCAATGAAAGTAGCTGAATTTTGGGAAGTTGTTTGTAGAACTTGGTATCTTCATATGTCTTCAGTCACTTCTCATTGACGTGAGTCTATTGATATAGACACAAGTAGAGCATCAGATAATGTTATACTCACTTTTACAATCAATTCCACTAAATGTATTGGATTCCAGCTTCCATCATCCCTATTTCACATGCTGAATGGGAATGATGGGAATTGAACGCCAACATATTTGGAAGGCACCAGATTGGGAGAGATTGTTTTTCTACTCACTTTACAAGTAAAGAAATTCTTTACAGTACTCCCATATATAAAAAATGATGGAATTCCTATCAGCCTTCTGTATCACCAATGGTTTTACTCCCCAGTAATGACATGGAAGTGATCAACTATTGCCTTCTTTGAAGATGTTTTTTCAACTTCTTAATCTAGGGTACACTTCTGGTATTCTGGAGGTCTCCCATCCAACTATTAACCAGGGTCATTCCTCTTTAGTTTCTCAGCCTAGAAGCTATTATCTGAATTAACTAATAGAGTGCCACTTAAATATTGTAAATTTAGTCAGACTTAAAAAAAAAACATTTAAATGTATGATTAAACCATAAATAACTTTCTTGTAATACAAATTTAATCATTCCTTTTTGTAAAATGTACTCAAGACCTACATAATTAGTATAGATATTCAAGCAATTATTTTCAGAAACTACATATGGTAATAGAATTGACCAGAACAGTGAAATGAATAACAAAAGACCCCTTAATAGAAACATATTGGAAGTTTGTACTGATCAAAGAAAGTTCAAGTTTATGTGAATTAAAAATTCCAGTCCCGTACTTACATAATCCTTATGCAACACACACAACCCAAACTATCTAATAGATATGTCACCACTATTATTTAGTCATCCTCCTGGGTCCTTAATAGCAGCTTGTCACACAACTTAACATTTTCACAGCATGGAAATCAAAGGATCAAGATCTTTTCATTTGCTTGATTTTTTACATCAAGCTGCTCTTAACAGTGTGCTAGACTAGAGGAAATGAAAAATTCAGCAGCCCATCCAAAATCTCTCTCTCTCTCTCTCTCCCTCCCCCCCCCTCTCTCTCACACACACACACTTGATGCCCCCCCCCCAAATCTACATATATATACACAGCCTGATTGTTGATTGAGAACCTGAACTTAATGATCCTATGCAGGCTTCTTTGATAAGGCAATGAGCCTGGCTTCAGTTATAAAACCCACCCACTGACTTTGGAATAAGACCTGAAGTTTTTTTTTGTCAGAATGGTAATATATAGAGAGGAATAGAGATAATACTTCCTAATCTAAAGGTTTATTTTTCTAATGAGGAAGGGAAGATGTTTAAATGAACAATGGTGATCCTGGTGAACCCCCAGTATACCCAATGTTATTTGCTGGGCAAAACTGACAGTCCAGTTTCTTATTTGCCAGTCTTTGATTACTTGGTGGGTGGGAGGACAGAGGCAGACTGCACAATCTTGAATTCCAGACTTGAAAGTCCTGATTATGCTACTGAGCAGTCAGCTATTTTCTCCCTAGTCTTCTGTAACACTGGCCAAGAACAACGTTCCAGATGCATTGGATTTCAGTTCCTTTAATCCAGTGGAATACTACCTCAGGGCTATGGGAATTGAGGTTCAACCTATCTAAAAGGCACTAGTTGGTGGGGGGGAATATGTTCATTTCCGAGTGTTATAAGACAGAGCGTAACATGTTCATGTGGGCAATTGTGAGATGGCTTAAGCCGAGGGCTGCAGTAACTGCCGTATCTCTTGCAGCTACGGCGACATGGTTCCAAGCACCATTGCAGGGAAGATCTTTGGATCCATCTGCTCCCTAAGTGGGGTGCTGGTCATCGCCCTTCCTGTACCTGTCATTGTTTCCAACTTCAGCCGTATCTACCACCAGAATCAGAGGGCAGATAAGCGACGAGCTCAGCAGGTAGATTTGAGAGGAGGGGGGAGGAGGGGGAGGAGACCACAGACACGGGGGGGGGGGAGGGCTCAATTATCTGTGACATTCCACAAATGGTTCTCTGTGTTTCTCCCCCTTTACAGAAAGTTCGCCTGACCCGAATACGACTGGCCAAGAGTGGCACTACCAACGCTTTTCTTCAGTACAAGCAGAGTGGAGGCCTTGAGGTATGAACTCAGTTCTCTGTTCACCTTGGTGCCCTCAGTTTTCTCCATGCCGGGCTGAGCATCCTTAAAACAATGGCACAGATTGTTTTCTTAAACCAGCTGACTTTTCCCAGCTAAGGAAAATAAGGATCAGTGTGAATGGAAAAGTGCTGTTCCTCCTCCTTGCTTGGGCCAATATGCTCAGTTTTTTCTATTGCAGTCAAAAATTAGCAAACCTAAACCTTTGATTTTTGGGGCTGACTACCGCTGGGCTGTAATCTCCATTGCATTCCATCAGTGTGAAGAATAATTTGCCAGAGCTGCATGTTAATCCGAAGATAGTTTTAGGCAGAGCTCGTTGCCGAAAGATAAGGAAAACGAAAAAAGAAAAAGGATACAATATACCAGCTCGCTTTCCCTTTCTTGGCCCTCCACTTTCTGTCACATCTGTTTATTGCTTTCTCTCTCTTGATCTGTTTTTCTGTTTCCCCATTTTATTTACTTTATTTATGGGGAGGCAGGCAGCACTTAGCCTAATTTCAGAAACAATCTGCAAATGATCAGTCTAGACCTCTGGCAAAAGGAGTCTGTCTCTTCTCTGGCAAAAAGAGAAGTTGATGTGATTGCTGTCAGAGGGCTTTTGAAATTAGGCTGAGTACCATGTTCGTCCCCAGGGCCAGCAGTTACACCTCCTTGGGCCACCCTGAAAACAGTGCTTTCACCATGGAGTCACTTTCTGAAACCAGTGCTGGATTGCTCTTCCCCAGGGAATAATTCTGGGTCTCTATTATCTCCCACACTTGTTAATATAATCACAAAATCCCTTGAATGGGTCATTGGAAATGTTGGCATTTGGTTTAGATTTATGTCCAAGATTCCCATCTCTATTTCTCCCTTTCATCACATCTAAGGGAAGCTGCGAGCTTCTTTTGTGCAAAGTCCCATTCATTAATGAGAGCAATTTAATTAAAGTGCTGTCCAAATAAAACAAACATTGCATTATGCTACAAAATAATTTGTTTTGTGTTGGCTTGGGTGAGCACATGCATTGTTGTTTACCTAGCCCATTTTCATTTAGTCAATAAATAGCAACAATTTATAGTTTACTATATTTGAACCCATTCATTGTTAAGGATAGCGGAAGACTGGCTGAAGAAACAGCTACTCTGGATGCTGTCCTATGCCATCAAAGGACCCAATTCATAGCTTCTGGACTTTCTGGAGCTACTGTTGTCCTAATGCCTTTCTATCAGCTTTAACGGATTCAGATACTATGTCTTTTGTGGTGCAATAAACTTAGCTGCTGTCATTCATGCATTGGTGTTTTCCAAATACTCTCTGAGTCAGACTGTCCTTGAAGATAGTTTGGAAATGTCAAGTGCTGCAAAATGCAGCCTCCTACATTGCTATCAAGTCTTGCACCACTTGGTTTCTGTTCTGACTGCTAATTCTTCTCCCTTTGTTGCTCTTAAATGCTTCGATCTTGGTTAACTCAGGCATCATAGAAGCCCACTCTTAAAATCTGTTTATCTTGTTTGTGGTGTATTATATGAACAGTGGCATGTAAATATTTTTTTTTTAAAAAAGTAACTTTAAAAGTCTAATCCAGTGCTCCTCAAATGTTTCTAATCTCAGTTCCAATTTTAAATAAGCTCCTTGACTTCACATTACAACAAGAGTATTCTTTGTTGAAAGGCTCCCTAGTTTGCAAAATATCAATACACTATAGACCAGTGATGGCAAACCTTTTAGAGACTGAGTGCCCAAAAACTGGCCCCGCCCCTGCCCCGCCCTCACTCCACCCCGCCTGCCTGCAGGGCCACTCACCGCCTCCAGGGCCCGCCGCAGATCGCCATGGCAGCCCAGCAGTGCCATGGCAGCCACGCCCTCTGCCCGCGCCCCGCAGCATCAACTGTCCGTGTTGGGGCGTGAGGGCAGAGTCTTGTCTACACTGCCTGGCTGCCATGTCCTTGGCTGCGCTGCTCCACATGGGCCACGCTCGGGGGCGACTCTCCTCCAGGGGGGTTGCTGGTGAGGAGGGGGTTGTGGGCGGAGGCAAGGCTGGGGCAACGGCATGTGTGCCCACAGAAAGGGCTCTGAGTGCCGCCTCTGGCACCCGTGCCATAGGTTTGCCACCACTGCTATAGACAGAAAAGGAGTCCATGGGAAAGGACAAATATAGCCACACCCTAACCCTGCAGTATTGTTTTCTAAATGCAGAAACCTTCTTTTCAATGAAAGGCACTCAGATACCCAGCCACCCTTCTTGCAATCTGAAATACAGTTATTTAAATATATTTAAAAGTTGAATGGGTTTTAAACCTTATATACCCCATTTTTTACATTTCCACTTGCATGTCCAATGTTGGTTCTGATAATTTAGATATGTTGATATCCAGGCTGGAGCTACCAGTTGTTGAAACGAAATGGGTATGGACTGGTATGTCCATCAGATATCCCATCTGCCTCTATCTTCTTTCAGCAGGACAGAGATCCCGATGCACATGCCTTGGCAGTGCGCAACCGATCAGCTTTTGAACAACAGCACCACCATCTCTTGCACTGCTTGGAGAAAACTACAGTGAGTAACAGGAAGGAGGGGGTCAAAACAGAGGAGGGATGGAAGGAATTTGGGAAACAGAAGTGGGTGGGTGAAGCCTGCATTTATATATTGACAAATGAAATTTGCTTTCTGTCCAATACCTTGCAAGCCAATCTTCCAGCTTTATGATCTACAAAATATTAAGCTACAATTTTGATGCTCAGAGGGAATAATGGGAGTTTTGCTCCAAAAATACTTGAGGGTTTCTTATTGAGGGAGAGGTTGGAACTGTGTTTATCTTATTCGTAGGCAGCCTTTTCCCCAGGCATATAATATGTATATAAAATAAAGAACTTCACCCAAAATAAAAGCAACAACATTAAAGGGGAGAGGCTCATCACATTGGCTTTGTAGAGCAGATTCTCCCCACCCCACCCCACCTCTCCCAGTAATGGCTTCGTTGCTTCTGGTAGAATGTTGGCTACTTTTTATAGTAATAAGGAGAACTGAAATTGCAGATTGCCAGTAGATGCGAAGTTAAGTCAGTTACAGCCCTTTTAATGTTTATTATTAAATTATAGTTTAATTATTAAACTATAGTACAGGACAGAAATCTTAGGATCCTGTGAAGGTCTTGAAAGACTGAGTTGTAGCCCCCAGTAATTGGGGTGGCGGCAGTGGCATAGACACACTTCAATTGAGTATAACTCTGGAGACTGCATTATAATGTCCCTATAGTTTAAGCTTTAATCTGTAAGAGGCCTTCAGCTAGTGATTTCAGCTAGAGTTCATGTGGAGCTGTCCAAGGTCCTGTTTTCATTTGCTCTTGGTGCAGAAAGACTTGCCTTGATTTTGTTTATCTCGCCTGAATTACTGTCTTAACACTGCTCATCTTGAGTGCAATATGACTGCCTAGATTTGATATGACAGTCTGAACTGATTCTACAGGTATACAAATGTATGTTTTATATTTTTCTGCTCTAGTTGAAACCTAATGAATTAGAAATGAGCAATGATTATGTCTTGCAAGATTAATTTACTAGGATAGTTAAAACAAGAAGGAGCAGCAATTGAAGGACAAATTTCTCTTGGGGAAATGGTAATAACGTTAACAGACTCGCTGTGAACTAAGATAAGCGATGGGTATTGGGTGGCCTCCCGCCACCCTTTTTTTTTCTTCATAAAAAGCTGTTGGTGGCTGAATTGGCAGTAACTGACCCAAGAAGGGGATCTTGGAGTTTTATTACTATTTCAATAAAAATGTCAGTTCAGTGCAGGGGGAAAAAAAGGCAGAAACTATATTTTTAGTCATCAGGAATAGAACTGATAATAAAAGTGCTGGAATCACAATGCCTTAATACAAATTAATGGTGTCACCATTCTTAATATCCTATTCATAATCTTTTTTTAGTTGTGGTCAGTATTTCTCAGAAGAGTATTGAGCTGAGAATGCAAAAACAAAGTAATCCAAATTATTAAAAAGCATTGGAGCAGGCTCCTTACGAGGAAAAGTTACAATATTTGAGGCTTTTTAGTTCAGAGGGGGGGGGGAAGAGGTAAGTGAAGAGGGCCATCCTAGAATTGCATTAAATTACACATGAGGTGAAGCAAGTGTCTAAGGCAGGGGTAGGCAACCTTGGCTCTTTTATGACTCGTGGACTTCAACTCCCAGAATTCCTGAGCCAACCAAGCTGGCTCAGGAATTCTGGGAGTTGAAGTCCACGAGTCATAAAAGAGCCAAGGTTGCCTACCCCTGGTCTAGGGGAAAACTCTGATGAAGTATTAATTAAGTAATCTAATACGAGCACACTGCTGGAAGAAGGGGGTGTTTGGGAGTAAGAATAGATTTGCCCACTCACATTAACCTCTATTATTATTATTTTTTTCTCCTTCTCTCGATCTTCCCCTCCCTGGCATTTTTTTTTTATTGTTATTATTCACCCACATGCAGAGTCATGAGTTTACTGATGAGCACTCCTACAGTGATTTTTGTCTGACTGAGCCCCTGGGTTACCGCACCAGCCGCAGCACCTCTCTCTCCTCTCAGCAAGGAAGCAAAGGGGTTCTAAGCACCTCCTGCTGCCCCCGCCGCAACAGGCGCCGCACCACCCGCCTCACCAACTCCACCATGTCTGTCAGCCGTGCCAGTGCTCAAGAGCTGGATATGTTGAACAGCCAGAAAAGTGCTGCCCCCCAGAGGTAGGAAGTATGCCTGCAGCTTGTTAACACCCAAGCACTTGCATTATTCATGCTCAAAAAAAAAACTTTGACTACATCCATTATCTGCAGGAGAGAGGGAGGACTGGGGAGACACAGCTCAAATGTGTTACCAAAGCTATTCAGTACAGAGAGAAGTCTCAGCTCGGTAGCAAAGCATTTTAAGCAAGCATTCTCAGGTTTAATCCCCAGACGTTTCCTGCCTGAAGGGCCACTGACAATTGGGGCTGACTGTATTAGAATCACAGATTTTTTTTTTTAGATTGATATGCTGGCAATATAAACTGTGTCTCACTAGTACTCAAATAAAAAAAATATTTAAAAAATGTAAACAAATAAGATAAAAAAAACTCGTGGCCTTTCAGAATTCCCTTTATCTATCATAACTGTCATTTGACTGGGGCTGCTGGGGTTTTTAGTGTGGTAATATCTGGAGTGCCAATGGTTCCACATCTCTGCCTTCCTCCCTGGAGATCAAAGACCATCTGTAGAGTATGTAAAAATAGCTCATGGTGATGTATAAAGAATACCCCTAGAACGGAGTGCAATTAAATTAAAAAATATATTTTATACCCATTTAAAATACAGTAACCTGATGATCTGAACTCCAGGTCACCAAAGTTTTTGCAACAGTAAATATGTTAGTTGTCTTCACTGTAGATAAGAAGGTCAAAAAAAAAAAGTCTGGATAGTGAACATTGCAACACTTGGAGACAGCAGAATAGAAGAAAAGGAACTGGAGAAAATCACAAGATACAAAGACCTGCAAATAAAAGCAGAATGACTGTGGCAAAAAAAAAATCAAAATCAAAAATGGTATCGATAGGAACAGCACCTTGGGTACAATTCCAAAACATTTGGAGCACCACTTAAACATCATTGGCATTGATAAAAATCCCCAATTGCAAAAGGCTGATTTACTTGCAACAGTTTACCTGCGACAATAACAAAAACAAAACAAAAAGATCTGCCCACCTCAGGTCCTTGGGAAGGAGTCGATAGGAGGACAAAAATGCCAAATCCAATCTAAACATCCAGCTGACTGCGTGATTGCATATTTGGCAGTATAATATATTGCCATAGCTGCTTCCCTTCCATCTCTTGCATAACTGATTTTACAGCTAATAAATATGACCAGATTTGTTTAATAATACAGTGGCTCTAATTGTACTATGCTGTCAAGTACAACCAGATCCACGGTAGGATGAAGCATAAAGGAGATTTATGACCAGTTTACTAAGACAATCTGTTTGGGCTCTGCAGGAGGAGGTTGGGCAGTTATGGCCTTAACAGAAATAGATAGACTGGATAGAGAAGTTTATGGTTAGGGTTAGTCTAGGGCAGGGGTAGGCAACCTTGGCTCTTTTATGACTCGTGGATTTCAACTCCCAGAATTCCTGAGTCAGCCATGCTGGCTCAGGAATTCTGGGAGTTGAAGTCCACGAGTCATAAAAGAGCCAAGGTTGCCTATCCCTGGTCTAGGGCAACATGGAGGAAGTGAATCAAGAATATAAGTGACATGTTAGTGCCTATCAACTTTGCCCCTGGGCCTATTCTTGTCTACTTTGGTTTTCTGGTTAAACAATGAATTAGCCATACTAGCCCAATGGCTTAGCTTGAATGTTCAGCATTTCCCCTCCAGTGAAAGCACAAGATTTTCAGTTCTTTTTGCCTTTGAATGGAATGCCAAAGTTCTGCTCTGCAAGGTAAACCAGATCAGGACACGCACTCCACAAGATGACTGGAATTTTACTTGATTAAGTTAGGTTGTAGTAACAGAATTGTACAAAACTGTTGTGTGTTTCCCTCCCTCTCATGCCCCAGGCAGTCAGGGGGAGCCAGTCTGAGTTTCTTTTTCATGCTTTCCCCCCACGCTTAACTGATGCGTCTTCTGCTCTTCTTGTCCTAATGACTTCTGGATGCCTTCTCCAAGGTCATTTCCGTAGCTTGCTAATCAGAATCACATTCCAAAACCAGGAATTAGAACAAGACGTGGGTAAAACCAAGCTGGGTCGTAAAAAAAAAAAACACAAGGTGACAACCGCAACCACGTGATTGAAGCCCCACCTCTCTTTATGGCATCACGAAGCACATTAAAAAGCAGCAGGGCACCTATCATATAGTCATGAGTGCCATCTTCAATGTTTCTTTCCCCCTCTCCATAGATGCTGCTGGGGCCAGGCCAAAAACTAAAATAAATTCAAAGGCAATTACTATAATTATCTATCTATTTGTAATTTTCCTCTTCTTTCACACTGAAGGTGGCAACTCACTATCAAGTAGTTGGTGTGATCCTGATTGGTTCTTTTAAAGTTTACAGTTTTGTATGGGGATTTAACTGGCTCATTTCAATTTGGATATTGCTTTGAATGAAATGCAGATAATAAATTATAAACAAATCAATGCTTGCAAGAAGCATGGAAGCTTAGAGTAACAGATTGTTCACTATTGCTCCGTAAGATGGGGGTAGAGGCTTGGGAATGGAGATAAGACATTCTGCTTTGGCCACTTATTCTATGGGGCAGATCAGGACTCCTGGCTGGAGCTTCCCATGCATGACCTAGAGCAGAGCAAGAGCAGGGGGAAGTGATCTGATTCCCCACATCCATTTGGACACCATCTTCTACAATACCTTGTAACTGTGAGAGGGATCTCAGAGTCCAAGTGGACAATCACTTAAATATGAGCCAGCAGTGTGCTGCAGCTGCCAAAAAAGCCAACACAGTGCTAGGCTGCATTAACAGAGGGATAGAATCAAGATCACGTGAAGTATTAATACCACTTTACAATGCCTTGGTAAGGCCACACTTGGAATACTGCATCCGGTTTTGGTCACCACGATGTAAAAAAGATGTTGAGACTCTAGCAAGAGTACAGAGAAGAGCAATAAAGATGATCAGGGGACTGGAGGCTAAAACATATAAAGGAACGGTTGCTGGAATTGGGTATGTCTAGTTTAATGAAGAGAAGGACGAGGGGGGACATGATAGCAGTATTCCAATATCTCAGGGGTTGCCACAAAGAAGAGGGAGTAAGCTATTCTCCAAAGCACCTGAGGGCAGGACAAGAAGCAACGGATGGAAACTAACCAAAGAGAGAAGCAACCTAGAACTAAGGAGAAATTTCCTGACAGTTAGAACAATTAATCAGTGGAACAACCTGCCTCCAGAAGCTGTGAATGCTCCAACACTGGAAGTTTTTTTGTTTTGTTTTTAAGAAGAGACCTTGCTGAGTCCTGCCTGTCCTGTAGAAAAGCATCCCCCAGTAGATCTGGATGGCCCCAAGTCTGTTTGGCCAGGAGCTTAAGCGAGTTTTATTGTTTG
This sequence comes from Azemiops feae, assembly GCA_023970755.1. NCBI lineage: Eukaryota > Metazoa > Chordata > Lepidosauria > Squamata > Viperidae > Azemiops > Azemiops feae. The sequence goes on along the minus strand of JALGBA010000474.1, from coordinate 1,007,275 downwards.
GTGGTTTTGTTTTGGGAATGGTCTTTTGATTCCAGGCATGGGTTAGGATGTGGATTGTATACAGGTAGTCCTCAACTTACAACCATTCATTTAGTGACCATTCAAAGTTACAGTGGCACTGAAAAGAGTGATTTATGACCTTTTTTCACATTTACGACCATAAGTAAATCAATGGTTACAAGAAGCAAGCATCACTACCATGATCAAAATTTGGACGCTTGGCAACTGGCGTGTGTTTATGATACTTGCAGCATCCCGGAGTCACGTGATCGCCTTTTGCGACCCTCTGACAAGCAAAGTCAATGGGGAAGCCAGAATTCACTTAATCTGGGTTACTAGCTTAACAGCCGCAGTGATGCCCTTAACAACTGTGGTAAGAAAGGTCGTAAAATGGGGCAAAACCCAACAGCTATCTTGTTTAGTGACAGAAATTTGTGGTCATATGTCAAAGACTACCTGTAATGATTTTATGAATTATGCTATTGTTTGGGGGAGGGGGGTTGCCATTGTGTGCCACCCAGAGTCACTTTTGTGAGATGAGTAGCTATACAAATTATTTATATAAGTAAATGAATCAATGATGGTGGCTAAAGGTAAACGTTTCCCATGTCTGACTCTAGGGTGCGGTGCTCATCCCTGTTTCTTAGCCGAGGGGGCCTGTGTGGTCCGAAGAAAATTTCCGTGGTCACGTGGCCAGCATGGCTCTATGCCAAAGGTGCACGGAATGCTGTTACTTCCCGCTGAAGTGGTGCCTATTAATCTATTTGCATTTGCATGCTTTCTAACTGCTAGGTGGGCAGGAGCTGGGGCAGGTAACGGAAGTTTACCCGGTCTCAAATTTGGACTGCCAGCATCTTTAACTGCTGAGCCATTGTGCCCCTCATTGCTGGTGGCTAATGGGAATGAAATCCCAAACACTTTGCCTTTCTGGACTAACACATGAGCCGGTCTCTGTTGCTTAATACATAGGAGATCTATGCCATGCAGTTCTATTGATTGATTTATTATATTATTCATAGGCTGCCCTGCAAGATTAACTCTCCCCTTGTGGTTTGTAACATATTAAAATTTAAAATTTCTTTACAACTCTTTACAATTCAGAACCTTGTGATCTAGAAATATTGTAACAGGGTTATAGCAATGTTATGGCAGCAATCATATGCATGAATGCTCAAAAGTACACCCCATTGTGTTAAGTGGGACAGACAAGTGAATTTTCACTTATTCCATTTTGAGGAACTGCTGCTTCTGTGGCACTAATTTGATAGTGATTAACTGCAGGTGTCAGCAAGTGGCTGACCTTGTCTAATTCCCCAGAATCAAAGTTTATCTGACCTGGTTCATACATGAATGGGAGACCACCAGGAACCTGCTAAAACTATAGGGCAAATGGTTTGTAGTTAGGTCCCCACTTATTTTATTTAAATGGACTTAGAACTGCAGTGCACATGGGTGATCACCAAGGGCTACCTTAAGGGCTTTAAGGTAGAAAGTGGGAATTATTTCAGTGCAGTAGGAGGGCACTGCTGCAAATCAGATTTTTCTGCCTGGTTTTGTTGTGCTATTAGGCTGTCTAGGGCCATAAAGAGATGCTGCATGTGGCTTGTTGGTATGAGTCCTTACCTCACATGGCTGTATTCACAAAACACTATATTTAATTACTTCCCACCAGAGTGGGGAGGCAGGGGGTGCTATGGGTCCCCTCTCCTAAGAGAGTCATTTAACGGGATCAGGAAAAAGGGCCTTCTCTCTAGTGGTTCCCTCCCTGTGGAACATCATCCCTGCAGAGATAAGATTAGCTCCCACTCTGACACTATTTTACAAGGTCCTGTAGACGTGGTTCTGCCAACAGGCCTGGGAACCCCAGAATGATATGAAGCCCATCAACAGGCTGGTTTGTTTTTTGCTGCCCGGGATATGGGGGTGATTGGTTTTTGTACTGGGCTTTTATCTTTATCAGCTGCCTGGAATCACTGAGAGTATTGGGTGGCCATATACATTTTCTTAATTAATTAATTCTAGTTTATTTATGAAGCCTTGGTTAATACACTGCATGAGCCCAACCACTGTAATTCATAAACCCTAAAGGCTTTGTATGTTGTATGACTCCAGCCACTGCAGTGTCAAAATCATAATGGTTTAGTTTGTTTTGTGACCCTCTCCAATGTTGATTTATTCAGGAAAACCATTGTTAAGCAAACCATAGCTTATTCTGAACCAAGTTGGAGCTTGTCTTTATTGTGCTACTCTATACACATGACCTGTTGAAGTATTTCTTGCTGGAAGATCTAACAGATATAGCAGTTTTTCTTAGTCTGGTGCCAGATGTGAGGGACTGAGTGCAAATGATAAGAACTGAAGTCCTGTACCCAAAGGGCATTCTGGAAAGCTACATTAGAGTGGTGATCTGTCTATAACTGATGAAAGATGAGATCAAAAGGATTGGAGAGAAACTTTTCATCTCCCCACATAACTCTTTCAATTTTCCTGGGAAGATTCAGTCCTGCTGAGAATCTAAGACTTAGTGCAGATTTAAAATTGAGTTCTATTAACAAGAGAGGGGATAGGATAGTACTTTAGATCAGGGGTCCCCAACCCCCGGTCCATGGACCAGTACCGGGCCGCGGCATGCCAGCAACGGGTCCACACAGACCCATCCGCGAGATGCAGGCAGCACACAAAACCACGCCCCCTCCGGTCCGCAGAAAAACCTCTCGCCATGGAACCGATCCCTGGTGCCCAAAAGGTTGGGGACCTCTGCTTTAGATTATGTCACAAAACAAAAAATGTTTGACTAAAGGAGTTACCAAATATTCCATGGACACAATTTTAATTTAACGTTTCCATTTCAAGAATGATTCTGGGGGAAGTTGAAATGATAGATGGGCTTGAATGGAAAGAAATCTGAGGAAAGGCTGAAGGAGGCTGGACAGTGCAAGCACAGAGAAAAGAAGGTTAGGGAAGAAGCATAAAAGTCACTTCCATTATCTGAAGGAAATAATAGGGAGAATGGCTGACTGCTTATTGGCACCCATTCAGGAAAAAAAGAACCTATTGCAGGAAAGCAGGCATAGCATCGGCATCTGGAAGAGCCAGAAGAAGCATTCATTGGGGAGAAACATTCAGTCATGGGTGTTTTGTGTCAGAACTAGATGGCTTTTGATTACTGCTCTAGGCTCCGTTTGTGCTATTTCTATTGAGTCTTCCAACAGAATGAAGAGCTTGTCAGTCAAAAGGATGAGTTAAGTATCTGCAGATTGACTGCTATAAATGTGATCTCTCCTCCCCCACCTCCTCCTCCTTGCAGTAATTGACTCAGCTGCTCTGATGCAACTGGTCATTCAGGAGGAGAAAGAATTGGCCATAATATAATTGAACTACTGCAAAGGAAATGGAAGAAACCAACTTTCATATACTGAGGTGGACAAAGATAGGCAGAAGAATGCACACCCAGGTGTAAAATGCATGCTGGCTGACTGCAGGGATACCAGCAGCCTAAAGGCTGAAAGAAAAACGGGCTGATAAGTGGAGAAACCGGAGGACACAGGAGACCAAGGAAACCTTGGGGGGTCTGAAATATGGAAGTAATGGTACCCAAGAGACAGATCAGCAGGAGACACTGTGAGCAACTCAAGAAGATGGCTGAGGTGAATTTAATATATGAACGATCAGCCAAAATGTTAGGCTGCAGGTCTCCAACGTTGTTGAAGTCAGTTCCTAAGTACTAGCCTTAATTTCAGCAAGACTCCGTGTTTCTTACAGCATTTTGAAATCATGGATCTTCTGCCACCTCCTGGTAGAAGAGTGGCAACACCAGAGGAATAGTCCCAAACCAAGAGCCAACCGTCCCATTGGCATATGCAGCAAAAGTAACTCCTGGCACGTTATTTTACCAAGAGCATAACTTTAATGATAGATCCAAATAGGTATAGAAGAAGCAAAGATGGTTCTGAGGTTTTGGCATGAAAGGTAGCATAGTTAAACTCCCCCTCCCCTTTTCCTCCCTGGGCCACCCTGTGTCCATTGTCCACCAACACAGTTCAGTCATATTGTTTTGGGAAACAGTCTGCGCTGCTCGAAAGGTTCCCATCAGGCGACCTTGAAGTGTCTGGACTTTCTCAGGCTGCAAATGGCTCACATAAATAGACATGAGTAAGAAATACGAGTCTTGCTGCAATTACGGCTAGTACTTAGAAACTGAATTCAGCAATGTTGGAGACCAGCTTGGCTTATTTTTTTGAAATCATGGATCTTCTGCCACCTTCTGGTAGAAGAGTGGCAACACCAGAAGAATAGTACCAAACATCTATATGGAGATTCTCAGTCATCCAGGTCATCGTTATCCCAAAGATGCTTTTTTAAGAGGCAACCCCCTGCCTATATCATTTCAGACAAATGGCTGTCCAGTCTCTTCTTAAAAACTTCCAGTGTTGGAGCATTCACCGCTTCTGGAGGCAGGTTGTTCCACTGGTTAATTGTTCTAACTGTCAGGAAGTTTCTCCTTAGTTCTAGTTCTTAGTTCTTATACTTTTTTCAGTCTCTTGAAGAAGATCAAACAGAGTCTTCCATTCAGATGATTGACCGACTATAATAGCCACATCAGATAGTGCCCGCGTGCATGCGCAAACAGGCCGCTAGCACCTGCGTGCATGCGCAAATGGGCCGCTAGCACACGCGTGTATGTGCAAATGGGCCACTAGTGCCCACGTGATGCTGGCAGCACTAGCGGCCCCACGCATGCGCAAATGGGACTGCTAGCACCCGCATGCGCAAATGGGACTGCTAGCACTAGTGGGGAGGGTGCGTGCACTTGCCAGCCATTCCCGCAGCCCGGTGGCCAACAGGCCACGGATCGGTACTAGACCTGGGCCCACAGGTTGGGGACCCCTGCATTAAAATATAAATTAAAGCCAAAGATTAAAAAAGGACACATGGGGAGGGCGGGGGCCGAATGGGAGGAGGTGGGATCTGTTGTTACTCAATCAACTATCTCCACTGTGCTATTTCCCCATTGGGCCCCCAAACCAACTGGCAGAGGCAGGTCTTTAGGCCCTTAGGAAAGGGTAGGAGGGTTGGGGCCAACAACCTAAGATGTTCCAGAGGGCTGGAGCAACAGCAGAGAAGGCCCTCCTCCTGGACCCCGCCAGCTGGAATTATTGGGCTGATGGGACCCACAGCATGCCTCCTCTGCCGGCACGAGTGGGACAGATGAAACATTGGGTGCTACATATTTACCAACCAAATGCAGGAATCATCAAATAAGGATGTGGACAGTTCCAATTCCCTCACTTCACTCTTGTATTCTGTTAAATATTTGGTCTCTTCCCTGCTGGAGTGGAGCTGGGCTATATAATTCACAGTCATTCAAATGATTGAAAAACCTTTCACTAGAGGCTGAGTGCATACATTGTGCTAAGCCAAATGTGACTTGTTTGTTTTTATTTATTTTTGTGCTTTTAAAAAAGTAACAAAAAAAAGAAAATGAATAAAGCACCAAGATAATTATGATTGATACATTCTCAAAGGAAAGAATACATGAAAAGTGCTTTAAAAAGTTAAAAAATATAACAGAAAAAAGAAAATATAATTATTAACAGTTACAATGTATAATATCTAAACTTATCTAATGTAAATATTCAAGTATGTGTATATTTATTTCTAATACATTTATATAACCATTCTTTTTACCTACCACATTTTATATAAATGAATTCCATATCTCATTATACTTATCCATACAAAGTCTGTGTCTATAGGCAATCTGCTCAAAGGTAGCAAGTAAAATCAGGTCTTCAGTCCAGTGAAAGGGCCACACATTTATCTTTCCAATACAGCAATATCAGTCTTTTGACCACAGGAAAGGCCATTTACATTGTCCACTTGCCAAATTCCATATAATAGGTATGTAATTCAAGAAATATTATCCTCTGAAAATTTTAACTTGTCCCAATGTCATATTTGTATGCTTTCTCTCGAAGTTTAATAAGTAAAGGACATTGTAAAAACACCTATTTTAATGAAGTATTATCCTTATTACATCTTAATCCTTTTCTATACAAACATAATAAGAATCCAATAAACTGTAAAAATTATTTTTTGTTGTATCTTAGTTTATTGACACTTGCTATAGAAGTTAAGAAACTCTCCATTATCTAGGCCAGAGGTCCCCAACCTTTTGGGCACCGGGGACCGGTGCCATGGAGAAAGGTTTTTCTGCGGACCAGAGAGTGCGTGGTTTTGAATACTGCCTGCATCCTGAGGATGGAGCTTTGCTTGTTTGTGTGGCCCGCTTGTTGGTATGCTGCGGACCGGTGCTGGTCCACGGACTGGGGGTTGGGGACCCCTGATCTAGGCAACTAATCAAAGAGAGAAGCAACCTTGAACTAAGGAGAAATTTCCTGACAGAACAATTAATCAGTGGAACAACCTGCCTGCAGAAGTTGTGAATGCTCCAACACTAGAAGTTTTTAAGAAGAGACTGGACAACCATGTGTCTGAAATGGTATAAGGTTTCCTGCCTGAGCAAGGGGGTGGACTAGAAGACCTCCAAGATTGTTGTTGTTGTTGTTAAATATAAACCTCTTTTTATTCCTTTCATTTCTTATTATCTGCATATCAAATTGATGTATCAATAACGTAACTATAACAATGAATATGTTTTTTAATTTTATAGGATTTAACAAGTTGTTCTACAATCTCAAGTGTCTCAAAAGATGCTGGTCCAACAATGTTGTGAACAAATGTTGTAGCTGTAAATATTGCCATTTACAGCTACAAAGTGATTTGTTTATGGCTTAGCAGACGTTGTGAATCCAGTTGCTGATCTATATATTCTTTTAAGACTATCATTTATCTCAACATGACCATTTGCCCCCCCCCCCTTTTTCCATTCCTCCTTTCTAAATATGATTAAAGTCTTTGCAGTGATCATCCTGTATATCAAGCCACATGGTTTAGTATCATTTGAAATATATCACATATTAATTTTTAATTTTTGCCTGCTATTGTTTTATTGTTACGATTTTTCTTTTTGGAATTTAATAAAACGTCTTTTTAAAAAAGCGATGACCGAGAAGATTGAAGGAATACAAGCAAACCAAAGACAGCTTGGCTTTTGGACTATATCTCTGAAATATAATGGATGCTTATCACTCAATATACTGCTGATGGGTTACAAACAGCTGAGGAAACTGTCCCAAGGATTGGACAGGGAACAAATTGTGGAAGATGGAAATGATACATTTCAAAATAATTAAAATGTTGGGGATCAGCTCTTTGGAAAAAGCAGCGCTCTGCCATAGACCTTTGAAACCCCAGCTCTGTAAGGAAGGCTAAAGTTCACTCAGAGGCCTCAGAAATATATCGGCTAGTGTGATTGCATTTGTACAACATGCTCCTTTTGTTTAGTTTTAATATTTGTTAGGAATTTTTGTGGTTCAGCCCATCGCTGAGCCTCCAGATATGGCTAAGTTTATTTGCATTTTTCAGCATTTGGCCATGTGAGCAGGGAGCTAGGGTTCAGCCATATCTGGGAACTCTTTGATTCTCCACCCAAGGTCTATTATTAAAGAATCTCATACTTTGAGGCTGGGATGACCTCTGCATTCGTAATTTCTCTCTCTCTCTTTCTTCCTTTGTTTTCTGCTTCTCTAGCCGTTCCAACTTGAATGCCAAAACCCATGACAACTTGAAGCTGAACTGTGACACCACTGACTTCACAGCAGCCATTATCTGCATCCCCACTCCTCCTGCCAACACACCAGATGACAGTCAGCCTCCGTCACCTCGAGGCCCTGGTGGACCCGTGCACAATTCCAGCCTTTCCCCTCCATACCTTCTTCATGAGACTGTCAAGATCTCCTCCTTGTAAGAGGAGGCTGGGGTGGGGTCGGGTTGGTGGTCCTTTCTCCTTCGGGAGTCCCTGTTGGTCAACAGAGTCTTATTTAGGATCTGGGGATGGGCTCTTCCGCATCAGTGTTCTACCCCACCCTGTTGCTGCAACCTGGAGAAGATCAGAGGGAATCAGCTTTCTTTGTCGGGGTGATATTGATACCCACCAACACAGGAAGTTCTTATGTAAGAGGTGCCTGCCCAACTCCCATACCACAGCAGTCAAAGCCATAGAGAAGATGAAGTGGATCCCAGATGCTATGCAACTTCAGAAGAGTAGAGCAACGCAGGGGAAACTGGGTCACAGTAGATGGATCTCTGGGGTACTCAGGAACATATCCCTGCTATGGGGGAATGGGGTTTTTTTTACCCTTTAGTTAGTTTCACAATACCAAACCTCTTGTCTCTGAAGTTGTGGACAAGGGTGGGCTAAGACTCCTGCTTTTTGTTCTCTTAACTCTAGAACTGAAGGAAGGGTTTAGATTCTAGAGCAGGAAAGGAATCAAGGACTTTGGCACCCGTGGCTTTAGAAGGGAAGAAGAATCTAATGGTGAAGAAGTCGTAGGTTTCCTACATCAGTGTAGCCAGGGCTGACAAATGAGTTGCAGGCTGAATGTACAGCCTCAGAAAACCTTGAGGACTCTCAAGGTCTAAGTCTCTCAAGAGAGAGAAAATGACCCATGGATGCTTGCAAGATTTAAGGAGGGAAGGGAAAAAGACAGAATCAACAAAGCTTCCAACAATTTTTCTATCTCCTGGCTAAGCCATGACATCACTGGGGTGGATGGAGCCTATAAACTTCCCCAAAACCCCAGCTGCCACTTTTTAACTTATTCTCTCCTTCTCTCCCAATACCTGTTCTGTCTCTTGGAAACTGCACTTTAAAAGCAAAAGAAAAAAGTCTTATTGCACCAAAATGCTACACCTCATGGGAATCTCATGTATTATGATCCCAACCATACATACACACACACACACAAAGAGAAACCTGCACTTCCTCACATTGTGTAGCATAAAGACTGTGCATGTGTATTATACCTCCAAGAGTTGAGATCCCAAGTCTACAGCTGCAAACTGTCACATGCATGTATAGCTGGGTTCCCGTCTCATCTCACCACCCTGATGGAAGATATGCTGTGAAGAACTGAACCAACTCTGCAGACCAGGACACAGTGGTCTATGTGGCCATCTTTCTCCTACAGACATTTTTTGCATTATAATAACCAGGGAGAGAAAGACTGAATCTTGATATTAACCAAGCACTGTAACTGGGGAAGGAACTAAAGATGGCAGAAGGCAGAGAAGAAGCAAAAGCACTTTGGTGGGATAATGGATACCGTTCTAGGTATCAAACCAGCCACAAGGCCCATAGCATGCATCAAGTTGGCCAGCTCTCATGTCCAGAAAAGGGTTTTCTCTCAAATAGGAATGGCTTCTTTGTTCTGTTTGTATCCATCTTGACTGTTTTCTGGGTTTTGTTTTGTTTTTTGTTAATTATGTTGGATTCTCTCTCCGGGATATGTACGTGGAATAACAACCTGTTATGAGACAGCTGAAAATCACCAGTCAATTAAGACACAACTTAGGGGATGCCATACAGTCTTCCACAAATTGCTGCCCTCCACATATACTGGAATGTTTCCCACAATTCCTCAGCCAGCATGAATTTTGGCCATGCTAAAGAATTATGGGAATCGGTAATGGCCAAATTACAAAAAAAAACTGCTCTACTGGAGGCCTGCAAAGCAGCAGCATATTAGTGAATATGAATGGAATGAAATGCATTCAGGCTAAATTCCTAAATTCAGCCTGTACTCTGGTAAATGGGACTCATGGGGTGCTGAAAGTTAGTATCCTCAGACAGACCCACATAACACATATTCTGGCTTTTCTCCCTTTCTTCCTCTACATTTGTTTCTCAGGGTTGCTGTTCCATTTATGCACCAGAGTTTCCCACACAAGTAAAGCAATATCTCCATAGTTAAAAAAATGCTGACAATTTTTTCCCGTGCACTTTAATGCTGATCACAAATGTACTTTTAACAAACGATGGGAACTGAATGATATCCAAGGAAAAGAGTATGTCTTTTATTCTTTTTTTTTTTTATCTCTTAGGCCAGGGGAACTGGAAATTCAACAGTAGTTTTAAGTACAAATGCTTGAAAAAGACAATGCAGACAGGTCAGGAACAGAATATAATTTGTTCATTTTCCTGAAATCTCTTCTGTTTTTTTTTTTCATAAATGGTGCTATCAGGCATTCTGGGAATAAAGCAGCCCAACTGCACAATGAAAATCTCACTTACAAGCACCCTAAATGTACAATATAGTACCTGGTGTCAGCTTCAGAATTAAACTGAACAAGAATTCTCTATCCTCATGAAACTGATAGCAATATTCCCAGGTTTTACTATATGCAAAGAAAATCTGCATTTTCTTACACATAGTTCCCTTCTCCAATCTCCAGTTTACAATCTCTGATCTGTCTCAAATGAAGGCCATATATGAGAATTCTTACACATCTAATAACAATGCACCAGAATCCATTTGCAAAGCCTTTTCTGGATTAGATAATTTACTGCTTCAAGAACGTTGTGGTGAAGGTATATGTCTGAATGGTCCTCTCTAAGAGTAAAAAAATACTTCGCCAAAAAAACTAGAAGGAACTTTCTCTAACTTGTTAATTCACCATATGCAAGAAGTTTTGACTTGCTTCTGATATGCAAACAAACCTTTTCACTTTCTGAAGTGATGGGATAGTCTGGAAAATGTTACTCATCCATTTTGCTGAATATATGAATATTCTGGATTTAGCCCTCAATATGACAAAGTTCTTGCTGTGCCCTGAGGGAATGAGAAAAGTGGTTGGACTAGAAAAGAATTACCTTTGTTCTCATGCTGTGTGGGCTTGTGATGTGTATAACTGTAGTTTCACATCAACTCAGGTTCCTATTTGTGTACAAATAGGAGGAACAAAACTGATCTAGACTGGGGGCGGGGGAAGTTGTGTGTATAATGAGGGAGAAATACAATGTCAAGCATATGGGATGGGTTTAACAGAGGGTCAGTAGGTATCATTACTGAGGTATATTGGGAGAGAAGATATTGAAGAGAGAAGTTGGACGCAGTTGTAGTTTTGTGCCAATAAACAACATTGGATGAGAGCTCCAAAGCAGCTTTATGCTCTTTTTATTCCATGTAGGGAAAGTATCAAGAGAATTTTGGGATGAACATAATCACTTATTGAAGTTGTATACCAGCCACTTCCATTATTACAAATATCACTTGGAAAGTTATTCAAATTATTATTCCATAAAACATTTTCTAATTAAAATCTAGAAAAAAAGGAAAAAAAGCTTTAATCAAATTATCTTTCCCAATAAAAACAATGTTTTTAAAGCACACGTTGGCATGGAAAGGCAAATCTAACGGGGGCTGCTATAAACTCTTTTTTTTGGAAATAACACTGATACATAGACATGCATAAGATTTGTGGATCTGTATGAATGTATATGGAATTGAAGTATATCATTTGGTTTTAAAAATGTAAAAATAAGGACAGTTTATTTATTCATTTAGCATAATTTGAATCAATAAATCTTTTACTGTGCTTAACATTTAAGCATACAAAAACCTGTAACAAATATTTAGAATCAGCTTTCTTAACCTAGTGCTCTGTATTACTACTAAGGAATTTTGAGGTGCTTCAACATATTTGGGAGACACCAATACTGAAAATCAGTAATCAGGAAAAGGATAGGGAACACTGCAAATATCACGCAGCTTTGAACAGGGCTATTTTAATATATTCTGCCCTCTGGTTCCACAAGCAACTTGAACTGCATAATCTGGATATAACAGTGAGGTTCAAATATTGTCTCTGGTCATACATTTCCAGAATATATGATCACTAAGTGATTCAATCATTAAGCGAGTTATCAAGTGACTGGAGACCATTTTTATTGCAATTCTTAAGTGAATCACTGTGATTGTTGATCAAATCATGCAGTCATTAAGGGAATCCAGTTTCCCCCATTGACTTTGCTTATTGGAACCTGGGTAGAAAAGTCACAAATGCAGTCACATGACTGCAGGATGCTGGAATTGTCATAAATGCCAGGTGCCCAAATTGCGATCACATCACTGTGGGGTGGTGCAACAGTCGTAACTTTGAGGACGTGTCATAAGTCCCTTCTTTCAGCACCGTTATGATTCCAAACCGTTGTTAAATGAATGGTTGTAAATTGAGAATTTACCTGTATAGGATTTACAAAAATCTGGTCACTGCTAGATTACAGCATAGAGATACAAAAGTACAGAAACCTCTAGCACAGAAACCACTCGCTTCTCGATGCCATCTAGTACTCATCCAGATACTTGCAGCTCAGTATTCATGGTTTCTTAGCTGCTACTACTAACAGAAACAATACTTCAAAATTTAGTATCATGTGCAATGTCCATTAGAAATGTTGTCCATATGTATTAAAAATGCCCCTTTAAAAAAGCTACTTCTTACATTTTTTGCCATCACACTTCCCTTTTTTGTTGTTAGTTGCGAAGTCGTGTCCGACCCATCGCGACCCCATGGACAACATTCCTCCAGGTCTTCCTGTCCTCTACCATCTTCTGGAGTCCATTTAAGCTCACGCCTACTGCTTCAGTGACTCCATCCAGCCATTCTCTGTCATCCCCTTCTTCTATTGCCCTCAATCTTTCCCAGCATTAGGCTCTTCTCCAGTGAGTCCTTCCTTCTCATTAGGTGGCCAAAGTATTTGAGTTTCAACTTCAGGATCTGGTCTTCTAAAGAGCAGTCGGGGATGATCTCTTCTAGGACTGACCGGTTTGAACGCCTTGCAGTCCAGGGGACTCGCATGAGTCTTCTCCAGCACCATAGTTCAAAGGCCTCAATTCTTTGGCGCTCAGCCTTTCTTATGGTCCAACTTTCACAGCCATACATTGCAACTGGGAAAACCATGGCCTTGACTATACGCACTTTTGTTGGCAGGATGATGTCTCTGCTTTTTAGTATGCTGCCTAGATTTGCCATAGCTTTCCTCCCCAGGAGCAAGCGTCTTTTAATTTCTTCGCTACAGTCCCCATCTGCGGTGATCTTGGAGCCCAGGAAAATAAAATCTGTCACTACCTCCATTTCTTCCCCTACTTCCCTTTAGTACAGTATTATCTTAATGTGAAGAAGGAGAGTGCAAAAGTTGGCTTGAAACTCAACATTAAGAAAACCAAAATCATGGCATCCGGCCCTCTCAATTCCTGGCAAATAGATGGGGAAGAAATGGAGGTAGTGACAGATTTTATCTTCCTGGGCTCTAAGATCACTACAGATGGGGACTGCAGCCAAGAAATTAAAAGACGCTTGCTCCTGGGGAGGAAAGCTATGGCAAATTTAGACAGCATACTAAAAAGCAGAGACATCACCCTGCCAACAAAAGTGCGTATAGTCAAGGCCATGGTTTTCCAGTTGCAATGTATGGCTGTGAAAGTTGGACCATAAGAAAGGCTGAACGCAAAAGAATTGAGGCCTTTGAACTATGGTGCTGGAGAAGACTCCTGCGAGTCCCTTGGACTGCAAGGCGATCAAACCGGTCAGTCCTAGAGGAGATCAACCCTGACTGCTCTTAGAAGGCCAGATCCTGAAGTTGAAACTCAAGTACTTTGGCCACCTAATGAGAAGGAAGGACACACTGGAGAAGAGCCTAATGCTGGGAAAGATTGAGGGCAATAGAAGAAGGGGACGACAGAGAATGAGGTGGCTGGATGGAGTCACTGAAGCAGTAGGTGTGAGCTTAAATGGACTCCAGAAGATGGTAGAGGACAGGAAGGCCTGGAGGAACGTTGTCCATGGGGTCGCGATGGGTCGGACACGACTTCGCAACTAACAACAACAACATCTTAATGTAGACATCTCCCCAAAAAATCCAAACACCAAAATGAACACACATGAATAATGAAAACAATAGAACGAAACTTTAAGCTAGGTGGATGTATTAATTAAAAAACTCTTCATGCCACCCTTGGATCTTCTCTGCACCTCCCAAAGGAAGGTATACCTCATTTTGGGAAAGCCTGTATTAAAACCATGTTTTTGGCCATATTTTTTGCCATTATATTCTATTTAATATACTCTTAAAACCGTCGAGGAGCTATTTTTTCTATGTCTATCTATAAAATGAAAACTAATTTAGTTTTCACTTCCTCTCTTTAAAAATAATTATACAAAAAAAAGGCAACCTGTTTAGTTCACCCTCGACATTGTTTTGTTCAAATGCTTCGGAGATACAGTCGGCACAGTAAGAAACATTGGGACTGCGATTCCCAATATACTCAGAAAGCATGGCCTTTGAATAAGTATTCTGGGAATTGTAGTTTCAGCTATTGGAATAAACATCGAGTTCAAGAAAACGAATATAAAGCACCGGAACACATTTACTCGATTTGGACGGTTTAGGAATCAGGCCATTCGGAAGTGCGCAGTAGCCAATCAGATCGAAGAATTTCGGCACACCAAAAAGTCGCAAGAACTTTTGCCTCAACCTATCAATTTTTACACCCGGGAGAGCCCCCAGCCAATCAGAAAGACTCTGCCCATTTCCGCCAATTACAAATGAGATTTGCATTTGTTGACGAATTAAGGAACGGTAATTATATTCCTAGCCCTATCGGAATGAAGTCTGCTGCTAAGAAAAATTAAAAGCTCCCGCCTCCCTCACTCAGTCAACTGTGAAGGGGGGAAGAGGAGGAGAAATAAAAAGGCAGGGTAACAGCTAACTGACAGTAACGCTGTCTACTCAGGAAAGGACTTCCGCCACTACCAGTCCATGAATGTTTAAATCACGTGCCACTCAACCATTAGGCAAGGGATGGTTGCTACGGTCTGCCTAGGGACCGCCTCACCTGTTGCTAAGGGGCGTGGAAACGGAAGTTGAGTTCGCCGGGGTCAGAGGCCGGCTGTGTTGATGTTGACACTAGGCCGGGCCCATAGATGGGCCGTAGTAGACGCCGCTGTCAGGAGACCGCGAGAGGTCCGGAAGCTTTAGGTGCCAGCGGGAAAAGGCCCTTTCATCAGCGAAACTGGGCTGCTCGGGACGGCCGCTTCCCTCTCGGGCGCCTCCTGGGGGGATTGAATGCTTCGCTTCCTTCCGCCTCCCTGCTGAGCTCAGCGGAGTTGCCGTGGGACGGCCATACGTTGTGATTGAGCCTGTCATCCGGGCACTTTGCCTCCCCCTTCCCTCTCCTTTCTGCCGTCCCTTTCCACTCCTCGCCCCCGACGTTGCCCTTGCCTCCCTCTGTCCCCCCCCCTCCCCGAGCCCTCCTCATCCGGGTAACCTGCTCGTGGCTTAGCCCGTCTCATCCGGGCACCCGGCGGCGGTCGGCCCTCGGTGCGCGGCGGTCTTCGTCTGGCCGCCGCCACTGCCGCCTCGACACACGCGTCCTTCCGCGCGGCTCCTGCCCGGGGGTCTCGCCCCTCGGTGCTGCTGCTCCTCCTCCTCCTCCCAGCCCCTTCCTGTCCTCTTCCCTCCCGTCCTCGCTTTGGCCATGACGATCCTGCCCAAGAAGAAGGCCTGCCCGGCTGCCGGAGATGGAGATAGGGACCAGCCCGGCTCGAGAGGGGGAGGCCCCGGCGGCCCAGGGGGCCCCGGCGGCGTAGGCGGCCCTGACTCCCGGGGCTGCCCCGGCGCCGATTCCCACCCGCGCGGCGTCGGCGTTGGAGGAGGCGTCGGACCCGGGGATCCGCATTCCGGGCGCGGCGGAGCCCGTCCCCGGGCTTCGCCTCCCCCGCCGCCGCCGCGCTGGGGACTGCCCCCCGCCGGGTCCCCTCCGCCGCCCAATCCCGGAGTTGGAGCCGGGGGGGACGGGCCCGGCCTCGGCCTACTCGACCCCGGAGCAGCCGAAGCGCGGGGCGGAGTAGGCGGCGGCTGCTGCTCCGGGCCCGGCCACAGCAAGCGGCGACGGCAGGGGGGGCCTGGCGGCGGGCTAGGGCTCGGCGGGGCGGCGGGGCCTGGGGGAGGGGGAGGCAATAGTCCCGAGGAAGATGAGGTCGGCGCCGGCTACAACAGCGAAGATGAGTACGAGACGGCGGCAGCCCGCATCGAGAGCATGGACCCGGCCACCGTCGAGCAGGTACCCCTCTAGCGAAAGGACCCGAAAATCGAGAAGGGAGGCCTCTGGACGGGCATGGAAGAACGGAGGGCATCGGACTCGAGTCCGTCGGAAGCCACCTTTGGTGTGATAGCCAAAGGAGGGACTTGGTTCAACTCTGGACTATAAGACAATAATGGTTTACTACCCCACCCCACCCCACCCCACCCCACGGTTAGAAATGGCCAGCCGAGATGAGGATAAAAGCTCACCGGCTGGACTACCAAATTGCTTCCCCTGTGGAATTGCTGATGAGTTTACCCCATAATGCACAACTTTCCTGACAATCCTACAACCGCCACTGAACGTGTATGAACTGGCTGCTATGCCTCTTTTCTATTGGAAAAAAGTTCTGCCAGCTTTAATTTTTAGTTTGTTTGCCAGTGGCAATAAGATGTGCAAATTCAGTGCGTTGGTAGTAGCACTGTGTCTGAAATAATTGCTTAAATTGTCAAGATTGTATCATAGAGAAATAGCCTTTCCGTATCTCGATGTAGGTATTTGCCATTTTTATTTAGGAAAGGAGTTGGTTCAAAACAGGATGGGGGGGTTATTGTAGTAAGATGTTATTATATACAGTAATCCTGAAAGGAAGGGGAACAGTAATTGAGGACATGGATATTAAAGTGAACCTCCTCCGCTTAATCTGCTTAGCTAATAGTGACATGACTTTGGCGACCATGGAATATGAAGCTATATAATGTGAGGCAAAGGAGAATGGGGGTACTGATGGATCCTTTGGGTTCAAACCTGTGAAGAAGAGGGGAGGCTGTCCACTGGAGTGCTATGTCCTGTTTGGGAATAAAAGGTAAACATTCAGTCCATATGAGGAGAAAACTTTCTTCCACAGATCCCAGTTTATTTTTTTGATAGGGGAAATAATGATATTGTATCTCTTGTTCCTTTTTTGCCTGCCAAAACATTTTTTCCCAAAGCTTCATGAATAGAAGGTTTTGGTTGTCTCACTTTTCCCCCTGCCAAATTGGTTAAGCTATTTGATTGATGGTTAACTTTTATTTTTACACATTTATGCAATCACAACTAGGGTATCACATCAATTGATTATACTTGCTGAGGATAAAAAAAATTGGGACATGACATTTTAACACTAGTGATGGGCAAAAAAGGAACAAGAGCTCCATTGTAATCAGAAAAAAGGCACGTTTGTTTTAGGTTGAGAAAGTATCATAGCTGTAGAAATCAGTGAAAATAATGATATATTTTTTCTGTAGTTTTGGGGGAGTTGCAAATATAGGTCCCCATGCTTGATTATTACTGATTAATCTGTGATTACAGTTCTGTATTTGGCAACTGCCTAACAATGTGGGGGATACATGTACAAGAAAGAGTTTGCCTATTGTGAATTGGAGAGACTGAGTAAAAGTATGTTAGAAGAAAAACTAATTGTTGGGGTTACAGGTCCAACAAGCATGCTATTCAGAAGTTAGATTCCAGCATTTATATGCCTGTACTGCGTGTATGGCTGTATAACATTGTTTGGGTTTCAGTTATGTCTAATTATGAAACCCAGAACATTTGTTTTTAAATAAGCTGTTCTTCAGGACTGGGTAATGTGAAATTTTTCAAGTGGAAATATTTAATTGAATTTAAAATGTAATGTATGGTTAGTAAGCTTTAAGCCCTTCCATTTTAAGAATAAACAGATGTCTTTTTGGTCCATTGATTGCCCCTATGGTCTTCTCAATACGGCTATTCCTAAGCATATGTCAGACTTCTCAGGTAAACCAGACAGGACACATGATCAGTTGAGCTAATTCTGCTTTATTGTAAGGTTATATTAACAGAATCTTGCAAGTCTTAAAGTACAAATCTCCTGCTGTCTCCTTTATAGTCTGAGAAGAGGTTAGGGAGGGTTCTGAGCTTCTTTTTCTACCTGTTATGCAGCTATGGGCTATGCCCTCTCTTATCTGACCATTTTCTAGGCAGCATCTCCCCATTCATCCCCCACTCAAGGTGTTTCTCACATAGTATTTCAGCATGCTTAAGTTTTAACTTTCTTTACAGTATACTGTCATTTCTTGACAGTAGGTCAGTATGTTTTGCCACTGTTTACTACAGTACTAAAGAGCCTTCTAAGTACAGTTGCTATAAGCTAGATCTTATGGAACATGTGGAAGAATTCTATTCTTCATGATTCAAATCCCTGGCTTGAGATAAACTAGAGAACTGTCAAAATTGTGAAATACAAAGTCAGTTCTCTTCATCCCAATGTACCAGTGGAAGCTAATTTGGTTTAGGCACTACCAGAGTGACAAAATTCGTCATGTTTTTAGCTTAAAAATACTATACTTGCCTTTAAATCTGCTGTAGGATCACTCCATATTGTATTGGATTATAGGCATTTTTTATCCTCCCATTTAGTAAAATTAAGCCATTTGAAGTTATTTCAGCTAAAGAGATAAGTGATGTTAATGTGGCAAAAAGGTAGCTGGAATATTCTATACTACCATCCTAGCCTTCTTTTAGATTCTGGCAGATGCACCAATTTAAATACATTAGAAAGTCAAATTCATACCCTGCCATAGAAAAAAAGGCAAAGCAGCTGTTTTAAACTCTGCACTGTGAATTTTGAGTCCAGCGTTTGAGGGAAAGCCTATTAAATGCAACAATTAGACAACAAAGCAAGTTGCTTTGGAAAATTGCCAAGCTTTGTGAACTGAAAAAGCCCATTAAATGTTTATATTGATGTATCTAAAGTTTGGGGCAAGTTAATTTGTCTATACTCACAAATTGTCAAATCAAAAAGCTCTTGGTTCATTTAAAAGGCTTCTGAATAGTAGTGCAATTCAATTAAGTTCTGGGACAGGCCAGCTCGATACCCTGTTTGTAACTCTGTGGTTCTAGTGTACCAGATCCTAATTGGTGTACTATATTCTGTTAAGATACACATGATTGGACTGTCAACAATAATGGGAAGTAATACAGTCTGGGGCTTGTGAGCAATGTGTTTTGGGGTTAGACCAGGCAGTTTTCCTCTTTTGGGAAAAAATGCTTGTGAGTATGAGATTGTTTCAGAGGCTTAGAAAGTTGTAACATCATACGTATTCCACTGAGGTGGAACATTAACATTTGGCAATTACATTATTTAATAAATAGACTCTGCAGTTTTGGGGGAAAAAATAGCCCGGCAACTTTCTTCCAAGTTGTAAGCCAGCTACAATGATTTGTGTTACCTTAGTATTTTAACATAGGACCAGAAATTATGTTAATAAAACAACAGTTATTATGGAGCTCATTGAAGAAGACTTACATAATACAAGTTATTTCAGAGCATGCAGGGCAGCTTATCAGGCTAATAATCTATCTGAAATGTTCTAGGCATAGCAGGTAATTTTGGGAAAGATATAAAAAGATTATATGTGCAGATATGTTGAATATTCTTACTGAATGTTTTTTGGGGGTGGGCATACTTTGAATCAGTGATGGGATTCAGCCAATTCACACCAGTTCGGCAGAACCGGTGGCTAATTTTTTGTTGCCCAGGCCCAGAATGGACTTCCGGAAGCGACATCCACACAGAGAACCGGTTGTTCACGTATTTGAATCCCACCACTGCTTTGAATGCTAGCGATGTGGAACTGTGTTTTCACTGTCATTTTCAATCTATTCCTGTCAGAGTATTCTTAGGTGCTGGGCCTCAAGATACTTACTGAGGAGACAGCCATTTACTCTGAAGCGTCCTACGGTTACTGAATTCTTTTTCAAGATTATAGTAGATATGAGCCTTAATTGTATGTGCTGATCTCTGTATATCTGCTTACTTGTTCATCAAAAGTGAATTTGCAAATCCGAAGAGAAATTTAGATGAATTTTTGCTTTAATTTTTCTACAGTTCTATAAAAAGTATCCACTGTTGTGATTTCTAACCATCTACCTAAGCAGCCACGTTTGTTGGATTGTAACTCCCATCACTTTCACTCAATATGTTGGTCAAGGATTGTGTGAGTTATCTAAGAATACAGTTAGAGAGGCATGTATGGAGTAAAGTGAATGTAGTTTTTGCTTTTTGTTGGGACAGGAAGTTCTGTTGTAAGTCATTGTGATTGTAAATCCTTGTGATCATATGACCAGACCTGATTTTATAACCATTTTTACCATGGTCATAAGTCAAGCCACTTTGATTATAAGTGCAAATCCAGTTTAATGAGTGGTGTGCTTTGCTGAAAACTGGCAAAAAATGCTGCAAATTGTGAACATGTGACTGTAGGATAGTACAATCAGTAGTAAATGTGAGCTAGTTGTGAAATGCCCAGATTGTGATCATGTCACTGTGGGGGTAAGGTGATGGTTGTAAATTAGAATTTAGATCATAAATGATTTTTTCCCCCAGAGGCTGTTGTTAATTTAAACAGCCATTAAGCAAATGGTCATAAGCCGAGGACTACCTGTAAAGCTACTGCATCATAATTACACATAAATTAGACCTTGAGCAAGGGTTGCATCTTATTCTAAGAACATTTGGCATGTGACATGCCATTGAAACGTTCAAATCAGTATTAGTAATGTTGCTAAGAGTTCTCTTGGTTATGATCTATGATTTGGAATAGATGAAAATTCTGTCTTGTCCCTCACCAGTTAAGGATATGAGGAAAGGAAGACGTTCATTTTCATATTTTGCAAAGTGGCCAAGCAAACTATACTCTGTGTGTGTGTGTGTGTGTGCATGCGTGCACACATTTTTTCAGGATGATTGTGATAGGGATACTTACACATCTCTTATGAATGATTGAAGGTCCCTTCCAATTTTGATGTGTATAACCAGATTGGCTGTAATCATGATCTCAGTTGGTTTCGTGGTACCCCCTCTAATTTCATATCCCAGTATATTTGTACATTTATTTCCTAACCTCAGTTTGGAAATGAATTGGTAGATGAAGGACAATGAAGGTAGAAAAATGATAAATGATTTTTAACAATTGAAGTGATAGGTATGTGGCTTTTTTATTGAATAGAAAGAATATGAACAAGAATGTTACAGTTGCATAGTTGACAGGTTAAGAATTACTGTTTCCTCGTCCTATAAATTAGTGATGGCTTGTTCATGTTGAGTTGGAATGGAGAACAGAAGTGCACCATGTGTGATGAAACTTGAAGTAAAGTAATCTTCCCTACAAAGTCAGGAACTATATAAAGTAAGGCCTTCTTTCTCTTGGTGCATGTTCATTTCAAGACACCAAAGGTTTATCTTTCTTTTTACATATCCCAACGAGGAGTTATATAACCTTTATATATTTTGGCATTATCTGCTAGTTTTATATAAAATGGAATTTCCTGCAGATGTTAAGTAGGCAGGAAGGTGAAGGATAATGTAATTTTCTTTTTTATGCTTAGCACAGAAATATAGCAAGTTGTTATGTGAGAATCAGAATACTCCATGTCTTTTCTACTGATCTGTAGGGAATAGTGTATCTGCAGAATGGTGAATTTTGTGGAATAGCAAGTCTGGATATGTTGTTGATGTTGAAGTTTCCATAGCCTGGGTTAATCTTGTAAGTGTCTGGATTGCAACAATCATAACTCCCTTGCTCGTCTACCTATTGCTGAGCAATCTGGGAATTATATCACACTATATGTGATATAATCAGGCTGCAGTATGTACCCATTTCTTAGAATAATTACAGTGCATTTTCTTTTTATATTTATATGCTCTGCATCCTAATGTGCCAGATTGCCTAGAAAAGTTTCTAACGAACATCAGCATCATAGTGTTCCTGCCTTATCCAGTGAAAAGTATAAGTTCTTTTAAAGCCTGTTAAGTCTAAATGATCACATTAGGTTGGTACCTGGTAAGACAGGTGGTCCTCAACGTACGACCACAATTGAGCCCAAAATTTATGAGAAATTTGTTAAGTGAGTTTTGCCCCATTTTACGACTTTTCTTGCCACATTCGTTAAATGAATCATTGCAGTTGTTAATAATAGGGTTGTTAAGTGAATCTGGCTTCCCCATTGACTTTGCTTGACAGAAGGTCAAAAGGTATGATCACATGACTCCAGGATACTGCAACCGCCATAAATATGAACCAGTTGTCAAAGCATCCAAATGTAAATCACATGACCCTGGGGATGCTGCAATGATCATAAGTGTGAAAAATGGTCATGTCAGTGCCATCTTAACTTTGAATGGTCACTAAATGAACTGTTGTAAGTCAAGGACTACCTGTAGTAGAATTCGTTAGAGATCTTCCTGCATACAAGCCTAAGGAATCTTCACAGGATAATGAAAAACATATTGGGTTCCCCCCCCCCCCATTTTTTCCCCTTCAGTGATAAAGACTTGACTGCTAAATTGGCAGGAGAGCCATGCAATATATAATCCACATGCAGTGTGCAGCCTGCTAAGCTACATCTTTTGGTATCCAATTCCCTTTCCATCTTATCCTGCAAGACAAGCAAGGCAGTTATGAAATGGGCTCTGTCAGTTTGTCACAGCTTAAGGTTCATTTTGCACATGGCTCCATCACTCCCTTCTGTGAGGCGAGGCCGGGCAATAGCTCCCATCTTCAGTCACTAAGCACTCTCATTTTGCCATGCTGGTAAATGGGACAGAGTCACACAAACCCCTCAAGAACACTAGTTGGAGAAGTCAGCTCTGTATTCTCTTTGATAAGTATTAATTGATGGTGAGAATGCGGTTTGAAAAGTAGCCAAAGAAGGAAGTTTTGCACCAAAACATAGCACTTGAAGCATCCACAGTTTTTTTTTCCTGTCTGGGGGTATATTCCTTTTTCTTCATTGTTGATCTTTGTCTCAAAGGAACACAGTTGGAGTAGGCCTAAACTTCTAGTAACAAAACAAATATGAATTTGGAAAAAAAATGTTTTCAATCTACCTTCAGGTATTAAGCTTTTAAGTAACTACTAATTTGTTGTTTTGAATTCTCACTATTCCTTTTTAATACAGGATTCATTAATTAGTCATCTGCTTTATGCTCTTCTTATAATTCTTGTAGCAAAAACGTTCTGTTCGACTAGAGACTGCTTTTTGGTTTTCAGAAAATTGTTCCATGACTGAATGTTTATAAGATTATGGAGTAAAGCCAGAACTAAAGGGAAAAGGAACAGCAGTAGAGGTTTCTAGAGGAACTATCACCTAGTCTTCCTTATGTCTCTAATCTAGTGCCCTGACTCTGCAAATGTTCTCTTTCCCTAATCTGTTCAAATTCAGAATTACGAACAAAGGCAATAGAAAATCTTGATTACTTAAAAATCTAGCTCTCACTGTTGCCAGTAGATGGCAGTGAAACTATTTGACCCAAAGGCAAAAGGCTCAATAAATTTGAAGTAGCATTCTTTTGAATTACCATTAATATAATTCTTTAAAATTAATTGGGTGCCATCATGTTGGTGTCAATTTTTAATGACTAAAATCTTTAATAGATTACTGGAAGACTGTATGCAGTGGGTCATTAAGTGATCATTTCTTGAACAAAGTAATGTACCTATTCAATATACATAGATCTCAATTAGTACAGTTAATGAATCCCACAGAATGGTTGCATTATTCAAATGTACAATATTCAAAGTGATATTTCTATGAAAAATAGGGTAATTGGCTCCAGAATGAAACATAAACGTTTATATATTAATAAAACACTATAAAAGAGGATAAACTTATATGCAGAGTATATTTGCTATCTCCTGTGTTCTGCAGGTGCATTAAACACAAGTTGCTATCACTTCATAATTTGCAGTAAATCAAGTATTGCACTATTCAAACTCACACTAATTGAAACCTTACCTGTATTCTTGAAGCAATGTTATGATATGAAATTGTGGAATTTACTTCAAAATGTGTTTATCTAGGAGAGAAGAAAGGATTAGTTAATTAGAATGTGAAGATGGTGCTTTTATTTCTTTTTCTTTTCTTTTGAAAAAAGCAAATTGCTAATCCTTCTACAGGTTTGCAGAATTGGATATATGGGTAGGAGACTGCAGAAAACAGAATTGTACAACCAGGCATAACATTAAGTGCTGTTCTTAAAGCTCTGGGTATTTGCAAAAAATATGGGTGTTGTACCAAAATGAGCTTGTAATCATGAAGCCTCTGGAGAGGTGCCTTGTCCTTTGTATGAGCTCCTTAGCTGTTATCTTTCTGTTTCATTACCTCTGGCATACTCTGTACAGCAACCATGCAAGTTGAAGAGCTTTAATTTGACTTTTGAATATGGGAATTGTGCTTACTGGGTTCAGTCTAAGAAGCTGGGCTGACTATAAAGCCTTAAATGGCTTAGGATCAATAAAGGGATTACTCCCACAAACCTGACAATCTGTCAAGATTTGTAGGAAGAATCCCGTGCTGTCAACAGTCCATCTTTCCGGCACATAGGAAAACGCCTTTTCCTCTGTTGCCCCCAGAAAAAGGAGCACTTCCTTAGGAGTTGTGTTTGGCCCCCTACTCTCTTGGATTAAAAAAAAAAAAAAGTCCCTGAAGACATTTCTGATCACGTTTTTAATTAATTACATGCAATACAAATGTTGCGGTTAATTTATGTTTTTGTACTCTCTTTCAATTTTAAAATGTTGTTAGCTGCCTTACATACTTATAAGTAAAAAGGCAGAGTATAAAACAGGTATATAAATAAAATGGTGCATGTTTCGATCAGCGCCAGTCCTATATAATACTATTTTTGGTTACAGCACAATTTGGAATTAACTGGGGGCCTTAACCCAGGGTTGTAGTGATCATTGCTTGGTGTGGGCGGCCTCTAGTGGGCATCAGAGTTACTTAATGCATGTGGATAATCTTTCTTCTCCAACGTGGCTTTTCCACCTGGTCCCTCTTTTTATAAGTAATCACGGGTAGAACAGGAGAGGAAGTTGGTTATGTTGCCCTCCCTCGTTTGTGGGATGGGGATGCTGTCTAACTTGCTGACATCTGCCCCTCCTGTCACCAGCAGGAACACAGGTTCGAGAAGACGCTGAGAGAGAAGAAAGGGTTCATCATAAAACAGATGAAGGAAGATGGGGCCTGCTTGTTCCGGGCTGTGGGTAAGTCCTGCCTGCTCATGGGATCTACACCTTAGAGAGCTGGGAGAGCAGGCAGCACTCAAGCTGAAATGAATCTTCTTCCCTCGGTTTTTTAAGTCACATATAACCTCAGGTCAAATATTTACACTGTGTTAGTTACAGTTATTTCAGATCCAGTGTTAGATTTCAGTATTGTAGATTTGATCATTTGATCATGGTCACTCACATTTAACACTCGACAACTGATACCGGTATTAGGCTGCTTGCAGCCGGGATTTAAAAATCCGAAGGTCCAAATACCCCATTGAAAATGGGATCCAATTACTGGCATGTTGGAAGTAAGGCGATCATCTTGATTTTTTTGTCTGCCCCGTTGCTGCCACATTTTCACCTTTAACCTCATTGGTTCCTTTTCATTTTGGTCCCTAATGCAGCTTACTTAATTTGGTATTCAGCTTGAGATGAAGGTAACCTTTTAACCTGAGTCAGAGACCTAGTAGTGGGATGAGATACAGCAGGGGTAGGCAACCTTGGCTCTTTTATGACTGGTGGACTTCAACTCCCAGAATTCCTGAGCCAGCCATGCTGGCTCAAGAATTCTGGGAGTTGAAGTCCACGAGTCATAAAAGAACCAAGGTTGCCTACCCCTGAGATAGAGTCAAATACTTGGGCAAGTTCAGACTTCCATTATTTCCTCTGAGCTGAAAATGTTAGTAGCGTTTAACTTTTGCTGAGGAAAAGCAATCCATATATACTTTATTATTTTGTTAGCTGAAAACTGTTTTGGTATTCAATACCTGTTGTTGGTTATCTAATTGATGTTTGTGGAATAATTTGTTGCCATGTATATACTAGCGATGGAAAACCTCTGTACCATTAGGTCTTTTCTTTTCCCCAAAATAGAGAACCCCTTCAGATGGGAATGCCTCCTGGTTGACCGCCTTATAAATCAGGAAATAGGAATATTGGCAACGGAGTTGTTGCTTGAAGACACTTAAGCCTTTAGAACGGGGGTGTCAAACTGCCGGCCTGCGGGCCGGATGCATCTTAGCGAAACTGCGCCCACCCCATTGCCGGCAATGGCAAAAAAGTCATGATATGACGCAACACATTGCGAGTTTGACACCCCTGCTTTAGAGAATATTATATTCTTCTCCCTGGTGGGTAGCCTATGGGATTGCAAACTTGAAACAAAACTTTTGTGTCTGCTCTCCTGCAGTCCTGAAGGGGTGGGATGAAAAGTTCTGGCCAGGTTTGCAGGTTTAAGGAGCAAATGAATATCAATTGGTCCATTATCTTGATAATTGTATTGCTTTAAGCATGATTAATATGCAAAGAGGAGACATTGACTTGCTGAAGGATTTTTATATGACATTAATAAGATGTTATTATTATGCATTATTTAAAAATAGTAATATTTATGAAGTACAAGGCTGGGTTTATTATGGTTACAATAGTCCCAATGAAGTTTGAGTTGTTTTACTCTTTATGAGAAAAAGCTTTTTTTTATAGGCAAGCAACCTATAAGATATAACTGAAATCTACTAAGTTCTTGTTCTGTCCATCCAACTCGGTTGATCTGATATTTCTTCTGCACTATCTCAAACTGAGTATATCTCCAAAACTCATTTTTTATTTTATTTTATTTATCAAATTAATTTGCCACCCATTTCACAGTTCAGGCGAAATTTAACATCTTAGTTTTCCTCCTTAGCTGTCCTCTCATTGAATCTTTTTTTTTTTTTTATCTATCAGTACTCGTATTTATTTGATTGGCTAGAATTCTTAACTTTGAAATTCTACTCTCTCTTGTTCACAATCATGCAAGTTTTCCGTGGATAGAATAGTGAAAAATCAAGCTCGTTGTCATCTGCAGGCAGAAACCCTGATTAATAATCTTGTAACCTCACGTTTGTATTGCTTCTGCCCTAATCACTCTCTATACTTTTATAATTCTTATAATGCAGTGCCTTTTTATAAATCCTTGAATGGTCTCCTGTCTGCATGTCATATCGTGTGTGTTCCTTCATCTTCTGTGACTTTCCTCTGTATCCTTATCTGCAATATACCTTTGTCCTTTTGAGATAGGAAACATTTGATCTATAATCTGGATGTACTCAGTCGGACTTCCTCTTTCAGCCCCAGTTTACTATACCTTCTGTATAGCAATGACACTTTAAAAGATTGCAGCTTTTCAAATGTGCTTGTGATTTATTTGGGGGGGGGGGAGGCATGGTTATACCTAGGTAAGGAAGAGCCAATCTCCCCCCCCCCCCATTCATATGCTATGACACTTCTGTTCCTGCAGTACAGTTGTTCTGAATGGATACTTTCTTAAGGCTAAATGTTGAGTAGTGAAGCAAAGTTTGGCTAGGGAGGAAAGGGAATATAAAGGTCAGAAGGAAGAAAGAATGATTATGAGATAACTCCATGTATACCTGCTGATTATATGTGGCTTTGAGTATATTTCCTGCAGAAAAAAATCTGCACTTTGGCTGGAAAAGATTTCTCATCTCTAACTCTGCTTCTATTGGCAGAGTTTTATTTATTGTTTGTGGAATGTTGTGGACTCCTACAATCATGTATGATAATATTATTTTCTAAAGGATTGTTGTAAATTTAGATAGGCAAACGAGAGAAGAATGCTTAGGGGGGAAAAGTAAGACTGAGACTGAAAAGCATGTGTTGATTTCAGTTCCATGGGCTTTTGCTTAGTTACAATAAAGTACAGATTGTTGTTGTTAGTTGCAAAGTCGTGTCCGACCCATCGCGACCCCATGGACAACGTTCCTCCAGGCCTTCCTGTCCTCTACCATCTTCTGGAGTCCATTTAAGCTCACGCCAACTGCTTCATTGACTCCATCCAGCCACCTCCTTCTCTGTCGTCCCCTTCTTCTATTGCCCTCAATCTTTCCCAGCATTAGGCTCTTCTCCAGTGAGTCCTTCCTTCTCATTAGGTGGCCAAAGTACTTGAGTTTCAACTTCAGGATCTGACCTTCTAAAGAGTAGTCAGGGTTGATCTCCTCTAGGACTGACCGGTTTGATCGCCTTGCAGTCCAGGGAACTCGCAGGAGTCTTCTCCAGCACCATAGTTCAAAGGCCTCAATTCTTTGGCATTCAGCCTTTCTTATGGTCCAACTTTCACAGCCATACATTGCAACTGGGAAAACCATGGCCTTGACTATACGCACTTTTGTTGGCAGGGTGACGTCTCTGCTTTTTAGTATGCTGTCTAGATTTGCCATAGCTTTCCTCCCCAGGAGCAAGCGTCTTTTAATTTCTTGGCTGCAGTCCCCATCTGCGGTGATCTTAGAGCCCAGGAAAATAAAATCTGTCACTACCTCCATTTCTTCCCCATCTATTTGCCAGGAATTGAGAGGGACGGATGACATGATCTTGGTTTTCTTAATGTTGAGTTTCAAGCCAACTTTTGCACTCTCCTTCTTCACCCGCATCAAGAGGCTCTTTAGTTCCTCTTCACTTTCTGCCATTAGAGTGGTATCATCTGCGTATCTTAGGTTGTTGATATTTCTCCCGGCAATCTTAATTCCAACTTTTGATTCATCTAGCCCTGCCTTTCTCATGTTGTGCTCTGCATATAAGTTAAATAGGCAGGGCGACAGAATACAGCCTTGCCGGACTCCTTTCCCAATGTTGAACCAATCAATGGTTCCGTGTCCAGTTCTCACTGTTGCTTCTTGACCCGCATATAGGTTTCTCAAGAGACAAATAAGATGGTCTGGTGCTCCCATCTCTTTAAGAACTTGCCACAATTTGTTGTGATCCACACAATCAAAGGCTTTAGCATAGTCAATGAAGCAGAAGTAGATGTTTTTCTGGAACTCCCTAGCTTTCTCCATGATCCAGCATATGTTGGCAATTTGATCTCTAGTTCCTTTGCCTCTTCGAAATCCTGCCTGTACTTCTGGAAGTTCTCGATCCACATACTGCTGGAGTCTAGCTTGTAGGATTTTAAGCATAACTTTACTTGCATGTGAAATGAGTGCAATGGTGCGATAGTTTGAACATTCTTTGGCATTGCCTTTCTTTGGAATTGGGATGTAAACTGACCTTTTCC
Source organism: Azemiops feae (assembly GCA_023970755.1). Taxonomy (NCBI): domain Eukaryota; kingdom Metazoa; phylum Chordata; class Lepidosauria; order Squamata; family Viperidae; genus Azemiops; species Azemiops feae. Next base: position 978,164 of record JALGBA010000474.1, on the reverse strand, counting down.
AATCCTGTGGCCACTGCTGAGTTTTCCAAATTTGCTGGCAAATTGAGTGTAGCACTTTTACTGCATCGTCTTTTAAGATTTTGAATAGCGCAGCTGGAATACTGTCACCTCCACTAGCTTTGTTGTTGCTCAGATTTCCTAAGGCCCATTTCACTTCACATTCTAGGATGTCTGGCTCGAGGTCAGTGACCACCCCATCGTGGTTATCAGGGACACTAAGCTCGTTCTTGTATAGTTCTTCTGTGTAATTTTGCCACCTCTTCTTAATCTCTTCTGCCTCTGTTAGGTCCCTGCCATTTTGGTCCTTTATCATGCCCATCTTTGCATGAAACGTTCCCTTCATATCTCCAATTTTCTTGAAGAGATCTCTAGTCCTCCCTATTCTATTGCTTTCTTCTATTTCTATACACTGTTCATTTAAGAGGGCATTCTTATCTCTTCTAGCTATTCTCTGGAATTCTGCATTCAATTGGGTGTATCTTTCTCTTTCTCCCTTGCCTTTCGCTTCCCTTCTTTCCTCAGCTATTTGCAAAGCTTCCTCAGACAGCCATTTTGCTTTCTTGCATTTCTTCTTCTTTGGGATGGTTTTAGTTGCTACCTCTTGTACAATCTTGTGAACCTCCGTCCATAATTCTTCAGACACTGCCTATCAGATCTAATTCCTTAAATCTCTTTGTCACCTCTACTGTATATTCATCAGGGATATGATTTAGTTCATACCTGAGTGGTCTAGTGTTTTTCCCTACTTTCTTCAATTTAAGCCTAAATTTTGCAATGAGAAGCTCATGATCTGAGCCACAGTCAGCTCCTGGTCTTGTTTTTACTGACTGTATAGAGCTTCTCCATCTTTGGCTGCAGAGCACATAGTCAGTCTGATTTCTGTGTTGACCGTCTGGTGATGTCCATGTGTAGAGCCATCTCTTGGGTTGTTGGAAAAGAGTGTTTGCTATGACTATCGTATTCTCTTGGCAAAATTCTATCAGCCTATGCCCTGCTTCATTTTGTACTCCAAGGCCAAACTTGCCTGTTATTCCGGTTATCTTTTGGCTTCCTACTTTAGCATTCCAATCCCCCATGATGATAAGGACAACATTTTTTGGTGTTGATTCTATAAGGTGCTGTAGGGCTTCATAGAACTGGTCAATTTCATCCTCTTCAGCACCAGTGGTTGGGGCATAGACTTGTACTACTGTGATATTGAATGGTTTGCCTTGGATTCGCACTGAGATCATTCTGTCATTTTGGGGATTGTATCCCAGTATTGCTTTTCCTACTCTTTTATTGACTATGAAGGCTACTCCATTTCTTCTGAGGGATTCTTGCCTGCAGTAGTATACCTGATGGTCCTCTGAATTAAATTCACCCATTCCTGTCCATTTTAGTTCGCTGATTCCTAAGATGTCGATGTTCAGTCTTGTCATCTCTTGTTTGACCACATCCAGTTTGCCTTGATTCATGGATCTTACATTCCAGGTTCCTATGGAGAATAGATCTTTACAGTATCGGACTTTCCTTTCACCACCAGATGCATCCACCGCTGAGCGTCCTTTCGGCTTTGGCCCAGTCGCTTCACTCTTTCTGGCGCTACTAGTACTAGCCCTCTGCTCTTCCCCAGTAGCATATTGGACACCTTCCGACCTGAGGGGCTCATCTTCCAGCGTCATATCTTTTTGCCTTTTGGTACTGTCCATGGGGTTTTCATGGCAAAGATACTGGAGTGGGTTGCCATTTCCTTCTCCAGTGGATCACATTTTGTCAGAACTCTCTGCTATGACCTGCCTGTCTTGGGTGGCCCTGCACGGCATAGCTCATAGCTTCATTGAGTTACGCAAGCCCCTTCGCCACGACAAGGCAGTAATCCATGAGGGGAAAGTACAGATAGTTTTTGCTTAATGACAGTAATTAGGACTGACAACTCCATCCCTGAGGGATGCGATCATAAAGTGCAAAATCACATGACTGCACTGACTTACGACAGCAGTTGCAGTAGTGCTTAGTTGCTATCATTAACTGAATCCAACATGATCATTAGGTGTGTCACGTCACATGATCACCATTTGCGACCATCTGCTGGCTTCCCCATTAACTTTGTTTGTCAGAAGTTGGCAGTGAAGGTTGCAAACAGTGATTACATGATAGTGGGGACATGCGACAGCCACAACTATGAGGACTAGTTGTAAGCTTCCTTGCTCAGCGCTGTCATAACTTTGAACATGGTTCAAAGTTCAAGTGATTGTTAAATGAGGGTTATCTATATTAGCTAGGACTAGGAAATGATCCATACCCTTCCCAAAATAATGAGATTTGAGGAGGTTCTTAACCTCTTTTCTTTATCAAATGGCAGCCATGTGATAAAGGTCAATGGTGTTTCATTATTGGGACTGGACAAGAGAATAGTAGAGATGGATAAGTGTTGGAAAAGAAGTGCTGAGAGAAAGTCAAAATTTTTGAAAGTGAGGAAAAGAACTTTGTGCAAGGTTAGGGATTGGATAATAAGTCAGGGAAAAGTTTTAGGAAAGGCATAGGACAGTGGTGGCGAACCTATGGCACGGGTGCCAGAGGTGGCACTCGGAGCCCTCTCTGTGGGCACACGTGCCATTGCCCCAGCCTTGCCTCCCCCTGCGACCCCCTCCTCACCAGCAGCCCCCCTGGAGGAGTCACCCCTGAGCATGGCCCACACAGAGAAGCGCAGCCAAGGACATGGCAGCCAGGCAGCGTAGACAAGACTCTGCCCTCACGCCCCACCGCGCACAGTTGATGCTGTGGGGCGTGGGCAGAGGGCGTGGCCGCCATGGCGCTGCTGGGCTGCCTGGGCGAACGGCGGGCGCTGGAGGCCCTGCGGGCAGGCAGGGTGAGGGCGTGGCAGGGGGTGGAGCGGGGGGCGAAGCCAATTTTTGGGCACTCGGTCTCTAAAAGGTTCGCCATCACTGGCATAGGATCAAAATGATGAGACTTGGTAACTGCCTTCAGCAGCTGAGTATTGGATGAATATGATGGTAATTCAATAAAAAGCCAGGAAAAAAAAGCCAAAAGGTGTCCAGGTCCAACAAAACATTTTGCTGAATGGAGAAGTGGCTCACCTTATTTTTATAATGTTGTAAGACAAATAAATGGAGTGTCAAAGGGGGGGGAAATCATTTGTACCTGATACTGGTAGTCCTTATGACCAGTCCCTTAGCGATCTTTTGATGTTACCCAAAACATCACTAAAACTGGTTCCAACATTCTAATGGCTGCACCCACCCCCATGGTCACTCGGCAACTGGCCCGCATTCATGGCTGTTTGCAGCCGTCATGTGACCACAGTCTACTACATTTTTGCTGGAAACTGGTGTTTTCTTCCAATTTCCAGGGAAAAAAACCCCAGTCCATAGCGATCAATGCGTTCGTTGAACAACCTTTGTGTACATTTAACGACCACAAAAAAAAAAAAGATAAAATTAAGTTGGTCACATGATAATCACCACATCTTATGAACGTAATTTCCAGGTTTAATTACAGTCATAAGTCGAGACCTACCTACAATAGGATGGATACAGACACGGATAAGATAAAAAAAAAATCAGATGTAAGAAAGAGAATGACAATCCTAAATTGAGCAGACAGCAGTATCACAGCTAGTTGTGGAAATGGGATTAAATAGAAGGCAGATCATCTGGGATAGAAAAGTAGGGGGTGGGTGTTTGTATCAGGAATACTGAAAGCCATGGGAAACAATAAGACTAGCCAGGGACAAGCAGAGGGTAGAAATAAGAGCACACCAAGGGCAGAAGCTACCCACAGTCCTTTCAAGACAGCTTCTAAGTCTGAAGTGAAAATGAAAAATCATATGCTGAGTTTTTGTTTCATTTGACCATTTGTTCAAATATTTTGCTCAGAGAGGGATCAGTCTATACCAGGGCTAGGCAACCTTGGCTCTTTTATGACTCGTGGACTTCAACTCCCAGAATTCCTGAGCCAGTATGGCTCAGCTTGGAAACCTCTCCCTTTCCCCTCAGCATGGCTGGCTCAGGAATTCTGGGAGTTGAAGTCCACGAGTCATAAAAGAGCCAAGGTTGCCTACCCCTGGTCTATACAGAATGTAATCTTTTGGATCTAGGTTAGGTTTTGTTTTTCAAAAGCAGCTTAATTATTGTCTCTTTTAAATTGGCTCTTGGACCTAGCTGTCCATCCTCTCCTAGAGAGAGAGATATAAGCTGAAAAGGACAAAGTTAATATTCAGTGATTGACTAGCCAAAACTCCATGTCCTCATCCTCAAACTTCAAATAATTGAAACTTATACCAGTGATCCAGTCAGTGTTTAACCAGCTGTTTACAGCATTGTGAAATGGTTTCTTAAACTACATTCTTGGAATTCGTGTGTGGCTCTTAAATTTTTGTAGAAATGTGAAACCTCCATTCAATGCGTTACTTTTGAGTGAGAAAGCACGCCCTTTCGTTTCTCTTTTCTTCCCCACAGCCTAGCTACATTTACTAGAAGAACTAGTGACCTGGTCGCTTTTACGAGAAACACATGCTAGAGATTTCCTGCTAGGTAGTGGTAATGAGAGTACTGGCCACTTTGTTACTTGTGCATTGAATTTTCTGAGTAAAGCCTCATTTGTACTTTAAAATGTTTGGTCTGTGCAGAGCCCCATATATAGTGTTGGATAAAACTATTCTCCTTTTCATATATAGCATAATCGGTGGTAATTTTAAACATGGTGCATCAATACAGCAGGTAACATACGAAGCAGTGAAATTTGAATGGAGCATCATTTCGACAGAGCCAAAAAAGAAGCTTGTCTGAGATTAAGTGGATACAGTACTGCAATAAATAAGTCTGGAATCAAATTGCAACATAGTCATGCAGTTGTCATGAAACTGGACAAACTAACTAGCAGTGAGCCTCTATTGCTCCATCAGTAAATAGATTCAATTTAGCTGCTGCTATTACTCATTGGCTGCACTCATCACTGAGCAGACAGTAAGCTAGTTTCAGACACCAGTTGGCTGTCAATTTGCTTTTTTGTTTGTTTTCATGTATGGATTTTCACTGTGGGGAATGCATAAATTGATATGTTGTCTGAATTTGGAATGATGGCTAAATACAGTCAGAGGAGGAATGCTTCATTTGTCAACAATTATTATTTAAGGCCAACAATCCTTGCTTGTCGCAGCATGCTGCATTTTGAAAGTTTGTAGGCAAGCTATACCTGAACTCTCCCTTTGGAATTCCAGATTAACCTTTTACAGGCTTGTGAAACAGTTGTGTTTTAAGTGCTGGATGGGTGCTTCCTCTAGAAAGTTTGCAAACCAATAATATCCCGTTCCCTATGGAAAAATTTATATTTATTCCATTTACTTCCCTTTTATATTTTTGAAATGGTGGCAGATAGCTTGAAGTGCTCCTTTTTGTTTCTGAATGTAAAATGAGGACTCAGATTGTTGGGGGCAATATGCTGACCTTATAAACTGCTCAGAGAGTGCTGTAAAGCACTATGGAGCAGTATATAAGTCTAAGTGCTATTGCTACCGTGTTTCCCCGAAAATAAGACCGGGTCTTATATTTTTTTTGGACCAAAAGACCCATTAGGTCTTATTTTCGGGGGATATCTTATTTTGCAGCCACCAACCCGCTCCCTCCCTCCCACCATCTCTGCTTGTCTGTGGCCGCAACAGCTTACAGGGCTTCGCAGGGCAGACACATTTTTTTACCTGGACAGAGGAATGACGGAGACTGGAAGCTTCGTCTGCTTGCAAATGGGGCACTTTGAAACAGAGTGATTACTTCCCTTTCAAAGCACCCCATTTGCAAGCAGGCGAAGCTTCCGGTCTCCCTCTGGGTGAGAAGTGCGTGGTGGAGGCAGAGGCACGGGGGGGGGGGGCAGGTGATCTGGACGTGCTGCGTGGCTGCCTGGCTCACGGGAGGCTTGCTCGGTGGCAGCAGGCAGAGGCATGGGGGGGGGGGGAGCCAGGCGATCCCGATGCACCGCTCACTCCATCCCACCATCTCTTGGCTTGCTCGCAGCCGTGCCGGGGCAGGCACCTACGCAATGCATCAGGATTGCCTGCTTCCCCTCCCCCCCGTGCCTCTGCCTCCGCCTGCTGCCAGTGCCACCGCGCAAGCCTCCCATGAGCCAAGTGGCCACGCAATATGACCAGATTGCCTGTCTCCCCCCTGCCTCTGCCTCCGTGCTTGGACTTATCTGCGCTGCGCCAAGGGGCCAGCGGGCTGCGGCTGCTGCCAGACATCCTTGGCTCCTGTGCACTCGCTGCCTCTTGTGCTGGCCGCTCCCATCCCCTCAGGCTTACTTTTGGGGTAGGGCTTATATTAGGCCTACCCCAAAAAATCAGGCTAGGGCTTATTTTCAGGGTGGGTCTTACTTTCGGGGAAACATGGTATTCTATGTAAAGGGTTTTTTTTTGCAACCCTTGAAATCATAGCGTTATCTTTCTTCTGGCTGGCTGGTGTAATTTTGAACATGGTTATATGAGCATAAGGCTTAAAATTGAAAATAAAATACTAACTAATAACTGCAATTAGTTGCTGTGCATTGTTGCTTTTTCATAATACCTGTGAGATTTATGAATATAGATATTTGCCTATGGTTTGGAGAGCTATAGAATTGTTGGGACCCCCAGTGTGACTATGCACAGTCCTTGCTGAACCCCTTGTCCTGCTTTATCAACATTTTTTCTTTTCTTGTTTACTTTAATCTTTCCTCATCTCATTTTCAATTCTTCTTAGAATTTCTCAGTGCATTCCATCACAGTATAAGGCTTCTATCTGAAGAGCTAATATTTTCAGGCTTTGTCTCAGACCGAAAAATATTACCTCTTTTGCCTCAGTGGAGCTCATGCAATCTAGTAAACTTTGTCTTGTTCTTTTTTGTGAGGCACTCTATATCAGTTTTAAGAATGATGCACATCAATGCTATTGTAGCCACATTCCTTCTAACTATTGTATTCCTCAGAAATGTATGACAGCTTCCTCATTTCTTCCAGCACCTGTCATACTGTTATAGCACTGGCACTAAGGAAATTGCCTATTAATGATTCAAAGAGGCCTGCCCTACCCAAATTCAACCACAGCAAAAACATAAAAAAGGAATGTAGACTCTTGACTCCCTGATCCCAGCTTCAGCAGACTTGAATCACTCTTCACAATGGCTTTCTAGAATCTTGCTGGTTGTAGTCCAACAGCTGATGAACTTTCTAATTTGTATTACTGAGTGGGTTTTCATCTCAGAAGGAAGATTTGGTACAAATCTCCCTTGATTGGTATTCTTCTGGGCTCTGTATAATACAGATATTGTCAGGAATCTATCAGGGTAAATGAAAGAATATTCTTCAGCTGTCTTGAGGTCACTCACATTGCAGTCACTTCGTGGCCACGCTGCTTCCAAATAGCATCTCAGATTTCAGTTAATTACATATGCTAGAGTGGATCATTGGTCCATTCAGAACCAATCCTTTCATCGTTAGTCAACCCATGCTGGAAAAGCCTAAATACAGCGAAGCAGATCATTACATACTGGCCTTTCATTCCAGATTCTTTCCAGATTCAACCACCAAATCATGTCTTCGTCTACTGAGGCTACTTGGCATCAGAACAGGATTCAAAAGCTTTGTCCAGTACTAGGATTGTTACCTTATTTCATCCACTCTCCGTGGTGCCATTTGCATCTCAAACAAAGGCCATCATTTTCCTTTTAAATAGAAAGAGCATACTGTTCTCTTGCTTGGTTCTTGCTAGATGTTGGCACTGCCTATACCCAGTCTTTGATTTTGATCATGACATTTCTCATATGGATTATTAGGAGACTACCTAGCTTACTGTCAAGTTACAATTAATGATTACTTTGCATGGATTTCATAATGAATTCTGGACTAATCTCACATCAGATTGCCATCTTGCTTCTCAGGCATTCCAAGAATTACTTCTGGAAGTTTCCCTTTTACAATGAAGCAATTGAGAGTATTTCTGAAGGACAGTGTTTTCTGGCTTCCCCCCCCCCCCCTTAAATATTTCACTGCACTAAAAAGAATGGGCTCAGATCCATATCGGATTTTTCCTGTCTTAATTTTTCAGATGCTCTCACTTTGTGATGATATGAAATGATATTATTTCCATTAGTTCCCTCTTGTCGAAGAGAATGTGGCTGACATTTATGGATTTGCAAGATGCATTACTTTCACATGTCCTTAATAAACTACCATCACTTCTTCCTTTAATTGATAAAGAGATGGATGCATTTACAAGTTTCATTTTTTTTTATCATTTAGATGGACTCTCTGTGACGCCAAGATTTTTTTCTAAACGTAGAGCAATCTCATTGCATTTCGTCTTCTCCAACTATCATATGTAAATGATACAGGTGGTCCTTGGATCACAAATCACTCATTCAGTAACTATTCGAAGTTGCAACATGCTGAACAACAAGACTTATGACCGGTTCTCAAAGTTGCAGCCATCACAGCATCCCCACTGTCACATGATGACAATGCAGGTACTTGGCTGCTGGCTTGCAATTATGTTTGCACTGTCCTGCAGTGATGTGGCCACCATTTGCAACTTTCCATGTTGGCTTCCTCTAAGCCAGGAGTGTCAAACTGCCGGCCCGCGGGCCGGACGCATCACGTGGAAGCCACGCCCATCCCATTGCCGGCAATGGCAAAACCGTCCCAATACGTTGCGCGACATCACGTGACGTCGCAAGTTTGACATGTCTGCTCTAAGCAAATCCCATAGGAAAGCCAGTGGGGGTGGGGGGGGTCACAAATCTTCTCCTGCCACTTTTTCTCCTGAGGAGCCCTCGGGTCTTGTACTCAATGTTGCTGGTTCTCCTTTTTATCCTTTGTCAGGAGGGGTTGTTGTTTTTTTTTGAAATTTTTAATTGTTTCATTAAAGCCTAAGTTAATCTCTATCCTTTCAGTTTCCCTGTTGTTTTGGGCCTGCAGTCTCTCCCTTGTTCCCATTGAGATAAAATGTTGGAACGCTTTTGAAATCAAACTTCTTTGGAAAATAGCTTTTTGGATAGCTGTGATGTTGGTTCACCAAGTTGGAAAACTGTATTCTGCGAGGAATTCTTCCTTTGCCCAAGTCAGCCTACCATTTGCCCTATCCCATAACACCACTGAAAACATTGTCTAATTTCTGAGGCGTGACGGTGTTCATAGTGTTCTGCTGTTTTGCCGGAGCCATTATTTATTCCTCATCTTCCAAGAGTTATTTAAAGAGAACAGCCTTTTTTGTATAGCATTTCTCCAAATGTGTATTGGCAGCTCTCAGGCTTTTTTTTTTTTACAAGCGGATCAAATTACTCTGTACTCTTCCAATCTGCACTCCCTCCAGAACAGCACGGACACCATTAGATCTTTTCTCCAGGGTATTCTATTATTGGAATTATGCCAAGTGAACCAAGTAGCTCTATAGATTGGAATCTCTGCTTCCAAAGAAATGCAGATTTTGAAAGAGCCATCCTCTCTCCTGTTTTTTTTTTTTTTTTTCCCTTGTGATGATCATACCTTCTTCAGTTAAGAAGCTTGCTCTTCTCACAGATATGTATTATGGTGATCACAGTAAGGAAGATACTTCTTTACTACAGCCTATCTTCTAACCCAGAAGTCCCCAACCTTTCTAGGTTGGTGGCCCGGAGGGAACGGAAGGGGCAACTTGGGCCACGTGCGCACGTGCAAGGCAAACAGGAGCAGTGCGAGTGCATGCGCGACGCTGGGAGTGGGCCTAGCACCAGTGCGACGCTCTGGATGGGCCTAGCGTCCGCGCGACGCTCAGGGCAGTACTAGCGTGAATGGGGGGGGTGAACGCACTGGCCAGCCATTCACACGGCCTGGTGGCCAAGAGGCCACGGCCCGGTAGTGGGCCATGGCCCACAGGTTGGGGACCCCTGTTCTAACCCGTTTGGTCTCAGGTGATTTCCCTATTCCATCAAATATTTGTATTGGTTTTTAGAAACGGGAGGGTTTTGGTGGGAGCCACATCTGGTTATGTAGTATGGAACCTGGGGTCCGGGGTCCTGCCCCAAAATCCTACAGCCTCTTAAAGGTTCTCAGTTGGAATTGCACATACTGCACTGATGTGCATTCACCCAGGACCATTCAAAGAACATCAGTTATGGGTAAGTCACCAATACTTACAACCCATATTTTATTTGGGTCTAGCGTTGTGCAAGGCATGAACGTTTAGACTGTTTATACCAACATAGCTACTTTTGAAAAATAGGGAAGGAATAAGGGAATGCTGTAAGGAAAGAAAAAAAAAGAGGAGCTCTTGGAGCAAGGTAAAATAGCTTACATTAGGCAGCACTTTGGAATCTACGCTTTCATGTTATTCCACAATATACTTTTATGTACAGTATTTTTGTTTTTGAATGATATTAAGTTCACAGGTAGTCGTTTCAATCTGTGGTCTGCAGGGGGCGACGTAAGGCATTATAGTCCCTTACCCAACTTCAGCTGCTGCCTAATGATAAAGCCTTCCAGAGAAGTTCATATTAATACACCCTGCATTTACTGACTCAGCAGTCAAGAACCCTTGGAGAAAGCATGACTCTGCCTTTTTTTTTTTTTTAGTGACGCTGCATTTTTTGAGAGAGGTGGGACTGCAAGAGTATATGTATATGTGGGAGATGGTGCAGAAAGTGTTTTGAAACACTAGAAACTAGTATATTTACAAAACAAAAAAGATACACTTCTATAATTTGATGCAAATGGCCAGGAGTGTGAAGTAGAACTGACAAAACTTAAAATAATGTTTTCTCTTGCTTCAGTTAACTGACACTTTAGATGTGTATCTGAAATCCCTACATAATCTAACTTGATTCTATTAGACTGTGTAGACAAAGTAGCCCAGTGCATTTGTGGCGGTGAGATTGGCAATATCTGTCCCAATCTGTTTTCAAAGGCAGAAGGAATGGGACTCCGTCATCCTTCTGTAAATTTTATGGATCCATTTAATGAAAAAGAATTAAATGAATGGTTGATACTATTATTTATTTAGTGCACATTTCCATCATCTAGCATCTATATATTGTGGGGGAGGGTTTTTTTTTAAAATAAAAAATTAAAAGGGGTTTGCCATACATTTTGACTTCTAAATGGTTATTTCAGTGATTTCAGACTTTAAAAAAACCAGATGCGTTCCCAAACTATTGTTTCCAGCTCCAGAAAGCCTCTTTTAGATATTTTGAGCTCAAAGATTTTTTACCCAGAGTTTTATTTCTAGGCTACAACAAAACACTCAAAGCATTTTGAGTTTGTTTAGCCTGATGGAATATAGCGAAATCATAACACTTCAGATGGGGCTGTTCTTTTCTGAGCTCAAAACAAAATTCATTTTCCAGCTTCTGTACATTTTCTGGTCAGGTTCCCAAATCATTTTTAATTAAGCTGAAACTCAGAACATGGTGACACACTTGGCACCCTAATTCTGAAGCAACATGAGTTGGATGGATGGTCTTGTTTTGTAACAGTGATTACTGCCAATTCCACTTATCTAACCTAAAAGTGATCTGTTCTCCACTCTACCCTGCCAGAAACCTCCACTGGTTTCAATGAACTCATTTGAGAGTGACAAAATGGGACATCATTGCACGCTAATGCCTTTTCCAAAAATGTGATTCTTATTTCTATTGCAACTGTCTTTGCTAGTGTACCCCTGTGGCATGTGCTGATACATGCAGCTATCTTCCTGCATCTCCAGATGACTAAGATCCTGTGATGTCCAGCTTCCATTTCCAGCTGATGTGCCCAAGCAGAGACTCATTCTTAGTTGCTGCTATGACTTTCCTTGCCCTGTGTCCTTCTGAGCATTCTTTACTTATTTGAGGACATTCGGTGCATTTTCTGTAATGTCAAATCCATATCTGCATCAGCAGTGTTTCCCAGTTTGGTTCTACTTCCTTCCCAAGGCCATCAGTAAACAACAACCCCTAGAGCAGGGGTAGGCAACCTTGGCTCTTTTACGACTCGTGGACTTCAACTCCCAGAATTCCTGAGCCAGCATGGCTCAGCTTGGAAACCTCTCCCTTTCCCCTCAGCGTGGCTGGCTCAGGAATTCTGGGAGTTGAAGTCCACGAGTCATAAAAGAGCCAAGGTTGCCTACCCCTGCACTAGAGTAATCTTAGAAGAATTCTAGGAATGAATCCAATCCTTTCCCCCTTTCCCTCCCTTCTTCTCCCTTGTATGCTGTCTGACTCTCAAAAACTGTGGGTGGCTCGCAGCAGTGAAAACAAGGACATTACAATTAAAAAGGAGAACAAAGTTAAAAAAAAAAAAAAAGACAGACTGGATGAGGAAAAAAATCAAGGGGTTTCCCTTGTGAAAAGCCTGGGCAAAAAGCCAGGTCTTCAAGACCTTTTGAAACCCCACCAGGGCGGTGGTCAATTGGATCTTGGGGAGATCCTTATTCTGTGGCAGAGAAGTGCTTTGGGATCCTGATAGATTGGCAATATTTAATCACAAGAACCCGGAGCATGCCTACCTTGCAAGAATTGGCTGGGTAGATACTACAAGAGACAGGCAGCTCCTCAAGTAATCAGGCCCTATTTCGTATGTGGCTTTATAGGTAACCAGCACTTTGAACCACATCTGGAAGCAAACTGGCTACCAACATAGAGCTCGCAAAGCAGAGGTGTTCCATGGGCATGCTAAACTGGCATATTCTGGAACAGTTGGAGCGTCGAGGTGGTCTTCCAAGGGCAGCCTCATGTAGTATGCATTGCAGTGGCCAAGCTGTGAGGTGAACAGGGCACATTTCATGATCATTTACTCTCCAGTATGCAAGGCTGTGCTTTTTCATCATCCTCAGGGCAAATGGGGGAGGGGAGAGAGCTGCTTCATTTGAACCGATAGGGCAGTACTGGCAATTCTGTGGATACATGGGGGACAGCTAATCATTTGTCCTGTAGTTCTGTCCACTTCAGAGCAGAAACTGGGGCTGCTGCTGATTTTCAGCTCTTCTAATCAGAGTAGATATTAAAAAAAAGATTTCAAGCCTTACAGAGGTTGTCCATCTGAGTTTAAAGTTGCCCAGGAAGACAGTTCCTGATGAAATATCCCAAATGTGACAAAAGAATGCCTTGCTATGTCACAAAAAGAAAAATAGACACAAGAAAAGGGAAGCTCCTGATCCCATGATGAATGGCAAGGGAGGAAAAAAACCCAACAAAGAGGTGTTTCCAGAATCAGAGACAGCAGCTGGCTGAATAAAATAAGTTTGCCTTGAAGACAAAACAGTATTCACTGAACTTAGACCTAAGTATTTTGTCTTTTTTTTTTTTTTTTTTAAGAAAAAACTAACTGATATTGCAGAAGCAGCTATGGATAATTTATAACAACTTAACCTGTTTTTAACCAAGAAATCTGTTAAAGGTTTGCGGCACAGGGTTATTTGCAGCAAGAAAAGAGCAGTCATTTTAACAAGCTAGTATTTTGCCGCAATGGATTGGCTTCCAAGAATGGCAGGTTTTTAATCGGCAAAGTTCTAATCCCTTTAGTCTACAGCTTCCTAAATTCAATTCAAAGTAAGTAATGAACCACTACTTTTGCAACACCACCCCCCTCCCCCAGTAGCTTGATCTGGCATTGTATTAAGCACTGAAGGATTCTCAGAAGTCTCTGAGTCAATTGTAGTTACTGTCACCAGTTGATAAATGTTATCACTCTCTCATGGTTAACCACTATTCCTTAGAGCCTGGTGTCTTGCCAAAACCACACTGTTAATTCTGGTATTCCTGAACGCAGCCTTCCCTTGACTTGCTCTCTTTCTTCAACTCACTCAATTCCTTTGGCAAAGCAGGTGTGTAAGACTGATGTCAACATGTTTCGGCAGAGCATCCGATCTCTAGCAAGTCTATTTTTCTTTTTCTGCCAGCAGCCTTGAGGGCAGAGAGGGGCAAAAAATCTCTTCTTTTATATTGTAGAGTAAAGAATGCATATTCTAGGTGTGCAAGTGTGTGTGTGTGTTTCACAGCCCAGAAGGTCAGATACAGTGAGATTGTCCTAAGAATATCCTTGAATTCTTTGGTGGCCCTTGTTAGTTGTCCTTTATTTATCGCATAGTCAAAGCAGGCTCAACCTTCTCTGAGGAGCAGACGCATTCTGCAATCGGTAAAGGAAACTTTGCATGACACTTACTCTGGATTAATGCACCACACTGGATTTTTATAGAGTGCGTTTACTGTTTAACATCCAGTTCTGCCCATTCTTAATCAGGCAGTCTCTTGTCCTACTGCTTTTCCTTTTTCTCCCCTTATCTTTTCTCTCTGTTCGGCAGACGTCGTTTGCACTCATATCAGCAGCATACACTAACCAGGAATCTAGATTCTGACGTAGTAGCTGGTATTCCGAGAAACTTGCTTTATTTTCCAGAGTGTGCCTTGTTCTTAGCAATTTGGGAGGGGGGGGGGAATGCAGTTGCTGAAGGAATGTCAATCCACACAGGCTTCAGCAGCCATAGTCAAGTGTAGGAATTCCCATATTCAAAAGCTAGTTTTGAGATGTTCCTCTTGGTGTCTTGTGACCTTTCTGATTTAATAAACAGTACCAAGAGACACAAGGAAATTCATTTGCATTATTAAGTTTACACCAAAAAAAAAAAAAAAAAACCAACCCCCAAAAAAGCATGAAGTCTCAGTGGGGTAGACAGGAATATAAATGTAACGTGTTATATTAGTAAATCTATTAAGGGTTTGAACTTGTGAGTTCGTGTGAGAACTGGTCAGAAAATCCCCATGGCCTTGAAACATTGCCACTGCCTCCTCCTAGTTTATATAATATGAATAGTGACAACTGGTTTTATCTGTTTTGTAAAGGTTATTGAGGGTATGAAAAGTTTGAGTGATCGATTGATTGATTGGTTTTAAATCCTTTCAGGCTACCCATTCCTAAACTCAAAGCGGCTTGCAGCAATTAAATCCCCCCCCCCCAATGCACAACCATACAATCATTTTATTTACTGTATTGGTTCATTTGTTTGTTTAGAAAGTTTATATAGCCACCCAACTTAAATGCATAACTCTGGGTGGTAAACAACATGGAAAAAAGGTAAAATCCCCAGAAGCAAAATTAATAATAATCCAGGACAAAAAAAAAAGGAAAAAGCACTAAATAACAGTTTTACAAGAATAAACAAACATATTGGGCTCCCCTAACATCCTGACCCTAACAAATTGTGGTGGTGGTGGTGAATCAGGTCTTAACAGCCCTCTGGAAAACTAAGAGGGGACAGGTTCTCCAAATCTCAGCCCAGAGAATGTTCCATAAGGCAGGTGTTGCAAGGGAGAAATCACACCTCCTTGGTCCTGCACGTTTGCGCTGTTTAATGCAGGAGACCTGGGACACAAAGTCCTGGTCAGATCTGATGGAATGAACAGAAACCCTCAGAGACAGACGGTCCTGCAAGTAACCTGGCCCTGTGCCATGCAGGCCTCTAATGTGATAACCAGCATCATGAATTGCATCTGGAAGCATACATGAATTGCACATGAAAGCCATTGTGCAAGACATTATTCCATTCAAATCATTTAGATCTAAAAACCCATGAATGCCAAGTGACAGACATAGCTGACCTGTTGCTGATCAAAGCCTTCCTCAATACAATGGTTTTCATAGCTTTCCAAAAGCCTAATGCAGTGATGACCTGTCTCATCAGAGGGATAATGTGTTCTACAATGTTATTGCTGGCCCGGTGCTGTTAAAAGTACTATATAAACATACAAGCTATTATGATATCAGATACAATGAGTTGTTACACAGCTTAATAGCTAGATAAACTTGTTTAAAACAAGCACTGAGAGTGGCTGGGGTTTAGAGTCTTTGTGCTATAGACAGCATGTACCTTAGGGATATGCAAAACATTTTGAAATTGAAACATCTAAGCTCAAAGCGGCTGTTTTGGGTTGAAGTCAGGTTATTCCATCTTAACAGAAGTCTTCTAGTTGGGAAATGTTCAAAGCTTGAAGCAGATGTATTTCACATCAGAACATTTCAAGCAAAGGAATTATTGTTATAAATTTAGAATTAAAGCTGTTTTGTAAATAGTTGTGTATGCATGTCAGTTCAGATATATGTGTACCATAGTTTCATGGAATATAAGACTGTTAGTGGTTATATGCTACTAACAAGCAAGCGATAGATTTAATCTGGAATATGCTCTCTTTTTTTTTCTAGCCCTCCAAACTTCTGAGAAGGCGTCCCTAATGTCAGTGATAAGCCATCAAGTTACAGCAAATTTTCCTCACTTCTTACCATGAAAGTGGTTTCATTAACTTGACTCTTTAATGTTAGGAGTAGGTGGTCTGGTACACCCATGTTTTTAAGGGTTGCCCACAATTACTTGTGGTCTGTGATGTCAGAGGCCTTTGTGTGATTAAGAAAGCAAAATAAATGCATCTTTTTGGGAACCTTTCTGTCTTTTTAATAATCCATTGTAGGTCTGATGGCTTCTCAATGTATTCTTGATCTTTGCTGTAACTTGATGGCTTATCATTGACATTAGGGACGTCTTCTCGGAAGTTTGGAGGGCTAGAAAAAAAAGAGAGGCCATATTCCAGATTAAATCTATCACTTGCTTGTTAGTAGCATATAAGTGCAATTGTTTAATAGTTTGAGCATTCTTTAGTATTGCTCTTTTTTGTATTGAAATATATTTATTTATTTGGAAAACATATAGCTCACAATAACATTCAATAAGAATACAATAAATATAACCAACAGCCCCCCACAATAACACCATGCATCCCAACCCCAGCCCTATAATGCCTCATTAACTTTACATTTACATTTGCTGGCTTTGCTTCTAGCCCAGTGCCTGGGCAAAGAACCAGATCTTCACAATTTTCTAGAAGGTTAATATGAAAGCTAATAGAAATTGATATTTTTCCATCCCTTTGGCCTCTACTGTGTTTTCCATATCTGCTTACAAACTCTTATTGGCGTCACCTTACGAGTTTTTAAAACAGTTCTGCTGGTATTTCCTCAACTCCTGTAACTTTATTTTTAGTAGTATTTTCTAGGATTCTCTTAATTTCACTTTCCAAAATGTATGGCTCTACCTTCGTTTGAGTTGGGGGTTTTTTTTATATAGTTTCCCCATTTTTCTTATCTCCTCCTTTTATTTTATTTTTTAATTTGCCATATATTTCTTCCTTTTCTTCTATTTTTCTTTAAAATGTTGTCTATAGGGTGTCGCTTATTTAAATATAGCTCATCTCTTCATTGCTCTTTGGAATTTGAAGCTCAGTTGGATACATTTTCCTTTGTTGTTGCCTTCTGCTTAAAGCCTTTCTTGGCCTATTTTTTAATATATCAATAGGCAATCATTTTACCACCTTCTGGTTTGTACAACATGGAATAAAGCGTTTCATCTTCAATATCAAAAATTTCAGTTGGGAGTTCTTCAGACACTCTGTTTATCAGATCTAGTCCATTAAATCTATTCTTTATCATTGTCACATTCTTGTGTGGAATATTGCTGAGATTATGTACTGTGTTGTTAGCTTAATTGTGTTTGCTTTCATTAGTTGGCATTTTGCAAGATCATGAACTGATCCACAATCAGTTGCAAGTCTCACTTTTGTTGATTGAGTAGAGTTCCTCATTTTTGCTTGCAAAGTACATAGTATGATTCAAATAATGTCCATGCAGTTATGTTCACCTACGGAGTTATCTTATCCCAAGATAACTCTATTAGTCTATCATCGTCTTTGTTTCATATACATATACATATTACATAATTTATATCTAAGACTAATAAATTACAAATGTTAAAATTTAGATCTAATTCTTTTAATATATGATTTAATACTTTAAAATGATTAACAGTGTAGAGTAGAACTTTTAACAGTCCTAGTAAAAATCCTGGAAGAGATAGGCATTACATAATTTGCAGTATTGGGTGGATTCCATTATCCCTTTTTCCTTTAACTTAGCTGCTTTAATAGCATGGAAAGCAGCCTGCTGTGTCACAAGCTGTGTAAATATCTTATATTTCAGCTTACTTTCATTCCAATTCTTCATATCATCAAGGAATGGAAATAGTGATCCCTATATTTAGCATCCAGCAGCATTCCAATGGGTAACATATCAGATCTTCTATTTCATCTACCCTCCAATACACAAAAGTCTGTCTTGCACTGAGATAACTCAGAATCTGCCTGGTTGAATCATTATATCCAGTTGCTCAAATCTGAGACAAGAAAGGCTGCCTGATAATCCACTTTCATTGGAAAAGGCAGATATTTTTCTTCTTGAAATTGGGATTTAATTCTTACTAGCTATTAATTTCACTGAGTATGTAATTGAGTGAGTTGCTATGACCCTCTGTCCTCTAACATCAAATGTTCTTTGTTTGAAAATGTTTCTTACATTAGGGCTGAGTATACCTAAACTCTCCACAATCATATTGTAATGCCAGTTTTGAAAATTTACATAACCAGAGCTTGTCAAGGATTTTAACCATCTGCTCATTTAGAAAATTTTAGGAAGCTTATTCTTCGCTCATTGGAGTTAATTTGATCCAGTAATTAAATGTATATCTTAACCCAGAACATTATTATTTATATCTAAAATGGATTGTATCTACTACAATATGGATGATATGTGCTGTGGAAACTCTTGACACTCCTAAGACCAAACATAAAAAAACAATTCTGAACATTTTCAATTCCCTTAGTTGTCAACAGCCTGTTCAAAATCGGAATTTTTTTGCCTTCAGTTCATTCCTCTCTAAGGAATGCAGGATCCTACAAATGAAAAAATTACACACAGATAAAGAAAAAAATCCAACCTATTCCACTCTATGGGCATTTAAAAACCACTTACTTATACTGCTTCCTTTTCCTGCAGAAAGCCACCACTTTATTAATCATGCGATTAATTGCTAAGTCATTGTTCAGGCACTGCGTATTAAACTTTCTTGATTCTTTATATAACCTCACCTGGATTATGGGTAATGGTTGGCATTTAACAGAATATTTAATCTTCTACCCAAAACTATTGGCATATGGAAATCCTGCCTGTAAAGAGTAGATTTAACATAGGGCTCATATGTATCCTTGACATAGTTTTGTTAGTAGATGGGATAAGATTATTGATGACTGACTGTCCTTGACTAAAACCAGCCTGCTCCTCTGCTAAAGTGGAATTTTACTCTGCCCAGTCAATCTACCAATTTCCAAGGAAGGAACTTTGTATAATTTTTGCTGAAATATCAAAGAAATTTGCCTATAATTTCTGAGGTCAACTTGATTGCCTATGTTAAACAATGATACTACTATACTAAGCTTCCATTTTTGGAGAATACAACTTATATTATTTATGTGGGTAAATAAATTGGCCAAACTTTCCCAGCCTTACTATTTTTAGTGGCTATATTAAGTTTTTATTTTCCATATAATAAAAGACGACCATTTGTGTAAATTGACAATACTCCTGAAAAGTACTTTCTTGAAGAAAAAAGACTAGCACACTGTATTCTGTTCCTGAACAACTCAGCATAAAAATCATCCTCCAACAAAAAGCATGTTGGATTTTTATTTATATATTCTCATTTTAAAACTGTTCAACTTTTGCAATAAGTAAAAGCTTTGTGATTAGAACTTGATTACATTCTTGTCTAAGATCAGGCATACGTTTAAAGCCTTTGTCATATAAAGCATCATGCACTTTTCTCATTGCTTTCCTTGCATGCATTCTCAGATCTCTGCACTTGGTACCAAACTATATAGATTTTGAATTCCTTATGTAATTAAATCTGAGCTGTGTTATTAATAAAAAGTCCAAATAGAGAACAGCATGTAGTACAGTGTCAAAGGTTGATTCTGTAGAGCAAGCAATACTGGCCTGGATGTTCAGAAAAGTTTTAACATTTAACAAGCTCATTTGCTGCCATTTTAATCTTTTCTCATATACTCAATTCAAATTTTGTAATATCTGTCTGTCAGCCAGAGATATTTGGCGCTAGATCAGATTTAAGGGACAATTGTGTAGATAATCAGTTAGTGATTGCTCTCTACTCTAGTATGAACTGTGATGCCCAAAGACAAATGTGTATTTTGCTTAGGTATACATTGGAAAATTCCATTAGCCTACCAATTTTTAAAGGAGATAATCTGTTCTGGCATTAAAGTTCTTTGACATAATGATTAGCACATCTAGGTAAACTGTATTTATTTCTTCCATCAATTTTCCAAACAGGAAGCAGATTATTTGCAGAATTGTACAGATAATTTATTAATATTTGCCAGGATTTTCAATTAACACCTATACAATTCCAGGGCACGTCAGTATTGGCAACAACTCATTTGATAATCCTGCGTCTTCTTTAACAAATATTGACAGACCACCTATTGCTCTACTTTTATCTTTGATTTTCAATGTAGGTTTGAGCCATGTGTGTTATCTCTTGGTGCCAGATTATCTTCTTTAATTATAAACGAAGTTTATTGAAGTGCAATCACATCAAATGTGGAGAATAATTCCATCAAGCCCTTACTACAAATGCAAGCTTTCCAACCAGCTAGGTTCCAAGAGAGGATTTTAACTGGCCAAATTGTGGAATGGGAATTATGGCTAACAGGATGGAATTGTATATTTTTTATTATACTTTATATGATGTAAGAGGGGAAAATTAATTGCTGATCTTCTAACTGGTAGCAATGCAACCTGGTATCATCCTGAATTAACTAGTCAACTAGTTTGAACTGAGGGCTGCTCCCCTCTGGAATCAAGAGACACAGGTTCATCTTTGAGTTGACTCAATATACTATCATTGAACTTGCTGGGTTTTTTTTCTCAATTACTTCCCAAGTTGCTGTTATTTATGTACCTCATTTCAAGCCAGTTTGCCTCCATATCAAAATCCTTTCGGTATACTTTGTTTGACTCAAGTTGCTTTCGCCACACCAAAGTTTGCTTTTGATGTAGTAGCTCCCGTACCCTCAACCTTCTCATAATTAGTTAGGGTCCTACTGCTAGGCTTTTCTTTCTGGAAGAATTTTAAGTAAATCACTGCAGTTAAGTGAATGATGTGGTCATTAAACAAATCTGGTTTCCTCCATTAACTTTCCCTGTTGGAAGCCAGCTGGGAAGCTACAAATAGTGACCACATGACCCCAGAACAGTGCAACTGTCATAAATATAAGCCAGTTGCCAAGCATCTGAATTTTGAATTTTGATCATGTTACCATGGGGGTGCTACACTGGTCGCAAGTGTGAAAAAACAGTCTCAAGTTATTTTTACCAGTGCCGTTGTAACTTCAAATGATCACTAAATGAAAGGTTGTAAGTAGAGGATTATACCTATATAGGAATTTCCAGCAGCATTATTATTTAAAGTCTTTCAAGTAGCAATAATTATCTGCCAACGTCCTTGGCAAAGAACTGAAAAGGAGATAGCACAAAGAAAACTAAACAAGAACAGAGCTCAAAACCTTGAGGCACAGATTAAATCAGGTCTCCTTTGCCTACTGACGTTGTGTTGCCGTCATTATGAGGGGCCCATGATATGGCTGCCTGCAGCCCACTTGGATTGCCTGTCCTGTCCCCTCCCTTCTCATCCTACAGCAGAGGTCACCATTGTGGGAGGAACTGTGGGAATCCCATTTTCAAAGAGCTTAGTTAACTGCAACCAAGAAGTTTCAGTTTCTGTCAAAATATGCTCAGGTTTCCCACCTTAGGTTCTTTAGTGTAAAGTTAGGTTCCCCTTTTGTTGTATGTTTCAACTCCTACGCACTATTTTTTTAAAAAAAAAAACTTAGCATGGCAACTCCTGTAGCTTATTGACAATAAATGCTCTGCTTTGTTCTCTTTTTTTCACCCAAAATGTTTATGCAAAACAGTGGATTTTTTTTAAAAACAAAAAATTGGGCAGAAAACTGGTAGGGAAATCTCACTGATGAAATAAGGGTATTGCTGGGAATCTCCAACTTGGAATGCACATACATTACTATTTTATTGAAGACATTTGTGGAACCAGCTTTCTGAAGCTCTTACTTGCCAGGTAATAGAAGGGGAGATTCTACTGGAACAAAACCAGTCTGCCCAGTAATGCTGAAGTCAACTTTTCCAACTTGATCTCTTCTAGATATGGCCACACGGTGACTGAGAATTCTGAATATTATCATCCACAGTGTTACATTTTTGTCACCTTTTTGAAGGCATGATCACAAATCGAAGCCTCAAATTGTCTCTTTTCAGATAAAAAACATGTTCGTTTCCCCAGCTTCATTCAGTTTCATTTACTCTCTCTGAAGTGGCTCTTTATCCACAGCTGCAGGAGAAGTGAAACATGGCCATGTTTAAGAAAGTGTAGACAGGAAAATATGACATGGGAACCACACATACACACGCCCGCAGGCATGTGGACACAACTGTGGGTGGGATAGAGTAAGTGGAAAGGATGATAGGATCTCTTTGTGTGTGTGTTTTTCAAAAAACATGAAAGTGAAAAAGTGTCATCTTCCTGGATGCCAGAAATTAATGCCAGGTCATGGAGCTGCAATTGTTTTAACCATTTCAAGAGGTAGGCATGTTGTAACATAAAGAACAACTACGTGGCACTATAAAGATTGATGTGTTGCGGCATGAACCAGTCTTTCCCCATTGTATGACACTAGTTCAAGAAAATGTTAGACTACAGCCCATTTCATCATGTGTGTCTGCTGTAATTGGTTGTAGTACAAAAAGCATATTCAAGCCTTCCTCTCGAGTAGATGCTCTCGTAATGCAGGTCGTACCTGATATTAAGAGAGTAGTATTAAAACATGTGACTGGGCTTGGACGGGTAATCCCCTGAAGACTGTTACAGAGAGATCAAGAAAAAGATGTCCCGATACTTGTTTTCTCTTGAACCCTTCATACAGGAGCTTTTCAACCCTCTCGCTGAAATCTTTTCTTCCCTGAAGTTAGGCTTTCAGTTGCGAGGTAAGAAGTTAAAGTGGCCTTCCCATTTGGTGCCTTCTAAACATGATTGCCAACAATGGTGCTAGGCATACCATATTATACCTTGGACTACTTTCAGGATCAGTCTTCTCCGATGACTATGCTAGCTGGCAATTCTAGAGTTGGATCTAAGACCTATTTGGAAGGTGCCAGACTAGGCAAGGATATCCAAGATAGTTTCACTCCTGAGGCAATTGTGCATCTTCTTTCAATGGTGTCCTGCCTTCAGTGCAAAAGAGGATAGTTGACTGACTAAGGATGTGATGCATTGAAACAAAGGGACCCAATTGAAATAATGCCGAAGGATCAGGAATTACAGTGGACAGTTTAAGCAAAGCCTGTATTATTTGTATGAGGGAATGATGCTGAGATGGCTGTCTCCATTTGGGGAAAGCAGCTGCAATGAGGCAGAAATGCTTCCCCCTCCCCACTTCCCTCAGGCTAAGCCCCTGCTTTCTCCCAAAGAGCAGTAAAGGTTTACAGGTTCCAGAACCTTGAGAAGGAGATAGGCTCATTCATTCATTCATTCATTCATTCATTCATTTCCCCACTCCACTTTACTCACAAGTATCCAAAGGTCAAGCTAATTGAGCCACTCCTTGGTGTTTTTAGGAACATGCCAATGCTCATACACAACTTTCACCCCATCTATGCCCCTAACCTACAAAAGTGTGAGTGTGTAGAAAAAGGGGATTAGAAGACAACAAGCAGACAAGGAAGCGTGAAGCACAGTCTGGGAATATACAATGATTATAGGCAAGTAAGAAAACAGCAAAAGTGATTGTGAATGGAGACTATACTGAGAACTTTGAGATAAGAAAAGGCACAAGGCAAGGATGTCCATTATCTCCATTGTTATTTATTTTCACTCTGGAAGTTTTAAATAGAAATATTAGACAAGATATAGAAATTAAAGGACTAGAAATAAAAGGCGAAACATATAAATTACCAGCATTTGCTGATGATTTGGTATTTATTTTAGAAGAACCTTTGGAGCTGATTCCTAAACTATTGGGAAAGAGAACAATACGGAGAAATGGCAGGACTGAAAATAAACAGAGAAAAAACCAAAGTAATGGTTAAAAACCTTACAGATAAACCAAAAAACAAAAAAAAATGTCGGAAAAAACAGAATTGCAGATAGTTAAAAAGGTCAAATATCTGGGAATATATTTAACAGCAAGATGCTCAACGATAAAAGAAGATAATTATACAAAACTATTGAATCAAATAAGACTGGATCTGGAAAAATGGAAAAACTTGCAATTGTCAATATTAGGAAGAATTGCTACAGTGAAAATGAACATACTACTGAAAATCTTATTCCAAACAATACCTATAAAACCTGAGAAAAAATTCTTTGAAGACTTAAATTTACTAATCTTGAAATTTATTTGGCAAGGAAAGAAAGCTAGAATTAAGATAAAAATGTTACAAGATGCCAAGGAAAATGGAGGTTTTGGTCTACCAGAGTGGATTTTATATTATCAAGCATCTGTATTAACATGGGTAAAAGAATGGATAACTCTTAGAAATAAAAGGCTGTTATATCTGGAGGGGCATGATTTACAATTGGGGTGGCACGCTTTTTTATGGTACGGGAAAAATAAAGTCCATAAATATTTCCAAAATTATTATATAAGAAATGCATTATTAACAACATGGGGGAAAATAAAATGTAAAATATATTTGAAAATTCCAGGGTGGTTGTCAACAATGGAAGCATTTGTACACCCAAATTTAGTGAACTTTGAAAAAATCTGGACATATAGAGATATTCTAAACTCTGAAGGGAATTTAAAATCTAAACAAGAAATGGAAAATCAGGGTATCAATTTATCATGGTGGGCACATTTACAAATGCAAACTAGATATGATAAAGATGTTAAACTGTATGGATTTTATAAGGAATAGACTATGTTTGATAAGACATTGTTAACTTCTGATGAGAAACTTATTAAGAAAATGTATAATTTTCTATTAACTTTGAAAATGGAAAGCGAACAAGTTAAAGAAACAATGCTAAGATGGGCGAAAAGTTTTGGATATAATATAGAATTAGAAAAAATGGCAAAATCTATGGGAAAGAAATTACAAACTGACAATGTCAACTTCCTACAAAGAAAATTTATATAAAATGTTCTATAGATGGCACTTGCCACCAGCAAGACTAGCAAAAATGTTTAAAAACATGTCAGATAGATGTTGGAAATGTAAACATAAGTCAGGCACTTATTACCATGTTTGGTGGACATGTGACAAAGTAAAGAGTTACCGGAAAAAGACACATACCTGGCTAGAAAAGATGTTGGGAGAACATGTAGATTTTAAACCTGAACTTTTTTTATTAGGTATAATGCCAGAAAAGAAGACTAACAAACAAAGCTTATATTTGATTCTGCATGTCACAACAGCGGCAAGAATTATATTTGCGCAATACTGGAAAAATGAAGGAATACCATCAGATGAAGAAATAATTAAAAAAATACTAGAATGCGCAGAGATGGATAGATTGACTATGAGACTGAAAGAGAAAGAAGAAACGGGATATTATCAAACTTGGGACTTATCGATGGCTAGAGGAAAGAATAAAGAATTAGGAATTAAATATGTATTAGCAAATGTAAACTCAGACAGTACGTTTGTTGAAAAATTATTACTGTATGTATGGGGGGGGGGAAACCCAATAAAAACTTTTACACACAAAAAAAAGAAAAAAACTTATCAGTCAATTGCCAAGACCACAGGCTGCAATAAGCAGCCCATTATGGTGTGTTTCCTGCCTAGAGCTTGGCTTACAGCTTGGCCTGGAGCTTGGTTAGCAGCCAGAAGAGGCGTAACCACACTGAGGCAGCACCTAATCCCAACAAGGGCAATACCTTTTGTGGGGAGGCAAAGGTTGAATGCTTTATAAGCTTTAAGACTTTTATTTGTTACATGGTCTTATTTGTGTGGTTACATCAACTTGCAAAACCTAGGAGGGTGGAATTAAACAGCATCCTATTGTTGGGACAATAAAGTACTTTGTAGAGTTATCTTCTATGCTATGGTGTGTCCAGTCCATGGAGAACAACCCTCACAATCTGCACTCTCTCTGATGATACTATTCACAAGGGGTACCCTCCAGTGATAAATTTGTGCAATTGCTTTTACATATTGTAGTGCCAGATTGCCCGTTCTGAAGTTCCTGCAGGTCTACTTCTGCAACTTTTGAGTAGAAATGCAAAAGGTACGGATTAGAAAGATGCCAGACGTAGCCTAGAATCTTTCAGGATAATTTTGAAGATAGAATTCTTCTGCAAGGTGTTTGGGGTGCTGCATTTATTATAATATTCTTCCATTGTTTGACTTTTTTATATGTTTTGTTTGTTGTAAACTGCTGAGAGTCAATCCAATTAGTAAATTCAATCAACCAATTGGTGGGCTTTGAATCTTGTTGCAAGCAAAGCCACATATGTTTTATTGGCAAGCTGTGGCCTCAGCCTTTATTGAATGGGGAAGGGGACTGACGAGGGATTGATCAATAAAGATAACTTGGTTCCTTGAGTGAGATAGAACTTGACTCCGTAACTTCAGGTTTGGGGGTTTCTTTTATCACTTGGATAAATAAAGGAAGTAATAGATTCACTGAATGGTTCAACTTCATCTTTGAAATAGTTTAGTTTGTTTGTTTATATAAATCAGGGAGGAAAAGAACTTTTCAAGAAAGCAATGATTTACTGTATTGATGTATTCTAATTTATCTACTAGCTAACTCATTGCAATACAACCTTACCTAACTTATGTAGTGCAGATAGTTTCCCTTCTGACACCTTGCTTAATTTGTTTTGTGATGTTTTGGGGAATTTTTTGATGTAGGCTGGGAATTTTCAAAGCCCAAAGAGCATTGAATTTCTTTGAACTGCATTGTAGTTCATCTTCTGGAGATTAGTCACTTGCCTCTACTTCCCATTTTAATATAATTTAATTCTAGCCAGAAAACAATTACATTCTGATAACACAATGCTACAAGTGAAAGGGACACACAGAAATGGAGTGCACAATGTTTCCGATCAGGAATGCTTCTCCGACGTCTTCCCCGTTTTTGATCTGACCTCCCAAGCCTGCATTCTTCATTCTACACCTGGCCTTCATTGGATTGCTTTGGGGATTTTCCCCCTTGATCTTTCAAAAGAAATATTTCTGATTATAAATCTTTGGGGTTTCCCCTGCTCATGCGCAGATAACGCTGTTTGATGGCAAAACAATAGCGCACATCTCTGAAAATTGTAAGACAATATTTAGAATCCTATGATCAAAAGTTATCTTCATCTGATCAGTGTAAAAGGATGGCTTGCGTTTGCAGGACTTAACATTGATGTGACTAGCTTTGACATCAGTTTATTTGAGACATTCACAGCCTTAAAGGACAATTTCATCACTATCTCTTGCATTGCTCCGTGTTCTCAACAAATGATTAAGCAAGAAGGATCAGCTTGTTAGCACTTGGCTTGATGACGAAAAAAAGTATGAACCGGTCACATTAGCTCTTAACTGCTTTTTCCCAGGTCTTTCAAAAATAATGCGAATGTGTGGTAATACCAACTAACCAGGATTGAAGAGTATCTCGATCAGTTTTGCGCACACACTGAATCAGCAGCGCTACTCCTGAAATTCTCTGAATTTCAACCGTTTTGAAAGTGCAGATAAGAGAGGCTACGATACTATGGGGTTGTGGCCAACATTATTGTAAAGCTTGGACTTCTTCACCCTTGTGCACTTGATATACATTTGTTTTATTTGGATATTATTGCTGGTTGGAATGATGGGAGTTGAAGGCCAGGACCTTAGGATTTAGAGAAAGGCTACCTTCTCTGGCAAAAAAATAAATAAATAAAAATGTTTTGAGTTAGAATGGTATTCTTGGTATCTGCAGATAAACATAGCTTATACTGATGAATGCTTGGTGAAGTGTTTCATTTACGCAATTTACTATTCAACAGTTTCCCCTAGAAACGTGGTTAGATCAGTTCTTGAGGTAAGAAGCATTCTTGGAAAGTAAAAGAACTGAAAAAGGAACATATAAAGTAGGAAGCTTTTGTTCTTCAGCATTTTTGCAATCACATTTTTTTAATGTAATCACGAGATCCTAAACATTCCTCTTTATTTTCTGTAGCTTTTCCTCCTCTGTGTTTTAAGCGGCTGGCTGTGGGAATAGCATCTCGGAGGCCTCTTTAAAAAAAACAAAAAAAACACAAGCATGGCCTGGAAGATAGTGTAGAGATCCAAAGTCCCAGCGGTACCTGTTTTTTCTATTTCTAACCTATAGTTGGTGCATCTGTGTGCAGTGTGCGCACTCACCAACAAAACCGAAGCTTAGCATAACCGCAACCCCAGTTTCGGAGAAAAGCCCATGCCCCATGTGATTTGCTGGAACTGCTGGCTTTACTTCTCCACATCAGAAACCACATCCTTGTTTACATGGGGGGGGGGGTGTAGAGATGAGTCACTTGCTCCCATGATGCAGCGTGCTGCAGCCCGCCAAAAGTGTTTTTGAGCAGTATCATTTTGACTGTTGCTTTGCCACTGCTACTTGATGAGGGGATGGTAACAGAAGGAGCTTGGTTGGATACAGTTCTAAGGAGACCAGGTGTCTCCCATTGGGGTCGTTGAGCGAAAGCCCATCTAATAGCTAATGTCTCCTCTCTCTTCCACTGTGCAGAAAGTCCCAGAACATTACTGGCATAGAGTGGCTTTGAGGATAGGGTTCCTTCGGTAACACCATGTTAATGTCATGTGATGTGCCACTCTCCTGGCTATCCCTCCTTTCCTGCCTGCTAGATTCTGAATCTGTGCAGTCTTGTGGCAGGCCAGTTCCCCCCCCCTCCCTCCCCAAGCATTGTACAGGGAGTCCTCATTCAGCAACTGCCTTGTTTAGCAATTGTTCACAATTATGACAGTGATGAAAAAGTAACTTTACCGATTTTGCAGGTCTGTAAATCAAAGGAAAACTGAAATAAGCTCATAGTCACTTAGTGACCGGTTTGCTTAACAACCAAATTGCTGGTCCCAATTGTAGTCGCTAAACAAGGACTACCAGTAAGTGTCTATGTATGTATTTAGTTACTTTAATTTTGATGCTACCCATCTCCCAAGTGACTCTTTGCAGTTCACAATGTAAACCAATCAATAACATAAATAAATAAAAAATTCAAAGGGAGAACATTAGGTGCTGGAAAGCTGGCTGGTGCATCATTTGACTTCTCAGATGAAGCACTACCTTAAAAGCAATCAGGGCAGAATGCAAGGAGCGGTTGTCCCATGCTCTTCTGAAAAACAGCTCCTTTCATTATGGATTGAATCTCTGAATGACTTAATTTAGTTTGCAGTTGAGCATGTGGTATAACTTTTATTTAAACCTCTTCGAAAGACCTTGGCCTGCCCCCCCCCAAGAATAATAAGAACCTGCTGCTTTACATCTACTGTCATTGATGTGCATTTCAAATGGGGGGGGGGAATGTCTTGCTGTTTGCTTCAGATATGCGGCATGAGGATGTTGTGTTTCCTGACAGCTTCAGAGGAGTTGCACAAAAAAGTCTTGTCTGTGCCTGAAGCAATTGCAGATCTGCTAGCTAGGCGGTTGTGAAGGCAGGAAGAGAAGCAAACAGGGAAGGCAGAAGGCATGGTGCAGGAAAATGGGAGGAATTGTTGCTTACAAGGATCTAAGTAGAGGCAGGAAGCAGGCATGGTGGAACCTGATGCCATTGAGGAAGGGGTCCAGAGGTCTTATCCTAGAGGGTTGGCCAGGCAGTTTTTCTTGCTTTTGAAGATTTGTTTCCTCCCCTCCCCCCCTGTTCTTACCCTGCCATGCCAGCTCCACTGAATGGAAAGATGCAAAAGGCCAAATTCTCCCTCGCCATTGCTACAGCAACTTACAAGCTCTACAGCAGCTTGGCCGTTTTATGACTTGTGGACTTCAACTCCCAGAATTCCTCAGCCAGCGTGCCTGGCTGAGGAATTCTGGAAGTTGAAGTCCACAAATCATAAAAGGGCCAAGTTTGAAGAACCCTGCTCTACAGCAACTGCATTGTCGCCTAAGTTTTGCTTTCCACCAGTGTTCAAGTGCGGCACTCATCTTCCCATAATCATTGATCCGAGCTGCTGAAGGTAGTGAGACTTGTACTTAAACGCATCTGGAAAAAGGCTGCAGCAAAGTAGTGCCTGTGTGGTTGAGGCTATCTCCTTATTATAGGTAGTCTTCAACATACGACCATCGCTCAGCAACCGTTCAAAGTTACAACACACCATCCCAGGGCTACTTACAGCCCAGATTTGAAGTTCCAATGTGTCACACACACACACACCCTTAGTCACATGATCGCATTTTTGGTGCTCGGCAACCAGCCTGCACTTAAGGCCATTTGCAGTATCCCACCGTCATATGACTGCAACCCAGCAAAAAAAAACGCCCATTGAGACCAATGGATTCACTTAACAATCACCACATTTGCTTAATAACTGCAGTGATACACTTAACAACCACTGCAAAAAAAAAAAGATTGCAAAATCAGGTGCAACCCATTAAACTACCGGCATGACTGTTGTAACTCCCGGCTCAATTACAGTTGTAAATCAAGGCTACCTGTAGTTCCTTCTATCCCCTGTAGAGAATGAGTGGGTGGTCTGCAAATATTGCATGTGACCCCATTTTAGAGTTTGCGCCAAGATTGCCTCTCCGAAATGAGCTTCAAGACATAGAAGTTTTCCAGCCCAACTTTATTTTTTTCTTTTGCAAAAATAAGGGCCCAGTGGGTCTGTCTTCTCACCTCTTCGGCCCATCTCACAACTGACTGAAGAATAAGACTATATTGCTACCATTTGTACCAACAATTGTAGCGCATGATACAGAAGTACATACAGCTCAACAAAGAAATCCCTCACGCTGATTTCGCTGTGTTTCATTGGAATCTCAAGAAATTCCCCTTTTGTTTGTGACCTCATTTCCCATTTTCTTTGGCTTTGACTGCTCCCGATTCACAAAAAATACTTGAACCATGTATTTGCGCTTTGATAAGAACAGAACTGGGAATCTTTTTTTCTAAAACAGTCTGAATGAGATCAACTTTCACCAATCCGCGTCTAGTGCTGTTGATTGAATTAAGTTAATTCAATAATTTAATTAAATTCTGTTATGTCAGTTGCAGCAGGATATGGAAGCAGAAACTGTTCTAAACAAATCAAAATAGGAAGAAATGTTGGCACTTCTCTGTAAATGCTTCTTCGATACGCTGCCTGGTGCTGCCTGGGTAATTTATTTTCCAGAGATGTTCCTTTGACTGCCTCTCATTTTGTGATCCTCCCGAACTTTGCCTCAATGAGCTTTTTCCTCACTTGTCTCTCCTCCAACCTGCAGAGGCTTCCATTTTAAGATGGGAAAGCTGCTTTGTCTTGTTTTTTGTTGCCTTTTCAGCACCCCTTATCAGTTTCATTACGGTTTCATTTGCTCCCTTGTTGTGGTTTGGTTGATGAAGAATGGAACCAGAGTGTTCAGGTTTTGATTGCTAGATTACTCAGTGAAAGATTTAGTTTGACTTATTTTTGAACTGCACGTAGAAGGGTAAAGGTACTGCAAAAGGGGGGAAACTAATTCAGTACTAGAAGAAAGAGGAAACAAAACTTTTTCAGTTTAATGGATGTCCCTGATCAAATGCAGGTGGTACTAGTGGAATAAAATTGCATACTATAAAGTCAAACCCCCTAATTCCATGTTCATCTGCCATGAGAGAATTTGAACTTCTTGATGGAAGTTGCAGAATTCGTGATCAACCAAATCCTTAAAAATGAGGCACGGGATTGGCAGCACTTGCCTTGAATCATAGAAGCCAAATAATGATTGCTGACTTTGCATTTCAACTCAGGAGAAGGAGATAAGCCAATGTCTCCTATATATAGCATCTCTTATTTCTTCTTCCCTTGATTTGTTGTACTGCTACACAACTTGTATTTAAAAAAAATATATATCAAAAAATACTGTACTCAGAAAAAAAATCTGGAACTGAATTTCCATCCCAGTTGAAAGAACAAGAAATTGATTTGGGGTGGCGGCCTTCTTGGCTGCAGATTCAAAAAGATCTCCAATTTTTACTCTTATTGATCCTTCTTCAGGATCTTTGAGTAGCTTACATACGGTCAGGAAACTTGTGGTCTGGAACATAACGACACCAAAAGGAGAAGAAGAAGAAAAAAAGCAGGGAGTAGGACTGGGTGAGGAGCAAAGAGTTTAGACGAAAA
The DNA here is from genome assembly GCA_023970755.1 of Azemiops feae. Taxonomy (NCBI): domain Eukaryota; kingdom Metazoa; phylum Chordata; class Lepidosauria; order Squamata; family Viperidae; genus Azemiops; species Azemiops feae. The sequence goes on along the minus strand of JALGBA010000474.1, from coordinate 945,949 downwards.
GAAAGGCTGCGAAATTGGTCTTCAAGTATTGCTGATGGAGTGATTCTAGCATCATCTCCTTCCCAGAGTCACTTAGATGCAAGGAAAAAAGGGATTGGGGCCTAGACGTCTGCACCTAATTTTTCTAGGCCTTCCTTGGGAAGCCAAGCGTGGCGTTGCACTGACCGTACCCTCCTGTTTTCTTTTCATAGCTGACCAGGTATACGGTGACCAAGACATGCACGAAGTGGTCAGGAAGCACTGCATGGACTACTTGGTGAGTGAGAGCGGGAGTGCTGTGGAGGGCAGATTTCCACCGCCATCTCTTTTGAGTCTGAGATTCAGGACTGCAGCTGTCAGGCATCCTGGCAAGAACCAGGGCAGATCAGGTTAGGCTCCTGGGCAGCTGTCTCTGGGGAAAGTGCCTCTTTCCTGCATAGGAATTTTCCTGAAACCTGAAGCTCTGGAACTGCTACTACAGTCATCAGTTATCCAGCCAGTGAAAAAAGGCCTCCCTTTTTTTTTTTTTTATTTGCGTCTACAACTCATAGCCGTGTGTTTCCCTGTTAAAAACAAGCCCACAACATTCCTGTTCTCCCACCCACCCCCCACCCCACCCCCAAATTTGCTAGCCCAGATCAAAAGGTGTCAAGACTAAATCTTCTGTATTAACCAGCTGCTTGTAAAGGTTGAGGTTCAGGCAGCCATCTGTGAAAATAGCTTGCAAGCGATAGGGGCAGCGCTGGCCTTGCACAATCTCATCAAAAGGGAAACGATTCTGCAAAATTATTTTGGGTATGCCAGAGGAGAAGCTGCTTCCCCCTCTCTCCCCCAAACATTTCCCATGTCTCTGGGTTAACTCAGTTGTACAGGTGGCCTTGTTTAAAACATGACTCCCATGGCTTGGTCGGGGAGCAAAGGGAGCCCTTTTTTCACTGACTGGATAAGCATCAAGGGTGTATACCAGGGGTAGGCAACCTTGGCTCTTTTATGACTCGTGGACTTCAACTCCCAGAATTCCTGAGCCAGCATGGCTCAGCTTGGAAACCTCTCCCTTTCCCCTCAGCATGGCTGGCTCAGGAATTCTGGGAGTTGAAGTCCACGAGTCATAAAAGAGCCAAGGTTGCCTACCCCTGGTGTATACTGTGAGAGCCTTTCCTTGGAAACTTATTGTCCTGCTTTTGCTTCTGTTGCCCACCTGGGAGTCTGTCTGCTTCCCTCTCATCTTGAGGCCCTCCCTCATTTCAGATGAAGAATGCCGACTACTTTTCCAATTACGTGACGGAAGATTTCACCACTTACATTAACCGCAAACGGAAAAACAACTGTCATGGCAACCATATTGAGATGCAGGCTATGGCAGAGATGTACAACCGGCCTGTGGAGGTTTACCAGTATGGCACAGGTATAGGCACCTGTCCCTTGTTTCAGCTGCATCCCTGATTCTTCTGAACATCCATTTGGGCAAGTGGAGTTGTTGCTTCCCTGCCTGTCCTACAGAAGAGCCAAGGTCACCCATCCTGTCCTGCCATTTTTCCCTTCCAGAGCCCATCAATACTTTCCATGGCATCCATCAGAATGAGGATGAGCCCATCCGGGTGAGCTATCACCGCAACATACATTACAACTCCGTGGTGAACCCCAACAAGGCTACCATTGGGGTGGGACTAGGGCTGCCCTCCTTCAAGCCAGGGGTGAGTTTTTCCTGGTCGACATCTGGGGGGGGAGGCTTTTTAAGATGGGCAAAAGGTTGGTGGCCAAATATCCTGTTCCATTCTCGTTCCTCATGAACTGGACTATTAGCTGCACTATTATCCAGGATAATAGACAGGAACGTGGCCACGGCCCGGCTTTGGGAGATAGGGGCAAAGAGAATTTTATAGGTCAGGAGGGATAAGCAGAAACTTGCACAGTGGGTTTTGTGAGCACAGCTTTCCAGAATGGACACCCAACATTTGGGCGGTCTAAGGTCTATGTTTGACTTTTGGAGCTGCATTCCAAAAATGGACGTGTCTAAGATAAAGTAATAGCTGGACCCTAGGCCAAGGCTAATTTTGATTGAATTTTACCTTAATTCAAGTACTTAACTATGGCTATCATATAATTATTTCCCTTGTAATCATTATGTTACTATTTTTCTTTTCTGCCTCATTCAAAAATATATGTTGATGGCAACATTTGGAGGGAAGGATGCTTGGGGAAAGAATAAAACAGTTGCTCCAATGGAGCTTTGTCTCATTTGATGAAAATTAATTTGATCCTGCTTTTTCTGTTTTCAAAAAGACATTTTTAAACAGGTAACTCTTTTTAAGCCGTAGTGCAGTGTTTCTTAGCCTTGGTGACTTTAAGATGCGTGGACTTCAGCTCCCAGAATTCCGCAGCCAGCATGTTCATACATGCACCAGCCAGTCCACACCTCTTAAAGTGATCAAGGTTGAGAAACACTACTGTCGTGCATAGGTTGGGGGTCCCACATCCTATAGGGACAAGAGAATCTGTTCAAATCATGGCCTACTCGTCATCCTGATATTTCTATACACATCTCAAGTAACCACCTCTAGCACATCCTCCCATGCCAGCTGGGGAATTCTAGAAATTTGAATATCTTCAAACTGCCATGGTTTAGAAACTTCCCAGCCCGACCCTTCAGCTGCTAGGAGACTGCCATTTGTTTCCTTCCTAGATCTAGCAAAGCAACCATTCTCCAAGGCTGTTTCTATATTGCTTACGGCAATTTAATCCATCTCTTCCCTGTGTTGGGGAGAAATTGAGCACCTGTCTGTTGTCTGTTCTCCCTAGGTGACCATCAGGCAAATGCTTCCCATTCTGCCCCAGTGCTGGTATTTGGAGGGATATTCACATTTTGTAGCTGTAGCTCTGTTTAAGAAAAAAAGGCTTAGGGTTGTGAGGACTGCGATGGGCTTGCTAAATCTCCTTTTGCTCCTTATAGTATGCAGAGCAGTCCTTGATGAAGAATGCCATCAAGACCTCGGAGGAGTCCTGGATCGAGCAGCAGATGCTGGAGGATAAAAAGCGAGCGACCGACTGGGAAGCCACCAACGAGGCTATCGAAGAACAGGTTGCCAGAGAGTCTTATTTGCAGTGGCTGCGTGACCAGGAAAAGCAGGCCAGACAGGTTTGCCTCTCTTTCTTTGCACAGGAGGCAAATGAGAGCCGGCAGGATGCCTTGGGGTCCCTGCAGGACTGCGGGCATGGGCATGAATAGCTAGTCCTTCTTGGCAACTGAAATAAAAAAAAAAAAAAAAAAGTCCATAGCTCCCTGACAAGCACCCCTGCTCTTCTTCCCTCAGCCCCGCAAAGCCAGTGCTACTTGCAGCTCTGCCACGGCAGCCGCGGCGAGCGGTTTGGAAGAATGGAGTGGCCGTTCCCCACGTCAGCGCAGCTCAGCTTCTTCCCCGGAACACCCTGAGCTGCACAATGAGCTGAATGCTGCCAAGCCCCCTTCTCCTGGAAGCACCGCAGCCCTAGCACTTACCAAGCCCCCCTCGCCATGTGCTCCAGGTGAGTGTTCTGTGGATTGGGGTGGCAGGTGGAAGCTTGCAGTGTTTGGGACATTACAGGGCAGTGTCAGGCAACGTGATTCCTACAGCATCCTTAAGACAGGGCCTGTGGTCTCCCAACATTAAATCACATTCTTTTATAAAAAAAGGTCTGGGATCTCCCTGGATAACCACATTTCATAAGACTGCAGTTTTGTCATGCAAGATCCCTAATTTTTTCAGATACTTAAATGTTTCTGGCATGAGGCACTCAGACCATTACGTGAAAAGATTGCTAATGAATTGGGAAGTTGACTTTTCCTTGAGACACATGTCAAACAAGTGCCAGCACATTATTTCAGTATAAGAAATTACCTGCAATAGGGAACAAGGAGGGAACAAGGCTTCTATGTATTTTTAATTATCAGCCATAAGACAGGATTGATTATGCAACATGTCAATTTCCTGCCTACATAGGAAGTAGTTGCCCTGGGTTTTCATCCAGGAACCAAGTTACTTGTGCAATAGTATTAAAGCCATACCTACAGATGCTACTAAACAAACTATAACATGTCTTAACTTACACAGGCTGGACCTTCCTTTGGAAGGTGCAAAGGGTGACTGGAAGAGCCCTGTGCTTTCTTCCTTCATAGCTGCACCTTTCCCACCAGTTTTAAATTCTGACAGTGCAGTTTGGAGTAAAACATATAGACGGTAACCCGATTAGAGCAGGGGTGAAGATGAGAGAACTAGTTTTGCATACATTCAGAAAATTGCCAGGCACTTTTTGGTTGATCTCTCTGGGAAACTGTACCATGTATTAATGAAAATATAATAATGGGTTGAAGTCTACACAAACAAAAAGTTGGAGGTAATGCCTTTTTTGGGCAAAATATCTAATTCTTACGTACATATAATTTTAACATAAGATTTAGCTTTGCGGAGTTAGTAACTACGATCCTTAAAAGAAGGCAGTTCAAAAGAGCAAAACAACCCAGAGACAAGAATAGCTTAACATCTAGTTGTTAGAAAGTAGTTGTTTTTTTTTCCCCTAGGCAGACCTTCCTAGCCATGTTCTGTTGAGGCACCATTGTTGGGAAGGGAAAATCCTAGTCATAATTTCATCTTTGTTTTCTGGCCTAGGGGTGGCAAAATCAACCACTGCAACCTTTAAATGGCACCTTGAATGATTCTATTGCAGAGAGAACAGTAAATGGATGATGAACTTGGGTCACATGTTATGTGCCATGTCAGAATCCACACCATTTTTTTAACCTTGTGCATTGCATTAGGATTGGTAGCTACCTTTATTAAAAAAAAAAAAAAAAAGTTGAAATTCTCAGGAGTCTTGTCTCGTCTCACTAATCCTTTTATCTATGCTAATTTCTGCCTTGTAAAGTATTTACAAGAAATGTAGATCTTGCAGGTGTTACTTCTCAGCAGAAAACAATTGTTGGCATTCCTTTAAAGAAAGTTGTACTTCCAAGTCTTCAGATAATCATCTGCAATAGGTCACTCAGTTCTGAACCTTGCAATGCAAAGTTTTCATTTGCAGTTTCCATCACTCACAGGTACAAGCAGCCAGCTGTCTGCAGGCGGCGGGCGAGTAACCCCTCCCTTAGTGTCGTTGTATCCAGCACTGGAGTGCCGGGCAATAATGCAACAGATGTCACCCACAGCATTTGGTAGGTGCCCTCATTTTGCCCTGCAGGCCTGACTGGAATCTTGGATTACCCGGTTTTCAGCTTTCATACCTTTAAAAAGCAACACCTTCTGGTGTTGCAAGCCGTGCCAATGTTATAGAGTCCGTCTCTTCAGTTTCACTGCACAGAATTTCACCTGTTGAAATGCGAAATCCTTAATCTTGCGGACTGGAGGTAAAGTTTTAAACTGCCCTTCTCCGGGTTTTATACAAAACAGCTGGTTTTTGACACTAGATGACATTGTCTAGTAGCTGCAGCCGTGCAGGTTTCCAGGGCAACCAAATCTTAATATTTATTTATCCACAGCATGATGGTGACCATTTGTTCGTTTGTTTTTCTTTTTTTATTCTTTTTGGCATAGGAAAAGAAAGAATATAGTCAAGATAAGTGCATTGTAGTTACCGTTAGCGCATCACACTTGTTTTAGAATTTACCCGATTAACAAAATGGGAAGGGTGTGGATCTTGCCTAAATTCACGAGTACAGGGGTTGTGAGCTCTCTATATATAGAAGTGAATCTGGGAAAGCTGCAAATGGTTAACGTGAAAGCCCTGTCCTGAGCATTACATGGGCTGGTGGAAATGGATTTCTAGGGGAAACCAGATTGACTCCTGTGTGTGAAAGAGGATGGTGGCCAGGAGGAGGAGTCAAGACAACAGGTGACGTGGCAGTACGAAACAGGGTTGGAAGAAGTACAGTTCCCATCCTTGAGCATCGACTGTGCTGGTAGAGGCAGAGCCAGGCTTACTTAATAGCCACGATTCCCTCTCTCTGCTCTGCCCTCCTTGACTGCTTTGCCCTTTTGCCTTTCTTCGATCAGGTCTGAGTGACTGGGATGACGATGAGATCCTGGCCTCGGTGCTGGCCGTTTCGCAACAGGAGTACTTGGAAAGCATGAAGAAAGGTGCCCTGCACAGAGACAGTGGTTCTGACAAGAGTTGATACCTGGTTCCGGCTCTTGCGCTCGCCTGACACCCCTTTGGTGTGCATGTTTTGGCAGGAAGGATGATAACACTTGGAACCCCTCCCCTCCTCCACTGCTGCTGATCAACGCTCCTTCAGCTGCCCCTTTGCTCCCCACTTTCGGCTCTCCGCAGAAGACTCTTCCCCCCTGGTGCGCTGAGAAACAGACAGGTGCAAAAGAGGGACAGGATCTCTTCCCCAAGGAGCTGAAACACTCACAAACTGGGGCATGCTGGGCTTCCCCTTCATCTGCCGTTTTTCATTATTAAAAGAAATAATTGAACTGGTCCTCAAGAGAGCCCTCTCCCCTCCCCCTTTGGATTGGAGGGGTTGAGTTTGCCTGCGGGGGTGGGGTGGGGAACGGACGTTGGGCTTTAGGGGTGTGGAGAGAGCATAGCTGCCTCAGTAGGAGGAAAATGCCACTGTAGGGCCTGCTGGTTTCCCTCACCCTGGAGGCTGGAGGGGAATCGTGTAATTTGGGGACAAGGAGAAGAGGACTTGATAGGACACCACTTGTTTTTTGCTCTTTCAGCCACATTCCCTGCCCTAAGGGAAAAGATTTCAGCAAAGTAGGTCCTAAACCTGCAGCCATTGAAATCATTCTCCCTTCCTCCAAAGAAAAGTCTCTCCTCCCCGCCCCTTGTCTATAAGATGCTGTCCCTTTTTCACTCGGTGCAATAGCCTCTCTTTCTCTTCCCACCCACCTCTTTGTTCACGTGTGGCTCCTGACCACCCAGCAGGCATCACTTCTTCCACCATTGCCAATGGGTTGGTCCAGCTATCTGGTCTAGCTGCTCTCATGGCTGTGCTTCGTTGGCCTTGATCCCTCCTGCTGCTGCCTTTTCGATTCTCCCTGTGCCTAGCAGCAGAGGGAGAGGGGGCACCGCTCACCGGTCAGTGTCAGGACTTCCCCCTGAGCAGGTCTGGCCTTAGGGTAATGCTGAGAGGGAAAGAGACTGGGAACCAAATGGACTCTGGACAGAAAATAAAGCGATGGAGGCTGCAGTTAACACGGAGGGGTGCAAAGCTCTCCAGGGGCAAAAATAGACTTGAACTCCCATTCTAAGGGCTGGTTCAAACCGGGGAGCCTCTCCTGGGTCCTGGACTGTTGATGGACTGGCTTGAAAGTTTAAAACAAAAAACACAACAACAACAACAAAAAGCCAAGGAAGGAAGTATTTCTGGTAATCTTACCTTTTCCAGGTGTGGTGTCTTCCTCACTACATATGTAGTTATAATCTACCTATTGTGGCCATTTTACTGTCCAAGCCTTGGTCTGAACAAGTGTTTCTTTACACTCAGATGTAAAGAGGCCATGTGCTCAGCTCCTCTTGCGTCTTCATGCTGAGTCCCAAATTCCTGGAGGGACAGGAGATAACGCTGACATTCCTGCCATCCCCATTTGTTGCTCTCTGACGCTTCAAAGAGACATCTTTGAAAAGTGGGGAGGGGAGTCGTCTGCTGCTTTAGAAGATGGATCCTGGAGACTCCACGGATGGCTGGTCTAAAAGTGGTATTTGGTGCCTGAAATAAAAAATATAGGCAGAGTTGACCTCCTGCACGCTTTCTCTCTCTCTCTCTCTCTCTCTCTCTTTCTCTCTCTCTCATTTTTTTCTCCTTCATTTTTTTTGTTTTGTTTGTGCAGTGAGTGATGAACCTCTCTGCATTGGGTGAGGGGGAGGGAGGAACTGAATTTGGAAAAGATGAGGTGGGCGCTCTTAACAGTCTACAGGAACCAAATATTTATATGCTGCTGTTTCTCAAGCATTCAGTTGAGTTCTCTGCTTTCCAGAAAACTCTTCTCTTGCCAAGGAGGGGTTAGGGTTGGTTGATGAGTCTGGTTGAAAAAAGCACCTGGGGACGATGAGTCTGGTTGCTTTTCTAGGGATCTTCGATGGACAGTTCCTTAAGTCTCCCAAGCAGGAAATGGGAGGCCATTGTTTACCTGCTGAAAATGAAAATGCCACATGGCTGTCTCTCCGGCAGGGCCATGTGCTCCACCCAAGGGCTGCTCATTCAGTAACGAAGGTCCCTTGATCAAAAACACACATTCTGTGAGATTAGTGTCAGCAGAAGAAAATCATGTACTTTGATCTGGTAGAACCAATCAAATAGGCTTGAGATGCCTTAAATCGGGGGTCTTCAAACTTGGCCCTTTTATGACTTGTGGACTTCAACTCCCAGAATTCCTCAGCCAGCGTGCCTGGCTGAGGAATTCCGGGAGTTGAAGTCCACAAGTCATAAAAGGGCCAAGTTTGAAGACCCCTGCCTTAAATGAAGGATATCCGTGCTCAGTACCATTAGTCATTGTTCCTTTGCAAAAGGGCAGAAAGTTTGTTTGCAAAAAGGAGGCGGGATATTAGAAAATATAGAAGTCTCTCATCATTAGTGCCATAAGGACTACCTCCTTGAAAAGCAACAAATTGAGATCCTAAGCAGCATGATAGAGGTGGATGCCGAAAGCCATCTTTGCATGCAGGACTTCAGTCTCTACTGGGGAGAAAAAGACAAATCTCATCTCCTGTTGATCTGTGTTTTTTTTTTGCATCTGGGCCTCATTCCTTGCCTGCCCTCTTTGTCACCTAACAGGCTGCTACTTGTTTTTTGGTGCGACCCTGAAGGTTTCTGTGACCTGCTCTGCTATCACCTCTGAGGGAGAACAGGTTTTTAATTGACATGTGGCAGCCAGGGGTTGGCGTTCCTGTTCCATGTTTCTGTATTGAACTGGAGCAATAGCTGATAAGTAGCAGTCAATCTCCTGTCTGCCAATACCAATCCCTTCTCACTCTGCTTGCAAACTAGCGTGTGCTGATAGATTTTAGGGTACTGCATCCGTGCAACTGCTAAGCTGTCCAGAGTTGGAGAAACCTGGTCTGGTAGTCACAATCCACTTTTTCAGAAAATGTTTAAGAGAGACACCGTGCTGACAAAATGGTAGGTTTGAAGCGACAAGCATAAAGTCCAAGCTGTGGCCAAAAGGAGGAAATGTTTGGAAGTAGCACTGGGACTACGGAAACTTAAGAATGAAAGAGCTCTGTTGGGTCAGGGCAGATGGTTCAAAATAAACCCTGTTGTTTTCCAAGGAGTCGAGCAATTTTGGTCAATGAAAGTGGTTTTGAAGTATTTTGGCTTCCAAATATAAATGCGGTTATAGTGGTGGGAGGGATGATAGAAGTTGTAGTCCAATATTTTTGAAAGATACCATATGCAGGCAGGTGGAGGGTTAACATGCTAAGGATGTATGTTGGACTGGTCCATACTTGCACAAGAAAGGAACCCAGGAATGCCAAGATGACAGAATAAAAAGCCTTTCCAACAGTGCCTTGGCTGCTGTGTTGAGGGAAATGCTTCCCGGTAAATGACTACAAGCAGAAAACAAAACATTAAGAGGAAGTGGGCAGGAATCATTTATCTGACTGCTAGTTACTTCTTACGTTATTTGCATGAAGCTTGGTAAATAGAAAAGCAATAAAAATAATACCCGGGTGATGATGCAGTTCCAGCTGCATCTTGTAGATGAGATGGCACGATTTTAGATTTAAAATACTTGATAAGTTAGTTTATCCTGTTCCCCCCGCCCCACCCACACACACGCACATCTATGCTTTGCTCTGCTTTTAAAATGCAAGGTCCCCAGGAGCTCTATATATTTCAGTAATGTAGACGTTGCTAGTACATTATCCTACCTCACTTTTCTGAGTCTGGTACTCGCTACCATGTGGGAAGAGTTTGCACTGCGACTTGGCTAGCAGAGGTCCTTTTTGAGGGGAGGGGGCAGGGGGGGAGATCCTGTAATGTATGATCTCTGACACTCATTTTGACATCTCAGGAGATATTAGGAGAAGATGCAGCTGCTTCCAACACTGGAGTAGTTCAGAAATAAGCAAAGTGGGGTGAGGATGGTAGCCACATGCTATTCATGTCTAAGGACTGAGGGTGGGGGGGAGAGGAAAGAGTCCAGTGCTTCCCAAATCTGGGTAAATCACACATAATTGAGTAAAAGTGGTTTTTCTTTGGTGACAACAAACCCGTTACAACGAGGATATTTAAACTGATTTAAAGATTGCCATGCCTACTAAAATATATTTGAAAATCTCCCAAAGTATTCCTTTTTAAGACAAAAACCAATGCATTTACCAAGGGTAATTTGTTGAAATGACATGAAGATCACTCAAAGATGTGTTTTTGTAATAAAGGTAGTCCTCAAGTTACAACCATTTATTCAACTACTGAAGTTACAATGGTGCTGAAGGGAGGGACTTGTGATTGGTCCTTAAAGACTTTCTTGATAAATGGTTTCGGGTGATGAAGGAAAAAGGTTGGGAATCTCTGTCTTAGGCAGTTCCTAGGAAGGAAATGGAAAATTATAGTGCTGCTACTAACGTGAAAGCAACACACGTCTTGTCAAATATAAATACTGGCTATGTTTGTGCAGTTAGTTCACTGAATCAGAAACCTGCCAACCACATTTTAGCATAATGTGAACCTAGTCCATGTGATTAAGGTTCAGTAGGTTGTGTGAATAACCCAAAATACATGAATGCCATTAATGGATCAAGGTGTTTTTGCAACCCCACCCCTCCCATGATAGATTATGACTGCCGATCTGAGAATACTTCCCCAACGATACCTATTCGGAGGCTGGTGAATACAGGAGCAGAATTTCCAACTATAGATTAAACTTTATTTAATTGACCTGGCATCAATATTGCTTTGATAAGAAGTTTATAACTATTGAACGTAAAAGACAGCAAAAAGATATTGGGACAATACCCTTATTAGACCAATTCTAGGTTTTAAGAAGTGAGCTTTTAAGAACCTGATCTTTCCATCGGTCCACTGTATACCCTTCATCAGTGTGGCCATTTCCCATAATTCCCAACCATCACAGTGGTGTCAAATAATCTGGAGGACACAGTTTAGAGAAAGAGGGCACAGTCCAACACTTGGGGAAAACAACATTTCTCTGCCTACAGCTGAGAAAAAGAGTAGGCAGGACTAGAACAAATAACGAGGATTTAGGTGGCCCTGAGCTAAATCTTTCCCTTTAAATGATGCTATAAATTAAATCTTAAGTGGTATTTTCCCCCTCTACATAACCTTTTCGGTAAAAATAATGACAATTTGGACACTTTTTAAGGCACTTTGTGGGCCCTACTGAGAAGCTTTGGAAGAGAGTCATCTGTGCCTTAACATTAGGGCGTTCTGTGCTACCCTCCACCCTTCTTGGCATCTCAAAGAAGGGTTTGATGCAGACATGGCAGCCTGGGTGGTAGTAAACACAGAATCCTCCCTTTATTGCATCTGAGTCTGCATGTTAAACCAAAATCAGCAAATCACAAGATCATTTAGCACCAAGTGTGACCCAGGTAGTAACCATCAATTAGTTGACTCTTAAGAGGTGCTGCTCTCCTCCTCCTCCTCCTCCTCCTCCTGTCACAGAAGGACACTGCTATTCTCCTACTGTGGATAGGCCTGGATTGAGCACAGCATGTTACCCTCACTCATGAGTAAGAGCAAAGTCGGGTCAAGGAGTAGTTGTGAATCAGTACCCAACTAGTGGAAGATGGGGGAAGGGAAAGTTGAGGCCAGAGCAGACGCAGCAGGGGTTCCACATGCGCCTCTCGGGAAGGCCTCCTGCCTCAGTCAGCAGCTAATGCTGAGCTGGGACCTTGTTCTTCAGGCTTGGCTACCCACAGGTGCAAGCCAATGACTCCAATGCAAGGAATCCTGTTGGGCTTGCTTTGCAGCAGGACCCACACAGAGAAGCAATGGGTCCTTCCCAAGCCTTTTCCTCATGCCTTCCATCCACCCCAGGAAAAAGACAGGCAGGATTGAGTAACTTGCTCTTCAGACCCACAGCTGTGGGACTTGCCCAGAAAATGTCAAGCAAGGAATTTTCAACAGGTATGAGGAATTGGTTTCCCTCCTGCTCTCGCCGCTGACGTAAAAAGAAAGAACAAGGATGCAACTCCAAGATGCCAGAGGCTGAACTCTTTTTTTTTTTTTCCCCTGGAGCTTAACACTTTTGTGACTTGAGATTTTTCTCCCCTTTCTGTCCCAGGTTTGTCTGAAGCATTAATCTATGGGGCCAGCCTGGTTTAAATTTCTTTTTAAATCACTGAAACTTACAAAGTAAGCTTTTGTTCCTCAACCTTAACAGCGTTTGAAAGATGCTGATGGTGGTGGTGATAGAAATAGGATCAAAGTTGTGATGTTGTTTGCATGAACAAAAGTTAAGGTTTGTCTAAAGCTGTCACAGTGACGAGATGCTGCTGGGGAATTCTGGAAGTTGAAGTCCACACGTCTTACAGTTGCTAAGGTTGAGGAACACCAGACTGGAGATGTTTGGCAAATGGTGCTTGAGGGCACAGGTAAAGAATTTTGGCATACAACTCAAAACACCACTTCAAAATACAAGACCTTGGCATCAAATTAATTCCAATTTAGAATTTAAAAAAACCCTGAAGTTTGTATCTGCATGAGTTACAGAGATTAGCTGTGGCAGATAAAGAGTGAAGAACAAGAGGATATAAATCACCCAGAATTTCTGGTAGTTGGGTAGCATATAAATTTAAGTAGTTGTGTTATATCAGGTAATATGGCTAGATTCACAAACCATGTGATGTAGTTAAGATTGAACATGTGTGAATCCAGCCAAATTGTGACTTCTTAAGTATGGTCATATTGGTAAGTATAAGTCGTCCTCAACTTGCAATAGTTCATTTAGTGACAGTTCAAAGTGACAACAGCACTGAAAAAAAGTGACTTAAGACCGTTTTTTACACGGCTGTTGCAGCATCCCTATGGTCATGTGATCAAAATTTGGATGCTTGGCAACTGGTTCATACCGTATTTATGAAGGTTGCAGTGTCCTGGGATCATGTGATTGCCTTTTGTGACCTGACATGCAAAGTCAATGGGGAACCCAAATTCACTTAACAAACATGCTACTAACTTAAAAACTGCAGTGATTCACGTCATAGGAAGAAAGCTCGTAAAGTGGGGCAAAATTCACTTAACTGTTTTGCTTAGCAACAAAAATTTTGGTCTCAATTATGGTTGTAAGTCGAGGACTACCTGTACTGAGCAATATATCTTTTAACTGAGAAAGTTGCTTCGAACGAAAAATCTTGCTAGGAGATTAGAAGTATTGACAAAACACAAATACATCCTTTTTGGTATAGAACAGGGGTGTCAAACTTGCAACGTCACGTGACGTGTTGCAACTTTTTTTCCATTGCCGGCAATGGGGCCAGCGCAGTTTTGCCATGACGCATCCGATCTGCGGGCCGGCAGTTTAACACCTCTGATCTAGAAGCACCAGGTCTTCTCCCAAGCTGGTCTCCATCTTATATGCTGGCTTCTCATTTCTGTTAATGATCTGGCTAGATCATTTTCACCCTAGCACAGCAGTCCCCAACCTTTCCAGCTTGGTGGTCCGGCCCAGCGGGGGGGGGGGACATTTGGGGGGGGGCAGGTTCACACATGCATGCACAGCTCCATTTGTACAAGCGGCACATGTACGCACCCTCCACTAGCGCGAATGGAGTTCGCGCGCAAACAGAGGGTGCTTGCGCTTGCATGCGAAACTCCATTGGGCTGCAGCCCGGGGGTTGGGGACCCCTGCCCTAGCAGGTTAAAATACCTGTAGTGTATGTATTACAGTACAGTGTACAGTATTACAAACTCTCTTCTCTCTTCCACTCTCTCCCTCTTTAGAGAATATCCTTCTCCCTTATAGACTGACAGTGTATCATATTATTTCACTTAGGAAGCAGCCATTTTGTATGCTCTGGTCAGGTCAAGTTTTTAGAACCTCGACAGGATCCCAGCGGACTGTACCTGCTGACCCAGCACCCACCAATCCCAGCCTATCAACCTTAGTTATTATTCTTTGGTGACTGGATTAGCAAATAGGGTGAGGCTGGATTTTTAATACTGGGATTCTTTGCTTCCTAAATTACTGTACATAAATCTCATGTCAATCCTTACACACCTTTCAAAAGTTTCCCACTTGAAATTGGCTGAAAATAAGTTCCACATTTTTTTTACCATTGTGCCCAGAGGAAGTTACAGGACCAGAAAGGGAAACAGAGTTTAATGGTCATCATCATCATCATTCTAGCCATTGTCTACCCACTGCAGGATGAAGGCCTCTTCCACATGTTTCCAACCCCGGTGTGGTCCTGAACTTTTAAGCCTGCAATACTTGGTGATGTCATCACGCCATCTTGGTTTAGGTCTCTTTCGTGGCCGCTTTTTATCAAGTGGAATCCATTCTATGACTTCCTTGGTCCACCTGCCATCAGTTCTTCTTGCTGTGTGACCAGCCCAATTCCATTTCAATTCTTTTACTCTTTGGATGTTACTGAGAGTAATAACAGACCTACTGATTCTGGATTCAGAATTATAATCAGCGACGCTTTTCATTGACTCTACACAGTACCATGGAAAAGGGAAGTCTTTCACCGGATAACTGAAATTCCGAGGAACCCGCTGACTTTGGAGTAAGGGTGCGGACTGTTCCCTAGAAACAGCCAGGAAGACAGGCGCAGCTCGGTTTCCACAACGTAACCGGTTTACGTTTATTTTTATTTTTTTTCGAGCCATTGCGCAAGATCTTTCCAGGACACGGGCGGGGACTTCCCCGCGCTCCACTTCCTCCTCCCTCCTCGTTTGCATAGAACTCAGAACCTTCGGAGGTTGGTGGGCGGAGCGATGCAAATACGCTCGATTCCCTGATAGGCCAGAGCGCGGTAGGGAAAGGAGCGGTTCGTGAGTTTGCCCGGGGAAACGAGACTCCGAGACGCTGAGCGAGAGCCGCGTTTTGGCAGACACCAAACGCCGGACTTGCTGGGCAGAGGATTTTTCATTTTTGTTTTATTAACGTAACTATGCCGGGAAAGGGAGCTCGGTAAGCTGGGCTTAGACAGCCTAGCCTCGCTCTCTCCTTGCTCCTCTCTCTCCTTGCTCCTGATCGGAATAGGGGACTTACCTGGCCGCGTCGGTGACGATGATCCCACAACGCAGTGAAGTCGCCTGGAGTCCGGCAGGTGAGCTGGAAATCTCCCGACCCCTTGCTTTTTGCTTTCTATGCGTTCTCACCACCCTTTCAACCCGACAACGGAATTGATCCGTTTTCTGGGCTCTCTAGCAAGACGCTGAACCCTAAACTTGACCAAACTGGCCGGATTTGCACGATGCACCAAAGCAATGCAATGCAAAGGCACCCCCAGGCCTAGAATGTTTTCTAACTTAGGTCCGCATGTTGTGTGAACCCAGATGATGCCGTTAATCCGAAGGCATCACAGCTTTTTTTTCCCTCCTTAGCGGATTCCTTTCCACGATTAAATAAAAGAACCTCAGAAGCAGTGGGAAAAAAGCGGGACGGTTTTCAAATTAATTGCTACCTCGGGGCACCCTTGACAGACTGCAGCTGGGAGGGTTGCCCAATAAAACCCAGGCTCACAGACTATCCTGCTGAAGTATTTCCGAGGTTACTCTAAACGTGCAAGAGAACTATCTTGGCTTCTGAATCACAAAAGCAAGCACATTCGGCTCGCTTTTAAATGAGCCCGCCCCAGGAAGATCGCTCTCGACATACGTAGCACCTGTATGCCGTACTGCTGTATTCTTGTATAAGTATTCTTGTAACGGACCTGTGCAAAGCTCTTGGGTTTTGGTTTTTGTTTTTTAAAAAAAATCACGGTTGTCTAATAAAAGGCTCCTCGCTTTTCTTTCTTTGCTGGGACAACACCTGATCGTGCTTTTAAAAAAGGAAATGTTTGGAGGCTAGGATTGACAGAGAAATAGTCACAAGCAAGTCACAAAACCCTCTTAAGGTGCCCAAACCTCAGCAGCACAGTGGGACAGGCTGCAAAACCAACCAGCACTTACTTAACTTGCGCGTTATCGTCTAGCCAAGATTAAAGGCAGAGGCAACAGGGCTCCGTGAACAGTAAAGGGTTGGTTTTCCCTTCCTAGGACAGGTTATACTGGGACTCGAGGAGCTGCACCTGTTGCAACTCTTCGCACAATCTTCACTAACTCACACGCACACGGGTGCACTCTCTGTTTCTCTATCGCCGCTAGTACGGCGGGTGTAATGATCTAATATTAAGGGATCCGTGGTTGGACACCCAGAGAAAACGGCCGGGAGGGCGAAAGGACGCAGAAAGGCGAGCAAAACCTTCGCTCTGCCCAACCGCTCGGGATTGGTCGCGCGAAGCGGGCTGCCGCGGCTCAGGGCTGCCCTCTGCTGTCGAAAGGGCGCGCGTGCAGGTCCGTCCCCATTCCCTCCGAGAGCGAGACGTTCCGTCCTAAGATGCTGAGTTTAGTTTCCTTTTCCAAATAGAAAACCAAGACTTGGCAGATGGATCTTTTGCGAATCCCTGCTTTGCTTCTCAAGATTGGCTAGAGAAGGGGGCAAGACCCTCAAGCTCCCTCAAGGCAGATTTTCAGATTCCCACCACAGGCCTACTTAATTCCAGTTAGTAATTTGTTTCTCTATTTCTTCCAAACTAACTGCTATTTCCCTTGCACTGTTCTCTCACAGTGTTCTCTCCTTCCCTCCGTCCAGGAATCTTGCCTCCTCCCGAGGCTCTCATTCAAATCCAAGAGAACTTCCCAGCCCCTTGCTAGTAATCCGATTAAGTGAACCATCAACTAAATGTTGTGGGCTATTAACTGTCAAGCTGCCTCACAAAGGACTGGTAGTTAAACAGAAGTAACTCATTTACAAGAAGATCTGTGGTTTAGGATATAGAGTAAATAGCAGAAGTGTTGTTGTTAGTGAAGGTTGCCAATTCACCCTTGTGTCTTTTGTACAACACCAGGAAGAATAGAGGTCTACTGATAAGAGAAAATGGCAGCCTGGATTGTATATGTGGATTTAAATGTGTGTGTGTGTGTGTGTGTGTGTGTGTATGTATATATATATATATCAGCCCACAGTAAGGGCTATTTGATCAAAAAGTCTACCTTGTGGGATTTGGATCATAAACATATGCATCTCTCTCTCTGTGCCTTTGAGTCATCGCTGACTTCTGGCGACTGTCTGGAATAGTCCCTGAGGTTTTCTTGGCAAGGTTTTTTATAAGTGGCTCACCCTTGCCTTCTTCCCAGGGCTGAGAGAGAGAGAGAGAGAGAGAGAGAGTGACTGGCCTAATATCACCCAGCTGGCTTTGTGCCCAAGGCAGGATATAAGCAAAGTACCTACAACAGGTGCAATCTTCCTCCTTCTCTGTATTGCCTTATTAGAGAAAGCGTCATTCGCAGACTTGTTCCTGTTACACAGCTGTTACAGACAGAGGATTACCACTGACATAAAAGAGGGAACTTCCATTCATTGCAAGAGATATATAAATAGTAATAATCGGACCCATGATATCCTGACCTGGGAGTTCCTCTCTCCACCCATATTGTTTGTACTAAAGTTGAGCTCAGAGAGGTGTTTCACCAGACTGCCCTGCTCTGTGCCAACTGTGCAGAGTTGTTTCCCAGAAGGAAGGAATGAGATCAGATGCCACTTCTGTGAGTCACCTGAAACTTTGCCACCACCTCACTTCCCCACATTGAAGAGATCCAAGAGTAACAATAAAAATAACCTGAGAAAACAGATTTGAAAGCCCATTTCAACACCCCAGAAATGAACAGAATGTCTTAAGAGCTCAGCTGCTGCAGTTTCCCCCATCAACAAGGTGGATGAGATTGGTGTAGTTCCAGTGCTTCTGGGTGCTGGGAGCTGCTGTTGGAATGCTGCCCTAAGTGGGGTGAATACTAAATTGCCGCTGTCTCGAAAGATTGAGTGGCAGCCCTGCCTTGTGAAGAAGATCCCTGCCCCTTCCCCCATGGAAATAGCGTAAAGAGTTTCCTTTATTTTTATTTATTTAAGACAAACGTATAATTTCTCTCTTGCATTTTTCTAGGCAAGGACAAGGAATCCTTTGAAGCACTGTACAAACGAGGCAATTTGCTTGGCAAAGGTGGCTTTGGAACAGTGTATGCTGGGTACCGAGTTACTGATGGACTGCAGGTGAGATGGCTGTCCATGCTATATAGAAGCAAGTGTGCCTCTGCTTTGTATACATTGCAGTGAACTTGGGAATTTGTTTAGGGATGTTATGATGGCTTATAGCAGGGGTGTCAAACTGCCGGCCCATGGGCCGGATGCATCATGGCGAAACTGCGCCCACCCCATTGCCGGCAATGGAAAAAAAGTCACGATGCGTTGCAACACGTCATGTGACGTTGCGAGTTTGGCACCCCTGGCTTATAGTGATTGGGCTTTGAGAGAGCTTTGGATTGACTTTGGCAATAATCGCCATTATTTCCATGAGCACCTTCTGTACCTGGGAATCAGGTAGTCCATCAGAATAGAAAGCACTAGCTTGGGGAGGATTCAAGGAAATCTAATTCTGCTTCACCTCTACAGGTGAGAAGGAAGGAGACCGATGGAGCTCACATCTCTGTGTTTTTTTCAACAGGTTGCAATCAAACACATTGCCAAGAGCAAGATTACAGAGCGGGCTGAGTTGGTGAGTGTGCAGAATATCAAGGAATACACCAGTTCTAATCCTAGTGGAATTTGAAGTAGGAAAACCTTATAGCTAACCAGAGGCTAGAAAAGAAGAACAAGTGACAGAATGGAGGCTGCAAGTTGGGGCCAAGCTAAAAATGTCCTCCTATCTGCCTGTGCTGCTTTGTGTGTAGCTCCAGGATAAGTAGACTGCATCCTCTCTTTTATCTTGTCACGCACTTCATAATTATTATAACACACGATGAGTGGAAGACTTAGAAAAGCAAGCAAATTTTACTGGGTGTATACAAAAGTGTAAAACTAGCACTTCATTGGGTAGAACTTTTCTGAAGTGACCTTGAGCATAAACAGGGAGAAGGAGGATGCACTACATATCCCTAAGCAGCATCATTGAGTTGACTTTCTCACTGTGAGAATTTGGGGATGTTGGAAGCCTTTTACAATTCTGGATCCTGTTCTGCCTTTTCCTTTGGAAAGGCTGGAAATTATAGTTCTGTGAGAAGTGAGCCAGAGATCTGCAACATAGATTTTGGGCACTTGGATAATTTGCAGCAGATTTGAACAAATGGTCATCCTCAAGATGATATTGGTTTATAAAACCCACCATTCCTGCTTTGTGGTCCAGTCATGTCCCATGTTTGTTTCATAAGACACTTTGACTTTAGCAGTTTAAGACTATTACCTAGAAATAAAAAACTGGTTCTAGACAAGGATCATGGAATAGAATAAGCTCTGAGCAATTTTCTTTTAAACATTTTATTTCAACTTACACCAATAGGGTCCCTTCAAGAGTCTTGCATTAGAAATTCCTAGAATTCTGACTAACCAAAAAAAAAGAGCTAGGAATTCTGTGAATTGCAGCTCCAATACTTTTAGTGGATATTAACTTAGGAGGGCTGCTGCCTTTAGTATTTCTGTTCCTCGCCCCTTGATTTAAATCCTTCTCTCTTTCCCATTTCAGCCCAATGGGTCTCTGGCTCCTCTGGAGGTAACGCTGATGAAACTGGTTGGGTCGGGATCTGGGCACCGTGGTGTGATTCGCCTCTTGGACTGGTACGAAACTCCCGAAGGCTGCTTCCTGGTCCTGGAACGACCTGAGCATTGCCAAGATCTCTTTGATTATGTCACAGAGCAGGGACCGCTCTCAGAGAAGCTTTGCCGACACTTTTTCCAGCAAGTAGTGGAAGCAGTATGCCACTGCCATGCCGAAGGGGTGGTCCATCGGGACATCAAAGATGAGAACATCCTGGTGGATGTGCGCTCTGGCAACCTCAAGCTCATTGACTTTGGGTCTGGAGCCTTGCTGAGGGATTCAGTCTACACAGATTTTGATGGTGAGTCTCCAGCCGGCATTTCTCCACTCTGCTAGTCCTCAATTGAACAGGATCATAACCTTATTTAACCTGCAAGCCCAATGGCTGCCCTACATGATTTCATACAAGGATAATCTTAGTGTATGACTTTAGGGCAGAGGTCCAGGATACCCTCACAGTGACTGGCTAGCCTGGACTGCCTGATCCAATTTGTAGGAGAGGAAGTATTCCAGGTTACTATCTAAAGCGGGAAAACCCATAAGAACATTAAATCCATGCCTAAATTAAATTCACTGCACATTACTCAGTGATGGTAACAAGCTGTGATGGAATGTTGTCCGGATTCACAGGAGGGAGGGAGGGAATGCATTCCAGAGGAGCAAGAAACATCACAGGCTAGTTAGTTTGTGTGGGAGAAAGCAGGTAAAGATGGCTGCTCCCTAATAGTTCCCAAAATGTATGTTTTATGGTGCAAGTAGTCTGCTTTAATTTGGTAGGATTTCTATCTATAGTGAGGAACAATAAAGGAAACTGCTTAGAGAATCTCAGTATGTCGTTCTTGGTTTTTGGAGCCTGACACAAGCGGTTTCCTTCCCTCATCTTCTTTCAGGTACCCGTGTGTACAGTCCACCAGAGTGGGTAGAATTCCAGCAGTACCATGCTCTCCCAGCAACCATCTGGTCCTTGGGAATACTGCTGTATGACATGGCATGTGGGGATATCCCATTTGAACGAGATGAAGAAATCATGGCTGCCAAAGTGCAGTTCCGCACTGCTGTCTCTCCTGGTGAGTCCTCTCTAGTGCTTCTTGGATGTGTGTGTGCGTGTGTGTGTGTTGGTGTGTTTATTAAATATCTGCACTGCCCATCTCGTCTTTCTAGGTAGCCAGGATGGATCAGTCCTCCATTCTCAGCTTGGGCAGTGGGAGACATCTACTTTCAAATTCAGATGTGATTTTACTCAATCTGATCAGAGCTTACTAAGAATTAATAAGGCATTCCCAGACTTCCCCATATTTTCTATGCAAAGCTACCTCGCTAATATCACTGCCCTACCTTTTGGGCTCCCCAATTCGTCACCAGTCTGAGTCTGGACTTAGAAGAGGTAGTCTGGTACACTGCAGAATACCATTGCATTAGCAGAGGGCCTAATGAGGGCACCACCAGTTGCCTATCCATTTTCTATCTCTTACCAGAGCCTTAGGAACTAGTTACTGTACTCTCTTAGGACTTTCTAATAAGAGAAAGTAATCAAAGTTTCTCAAGAAGTAATTCACGAGGCCAGAGCACTGAATAGCTTCCAAACGGAGGGCTCTTTCTAAATGCGATTCTTCTTTTCCAGGCCTCAAAGACCTTGTCCAGTGGTGTTTGTCTCCACAACCTTCCGAACGACCCACATTGGAGCAAGTGCTTTTGCACCCGTGGCTAAAACGTGATCCCCATCTTCATCTTGAAGAAACGCAGGGCTCACCATCGCCCAGGGCTACGGTCTGCAACAGCAGTGGTTGAAGGACTAACTAAGCCTGTTTCCTGGCTGTGCCTTTCCCCTCTAAGATGGGGTAGTGGTCCAAGTGGTAGCCACTGGACCTCAAGCAACCGGATTCAGTTACTGGTTGAGCAAGTGTAACCTGGTTCTACAGGCTTGTTTTTGTTTTTAAGAAGCTGAATCATGAGAGGGAACTTGAGCTGGTAGAAGCAAATTCATCGACCCAAGCTTAATCTCCTCTCAGCTATCCAGAGAAGATGTTTCAGTTCTGGCTTTGACCAGGAGAGGACATCTCAATATGTGTAAATACTTGGGTATTATTATTTACAAGGACTCCTGCACATTTTGGGGGAAGAGAATTCTTGGGTGGATTTCTGCTACCCCATTCTTTCCAAACTCTTTTCAAGGCTTCCGGCCAAAGGAGAGGCTGAAAGGGATGGAGGTGGTATCTGGTTTACATGTACGGGTGCGTAACTTTGGCTTATGGATATGTGTGTTCTTTTTTTTAAAAAAAATGTATTTAAAGAAGCTGTCATGCAAAGACCTGACCCTTAATGTCAAAATCTGAGTGGAATTCTATTTAATAAAATATAATTGAATCCTTGTTGCTGTCACTAAGAAGCTCATCAATCTCATTTTCTCATTAAATGTGAAGAGCTGTTCCGTCTTAATGGGTTGGAAGCTAACTCTCTTGCCTGGGCCTGGGTGTGGGGGGGGGGAATGATGGAATCATATATCAGTGAAGGGAGGGCTCTTTTTTTTAAAAAAAATGCCCTTTTGGGCTAAAGCTGGGAAATTCTGGGAATTGAAGACCACACATATTAAAGTCACAGTGTCCCCAAACATTGGTTTTATATCAGGGGTAGGCAACCTTGGCTCTTTTATGACTCGTGGACTTCAACTTCCAGAATTCCTGAGCCAGCTTGGCTGGCTCAGGAATTCTGGGAGATGAAGTCCACGAGTCATAAAAGAGCCAAGGTTGCCTACCCCGTCTTAGGTAATCTCCACTGGGGCAAATTTGTACTCTGGTGACTATTTGGACACATATAGTTAGAATGTTTTCCCAGAATTCCTTGGGTAAATAGGTGACTATATACATTTGATAACTAAATAACCAACCAACTAACCATGCAGACTTCTTACTATGTAAATGCATTGTCTTTTCCAAGATGTTTTTCAGCTTCCCAGGCTAGCTAAAAAGCAGTGGAAGTATCTGATAGCCTCCCATATATCACCTTACCAAGATCTGATCCAAACTTTTTTAAGATGAGCAAAAGTCATTTTTTTTTGTGATTTTTGTACCCTTAGCCCTCCAAAGAAGTGAATAAAGAGACCAACATGAAAAAAGGTGAAAAGGATGCTTGCTGTTCCTGTTTTAGGGGAACATCTATTGTATTTACATAATATTCATTTTTGGATTCCCCATCATAAAATAAGGGCAACTCTTTAACAGTTGTCATGGAAGTTGCTAAGTCACCAATTAACTATAGTTTACTGTACTAAAACCTAATTAGCTGAGTTCACACGGAGTACTAAACCACCAGCATCCGATGAGTTTGCACAACACATTATGTCACAAACGACCCATTTATGTTTTAATACAGCGTGCTGCATGAAACTAACTACAACTTGATTCCTCTTTTCAATAACAATACCAGGTCAGGTAGGTGAAAACATTAAAACATGGAACATTAAAACATGTTAAACATTAACAAAAAAAATATTAGGTAAGAAGGATTCAATCAGAGGAGGTGGAGATGGGATCTTAGTTTACTAACCATCTCCAAAGTGGGATGTACCATCGGGGCCCCAAGCCAATCAGCCGAGATAGATTTTCAGGCCCTTTTGCAAGGCCAGGAGGATGGGAGTGGATCTCCTCTTGAGTGGCATGATATTCCAGAGGGTGGGAGCCATGGCAGAAAAGGCTCCTCTTCTTGGACCACACCAGGCAAAACTCCTTGGCTGGCAGGGTTGGCAACATGCCCTTTCTGCCAGACTGAGTGGGATGGGCCAATCCCATTGGGGTGAGACAGTCCCTCATATGCTGTAGCCTGGTTCCATGGCGTAAAGAACTTTTAAAGATAATAACCAATACCTTGAATTGGACCTGGAAACAAACTGACAACCAGTGCAGCTCACTCAACAATGGTGTTGCGTGCCTACCCTGCAGGCCCCTAGAACTGTCCACGTGGCTGCATGCTGTGCCAGTCGTAGCTTCCAAAGTATTTAATTTGACAGAAACAAATAAGACTGCACTTGAAAAGCCTCTTCCCAAGTTTCATAGGAACTCAGTGTCCCCTGCGGTTCACATGTTATGACACTTGCAATGATTCGCATTTGTCTATTAAATGCCTCTTGGTGATGACAAAGTCTATAGTTGCCACATCAGGGTCAAGTAAAAATCGTCATGGAGGGAGGGAGGGAGGGAGGGAGAGAGAGAGAGAGAGAGAGAGAGAGAGAGAGATTCAGACAATGTTTTCAGTCCATTGTTTTCAGAAGCAACTTGCACTAATAATTTGCCATCATAATTTGGTGATATATCTTAGAAGGTTCTAGGGACTGAAAATAAAAGAAGGAGAGGGGCTGTCTAGCAAGCTGCATGCCTGGATTGCCCTTGCTGCAGGATCCCAATTAGGCGAAAGTTATCCGTGCTAATATCTCCTCTGACGTTACAATGGATCTAATGTGTACACAAACGCACCACACACATATTCCATGTACCTGTCTTTATTCACCAGCCTTATATATAGATAGCATTATTTAGTTTAGACCCTCCTAGAAGAGAGAACTGAATGTAACATTATGCCTTCCTCTCACCCGGATTTGACCTGAGGTTCACACCCATCATTAAAAGCAGAACATTCCATTACTGGGAAGAATGCCAGTCTAATGAAACCAACAAGACAAGTTCCTGTAAATTCCACCCTCTGGGGTGCCAGTCTGGGAATGCCAAGCAAGATCGAGAAGTGACGCACCCCAGCGTCACACTAGAATTTACTTAGCTCCCGAGTACACAGGAAGTCACCACACCCTGACAAAAGCTGGTCTGTCCACCTGTATGCCTTCTGCCTGCATCCGTGATGTGCTTTGCTCTTGCCCTTCCCAGTTGCAACATCTGATAAGAAGAGTAAATCCGAGACATTATATAGAATAATTTCTACTATTGAAGCTGGATGCTGCTTTCTAGGTGATTTAAGATGGCAATGAGCTGAAATGCTAGCTTCTCTTTAGAGGTGCCACCAGGCCTCATGCCTGTTAACATGTTTTACTGGCAAACTACTACTCTTCTAAATGAGAGGCAAATCAGCACTCCATCATTATGGGTAGTCCTTGACTTACAAGTATTCATTTAGCGACTGTTTGAAGTTACAATGGCACTGACAAAGTGACTTATGACTGGTCCTCACTCTTACAATCATCCCACCATCCCTATGGTCATGTGATCAGAATTTGGGTGCTCAGCAAGTGGCATATATTTCTAATACTTGCAGCGTCCCAGGGTCATGTGATTGTCATTTGTGACCTTCTCAGCACAACTCCCAACAAGCAAAGTCAATGGGGGAAGCCAGATCCACTTAACAACCGTATGATTCATTTAACTGCAGTGACTTGCTTAACAACCATTGCAAAAAAGGTCATAGAATTAGGTGCGACTCACTTAACAATTGCCTTGCTTAGCAATGGTCCCAATTGTAGTTGTGGATTGTGGACTGCCTGTACTCCAAATGCATGTTTGACCTGATGTAAGTATCAGATGTTGCATTTAAGGTAATCTAAGGCAATGACCAGATGAATTTCATTCAGAAGTACCACACCTATCCTTATATCAGCTGACCTGTTTTTTTAACATCCTAAGAATCCAATTGGCCCTTTGCTTGCTCTGAATCTTGTCAGAACATCCTTTATAATAGTGGACATTTTGGACACAATATGCTCTCTGGAAAAGGCTCTAACCTGTGATGATGACCAGTAGCAAAATGGATGGACTCAGTTACAGTGATAACAAGTACACCATTGGAAGACCTGAAACACCAGGTTAGAGCAAATTATCATAAATAAAATTATGCGGTCACTAAAAATTGATACCACTGTGATGCTACATAATCAATAGTGGAAACTGGACTCACAAGAATGTGGTACTCTTGGGGCTTTTTTTATTAACAAGAACTATAACATTGCCTGACACCAGTGGCATCCATTGAATTGTTTCACGTGAGTTTTTTTGCATGTGTAACACCAAAGGGGCAGAGTTTTGATTGTGTGTTTGCTCTGTCTTGCCCCACCGTGTCTAAAGGTGTCCTGGAAGTATCATATGCAGTAATACTCCCCGGACCCACATTGGAGTGTCATGCCTTTATGTTCTACTCTTTATGTATGTGTATCATGGTGTTGCACACATACATTAAATAGGCAATATTGTTTCTTTCTCACAAAGATAAAAGCCTCCAATCTTGCAGATGTCTCTGTTGTCTTCTTAACCAGGGCTTTTCAACCTGTGGTACACGTACCACTTGTGGTACATTAACAAGTGGCAGGTGGTACGCAGCCCTGCCTAGCCAAGTGTAGTGGGGGAGGGAAAGAGCCAGCACAGGCAAGGACTTACTGTGAGAGAGTCCTCTGGAGCTGCAGTGGCTGGGGAGAGACAAAGGGCCCAGACTCAGTTCTGGCTCACCCTCCCCCATGAGAAAGAGGGAGGAGATGGAAAGTGGAAGGATTCTTATGTGCTTTTGTGACTTTGAAGTTCTGGGATTTGTGCAATGTGGGCTTTGTGTTCTTAAGGAGTGTTTGGCAATTTCTATTTGGCTGATGGTTGATGTCTTGTGTTAGCTTCTATTGCTCTGCTATTGTTAGCTGTCAGTTTTGCTGCAAGGGTTTTTGAAGTATTTTTCTCCTGAATGGATTTTGCCTGTAGATTCTTTTACTTATGAATGGAGCCATTTGGGGAGGCTGCCTTAGCCGGCAGCCAATACTTACTACATTTTTTTTTCTTCCTTACTTTCCTTTCTAGCCAGTAGCTAATTCTTAAAGGGGAATGTACCTTTTTCAGCTAGTTCACTCAGCAGTTTGTCTTTTCTGTTTCTGGAGGCTTTTCCTTGTTTGATGAGTATATGGAAGAGAAAAAATATGGGGGGGGTCAAATTCTTCCTTCAGAAGGAGGTGGGCATGAGAAAGATGGAGGCAAGGAGGGAGGGAGGGAAGTCCTGCCTTAACACTTGGCCACCAGCAGCCCTGCCATTGACTTTACTTGTCAAAAGGTTGCAAAAGGGGATCACATGACCCTGGGACACTGTGACCATCATAAATATGAATCCGTTGCCCAAGCATCCAAATTAAATCCACATGACCCTGGGCATGCTGCAATGGTCATAAGTGTGAAAAATGGTCATAAGTCATTTCAGTGCAATTGCAATTTTGAACAGGGTTTTTTTTTGGTCATCAAGTTTTTGACACCTTGCTAGGTGGTACTCGAATATTGCCATATCCTAAAAGTGGT
This sequence comes from Azemiops feae, assembly GCA_023970755.1. Lineage (NCBI taxonomy): Eukaryota > Metazoa > Chordata > Lepidosauria > Squamata > Viperidae > Azemiops > Azemiops feae. Next base: position 918,971 of record JALGBA010000474.1, on the reverse strand, counting down.
ACAATCGGTGAAAAGGTTGAAAAGCCCTGTTCTTAGCTACTTGGGAGACAACTTGTATTCTCAAATGATAGCAGTCCAGTTGCGGAGATTTCTGTGACTCAGACTGAAAGACTATTTTCTTTTGAAGTGGGTCACTAGGAGTTTGAGTTGGTGGCCCAAGGACCCCACAATCCATTTCTGAAGGACACGTCCTACCGACGTTCCCTTATCCTTTGCCTTGTCCTAAGCCCACCATAAACACATCTTAAGGTTACATTTAGTTCTCCAATGTTTTTCACTTCTCATACAATTCTTCTAGGGTATTTTGTTGAATACTTTGGTTGAGGATACACTGAGTGCCTGGTATTGGGCCATCTCATTGAATCAGTCTTGTGTAGTGGTGGAAGTGCTGGTCTAGAAACCAAGGAGATAGTGAGTTCGAGTCCTGTTTCACACATGAAAGCCGGCTGGGTAACTTTGGGCCAGTCTTTCTCTCTCAGCCATACCCACCTGACAGGGTTGTTGTGGGGAAAATAAAAGGCAAGAGTATCAGGGTGACCTGGTTGCAACAATAATTGACTGACCCTGATATCAAGGGCTGAGAGTGACTGGCCCAAAGTCAAGTATCCGGATTTCATGCCTAAGGCGAGACTGGCACTATAGTCTCCTGTTTCTAGCCTTGATCCTTAACCATTATACTAAACCTTCTTCTTCATCTCCTTGCCCTTTCCACACCTCTCCCGTTTGATCAATGCCCTCTGCAACCTGTTTTCCTTGGGCTAAAAGATTTTTGGCTTCTGCAGTGGGATCCTAACACTTGACCAGCCTTTGTGTTTTCGCGAGTCGAAAAGTGCGGAATTAATCGGTCTGTCTTTGCAAAACTGTATGACACTTTCACCAACGCCGTGACGCTCTAGGAACAATATTATCAATCAGGGATTTGACCCTGCCTACCCTCTCGCTTTCTGTGCCATCTCTATGGCCAGCTGAGGTTCTACCGGAAGCGGAATTAGGCCGGCAAGTAGGATGCGGAAGTGTCCGTTACAGTGGGAGAGCTCGGCTGCCCCGCGGTTGCCACCATGGCAGCGGCTGGGGCCCCCGGAGGCGGCGTTGACAGTCCGGTGGCGACGGCAGGTGAGAGAGGAGGAGGAGAAGGGAGGAGTGGGAACGTTTTCGAGGTTTCTCCTTGCGCAGCAACCAATTTTCAAATATTTTCAAATCACTGATTTCCCATCTCCCTGCTCCCTATAGAGAGGCTGTGTTGCCTCCTTCTCCGGGAAGGTTTTTCCTTTCCTTCGAGCTAGCCTTCTGGATATGAATTCCTGAAGAAATAAAATAGTCCCCAACATCAGATACTTCCTTCTTCCCACATCTCTCTCTCTCTGTATGTGTGTGTGTGTATGTGAATGTACATATGTGTATGTATGTATATGTGTATATACATACATATATAGAGAGAGGGGTGGACGACACGACAGCCCTATTTACTGGTGGGAGTGGGGAATGTTAGCCAATTAGTTAATTTAAAAAGCAAATTGGAAGGGCTGGTAGTTATCATAGAGGCTGCAAGGAGAGTCCCCTTGAGGTTTTGAATAATAGGTATTGGGGATAATCCTGAAGAAATTAAATCAGACACTGTTAATTTCCTAATGTGAGTTTCCCCATGTGCTGGGGGGTAATTGGTGTTATGGACAAATGGACTATTTAAAATGCAGTAATAATTTTTGAAACTTACTGCAAACTAAGGTAGGTACATTTCAAAGCTAGTGTGGTATATCAAGGATAAAAGTGAATCCTGTCTTTAAGATGGCAAGTGTACTTAGGCAGCAATTTATTCTAAGGTAAGCTTCCTTGAAGCATTTCATATACACAAGTAGTATATATTACACAACTGAGCTCAAAATTTCCTTTGCTAAAAAAAGGCAGTTGTTAAGTGAGTTTTGCCCCATTTTATGACCTTTTTTGCCACAGTTGTTCAGTGAATCACTGCAGTTGTTAAGTGAATCATGAAGTTGTTAAGCAAATTTGGCTTCCCCCATTGACTTTGCTTGTCGGAAGCTATCTTAAGAGGTTACGAATGGCAATCACATGACCCCAGGATGCTTGTTGTTGTTGTTAGTTGCGAAGTCGTGTCCGACCCATCGCGACCCCATGGACAACGTTCCTCCAGGCCTTCCTGTCCTCTACCATCTTCTGGAGTCCATTTAAGCTCATGCCTACTGCTTCAGTGACTCCATCCAGCCACCTCATTCTCTGTCGTCCCCTTCTTCTACTGCCCTCAATCTTGCCCAGCATTAGGCTCTTCTCCAGTGAGTCCTTCCTTCTCATTAGGTGGGCCAAAAGTACGTGAGTTTCAACCTTCCGTATCTGGCCTTCTAAGGAGCAGTCAGGGTTTGATCTCCTCTGAGGTCTGACCGGTTTGATCGCCTTGCAGTCCAAGGGACTCGCAGGAGTCTTCCTTCCGCACCAGTTGCAAAGGCCTCAATCTTTTGCGTTCCCTTCTTATGGTCCACTTTCACAGCCATACATTGCAACTGGGGAAAACAATGCCTTTACTAGACGTCTTTTGTTACAGGGTGATGTCTCTGCTTTTTAGTATCGTCTAAATTTGCCATAGCTTTCCTCCCCAGAGCAAGCGTCTTTATTTCTTGGCTGCAGTCCCCACCTGTGGATCTTAGAGCCCATGAAGATAAATCTGTCTTCTACCTGCCATTTCTTCCCCATCGATTTACCAGGAATTGAGAGGGCCAGATGCCATGATTTTGGTTTTCTTAATGTTGAGTTTCAAGCCAACTTTTGCACTCTCCTTCTTCACCCGCATCAAGAGGCTCTTTAGTTCCTCTTCACTTTCTGCCATTAGAGTGGTATCATCTGCATATCTTAGGTTGTTGATATTTCTCCCGGCAATCTTAATTCCAACTTTTGATTCATCTAGCCCTGCCTTTCTCATGATGTGCTCTGCATATAAGTTAAATAGGCAGGGCGACAGAATACAGCCTTGCCGGACTCCTTTCCCAATTTTGAACCAATCAGTGGTTCCGTGTCCAGTTCTCACTGTTGCTTCTTGACCCGCATATAGGTTTCTCAAGAGACAAATAAGATGGTCTGGTACTCCCATCTCTTTAAGAACTTGCCACAATTTGTTGTGATCCACACAATCAAAGGCTTTAGCATAGTCAATGAAGCAGAAGTAGATGTTTTTCTGGAACTCCCTAGCTTTCTCCATAATCCAGCGTATGTTGGCAATTTGATCTCTAGTTCCTCTGCCTCTTCGAAATCCTGCCTGTACTTCTGGAAGTTCTCGATCCACATACTGCTGGAGTCTAGCTTGTAGGATTTTAAGCATAACTTTACTTGCATGTGAAATGAGTGCAATGTGCGATAGTTTGAACTTCTTTGGCATTGCCTTTCTTTGGAATTGGAATGTAAACTGACCTTTTCCAATCCTGTGGCCACTGTTGAGTTTCCAAATTTGCTGGCAAATTTGAGTGTACACTTTTACTGCATCGTCTTTTAAGATTTTGAATAGCTCAGCTGGAATACTGTCACCTCCACTAGCTTTGTTGTTGCTCAGCTTTCCTAAGGCCCATTTCACTTCACATTCTAGGATGTCTGGCTCGAGGTCAGTGACCACCCCATCGTGGTTATCAGGGATGCTAAGCTCGTTCTTGTATAGTTCTTCTGTGTAATTTTGCCACCTCTTCTTAATCTCTTCCAGGATGCTACAACTGTCATAAATGCATGTCAGTTGCCAAGTGCCTGAATTTTGATCATGTGACCATGGGGATGCTGCAACAGTTGTAACTATGAAAACCAGTCATAATTCACTTTTTTCAGTACTGTTGTAACTTCAAACAGTCACTAAATGAATAGTTGTAAGTCGAGGACTAACTGTAGACAGTTATATTTGGAGTGCACCAGATTATAAATATGTCCTTTTTTAAAAACATTAGTTTCCTTATTACTTGGTTTTCATTCAAGAAACCAAATACCTTTTGTTTCTAGAAGAGGAATGTTGTTCTGCAAGATAAGGCTTATACCTTTTCTTTGCTCTCCATTTCCTGTCCAATGTGCCTCTTAAATTGATAGGCACAAGAAAGAGCAAAAGAAATAATCCGGTTTAAACATTAGCACAGAAGGATGGAAATCCTTAACCTTTTTTTGATATTGCTGGAGTTCTGAGATATGGGTCATTAGATATTGCTTCTGAATTACTTGTGTCATTTGCCAATTAGATTAGAGAGAAGGCCTTTTCCCATTTGACATCAAGAAGCTAGAATATTGGATTTAAGTGCTTATTATCACTCATTGTATTTATCAAAACCAGACACATTTCAAACAAAAAAACATAACACTATTCCCTTTTGACATGGTCAGCAATTTATTAAGATTCCTGCTCTTGGAAAATGAAAGTGGAGTTTTTCACTTCCATTCTGCAAGATCAGTTTAGGCTTCCAGTTGACTCTATAGGCCTGCATTTTGAACTTTGATTACTTCTGTAAGCTAGTGTTGGAAATTTAATCAGGCATGGGGCTGACATTGTCGGCCCTTGGGGGGCAGTAGGTTAAGGGATGAAATAAGCCCCAATGAAGTTAAATGTAAAAGAGGAATATAATTTTGATACGAAAAACAGTGCCTGCAAAATCTTTGGTTTTGCATTGAATTTTGACAGTGCGAGCTGGAGTCTAGGGACTACAAAAATGAGACTGCAGAGCTCTTGTGTCAGCCAGGATTGCCCTCTTCTGACAATCCCCATTCTGCATCCTAGCTAGTGAGCTGGCAACTAAGGGAAGAAGGTGGGAGTTGGTCTTCATGTGTATCTGTTGGTTTGTGTGAATTCAAGCCTTGGATTCTCCGTGTTCTAACACCTGTTTTAGTGGTTTCTGATACAAGAAACTTAAAGGGGACCCAGAGGTTCCGAATTATTTCTTCCATCAAAATCTCTAGTACTGTTTCTGGATGGGGATCATTTTTTCAGTGCATCTCTTGTGAATCTGCTGGGGAGCGATATTGGTAGAAGGATGCTGAGCTGTTTTCTACTTTTCCTTTTCCAGGTAACCGACAGCTGAAGTACATCAGTTTAGCAGTCTTGGTGGTGCAAAATGCCTCTCTCATCCTCAGCATTCGCTATGTGCGCACTTTGCCAGGGGACAGATTCTTTGCTACCACAGCGGTGGTTATGGCTGAAATTCTTAAAGGAATCACCTGCCTACTGCTCATCTTCATTCAGAAGCAAGGTGGGAATGTCACACCAAGGAAAATGGAGGCCCTTAAGGAAGGGCTTGCTTGTCCCAACTTTGTTCCATGTTCATTAACAGTTGCTGGATTGAGATTTGTGTTTCTGCCATTAACCAGTCTAATGGTTGAATTGAAAAATCTAAATCTCTTTTAATGTCATTTGTGTGTATTACTCTTTATGACCATATCTGGATTTGGCTCACCATAACTTTAAATAACATGGTTGAGTGCTTGCAACTTGTACACAAAAGTGGGAAGAAAACAAGCAAGAAAAAAATATTTCTATGGACGCAGAAAGAAACAATGACATAATTAAACAGTTGAATTTTGTGAATCAATAAATAATTTAAAACATGTATATACAGTCATAAAACTCCTTCTGTAAATAGAAATATATACATTTATTTTTTAAAGAGCCAAAGTACAAAATGAAACACCTGATTAACAGACCAATTGATGTAAGGTGAGCAGTGTCTTTTCTTGTATAAGGGCTTATTTTTATTTTAATTTACTTACATGCTGGTCCAGTCAACAAGTGACTCTGGGCAGCCTGCATATGTCACTGTGTAATCAGATTAAAAGGGAAATAACCACAGTAATCATTAATTCAGCAATAACCGCAAATTAGCCCTGTAACATCCCATGATGAACAAACGTTGTTCTACAGGGGAGCTATTATATATTCCAGACCTTAAAGGTGTATTTGAAACAGCCAGGGTTAAATGGCTTCACAGGACACACGTGTAGAGGAGAGTCTGATCTGGGGATGGGCTATCATTCTGGAGAAGGGGGAGCAGTCGTGGAAGAGGTTTATCCCTGAGCTTCCTGCAGTGATATTCCTTAAGGATGGTGACCTTGAGGGAGCCCATACTCTTAGAGCTTACGGGTTGGGTCCGGGCCATTGTGAGAAAATACCTGGGTCTTGAGCCATGAGAATAATCTATAGGGAGCCTCATGGCTGAAGCCTAAGGAATCAGTCAATAAAAACAAAACCCCAGTCCTTCTGATTACCTTTTGTCTTCTTTTTCCCTTGATCTCTTTTGCAGTCTCCATTTCCCTACAGCTGGCTAGAACAGTTTATTGTTGCCAGGGGTCTTAACTGCTTACTGACAGAGGTTTTATTGACATTAACTCAAGGACTTAGGCTGTAAACTCTAGGACGTGCAATACATACCCTAAATCCTTTTCTTCTCTTCTTTATTATAAATGCCTGTGACCTTTTCTTATGCCCGAGCACCGAAAAAAGGATTATTGCACACCATGTCCCCAGGGAGAGTAGTATTTCTGGTTCTGTCTGTTCACCCTCTTTGCACTTGTCCTGAGTATTTTCAAAGGATAGGAACAAATATTTGCAACGTCTAATAAGTAGGCATCTCTCCCTTTTGCAATTGTTACTCATGTCAAAGCAAAAAAGACTGAACAAAATAAACTGTTGTGCCTTGATATGTATAAGAAACAGTTTCCTGTCTGTATCCTTTTCCAGGTAATCTGAGACAGTTTGCTGCCTCTTTGTATGATTCCATTTTGGTGCAGTATATGGACACTCTCAAGCTAGCAGTGCCTTCTCTCATTTACACCCTCCAAAACAATCTGCAGTACGTGGCCATCTCCAACCTGCCAGCAGCTACCTTCCAGGTGAGATGCTCCTCCTACTTTCATTTCCACTCTAAAGTGCTCTCAGGAAATGTTAGAAGCATCTTTCCGAAGGAGAATGTCCTTCAATTTCATCTACTTTATGTATCTGCCGTTCTTTTTTTTAAATATGTCCCTCTTCCCCACATCAGAGTAATGAGGATGGGGATCCTGAGTTATGTTCCTTTAAGTCTCTTGGACAGTGCTTATTGAAATCCCATGCACATATCTAGAAATACAATGTGTTTCCCCGTGTTATTATTTGATTTCATTATAAGTACACTGTTTATCCAGGTGGCATTAGGGTTTGTTCACCACAGAAGTGGGAACTGTAGCTAGCTGTCTGGAAAGGACTCTGAAGCTGAATGATATTTATGTAAATTATGGAGCTTAAGCAAATCTCTTGCCCTGCACAATTTTGAATATTTTTATGATTTGGTCTAATATACTTCACTTCTGACAATCAATTGGGGGGAACATGCTGAATTACAAGGTTCTGAAATCTTAGCAGGTATTCTTGATATTCTCAAAATAGTCACACTACCATAAACTGTAGAGAATTCCTGTAGAGAATTCCTCTCTCTTTAAAAATAAAAGCAAACACTAATGGGATGCTGAAATGGCCAAATTGTTGCAAGCTCCACTTTTTAATTCACTTTTAAGGGATTAAATAAGGGTACACACACAATCCTGGATATCTGATATTTGATTCTAAACCACTATGGTTTTCAGTAACCTTGTTTGTTTCAGTAAGATTGTTGATTTAAGGTGGATTAAATCACTGCGGTAGCATTTTGAGATTTTGGTCTCTTTTTGCAAATGGAGAATAAGAACTGAAGAGGGATCTGGATCCCTATAGTGATTTAGATTAACTTTCCCTAACCAGATATCTTCTGGGTGAGTGGAGCTGCAACTCCCCCAAATTGCTGGGAATCCTGGGGATTGTGGTCCAATGAGTCTGGAGAGTTCTTGCACAATTTAGAGTCTGGGACTAAGGAGAACTACATAATCCTTAGGCGCCTGGCTGGTAGGCAGCTTCCTGATTCATGGCATATTGGGCTGGCTACTAAACTACACTGCCTTTCCCAGGTCACCTACCAGCTGAAGATCCTCACCACAGCTGTCTTCTCGGTGCTGATGCTCCGCAAGAGCCTGTCCCGTCTTCAGTGGCTGTCCCTCATGCTTCTTTTTGCCGGTGTAGCCATTGTCCAAGTGGAGCAGCAGCAGGCAGGGGGCAAACCAGCCCCCAAGGGCCAGGGGATGCAACAAAGCTACATGGTGGGACTTGTGGCCGTGGTGGTGTCCTGCCTCTCATCCGGCTTTGCTGGGGTCTATTTTGAAAAGATCCTCAAGGGCAGCACAGCCTCGGTTTGGCTACGTAACGTCCAACTGGGCATCTTCGGGACCTTGCTAGGGCTGTTGGGGCTGTGGTCCACTGAGGGGGCAGCCGTAGCTCAGCATGGATTCTTCTTTGGCTACACCCCACTGGTGTGGGGAGTGATCCTGAATCAGGCTTTTGGGGGCCTCTTGGTGGCACTGGTTGTGAAATACGCCGACAACATCCTCAAAGGCTTTGCCACCTCCTTCTCCATCGTGGTGTCCACCGTGGCTTCTATCTACCTCTTTGACTTCCACCTCAACCTACTGTTTGCTCTAGGAGCAGGCCTGGTCATAGGGGCTGTCTATCTATACAGCTTGCCCAAGGGACCATTGTCCAGTCGATCCCTGGTGGGTGCAGCTATCCAGCAGCAGCAGGGCCACGGAGCACAAAGCAAGGAACTTCCTTCCGTGACTACAGATGGCTTCCTGACCAAGTCAGTACTGATCAGTTGAGAAGAACAGAACACCTCCTGCATTACCTGTCACTGGTTTCTTGTGAAGGTTCAGAAAACCTGGACCCCCCCCCCCTTTTTTTTTTTTTTTTGCAACGTCCATCTTTTTCACTTCTCACTCTCTTTCCCTAGGTCTTCTCTGCTCTTTCATCTCCTGCCCCTCTTTGCCTTGGTCTTTATGTTCTTAACCTGTGTGCTGACCACTCATATTCTTCCGCTTTTTCCTCTCATCTGCTTCCCAAGTTATTCAGCTGCCCGTTTTATAGACCCATACATTGTTATTGTAGCCAATTACGTATTTATGTATAATTCTCCAGATACTTCAGCTGGTTATCTGCCATTGTTGGCTTGAAATTGTTCACCTTCTCTTTGACTTCTAACTTTCCTATCCGTTTCTCCACTGTCCCACCTTTGGCGACATTGCCTCCTGAAAAGCAACTTGGGGCAGAACTGTTACGGGAATATTCTGTCCCAAGAACTTCCTTATGTCTGGTCAGCAGGGAGAAATTTTATAAAGAAGTGTACTTTTAATAAAAGCACACAATCACAAGATATAATCACAAGAAGGATTGAGAGGGGGATATGTAACAGCACATAAAGAGAGAAATGTGAAGAAAGATGTCATTTGCCCTTTGGAACATACCAATGGTTTCTTAACTGCCAGATATATGAAAGTAATAGGAATTAGCTTGTTTTCAGCTGTTTGCTCTGAAATTGTCAAATTTATCTACTGTAAGCAGATGAAAACTGAACAAGAAATGTTGTGTATGGGTGCGTGCATGTAGCAGTACCAGGCCAGTGAAACGAAGGTGTTGGGTATTTGAGTTGCTTGGCATTCTGCTTTTGTTCCTTCTCCTCCAGCTCTGGTTATTTAGCAAATGCTGTTGGGTCATTGTGGAAAGGGAACTGAGTTTAAGGTGTAGTTAATTCTTTCCTTCCTTCAGTGTATATTTAGAATATTAAATGTTTGGGAGTTACTGGGCAAATGTTGAATCATTAGTAATTAATTAAGGTTTTGTTATGGACAGAGAAGATGGACTGGAACAGATTGTCTCATTTCACATAAGGGACACTTGGCTTGAAGTAAGAAGAATCTCAGGGCAAAGGTTAGAGCCACCAGATATGGGCATATAATGTATATATACAGTATGGGAAGAGAAATTTGCATCAGCCAGAGATGAAAAGGACGACCATCTGCTGGTGCTGTGGCTATTAAGAGCGCCAAAATAGGCCGCCTGGAACTCCAGGACAACCACAGGGAAGTCTACGGAGCAGAAGCTAAGAATCTGAGTGCCATTCATTTCTTTTGTACTTTGCAAGGAGGAGAGGTGATTAAATGAAAACAGGGTTCTTAGTGAATGTCTAAGCCCATTTCAAGTGTGTGTCCTCCGCCCACCCCCAGAGGTCTCCCTTGGATCTGCACTTCCAGACAACCATCTGTACAGGCGCACGCTAATTGTCCAGCTTGATGGTTCACATGTCGTGTACATTTTGAACCTAAAAGCAACAGAAGGGTTAAGAGAGGCTGGGATTCTGAGAAGTTAAGGCCCTTCTCTGCCTCAGTTTCCTTTTTATGTTAATACATGAGGCTTTTTGGGGTGTAAACTGCCTCTCCCTAATCCTTATGAATTTTATACTGACTAGGTCTGTTGGTTGAGGGGGAGTACACTAACCCTGGAGTGTGTGTGAAGGGGGTGGGAGAGTGTTGGGTGAATTTTGTTTCCTTTTGAAATGGGGAGGATAAACACAAGTCACCGTGATGTGTGTGAGTGTGTATGTACAAGTTTTTTTACATTGCTAATCATTTTTTTATGAATTTCTGCTTTTTTAAGGAAAACAATCAAAGAAAGCCTGTACTGTTTGTCAATGTACATAAATTACAGATGAATAAAGAGCGTGTATTTATTTAGCCTTACTGCTTAATGATTGAGGAAGCCTTGAAAAGGGCAGATCTGTCTCATGCTGCATGTCTAACCCTATTAACACTGGGAGATGGCTGGGGCAAGGATGGGACAGCCTTTTCACTTGAGATTGGGGTCAGCTTCAAACCACTTGGTGGACATCCAAATGAGAAAGGCTGGCATAGAGTATTTGTTTTTCACATGCCTGTAAGTCGGTTGGAATGTAATGACTGAAGCAGCAGCTAGTAGTATCTGAAACAATACATGCACGCGATACATATTGAAATGCAGAAAGCCATTGACTTGTCTTGTCAAATAAAACGTTGCAATTTGGTGGCAGCTTTTAAAAGGGTTCTCGGGTGCCACACTCAAGTTTTTAAATGGCCACTGACAGCTTCGAGGCTTCAGATTGTACATCCCTATCAGAAGGAACAGCCATAGCCTAACTCTTCCATTTGATTCAGAATAAACAGCACATTAAAGTTGGGCTTAAATTTACCAACAGTTAAGTATGTTAAAATTAGAATTACATGATACTCAAGGGCCGGGAACTGATGTTGCACTTTGCAGTTCAGATTGATCTAAAGTGTGTCTACTTATAAAGTCCACATGCATTATGATCCAATATGGCCTTTTCACAAGTGGGAATAAAATGGCTCCTGCAAATTCTTTCCTCAGAATTCTACCCGCCTCCTTCTAAAGAAGTTCCACCTTGAGCATTTGGATGATGCATCTGAACTTCAGTGCTCAGACACCTAAACCAAAAATGGAAGATTGGGTCTCTAGAACTGTTAGGATTCCCTCCCAATCAAACGAGAGATGCAATTTCCTGTTATGCATACTGTAAAAAGCTGGGGGGAAATAAACCCTTCCCAGGAAAAGAAATTCCAATTATAGTGGGCACAGTGCAGTAACATAATTACTCCTCTTTATTTGATCCATGATTTATTCCAAGGAACCAGCTCTGGAGCACATGAAAATGGGTCATGTTGCATTCTCCTCGAGGCTCAATGCGAATGACCTCTGGGGCCCAATGTAGCATTCTGCCAGATCTGATGCACCACCTCAGACTGCAGATGATGGATTTGCTTGCTTGAGTTGATCCCCCCTCCCCATGACCAAGGTAGAAAGTAAGACGGCAAAGACTGAAACCTTGGTTTCCATGGGGAAGAGCAGTTGGTAAGTAGCATGGGATTGGGTCAGTCTTAAGATTTCCAAGTGGATCTGGAAAGAGCTGTCCTTGAAGGTTTTAAAGATATGGCTGTGAAATTTTAGTGGCCAGTAAACAGGATTAAATGGCATTTTCAAAGATTCATCGAGCGGATTTTCTGTGCTATCCAATATATCCTTATCTCACAAGAAGACTGGTAGCTTACAAGGATTAATAAAGATTAAAAGTAAGCAAAATTATGCACATTTTGCTTAACTGATAAATCTTGGAAGATCCTAAAGCACTGCTTTCAGAACATTGACTTAAAAAAAAAAAGTTGCAGGATAAGGTAAAATATTTGATGTGAGCTGTGGATGAACAGGTAGGAATTGCTGAGCCAAATCGGACCAGAGGAATTTCTATAACCCAGTTGGTGTGTCTTCAGCATTGATTCCGCTCTACAGGTTCCAGTTAGATGAACTTACTACAGCCCATTTTCTGGATGGCTCCAATTGATTAGACTACTGCATATCTCCTGGAAAGCACTGGGCCCCTCTTGGAACTATTAATTTTCATCACCTGGGAATCTTACCACTTCTCCATTCTGGATTTGTAACCAAGCTGATAAATTTTTTGCTGCTTTGGAGATTCATATTTGAGCACTAATTTATAATAAGATTAGAACCACCAGCAGTTCTTTGCTGTTATCTTCTACATAACGCTGTTAATATTGTGAGTTCTGTGGTTACTCCCAGGCAGAAATAGTGGTCATGGTTCACATATGCTTAACTATGAGTTTACTGAATAAACACCTAGTTTTGCACAAACTGCTGAGCCATGGTTGGACTAATAATGAACTAATAAATATCAATTAACCAAAAACTGATTTGATTCACACAACATGCTAACCAACTAAGCCACAATTACGTCTTAGAACAATATGTAGGTTCAATTTGGGGGCCTATTTCAAATGCAAGTTGAGATATTTGCTTGCTCCACACAACAGGCAACTGCTGTGGGGATAACTCCTGCTTTGCCACTTTACTTTTTTTTTTCTTTGCTAATATGAGACATAATTATTGCTCTTTTTTTTAAAAAAAAAAAAAGGTTGCCAGGAACATCCAGAGTTTTGTGAGTTGCAGAGAAAGGAAAATACAGATAAAGTTTGTTTGTGCATATAGTGTTGATTTTGCAGCTGAAATATAGTAATAGTGTCATAGAGGATCTTGCAAGAGCTTGTTCTTCTTTTCGATGGTATGCTTATTCAGAAGCCATTCTACACTGCCTGGAATGAGTTATATGTATATTTTTGAATGTTTTCTTTCTTTTTTTTTACTCTTTCCTAAAACTGCAGCTAAAGCAGGCCTTTTCCTTCTAATGTTTAATTTCTAATTGGAGTTCGTTGCATGAAAGAATTCAAAATAATATTCCCCCATCTTGAGTTAGGGTTTTTTTTTTGTGGCTCAAACTACATTGCTTGTTGGCATGATTTATTCTGGCTGTGTTTACAGATCTGGCTCGAGCAAAAGGAGGAAGTACTAAATAGGTCAGTGTCCTAGATACTGTGACAATATTGTCGTAACAACCTTGTTAAAATAAGAACACAATGTACCACAAACCAGTAAACATTTTAGCCTTGCTTATGGCGTCAATCCTGATATAGAGCAGTTCATTTATAATCCATTGCATCCTGCAAACCCAGGAAACTGGGTAAACTGCGTAAGCCATTGGTTGGGATTATTGGCTGAGCATGTAATTGAAACACAGCAAGCCTTTGTGATGTGCTTAAAAAAACATGCCATTGCTTATATTACATGGAATCTGTGCATATAATTCCTCTTTGCCAAATGGGCGCCATTTGACCTAATCTATATGACTAATGGACTAATGACTAAATTTTGATCTTCTCACAGAAAGCATTCAAACATATTCTTTGCTCCGTCACTCCAACCACTTTAGGTGGCTCTAGCTAGAAGGGGACAACTCTCCAATAAGCAGCTTTGATGTTCCCTGATCCAAATGCAGTACTACTAGGAATGGAGTTGATCCCATATTGTATTCTAGATGTTACTAAACCACCACTCCAATATTCCCAGCCAGCTTGGGTAGTAATAAAGGATGCTGGGAGTTGTAGTTCAGTGTTATTTGAAAGGCCATAGTTTACCCATTCTGGCAATTTACCATGTTGGTCTAAGGGTACCTTGCTTAGCAAAGCTATCACAACAACCTAAACTCAAAAGTCTCAGGTCAGAGAAAACCCATGACATGCTCTTCAATCCTGCTAGATGGCTTAATTAACCACCAAAGAGATATTTTTCTAGGGATATCCACAAGATGTGTCAACAGTGTAAAAATGGGAGCGCAACTGGGTGATCGTGCCCCAATCTTTCTACATGAGCTTAAGACAGGGCAGGGCTTTGATCCTCCCAGTTGGGCCTGCTAGTTTGCCCCTTAACACCCCCACTCCCACCCCCCGGTGCCCCAGTTGAATGTCTTTGAAGCCCTCGTGAGTATAAAAAACTTGGGAAAATTGTAACAGGCAAATATAAAAAACAAAAACAAGAAATCATGGGAGTTATATGCTTCTGCTATAGTTGTCTCTTCCTTTATCGGCAAAAATTCATTTCCTAATATATCCAAAGTGGAAATGTGTTTTTGTTATTCTTAGCACTGATGAAGTTACTTAATTTGGTAATGAAACGTCTTCAAGAAAGCCAGCAAGCTCAGAGATCACCAAGGACTTCATAGTTGTTATTTCATTCTGCGGCAGAAGGTTTTTGATTCCTGCAGACTTAGGAAAAAGGGCGTACTTGATTAAATTTCAATTGGTAATAAGCAAGGTCCAACAGAGTTTGTTATTATCCATGGTGGGATTTGCTGCAATACATTCAGTTATAAATTGTTCACAAACCACGATTGTGTTCAGAGAACACAGTAAACCAAAATCATCATGGTTTAATTGCAGTATGTGAACCCAGCCATTATTAAAAATCACCCACATAAGCATAAGGGCTAAAAGCCTGCTGTTTTGAAATTTTTGGAAAAGTGCAATTCTGAAAGGGTCAGACTCTCAACTTAGGGCCGCCTACCATGATCACATAATATATATGGTTCTGGTTTTGTTTGAGCACCAAATCCCATTATCAAAGTGAAGGGCCTTCTCAGAAAGCTATAGTCAGGCTACTGTATACTGTAATTAAAGACTTATAAAACACCAAGGGACATTGTTCCATATTATTCATGCTTGTTTATTGGTAGAGCGCATGATTAAATCAATTAGGTTTCAGTAACCAAGGCTAGGATAGTAATGAGGATTCTTTTATCTAAAGCCCTGACTTTGGCAAGGAATAGATTGTAGAGAAAGAAAAATACGAGTGATCACCCTTCCCCTGTACCATCTAGATTAGTGAATCAGTTTCCAGATTGGGGAAAGTGAGTAACTAATTTGCTTAGAGGCAGATGGAATATCCTAAGAGCTGACAACTCGCCAGGTCCCGTCCCCGACTGAGCTCAACCATTCTTCTGCTTTTTTCCAGGGTCTCAGCTAAAGAAAAAGGTTCTTAAAGCAGCAAAGAAAACACCACAGAAGACTTCAGCACCATTTCAGCTGTGATGCTTTCCTGGATTAATGAAACCTTCTGCCTACGCTTACAGGATGATGCAGAACAACTCATGGCACGGAGTGTGCAGGAAAGATGGGACTAATTTCCTCAGATGTGCCTTTTGGTTGCCTGATGCGCTTTATCAAGCTGGTCTCTCGTTAAGACCCGCCTCACATACAGGACTGAACCAGAGGGGTTCCAGCAGCAATTAACGGCCCATTTAGATGATCAATTATATCATCCCAGAAGAGTAAAGGAGCTATTAGAGCGGATTTTTTTTTAAAAAAATGACGCAATACCCTTAATTGATTGTCTCAGTAACATGGTGTGCAATTTGAATTCTAAGGCTTGTTCCTTGTGTTTGCCAAATTCTGCCAGGAGTCTCTTACAAAATGCAACACTGAGGACCAATTCTTTCTCCTTCCCTGATTATAAAATGGTCCTATGTGGCGGTGTGAGTGAGTTCAGAAAGAAAATAATCCATGTGTGAACCACCCTTGGCCCCTGATTCTTGTGCACTGAGATTGATTCCAAACAATCCTTCTGTTCTGAATGACAGACATTATCAGAACGGTTATTAGCTTGTCTAAGGCTTTGCTCTTATTCCACCTGAGGATCTGTAGCAGAGACCAACCGAGTCTAAATTCCACGGCTTCGCTCTGCATTGCTTTCCGCAGCCGAGCTGGCAAAAGTCTGGCCTGGGCAAATCCAGATTCTGGAGACCAAAAAGGAAGACAACCTATTAACTTGTTGCTTTCCATTTCTGTTTCTCTTTGTGCACTGAGCCTTTCCCTCCCCTGTACAAAGGGAGAGAGCGTTTCTTTTTTACTCCCTATGGCTCCCCCCCCCAGCCATATATTAGTGCAGAACTGTAGCATTGTATCAAGTATTAACTGCATTATAAAGACAGTGTTGAGATTATATATGGAACTAATGTGTTATATTTTAAATACTACTATGCAGCTTTGTGTATTTTATTTATTCTTGTAAAAACATAATACAGATTCCTAAAGCAAGCAAGCAGGCCAGGTGTCAACTGATCATTTATTAAGCAGAATCAAACAGCTGCGTGTCTTAGCTGCTCTGAGCTGGGGGGAGGAGGAGGGGGCGGGAAGGTGCGCTGGCTTCCATCTCCTTGCCTTGGCTGGTCCTTACTAGCCAGACTCTACAAACCTGTTTGCAAACAGTTTTCTTTGTGCCATGCAAATATTATAAGCAGATAAAAATTGTTACGTGGGAAAAACCAAAGCCTGTTTTCTCTCAACTTTTTATAGACGTTCAAAGTGGGATGGGAGAAGGAGATGGAGGCCCGTGAGGAGACTGTTCCCTGCAGAAGTCAGCAGGTCGATCACTGTAAGACCTCTTCCGCAGGGAAAAAACCCGCCTCTCCAAAGCCCCAAAGATGTTGGGAACTTGCAGCCCTTCAGAAGCCTCTGAGCTATAAAAACCAGCATCTCTTACCACTGACATGCCAGAGTTGTAGTAAAGATTTGGAAAGACTACCACTGGCCCGGTCTGCAGTCCGGAGAGAGCCCTGCTCTTGCAGCAGGCCTTTTCAGAACGTAATGATCAAATACATTCAAGGATAAAAGGAGCAGTGGGCCTCTCAGTCCTGCTGCTTGGCTCGAGAAGCTTCTGCATTCGCACGCAAGACAGCCCCAGGGCTTGGATAAGGGCGCTGCTGGAAGAGTGGGCCGGCGGCTGTGGTATCTGCACCAGTCTTGGCTTCATTCCGCTTGGGCAGCCCCGTGGACCAGGTTCCCCTTGAGGTGTAGAAAAGATGCAGAAACAAAGTTGGCATCGCTGGCTCCCCTCCAAGAATGTCACTGGCACTTTGCCTCTGTTTTCTAACGTCATCTAGCCTTGGTCCTACCCCGCTGCATCCCCTCTCCTAGTTCTCAGCTCCTAAAACAGCCTGAAGTGCTTGGTGACTTTTAAAATGCCATGAGCACCTTTTAAGACACGAACATCTTGAGCATCTGATCGGTAACAGTTTGAGAAAATGAAATAATGTAGTTACAGAGACAGAATTTCATTTCCTTATAACCCAGGTTTTCATAGAAAAAGCAAGCTTCCAGTCCCAACAGATCAAAGTCTGCTAAAATATAGAATGGATAATTTAAAAAAATGCCTGAATGCATCTCACTGATCATTCCAGCAGAGACAACTGGAACACGCGGAACTGCCATATATCAAATCGGAGCAATGAAAGATATAGTCCAATCATTATTTCTGACTAGTGAAACCTCTTTTAAGATCCAGCAGGGAGCTATTCACATTTTTTTTTAAAACACCCACTTCCTGTTGTCTCTCTCAATCCTGAAACTGGAAACATTTGCCCTCTCCCAGTGCCTACTTCTGATCTGCCAAGCAGCCGTTTTTCCGCCATGATACTCAGCTTCAGCAGAAGGCTTGAAGCAGTTAAGTGGAGCTTTCTACCGAGCAGACTCACCGAGGAGCATCGGAGTAAGCGCTGGGGTCCATGGGATCAAGTTCTTCATCCTTTCGGCTTGCTAAAGAGAAGAAAGACAAAGAGGGATGCCAGACTTTGATAATCACTCTCCCTTATGGGGTTAAGAGAAACCCAGTCCTCCAGGAGGAGACACTGTATGCCTCTAGCTGAAAGACACTGGAGAGCTCAAGGTAGGGAATCTGCTTGTTACCCTTTTTGCTCTTAGGATAGGGGGCCAATTCTTCCCGCCGGTGATAGCGACGCTCCTTCACCTCGTCACGCTCTACCTTATCGTGGAAGCGTTCTGCCTTGCTTTCAGCATCTAAAGGAGATGAATATTTTTGCATTAGTTTTCTGAAAGCCTACCCCTTGCCTTCCCTTCTGCACTGTCATTTTTTTCCCCTTTTGGTTGTTCTTAAACAATAATGTATTTAAGTAGGCACTGCGTACACAGGTAGTCCTTGGCTAGAGACTACAGTTGGAACCAACAGCTTAAGTGGTCACTACATGAAACCGCGACTTTTCGTATGATCTTACTTCAGCTTTCCTTTGCTAGTATTGGCAATAAAGCTACTTTTTCATCGCTGTTGCTAAATAAGCTAGTCACTAAATGAGGACAACCTGTAAGTAGATTGTTATTTCCTCTGCTTTGGAAATCTTTTGAAAACTGAATTGCACCTAAGCAGCATAATCAGTGGCCACCTAACACCACCTTAACACCTCCATAACCCGTTAACTATCACAACAGCAGCACGCACAGCTCCTTGTGAAAGAGAGGGAGAGAAGGTCATTGATGCAGTTTCAATAGCCTTTCATTGCTGATGAACACTGCGAGTACAACCATCTATTCCAGTGGTGGCAAACCCATGGCACGCGTGCCAGAAGCGGCACTCAGAGCCCTCTCTGTTGGCACACGTGCCACCACCGCCAGCAGCAGGTCCATCAGGCCGCCACCACCGCCCAGAGCAGGAGCCCCGCCCAGCACAAAGGAGGCGAAGCGGCCGACTAGCAAGCTCGAGTAGAGGTGGTAGAGCAGAGGTCACCTACCATTGTCGATTGGGGGACTAGAAGAAAAGGGAGGGGGAAGCATTTTACATGCGTGCATGCGCGCACGGGGCCGCGAGCATGCACGCACTGCAAATGGGGCGGGGCTAGTGCCTGCGTGATACTCACTAGCCCTGCCCCGTTCTTGCGTGGTGTAGTGCCTTATATCTGCAACCCACAGCGCGGTGGTGGCCGTTTTTGCGCCTTGCAGCACGGTGGCATTTTTTCGCCCTCGGTTTTTGCGTGCCAGAGGCGGCCCTCAGAGGCGCCCCCCCCCCCCCCCAAGGGCACCACAATGCTGATGCGGCCCTGGCACTTTGCAATAAATAAGTGGGTTTTGGGTTGCGGTTTGGGCACTCGGTCTCTAAAAGGTTCGCCATCACTGATCTATTCCCTCTCCTATAAGATTGCCCACTGACTATTTATTGTGGTGCAACAAGCAACTATGGCAGAGAGTAGATGATGCTATCCTTTTTCATAAAATCAAGTATTATTTGTTAAATGACTCCAGATCAAATTGCTAGTAATTAATTCACTTCCATTCCATTCCATCTCTCTTCATGACTGCATATATTTTCTGTATGCCCCCCCTGTATCGGGGTGGGGGGAGAGAAAGAGAGAGGGAGAGGGATGTAAAGACTGTGGCCAGGCCTGTGGTTCACTGGGCTGGCAACAAATGCAATAGGAGAATCTGGTATGTTTCAAGATTTTAGATAGCTGGTTTTTTACTTCTCACATTACAGCTGCATGTTTTCCCACCTCAAAATGATGGAAAAATGCACCACTCAAAGGGTTCTAGAATTTCTTTTTCCTTTAAAAATAGAGGAGGATGATACCAACAGTCACCGTTTCACTTAGTGACCACTTTATTTAAACTGAGTTGCTGGTTCCAATTGTGGTGTCTAACTGAGGACTACCTGTATATGCTACTTATGTACATTTTTGTTTAAGAACAGCCCAAAAAAAAATTAATGCCAGTGCAGAAGGGGTGTCCAGAGGCCATAAGTTATCCATGCTCACTCTGTAGCCTTAGGCAGACATTCATTTTTCACCAGAGGCCAGATCAAATTTTCTGTGCTTCTGGAGATTAATTCCCATATTCATTTAAGACCAATTTATAGTTTCTCTACTATGACCTACTCACCCAAAACACCGTATATAAAACAAAACATTCTTACCTAAGCTGTTCTTCAGTTTTTTGGCTGCTTTGGTCATCACCGAGTTGGGATCGTTAGGCGAGAGCCATGAAACCAGATCACTTTCCATGTTCCAATAATAAGGCAGGCAGCTACAAGCAGAACAGAAACATATTTGCAACCTCTAGAGCCAATAGCAATAGTTCCAAACCCCAAATTCCCCCATTCTCCGGAAACAATGAAATGTATTCTCAACCCACT
Source organism: Azemiops feae (assembly GCA_023970755.1). Taxonomy (NCBI): domain Eukaryota; kingdom Metazoa; phylum Chordata; class Lepidosauria; order Squamata; family Viperidae; genus Azemiops; species Azemiops feae. The sequence goes on along the minus strand of JALGBA010000474.1, from coordinate 898,744 downwards.
TTTTGTCAAAAGCCATTTGAATTTTGGAATTTCAAAAACCTGAATTTATTTTAGTTAGACTGATATCCCAGTTTTCCCCCCCAGTTCCCTGCTCACAATACTCCTCCCTGCAAAACAAAAACAAAAACAAAAACCCAAACCCAAGACTGCAGGGTAACTAGTCCAAAGTCACCCAGTGAGCTTCATGGCTGAGGGATGTAAACTTGGGTCTTGCTTTTATGATTAGCTATCTACTACTATCAAGTAGTCAAGAAATAAGCTGCAGCCTAGCACTTGGTAGAATAGCCATGAAGATATTCAGATGCTGAGATGTGTTTATATCTACCAAGATCAAAATTATACAAGAAATGATTTCCCTGTGACATGTTATGAAAGCAAAGGTTGGACTTTTAAGAAGCAGGATAAAAAGCTTAAGATAGTTAAGAAAACAAACATATGGATCAAGTAACATATCAATTCAGAGTTGTCACTTAAGGCACAAATGGTCATATTTTAGACACTTTATGCAAATACCTAGCTGTCTTGAAAAGGTAGAAGAAAGCAGAGAATGATCAGCAGCAAGCTGAATGGATTCAATTACAGCAGTAATGGGTACATATTCACTATTCATTCAGGAAGACCTGAAGGACCAAGCTGGCGAAAGATTATCCTAGAGAAAACCTATTTATGTGATCACTAAGAGTCAACACCAACTTCATGACCCATCATCATCATGGTTAACACAATTCACGGGTTGGTATAATATTCTGACTCCAATCTAAGTAACATAATCAAAATTTTCAGGCACAGAAGATTCCTCCCAACCTAATAAATGCCATTTATCATGTAAACCTTCATCACTGGAGGTTTTTAAGAAGAGACTGGACAGTCACTTGTCTGAGATGGTATGTTCCCCTGCTTGAGTGGGGGGCTGGACTAGAAGACCTCCAAGGTCCCTTCCAGCTCTATTCTATTCTATATGACAAACAGCTTACTCAGTAATATGGACTGGACCACCCCTTCTTTTCTCAGTGTTCTCAGAGAGCCATAAAAGCTTAACTTTTCAGAAAAGCATCTAGTTACTTCCACATATCAATTGATTTTTGCTTTTGAATCCTATTAATACTGTATGTACCCCAACGTCTCTAGATTTGGAAGCATATATGTAATAATAATATTCTGCTGGATCAGAGATATGAAAAATAATAAAAGGTTTGCCAACTCAGTGATGGCTATAGACAACACATCTTTCCTCTTTCATGTTTCAGAGATCAGCTAACACACAGGTGTCAAACTCGCCACGTCACATGACGTGTCGCGACGTATCGCGACTCTTTTTGCATTGCTGGCAATGGGGTGGGTGCGGTTTTGGTATGATGAAACCGGCCCGTGGGCCGGCAGTTTGACACCCCTGAGCTAACAGAACCAGAAACATGTCCCTGATCAGGCACTGATGAATACTGGTACCAATCCTGCGAGCACAGACTAAAAACACTCCGATAGAAATCATTAGCAGGGCATACTGAGCACTCACTATATACTTACCAAACAGGGTCAATGACTTTGTACCAGTTTGGTGGCAGGTTCTCCATTCTTGTGGCTTCATAATCAACGTGATCATCATCATAATCTTCTGCAATTATTTCCTCTTCCGGCTCTTATGTGGAAAGAAACAGGATCAGGCTTGAAAAAAAAGATGGGGTCAACAGGTGGCAAAATTACACAATCCATAATGGATACCAATTTTAGAGATCCAAAATAGCAACTTCGGAACTAACCAGCTCTAGTTCCTCGGTACTATCCCAGATGCTCATCCTTGGTTTGTAGCCAGCCTATACAAGTTATCTTCCTCCTATTTTTTTTTTTTTTTTGGTACTTACCAGGTTCTACATGCTTCAGCAGGCCTCGCCTGGCCAGGCGGGACTGCAATGCCACTGGCAGAGGCATCAGATTGGAGCAGATGTGCAAATGTTGCTTTTCCAATCAGTTTTCTATACTTGAGAGAAATGTCATACATTACATTTAGCACTTATCACTGCTCTTTTCAGAACATGCACACTACTCCATAAGCTTTCATACCAGAATACTTTAATACTATTTTTCGGAATATATGGGATTCAACTTTTATGGATGAGGATAGATATCCATCAGAGCACCACTTTCTCTTTTTCCTGTCTACGTGCTTTCCCCTAGGAATCAAGTAGTCTTTAAAAGTGTATTTGACTCCCTTACACCAACTTAATCAGAATTTGGAATGACATCAAATGGATAGCTTAGTGACAAGCCCCCCTCCCCCGAACGGACTAGGCTAAGGCTAAAATTATTTTATTGAGATTGTGTAATTGTAACAGAATCTTGCAAGTTTAACCTGTACCTTAGGAATGTTCTGATCCAATTCTTACCAAGCTGATAAAATTGCTGCCACACCATATCAGACTACAGCCAAAACGCTCATTTACATAGAATTCTCACAAGGAAGAATTACTCGGGTCTACCTAGCTGGTAGAACTGGAGGTAGTGACAGATTTTATTTTCCTGGGCTCCAAAATCACCGCAGATGGGGACTGCAGCCAAGAAATTAAAAGACGTTGCTCCTGGGGAGGAAAGCTATGGCAAATCTAGACAGCATACTAAATCTAGACAGCATACTAAATCTAGACAGCATACTAAAAAGCAGAGACGTCACCCTGCCAACAAAAGTGCGTATAGTCAAGGCCATGGTTTTCCCAGTTACAATGTATGGCTGTGAAAGTTGGACCATAAGAAAGGCTGAGCACCAAAGAATTGAGGCCTTTGAACTATGGTGCTGGAGAAGACTCCTGCGAGTCCCCTGGACTGCAAGGCGATCAAACCGGTCAGTCCTAGAGGAGATCAACCCCGACTGCTCTTTAGAAGGCCAGATCCTGAAGTTGAAATTCAAGTACTTTGGCCACCTAATGAGAAGGAAGAACTCACTGGAGAAGAGCCTAATGCTGGGAAAGATTGAGAGCAATAGAAGAAGGGGACGACAGAGAAGGAGGTGGCTGGATGGAGTCACTGAAGCAGTAGGCGTGAGCTTAAATGGACTCCAGAAGATGGTAGAGGACAGGAAGGCCTGGAGGAACGTTGTCCATGGGGTCGCGATGGGTCGGACACGACTTCGCAACTAACAACACCTAGCTGGCTCAGTTTTTCATATAAAATGATCGTATTTATTCTAACCGTGATTTTTTTTTTAAAGTTACATCCTGTCTGCATATAATTGAAGAGCACAAACACTAGAGTTCTTTCCATCTTTAACATATTTTATCCCACTTTTAAAATTCCAAGGCCTTAGAACCTGTGCACGAGGGCTCTATTTATTATCATTGTTTCTGTGTAAGAAGTGATCCTTGAAAAAACGTCTTAGCTCAGGCAGTATTAATGCTCACTGGGCGGCCAATCCCAGTTTACTCTTCTACATTTTCGTCAGTCTCACCTTCTCAACGCCCCAGAGAGCCACGCACACGCCCGCGCGCGCGCTCAAGAAAAACCCCGGTCACCTCGCAAACAGCCCTTCACGTTACCGGATCCACAGCCGCTCCTGTTGCTCCCGGAACCACCTACACGTGACACATTTACACCAATCCGCGGCCCAACAGAATTCCTCCCCCAACCGCTAAGCTTTTCCCCGCCTCCTCAAACGTCATCGTTAAATGAAAATCAACCAACCAATCCCAGGGAAAGAGGGCTCAATTTTTGGGCCCACCCTCTTCGGCGCCTTCTTAGCCTATTAGAGCTGGTTTGTTCCTCCGGTAGTGACGAAATACAGACCGATCGCATCGTTTGACCCCGCGCTTCGTATCTTCATCGGCCGAAGAAAAACACGAAGGCGGGAAGCTACGGTTTATTAAAGAGCAGCACCTCACGCGATCATTCGATAGGTCCGCTCTGTGATGTAACTCCTCCCTCTCTTGGGTTAATTAGGTGTCAATCAGAGCATTTGAAAACCACGCCCCCCTCACCCCCGCTTTCCCACTTCTGGGACCAAGGAGCGAGTGACGTAGGCTACCTTCGGTTATTTTCCGAAGCCCGAATGCATTCGACTCTTGCCACGTGCACCCGGCCGGCCAATAGGCATTGGTCACGTGATTCGCCCGGAGGCGTCTTTCCTTTTCGCGTGAGCCACCGAGCTTAAGGCCGGGAGCAATGGAGGAATATGCCCGGGAACCTTGGTAACCGAGGGGTGGGGGCGGGGGGGGGCTGCCTCGGGGGCCGGCTTCGTAAGCGAGCGGGCGTGTGTGTCGCACCTTTTGCTGGCGGGCTTCAGCTCCTTCGAGGCCGCGGGGGAAAACGACGTTTGGGGAGGCCCTCCCAGCCGGCCGTAGCCGGGGCTCCTTTCAGTTCGCCCCTCCTTCCTTCTTCCTCAGCTGCTCCTTTCCCTGGCTTCCCTTCCTCTGCAAGGGGCGGGAGGGCCGGTCCCATTTTGTAGCCATCACAACAGCCCTGTGAGGTAGCTCAAGGTCAGCGGAGAAAAACCATCGGATTCCCTCCCATCTCCGTGCAGGGAATCCTTGAGAAGGAATTTAACCCGCAGCCCGAAAGCCTGAGAGATTCGAGCTGTACTGGCGCCTCGCTCGCCACCTTGGCTTTTGCTAGAATAGCCCTAGCACAGGGGTAGGCAACCTCGGCTCTTTTATGACTCGTGGACTTCAACTCCCAGAATTCCTGAGTCAGCATAGCTGACTCAGGAATTCTGGGAGTTGAAGTCCACGAGTCATAAAAGCCGAGGTTGCCTGCCCTAGCACTTACAGACTTATTTATATTGATATACTTCGATGCTTTCTCCCCTCTTCTTGCTCCCCTCCTAGTTACGAAAGCAAGCAAGGGCAGAGCGCGGTTTCGGAAGCGTTGCGTAGAAGTCACAAAAGGAACCAGCCGGCTTTTCAGTTTTTAGCACAACTCTTGGGCAGGAAGATATAGAAGGGGGAGGAATAGCTCCAAGGTCACCCAGTGAATGTTATCAAACAGTGGGCGTGTGTGTCCTCGGGTTTCCTTGCCCCATGTCCACCTCTCTGTCCGCTCTCTTATTTATTTTACTGCTGTCTTCTGGTGTGGAGTGCTCTGGGATGGCTGTTGGGGTACTATTGGAGCATTTTGAAATAATAGAAAATATTTGTAGCTCGCGTTTTAGATGTTGGCAGTGGTTTGCTCCTCTCAAGCTTGTTTCTTTCGATTTAGTTTCTGAACGTTTCGTTACCAGACTTGGTAACATCATCAGCGGGATTTTCTTCTCCTGTTTTCCTATAAGCTAAGGAAAATGGGACAAGAAAATCCTGCTGCTGATGTTACCTAGTCTGGTAATGTAATGTTCAGAAACTAAATTGAAAGAAACAAGTTTGGAGAGCAAACCACTGCCATAAACTACTTGAGCATCTTCACTTATCAGCCCACATACAGTGGTGGGATTCAGCCGGTTCACACCACTTCGGCAGAACCGGTAGCTAATTTTTTGTTGCCCAGGCCCAGAACGGACTTCCAGAAGCGGCATCCACACAGAGAACCGGTTGTTCACATATTTGAATCCCACCACTGCCCACATGTCTGTGTAATCAGTCAGTTAGGAACTTGCAGATTAAGTGGATGCTGTTATAACTAAACAGGTAGTCCTTGACTTACGACAGTTCGTTTGGTGACTGTTCGGAGTTACAGCAGCATTGAAAAAAGTGACTTATGACCGTTTCTCACAGTGACAACCATTGCGGCATCCCCATGGTCACATGATCAAAATACAGACACTTGGCAACTGACTCATATTTATGACCGTTGCAGTGTCCCAGGATCATGTAATCACCTTTTGCAACTTTCTGATGAGCAAAGTCAATGGGGAAGCCAGATTCACTTAACAGTGTTACTAACTTAATTGCAGCGATTCACTTAACAACTGTGGCAAGAAGGCTCCTAAAATGGGGCAACACTCACTTTTAACAAATTTCTCACTTAACAGAAATTTTGGGCTCAATTGTGGTCGTAAGTCGAGGACCACTTGTAGTTGGTGTTGTTAACAAACCAGTTGTCTTTTATTCAGAGAGACATTTCATGTTTGGCTGCATTTCAACATGTACTGAAATGTTTAGGAAACACTTGTGTGGGTCAATATCTGTATCAAGTAACTTTTATCACGTGTAGAGTGCTTTCAGCCTCCTGCAGTTTCTGCAATCCTTATGATTAAAACTTGTTTAAAATATTTTTGTCTGTGATAGTTTTATTTTAGAAATTACATGTAAACAAATAAGTAAAAATGTATTTTAATACATTTGAGATGAAATGTAATGCATGGATATTTGTAAATATAAATAAAAGTAGAGAATTCACATGAATTGGTTGTCAAGGGAGTGAGGTTTTTGAGAGGGAACTACTACTGTATGGGCAGCAGCTCAATACACTAGCATCTGGGCTCTCTATGCAGGTGATATTCTGTTGCAACCATTCTATACTTTTCCCCAAGCTGGTGTATGTGTCTACACGTAGGCTGGTAAATTGTTGATTACTTGTTTGTGCAGGTATGTGTGCTTTGAAAAGGAGCTCACTTACTGGCTGCCAGTCTCAACAATTTTCATTTGTTATATTAAAGCATCAGTAATACATACCAGAATCATATTGAGGTAGTACAATACTTCAGAAAAATTAAATTTAAATACTTCTAGTATTTAATTAAACAAATTCTTAGCATAACAGAGCTTCCTATGTGAAGAGCCTACTCACTAACTTGTTTCTATCTGACAGCCCCTGGCGGATTGTGGATGATTGTGGTGGTGCGTTTACTATGGGAATGATTGGCGGGGGTGTCTTTCAAGCAGTCAAAGGCTTTCGCAATGCTCCAGTGGTGAGTTGTACATATTTTATTTTTAATCTTTATTTCATTTGATTTTATTATGTTTTGCTCCCTTTAAGTAGCAAGTATTGCAATGAGGAAATGGAGTGTGTGGAGTCAAACTTCTTGTTTCAATGACATTTGCTATAATAAGTTTAGAGGCAGTGCTGGGATTTAATGTATAATATTTTGCTTTATGATTTAACAATATGAAAAAATGGCTATTGTTTGCATCCATACGCATCTTTACTGCTCTGCAGTCTTGTTACTTATTATTGATTGAGCATGGAATTTCTCTGATCAACCATACATTCTTAATTTCAGTTGTTATTGTTTGATTATTGGTAAACCTGTTTCATAAATATAGTATTATTTTTCTCAGCTTGATACCTTCTACAGGGTTGGGGTTACAATTCTCATCTGCCTGAGTTTTAAGGATGATGGCACTTGTATTCAATACTTCTGAAAGATACTAGCCTGACTATAATGAGAGAAGTTCAGATATTCATTTTTCTTTGCAAACTACCAAATCCTAAAATGTGTGTTCTATGTGCATTGGTTGAATTATGAGTCCTCTTTAAGTATGGAATTGGTTAACCAAAAGGGTTTCTTCTTCTTCTTTTTAAAAAAAATTCAGGGTGTCAGGCATCGATTCAGAGGCAGCGTCAATGCTATCAGAGTCAGAGCACCACAGATTGGAGGTAAGATGAGGGGCTTGGCAGGGGAAAATGGGTGTCATAGGATATGCAAACACCAACAGATTACAGTAGTAGGAGTTTGTTATCAAGGAGGGGCTGGTTAGTGGTTAATGTTTTGAATAAAGATCAGGGAGAACCAGAATCAAGTTCTGACACTGTTGAAGCAGAGGGGTGACATTGGATCAGTCTGTTTCAGCTTGACCTACAGCAGACATGTCAAACACAAGGCCCGGGGGCCGGATGCGGCCCGCAAAGTGGTTTCATGTGGCCCGCGAAACCATCCTGGAAACAGTGAGGGAACGGCCCCCGCTGCCTTGGCCCTGGCCCAGGCCGGCTGGGAGCCAATGTACAATTTTGTGGTGGCCATCTACGCTGAAATGCATTCAGTCTTAGCTCCACAAGGCCGTCTGGAAACAGCGAGGAACCAGCCCCTGCTGCGTCGGCCCCGCCCCCTGTGTGCATGCTGGGGAGGCTCCTCCAGTGGACCATGCCTTGGCACTTGCCCTGGTCCCACCCCCTTCTGCCAGAGACCCTCAGATCTGTCCCACTCCTGCCCAGGCCCCCACAGGCCCCCTTGACATGAACGATGTAGAGCTAGCCATGCCCACACAGTAGGCCACACCCACTCCACGCCCACCCAGTAGGCCACACCCCCCCAGCCCCCCCCAAGGGCAACCACAATGCTGATGCGGCCCTCAATGAAATTGAGTTTGACACTCCTGACCTACAGTATATCACTTTTATTATAAAGAAATAAAGATTTAAGTCTCTGGGGGAAAAGGGGAGAATATAAATTTGGGATAGATATATGCAAAATTGTGTAGTCTATTTCCAGAAGGTTCTGGTGCTTCATAACAAGCTGATCTTAGAATTTGAGAGAAATGTTTTATTCATTTCTGGAAGTGAATCTTCTGCAGCATAAAGAACTTCATAGTCTTCTAGACATGGATCACCTCTTTAAGACAAAGTACTTTTTGATGGCTCAGATGAAGAAAAATTAAACATCACAGGCATGGACCTTGCATTTTGGAATCAGTTAATCCAACGGGAGAGGGGTCCTTCAGCCATTACCCTGGTTTCATATGTCTCAGGAAGCCATCATATAAGATTTGTCTGCCCAGCCTATGATGAGGGAGAAAGAGAAGAAGGTGGCAAAAGACAGAGAAAATAGAGAGGATACCAGGCAGGGAATGGGTGGCTTCACTTAGCCCAGAATGTGTTTGAATGTGTTTGAACTCCTATACAACTTATATATTATTCTGAAGAGAATGGAGTGCTTGGTTGGAGTTCTTTCCCAATCCTGGTATGTATTTTTAAAAATAAAACACTCCAAGCAGTGGAAAGTGGGAATTAATTGAAAAATATTTACTTGCTGAAATCTTCTCCAGCTTGGTGGCCTTCAGATGTGTTAGACCAGTTTGTAGAATTTCTAGCATAGCCATGCTAGCTTGATACATTGGACGTGGACATCCAGCGTATCTGGTAGACATCAGATTGGGGAAGGTTGGTCTTTCTCTTCTTGAACACTGCAGTCCTATAAATAATTTGAGTAAAGCAAGTAAAGATAGACCTCGAGTTAGGAATATTCATTCTGCAACTGTTTGAAATTACGACGGCACTGGCCAAAGGAATATACCTGAAGTTTCAGCCATTGCAACGGTCACATGAACAAAATTCACATGCTTGCCAACCATTTCACACTTTATGACGGGTTGCAGCATCCTGCAGTCACGGGGCCACTGTTGCCGACCTTCTCTGCCAGCTTCCTATATGGGGAAACTGGCAGGGAAGGTCACAAGTTGCTCAAATAAGTCCCTCCCCTCCCCAACCACCATGTTCGCTTGCACTCCCCAACCACCATGTTTGCTTGCACTCACTATCAATCTCCTTCCCCGCCCTCACACACATACACAGACTGGACAGCCATTTGTCCGAAATGGTATGGGATTTCCTGCCTGAGCAGGGGGTTGGGCTAGATGACCTCCAAGGTCTCTTCCAACTTTATTATTATTATTATTACACCCTCTTTCCCTGGCCTTTATAAGTTTGTGCTGCACTACAACACACACACCCTCCCAATTCATCCATCGCCTGTGTCAAGCCTCCCAAGGCACCCCACCCCACTGTGCCAGCCCACGTTCCTTACCTGGGACTCCGTTAACTTCTGACTTAATGACCCATGTGTCTTGGGGCTATGATGACAACTGGGATTGGCCTGGATTGTCGTTGCTAAGTGATATGGTCACTTAACATCGTTTCTTTACAACCACATCATTTAGCAATAGCAATCTTGGTCCCAATTTCCATTTTACCCTGTGGATTACCCGTAATAGTAATTTCTAAGTTCATATTACAGGTAGTCCTCCACTAACTACCACAATTAGGACTGGAATTTCTGTCATATGTTGTTGTGGTTGTAAGTCAAGTCAGACCCTATTTGCAACAATGTTTATGGTGGTTATTAGTGAGTTACTGGGTGGTTAAGTGATCATGTGACTGCAGGATACTGTAATCTGTCATAAATATGAGCTGGTTGCCAAGCACCCAAATTGCAATCACATGACTTGATTACTTGCATCTATGAGACCATTACTTGCAGTAAGCTGCTCTGAGATCTATTTACTTATAGTAAGCTATAATGAATCCTATTATACCTGTGTAGCAGTTTGTAGCATGAGATCACATGTTTAAAAATACCAATGTAAACAATAAAAAATCAGTCTAAGTCATTTCAATTTTTTACGCTTTCCTACTTAAGTTTATTCATACGGTTCTATTTTCAAGAAATTGACACAACATTTGAGATTGCAGATGCTTAAAAAAGGCAAAGAGTTGTTTCTGTCTTTCAAGGTTCAGGTAATAAATTTGGAAACCAGTTGCTCAGAAAGTAGAATCTGAATTGCTGCCCATTTTTGAGAAACCGAGTATCTTTAAGATTCTGGTGTATTTTGATCCAGTTTCCATGTGCATCAAACAAGTATTTATAATAAAATTGCTTAGTAAGCAATAAAATTGCTTAGGGTTTTTTCGATGCAAGTTATGAACAACTCAACATCCAACTGATTATTCCAAAGGCTTTTTCTCTTTCTCTTCCCAGGGAGCTTTGCAGTGTGGGGTGGGCTTTTTTCCACTATTGACTGTGGTCTGGTGAAGATGCGAGGTAAAGAAGATCCTTGGAATTCCATTACCAGTGGGGCACTCACTGGGGCTGTATTAGCATCACGCAGTAAGTGTGAGCTCTGAGCTCTGCCAAATACGCATCACCGATTTATCATCACTTTCTGATTGCTTACTTGGGGCTTACTAACTGCTTTTTCATTTAGGTGGGCCGTTGGCCATGGTAGGCTCTGCTATGATGGGAGGCATCTTGCTTGCCCTGATAGAAGGTGTGGGGATTTTGTTGACAAGATACACAGCCCAGCAGTTCCAAAACCGTAAGTTATAATTCTGAGAATAAAAGGTCCCAGAAGGAGGGGGGATTTGGATTTGGGGGAGCTGTGGACCTCCAAATGTAGTTGCAAGAAAAATCCTAGTTCCTTTTCATTGTTTGCCTTGATTCCAGGAATGCTGGAATTGAAATGTAATAATATCTGGAGGGCTAGAAGTCTCCATTATATCCTGGGAAATATATTTGGAGTACTCTTTCATACTACTTCTTTTCATACTTTTTCATACTACTACTTATGCGGAGAGGACCTGCGGCCCTCCAAACACCTTTGTTGTATGCCTTCCAGAGTCACTTGATTAGTGAAATGGGTGGCTATATAAATTTAAAAAATAAATTCCCAGCAGCCTCAGCCAGCATTATCAATAGCGAGAGAGATGTAGTTCAAAATCCAAAGAGCCAGATATTAATGCGCCTGCCCTTGTCTTATCACTTTGTAACGATACAATTTAGTGAGAATCTTTTGAACCAGTTGGCGCTAGAAGCTGGGGGAAGTGGGGTGAAGTCAGTTCCACTTTGTGGTGAAAGAGGTTTTGGTTTTTCTAGTCCCCCCCCCCTTCAAGAGATAATGTTTCTTTGCAGTTACCCAAAGTGCAAGAAGTGTCTCTTCCTGATTTCCATATCTCTCCCTATTTTTATCTCAGATCTTGGTGCCTCGATGGGCAGGAAGCATGCCACATGCCTGTCCCCCCCATCTCCTGTACTTTTAACACAATTTGTTATGACAATGGCGTTTTGCGAATGGTTCTATAAATGTGTTCCAGAGTTACACTTCTTCCCCTGCTGTCTGGCACCCTCCTCTTCTTTATTTACAGATTGACATTTCAACCTCTCTTGAATTTTCTAATAGTCAAAGTTGAGATTTTTCACTTGATTTAATGAATCACTTCTCCCTTAAACGCCCACCTTCTTTCCTCCTGGCTTCACCGTTGTTACTTCTGCTTCAGAAAGTTTTCCTCTGCTGCTCCTTATCATGAATAATAGTAGTCCTAGATTTTCATGTATCACTAATGGGTCCTTCTTTTCTTCTTAGCTAATCCCTTTGGAGAAGATCCTAGTCAACTGCCTCCCAAAGATGGTTCACCACCTACAGGATTTACAGGCTATGGACATTATCAGTGAGCCAGTGTGGGGGCCTGGATCACTTCTATTTTTAGAATTGGGCAAGATTTTCCCCTTTGAAAATAAGACATTCACCCAAGAGTGCAAGCAAAGCATGGAGGGGATTTGGTTCTTAGAGTTAACTTTTAAGTTTGGCGGAGGGGAGGGGCAAGGAAAACATGGTTAGGGTTTGAGCTGTATAATATCTACCTCTATGAGGGATTAAGAAGCTTGCAGTGATGAAATGAGGTGCCCCAGGATTAATTCCATACGATGACGGAACCAACACTTATCAGGAGAACTTGGAATCCTAGGATGATATTTGCCTGAAGAACTGGGGTGTGCAATTACAATTAATTGACTATGGCAAATTTTAAAGGGCTGTTTTTCTGACGGAAGGACTCCTCCAATTTTCTCGTATTTGATGGGAACTCCTCTTAAGTTATCTTTTAAAAATCTGTAAACAAAGAATGTGTTTTCCCAGACCTTGGATGAAAGAGTTATTGTAGCAAGGGGAAACTCTGCCACTCTAGCAATGATGATATCCTGTGATAGGTTTCTTCATTGTAGGTCAGATCCCCATGTGCTGTTGAGCCAGAATAAGAGATGCTGCTACCTTGAATCCTCACCCCTTTCTTTCATTTAATAGTACTGTTGTTGCTGGTTGCTTAGGTTTAAAAAAAAAAAAAAAAGGTGGAATGATGGTGGATCCAAACAGGGTTCGTGGCCTTGACCCAGCTTAAAAGGCTGGGTAGATCTCCCTTGGAACTAAGTTTTATTCCAATAAAATGATGTGTCAGTTCCATCTTCAGAAGAACTAACCAGGACAGACTGGCAGAACAGAGAGTGCGCTTCAGTCTCTTAGTTGCCTAAAAAGCCATCTAGGATATTGAAATAGTGCTCTAATTATAGATACCAAACAATCCAAAGCTCTTTTGGGATCTAAATTGACATTACTCCTCCTTCCCCTGCCCCTGCCAAGCCACCTCTAACCTGGCAATATAATTTTAATTCCAGTTTTATACACTTGGCCTTTGTGGGCGAAGAACCTCAATTCAGAATTCAAAAGGCCTATTAAGATAGGATTAAAGTTTTACAGACCTAGTAGTCCATTTTCTCCAGCTTGAAGATCTCCTAATGGTGCGGCAATTTGTATTTCAATATCATTGTAAAGAAAGACTCTGTATTATATTACAGATGTAAATACAAAACTGGCTTTTTTGCATCTGTTTTGTAGAATTTAATTATCCGTTTGACAAAAATGATAGTTATATAGGAAATGTCCCAGCAGTCATGCACAAGAAGCTTTAGAAACATTTGAACCAACTTGCTCCGCTGTTTCTAGGAAAAAATAGGGCTAAATCTTCCTTCTGTCAAGGAAAGATCTTTGATTCTGTGTCCCTTAATATAAGAGTAGCACTGTCCCCTGCAACGTCACAGTGCAGCCAGCGTTATGATGTTTTGTCTTCCCCGGTGGACAAAAGGTTGGCATATCCACTAGCATTCATCCTGAAGTTGAGGATAATTACAGTATTTGAAATCTGCCATGGCCTCTTCAGAGGTGGGTTTTTCATTATAACAGACTTTATTTCCTGGGATGGATCTGAAAAAGAAGCCAGGATAAATTGTTAAATGGTAATTAAATCTCCTCCACTACTTGTGCAGTGGTTTTAAAGAAAGAAAGAGAGAAAAGCTTTACAATACTTAAGACTAGATACACGTTTGAGTTACTGGAAGAGTCGTGGCATCCTGTGTAGATATGCCTTTTGCCAGGGTTATGAAAGACCTTACCTTGGTGGTTTTAACACGGTTTCCTAATGAGCACATCCAGCCTGAGTTGTCAGGCAATGCTTTGCACTCCTCTTCAGCCTGGCAGGGCTGCATATCACACCACCACTTCCCTGTCACAATGGAGGCTGTAGAATAGAGGAAGACGCCTGTTACCATCCCTCCTTAAAGCCTATGGTCTTTATTGACGTTGGTAGCTTGCCCAGCGTGGATATGGCAATTCAGTAGGTTTGTGGTCAAGATGGAGTGCCTCTAGTCTCTCTTGGCATCAAGAGGTTATAGACCAGGGACAGATGGGACTTCTTGAATTCCACGCTGAAGCAACAGAAACTTGTCTCTGCCCTGCTTGAATCAAATATCCTGCTTTATCATGGAAGTTTTAGCATAATAAATTACTAATGCCATCCGAGGACTTTTAAGACTACCATAACCCCTACTTATATCTGGCCTGAAAGAGCCAATATAGAACATGCATACAGTCATCTAATAAGCTACAACTATCAAGCCCTTTAATCATCTTTTCTTCAATCTACTTGCCAAGCTATCCTCATCCTCATCAATATCTGTTTGTGCATGTTGGGGTGTGTGGGGGGGATCCATGTTTTAATCTCTTCCCAGGATTCTTATTGCTTAGATTCTTGGTCCTCCTTATATCCACTTGGGTTTTCCTGCCACTTGGGGTTAGGTAGGAGGAAGAAAGAAAGATCTTGGCTCCTAGTACTTACTATCCACACAAGAAGGTTTGCCACGGGTTGTCCCAGCCACTTTGCCTTGGAGACAGGAGCACTGGATAGTTTGGGACCGTTCCTCAATATGGTTGCGGTTGCAGCAGCGCTTGATAGCAATCACTTTGCAGGTGCCCCCATCTGCGGTGGGGAGCAGTCGAGAGGGAAGATTGGAGGAGGAAGCAGCACTGAGGATTTTTGTCTGCTGCACCTTTTTTTTTTCTAACATAGAAGAGTAAAGGTTCTAATCTGGTGTCAGCTTCTACAGATGCACACATATCCACTACTTTACCTCTTGTGATGTGACAACTGCAAGCAAATTGGAAGGCATTTGGATGATAGTTACTTGAAGTTGTTATTTACATTACCAAATTTGGTATCATTTGGGTGGAGTTGCTTTGTCCTGTGATACTTTGGGAGCACTATGCTATCTGGAAGACTCTCACCTTCACACTTTTAAGAACTGAAGTATACAGTAATTCTATTTGTGTGTAAAAACAACTGGAGGTGCTCAAACAGTGATGTTAACAGGAAATGCACAAACTATTATCCGATCAGATAACATGGGAAAAGACAATAAACTCAAAAAAAGTTTTCCAAAATGAAGGCTCAGATACTCAACCCTCTTTCCCAGAACAGAAAGAACTCACAAATCATTGGGATTTGATCTACTGCTGTCTGGTACCAATATTGATCATGATGTTGACTCTGAATGGGAAACTCTTGAGCAAAAGATCCTGGCCACATAAGAATGATGGAAACCATTAGGAATGCTGGAAAGGGGTGACACATCATGATAGATCTGCAAAAGAAGGATGAGATTGCATAGAGAGAAGGGGAAAGGAAAATGGAATCCTATTTTACCTGGTACTTCTTATTTAACCTTAGCTTTTACATTGCTTGACTTTCACACTTTTTGAAAGGTTATGCTAACATACAATTTGCAGCCCAGTACTGATCAGGAATTGCTTGAAGGCTATCTGACTGCTTTCTATGCTGCAAGTTCAAACAAAATATTTATTACTTTGGACTAACCTTACTGAGCTGAATCAGTACCTTATTTTTGAGTCGGCACTTGAGCAGGTTCAACCAGCAGCAACACTTGTTTCCAAGGAGTTTGTTGTTTGTCGAGCCTAGATGAAAGAGGGCAGAATCTATTCGGAAAACCAAAACAACCTCACTACAACAACAGTTAAGTAAATGTTTATTTTCAACAAGAGAAACAGATACGTTCATGTGTTGATTTTTACAAATAAAAGTACAGGTAGTCCAACTTACGACCACAGTTGAGCCCAAAATTTATGTTGCTAAATGAGAAATTTATTAAGTGAGTTTTACGACTTTTCTTGTTAAATTAGTAACATGGTTATTAAGTCAATCTTGTTTCCCCATTGACTCTACTTGTCGGAAGGTTGCAAAAGGTGATCACGTGACCCCAGGACACTGCAACTGTCATGATTGTGAGTCAGTTGTCAAGCATCCAAATGTAAATCAAATGACCATGTGTAAATCAAATGATCATCAAATGATCGTAAGTGTGAAAAATGCTTATAAGTCACTTTTCAGTGCGGTTGTAACTTCAAACTAAGTTGTAAGTCGAGGACTACCGGTATGATTTGTTAATGAAGAGTTTGGATGCAAATGGTTTTGTGATGCTCTATGGGGCAATGTTCATGTATTCATTCTGTGGCATGACTGAGGAAGAAGACTTCTCATTTTTCAGCATATCTGTAGATCTTGTGCTTTGGGGATTTTCTGTTGGAAAAGTAATATCTCGTAGTTTAGTAACTTGGAATTATCAAGAGAGGTGGATCTCCAGTTTATCTGGAATTGTCTTCTGGTCTACATGATTAATTCCCAGTTATTCAGCAGGCATCCTATGGGGGAAGGAAATTGTCCTGTTCCTTAATGTTACTTCAAATTAGTTTCCATAAGTTGAACTGCAAACTTAGAGGCCTGGTCTAAACGCATGATTACTCATAATATAAAAAACCCATTTTCCCAGTTAGTTGACTTGTGCTATTTTTTGAAAAAGCAACAAGGAAGCATGTTTTCTGCTGGCTCACGCCCTATTTTCCTGCTGGGGGTGAGGTTCACCCCACACTCTTGGCCTTCCAGAAGAACACAGGTAAGTCCTGTTGAAGCACCTTGAGGGAATAGGAGATGTTAAAGAAAATAGTTCAACCCCATCTAGAACACAACAAAATTTGTACACGCTAATGGGATCATAGCTAGCATTGACTTATTATCTTGAATTAATGGTAAATAGTTCAATGAATGTGTCAACACTGTGTGCTTCTGGGGGAAAAAAAGCAATAGCATGTTAGGAATAATAAGATATAATGTCCTTATATAAATAATTTGTGTGACAATCTGGAATAATGTGTGCATTTTTTGTTGTCACGTCTCAGAAAGGATACAGTGGAGCTGGAGAAGGTTCAGAAGAGGGCAGTTAAGATGATCAAGGGCCTGGAGCCATTATGAGGAAAGGCTAGAATGTTTGGGGGATTTTTAATCTAGAAAGAAGGCAAACGAGAGGGGACATGACGTGTAGAAAACTATATATGGTAAAGTGAAAAAGAAACAATTTTCCCCTTCCCAAAATACTAGAACCAGAGATCACCCAATGAAATTGAATCCTGGAAAAATTCAGCAATGTATATAATAGTATCTAAGATAGAGCTATAAATTCCAGTCTAATAATTCCATCTTTATTAGACCCAGCCCAAGTAATTCTTGGTTATTTCACAAGAGAAGGCTGCTTACAGAAAGCATGTCTTCACATTTGATCAAGTCAAAACAGCTTAACTATGAAAAGCACTGTTAGATTAAGATGCCAAGACTGGCTTATGGTGTAATATAGCCATTAAGTCAGTTGATTCCTCCAAAATAACTCTATTCAAAAACTGTCTAGTAGGAAAGGATGATGTTATAGTTGGTCAAGTGTTTTCCGGTGAGACCGGTCTATCAGGGCAACCTGGTCTACCCCAAATGTGGGATGGAACACACTGCTTCCGCTTTCGCCTTTCAGCCCCAATCCAGGAGCCTTCACAGGCAGTCGCTTCTGCGATAGACTATTTGTGTATTAAATTTAAATTTACCAACAAAGAATTATACTTGGTCCCTAGAACTACAAATGATGTAGTATTAAATCTAACCCATAAAAACATGCTGTGTAAAATGAACAACCTGCCTCCAGAAGCGGTGAATGCTCCAACACTGGAAGTTTTTAAGAAGAAACTGGACAGCCATTTGTCCGAAATGGTATAGGGTTACCTGCCTGAGCAGGGGGTTGGACTTGATGACCTCCAAGATCCCTTCCAACTTTATTATTATTATTATTATTATATGATATTAAGAGAAATATTTAAAATTTTCTACTAAATGGTGGCTAAATAACAGTCTTTGTAAATAAGAACAACATCCATGCTGCTTTTATTGCAATGGAGCTTTCTTGTACCCTTGTTGGAGCAAGAATCAAACTGGGAGGTCACAGGAACACTGCTTTTCTTCGAGGGAAAAACTGAGAAGGGAGGGGGAACAGCCTCCTTCACGGTTTGATTTAAATCAGTATCTTAATTAGCAAATTCTCAAACCTGCCTGTGTAGAGAAAATATCTGCTTCCAGAGACGAGTGTTTAACACAACAAGAATTGCCGCTCTCGTAATCTAGCTCTCATAAACTTCTGTTACGTTTTTTGAGCTGTTCTATGCTCCCATCTGTGTGCTATACAGTAAAGGCTAAAAAAAGAGACTATATAAATAATGGGTTGTATTATTTAGAATACCAAAATAGAAAAAGAGTTATTGATTGGTTAGTGACTTCAAGTGTTACCATAAGCAACATCTAGTCAAATTGAAATGCAGTACTTTTAAAGGAAGGGCTCCTTGAACATCTTTGCAAATGAAATCAAAGTCCTGGATTTGTTACTCTTGTGGGGATTAAAATGTGCCAGTGACACATTTTATACCAAAGAGTTCAAAATGTGTTTCTCCTGCTGTTAGGAACTAATTCCTAATTTGGGAGCTTTGTCCCACTGCATTGAGAATATCAAAAGATTCAGTCTGAATTTTTCAGTCCATCAAAATACTCTGCGCCCAGTGCTTCTTATGAATACCCCCCACATTAGATGGGTTGAAATGCAAAAGTGGGCAGAAATACAGAACGAGCAATTTCGTAAGTGATAAATGTTACAGACTTAGTTTAAGTGGGATTCTTTTACTGTTTATGTCAGGAACAACGATAAATGGATTTTTAATTTTGCTTGAGAATTGGAATCATTTTTAAAATGACTATTTCATTCCATAAAATATTGATAGTTTATTATTTGGTTGCCACATCTCCCATAAATCATTACCTACAACAACATTACCTAAACAAACTTGTAATAGTCACCCAGGCCCCATTCTTATTCCTTACCTGTGATCCTGTCCTTTGTGCTGAAGTGTTCTCACCTCTCTGTCCCAGTCATGGCAGCAGGGTCTATGGAGCCTGGAAGCATCCTCCTCTTTGTTTGGATTAATTCTGGGTTTTTGTGTGTTTTTTTGAAAAATGGAGAAAAATGTTCCGAGTGCTCAGAGTTCTGGAAACAAAGTCACCGTTCTGGCAGCTTTGATCTGCCCTGATCATAACCTCCTTACAATCTAGTAATTCACTGCTCTCTCAGCCAGATTTGGTGCCAGAACCAAAAGTTCTGGCTGCCAGCCCTCCTTCTGCAACCCAGCAGATGTCTCAGTATCTGTGCAAGATTTTGAGTCTGCCTGTTCTTCAGCTTTGCTTTGACTGATTTATGTATACACATGTGTCTGTGTAGGAGAGCTCCAGACGGCCTCTTTGTGCTTTTCTCCTTTATGCTTTCTGTCCAAAGAGCCCTCCTGCTACACCTACACAAGGCTGCCTCCTCCAGGTTTTGTTTCTGACACCACTCTTGCTGGGATATGAGCCAGCTTTGATGGTCTCTCTTTCTTTGCCTTCACTGCTTCTCACTTTGGGATGAAGTGTTAAAAACGTTGGAGCCACAGAGGATGCAGCTAGAGATTTCTGTAACTCTTTGGGAAGGAAGGAAGGAAGGAAGGAAGGAAGGAAGGAAGGAAGGAAGGAAGGAAGGAAGGAAATGTCATGCCTATTTTGTTGTCCTAGGATTGGTGACACATATTTTATTGCTGTTCTTATAAAACAATGAGGGGCTATATTTTATTTTCAAAGTGTATTCTGGTGTATCTTTGATTTGCAAAAAGAGTATGTTCTGTATGAAAATTGCACAGGAATAAGGGGTGGTTATACTGTGGTAGATAGTAATCTATAGCTGAAATTTCCAATATTGCAGTGCCTTTATCTTAATTTCCCCACCCTGGGACTACATGACTGGTACTAGCATATTCTTATTCCTTTTCAGTCTTGAGTTACCCATTGTAATTTGCAGATGTATGATTGAGATTGCAGAGATTGATGGTGGAGAGTGATGGGTCCTAGTAAATCCCATTGTTTTCTTTTTCCCAGGACTAATTCCATCATTAGCCACAGTTACTGAGATGAGGTTGACAGACAAGGTACATGTCTGCTTGTGCTATTGTCAATACTGAGTAAGATTCAACTAGCAGGTGGTGAAATGAGGGAACACTGATTTGTCCTTTTGTCTCATGTAGAAAAATGTATCTGAATCCCTGTGTCTCTAACTGGACTTATGAATACAGTTATGCTTTCCACCCTTCTCTTCCTCAACCTCATTCTGCACTGATGATAAATTCCTCCTCTGTTAAATACCATCTTCACTAATATGCGGTAGAAATTGTAATTGTCAATGTAAGCTCTGGTGTCAATTGAAAACGAGGGTGTGAGGAGTGAAATGTGATAAAATGTCCTCTTAGACAAATCTAGGTTTGCTATTGACCCAGTATCACTGAAGTGAGAATAATGACAAGGTGCGTGTGTTGGTGTAATACACGATATATTAATGAGGCCAGATATGAATAGACTCTAGCTGTTCTGTTGCTTAATGGGGTTTTGTGATGGCTATCTTATACTGTATTGAAAGTAGAACTTTGCTAGTGTAGCAACCAGTAGTAGACTAATACTGGGATTTCAAAAAGCCCATAGGGGTAAACTGGTTGGTCTGTAATTTAAGTTACATTTTTCCATCAATAAGGCTTTTATTTTTTTTTAAGTGCATTACATTATTAAAGGGATATTGTTATCTTGGGCGCATCCAGACTACCTTTTCATTGAGAATAGGAAATTTCACCAGAGACAGAGATGGTGTCAGGAAAATAAAAGCTCAGAATAGACATAGGTCTGCATAGGAGGCGATGCTTAAAAACAAAAGAAACTATTAATTGTTCAGTGAAGAATGCAGAAGAGAAGAAAAAAAGTTACAGTAGTCAATTCCTAACTTAGGTCAGACTGAGAAAAAGAGTTGACTTTACTAGACAAATATAAAGAAAGCAATTAAAAATAATTTCAACATGAGCTTGACAGAAACAGGGAATATCTATTGATCTTGACTGAATTCAGATTTTCAGAGCCAGATAGAATGCATCAAAGCTACTGAAGAAAGCTGGCCAAATTTCTCTGTCTGCCTGGCTGTTTATTTGTTTATTAATTTTAGATGCTGCTCATATCACTGTTGAACAACTCTGCGATGCTTACAAATTGAGGAAAAGATAATATAAATGTCATGGTTCCGACAGACAGAAACAAATAAAGCAGAACGCCAAGGCTTGGAAATTCCTCAAAGAACATGTTTATTAGTTACAAAGTATCGGCACCTCAAAAGTGAAACCAAGTCTGGAGATACACGTAACAATTCCGCAATACAAAGTTAAGAAATCCCACCCCTAAGGCTATGCAAGCAACTACGTTCCCCAATACATCTTCTTGGTGGGCTTTTTACGCAACGCCCAGCCTGCAGTCTCGGGAGCAGCCGATGCCCTTGGTTCCCACGAGACAAAAGATTATTTTGACTAGCGAAGCACCTGGTAATTCCCTCTCCCTTCTTTCAATGTGTCAACTGAAAATGAATAAGGAAGATGGCCGCAGCCATGCTCATTTTCAAAGTTGACAATAAAATAATTAAAATTAAGAAAGATTAAATAGAGACTAAAAACCAAGAAGACAGGCAACATAGGGGTGGGGATCTTCTCTCTATCCTGTCAGCCACCCCAAGCACAGAGCACCTCCATCAGGGCGCCAGGCCAGCCGGGAAAGCTAGAAAAGGCTCTTCTCCTGGACCACCAGCTGAAATTCTTTGACAGACGAGATCTGAAGCAGGTCTCTTCTGCTGGAGCAAGTGGGATGGACCAATCCTATGAGGGGGCAAGATGGCTCCTCAAATATTTTTATCCTTGAAAAATCTGAAGAATAGGGGAGATTCACTGAGTGGAGGATGGCAAACATTCCTATTTCCCCCATGCCCCCTGGAAAATTTGGCACACTATAAGCCAATCTGTTTGACATCAATAACTGGGAAGATTCTGAAGCAAACTTTAAAACTAAACTGCTTGAAAATAGTTTGCTAACTACTAGAAATCAGCATGAATTTGTCACGGAGAAGATTTGCCAATATTATATTTCATGTTTTGAATAGGTCACTTCCCTAGCTATGCAAGATAAATCTGATAAGTAAAATATAGACATTTGTCTTGACGTCAACAATTTTTTTTACAAATAGAATAAAATACTTTATTGGCCAAGTGTGATTAAACACACAAGGAGTTTGTCTCCAATGCAGACACTCTGGGTGTATATGCAAAGCAACAGAGTAATAATAATAATGATTCCAATAAGAGGAGTAAAAATGCCCTAATATGTTCTGCTTAGCAAACCAGATAGGTCTGATACTTACATAGACTGAGTGTAAGGTGCCTTTGATTTGCCTTACCTCCTCGGACTCCAGCAGTACTTGTGGAATGTAAGAAGCAGCACTGAGAAACTTAGCACCGTACAACTAAATGATAATTGGCCTTTTACAGCATTTTCAGTAATCTTTGGATGTAGAGGTGTAGGAAGCACCCATCAGGTCTGACATAACACTGGGTAGTATAGCTAAATCCTAAATTAAAAATAATATCAATATGTAAGGTAAATGGTCTGAAAACGGTAGAATGAATTTTAACAGAAACAAATGCAAAGATCTTCACTTAGGAAACAGGTAAGAGACAGGGATTAGGGATACCTGGTTTCCCTAATACTGATGTTAGACAGTATTTGATTAGAAACTATATATAAATCAGCAGTGCATTGTGGCTACTAAAAAGGCAAATACAATTTTAGGCTGCCTCAAAAGAAATGTACTTTTCAAATTATGGAAGCAATAGTTTACATAAGTTAGTCAATCCTCAACCTCAAGTACTCTTCCTAACAGTAACAATTGTTCCATGGAGAAACTAGTGGCCTTGAGAGAAAATGAAACTGGATGCATCTAAACAGAAATGGATGGAGATGTTATATTTTGGGTACTTGCAATGGGCAAAGAGTTTGCCTGGATTACATAATTGACCTTCTAGTTCTACTATTATGCTTCTATGTACTGATTTACTGTTACGATACTCTTAATTGATTTGCCTTTGTAGCTGTCTTATGAAAGGGGATGGAGGTGGAAATGTATTTGGTTGGTTCACCTCAATCTCTTGATGAATTTTAATATTGCAATACCCTTTCTCATCTGTAGTTTGGGATGGGACTTTGTGATAAACAGAGAGCTAGTCTGGGGTTGTGGTCAAGGCCTCAGGCTGAAAACTGAAAGATTGTGGGTTCTAGTCCCATCTTAGGCACAAAATCACTTGGGGGGACTTTGGGCCAGTCTTTCTCAGTCCTAGGAAACTGAGGCCCCCTAGGAAGGGCAAACCACTTCAGAAATTTTACCAAGAAATTTGCAGGGATTTGTTCAGAGTTGCCAGGAGTAAACACTGAATGGAAGACACACATACTAAGTGATGTAGAAAGATGAGGCCAGAGTATGCCTCAGGGAATTCCACCACCATAATCTTTGCTATGGTGAATCTTGTTCCCCATGATAGCCAACATTTAAATCCCTGGAAGAAGCACATTGAGGTTTTATCAGTATAAAGGTTCCAGGAATGCAGTTGAAATTGGTCTGGTAGGTGAGGGCAATATTGAGATGGGTGAGATCTAAGAAACTGAAGCTTGAAGTGGGACAATGTAGAAACATTTACAAGTTTGGAAATCAAACCTGAAAAGTGGATTGCATTAGATTTTGAAAGGAATCATATTCTGCCATGGAGTTAGAAGCATGCAGTTTGGGAATATTCCTTAATCTCTTCATGGCCTGACAAAGCTTGAAAAACCTCTGCTCTAGGGGGCTTCCAACACTGTCCTTCTGCAAGAGATCTTCAGGCAACCAAGAGGGTAAAACCCGTCTGTAGAACTGGAATTCTGCATAGCTGAAATGGCAGCAGGTGGCAAGTGAATCACTTCCGGTGATCCTGGTTTTCAAACACAGCAAAAGAACAAAGAAGCAATTTCCCCATGATGGAAATTACAATCTACCCTTTTACTGGCAGTGGATGGTGGGAAGGCATTGCTCACTTGATCTTGCTCCCAGTACTTCAGCCAGCAAGAAGATAGCCACCAGACTTGTAGTTCAGCAACATCTGAATGGCCATCGTTAGTAAAAGAAAGTCCTATTTATGAGTGGAAATTTCCAAAATCCACCAAAGGCTGTTAATATTTATTAGGATCAGTTACATAAGGGAAGGACGTTAAGTTTTCCAGGATTTTTGTTCAGTTTAAATGGGGAAAAACAGAAAAGTCCGCAAATGAATGAGTACTTTTTAATTATGTTCTAATTCTTGTTCCTCCAATGCTCGTTTTGTCTACTATGCTATCCAAACTTCTAGAGAACTCAAAAGCTTTCACGCACAAACTTCTTTCACAGCACTTTGCTTTCAGAAAGGGGACCTTAAGGAACCGTTGGAGTCGGGTTGCTGGGCAACGCAGTCCCGTCTCTATAAGCCGCAACAAAACCACTGCCTGGCAAAGAGGTAAATTGAAAATCCTCAGTCATACAGCCATCATTTCCGGTTCCAATTAGACTCCACGCTTGAAGCAAGGGTGGCGAAAGTACGCAACCAATCTAAATACTTAATTCAACACACCTTTTTGTGGCAATGTCTTCATCACGTGGGGCGAATTGCAGTTTATCGATCCCAGTTCAACATCCTATAGCCTTAAGGCATGGCAACCTTTTATTTACCTCAAATATGTAACGATAGATATTATACTGTCTTTATTCCGAGGAAGCAAAATTGATTAACCTTAAGCAATACGCCCGTACCTTGGAGTTTTGGCCAAACACTGTGATTCATGGAGATGTGTAAATTACATTCCTGTTTTTAACAACAACATAGCAGGCAGAGGATGTGCGAAGCCTCCTTGCTCTCTGCATCAGAGCTCCTCTATGCTGGAGATGGGCGGTTTAGAAATATGAAATATAAAGATAAATGTTGGATTATATGCCAAATGAAGCCACTAACATCTTTGCGATCCTATACTCCTCCCTTCTAAGGAGAGTTTATGAATCTTTCACTAGGACAGCCTGAGTTCCTAGCAAGACAGAAAAGTCCTCGGTTTTGCCGTAACTTGCAGGATTTGTTTGCCCGAAATATGTAAATAAATACGGGTTTGTTTGGTGATTTTTTTTTTGAAGCAGAGGTTGAAAAAAAACCCCAGCGGCCAAAAAAGAGCTCACACCTTTAAAAAAGACTCATATGTGAAGTTAGACTACTCCTCGCAATAGAGCAGCGTAGACTTCAACTCCCAGAAATCCCTAGGCGGCATGGAATTGTGGGAGTTGAAGTCCACGCATCTTAAAGTTGCTGGTGTTGAGAAGCCCTGCAACGGAGAACCCGAACTCTCGTCGAAATGCCGCGAAGGATGCCACTTTGCGGGAGCGCGCGGCATGCTGGGAAGCGATCAGCGGGGATCCTTTTGGCTGAGCAGCCTCCTGATTCTTCAGGGAGCCGATCGGAGAAAGCGGGCTGGCTGTCTGAGTCCTGTATCTATCTATCTATCTATCTTGGAGCGTGAGTATCCGCTGAGCGTGGGTACTCTAGTAAGGTAAGGAGGGGTTGATAGGGTTTTGCCTAAGACGGTTTTGTTTTGTTACAGAGTCATTATCTTTAAAAGCTTGGTGGAGGTTAGGAGAACAAATTCCATACTTTTCTTGAAAAGGCGCAGACAACCACCGAGGTGCTCTGCATTAGGAAAAGCGGGTGCACTGGTGCCTTAGAGTAAGAGAGAGAAAAAAGGCAATTTACCTCTTTCGCATGTTAAGTAGGCGCGTACACCTTAACGAGAAAGTATGTAGGAATAGATCTTCGTATTTCTTTCGTGCAGTTAGACCTTGAGGAATTGCCCAGTTAGATGGGCGGTACAGTAGATAGTAGCAGCATAAGAGTTAGAATCCATCCCGTTGGTTGCTTTAATATTATTACGCTGGCCATATCTTAAACGTTGATGCCTCTGAAAAGATCCTAGGTATATTTGCAAAAAATTAATACGTTAAATATTTTATAAAACGAGGAACCTCTATATTCAACAGTAGTATACCACTGAATATGTTTGGGGGCAGTCGAGAAGTGAGAGAACAGTGCTGCTGTGAAATCCTGTTTGCAATCTGTTCGGGGACCAACCAGTAATAGATGGTGGTCTAATCCAGAAGAAATGTTAAAATTGATGATTTAATTTCTGATTAAAACTGATTCCTATGTTCGTGCTTTGGATTAAAAATCGGTAAGAAGTTGGGGTGGATGATGGGATCATCTCAGCATGTAGAAAGGAATTTGGTATTTATCATCTTTAAAGCAACTTTCCTAATATTTCAACTCAGATTTGTGGGGAAATTGGTCCTTATGTATCTAGGATAGGTTTTATGCATATTTCTCTTTCTAAATTTTATGCCAGACTTGTATTTCAGAGCAATCAGGTCCCAGTTATTGAGAAAATTGCTTCTCATCAAGAAAATAACGGGGGGGGGGGGACACACTTAAACAAGAGTTGGTTTTGTTTTTGAATCTTTTAATAAAAACAAGCTTATCATCACATATTACTGAGGAATTAATTATTGCTTGTTATATTCTGATGTTGAACTTCAACTCCTATCCCATATAATATGATTTGTAATCAGTGTACAGGTAGTCCTCAACTTACGATGATAATTGAGCCCAAAATTTCTGTTGGTAAATAAGACATTTGTTAAGTGAGTTTTGCCCCCTTTTATGACCATTCTTGTCACACACATTAAGTGAATCACTACAGTTGTTAAATTAGTAACACGGTTGTTAAGTGAATCTGGCTTCCCCATTGACTTTGCTTGTCAAAAGGTCGCAGAAAGTGATCACATGACCTTGGGACACTGCAACTGTCATAAATATGAGTCAGTTGCCAAGCATCTGAATTTTGATTTTGTGACCATGGGGATGCTGCAGTGGTCATAAGTGTGAAAAACGGTCATAAGTCACTGTTTTCAGTATCGCTGTAACTTTGGTCACTAAATGAACAGTTGTAAGTAAAGGGCTACCTGTATTCTTATTTAAATGTATTGACAAATTTATAAATTGGATTGTTTCGTGTTTTATTTTTCTGGAAGAGGATTTAAAAGAACACCCTGATTTTGCTTCCTCAATAATATAATATCTTGTGAAAGAATCTTGAAATCAACACTGGAGAAATCCACAAGGTAATCTAGTTAATATCCTATGATGCATTTTGGAAGTTTACTTTGGTTTGCTTGAAATTCTCTTTTACACCACCAAGAAGATGTAGGAATTCTGACTTTTTAAAAATCTTGCCACTCTGTATATGTGCTGGGGCAGAGAGAGTTCAGATTTATTTTTAATACTAAAAAGATTTATAAGGCTACCCATCTTATACAATATTACCCCGGCTGTCTAACAACAGCTACATAAAAAAAACCACTATATACAACTAAGATAACATTATGCTCCCACCCCAAATATATATACTGTATGTGTTGAACTCAACTCCCAGCTGTCCTAGTGGCATGGTTTTATAATCCTAATCCTCAACTGCTGTGTGCATTTTAATGTGTGTATTATAATGGAAATTTGTTTTGATTCATTTTGTTTGCTGCCAAGAGTCACTTGTTGAGCTGGACATCCAAACTGAATGAGTATATAAACAAATATGCCCACTGATTTCAGGGAATTAATTCAAATATAAGTATCAAAGTTTTAACTCATAGAATGTTTTTAAAATCGATTTAACAAAATGGCTTCCCCATTTAGAAATTTTGATTCTATCAAGGCTATTACATGGGTTTTTTTGTAAATCGCATTTCTTCAGGGACTTACATTTCCTTCGTTGGAAGCCAAATTAGTTAATCCAGTTTCAAAAAAAATAGCGCAAGTCCATACCGATAGAAATCTGCAGCTTGCAAGATGAGAGGCGAGCCTGCTTTTTTTGCTATTTGAAAGTTTGTCTTCAGACATATATTATATTATATTTATATTGAGCCTTTTGAACTGTTTGTAGTTTTATATTGCTTTTAAAGCTAATTTTAATTGCTTTAAGTTGTATTTACTTTTGAGGGGGTTAGGTTAGCAATTTAATGTAGCTTGAGATAGAAATGTGAGATATACTTTTAACAAAGAAAAAAGGAAAGACAAATCATACATTATTCAATAAGAGTGCAGTAATCCCAGGCTGGAACAGATGAGCTGTCATTTCTGTTTCAGTTATGAAAAAGCGCCATGGATCAATACAGCATTCTTGGCCGTATTGGAGAAGGAGCCCACGGCATTGTTTTCAAAGCCAAGAATATAGAAGTAAGTGGAATTCCTCATGATCTCTGAGGCCAATGTAGCCAGCTTTGTTTTTTTTTCTCTCTCAAGTTCTCAGGATGGACATCCGCTTCCAATTTTTATTTTGCTCTCTCACCTGGCAGACTGGGGAGACTGTGGCCCTGAAGAAAGTGGCTCTCCGCAAGCTG
The DNA here is from genome assembly GCA_023970755.1 of Azemiops feae. Lineage (NCBI taxonomy): Eukaryota > Metazoa > Chordata > Lepidosauria > Squamata > Viperidae > Azemiops > Azemiops feae. Next base: position 870,210 of record JALGBA010000474.1, on the reverse strand, counting down.
GAGGATGGGATCCCCAACCAAGCCCTGAGGGAGATCAAGGCTTTGCAGGAGATTGAGGAAAACCAGCACGTGAGTAGCTTGTGGAAATGACGATTCATGGATCAGCTTCTTCGAATTCCATCTCAGGCTAGGTCTCCAGTAAACTAATATTTCAGAACAAATTAGCCTGGTTTATGTATTGCACTAAGGCATAATAACCTGGGGGAGAGTGTTGGGAATTCAGATAAAGATTACAGGTAAACTGAGCCATTTTAACTTTGCCATAACTTTCCCCTCCACTGAAACAACTTGCTGTCACTCCCTTGATCTTCCAGAAACAGATAAAAACGGCCTATAATAATTACTATATTTTAATCTAATGATTGGATAACCCAGGCCCCACTGGGTCATTGTTTCAGAGATATTTCCTTACTTAAACAGAGAAGCAGAATGACCACAGATGGGCAAAAAAGCAGTGGGAATGGAAGCAATTTCCTGCCAGCTTCCCTATGTAGTTTCCTTGTAGGAAGTAGGTAAGGAGCATTGAAATCCTTCCTTCCTTCCTACCGTCCACCTTCCTTCTATGCTTCCTTCTTTCTATCCTTTCTTCCTCCCTCCCTCCCTCCCTGTCATTATCTTCCTTCCATTCTTCAGTTCTGACTTTTATCCTTTTCTCCATCCCTCGAATTTTTGCTGGCTTCTCTATTTACTGTGCTCGTTGGGATCTTGCAGGGAGAAAGTCAGTGGGGAAGCCAGCTGGAAGTTGCAAGTCAAAGGCCAGTGGCTGCTGCTAGATGAGGGAAGGAGCAAAGAGGTGCATGAGGGGGGCAGGCGAAGAATGGTTGGTAAGGGTGTGGTAGAGGTGCTGTGTTGGTTAGGAAGGATATGTGGGTATGCGCCAGAGATGTGTGTACTGTATTGGGGAGGCACATTGCTGGGCGGCCTAGGTCTGGAAAGATGCCTGGAGGTGTATGAGAGGTAGTCATGGGGGTGAATGGCTTACTCAATAAACCATAATTAAACCACGGCAATGCCATGAGCTATCTTAAACAATTGAAGTTGATCTGCTGTCACATATCCATGCATTTTTCAAGGCAACCCCATACCAGTGCAGTGCAAATAAGAGTATGTTGTGAGTTGTTTGGCATTGCTCAAGCATAATCAAGGCCAGGAGGAAGAGCCCTCGCAAGTTTGGAAGACTGCCTCTTAATGGGACCGACTGCATGTCGCTGGACACTTTGACTGAAAGTAGTTTTGAATGCTGACAATAATCTGACAATTATGCAAATAGTTCAGAGCTTTTTCCTAGCTTGAAAACAAAACAAGAAACAGGTGGTCCTCGACTTACAACTACAATTGACCCCCAAATTTCTGATGATAAGCAAGACAATTGTTAAGTGAGTTTTGCCCCCATCTTACAACCTTTCTTGCCACAGTTGTTAAGTCAGTCGCTGCAGTTGTTAAGTCAGTAACACGGTTGTTAAATGAATCTGGCTTCCCCATTGACTTTGCTCGTCAGGTTGCAAAAGGGGATCACGTGACCCCGGGACGCTGCAACCGTCATAAATAGTGAGTCAGTTGCCAAGCATCTGAATTTTGATCACTCGACCGTGGGGATGCTGCAACGTTCGTGTGAACAGTGGTCATAAGTCACTTTTTTTTAGCACTGTTGTACCTTCGAATGGTCACTAAATGAACAGTTGTAAGTAGAGGACTACCTGTATGGGGGAATAAACAGAACATCAATAAAGTGATTATAACCAATATTGGTAGCGATACCGTCTGCAGCATTTTAATCTTTCACCAGTACTTTTGCCTTTTCTATTTCTGGTTCTCCTTGTAAGATTCCAGCCCTTGTCCTCAAGTTACCGTTAACAGTTTTCAGCACTAACTGGCCTGTTTCCAGCGCAACCTCCTCTCTCAACTCATTGCAAAATGCAAAAAGAGAATTTTGCCAAATAATAACAGTGCAATCATTACTTATTGATTGACCAGCTTAAAGACGTTCAGTGAAATGTGTCCAGCATAAAGATAGGCTTGGGGGGCGGGGAATAATATAACTTAAGGCTTTGTAAACACCTTCAGATGGCTCATGCTGTTTCAGACATTCAGTCACTTCACTCGCTATATTGAGGATGGATGGGCAACTCTTCATGATATCAGTTGTGGGACAGGCCACCCAATATTGAATCCAACTTGTCTAACTTCTCTCTTTTAGGTGGTGCAACTGAAAGATGTTTTCCCTCATGGCACAGGGTTTGTGCTGGTATTTGAGTATATGCTGTCTGATTTATCCGAGGTGATCCGCAACTCTGAACAGCCACTTACTGAAGCCCAAGTGAAAGGCTACATGATGATGCTGCTCAAGGGGGTGGCTTTCTGCCATGCCAACTCTATTATGCACCGGGTGAGGCTTCGTCAAGTTTGACCATAGGGTGGCTTTCTTCTCCCAGGAAGATCGGACCTTGTTATTTGACCCATTGATGCTGTGCAACCCATTCTTCCTTAGCTTCTAAGATGTTTTCAAATTCTTTTAGGATCTGAAACCAGCTAATTTGCTGATCAGTTCCACAGGGCAATTGAAAATTGCTGATTTTGGCTTGGCCCGGGTGTTCACCAGTGATGGAGAGAGACTATATAGTCATCAAGTGGCCACCAGGTAAATACCAATGGGCATGGGGTATGGATTGAGCATTTAGCCAGGGAAGAGAGAACCAAACTGGAAGATGCTTACATCTTCAACTCGTAGTAGCCACAGCTAACATGTTCGATGGTAATGGAAGTTGGACAAGATAGTTCAATGACATTCTGAGGGGTCCTAGCTTCCCTCTTCAGACCTTATTCCAAGACTCTTGAAATCAGTCCTAAATGTTAAGAAGGCCCGGGAGCCTTATTGGCACTAGACTTGAAAATTGTGGAGACTGGAGTTAAGTTTCATTGTATGAGATGAACAAAGTTGTGTATAATACAATTTGTGTACTCTTCCCAATTAGGTGGTATCGGGCTCCCGAATTGCTATATGGTGCTCGAAAGTATGATGAAGGTGTAGACCTGTGGTGAGCAGCTTTGAGCTCTTTCATTTAATGAGTCTGGATTGTTCTATCTCTGAGCTGTTTTAAGAGGGCAAACATGGAGTGTTAGAGATGCAGTTGTTGAACTGACTGTAAGCCTAGACCACAGTGCCATCAGGTATAATTGACAGGCACAGTAAGTGGAAAATTGCCAAGGGAATCCAACATAATTATACTTTTAAGAGAGGAAATTATAAAGCAAATGATGAAGGAAAGTTCAAAAATAATCTAATTTGTCCAAAGTGCTTGGACATTACTCAGAATCACTGTCAGACCTGCCCCAATCAGGTCCCTTAGGAAAGAAAGACCCTCGACTCCATTTAGGTGAAATGATAGGCTCTTTTACTAAAGGTTGCTGGTTGCAGTAAAGTCAGGCTAGAACTAAGATTCCCACGCAACAGCTTACAATTTTTTCCCCTCATCCTAACTCTCACCCCCCCCCCTTGATCAGTTTGTCTTCAGCCAATGGAGAGCCACATAAGTGTTTTGAGAATCACCCGAGATGTTTGGGGCAATCCACATTCTATTTTCAGGGTGCGTGGCCTTGAATACTGGCACAAACTGGTTCTGTGCTTCCTGGTCTTCGTCAAGCCGTCATCCCCCTTCCCTATTTCCCATCATGTCCCCATACATGTTTATTGCCCATTGTCCCCCCCCTTGCCCCCTCCTCCCTAGTTTTTGATGGCAGGATGCCGGCAAGACACCAAGCCGAAGATGGCAGAACTGCAATCACAATAATCAACATTTAGCTATAATATATTTCCTAGATCAGGAAAAGCATTATTACCATCATCCCGTTTAATCAACAATATTAAGGAAACTTGAGGAAAAGGAATATTCCTTCAGAAAAGGGAAGCCTTTCCCAAATGAGGAAAACAAAAATGAGTGCAAACTTACACAAAAGAAATGTAAGTCTCCACTATGGAAGGTTGAAAAGGTTTGCATGGAGAAAAACCATATTGAAATCAAGAATCAAAGATTTTTCACTGCATAAGAAGCAGGAAACTGGTTAGGGAAGGGATTGAATGTTTGGACGACAGGGATGTTCCCCCTTACTCCTTGACGCAGCTACCTCTTTTCCCTCTTTAACCAGGGCAGTTGGCTGCATCTTTGCGGAACTTCTCAACAATTCTCCCCTCTTCCCTGGAGAAAATGACATTGAGCAGCTGTGTTGTGTCCTCCGGGTGCTTGGCACACCTAATCACAAGACCTGGCCGGTGAGTCCCATAACCATTAGCTTGCCCACAGGGATTAGGGCCCAGGGGAGGAGCAAGGACCTTTAAAAGTGAAGAAACCAATAGCCAAGTCCCACCCTTGTTATTCTTTTGCTGGGACAGGAGATTACAGAGTTGCCCGATTACAACAAAATCTCCTTCAAAGAGAAGCAGCCCATCCCTTTGGAGCAGGTGGTGCCTGATGCTTCTCCACAAGCAGTCCAGCTCCTGAAAGAGTTCCTGGTCTATCCTTCCAAGCAACGTATGCAAGCAGCCCAGGTAAGGGGGGGGGGAGCCCCCGTGAGGCTGTCAGTATGGTGCAGCATCCTGCAAAGAACAAGGCAAGGAGCTTCATGGGATTGCAACCTTCTGACAAGCAAAGTCAATGGGCAAGCCAGGTTCACTTCACAACCGTGTTACTCATGTAACAACTGCAGAGATTCACTTAACAGATGTGGCAAGCAAAATCGTAAAATGGGGCAGCGCTCACTTAACACATTTCTCACTTAGCAACATATTTTTTCTTAAGTCAGAGACTACCTCTATGGGCAGAAACCAGTATGGACGAGTCTTTGAAACTACTACACGTAGATTCACTACTTTGAGCCACTTGTGACTGTCTTAACTCTAAACCCAATGACATGCTCAGTAACCCAGGCTGTTTTCTTAACAAAGCACATTTTTCACACTTCAGAGAAAGTAGTGGACACGGAATTTTTATGGGTGCCAAGTTTTGATAGCTTGAAATTGTGACCCCGCTTTAGTAAAATTGCCTCTGGAGGTGAATGTCAGCTGCAAAACTACAAATGAAAGCAAGAGTACAGTCCAGACGTGAGATTGGATTGTCCCCTGCCCTGGAAATCCTTTAGATTTCCCCAGCTGTGGGCATCTTCCACTCCCTACCCCAGACTTCGCTTGGAACAAGGAAGCGTGAGAAAATAAGCCATGGTTTTACAAGCATTTTTGCATAGCCCTTGGAGCCTGATCTAGGCTATGTCTAGGAATTCCCTAAGAGCGGCAAAGATGATATCCTTATTTGGGATGCTTATTGAAAATCAGCCTAGGAGCAGTTCGCTTGTGAAATTTCTTGAGAAATTTTGCTCGTTGAGAAGAAAGCCAAGTTCATTCTATGTCACCAAAAGAGGGCACTGCAACCCGCTTTGCTATTTTGCAGTGGACATTTGTCTTACGACCTTTTGCACAGCTACGAATGTCCATTTCTCTAAAGATGCTTCTCTAGGTGATCAGCAACTTGTGGTACTAATTCAAAGGCAACACGCAACCTTAAATAAATTTAAAAAAAGAAAAAATACTAAGGACTAGTTGGGAAAACATGAGAAGATTTAAAGAGGGAGATTACATTCCCCACCTCATGTGAAATTCTGTGAACGAGGCGGAGGGATTGCATGGTAGAAAAGCTTGTTCAAACCTTGTTCATCCTTGTTCATCCAGCATGAGTGGCTCATATAGGCCACAGACTTACCTGAGTTCACTTAGCGACCGTTCAAGTTACAACGGCACTGAAAAAAGTGACTTATGACGGTTTTTCACAGTTACAACCTTTGCAGCATCCCCACGATCGTGTGATGAAGATTCAGATGCTTGGCATCTGGTTCATACTTATGACCGTTGCAGCATCCCAGGATCATGTGATCATTTTTTGCGACCGTCTGACGAGCAAAGTCAATGGGAAAGCCAGGATACTTAACAACCAGGATACTAACTTACCAACTGCAGTGATTCGCTTAACCACTGTGGCAAGAAAGGTCATAAAATGGGGCAATACTCGCTTAACAAATGTCTCACTTAACTACAGAAATCTTGGACTCAATTGTGGCCGTAAGTCGAGGACTACCTGTATTCCCTTTGTGCTGTTAGCAGCCTTCCTTAGCTGACATGGGTAGACCTTGATTTATGACCAGTGGCTTAGGAACTGTTCAAAGCTCCAACGGACCTACTCAGACGGTACTTATGACCCAGATTCGAAGTTCCAACTCTCGGACCCCTCCCCTCCCCCCGCCCCCCAGAGATTATATTTGGTTGCTCAGCAGTTGGGTTGCATTTATGGCCCTTTGCAGCGTCCCGTAGTTTTACAAGGGTTTTGCTGAAAATTGGCATTTACTTCTGGCCCAGAGCGAACCATGGACTTACTGAACAGTTGCAGTGTTCATTTAATGGACTGCTGCAAAAAAAGATTGTAAAATTGGGTCAGTCATGTGACTGGCCCGCTTTACAACCATACAACTGTGATGGGCAGGCTTCATTACAATTGTAACTCAAGGACTACCTGTACTTCCCATAATGCTCAACTCAACCCGTAGGATATCTGCGAACTGTAATCTAATTCCTTCCCTCCCTTCCCCCCCCCCAAAAAAAAATTGGGGGAGGATTTCTGAGAGCTTCCAGGATTCTCCACGTGGCCATAGTGGGAGACCCTATGGGATTTGGTCAGAGCCAGCCAGATGATTTCTTTTCTTTTGTTCCTTAGGCACTTCTGCATCCCTATTTTTTCACGTCCCCTCTGCCAGCCCACCACTCGGAATTACCAGTTCCCCAGCGTGGGAGCAAAAAGATTCGTCAAGGGCTCCAGCACCACCGTGATTTCCATGTGGAAGAGCCCCTGGAAGGGTCAGTTGTAGATCTGGAACTGGTGGCACCATATGTGATTGATGTATAAGAAGAGAGTCCGCTCTTGTTCTCCTTTCAAGACTGGCTTTTATACCATCTCGTGAAGCAAGTTTGGTTCTTCACCCCGAGGCACTTTAAATTCTTGTGGGAAGGAGCTGTGCATTTATTGGCTCTATGTGTGGGTAACCGCAAGGCTGAAACCCAGTGATATCACACAGATGGGTGAAAAGAATCCAGGACTTTCAAACACCAGGAAGGTGTTTTGACTTTTTTCCACCATACATGGGCCTATTGGATGGCTGAATTCAGTAGTTTCTGGCAGATTTTTGGTGGCCCAGTTTCTGGGGCTGCACAAAGAGACTGGGGAGGAGCTGTGTGCAGCCTGCATTTGTCCCCTTTTATTTTCAGGGGAACCCATTTGTTGAGTGATTTGGTGGCAGCAGATGACAAAAGAGGGAGCCGAGAGCATGCTGAGCTGCCACTCTGGTAGAAGGACCAAGAGAAAGAGTTCCCTCCAAAGACTCACAAAACCCATCCAGTGAGGCATGTGACAAAATTCTCTCCTGATATTCTTTTTCCCCCCAATGATTTATTTTTATTTTATTCACAAAGTTAAAATACAGACTTTAAACAAAAGGAAAAAAAATACACAATGCATATACATAGATTGTCCTAATATTCCTCCTGCCCATATTTTTTCCCCTTGGGATAATAGAATAGGGCCCAGATGGATTCAGGGGAACAAGGGTAGGGCCTGTACCAATTTCTCCCCCCCCCCCACCTCGAGTTTTGAGGCCTTGCCTCAGGCCTTTCTTTCTTTCTTTCTTTCTTTCTTTCTTTCTTTCTTTCTTTCTTTCTTTCTTTCTTTCTTTCTTTCTTTCTTTCTTTCTTTCTTTCTTTCTTTCTTTCTTTCTCTCTCTCTCTCTCTCTCTCTCTCTCTCTCTCTCTCTCTCTCTCTCTCTCTCTCTCTCTCCTTTTTTCTTTTTTGTAATCTCCCTTCTTATGCAATGGCTGTTATAACAGTTGATAATTAAACAGGTAAGCAATCAACTAAATTCCTAGACTCTTTATTGGGTTACAGATTTTGGGGATGAACTCTGAGGAGCATGGTATCCAATGGGAATAGCTTGTTGGGATCTGTTTGACCATTAAGAATACTCCTGAGGATTCCTGCCGCTACCCCAGATCGTGTGCTTAAGACCTGGCCTGATTTAGAAATCACCTCCCTAGATTTACTCTGATGCTTGATGAAGCAGGGATTTTGTGGGGAAGAGGAAAAGGAAGAGAATAAATAAATAGTTGCTGTTGTAGAAAGAGAAAGAATAACAGTCCCTCAGGTTCACAATCACTGATGCAAAATCCTGACCTACCACCAAAAAAAAAAAAAAAGTAAAAGGATCACTCATTTTTGAGTTTTCTGTGACTGCAGAAACAACCGCTAGTTTACGTGCTGCTCATGGCAATTGCTCTGTTTAAGGAACTGGGCTATGGGTTTGTGTATAAAGTTAGCCTCAGCTAAAAAGCAAATGCAGTTGTTAAACTCAAATCAGGCCCATTTGAATAGTTTTCCCTCCTTCACTCTCAATTGAAGTAACTTATCCCCCATAATACACTTTTTTGTCTTCATTTGTCTTGATTTTTTTTAAAAATTGAATTGTTATTTTTACCAAGAAACAGCTGGGCTGCCTTGTGACCTCAAACTGACTAAAATTTTATTCCTTTAAAAGCCCAAAGCAACAGTTCTTACATAAGAACTCTAAATAATATAGAGAATAAATAAATATTTGCAGAATCAGCAAAACCTACTTTTTATTTATTTCATTTATTTCATTTTTATTTGTTTATTTTGCAAGATCTAGAAAAAATAGACATTTACCAGACACCTTTATCTGCTCGACCTTTCTTGTTTCCCACATTTTTGATACCAGGCCAGGATTTTAAGATTGTTTCCAAACATTTTTTCCCCGTTGTTCAGTTATCAGCTGCACTTGCAAAAGCTTAAGGGAGCTAATTTTACTGGGGGAGAAAACCCAGCTTTCGTCAAACATTATTTCAAAATGTTTGGCAGAAAACAAATAATGCAAATTACACAAAGGATGCGGTTTAATGATTTGATCTAAGAAAGCAATCATTTTTGGCAGTTTGCAAATAAATTTCCCTTAGTGAAAGTAACAATTTGTCAGAGATGTTGATCTTGTACAAATTTGGTTGGGCTTTGTGTCTGACTGTAGAATGGGACATGAAAATAATAAAAGGAAGCAAGAAAAGCAAAGTAAGCATCATAATTACAGTGATGGCACACATCTGAGAAGAACCATACAGATAGTCCTTGACTTACAACCATTCGTTTAGTGATCTTTTGATATTACAACAACACTGAAAAAATTGACTTACGACCAGTTCTCACACTTAAAACCGTTGCAGCATCTCCATGGTCACATGATCAAAATTCGGGCGCTTGTCAACTGGCATACATTTATGACAGTTGCACTGTCCTGGGGATCATGCGATCATGATCTGTAACCTCCTCCAGCTGGCTGCCAACCAGCAAAGTCAATGGGGGAAGCCAAATCCGTTTAATGATCGTATGATTCTCTTAACAACTGCAGTGATTTGCTTAAAAACTGTCAAAAAAGGTCGTAAAATGGGGCAAAATTCACGTATCTGCCTTGCTTAAAAACAGAAACTTGGGGCTCGGTTGTGGTTGTAAGTTGAGGAGTATGTGTACTCTTCATAAGAAGTTTTTCTATGGGCCTCTCAGAACCTTTGGTAACTTATCAGGCCCAAAACCAAAAAAGACACACGATGATTCTTCCAAATTGAGGTCTTTATTGTTTCAAACCTATAGACAAAATCTTGCCAGATTGAGCACTCTACTATCTGCATCTACAATATATTCTGTGAACTATTAGGGAGGGGCTGTCTTCACCCTCTTTCACATATAATATCTGGGCTGAGTTGACTCTTATTCTTCTGCAATGCACCCTCTTGGGAATCCACCTCCTTACTACACTCCATCACAGTAATGATCAGATTCCCAGTAGGTCTCCATTGCTACAAAGAACTCCACAATAAAAGAGTTCCATCCATGCATTCTATTCTCTTTTTCAAAAATACTCTATATATGGGGAATGATCCGATCCTCAATTTAGCTATGAATCATTGATCAGATAAAATATGGGACTGAGTGTTCCTGGGCTTACTCCAGCTAGACATTTGAGTCTTGGTGCTTTGTGTAGTAGTTGTTTCTAGATTATGGCAACTGCCCTGAAGTGTCTCAACCGTATCTTCACTACCATGAAGTTTTCCCAACCATAAGGAGGAGCAGCGTTTTTTCCTCTTTAAAGAACATTGGTGATGTCAGTTGCATCCACATACAGTAGTCGCATAGAAAAGAGTTTACAGCTGGAGTGAGGAACCAGAAAAACCCTTTCAGATTAGGATGAGCACGGTGGAAATTCTTTTTTATTGCTGAGAGTGGAGTTGAATAGACTAGGATGGGTAAGCTGACAGGCTCCAAGATCTTGACACTCCGTTGGAACTCCTTGGTTATTATCCTGGCTGATGCTTCTTTTCACCACACTGTCTGGCCTCTCAAGATAACTTTATCTCTACTTGCCTATCCTGCTGCATCATGGATTAGTTGCTTGTTTCCAGCCTATGGGTGGAGCTTGGGGTGCCTAAAGGGCAAAGAGGCAGCATTTTTGGAGAATTTTTCTTTGCTTTACATTTTCATTAGTTTTGTGTAAGGGCTTTGCTTCTACTTCTGGCATTTCTTGTTTCAGAATTGGGAGACTTAATACTTCAACTTTGCCCAGATAGTGTGGGAGAGAGAGGTACCCCATCTCAAAAACGACACTCTGCATATGCTGTACACCAGATTTTATTTGAAGGAGTAAATTCCATATTCCAGGATCATCTGAACCATCCCCTGGAAATTTAAAATAGGTGCTCTCCTCCTAAGCAACCTCTGTTCTGGGGAGGTTAAAACCACTAGAAGGAAGAGAAAGGGTCTTCTACAAATACTAACATGTATTATTAATATTGAATTATTCTCTTTCAGAGGGCTAATATATGGAACATAATATTCCCTCTATTCTCAAATATACCTCTGTCCCTCATAATGCTATTTTCCAATCCTGCCACTGGCTGTATAGAAGATAGCGCTGTAAAATCTTAAACTGATAAAGCAAACCAAGTACAACAATCAGAAAACAATACGGCTCCATTTCCAGAGACTGACGATAAAGAGATTGTGATACTCACTGTGGAGCACTTCTGACTGAAGCTCTTACTTTTAAGGTTTCTTAATTGAAACCTTAATTGAAAGGTCAAACAAGGCAATTGGGGAGGTTGTGGATGGTGGGGAAGTGTTGGTCCTGGAGATATTTTTTCTCGGTACTAAGTTTGGATGAAGAAATGCCTGAACTGAGGAGGTATCCCACAAATGAAATAAATTTTAAAAGGTTGGCCACATCAATTTTGGCCACATCAATTTTGTGGAAAGCGTAGGTCATATATATACTTGATCATTTATCAGCCTCATGGATTAGCTCCTTCACCTGTATCATCAGATTGTATAGCCTTTTTACACAAGAAAGGCTGTGACATGTGCCCTCTTAAGCAGCTTTTCCAGCCTTTTTTTAAACTAAAGAAGCTTCTTGGATGAGAAGTGAAATGTTTTCAAAGGGAAAAAACCCCCAAGAAAGTCCAGTTGCCTTTGGGAAAAAACACCTTTGGGATAACCATGACCTGGATGAGTGAGAATCTCCAGAGACGTCCATGAAGTTGTGCTAGCTAAGAATCTCAGAGGAGAGAAATACCCACGCCATATGCCACCATGGAAAAAGCCTTCTCTTTGGAAGCTTCCTACCTCATCTGAGATAGCAGGAACATCCAGAGCTGGTATTTTTCTACAAAGTGCCTGGATAGAGAGAGAGATATAAATATGCCCGATTTCCTCATATCATGCTCTGTAATGCTCTAGACTAGCTCTGCCAAAATCCCACGCCATCACTTTCTTTTAAAACTAAGACTCCATTAATCTCCATTTCCAGATATTCTCATGCATTGAGTAGGGTTTTGAGGTGAAGATAGGGAAGGGACATTGAAACCACGAAATAAATATTTTGTCCCCAAACAGCCTTAGCAAAGATTTCTTTTGAATTTCCAAAATAGAATCTCATCATCTGCAGGATTGAGATTCTGCCAATCCCTCTTACTAACCCTCCAGTAACAAGTTCTTTCAATAGATCTGTGGCTGCCATTGTTAGGAAACCATCTGATGTTCTTTCTTAGTTTTGCCTGATTGACACTCCCACCAGGAAAAAGAGATTTTGGACTCCCATCCTTGGTGGGCTAGTCTGGACAAATCCTTGCAAGTTTCTTGGCAAGATTTTAGAAGTGGTTTGCCATCACCTGCATCCAGGTTGAGGAAGAGTCTAGGCCCCAGGTCCTCCAGCCAGCTTGATGCTTAAAGTGAGACAAGAATTCACAATCTCCCAGTTTCTGATACGTTAAAGTGGCTCCAATTTTAAGACCTGTCTTAAAGAGAAGTTGCCATCAATGGATCTCTTGAATCTTATATAACGATATAGTAACTAGAGTACTGAGGCAGGCCTAGGAAGTCCTAACCTTAAGTCCATTTTTGGCCATGGAAACATACTGGATGAATTTTGACTGGTCATTCTCATTTCAGCCTATTTCAATGGGTAGCTATTGTGGGAGTAAATCAAAAAGTGAACACAAAAAAAATTCTGAAATATTTTTGTGCAAATTGTTGACTGAATAAAAGATATAATTTCATCCATCATGGTATTGAAATTGCTAATGCTGTGGATAATGGGGCCTCTCCTTTAAGTGCCTTAAAATTATAATTGTAGACCTGGTTACATTCTGTCTCAGTGTCAGGATTAGAGTACCTGTTGTGTAAACGGGGTAGCAGAACTGGCCTTCATGATGCTCTTCTCATGTGGTTCCAGAGATAAGCCAATATTCAGAGAATTACTTGGACACCTCATCTGAATTTTGCATCAGAAACCTACTCTGGCTCCATCCTTCACTGTTTTCAAGAATGAACGCAGGACTGGCACAATATCATTATACAAAAAGGCAGAGATGTCCCACAACTTCAATACATTCTCAAAAAGTACAAGAATTTCAAGTTTCTATCCTTCATGCTTGTAAATATTTGGAATATGTGCCATCCTCAGTAGGCATAGTTTTACAGTCATTGGTTTGTAGCTTTTGCCCCCCCCCCTTTAAACAGAAAAGTCAGGAATCTTTCAGGAAAGCTATCATTATTTAGAAGACAATCATGGGAATGGAAAATGAGGCTGTAGCAGGCAGAAGAGGAGAAATAAATATGCCAGAAAGAGAGCTTTGCGTAGGAAAACATGGATTTGAAAAGGCTACATTGATCAAGTTTTCTTTCAGCCCTTTGAGGTAGGCCAAGTCAAGAAACAAGCATGGTAAGTATTGCAGAAATGCTCTTCATTATTGTTGAGTAGAATAACAGAGCTTTGAAACCTGCAAGAGTTTCCCTTCCTCTTGATAATATACGTGTACAATGTCTGTTTGCCATAATTATGCTATGATTGCCCAACCAAGAGAAAGATGGGATATAAATCATGAAAATAACGAAAGCACTTCACTTTTGATTGATTTAAAATGGGAGGACTAGCAACTTGACTTTGGCTCCCATCTCTCTCACTGAAATGAGGCACGATCACTGACTTGCCCTGAGGAAATGTTCAAGTTTTGGCCTCTCTTCAGCTTTGGCCTTTTCTAGGATGCCTGACAGTAGACTACAGTTTGCAACTGTTTTTCTTGCTCTGAAAGCTTCAGAGAAGCTGCTCGCCAGCAGTCACCCATGCAACCAATGAATGTTTTGCCTCCCAGCTCTGCCCTGTCACTCAGAGCCCAAACCGTCAGTTCAGACTTCTGATAAGGCCTTATCAGAGCTGCCCAGCTCTGCTAGCTCAGAGCTACTTGCAGCTTTCGCACCACCCCAAGAGCTGGGCTGGGGAAAGTGGCAAGCCGCAAGATGCACAGGCTGGGGAATTCAAGGGGGTGATTGAAAGGATTGGCTCTCAGGCACCCCTCTACTCCCTGGCTCAGCCAGACCAAATGATACCTGTGAAATGGTGGCACAATTTGCAGAAACAAGCTTGCTAAAAGGAAGAAGAGCAGCCATGCTGGCTTGGTCCCAAGCAACCCACAGGCAATTCAAGAGGGGTAAATCCCAGACCTTCTGGGTGTTGCAGTGAATGATGGGAACGATCATATCCTGCAAGCAATTTTATGGTTGCTTCCCTCAGTAAAATGGGCCCTTCAGACACATAGCCTTACTAGGTTTCCAGCTTCTATTGCCATTTGTGAGGGCTGTAGGGCAGCCTTTCAGACAAGCCAACTTCTAAGCCCACTTCCCAAACAATAACTGCAAGCAAGACATAGATTTTCTGTAGCATTTGCATTCTTACTCTACAATGCTGTATTAAAGGTGGAAGTATATGTACGATATATATTCTTCCAAATGAAATCAAGCAAGATTTGGAAGAGGGTAGAAGCCTGCTGGGGCTTTTTCCACAGCACAGGACAGCATCTTACTTCCAAATGCATTTTAACATTTTGCAGGGTGGCTTTTGTAAGCCCCGATCCAATTACAAATAAATACAGTATTTTAATGCACGAAAAATATAGTCTTCCCTGAGACTAAATCATTACTCTGGAAGTCTCTGCAATGATAACAGTAACAAGAAGAACAACAATCACAATACATTGCAACAAAGCTAAATTGATGATAATATTCAGCCTAAACATCTGGCCGACTGTGCAACCAACCAAAATAAAACAACGGGTCAGAATTTTTACCTTGCTATCGTGGTCTGTGCTGCATGGTCTTCTAAAAGGAGAATGGACTGGTCAACTAAACATGACAGTTGCTTCCCAATAAATCCAGTTGTCCTTTTCAAACCTCAGAACTTAACCTGATAGCACCTGCTGCATTCCACTATCTGAACAGGCAGACCTACAGTTGCAAGGAGAGGAAGGGGAGATTGTGCACTGCCGTTTTGCGTTCACAAGTACCTATTTCTAGGCATCTGCATTTATGTCAAGAGCTCTTAATTTCAAAGACATTTCATTTCTAAGCTGGGGGGGGGAGAGGAATGGGGGGAGAGTGAATTGTGAAGAGTGACAATTCCATCTGTAAAAAGCACTGTAGAAATTCATCCTAAAGGACAGGGTAGGAGCACCCATGCTTTAACTGAGACTAATTTAGAAAATCAAAGAAGCCAGTTATTGGTTCTACCTCGTCTTTCCTTCAGGATCACTCTCAGACCTATTTTTCGAATCAAGACTAATTACAAATAAAGCCAGAGCTCTGCTTTGAAGAACAGCTCAGCTGGATCAGTCACCTTGTGGTGCGATGGGCGGCAAATAAATTTAATAAATAAATATATCAGCCCAAGAACTAGCTAGTTCAGCACTCTGTTCCCATAATGGCCAACCAGATGCCTTCAAGATCCCCCAAGCAATCTTATGTCTCCTTACATTTCCCAGCAATTGGTGCCCTATTTCCAGTGCAGGTCACACATACCTTTGTGATCTGCAGACATTAATAATTTTATCCTCCACTAAATTACTATACTCTTTCACTTTCACCACATTCACTGTGGTGCCATCTATACTTTTCACTATCCGGACCCAGAAGTTACCACCTGCTGTCTATACAACCTTCTTTGCGTGAAAGCTCTGGAGAGCAGTAATATGAAGCTTGAAAAATGTGAGAAAAGAGAGAGGGAGGGAGGGAGGGAGAGAGAGGCTACATCCTTCCCACCATGAAAGACTACGCGAATGATATCTTACATTCCTGGATTCAACTAGTAAGAGATAAGACCACAACAGATATGTTACTTTGATGATTAGCTTCCTTGTTTTGTTTTTAATTTGCAGAAACTTAAATTCTCCTATTAAGTTTGGATGAGGTTTGGAGTTGCATTTAGTAGGCTTGACCTCAGCCTACTAAATGCAACGGCCATTTCAGGCTTTAATACAGGTTCCCCGAAGTTAGATTTCTACTCTCCAACTTCAGACTCTGGAGCTTATCCTTGAATTGGGAAAGTAGGAAAGTGTTAATTTCATTGGGTTCATATACAAGCCATAGGAGTGTTTCCCCCACATATAAACACACATACAGTTCTTTTCCCTGTTCTTCATCCTCTTTGTCAGGGCCTTTTGGAGAAGGCGGAGACATCACTTGGGTGTCTGCTTGCTTTTTTTTTTTTTTTTGGTCCCCTCCCTGTTTCTCTTCGGTCTCCTCTGTCATCAACAGGCTGGGATCTTTTAAGAGGGCTCAGTTGAACAGATCAGCAGCCAGAAGTGGGACCACTTTCTCCAAGGTCAGCCCAACTTTTCTTATTCTCCAACTTTGTGGACCAGGAGACCTTCAGAACGTAGAGAAGGTTTGCCCTCAGCATCAGGTCAGTTTGATCCACTGTATGGTCCAAACACTGTGGTTTAAAAGACGACCGCTGCTTTAGGGTTGGGATTTTAATGATCAAGAGAGGGCCTGGAAATGCTAAGAAGGGGAACTAGTATTAAAGAAAAAAAAATAGACTGAAAAAATACAAGCTGGAAAAAGAAATGGCACCACGGTTGGCCAGAGTGTTGAAAATAAGCTCTATCTAGCTGAGGTTGGTCTGCTGAAATCGAAATATAAAACAGGGCTGGTTGTACTCATCAAGAAGGGAAATGCATTTGGCACATGGGTAGAGGTACCCTATCTTAGCTCTTGTTTTGCATACTTGGGTTTGATAAAACCGGTTCTCAGGCGGATTTGGGCAACTTCTCATGCTGAGGGCAGCTTCTTGCCTTTTATGTATGGCATAACCACAGTCATAGGCAGTGGAAAAATTAGATGTTTTCTATGCTGGAAGTAGTAAAATGGGTGGTTTACCTGCCTGCTTTCTGCCTCTTCTAAAAATGAAGGAAGGGATAGTGATCCAACCAAATGTGTTAGAAACAATAGAAACATTGGAGAGAGCTACTGATTGCAATGGAAGAAAGTATTTACTTCTAGGGACATATAAGATGGTCTCAGAGTTTGTGATACAAACGAAGAAGTGAAAAAAGTGAAATTCTTAGTGAATTGAGATTGTTTTTAAAGCTGTACATTTGGGGGAATCATGTGGACAGATTAGCCATGGTTCAGAAAGATTTCTGTAAAAAATACAAATAAAATAGATTTGATAATCGAAGAGCAGGTTAAATAGATGCATAAATAAACAGGTAGCCGATGCATGTCGATTTCTTGCCAGAGCAAGATGAGATTCTCTATCTGGAGAATAAGAATAATTAATAGATAGATGGGAAACAGTCATACTGGGCATTGGGACCTGGTGAATTGCAGTAAGACTTTCTTCTGCATAAACATACAAAGTATCAGGTAAAGTGGGCTAGTATTCTGAATTCTTTCCAAAGTGGGTCGGAATTCTGAATTTTTCTTCTTGCTAAGTGAAGAAGCATTCCAGTTGTTAGAAACAAAGCAAAAAAAAAAAGAAGAATCAGAGAAAAGATGGCATTCTTTTCTTGTCCATTTACTATGGAAAGTTAATGTGGAGTACATCAGGTGTGAGAAAAAAAAGGCTTGTCAAAGTAATATATCCGTCAAGAGGCTACAGGTTATAAAGGGAGCAAAATATAAATTTAAAAAAAAAACATACTGTATGGCCGACAGAACAGAATGGCGAAAGGAAAGCATTGCTTGCAAATGGAGAGTGGTGTAGTCATTTTTAGAAAAGCTGAAATGCCGGACCGAGAGACTGACATACTGTAAAAGAACTGTATTGAGTAAAGAATGGAAGGAAAGCAATGGCCCTTTCTTAAATACACACAAAATGAAAGTGTGAGGTCCCCCACTCGCCCCAATGTGTGCATCAATCATGTTCACTACACAATACTGGAAGAATGTGATAGATGATCCAGACATATCAACCTAACCGGTTCCGCTACAGAGAAACTTCATTTTCATATGAAGCCCCCTCCTACACTATAATTCTGGGCCCTTGCCTTTCAGCCAAAGAGGCTTTTGTGACCATTTTTAGAAGCAAGTGATCAGGCAAATCAGGTTATGTCTGAATGTACTTGAGCAGCAATTCCATATAACCATATCTAGGACCTGGCTGTTCAACTTCCTGGGGAAAAATGGACCAAGCACTTAAGGTGAGATTGGAACTGTGCAATCTCATGAATGGGCCTTAGAGACAGGGAACCTGACTTCAAGTCATGATTTAAACACTGATTCCTTTTCTATAAAATGGATATAATATCCCAAGTTATGTTCATGGATACATAAACAGATATGTTTATTTTTAATTGAACATCTTCCTTCAGAGAAAAAAAATGCCTCAAACGTCTGCAACCAAAGAATAAAGAAAGGGAAGCTTATTGGCGCTGGGACCCTATGACTGCGCTTTCCTTTATGCTAAAGAGACTTGGTTATGCTATAATTAATCTAAATTTTAATGGAGCCACAAAACCCTTTCGTGTATTAGCAAGATAAAATCACAATTCTCATGGCACTGTGTCCTTGCAATGATCTCACAATGCAGGCCACTGTTATTATTCCCACATTGTGGTGGGCGGGTGGGCTAAGAAAAAATAGACACCCCCCCTTACACCCAGTGAGTTACTTTCGGAGGCAATTTGGAACTGAGAACTTTCAAGCTTATTTCTTTGCAACTATCCCACACCAAATGTAAACATATTTGCTACCCACACAAAGTTCCAGGATAGAAAGAATTATATTTCTAATGAAAATTCTTTAGAACCAAAAAAGAAAAGCAGTTTGGTCTAGTGATTAAGGCTCCAGGCTAGAAAACAGGGGACTGTGAGTTCTAATTCTGCTTCAGGCATGCAAGACAGCTGGCTGACTTTGGGCCAGTCATTCTCTCTCAGTCCACCTCACAGTTTTGTTATTATGGGGAAAAGAAAAGCAGTTTGGTCTAGTGATTAAGGCTCCAGGCTAGAAAACAGGGGACTGTGAGTTCTAATCCTGCTTCAGGCATGCAAGACAGCTGGCTGACTTTGGGCCAGTCATTCTCTCTCAGTCCACCTCACAGTTTTGTTATTATGGGGAAAATAGGAGGATGAAGGAGTATTAGATATCTTTGCCACCTTGAGTTTTATAAAAATTATAAAGGCAAGATTATAAAACTCTCATCTTTAGTTATTGGCAGTAGAATATTCTGACAACCTTGGCCTTATCCTGAGTCTTTGTGACACTGGCTTTGTCTTATCAATTGGCCAGAATTTCCCACAGTTTTTTGTAGTATAACATATCTGACATCTACAAAAGAGAAAGAAGACCAAAAGAGTCAAGAGAAGCCATCATTATAATGACAGTTTGTTCTCCAGCATCACAAAAAGAATTTGCTGCTACTTAGAAGGACTACCGGGAAAGACGAAAAACATGAAATTGGGGAAGAAAAGGTTACTTAAGAATGAGTTTGGAATAAAGTGAAGGAGAAGAGAAAAGAATTGTACCTTAACGGTATATGGAGAAATGTTACAAGAAACCGCATGGATGAATAATAAAGATAAAGGCATAGATTGGCAATGAAAATCTGGCTTGATAATATACGCGAAACTAGAATGCAATGAAAGGGAGGAAATGTTTATTAATGTTTCTGTCTCTCTCCATATACCCTCCCTGCCAACCTCCTTCTCCCAGAAATATTTGATTTAGTATCTGTCTTGGTAAGAATCCATGCAAAGTTCAGGAAATAAATTAGATTTTTCCTGCCTGCTTTTTTTTTTTTAAGTGGTTCACTTTCCACCTTGGTTCAGAACTGGGAATCCAGCTGCAGCTGTTTGGAGAGAATGACATCCATACCCAACATTTCCACACCCTTTTTCCAAGCTGCTGTTTTACCTTCAGCCTTGACTCTTAAATCCCTGGGTTCTTTGAAAGGCTGAGGCTCTGTCATCTTGCAAAGTTTCTGATGGGAGATGCAGTGAGTTGAGAGGCAAGCTGGTCTCATTGTAGGAGCATCTGAGCTAGTTTCAAGGTGGATTAACGTTGCTGCTTCAGTTCCCCAGGCACCCCAATAACAAATACCCTAGAGATAACTGTCGGAATTATCTGGGGTTGGCGGTGATAAAATGCTGTAATCATCTCTGGGACCCACATCCCTTCTTCTCTTTCCCCGCATAGATGAGAAACAGCAGGTTGACTTATGGGTAGGGCATCAACTGTAATTTGGGCTAAAATGAAATATTAAAAAGGAAATTTCATTCTTGCTGATAACAGCTGGTGCGGCTGAAAGATAAGGTGATGTCTTCAATGTTTGTGACAGAGTTGGTTTCATGTATCACTGTTGAGGGGGGAAGGGAATAGAAAATCTGGAATATTTTTACTGTTGGGGTTACGTTGGATGTCAGCAAACATGCCTACCATTGCAAAACAAAAAACAAAAACTCAAAACATCACTCTTGTTTTGTCCCAGAGTTACTTGGCAAAAGTTAAAACGTGCTTCTAATAATTCTCCTATTACAAAATTTGAATGGACTGCAAAATAGCCTTCTACAACCATATTGCCAAAGGAAATGCCTATAAATGGGCAATTTTTAAAGCAAAAAGGCAGAACTTGAGGTTCTGGAACTGCAAATGGTCCTCAGAAATCTTAAATGCAATTCTCAAGATGCTCCAAAAGTTGCTACCTATTGATATTTTTAAATATATGATAAATGGAAAATCGTTACATGCCTGGGGAATAACGGCAACTATATTTATTTAAAGGTAATTCTATTTAAATTAAAAACAATTAAAGTCTAGTTAGTTTTATCATGGTGCCGGCTGTCTAATTTTTGAAATGCATATCAACTCAATTAGTAAGGCCAACATCTACAAAAATGTTGCACCCTCGGGTCCTAGACTTATCAGTCAAAAGTCACGAAGCAGCTTTTTTTGTGTGAGAAAAACACCGGAAGTACTATGGAAGCACTGAAAGGTGACTGCTGGAAAATGGGCACACCTCCCCATACTCCAAAAGGATAATTGCATAATAAAACCCTGATCTTTAAACAGTCCAAATCCCTGCCAGCATCTAAATTGACAAGTGCTCTGCAATCTATCATCTTAGGCCGGAGCAACCTCTTTCTATGTTAAGAATTCACCTGACGTGGAGAAAAGTCTGTGGGGTCTGCATGCTAATAAATAAGTAGGGCCAAAACGTTTGGTGGAGGAGGGGAGAGCCACGCTTTCTCTTCATCTGACTCCTCTTTTTCCTGTGTTTTCTCTTTTTTTATTTTCTCTTCTTCCCTTTTTCTCTCTCACTTACTTTCTTTTTCTCTCAATTTCCCCACTCATGCCTCCACATCATAGGTTTCAAGAGACAGACTAAGATAGCAATAGCAATAGCACTTAGACTTATATTCCGCTTCACAATGCTTTTATAGCCCTCTCTAAGCGGTTTACAAAGTCAGCATATTGCCCCCAACAATCTGGGTCTTCATTTTACCGACCTCAGAAGGATGGAAGGCTGAGTCAACCTTGAACCGGTCAGGATCAAACTCCTAACAGTTGGCAGAATTAGCCTGCAATACTGCATTTTATTGCATTCTAACCACTACACCACCATGGTTCTTCAAGATCCAGAGTCATTGCTTGTTGGAATTAGCCCATGAGCTGCAAAGAAATAGGTTAAGGGCCACAAGTTGCCCATTCCTTCCATGAAACAGTATGAAACTCTGTTGTACTCAGGAGCATTTAATTCTGTGACACTGTAGGCATGATTGCAGAATTAATGCTCCTATACTTAAAGTTATATGGATATTTGATAGCAGCAGTTCACCTTCCCTTTGCTTACTGGTTTACGTTCTCAAGAAATACAAGGGAAGGGACATAACCTGGAGAATTTTTGATCTGTAAATAGGCAATTTTAAAAAGCCTTCTCAAATGGCACAATAAAATAGAGGAAATAAGTAAATATAGAATCATAGTATCATAGGGCTGGAAGGGACCTTGGAAGTCTTCTAGTCCAACCCCCTGTCCTTATACCATCCTGGACAAATGGTTGTCCAATCTTTTCTTGAAAATCTCCAGCAAAAGTCCGGGAGGCAAGCTATTCCACTGATTAATTGTTCTCATTGTCAGGAAATTCCTCATTTCCATATTGGATCTCCCTCTGATGAGCTTCCATTGCTTTTTGTCTTGCACTCAGGTGCTATGGAGAATAAATCTACTTCCACTTCCCTATGACAGCCCTTCAAGTATTGGAAGACTGCTATCAGGTCTCCCCTAAGCCTTCTCTTTGTTAGGCTAAACATACCTAGTTCCCTTAGCTGTTCATCATACAATTTAGCTTCCAGCCCCCTTTCCATCTTTGTTGCTCTTCTCTGTACTCTTTCTAGAGTCTCAACACCTTTTGTATCATGGCGACCAGAACTGGACTCAGTATTTCGAATGTGGCCTTACTACTATAGTATAGACTGGCATTATCACTTCCCATGATCTTGATGCTCTGTTGATGCAGCCCAGGCCTGCATTGGCTTTTTTGGCTGCTGCAGCACAATGCTGATTCATACTTAATTGGTGGTCCCCCAGGATCTTCTCACAGGTACTACTGTTAAGCCAGGTAGTGTCTATCCTGTACCTATGTATTTGGTTTTTCCTGCCTAAGTGTAGGACCTCACTTTTCTCATCACTGATAAATAATTTATATGTCTCCATATACATGGGAACACAAAATAACCCAGAACAGGTGTCAGAGAGCAATATTACAATAATATTCTTCATAAACTCATGAAACAAGATGAAATGCAAGAAACCAGAAGAGCGCTGTGAACTCAGATTAAAGACCTGTCCAGTCCAGTATTCCATATCCATGGATTCTGATAAGTTTAGAAGCAAACAGGAGGGGAAAAGCTATTTTTTTACTCCGAAAGGCAGGTTGCCACTGATAATGCCTCTGAGCTATTATTATTACCAGCAGTGATCACGGATAGCCGTATCCTCCATGAGAGTCAATGGAGATTCTCAATCATCCAGATAACAATAACAATAACAAATAATAATAATAATTATTATTAACAACAACAACAGCAACAACAACAACAACAATAATAATAATAATAATAGAGTTGCAAGGGACCTTGGAGGTCTTCTTGTCCAACCCCCTGCTCAGGCAGGAAACTGTATACCATTTCAAACAGTGTTGGAGCATTCACAACTTCTGGAGGCAGGTTGTTCCACTGTTTAATTGTTCTAACTATCAGGAAATTTATCCTTAGTTCTAGAGTTGCTTCTCTCTTTGATTAGTTTCCATCCATTGCTTCTTGTCCTGCCTTCAGGTGCTTTGAAGAATAGCTTGACTCTCTCTTCTTTGTAGCAAACTCTGAGATATTGGAACACTGCTATCATGTCACCCCTCGTTCTTCTCTCCAGGGGTAGGCAACCTTGGCTCTTTTATGACTCGTGGACTTCAACTCCCAGAATTCCTGAGCCAGCATGGCTCAGCTTGGAAACCTCTCCCTTTCCCCTCAGCATGGCTGGCTCAGGAATTCTGGGAGTTGAAGTCCATGAGTCATGAAAGAGCCAAGGTTGCCTACCCCTGGACTAGACATACCCAATTCCAGATCATGGTTGTCCCAAAGGTGCTATGCCAAAAGGCAACTGGATTTGCTTGTTTTTTTTCCCTTGAAAATGTTTCGCTTTCTAATCCAAGAAGCTTCTTCAGTTCGGTTCAGTTCACTTTAGAACTGAAGAAGATTCTTGGATGAGAAAGTGAAATGTTTTCAAGGGGGAAAAAACCAAGTAAATCCAGAAAAGCACCATTGGGACCTCCATCAGAGTTCTTACTTTTCTTTTCTTTGTCTTCGGGTAGCAAATACCATTTAGTTCAAAACGTTCAGAAAATAAATATCATCCATTAAATCACCTCTATCCCTACTTCTGACATTCCTTAAGAACTCAAAATTAGTAATGTGTGTAGAAGCCAAGATAAATTTTTTTCTGCAAGACCTGTCTACTGTATGGGATAGTTTGGTTCTTAAGAACAGATTCCACCAGTTTCCCAACATGACATATTAGGTTATTTGGATTCCCTTTTCTTAAATTCTGATCAATTTTTAAAAATAGCATTACATTAATCTCTTTTTCAATCTTCCAGAAAGAGCAATCTTATATTTTGTTAATCAGTGAGCAGAGTCTTGATCAAGCAATTTGCCTGCTACCAATTTGTCAATTCCTAGAACTGCATTTCTAATCACTATTATTTGTCATGCCATCTTGAAGTTTTTTTTCCTGAAAATGGAAGTTCAGACTAGAGCTCTCTCTTACATTTTATGTCATGAGAAAAGCTCTCAATTCTTCATAAATATTCTCTGCAGTGTCATTATTCTTCTAATTCTATATTCCAACCATCCTCCTACAAGATATTCTGCCTCTAATATATTTGGCTACATTAAATTATTTCTCTTAATATTACTTTTTTTTTAAAAAAAAAATCTTATTATGAAATTGCATTCCGCAAATTATGTATGTTACGATAATCTATGTGACAGTGGTTTGATTTGTTTCTCCGGAGAGAGTACAATGGGAGTACCAAAGAAAGACTTGCAAAGATACTGGTGGCCACAGCTTCTCAATCAGGAGCAATGAGGAGTCTAGGAGCCTACCAGACAACAAAGGAAGTGCAACCTCACTCTCTAACCTCAAATTAGCTTACTTTCCAGGCCCTTCATGATTAACAAAGCTATTTTGAACTTCAGGCACACACTTCCATTGCTTTACATTCTCCATTGCCATCCTCACTTTCTTCTGATCTTCAAAAGCAAGGTGATGTTTGGACCCACGTAGGCTCCTCATGCTATGCAAACCCTAATTCCCCAAGATGTCAAAAACCCCTGACAGGAATACAAAAGCCCTAGGTTCAGAAGTCTTCATCAACATGAAGAAAGGTTTGCAGGGAGCAGGATTAACCCAAACATTATGACCCCTCTCTTCTTGAGCCTTAGCTAAACTTAACTATTGAACACCTGCTACAGCAGAGAAGTAAAGCAAAAGAGATTTTGATTATCAGGATTATTTTTTACTTTTATTTATTTATATCCTGCCTTTATTATTTTTACAAATAACTCAAGGTGGCGAACATGTCCAACCCTCCTTCCTCCTCCTATTTGCTCCACAACCACATAGGTCTCTTTATTTTGTGTTGTTGTTGGGAATTTTCAAATGAAACACAAAGCTCAAGTTTGTTGTTTTTGACACCAGATTAAAAAGACTTCTATAATTTGACACTTCTGTGGAGGGAGGCAGCTACTGCTTGTGCTTAAAATGGTTGGAGACTAAGCATCGAGTTTAGACATTGCCTTAAAATGAAGGTGAAATGAGACTTTGATCATGAAGTTTCCCTACCTTATTGAGCAAAATTTCCCTACCTTTTTCAGCATCTTTTCTACCTTCCCTAATCTTCCAGGGCTTCCCCGCTACTCTATTCCTATACTCTCTTCCCAGAAAACAGCCATTAAAAATGTTATAGTTGAACAATGTGAACTTGAGAGTACTCTAGTGAGATCATCAGTCCATCTGTCTTGATACTGCAGCAACCTGTCAGATTATCAGAAGGGACTGCTGTCCTATCTGTATGAACTTATAATTACTTTACTGTCAGAATTTTATTCATGATCTTCTTTTGTTTGCGGTTGGGGCCAATGTCCCCTACTAGATAAATAAAATGAACATAGCAGAGCCATTCATAATAGGTTTCTTCGGAATATTTAGAGATTATAATTCTCAGAATTCCCAGCCAGCATTCAGAGAACACCAGAGTTGGGGGCAGATTGACAAGCTAGTGTCCTCCAGATATTTTGAACTGCAGGTACCATAACCCTTGACATTTATCATGATGATTGGATTGATGGGAATCGTCGTTCAAACATCTAGAGAAAATCAGGTGTCTAACCCCGACTGGAGAAAATTCTGTTCATTATGGATAATAGGATTTTGATTAATGAATGTTCATGGCTTTAATATTCCACTGGCAGACTTGAAGAAAGGAACGGGCGACAAGTTTGTGATTCTGTGTGGATTGGATTATAGCATGTTGCCTGGACCAGACCATCATGCTAGGTTTTGATATGTTTTATCTGTTTGAACGTAACCTGTTCAAGTAAGGACTTGGCATGTTGCATGAACCCAGCCCATGTATCTTACCCCATATGGCAAATTAGATTTGACTGGTGGAAGCAGATTTATGATTTTGGTATGATATCTAGATATTGTTTATAGATTCATATCTTTAGTAAATGTATTTGCGTCATATTTATATGAAAGGTAACACTGGATTATTAACATTTACAAAAATTTTGGGAATTTTTCCACATAAGGCAAATTATGCTAAAACATTGTTCTGGGCATTGCTTGGCTATTTGGGAAAACTATCATTTGAAGGAAATATTTTTACCTGGAACTCATTAATTTCACTTTGATGGGTGAAGCAATATCTACTTGTCTGACAAAGAACAGGTTTAAAATAGGAGTGGGGAAATACCTGCCACAAAGGCAGGTTTGGAACTAAAGATGAGCAGAACCACCCTCCTGTTAGTTCTGTGTGCCATAACTTTTCTCTTAACCCTTCAGAATTGCACAGAAGGACCAGGTGGTGTTTTCCCAGAAGGGCAATTACCTCACTTGAGAGCAAATGGCTAATTCCTCTACGTAACTCCACTCAGCACTTTGAGTTTTCTTTTGCTTTTCTCTCTCTAGCTTCCTCACAACAGTACTAAATTAGACCAAAGACAAGATGAAGTTAGGCTGAGGGCTGCTTGTGGTCCTTAGCTGCAAAGTGTCTGTTCTGGTTTAAGAGAAACAGATGGAACTTCTTAAGTGGATCTTTGTCTAATCTGCTTAGCATTGTGAATGGCCCAGTGCTTCGGGAAGTTCAGAAGCAAAATAGGAAAAAAAAAAACTGGCAATTCTGCTTATACGCTGGCCATATCCAATTCCTCTGACGTTAGGTTTTACCGTTACACAGGAAGCTATCAAAGATAAGCTTGCTTATATACAAGTGGGTGCTTATGTTTTATTTAATTTACACCACCAGACGCTTAACCATTTCTGGGCAATGTATAATAAAACCAAGCAAAATAGTAGTAACATAATTATGAAAGAAAGAAAGAAAAAGAACTGATGGTGGATCAGACTAACCATAACCACACCCAATTGACAGGGGGCCCCAAGTGCCCCAGCCCAAGGCCTTGAACAGCAAGTCTTCAAGGTTTTCTGAAATGCCAGCAGGATGGGAGCCATGGAGATAACAGAGGGAATCTCAGTTTACTTGCTCTGGTTTTGTTACTTGGTTTCAAATAGACATCTTCAGGTTGGCGTTTTTGAGCATAACTCCCATCTTCCCCAAACAGATGTTAGCTAATACATCTGAAGTGCATGAAGTTGTGGGAAGACTGGTTTAAATTTATGTGTGGGCCACTTATCTGTCTGAAGATCAAGGAAGGATGGCAACCTCAGGATACAAACAAATAAAACTGATAAAAGCGAGAGTTTCTCTGTGTGTCTATGCGTGTGAGCTTGCAGCAGTGAAAGCTTGCTAGGGACTCCCCTTATTACATGTAAGCCAACATGTCAGATTAGATCTGGAGAACCCCAGTTCAAAAATCCCATTTAGCCAAAAGGTTTACTGAATGAATTCCAGTCCTGTCCATTCCTCTTTCACAGTGAGAAGAGAATCCAAGAAGTCCTTTATAGGTCCCCGGAGGTGGAAAGAGGGAAGAAATGAATCAGAAAAGAACAACCCCACTTGTTCCAAATTCAGAGGAAGTTGGTTTTGTTCATGCTTGATTTCAAAAGCTTCCTTTGGTACCCCCTCCTTGAGCACATTGCAGAGATGGGAGGATAAGGCCTGCATGCAGATTCAATTGCCATCCAAGGATTCTGGAAGGATGGAGAAGGGAAAATATTGTTTTATGAATGAGTTACAAGAATATTCTGGCCAAGTTGTGGCATAGTAGTATGGGGGAGTAGATGGGACTATTGGTTCTCAAAGAAGAGTGGAGCACTAGAAGCACTACTGATGGTCCCCAGAAGAGAAAACCATGAAAATATTGTCTTTATTATTGCAAGATGTGATGACATCTTATTGAAAGCAACTCTGTGTGATGCACAAGAAGTCTTCTTGTGAAATTCATGACTGAACGGGGATTTTTGAACAGGGGTTCCCCAATGTCTGACACATTGCCTTTCTCCATTCTGTTCAGTGTAGTAAGGGGAGTCCCTTAGTAAATTTTCATTATTGCTTGCATGGACACACACACACCTACAATGCTAGCACAGAAAAGCACACTTTGGGGGAGGAATATAATCAGATGTGTAAATTGATATCTGAGAAGAAAGCACGGTCTAAAATGAGTTGTCAGTTCTGAGAAAGAGATCAGAGAGAAAGATAGAGAGTAGTAATTCTGATGCCTCCATTTCTTAATTTCAGACTAGTTTTAGACCAGGAATAATGTTGCTAGAAGACAACTGCGCACATACAATGCAGACATGGGTATGTCCAGTTGATACATAAATATGGAAAGTATATTTCTACCCTGAGGTACCCATGATATACAGTACTTACCATTTATCATCCAGTCTTTTGAAAGGAGAATTGTTAATCCACCAGAGCAATGCTACTGTCTCCTCTGTTTTGTTTTATGCAGGCAGGATACTGTATTGTTCTATGGAAAGGGGATTTTTTAAACATCATTTCAGCTGATCAGTGGGATAATCCAAAAGAGAGAAATATTGGGTACTTTTTTCTTTTTTAATCAATGCTTGCATCTTTAACTACTCCAAAAAGGCCTGGCCAGTTCAAAATTTGACTGTCGCATCTTATGCCTATGATATTCCACAACCACCAAGAGAAAGTAAGGATCACGCAAATTATTGTCTGCAATTTCAGCATATAAATTGAAGTTATTTATCACAACAGATATAAAATTATGAGAATAAAGAAAAGATTAATGAGAAATCATAAATAAAATAGAGACAAGAACAATTTCTCAAATTATTTTTTTCAAACACAGAAAGGGTTTTGATAAAGTAGAATGAAAGCTTATCAAGAGTACGAATTACTTCACTTGGCTGATTAGTTTGTTGAAATATAAGCAGACTCTATAAAGAATAATGGGAAATTTAAAACACAGGAACAATAACAATAAGCTGGAATATGCCTAGAGGACAGAGAAGAATGACAAGGATGGTGAGGAGTTAAGAGTATGAGAGAAGTGTGAAAAAAAGTTGTAGGTGATAGTACACTTTCCTTCCTCACAAAAGAGAGAGAGAGAGAGACTGAGTTGCTAATAAATATTATATTAGTACATTTTCTGCAATGGGATGTTCCAACAATGAATCTGTGATTAGACTGACAGAATGCCCCAAGTGCCTGCTGATTCATACATTATAGCCTGTAAATTGCACCATCTGGGGAGACATTTTGAAAACCTTTTATCTTGAAAATTCCACATTACCCAAGGAAATGAAGATATTTCAGGAAAAATTAATCTTTACATACTTTATGCTTTGCAAGTTTGATAGGGCAATTTAAAATTAAAATCCCTGAAAATTCCATGTTTCATAAGTGAAGATATAGATCCCAGAGTTCCAGTTCCTATCATCCCTCTAAGCAAGTGTTTCTCTGCCTTGGCAACTTTAAGAAGTGTGGACTTCAGCTTCCAGAATTCCCCAGCCAGCATGGATGGCTGGGGAATTCTGGGAATTGAAATCCACACGAGTTAAAGTTGCCAAGGTTGAGAAACACTGCTCTAAGTACTTGATTCTGAAATAATACTTGATTGCAACAATAGTATTGTTTTACCTAGTATTTTCTG
The DNA here is from genome assembly GCA_023970755.1 of Azemiops feae. Lineage (NCBI taxonomy): Eukaryota > Metazoa > Chordata > Lepidosauria > Squamata > Viperidae > Azemiops > Azemiops feae. The sequence continues at coordinate 840,431 of JALGBA010000474.1, read as the reverse complement.
TTTTGTTTGACAGCCTTTTTTTTTTAACGTAGGCTTTATTGTTTGCAGAAAAAAGTTCTAAGACAAGACAATGGATTACTCCAATCAGGATTCTGCCCCACAATACATAGAGTCTTCTCATTTGCAAGGAAATGACGATTCAGACCTTTTCTTTACGAGTCCTGAGGGAGTTGATTCCAACTCTGTGCCCACATATTTCTCTCGTATGCCTGAATCCTACAGACACTCCCCAGGTAGGTATGAATGTAGCAATTGGAAGAGGTTACCGCTAGGCTTTGCTCCATTGAGGCCATGGATGCTGCAATTTTTGGAAACTGATCTCAGTTTTTAAAGACAGGCTTGGACACCTCAATTTCGTCTACAGCTTTTTCCCAATTTAAAGTCATACAGAGATTTATACTAAAGCCAGTGATGGTGATCATTGTAGCCTAACACACTGGAGGATATCATATTAGAAAATACTCTTCTTTTTAATCACAGGTGGTTGTGCAAATCAGCTGTGTTGGCAAAATTGCTCACTAAATTCTCAACGGTTGTTTTTTTTTGCTATGGCTTTCTATGCTACAAGATAGATGTGAGCCCCAGCATTAAAAATGAATTCAGAGTCAAGCATTGGTAAGCCTTGGCTCAGATTTAATTCTCTGTGTATCAGCCTCCCTTTTTATCATAACATTTTTGCTCTTCTACATAGTCTCAACACTGTTAAGAAATTCTGGCTGCTTGGCTAATATTACCTACGTTCGCACGCTATGTTCAGTTTAGTGAGTTGTATAAACACAGCCATTGTGGCTTATAAACCAGAGTTTATGGCTAAGTATGCTGTGTATAGCCAGAAAATCTAATTTATTCAACAAGCCACATTAAAAAAGATTGTGGTTTAGCTTTATGTGTAAATCCTACCTGCTATTGTTGTGTTTTCCTGCTACAGATTTTTCCAAACTTTACTAACTGTTAAAACTTCATCATACTGAATCTAAGAACCTGGAATTCTAGTATAAAGAATTTTAGACTCAATAAAATACCATAGAAATGCACACATACTGTACATATGTACATGCGTACACATTTGTATGTGTGTGTGTAAACATGCTTTCCTTTCATTTCCTGTACTGAAATCTATCAAGCTTTTCTTCAGATGCAATCAAAAGCAGGCGCATTTGTTGCTTATAAGGTGAAACCATGTGTAGCATCTTATCTACTAGATATCTTTCATTAAGTAGTGCACTTTTCCGTAGTCTGCATGCATGCACATGAATCATGCTCACTTTAGTGTTGTTATTTCTTCCATACCACCACCACCACCACCACCACCACCACTACCACTACCATCATCATCATCATCATCATCGTCATCGTCATCATCATCACAATTACTACTACATCTCTACAACAGTGCGACAATTATACCCTCTTCTCAATGGCTTGCAATGGGGGGACAGCCATCCCTACAGCACAGCAGCTTGGGTCTCCAGTGCCTCTGGGAAAACCCACACTGGACTTCCTGTTTATACCTCTGCCACGTCCTCCTACCAGACTCTGCATGCACCGGCCTCTCCCAGGGACCTTTCCCCCGATGGCAAGAGCAGTCCCAGATATCTGGAGATGTTGAAGACAGAACGGATCAGCCCCACTCATGCTGAACTGCTGCCCCTGGGGACCCCAACTGGCCCAGCCCTAAGTCCTTACACTATGGGACAGGAGTATGGATATTTTCCGATGCCTGGAAGCCCCTTGACAGCTGGATATTCCCCCAAACTCCGAGGGACAATGCAGCTCTCTCCCAGTGGTGAGATCTTCTGTTGGATATCTTAAATGTTATAAAATAACTGCAGGTTTGGAATACTAGAGAACCCTAATCACAGGCTTACCTTGTGCTAAAAATCTGTGTCGTATCCACAGCATTAACACAAGAGAAAGAAACTGGAGTGCATTTTTTTTTGCTGCTATTGACATGCATTTTAATTTAAAAAAAAATTATTCTGAGTTTCCAATATTAGCAAATCAGGCTAGGCAGCAATTTGGATTTGATTCGAAAAAGATGCTTTGAAGCGGGCTGAGACATGAACATAATACTTATCTGCAACATCTTAAAATTGGTCTTGAAAAATAGCTGCGGTGCATCGGCCTACAAGATGAGCCGGGTCCAAGTTGCAGCTCAGGGAGGCATGCAGAGTTGATCAAATCTGACCCACAAAGGGGAGAGCCACCATTTTGGAAAAAGCAGTATCACAAATAACGGTGCTTGATTTGGATCTGGGAAACATGAATTTAAGTCCGTGCTCCCCTGTGGCTTGGGTCCAGTCTATCTTTTAAGACTGTTGGGAGGATAGAGTGAATTTAGTGTAGCAGCTGTGCAGTCATGTGGAAGAAACACGGCTAGGGAAGACAAGGTTAGCCCAAACTAATTAATTCCTACTTACTTTACTTCATGCCTCTAATTAAAAATAAGAGCATGCTCTCCAGAGCCAAATCTAAGGGGCAGAAATGAATTTACCCTAAGGTCAGACTGACCTTTATCCTGGAAACATCCCCAAGCTATTTAATACAAGCATGTAAATACTCTTCCATCCTGCTGTCTTTTTTAAGAATTGCATACTTGTTTCTCTAATAAGAACAGACCAGTGTTGGAAATACAAAATTCTACCCAAATATAATTGCCTAGTGTCACTAATTGTTACATTATATAATGAGATAAAATACACATTTTCCAGCCTTAATCTTGATTTGGTTTTTGAAAGAGACAGCTCTTAAACCATGACTACTTCCATGATCCTAGGAAAAGATCCAACTATTTAACAGATTTGCAGAAAGTTGCTACCTTCATAACCTTGTGCACTCCAATCTTTTGGATGTGATTTCTCCCACTTGGAATCTCATGAGGTCAGATCTTTCTTGTTCTACTGTAGTAGAGGTGCTTCATGAATATCACAACCTTAAGAGCAAATGCCACTCCAGAGAAGGTCCATCTGCAGCTAAATGGAAGATGATGTCTGTCAAATGCAGCAGGAATTAAAGCTTCTGAAGGCTCTCATGATAGAATAGGTCTCTACAGCAGAGGTAATCTGACAGGTTTTCTGGTCCTGAGTTGTTGAAGCCTTGTATATCGAAAGCAGAATCTTAACCAAAATTCTATAAAATTGATCCTACCAGTTTATTGCCCTCTCCCAAACTGTCCTCCAACACAACATTCTTGTTTCAACAAGAATGACAATCTTTCCTAGAAACGAAAAATCATATCGTATCGTCCCACTTGAACTATCATGTTATCTTCTCCTTGAATGTCTGTTTCCACCTCTTTCCGCAGAGGCACGTGAGTGTGTGAACTGTGGAGCCACAGCCACCCCACTGTGGAGAAGGGATGGCACTGGCCACTATCTTTGCAATGCTTGTGGGCTCTACCACAAAATGAATGGCCAGAACCGGCCCCTCATTCGACCCAAGAAACGCCTGGTAAGTCAACATTCACTCTCCAGCAAGTGGATCCTGGTCACCTTCTTAAGAATTCCATCTCAACATTGCAACTCTATGCTTATTTAAACAGTGTCATATTTTTTTAAAAAAAAAGATGCTCTTTTAAATACAGTAGATGGTTACAGCAAAACTTGGCACCCTCAGACCAAGCTAAAAATGGTTGCCCAGCCATCCTCAGCTCAGAATAAATGTCTGCTTGAAAAGGAGAATCTTCTGGTCTCAAAAGTGAAGAATTCCCCTTTTACAGGGCTGTGTGCTCATGTGCTGGGAACCATAGGAAAGGTGTGGCTACTGTCCGCCACATGTCCCTTTCACCTTTCATCATGATGGGACCTTGAGCAAACCCTCTCTTGATGCTCTTACAAGGTGGGCAGGTGATAGCTAAAGTCCTCTGATACCACACTGCAGAGGCTTTATAGGTAATAATAACCAGCTTATGAATTGGATCTGGAAGATCTTTGACAACTAGTACAGAATTGGGTTTTCAAATACTAGTTGAGAAATATACTTTACCAGATTCTACTGTGAATTTCCTGTATGGATTAAAGAACCACCATGTGGCCTACTTGGGACTTTGCCTTCAACCTGTAGAAATCTCTGTAGGTATTTAGATTTTTTTTTTAATTAAATATTCTGAGTTCAATGTTGAAAGGGTGTTCTGTAGTTTCCATGATTTGCCATGTTTTGTTTTATTTTTCAAATTTGTTCAATTGAACAAAATCTCAATGACTATTCTTGGGGATATACTTTATATCAGCCTTGCTGAGAACAATCACAAAGTTAGACTTATGCCTTTCTTTGGAAGGAGAAAGGCATTATAGACATTGCTGGCTTTCTTCCCAATAACGTATATGTAAATGAGTGAACCTAATTGTACTATTAGCTTCTCCTTGAGATCGTAGCTAGGCATAAGAGAGCTTCCCTCCCACCCAATTCTTACTGCCCTGCTGTATTATTAGAAATTAAGACTTTTAGCACAAAGGACGTTGTCACTTTTCTCATCTCGTTAGGAATCTGTGGGTTTAAAAACCTGACTTCTAACAGCAAGTCATGGATAGTTTGGGGACAAATAAATCAGGAAGTGAGACAAGAACTTTATTATCTCTATTACAAAGGAACAGAACAGGAACAGGAAACTTCTGACCTCAGCAGATACAATAAAGTTCAGTGTCATCTAGTGGCTAGACAATAGAGTGGCCAGTCGCTTGATTTCACAGACATGTGCAAACATATTTATTTATTTATTCAATTCTATAGCCACCCATCTCAATTAAGGACTCTGGGTGGCTTACAATTCAAAAATATACATATTGCTATTGTTTATGGCTAATTCCCTGGTTAAGCTTACTATATCTGTTTATTAACAGAATTCAGATTGTACTATTAATTACAGCAACTGAGACTGTAATTAAAATTGGGGAGGGGAGGGGATCTGATTACCCATTACATCTCAGCTGTTTTGATTTGTTGGGTACCTATGCAACTGACTAGATTCCCCCTGACAATAGTTTTGATATAAAACATATTTCAAGCTTTTAGATTTTACTATTTTAAACTTCGGAGTAGGGGGGGAAAATTGAAGTCAGAGAGAGCCATCAAAAGAGAAAAAAAGAAAATGTACATATGATTATTTCAATATTTATAACAATTGCTCGTTTCAGAGGCAAAATATTAAAACAATAATTAAACCCATTAGACGTTAACATAAATTCTCTGAGGGAGATGGGTGGTGGAGAAGTGTCAAATATAAATAAAAATAAATAAATACATTTTTATGAAAAATCCTATATTTTTTAAAAATTAAAAAATAATAAAGAGAAAAGTGACATTATTTAAAATTATTTAATTTTCTTTCAAATATCTTTAATATCTGTATTCAAATATCTTTAATATCTGTATAGCAAATAATTTTGATTTCATGGACCCCTAAGAAAGTCTTGGGGCCACACTTTAAGAAATGTTGCTCTAATAAGGAAACCCAATGGGCCCTGGGTATCATTTCCAAACTTAATAATGTGAGTATCTATTTCTCTTCCTTGTTCCATGATGCAGATTGTCAGCAAGCGAGCTGGAACCCAGTGCAGTAATTGCCAAACAACTACCACAACTCTTTGGCGCCGCAACATGAATGGAGAACCTGTATGCAATGCTTGTGGCCTCTACTACAAACTGCACAATGTAAGACAATAGGAAAAGAGTGGAGGAGAGTATATGTACATGAAAAAGGGGTGCTTGAGTGGGTGAGTGGGAGTTGGTTGCTTCCAGGAATATATTGGAGAGGTTCCCACATGTTTAGTGGCACTTAATATGTATAAGCCATCTTTGAATAGCTCGGGGAAAAAATCTGGGCGTTTATTGTCCTTATATGTCATGTAGGTCCACACTGTTTTGCTCATACCATCAACCATTTAGCAGACAAGAGGCATGCCCTTGGATTTATGCTGACAGAATAACATCTTATCATAATGTAACTGTCTTATTTTAAATATATTACAATCATGCAATACCTCTCAATAGTATCCCCAGAAGAAATTTCCTCTGAGATCCTAATCTCACCTTCATCATTTCTCTTACAGGTGAATCGCCCCTTGGCAATGCGCAAGGATGGGATCCAAACACGGAACCGCAAGGTCTCCTCCGCCAAATCCAAAAAGCGCAAAGGAAATTCTGGGGAAGCCACAATGCCTGCAAACACACCCTTGGAGATGCTGCCCTCTTCCTTGTTGGGGGAAGAAGCTGCTGCCCTCTATCCTCTCAACCCCATGATGCTACAAGGACACCTGCTCCCCTTTGGAGCCAATCCTCACTTTCTAGCATCTCCAGCAAGTTTTCCTCCACAGGCTTCCCCAATCCCACATGGTTCCCCAGGGGTGGTCTCTGCTCTGGGGTAAACAGCCTTGTAGCCTGTGCACGCACACACACACTTTTATGCAGGGAGACTTTGGGAACCTATGTAGGGAGAAGAGACTCCTAAACAAGGATAGCCTTTTGGCACAGCTTGGGCCCCTTGAAAATGGCCCCTGTGGGTGAGAACTGAGATTTCCCCCCAGATTATCAGAGCAGACAGAAAGTCACAGTGGATAATTCATAGAAATGAGGGAAGAGCTGGTGATAAAGGGGCAAAACTGTTTTCTGTGAAGGGATCCTTTTGAAGGGCCAGCATGAAATGGGGAAAGCTTCCCCTGGGGAGAAAATAATTGCTGGCTATGCGAAAAACAATGAGGGAAAAAGTTAGGCTCACATTCTGGTTCCCAGGATCAATACTTTTACGTGTGAAAGTTGATTTGTTTGTTTCTAATCCAGAAAGTCCTCAAAGTTTTGCCATTTTATTATACCCCCTCATCAACTGTTTATGCCAATTAGAATGCAGACTGAAGTAAGATAATAATGCTCTAATAATCCAACTTGCTACCCCCATCTGTAAATAACTAGCTCCATGACTATTTTCTTTCCTATCCACTCTGCAAGATATGCGTTGTAACCCAGATGAGTATTTCTGACCCTAGAAACAATCTGTACCTGCTTCTCCTTACAACTAAATATTCCTTGACACATGTCATTTGTGAAAGCACTGTGGGTGTGAGTGGATGTTTTACCCTGACTGCGTGGCTATAGATCTGTCCCAAGAATTTCTCCACCACCAGTTCTGTGATATTTCCATATGTGACAAATCGTGGACATTGTAGGAAGACCATTTTGAAGGAACATTCTCCCAAAGGTTAAATCCTAGTTGTCCTCGCAATTTTAATTCCAAGGACTCCTTTCTCAAATACACATTTTGTGCATCAGCAGTGCGTTTTGTCCCTTCCTGGTTTGAAATAGGGCTCCACTTTAAAACTGCTTATCCAGCAATAGTTCTGAACCAAGAAATGGACTGGTGATCTTTTTGTGACCTTTTTTTTTAAAGGTCCTTCAATAATATGTTTTGAATCTATGAAGAAGGAAACATTTATTAACAGTTTAAACATAACTAATCTGAATAATACTTCTTATTCTCTTTCTAGCCCATTTCCTACCAATGGGGAAATTGTGTGCTTTTTTTGTGAATAGAAAACTCACTTAGATAAACCAGACCAAAGTTTACTAAGGCAGGATTATTTGCAAGAATCCTAATTCCCAAGTTACCTGGCAACTATGTGATCCCCTCAAATTCTCCCATAGATTCTTTTCTTTTCTTTCTTTCTTTCTTTCTTTCTTTCTTTCTTTCTTTCTTTCTTTCTTTCTTTCTTTCTTTCTTTCTTTCTTTCTTTCTTTCCTTCCCTCCCTCTCTCTCTCTCTTTCTTTTTCCTTCTCTTTTCTCTTTCCTTCTTTCTTTCTTTCTTTCCATCCATCCCTCCTTTTCTTTCTTTCTTTCTCTTTCTTTCTTTCTTTCTTTCTTTCTTTCTTTCTTTCTTTCTTTCTTTCTTTCTTTCTTTCTTTCTTTCTTTCTTTCTTTCTTTCTTCCTTTCTTTCTTTTTCTTCTGTCTGCTCTATCATACTTTTCTTATCATACCACACATCTGCCCAATCTCATTATATCCTTCCCTTTATGAGTTATTTTTACTGTACTCTCACCTCTGAAACATTGCAATGAGTAGAGAGAAAGAGAGGACATATCATGTTCTGGCTGAGATACTTACAGGATCTGCCTTTTTTTACTCCAATCTCTTTGCCGGGTTTACATATTTGCTAGGTTTATATATTTCTATGAACTTTCCCCTTCTACAGTATATTAACAATGGACGGACAAGGTTGAAATGCATTTTCTGCAGAGGCAACTTCAGCATGGCATGAAGCAAGTTCCCCCAAAGAATGACAGTTTTTGCTTAAGTGTCTTTGAAAATTATTTGTACCATTAAATGTATGTTTTAAATGAAATCTCATGGGGAAATGGGAAGTACTTTTTTGTCTTTCTCTTGTCTTCTCTGTGATGCAAAAGGAATGCTATCCCATGATATTCTCATAGCAGAAAATTGAGTACATGACAATCTCCTTGGGCAGGTTTTATGGGAGATGGTTGAAATGCTAGTTGACACACCCTGATTTGTGGTAGGTGATAATGTTATTAGCAAGATAAATTGATTTGGGTAGGTGGGAAAACATGCCATGCTGCTTATTGTGGGATCACTCAGCCTATGGCTCTTAAAGTGAATGATCTTTCCTGAGCACTAAGCACAGAGAGCAAATGCAGAGAAATACTCTCCAGACTGTGCTTGATGGATCTCAGTTGGCATATGGTAGGTCTAAAATAAAAGATAAGAAACCCAGCAATGAATCCAGCAAATACAGCTATTGGAGCAAGGATCAAATCCAGGTATCCTTCCCCATGGAATCCCCCAGAACTCAGGTTTTCCTTTAATTCAGAGGGAGACACAGTTCAAAGTTCAATGCTATTGAATACAATCATACTTGGAAGTGTGATCCACACTGAACTTACTAACGTGCATCAGAACACTGATTTCTTTTGCATCTTCCTCTCCCACCCTCTGTTATACATGTAGTCGTTGACTTACGACCATAAGTGAGCCCCAATTTCTGTTGCTAAGCAAGACAGTTGTTAAGTGACTTTTGTCCCATTTTATGACCTTTTTTGCCACAGTTGTTAAGTGAATTACTACAGTGTTAAGTTAGTAACACAGTTGTTAAATGAATCTGGATTCCCCATTGACTTTGTCAGTAGGTCGCAAAAGGTAATCGTATGACCCAAGACACTGTAACCATCATGAATATGAATCAGTTGTCAAGCATTGATCACATGACCATGGAGATGTTGCAATTGTCGTAAGTGTGAAAAATGGTCATAAGTCACTTTTTCCAGTGCCATTGTAAGGTCAAGCAGTCACTAAATGAACTGTTGTAAGTTAAGGACTATCAGTATTTCACAGACCCACTGTGGGACTGAATGTAAATTCTCAACACAAAAGTAATTTAATTTCCCCCTTAACATTGAGACTAGGAATGAAATCTGGGAGGTGTTCAGGGACTGAATTTTTCAGTATGTGGATTTGTGCATGAAGTTGCCAGGGTCAAGCCTGATTTAAAGGAGACTTTAGTTTTTATACTACGGTACGCTGCAGGCACAACTAATAAAAAGTTCAGCTCGATAGCAGAATCTGACCTCATGTGAATTTGCAAAAGCTAAGCAGGGTTGTACCTGGTTAGGGATTGGATGGGGGGCCTCTCTCCATATGTCTTAAAAGGGGGGGGGGAGAACAAGAATCTAACTGCTTTGATTTGCTTATACTACATAAAGTTATCTCAAATAAAAAAAGTACTTGCCAGAATGCCCGAGTTAATAGCTTAAAAAATAACCTTGTTGTTACTCTTTTCTTAATATTGCTTATTAATCTGTGCTCAGACAGACTTGCTCCTTGGATTGTTTCTGATTTTGTTTGCTACTTGAGATGTTTGAGAGACTTCTTCAGGGATTTCCCCCCCCCCCCAATTTCCTAGTCTACCTTGCAATTCCTTCTATCCAAGTAACAATCATCCATCCTGCCTAGTTTTTTGACAGCTGTCACTTAGCTGGGGAAAGAGTTGGCTTGCAAGAGTAGTTGGGCCATCTCCTTCTACTTTACTTCTTCAAGAAAGCCCCATTTAGTTGACTGCGGAGGTGGAAATCCAGCAACTTTACTTGATTGTTGATTCTCATCTTGTGTCAATTGTGAGATGATTTCCTTAAGTTGTAACTAAAATCTAGGAGAATCCCTCCAAAGTCAGCCCTAGACTCTCTTGAAGCATGGGTGGTGAAGAGTCTTATCGCTCAACATCGCTGCTTCTCCTTTTCCCATGTGCTTCAATAGAGCCATCAAAGGAGGCTGGGAGGATTTTATCTTGCTCATCAAGTCACCATGAGATCATTGCTTGTTCCCCACGCAATCCTCTCCTTTTGGGATAAAGGGCTGGCAGAGCTACTGAGAACAAAGTTTCCAGGGTTGCAAAAGACAGAGAAGGATGTAGCTGGGCGGGCATTCCTCTCCCTCTCCTCCCTCCCTCCCACCCATACATAAGCTTCATTCACCCATCCAGCAAAAGTTCATGGCTGTGTTATACTGCCTTAAGGCAGATCTAGAACCAAAGGAAGTTAATTAGCTGGAGACGCCAAAACATTTGAAAGCACAAATCCATGATCTTACGTGCTAATCATAATTCGGTCCAGTTCTGACATTAGTGCCTTGCTTACTTGGCATCCATATCAGAACTGTATACTGGTGGTTCTTAAATGAACTTTGTTTTAATGTCGGCTTTTGAAACTCTTTTAAGAATACTTTACTTAACATTGTTTTTAGTTTTCATTTTATATAGCCATTCTGGGTTCCTTCAGAAGAAAGAGCATTAATAATAATATTATGAAAAATAGCAATAATTAGAAAATGATAATGGGGATGATAATAATAATGATGATGAAAATGATATACTGCCAAAGGCAGCCCTGAATACTTAGATTTTTGCATTTTCCCCATACATCATTGTCATATTTTTTCTGTCATCTCAAGCACTAGCTGGTTCACAAACTGATCAGCAAAATTCATATAGTACCGTATGCAAAGACATGCATTGTTGATATATTGGCTGCAGTTATCATCATCCTAGCAGAGGCCATGTTTCAGGTAGTGCTATCAGCAGCTAAAGCAATGCTTATGCCTAAGATCATGACAAACAATAAAAGGCATTCCAGATATTCTAACAGATCGGAGACAATGCCTGCTTTTTAATATCTACCCCTGCTAAATCACCGTGTCTATTTGATTCTTGCTTTTCCTTTTGGAGAAACTATCACTTCATTCATCCATCCATCCATCCATTCATTATTCATGCTCTTACTTTCTTGCTCAAGCGAGTACTCCAGGTTAACATTATTGTAACATTGTTAAATAACACCAATATAAAATAGCTTGCATGGACATTTAATTAATAATTACATGTCCAGCAAAATGATACATGTGGGTGCTATCTCCACATTCTTTCATCTGACCCTTCACAAGGTCTTTGTATAATTTGTCCAAATAATTTGTCCCTAATTAATTGACAATTTGAGCCTGGTCATTTGTATCTTGAATAAGAATTCTGGCTTGATATCTTCAGTGACCCATTTGTTTATTTTCTTGGCTATCCACAGTATTCTCAGAAGTTTTTTTTTCCAACATCATTCACTGTTTTAGAAGGTAGAAAAAATAATGATCATAATAGGTTAGCTGAAAATAATAATAAAATATACATGAAAGGTCTTCAGTTAGGAGGAAAACTGCCATTTATAGATACAGGATAATTGTATCTTGGATTCTGGAACTATAGCTAATTACAACTGGATAAGAGTCACTAGTATGTTATGGCTTGCAAATTTTATGCTGCATCAATAGAAATATACATACTAGGGAAGGAATTGTTCTGTTGCATCCAGTAGTTGGACCCATTTTAAATCACCTGTCAAGTTCTGAGAAGGAATGAAAGAAACTGAAAAAACAGGTGTAGAAGTCAGCAGTCTAGATGATCTGGGGCTGGGAACAAGTCTTTTGAGGAGAGGTTTTGAGGGCATATTTTAAGCCTTCAGAACAGAAGATATTTATTATTAGATTTTTTCATGCTTTTATCTTATACAACTGACGGCAGCATTCTAATGTTCCTTCTAACTCCAGCGCATCAGTGGAAAATTGATGGCATGGTTAAAAAAAAAAAAAAGTGAGATAGCAGCTGCAAAATCAAAGCCTTGCTTTTTTAAAAGAAATGTTCGTCCATGACCTATGTGGAAAAGGACACAACCCATGTACATTAAACTGGGGCAGGGCTTTGATTGCAGCTGCCATCTTGACTTTTTCCATTAAAATATTGCTATAAGATTTACATCCCACACTGTTTTATTTCAATAACATAGTGTTTATCCAATGCTCATCATCTTGGAGGAATCACTCCAAAGGCAACCCTATCTTCCAATTATCAAACTCCAGTTCTAATCTGATGGAAGATGAGAAGATAAGCTGACTTCCTTGTCATTCTTCACTGCAATTTGGCCTTCTCACCTGTTCTCTCAGCCTACCACCCAATTCACAGGTCTGCCTTATTTTTAAAACATGTGAGACCTGCTCAGAATCAGCTATCACAACCTAGGTCCAATCTTGTCACCTCTCCTCCTTCCAGAACAGGCCATAGCAAACTGTATCAGCTTGTCTGTGTTCATTCACATCAACACTTTTCCAAATGCCAGCATATTATTCTCAAGGAGTAAAGTATTTCATTTCTGCACCATTTGCAGAAACTATGAAGGTGAGGAAAAGGAATGACACGGGCTATCCTTTCCTTGAACAAAGATATAACTTTCTAATGCTAGAAGCAAAATTCTGGGTTTGAATCTAAGCCGGGTCCTCCATAGAACACACAGGGCAAGTTACTTGAAGCAGAGGCTGATATCTGCCTTGGTACTCTCTGAGCTTGGTTGTTTGCTTGACAGCCTGGCTGAGGAATTCTGGGAGTTGAAGTCCACAAGTCATAAAAGGGCCAAGTTTGAGGACCCTTGGGCTATAGAATCACAGCTTTGAGGTGCTTACCTTTATAGGAAAAGCAAATCCTTTTGCTCCTCCCAGGGGTAGAGCCTGCCTTCTAGGAATTATTGGGAACTGCAATTAGCTGGTTGCCCCAAAACAGGTGTTTTGTTGGTTAGATACGCTGCTGAATTTGTGGGTTTTTTCCACTCATTTACTATATCAACTGCCTTGCTGCTTAATTAACATCGTGGTTGGAGGTGGCAGTCAGAAGGAAGGGAGAGAAGGGATCTTTTTTTTATGAATAGGCATGATAGCTGGTATTTATCTGAATGGATTTGCAACCTTTAGCCAATTTTATCCTCTTTGTGTGTAAAGGGTGTCCATATCCAGAAGGGATGTAGAAGAGCAGGCAGAGCTGGGGAGCAGTATTAAAAATGTCATCAGTTTAGAGTCCTTGGATTGCCACAAGAGATCCAAGTTCACCCCCCCCCCGTGAATACTGTTTACCTCTATGTAGCACCATTTTAGTGCTGACCGTTAATTGACCAGATTCCTGTATAAAGGCTTCAATAAATTATTATGCTGCAACCAATACGAATTGATTCTTTGTGTCTGAATGGGATTTCTAATGGTTTTGATTGAGATGTCTGCCAAATTCTTATTAGTTTCATCCAAGTGTCAAACTTGACCAAAAGGCTCAAGTCATTTTTTGTTTTGTGGCCTGGGATTTCCTGGAGCCAGGCATGGCCAAGATTGGTGTGTGAACTGGCTAGAAGGCGTCATGGAAGCTTTTACCTTCTAACAGTACAATTTCATAACTTCTAATACTAATGTAAGTTAGAAGTACCCCGATGTTGTAAGCTGGCAGGAAAGGCTCAGCCAATGTTCAAGAGGTCTTGGGGCTCTGTACAAACCAACCCATCTATACAGCCCATGTTTCATTGGTTCTTGTCTAATTCATCTGAGTTTTTTGTCTATTAACATATACTATAATAAAAGTAATGTAAATAGAAATTGGGCTAAATTATTTTAGTGTTTTATTGGACAAATAATCAAGGGAGGTGAATGGGAGTGTCTAATCATTGAAGCCTCAGTCTAGCTGTGTGGAAAGGGTGGATAATTACAGTATAGGAAACATATAAGAGTATCTATAACTCAGAGTTGAACTGCGGAGTCCTTGGTACTCTCTGAGCTTGGTTGTTTGCTTGCAGATATTTCATTACCCAACTAGGTAAAATCTTCAGTGCGACTGAGTATGGCGTTGGTTGCCTATTTATACATAATAGCTTGCCCTACAGCAAAGGGATGCTCAATGGTTGCATTCCACCTCCAGTCGTAACTTTCCTATTCAACAACTTCCTAGGGTAGTTTCTAAAGTCACAATCTGAGCACATGTTCAGAGCATCCAAAGTGTGTGTGCACGGCCAAAAATTAGGCAGCCAGACTGAACCGTCTTGAAGGCTGTTACAAATATTGCACGGCTTCTCAATTAAACCCTAAATCATAATCGAGCCAGAGTGGAGGAAGAGCGACACACATTGAGAAAAACAAAGAAAAGGGGACGCCAATGCAGAAGCCTGTACGCCACCACCTCCTTAACCCGCTCTCCATCCCTGCCCCAAAGACAAGTGGATTCGCCGACCAACCGCTCTCCAACGGCCCCGCCCAATCGTTCGCGTCAGTTGGTTCACCCACCCCGAACGGAATGGTCTCGCCCAGTTTCTGCCGAGGGCGGCGAATGGTTTCCCTCGCGGAGGGGGAGCGGCGCCGCGAGGTGACAGCATCAGGCGGCGCCCTGGGAGAGAGAGAGAGAGAGAGAGAGAGCGGTCTCAGGACGTGGGAAGGGCGTGGCCGGGCAGCCTTAGCGCCAGGTGAGGTGGAGACGCGCTCTGGCCGGCCGTTGGGGGTGTGCAAGGAGATCCCGCCCCCGTCCAGCCCTGCCATCCTTCAACCGCCTTTTTTTTTTTTTTTGCTGACGATCCGACATTGCTGCCTTCAGTCAAAGTCCTGGTTGCCTTTGGCTCCAGCTAGCTCGTCTTGAGCAGGTCGCCCCCAGCCCGTAGCAGAGAGGCAGCGGGGAACCGTGTCCTGAGCCGCCGTCACTTCATCTGGACTGGACCCTTCAAGGGTGGGGAAGTGGCTCTTTTAGTTGCAAGTTGGGTGGGTGGGTGGGTAGGTGGGTGGATGAGAGTGTAGTCCTTGTCACTTTGGCAACGCGGACAGGCGAGGGGAGATTTTGATATGCAGCATCACCGCATTTCTAGAGGAAACGCGTTCATTCTTTGTCCTGTCTTCTGCTAACAAGATCCGGTGATCAGAAAGGTCAAAGAAGGTGTTGTGAGCAGAGGGGGTGTGTGTCTGCAAAGAGACACACCTCAGATCTGCACCTGACAGTGCTCCCAGGTTTATTCCGAAGTAAATCCCACTAAGATCAAGCAGCTTGACCCTCAGGTAAGCCTGTGGAATTGCAGTCTGGCTTTGCTGATGGTTGTAGAAAGATTCTGTCAAAACGAAGCTGATGGCTCCGATGCAAAATAGCAATGCTGTTAGTGAGGAAAATGCTTTCAGAGAAAGAACAAATGTTCAGCTGATGCCAATGGGAGAAAGACCATTGTTTGGTTCTGATCATAGTCGAATGTTTGGGTAGAAATAGGACAATTTCTGTCCCTGTTATTTTAATCATATTTGAACCCCTTTCTGCTGCTGTTCCATTTGCGTGAAAGATAAACTGTACCTCTAATTTTGTTTACTTTGGTGAAAGATAAAATGTAGCTCTAATTTTGTTTACTTTGAGATTTATAAAACAATGTATCTTTCTTCTTTGGAGTCCTATTTGTTTCCACAGGTATGGATTTGGGGCAGTTTGCATTTTAACTGATAAGCCTACACTTAGGAGAGGAGTTGTGTATTGCTGGGTTTGCCAATCATAATTTTATTAATTACATGTATTGAATACACCACAACTGTTTTGCACAGATAACAATAAGCCATAAAAAATGGTTTATAAACCACAGTGGCTGGATTCATCCAGTATGCTAAGCTTAAAATGAATGAATTGTGTTACGACTTAGCACAAAGAGTGAATCCCCCATTATTAATTTAATACATTTATATCCCATTAAATCAAACAAAACTCTTGAAACTTTATATGACACATATAGAAACTATCTGAAATATCTCCAGTGAATCTATACTACAAATACCTAAAATCAAATAAAACAACAAAAATAGATATGATAGGCAAAGTATACACTGCCATGTTAAGCCACATATAAACAGGTCTAAGTTGTGAATACTCTGCAAATGAGTCAGTTTTTTGGTTGTTTTCATTTTTTTGAAATGAAATTAAGGAGAGAACTTGTTAAATTCCCATTGCAAGGCTGTTCCTGAGAACCAGCATTGCTAGTGAAAAGCAGCATTGTTTAGCTTCAGCAGCTCTTTCTTACTGGAAGCAAGAAACTACATCCTTGATGACATTATTTGTTAGAATGTCAACTGGAAACTCCAACTATGGAGATAACTAGATGCCGATAAGGGTTGTATAGGTCAAGAGAAATCACTCAGTGACAGCTAAGATTTTCTCTTCTTAAGCAACTGCTTTCTTGGTGATTATTTCAGAGAACAAGATATTTAGATATAGGGTGATTTCAGAATTGAATGTTCTGGAAAGTTATGGAATTTTTTCTAATGTGTGTTTGGTTTTCTTTCATAGGATTGAAGGAGGCAGTATCTCAATGGCTTCTGATTTGGGAAATGCCTCAGTATTGGATCCCATATCTGTGCCTGCTTTGGACATTCAAGCTCCATTGGTAAAGTAAACCTGTTGTTGTGATGGAGACTGTGGGAGTCAATAGTTCACTGGGAGTATGGTTAGCTGAGCAAGGCAGCTTCCCTTTCTGTCCCATGGGAGAGAGGAGAGCCTTGCTACTTCTGTTGCAAGGAGGTGTATCAAAATAATGTCCTCTTGGTTTCCCTAGAAAAAGGCTAACAGGAAGGGAGGGCTTCCAGAGGCCAAGCGGAAAGGACGGGCAAAAAAGATGAACAAAGATGCTGAAGATCTGCTTTTGGGCCTGCAGCGACTGGTAGGTAGTTCCCTTCAATTCCCAAGCTCTGGGCTGAAAAAGCAGCTATGGATTCTTCATTCGCTCTTGGGAGAGAACTGGAAGATGCAAGTCTTGCAGTGATGGTAGAAATGAGGTTATCATGAGTGGCACTTTTAAACAGTTCAGGGTCTTTTGTAACTGTTGCTGAGAGAGATGAAAGCACCACTTAAATTTTGTTAAGATGAATGGCCAGAACTTAAAAGAACCTAAGACTTTATTCCTTATCCTGAAAAAAAGATGTGTTTTTGTTACTATAAGCATTAGAGGAAGCCACATGATTTTGCTCCTGATGATGAAAAGATACTCTGCTCATGTGTAGATGTGTTTTCTTTTTATGGTCCTTTAGCAATAAGAGGGATTCTTCTTTAGGATCCCAGCCAGTTTTCTGCTTTTCTGCTGATTTGCTTTTCCCTCACCTAAATTTTCTGGTCCTTCTCAACTGACAATCTGTATTCATATACTCAATTCTCTCAATTTACTCATAATATATTTTCTTAAAATAATTTAACAGTGGTATTAAACTAGTTAGCGGTATATATAATGCCTAACGCAAGCACATATACACTAAAATGGAATAAGGAAAGTAATTCATTTTTAAAAAACTCAAATATGAATGCTTTCTTTGAGCTGTCCTCAAGTCTGCTGATAAATCTATCTTGAGATTCTGTGATTGGCAGTTTTATAAATGTAAATAAAAATATGATGAACCATAATATTAAACACTACTTGAACACCATGGGCATTGACAAAATCTCTATTGGTCAATTGCAAAATACAGCTTTACTTGGAACAGCTTACAGCCTGTGAGGATACCTTTAACACCATCAAACAAGAACATCTGCCTATCCCAGATCCTTAGGAAGGACTCGATAGGTAGATAAAAATGTAAACTCCAATCTAAACATCTGGCAGACCATGACAAACTACAATAATAATATTGATTAACATTACTTAATTATATTAATTTATAAGAACTGGAGAAAAATCACAAAATATAAAGACCTGCAAAAAGAAATAAGAACTACTATGGCAATAGAAAGCAAAGATAGTACCAATAATAATAGGTAGCTTGCGTGCAATTCCAAAACTCCTGCAGCACCACTTGAACACCATGGGCATTGACAAAATCATTACCAGTCAATTGCAAAGGCAGGTTTACTTGGAATAGCTTCATCCTGCAATGATACCTTTAACACCATGAAGCAATAACATCTGCCTATCTCATGTCTCAATAGGTGGAAAAAAATGCCAAATCCAGCCTAAACATCTGGCTGACTGTGCAACCATCCATAATAATAATTTATCCTCTTGTGCACATATATTGTCATTTTGCACGTACTCTTCTCCCTGAATATTTAAACTATTGCGAATGAAGGCAGATATACACGTTTCAGGGTAATATTGCAAGATCCAATCTGGGTCAATCACTGGGACCAAAGTTTACTCTTCTGAGCTTTCGGACTCGTGCTGATGCCCATCCTCAGGGAACGTGTCTCTACCAGAATGTGTAAACTATTAAACTATTGCACTCATCTAGCATTTAGTCCCAACATATTTGGAGAGCATCAGGTTAGGAAGAGCTAATAGAGGAGATTATGTCATATCTAATTTTGCTCCTGTGAGCAAGAATGAGAGGGAGAGAGTAGTAAGGTATGGCCTTATTGGGGAGGGTTAGGATTAGAATGTTTTTCCTGCATGCACCACTTTCATGTTGTTCTTTCTTAAATAGGATCTTACTTCAGAATGTGCTGCTCCCTTAGGAACTGGACTGATTTGGGATAATCGAATGACCGAATTTTGCTGCCCGTGGGATGAAAGGTATCTAGGGTGAAAGGACGGGGTTTTGAGCCTTAGTATAACAGTTGAGATGTATTGTTTTAATTTTTAGGTCTCTTAACTTTCAGGATTTTTTTTTCACTCTCTTAATCTCAGTTTTGCATGCTCTTAATCCTGCCTTTCATTTCTACTCTCTTATAATAAATCATTCATTATATATTCTTTATACTTTTTCACCCAGTGAAAGTTTCTTACGAATGGTGGATATTGGTCCTTGGTGTGGGGGAGATGAAAATCTCAACAGTATCCCAGAGATTAAAAGTAAAACGAAGTACTTGTATAACAAATAATATTTCACAAAGAATCTTCTTGAAGTGCAACTGGCTTGCTTTTAAACAAATATTAGTAGACAAATTAATGAAGGATTGGTAGCTCAACCAGGAACTAGACAGGATGGCCATATTCGGAAACAGTGAGCTTTAGAATCCCGAATGCTGAAAAGTTAGGTGAAGTGAATGAATTACTGAATGAAATGAAAAGGATTTTTCCTTTCTATTTTGCTTCAGAATTTCCTCCAGACAGGTGGCCAGTGAGTGGTAGAAACAAGCACCGAGCTTTCCCTGCTTCATCAGCACTCAGTTTAACAGAACTCTCTTAATCAATACAGTTAGGATGAAAGTGAACATGACTGCTGATTTGCTGGTGATTTTCATAAGTTTTCATAAGGTGCAAATACATACTTTCTGTAAAGTAGAACCTCGTTTCGGTAATCGTGGATTTGGAGTTTTTGTTTTGTTTTTGATCAATTGTAATTGCTCAGGATGTTTTTAAATACAAGAAAATGCATTGGCTGTGTGAATAAAACTGTCATTTAGTGATGAAGGGCCAAGTAATCTTCCTGCTTCATGCAAGCTAGGGAGGGCCAGGCACCTGATGCTTTCTATAGGTTTCAGATTTCCTGTCCCATCTGCCTCAGCCAGCATGACCAATGGATCTATAGTCCAAAATAAGAATATCAAGTTGTCTTCCTTGATGTAGGTCTTTATCTGAACCTGATATATCACATGTAAACCTTACCAAATGATCAGTCACAGGCCAAATATTGTCCTAGTTTTAATCATTGCCTCAGTTTCTCTGAATCGTACATTTAGTCCTAGTTTTTCTGTTCTGTTTTTTCAGAAATCCTAATGTAATCTGTAGTACATGTAGACCTGCCTAAAAACTCACTCTGCAGAGTCAGCCTCATTTCTATCTTTGCTTTTCAAATCACAGTACTTACTCTCAACGTCTGCCAAGTTACTGCAGGTAACCCATGCTGTACATGCCAAAATAAAAATGTGTGTAACAATGGCTTAATATATTGTGAGATTCCAAAATCTCACTCAAAGCCTTGTAAAACATTGAGGTTTTCACCAAAGTTCTTGTAAAATATTCAGTGGGAAAATCAAAGTGTCATGAGATTTAGCAACTTTAAAACATTTTTAAGTGAAAGTTCATCCTCCTAGCTTATGGGTTGGTTTCTGAACGTTTCATTACCAGGCTAGGTAACATCTTAGCTTGGAAAAACAGGAGGGGTTGCAAAAAGAATTCCAAGTTGTCCCATCTTGACTGTTTTTAGTATAAGAGGGAAAGAGAGGGAATGTTAGGATTTCAAGATTCTATTATAATATCCTGTAACAGCAAAGTAAAGTTTCAGTAATTTTATGACATCTAACTCTTGACCTATGTGGATTTCAACACAGGACCCAAAGCAAATACAAAGGTCACTGCAGTGTTTATTAAACAGTATGTTTTGGTGGGACTCCCTCTAAAGAATATTGAGAAAGATGCCAGCCGACAAAGGGACCCACATATTTATACATCTCAGAAAGAAGGGAGAAATTAATGCATAACCAATAATTAAGATAATCATGCATATTCATAGTTAATGGATTGCCGTTTACTTCCTGTGCCTGTTTACCTTCAAGAAAGCAAAGAGGAGGAACAAAGCAATAAAACAAGAGAGAGAAATAAAGCAATAAAACAAGAGAGAGGAATAAAGCAATGAAACGAGAGGAAAGCATCTCCCATAAATCAAGATGAGGCAGTTTGGGAATGCCAGATAACCAAAAGGAAAACATCTCCCATTGGTACTTTGAGGACAAATCAATGAGAATTGTTTGAATAAAGATAATAGGCTGTGGTTCAAAACCAAAATCATTATATCTCTATTTATCAACTTGATTTAACTCACTCCATTCATCTAAAAACTGATTTTCCCCACACCTGGTTTACCTCAAAGGCTGACACCAGCATGGTGTACCTTGTACTGAATGGAGCATTATTTTATTTCATTTGCTTTGGGGGGAAAACCCAATAACAATGGTGAAAAGTGGTTATAGAAAGGACCTTTTTATAAAGGGAAGATTCCTTCCATTTAGAGCATGGAGATACTTTCTCTAATCTTTGGAATGGGGTGGGGGGTGGAGATAGATTTATCAAGATCAGAGAGTTGGATTAGGATGATTAATGAATTCTTTGAAATGCTGCAAATGATTGTAGATTTCCACCCTCCAGCCCAATATTCTGTCTTGGAAACACCATTGTATACCTGACCAAAATATTGTACAGGTAGTCCTTGGCTTATTTCAATTCATTGAGCAACTGTTCAAAGTTATGATGGCATTGAAAAAAATGGATGTACAGCCAATCCTTGAAGTTCCAGATATTGCAGCATCCCCACAGTCATGTGATTGCAATCTTGGGCGCTTAGGTGTCTCATTTGCAATTAGGGAGCTGCAGTCATATTATCACCATTTGCAACCTTCCCTGCTGGCTTTCCACAAAGTAAGTGGGAATACTAGCACGGAAAGAGAGATGTTACTCAGGTAAGTCACTCCTACCTTTTCTCCCACCTGCACCAATCTCCCGCAGTCCTGCCCAACCCATGCACAGCCTTTGCCAGCTGTCCCAGGCCATCCCATAGCTTCCCCCATCCCCCTGCAGAACTCTCTCGCTGTTTACCTGGGACTTCTGTCTCTTCCCACTTAATGACCTGCATATCTTGGGGGAGTACAGCACATCTTAGACTCCTTTGAGACTGCATTCCTTAGTGATGACGATCGTGTTCCCATTTGTTTGCCGTCATAACCCAAGGATTACCGATATGTGAATGCACTTCCGGGAAGCTTGTTTTCAGTCTTGATTGTGTCTGGGTTCACTCATTTTGTAGCACTCTGGATTTTACAAGAAAATAAGGTGGAAGAAAGGTTCTTGTGTAAAATCATATGGCAGGAAATGTGAGGATGTAATAGTCCCATGTCCCTGCTGGACTGCTTTTCCCTTTTGTAATCAGCTGAAAACAGTATTAAAAGTCTGAAGTGAATATGTTTCATCATTCCAAACCATTGATTTTTTTTCCTGGCAGAGGGAGGAAGAGTAACCTTGGTTTGGATGTGGGTAAATATATAATTCTGTTCTTATTTCCCTTTGTGCTGCCTGTAACTCTGTGGTGTGTGTGTTTCTTCCACCCACGTGGCTCACTTTTCCGTGTAATCTCAACATAATTCCCTGGATATGATGACCATGATCCTTTTATTTCTTCCTTGATTCCTCATCGGATTCTTCATCTCCAGTCCTAAATAGCAGTCCTATACCCTTGATCCTCGTTCATTGTGAAGTTTCCATCTTAAGATAACATCCTTCTTTGTTAAATGCAATCATTCTTAAACTTTGGGCAAGAAATGCCATTGGGTAATGCTGACTGGAGTCCTAATGCCTGTTACGTGAAAGGAAGCCCTAATGAACACAAGCAAATTCACTTCATATTAAGCTCAAATTGGATCTTATCCATTTTCATTTAGAACATAATTAGATATTTATGTAGACTCAAGAGTATAGCTTTCCTGTCTTGATTTCTGTACAGATCCTTACCCATTTTGCCCTTTCTAATTTAATAGTATTATGGGAAACATGTGAAGCAGAAGAGACTCACTCTAGATGGGCAACAAAGAGATGGATCAATCACAGTATGCTGCATACTGTATTTGAATGGTTATTTGTGGCTTATAACCAATTACATTGAGAACATCCATAAATTTAATATAGATTGATGTAATGGTCTGTGGGAATATCCTTGAAAGACAGGAGAAGGAAGAACCGAAGCCGGGGACAGGTCAGATAAGAGACATCTCAGCCCACAGAAGAAATGGGGACATAAGTGTCTCAGAAGAGACTCTCCCTAGTTTTTTCGACTGTAAAGGTGAGGGGAGAGAAATGTGCTTTCATGCTTACAAGATTTTGTGACAATAAAGATAGTGTTAGTACTAATGGCATTGGCTTCCTATCTGGACTGTCTTGAAGGGCTGACATTTAAAATGTTAAAATATTTACTGCTATCTTCCATTAGACGCCAGTTCCCAAATGCCCACAGAAGACGATGTCTTCAACCTGTTTCCTAATAGGGTGAGGACTAGTTTGAGCTCAGGGGGTAAGCAAAAGTCAGGGGCTGCCACTGAAAATGCCCCTCATAGGTCCCCACTTGCTGGCTCTCTCTAGGAGTGGGCACCTATAGCATCTTTTCCTAGGTAGATATCTACCTTAGAAGAAGGGGTCACGAAGGCATTAAAAAAGCATAGGGGTTAACCTGCGAAAGTGATGTCTGTTCCATTCTGATAATATTAGAGTCGTTTTGCAAAATCAACAAAGCAAAGGAACTAGATTAATAATTTTTTAATATACTATTACAGGTTTCATTTTGTCCTTTGCAAGTGTGAGTAGGCCCAAAGTATAAGCAACGAAAATTTCCCTGCTTCTAAAAAATGGCTGTCTTCAGTGGAATAGGAAAGGAGTTAATAACCTTTTAAAAGTTAGCTCTTTTCTATATATAGGTTTTCTAAATTTGTGAGAACACTGCATCAGCACTTCTGTATTTGCAATGACTGTTGACTCTTCATTTCCAGTCTGTACAGCTCTAAATCACTCTCCTCATAATATTATTGAATTTGTGATCTACATTTACAAGCCCTATAACAGTGCTTTTCGAACTGCCCCCAGATGTATTGGACAACTTCCATCATTTTCCACTCAGCTATCACCACATAGAGAGGGGGATGATGAGAGTTAAAGTCAAAATATTTGTAGAGCATCAGCTTAGGAAGAACTGACTTTGATAAGGTCTAGAAATATTTCTAAAAAGTCTACTTTGGGGCATACAAGAGAGGACTCGTCCTTATGTTCCTAATTTCAGCACAAAGATGTTTATCTTAGTCACCCGTAGAGATAGCTAACATTCATATTTAGCTGTTCTGATTTTAAAGTAGTGTTTTTCTTTCTCTCTTGACACAAATGTTACCAGACAAACATTCTGCATTGCCTCATTTTCTATGTTCGGGGTGATGTGGTCGGAGGCTGAGAACTATCTAGCTTTCCTTTCCTGCCACATTTAGCATGCTTCAAGTTTGACCAGTGCTTCATGACGCACCAACATAAGCTAGTGTTCTTCCGGAAGAGCGACAGATTTTTCTTTTAAAAAAAACAAAATATATTTTTACTGGTCTTTTGAAAGGCCAGCAAACCTGTTTTAAAAAACAGAACTAATGTGTTCTGCATGCAAGGTTGGTTTTAATCAGAGAGGTGAGCTCGGCTACCAGCTGTGTGTCTGATTCCTAGAGCCAAATTACAGGTTTCTCATTGCTTCTGCTGACAAAAACCTTTGTGTGGCCCATACTTCCTATTGCTTTTTTTTTTACTTTGGATGGAAGGTACCAGTTATCTACTCCAGTGACATTGTGTGAATTTGTAAGATACTTCTCAGTTTGAACTATTTGCTGTCAGGATTGCCAGCACTTAGCTGATGGGGGACATTTGGGAAGTAGCATGAAATTAAGAAGAATTCTGTCAGTTTCTCTTTTTAGGTGCAGGGTGAGTCAGAAAGAAGGAGGTGCTTCCATATGCCTCTTCCAGCTCCTCTATTATACGTATGACCTCTCACCCAATCTATGTCTGAACTTAGATCTACTGGTTTTCTGGAAGACTAATAAAAATACGTTAAAAAACAGGCTGATTAACAGGTTTAGAGAAGGAGGATGGGCCTGGCATGAAGGAGAAGAGAGCTCTCTGAAGGTGTTTTATGAGTTCCCTCTCTTCTTCCACTTCACTCCACATCCTTCTTTCATGCCACAAGGCTAACTTTGGGCATATGTTAAGACCAGCAGACCATATTAATCGTCAGCCTGAGTGACAGGTTACTGAGGTGGGCATATCCGTGACAGGCATTGGGGAGTTGAACATTATGATAGATGGCTAAAACCTCTGTCCCAGGCCATTGCCCACGTTCAACCAGGCTCAGTACTCATTTAGAAGACTGGTGGTGTTTCTTCCTACCAGCGGGTGGTACTGGAAATCCATCAATCACTGCCATTAAATTCTCCTGCAATAAAATTCTGAGGGCAGGACTACTCACCAGTCTTATTACTGAGGCAGATTACTGCTTGGCAGTCGGCACAGCCCAACTTATGCTGGCATACTTTTCTGTCCACTCGGGGATTGGAAGGATGCACGTTAAAGCTGCCACTGTATATAGGCCATAGAGAATTGTTGGCTAAACATGAGGTTGCTTCCAGTCCTAGAAGATGTAGCCCAAATTATTCCTGTTGCATTAAGTGAGGCTAAGTTTCAGTTTTGCTTAGTGATTTAAATTTTGCTTAGTGATATTTTTTTTTAGCAGTATAAGTCTTTTGATTTCATCCCTAGTGTCAAGGTTCCGACAGACACAGACAAATAAAGCAGAACTCTGAGGCCTGCAAATTCCTCAAAGAACATGTTTATTAGTTACAAAGTATCGGCACGTCAGAAGTGAAACCAAGTCTAGAGATACACGTAATAATTCCCCAATACAAAGTTAAAAAATCCCTCCCGTAAAACTATGCAAGCAACTACGTTCCCCAATACATCTTCTTGGCGGACTTTTTACGCAATGCCCAGCCTGCAGTCTCGGGAGCAGCCGATGACCTTGGTTCCCACGGGACAAAAGATTATTTTGACTAGCGAAGCACCTGGCAACCCCCCCTCCCTCCATTCTATGTGGCAACCGAAAATGAGTAGGAATCATGGCTGCAGCCATGCTCGTTTGTAGAGTTGACACTTAGTTCCAAAATGCTATTTCCATGGAGGACCTTAAAAAGCCATCACCCACAATATATGAAGAATTTGTGTCAGTATTGCTTGGGATTGCTTAGCTAATGTCTCTGCTTCACAGCAGTTATACTAGGCACATGCCACTTCTATTGATTTAAAGGCCACAGCAGATTTTGCATGTTGTCTGGACCACACTTTGAAAATATGCCTCCCTAAGTCAGTTTTAGGAGGGAATTTTTCCAGACGTTTTAACAAATCAAATGTTTGTGCTTGACAAGAGCTCTGAAATTCTACAGAGCAGTTTTTCTCAATATGCTGTCTTTTAGAATTGTCAGGATTATACTGCTAGAATTGTTCAATGTTGCCTCTAGTAAATTACCTGGAAACTCTGAGCTGTCTTGTTCTTCTGCCTCTGAAGGAAACTGTGTTGGTGTAAGTGCTGGATGAGCTGCAAATGGACCTGATTCTACAGTTCTTCAGTTGTTTTGAGGAAGAGAAGGGTGAAAAGAGCAGAGCTAGCTTCACAGCTAAGTGTATAGAAGGTCTTATCTGTAGAGGTCATAGAGGAATATCTACATGCCCTTGGCTTCAAGGTGTTCCCAAAATAGTACATCTTCACCACAAGGTCTGGAAAGTCTTTCAGTGTAGCAAATTCAGCCTTGCTAATATATCTGTGTGAAATGCCCGATCCTCCGTAAATTACCGTCTTCTGCACAATCTCGGTTATGCAGATTCAAAGGACTTTGCTCTCACAGGCATTCCCAGATTATTTCCTGAATGTGGCCTCTGCTCCCTCGCACTAACTTTTGTAGCCCTACCGTCTTCCTTCCACTTTATTTCCTCCTGTTCTCATCCGTTTATTCTGCTCCACTTGTTATGCTGATACCTATTACAAGGGTTTAAATGCCCTCTGCCATTCTTCCACTGCAACCATAGTTGACACTCCCCTATCCTTCTCCCTTCTTGCTTGTTTTACTGCATTCCTGAATTATTCAGATAAATTCTGGGTTCTGGAGAAAGATTACCAGCCCACCCTTGTTTTTTTCTTCTCCAAACCATCTCAACTCCACTACTTGCCTCCTAGTTAATGAATTGTTGATCTGTCTCTACATATCCCCTTTGTTGTCTTTTTTTTTTTCTAGTTTCCCAGAGTGCCCAGAGCGGTTGGTGACTATTCGGGACAAACTGCTTCAGTATGAACTGTTGGAACGTTGTGTCCCAGTTTTGGTAAGTGAGGGAGCAGATGAGATCAAGCAAGAATTGGTAGACCCGTTTAGGATACATTGCAATGAGGCAGTAGGTAGAGTAGAAGTAGGCAACCTGCAGCTCTGTGTGGCTACCCAACTCTTTTTTTTTCCAATTCTTTGAGCTCCACTCCGCTCTTTATTGTGAGGTGGGAAGCACAAAAACTGCCAAGTCCACCTAGCAGATAAGGCATTTAAAAATAAATAAATTAAATCTAGTATCTATCAAAAACCTCAGCCTGATCTTCTAAGAGAACAGAAAAGGCTATGATCTGGCAGTGGCTGCCCCCATTTGAATCATCATCCCCACCTGCAATGGTCTCAAACCATTAAGGGCTGCCCCCAGCCACCAAAAAGTTTCCCACCCCAGATTAGAAAATCAGTGTTTGGGGAGAGATGAGTTGGACATCATTCTACGACATGTCCTTAGGTCCTTGGAGAAATCAGGAAATGCAAATAAGCAATCAGTAGAGAATGAAATGTTTATATTCTTATCTCTCCTGGCAGGGCCGAGAAATTTCTGAGGAAGAGATCCTCTTAGCTCACAGGTGAAAGCAAATCTTGGAGTTGTGGCCGAGCTGAGGGGTGGGAGGCAGTGACTGAGCAGCAGCTGAAAACATGTGTATATCTCTTTCTTAACAGTCAAGAATACTTGACGCTCATGAAATCGACTGAAACAATGAGTGAGACTGAGTTAAGGTCTCTGGCAGATACCTTTGATTCTGTTTACCTGCATCCAGTGAGTATCTTCAGTGAGTTACGTTTAAAGGCAGAAATGTCTACCTTTTGTAACTAAAATACTTGGTGCAGAGTTGGCAGGCTGTACCTTTGGAAACTTGGGGTGGTTTTTTTCTGAATTGCAGGCAGCACTGAGTTGGCGAATGCCATTCACTCTAATGCTGTGTTAGACATATGCTTGCCTAATATCCATGGGGCAAAACCAAGACAATGGGTATAATTTATACTGTATAAATACTTTGCATAGCAGCACATCTGAAAGCTGATGAAGCAATGTGTTGCAGTCATGTTCTGGCGTCTTCTTATGGAACATTCTTGGAGAAACATGGGCACGTGGGATGAAATTCTCCAGAAATAATAGTATCACAGTTTTGAGGAAGGAAGATCTTGGAATAGGGGAGGATAGAAATGATATTGTAAGATCTTCCACATCCTGTATTTTTTTTCCCTCCATTGCTATGTGTTTTCTGATCCTTGTAACTAAAGTTCCCCATTCTTGAGTATCAGAATTTTTCCTCTGACATTATTTAAAGAGTGGGAGGGAGTATGTTTAAAACCCATTTCTGGAATAAAAAAAATTAGTATAGTAGTTAGAACAATAAATTATAATTTTCTCCACCGCTAATTCTACATTATTTAATATAATCTGCTACTGGATTTAGGGCTTCTTGGGTTTTTTTTTCTTTGCACCTCCTGGTGAACACATCTATCCATGTCCTGTTTTGTTTTGCTTTTTCTGAGGGGGCGGAGCTAACAAGCAATTTAATGAGTTCCATCTGTTCTGCATCAGGAGAAACCTTGATACTATAGTAGGGTTTGCTAACCTGATTTTCTATTCCTGCCAAAGAATTTCTACCGCTGTGCCTGCCTTGCTGCTGGTTCTGTCTTGCAACTTGTGGAGAAAGTATGGTCTGGAGAACTCCGTAATGGGCTGGCTGTGGTCAGGTAAGGTACAAATAGAGATTATTTTCACTTTTGCTTGACTCAAAATGGTAATGGTATATGCTGTGCCCCTTATCAGGCCTGTCAGGTGGTATATTTACCATTTAATAACTCCCTTGGCAGTAAGGGAAGGGGCATATTCTCACAGTGGTTTGTGTACAGTTCAAGCCCAGAAGCATAACTTCTATTTGTTATCTTTTTATTTATAGCCAGTAGAGATTTCCCTTATCTACAGATCAGACTTTCTTTTTTATCATAACAAGTTTTATAATTTTTTTTTGTTTTGTTTTACAGCCAAGTGCTTATAACACATCGTGGAGATAGGGCACTCCATAGAACACAACAAAAAATACAGTCATACATATACAATTTAAACTACTTCTTTAAAGGTTCCCTCTCTATTTTATCAATAAAAAACGAAGAAAGAAAAAAGAAAAAAAACACACAAAAACAAAAAAAAGTTATCAATCATATTTTCACCCGTTTTCAGGCTTAACCAACTTTCAATTAATCTATTTCAATTTAGTCTTGCATAAACATATAGTATACAATTCGAGCATTCCTAAAATATAAATTGTTTCTCACCTATATCTATTATTCCAATTTCAATTTATACTTCTCAATCAAATTATATCTCTTATTCTATTCTATTTCACATACATATTTTGTAAATAAACATAAATTTATATATTTTAAAACCATTACATAAGACATAATAATATAATAATAATATAATAATAATAATAATAATAGGACAATAATTATTTCTATCATAAACTAATAATATAACTATTATATCTTAATATTTCTCAACTATATTCTATTTCATATACTCTATCCATTATTTTTATAAATCAATCCAAGTCCCTAAAAATTCCTCAATTGTTTCAATTTAGTCCATTTAATACACCACTAATTACCATTCAATTCTTGTAAGTAAAAATATCAATAATACTTCACCAGTCTCAATCTCAATCTAACTCCTTTAATTTTAAATTTTCCAATTTTTCCTATTGCCATTCCAAACCATAATCAAATCCATAATTTAGATCTAATGTTGACTCAAACCAGAGTAACCTTAAAAATCTCGAAAGTGTTAGCTCAATCAATGTCCAAAAGCCCTTTTTACCCAGATTGCAAGCAGAGGGGGTATTAGATTTGAGGTTCATTCTCCCAGCAAGCTGAGGGATTTCCCCTCCTGTCGAGGAGAGGAGAAATTGTCCCATATGCTGGAGAAATGGCCCTCAAATCTGGTGAAAATGCTGGTGAATGCCAGCATTCTAAAAAGCTCACAGCGCTGGCGTTCACTAGCATTTTTCCCTTTGGAAGGGATGCTTAATGACTGCAGCAGAGAGAGCTGAAATTGTGGTCGTTTAAAAAAGCTTAACAACCACAATTCCAGCAATAAACTCTTCACTCAACAACCGAGATTCTGGGGCCCAGCTGTGGTTGTAAGTGGAGGACTATCTGTAAAGGCAGGATTGTCAATGTCTTGAACTTTGTGTGTATACATGTGCTTGTTTATGGAGGCTGGACATGATAGTCCAGCCGATCCAGAAAAAAAATAAGGATGTAAGAAAAATGATGATTGAATCAAAAGGAAGTCATATCTTGATCTCTATAAAATTTGTGTTCATATGAGAACATGTCCCCTTACACAGTATTGTAAGAATCTTATATGAAAGTAGCCAGAGTCATTCCTCACTCTTATTGAACTTTATGTCCTTGAAGACACATGGGAATGGTGGCCCAAGCATGCTTTCTTTAGCATTTAGAGCAGAAGGTGCAAAATGCAATTGATAATTTTCACTGTAGTCACACTTTAACATTTAGGCACTCTTTTCTGTTTTTCTTCCGTGGCTGGGCTATGATTTTCTAATCCTACTTTGACCCACTGTATCTTTTGGGTTTCAGGCCTCCTGGACACCATGCTCACCGCAGCAAGATGAATGGCTACTGCATGTTCAACAACATAGGCATTGCAGCGCAATATGCGCGACAGAAACTGGGGGTGGAGCGGTGAGTAGCTACGAAGAGGCGAGGTAACAGTTAAGGCTGTTTGTTGGACAGTTTGCCACAAGCATGAGCCAATGTTCTTTGAGCTTCAGTTCCTCTACATTATGTGGATTGGCTGATTGATTGATTGATTGATTGATTGATTGATTGAGGATTAGCCAAGGTGTTGAATAAATACAAAGTGTTAGATATTTGAACAACTGGTGCTAGTCATTCCACACACTTCAGTTTTTTGAGGATGTGTCTCAGTATCCAATTACAATCTGTTTCAGTCTTTCATTGAACATTTACTAAACAATCATTTCTGTTCTGTAACTGCCCCTAGAACTTCGAGTAATGAAATCCATACTTGCGTCAGTGGTCATGACGATGCCATTGCTTTTATAAGGAATATTGGGAATAGTAGTTTAGTGAGGAAACTGAGATGTCTCCCAGCCCACCGTAGGACTACAGTTCCCATGACTCCTTGAAGAGATGCTGTTAGCAGGATTGATGCTAGCTTACTTTTTCAGATGCTGCCTTTTATGTGCTTCCTTTTTCATTCATTACGTTTGCATTTTTTTTCTCTTCTAGGGTGCTTATTGTTGACTGGGATGTGCACCATGGGCAAGGCCTTCAATACCTCTTTGAGGAGAATCCCAGGTGCCTAATCAAGGGATGAGTTTTGTTTAGCTGGAGAACTTGGGACATTCTATAGTGGACGAGGAGAGTTGGCGAAAGCAGAGCAAATCAGTTTGGGGTTAAATTCAGGCTGCACCCAGATTGGGTTCAGAGGGCTGGGGCTTGGCTAGTGGCTTTGTTTCTCTTCACTGCTGAATCTGCCGTGACTGCTTTTCCTAGCGTCCTTTATTTCTCCATCCATCGCTACGAAGGAGGGAATTTCTGGCCCCACCTTCCAGAATCTGACAGTCACGCAGTGGGCAGAGGTCGGGGAGAGGGCTACAACATCAACGTGCCCTGGAACCAGGTAGGGAAGAGTAGGGACTCTTCCCAGGTGGTAGGGACACGGTAGGCTGAGATTGCTGGGAGTGATCGTTTGGCAATTCTCCACTCTGGCTAAACTTGCTTGAGAGCAGTTGCAAATGGAGCCATTTGGCTAGCTACCCAATATGGTTTCAATATCCCAAATGACTCTCCTGACTGCTGGGGGAAAAAGTGAGGGGAGCTGAACATCTTTTACAAATGGGCAAATCCCTTACTTTGCTGGTAGGAATGTGTAAGAGCCTAAATACAAGAGGGAACCAAAGTTGTATGTGGATCCAAGTTCAGATTCTGAATATAGCTTTTTTAGGGAGTGAAGTAGGTTTCAGATGAGAAAGGTCTCTCCACCCTATAGTTGCTTGGAAATGGCTTTTTCCCTTTGCAGTAGCCACCGGTATTAGGACCGGTTAGTATAGGCTCCAGCGCTACTGTGCTTCTTACAGCTAATAAACGAAGTTCACCCATCACTCCAAACCTTCTTCTTGAAGTTCTTGAATAAGATAGCTGAGTTCACACTGAATGGTAAACCATCAGGTTTTCATTCACAAATACAGTGTGCTTTTTCATCATGGTAAATCAACCTCAAAATGGTTACATTGTGGTTTAGCATACTGGGGTTGTGGTTTAGTGGAGTACATGAATCCAGCCATTGCGTTTTAGACTCTAGAAATGAGCCCAGATTCAGAAGCCAATTACAAACCACGACTACAGATATAGCTTGGTTTCTTTCTTACGATGGATTCACACATCACACTAAGTCAAAAACAAACAAGCAGAGCTTTTGGATCTGATTTCTTTTAGCGTAGGTAATATCAGATCCATCAAAGTTTATGACCTGCCTTACTGTTCCTATGTTACATCAACAATGGCTGCTATCTTAGATAGAATGCCCACGGATGTGTGCATATAAAGATAATCCTTGGGGATTTGCTTTAAACTCTTTTGATGTGTGTTTCTATCCCTTTAGACAGGAATGAGGGATGCTGACTACCTCTCTGCCTTTTTACATGTCCTACTACCAGTGGCCTTAGAGGTAAGCAATGAGGCATACAGCATTTTGAAAATTTGGACAGTCCAATGATTTATTTTTTATTTGTATATTTATAATTGTCCAAAAGAGTAGTCCAGGATCATATACCGCTTGTTGTAATCCAGGACCATATAATAGGAAATGCTGACGGGAGCATTTCTTAATCTTGTTGGAGGACATGCTATTTAACAGTGTTAGTATGCTATTCAGCAACTGGTCTTGACCCTCGTGTCTTCTTCTTTCTCTTGCTATATAGAAGCATAATATCTAAAACAGTAGGTTGTGTTCAAGTCAATGTTGTTAACCACCCAGAGTCACACAAGTGAGATTGTGCAGAATTGGGAATTGTTTGTGTGGAATTTGTAGAATCATAGGGTTGGAATATATCTAGAGGTCATCTAGTCCAGCTTTCTGCTCGGTGTAGGATCCATTAGAGCAGTGGTCCCCAAACTTTGTGGCTTAGCGGCCTGGTTAGGGGAGAGAGGAACTGGGCTGCTTGAGCAGTAGGCCCATGCGCAGCTCGACTCACGCGAGCAGAGGGCTGCGCATGCGCCAGCCCATCACTCATGCAGCCCGGTTCCCTCTCCCCCCAGCTGTGAGCGTGCACGTGTGTGCCGGCCCGCCACTCGTGCAAGTCGAGCTGTGTGTGCACATGCGTGCCACTCCATCAGTTCACGCGGCCTGGTTGCAAATAGGCCATGGCCCGGTAGTGGGCCGCAGCCCAGGGGTTGGGGACCCCTGCATTAGAGAATCTTTGACAGATGCTTAAAACCTCTTTTTTTGTGCCATTCTGTTTTTCTGACTGAAAGCTCTTTTTACAGCCTGTATAAATTTGGGGGTATCATTGTCATCTATTTGAGTTGTATGATCTGCCCAAATTCTTTGCAAAATTTTCTTCTTGCTTCATGGAGCAGAAATTCAATGAAGTCAGCATTCTCCTCTCCTCCTCTATTCACTGTGGTCCTCTAAGGCAGCTTCATTCTCTGTCATGTCATAATACAAAAATTAAGTAGCACTCCAGTGGGCATTGTTCTATATAAAAGTATCACATAACAAACAATGCTTAGCATAGAGTTAGTATTGTTCTTGAATTATGGGAATTCCCTGTTATTTGTTCCATTGGCTTCCCAATTGGATATTTTATTCTTGCTCTTCTGTACTCTGTTTGCAGTTCCAACCCCAGATGGTCCTGGTTGCTGCGGGTTTTGATGCTGTAATTGGTGACCCTAAGGTAAGATGACTTTTTTGTTCCCTGCAGAGTGTTTCTCAGCAATTTTTAGATGTTACAATCTATTTTCTTGCTCTCTTTCTGGCACCCCAGAATTAAAGTCACAATTATGTTCTGGAGCAGGGATCGGCAACCTTTATAGAATCAGGTACCCTGGAGATCTAGGGTAAAGAAATAGACCAGGCAAAAATGAGCCAACGCTAAGGTTAATTGGAATTCAGTAAAAAATTAATTCAGTCATTAATTTGATTATTCTTGGTGTTTTTAATAAATTCCTCTTTGTCACATTAAAACTGTAATTCAGTGGCAACTCACACACATGCGACAACTTATGTATTTACAACAGCTTCCAACAGCTCATTTAGTGACTGTTCAAAGTTACAACGGCACTGAAAAAAGTGACATGACCGTTTTTCACACTTCCGACCGTTGCAGCATCCCCAGGGTCACGTGATCAAAATTCAGACGCTTGGCCACTGACTCGTATTGTGACAGTTGCAGTGTCCCAAGGTCAGGTGATCCCCTTTTGTGACCTTCTGACAAGCAAAATCAATGGGGAAGCCAGGTTCACTGAACAACCGTGTTACTAATTTAACAACTGCAGTGATTCACGTAACATACGGGTGTCAAACTCGATTGCGTATCGTGATGTATCGTGACTTTTTTTTGCCTTTGTGGAGCCGGGGTGGGCATGGCCTGCGCGTGACGCACCCGGCCGACACTCCTGACTTAGCAACTCTGGCAAGAAAGGACATAATTAACTGTCTTCTTGATAAATATGCTTGATCAATTTTGCAAGAAAAATAAAGAATGATTAATAGCTAATCTTTTTGGAAGGTTTTTTTTTGACAATTTTTAACCCCCTGTCCTGCTTGTAAGACCTCCAGATTATTGTAAGAGGAATAAAACGAGGTTGTATGTCTAATCATGCCTTTATGTATGGTATGGTAACTGATGGCAGCTTTGATGCATAATTTGATGGAAGTAGACTGGCTGCCCACCTAAGACCGTCCCTGAAGCCACACGTGGTTTACTGAGAATGAGGGCTGGATGTACCTGACTTAGAAAGAGGGCTTTGAAGTGTGGGACTGCCCTAGAGCTTCGATTAGGCAATGCAGAAACAGCTCCACCAGCCTTGAGGACCGAGGCCTTTTTCGTTCCCATTTCTCTTGTCACAGCCTTAGAGATGCTTCCAGGAGTCTGCTACAATCGAAGAAATATATCTGACGTCTTGCTTTTTTTTCATTTCATTTAATGTATCCCCTCCCTGATTCATGCCTTGCTCCCTTTTCCAAAAGTAAGTCAGGAGAGTGAAATCGATTAATCTTTGCCCCCCACCCCAGGGGGAGATGGCTGCCACCCCAGCATGCTTTGCTCAACTGACACACCTGTTAAAGTCACTGGCTGGAGGCAAGCTGGTCTTATCTCTGGAGGTGGGTGACTTTCTGCTTTTGGGCTGGGGCTGGGGGTGGACCGTCTCTTAAGGAAGCACCTAGCTCCTCTCCTTTCACTTGCACAGGGTGGGTATAATCTCCAGTCTTTGGCAGAGGGAACCTGCACGGTCCTTAAGACTCTTCTAGGAGATCCCTGTCCGCTGATGGAATCACCTTTCCTCCCATGTAGCAGGTAAGAATGATATTGGCTCCTGAGCATTGAACCGGAACTCCCTGCTGCCTGGTGCTTTTAGAATCAATGCATTGGGCCAAATCCAACCTTCTCCTCTGAGCAACTAAAGCAACTTCTTTTCCTCCTGTCAGTGCTCTCAGCTCAGTGTCTCAGACCATTGCAGTTCATAGCAAGTACTGGAAGAACCTACGGAGGATCAGTGAGTGAACGTAGCTCTCTTTTTCCCATTCCTCAAAAGCAAGTAGTCGGGGGCATCTTTACTCTCAATTCCTTTACTCTGATGGACTGTCAGACAATCGGGACTGCTTAGGACACTCAGTGAATCTTTTCTCTGCCTCTTCCACGCAATTCAGATGCCGATGTGCCTCAGGAGGATGGCAAGTTCAGCGTAGCCTGGCCATCAGCCAGCCCTGTCCCTGTAGCTGATACCCTCTCCAGGTCAGCGACTGAACTGATACAGCCTCAACCCCCTTCTTGCACAGGGCTAGTCTATGATGAGAAAATGATGGAGCACTACAATATGTGGGACAGGTAAGAATTTCAGACACAGGTTAGGTTTGTTGAAAGGAAGGTTTCCATTCTCTCTCTATGTATAATGTATACATGTGGTTTTGCATCAGCTGATATAGTAGAATAAAATGCAAACCACGAACCAGCTGGTAAAGAAAATGTTTTTTGAACACACATAGAGCACTAGTTCCCCACTAAGTCACCACTATTGATAACTCCGCTTCTGATTGAGTTTCTTTCAAGGGAACATCTAATTACGAGGGCAATTCAGAAATAAACCTCCGTTTGGTTACCAATGAGAGACACTCGCAGATATAGAACTTTTATTATACGCATTAGAAAACTACAACATGACATTACTTTTCGACATAATCGCCATTCAAATTGAGGCACTTGTCATAATGTCTTAAAAGGTTTGAAATTCCTTAGTTGTAGTCACTTGGCACCAAGTCTGGGCTATAAGGGGGGAAGGTGATCAAAAACATCCCAATAGAACTGCTTCAAAAGTTCTTGGTTGTGTCTAGCGGTGTGTGGGCGAGCATTATCGTGAACCAACACCACACCGGAAGTGGTGCCATAGTAAATCCTGCCAAATGTGAAGATGCCAAAGGAGTACTGCTAGTGAAGTTCATGGAGCGTGGTTCGACCATCAATTCAGAAGTCTACTGTGAAACGTTACGAAAACTCAGATGAGCCATCCATAAAAAGCGTCGGGGCTGCTGATGTCCAGTGTGGTGTTGGTTCACGATAATGCTTGCCCGCATAGCATACCGCTAGACCAGGGGTAGACAACCTCGGCTCTTTTATGACTCGTGGACTTCAACTCCCAGAATTCCTGAGCCAGCCATGCTGAGGGGAAAGGGAGAGGTTTCCAAGCTGAGCCATGCTAGCTCAAGAATTCTGGGAGTTGAAATCCACGAGTCATAAAAGAGCCAAGGTTGCCTACCCCTGCAGTAGATGCATCCAAGAACTTTTGAAGCAGTTCCGTTGGGATGTTTTTGATCAGCCCCCCCCTCTAGCCCAGATTCGGTGCCGAGCAACTACTGCTAAGGAATTTCAAACCTTGTAAGACGTTATGACAAGTGCCTCAATTTGAATGGCGATTATATCGAAAAGTAATGTAATGTTGTAGTTTTCTAATGCATATAATAAAAGGTCTGTATCTGCGAGTGTCTGTCATTGATAACCAAATGGAGGTTTATTTCCGAATTGCCCTCGTATTTTTGGAAACACAGACTTTTCTAAGATATTCAAATGATATTATCAAATGATTCAGCCACTTGGCCTCCAAGCAGACCTGAGCTCTAGGTGTGACTCTGTTCTTAAGGCTGTTGGAAGGGCAGAGGATTTCCCCATATAAGAACGTTCCTTAGGAATCGTGACTTTCTGTCATTCTTAGTTTCTTACCTTTCTTTTGTAGCCAACATCCAGAGCTGCCTCAGAGAGTATCCAGGATCTTCCAGCGCCACAGGGAGCTGCATCTGACAGAAAGGTGCTGCCGGCTCCCAGCCCGTCTCGCCTCTGAAGAAGAGCTACAAATGTGCCACAGGTTCCGACGAGTTTAATTCCAACAGCCTTTTCAACAACAGGGAGAAGGGCGGGAGGTCTCACAAAATAGGGTTGGGAGTGATACCCATCGGTGATGCCCGAAGCTTCACATTCTTCTTCTTCTTTTTTAATATAAAGAGGGAGTGGAGTCCACATTACAGTGTTCTCCAACCAGATGCCCTCTAGAGGCATTGGGCTTTAGACCTGCTAACAGAATTGTAGGGGTTGTGAAGGCCAACCTGTTCAGCAGGCATCCAGACGAGAAAGGTTGCTTCATTGCCTCTTCTCCTCCTCTCTGCAGCCTGGCTTATGTGGAGACATTGAAGTCCACAGCCACCATGAAGCCCCGTGACCTGCATCGCCAGGGGGTCCAGTACAATTCTGTCTACATCTGTGCCAGCTCCTATGAGTGTGCCCGGTTGGCAGCTGGATCCGCATTCAGTGCAGTAGAGGCTGTGCTCTCTGGGAAGGTAAATGCCAGGGCAGAGAAAGAGCAGCAGTTAATTCAGTCAGTCTGCTACAGATGATATCCTTTTATCTAGTTGCTTTCCCAGGGCCTTTGGACAGGCCTGCTTCTAGCAAATGGCATGTTCTGCAGATCCCTTTTAGCTTGGTAGGAATTCTCTGCACAGGTTCCATTGCTGTCCTGAATTTCAATCCTGCACTGATCCCCCAGTGTTTCTTTTTCTGGGGCCTTAGACTCAAAATGCTGTGGCCATTGTCCGCCCGCCTGGACACCATGCTGAATCAGATACTGCCTGTGGCTTCTGCTTCTTCAATTCGGTGGCTTTGGCAGCACGCCATGCCCAGCGCCTGGCCCAGAGGCCGTTGAGGTGAATATGCTCCATAAGAACATGACATTTTGTTTGACTAATTAAAGCAGATTTAGTTCTTTAATTTTGTTCCCCAAGAGGTCTCCTGGGAGTGGGGGATTGTAATTCTGGGAGCTCCATAATAGTTAACGTATATTTTAATTGAACTGAATCAGGGAGTTTAATTTACTGATCTAATTTTGGTTTTATTTCTCAGGGTTATGATACTAGACTGGGATGTTCACCATGGCAATGGAACACAGCACATATTTGAAAAGGATCCCAGGTGCTGTATATCATTTTTCCCCATTTGAAGAAATATATCCTATAGAATAGGGAATCAGGGTTCATTTTCCCCTGACCAGCTAGAGGTCACTGTTATGGATCAGTTTTTACCAAGGGACATTTTAAAATATTCTACAGTAACACTCTTCCCCATTCACCCCCTTTTCATAATCAAAATAGTTTTTTGAGACATGAAATAACACAAGTATATTAAAACAGAGAAGGGAAATTGGACCCTGGAACCAATTTTTCCCCATGCTTGAACTAAAGCAAAGGACAAAATTAAACATGCTTGTGGTGCTTGCGTTAATTTTGATGCATGCTCAGACTGAAAAGAGACTCCTCATCATTTTTTAATTTTAAATACATGTAGAATTGTTTGGCTGAAAAAGCCTCCATCCTTCCTTATAAAATTCCAGAAATATAGCCATACCATGATGGCATGTCTCCAAACAGGAATAGAGGGTTAAATTGCAAAAAATTGACAAGGGTTTCTAGCTCCCAGTTGTTGAATAAAATGGATCTTCTGCTCTTCTGGCTTTTAACTTTGGCAGTTGAAATAAAGATAACTTTTGGGGGGAAACTAGTAATAGATTTCTATATGGAAAGGCTATATGTTCAATTCTCTTGTTAACACAAAAATCTGGCTGTGATTGTGTTCACAAGACATACCTAGCAGGAGAAGTAGTGTATCATCTGAAGATCAGTCGGTGCTGTGTTAGAAGGATTTAGTTTAATTCTCAAACTGTCCCATATTGTTTCTCCCTGCCAAATGTACAATCCAAAATAGTTAAAACCTCTTTTTTCATTGCTAGCAGAGAGTAGCTGGGTCCTTCTAGGATCTATCTTCCTCCCTCCCTCCCTCCCTCCCTCCCTCCCTCCCTCGTTGCCACTGCAGTATCTAGGAGGCCATAAAAATGGTAGCTCTCTGACTCGGGATCTGGGATAACTGGCTGCTGGAACAAAAAGATTAGTGTTACTTAAAATAACATCAGACTCATCAGCTTTGTTGTGGCTACAGGTGGCAAATACTCAAGAGATGTTCTGCTCCTTAATTTAGATAGATAGGTTAGGTAGGCAGGCAGGCAGGCTGGCAGCACGCAGGGAGGGAGGGAGGGAGGGAGGGAGGGAGGGAGGGAGGGAGAGAGAGAGAGACAGACAGACTGACTGACTGACTGACTGATAGATAATGGATGGATGATAGATAGATAGATAGATAGATAGATAGATAGATAGATAGATAGATAGATAGATAGATAGATAGATAGATAGATAGATAGATAGATAGATAGATAGATAGATAGATAGATAGATAGATAGATAGATAGATAGATAGGTAAATATAGAGATAATAGATGGATGACAGACAGACAGACAGATAGGAAAGGATAGGAAAGGAAAGGAAAGGATAAGATAAAATAAGATAAGGCAGGCAGACATTGTCCTTCAACTTCTTGAAGCCATTGTCCCATGAAGAGCTCAGAGTTTTAATGGAGGGAGAAAAGGAAAGAAGGAAGAATAGAGTCTAAATATGTACTTGTGACCTGAAGTTCCTAGGCATCTCGATTCGGAGCTGGCAAGGCCTTTGTCCCTGCACCTTCTTTTCTGATCACCTTTCCCTTTCCTTCTAGTGTTTTGTACATCTCCCTCCATCGGTACGACAATGGCACTTTCTTCCCCACTTCTGAGGATGCAGATTATGACCGAGTGGGCGTGGGGCCTGGTGAAGGCTTCACCCTTAACGTGCCTTGGAACTGTTCCCGGATGGGAGACTCTGAGTATCTGGCGGCCTTCCATCAGATCGTCATGCCTGTTGGCTATGAGGTAGGTAGGCCGTGAATAGTCATGATGGGAAATTTAGGAGTGGCTCGAATGATGCCATGATGGCAGTTGCTAGATGTGATAAAAGAGAAAGGAAAAACAACGGGGGCGGGGGGGACGGGACACGGAGGTAGCTATCGAATGTTATTTATTTATTTAATCACATTTATATGGTCACCCATCTCATGCTCAAGTAATTTTGGGTGGTGTACAATAAAAACAACAATGAAAACACTCCACAGAGATATCCAAGGCGTTTAGAGGCCAAACAGTCTTTTGCAGGGAAATGCAAAAATTAAGATTCCTTGTCACCGATCTAGAGATTGTAGGCGTGTTCCATTTGGCTAGGGTAACTGGGTGGCCACTAGGTAGGTTGGGTTACAGTTCTCAAGAATCCAACCCATCCTGGCTTATCTTTGGGGATTCTGGGACTTTCTAGTTGAAGTATCTGAAGAGAACCACGCTGCTTCGCCTCCCAAGTGGTACAAAGGGCTGGCTGGGCCAGGGGATGAGCTAACAGGAAAAGCGGAGGGTTCAATCACAACGTGTGCTTTTTCTAGTTCAACCCGGAGCTGGTCCTGGTGTCGGCTGGTTTTGATGCTGCTCGAGGGGACCCACTGGGGCGGTGTCTCGTGACCCCAGAATGCTACGCCCATATGACCCACCTCCTCCTGGGTTTGGCAGGAGGCAAAGTAGCCGTTGTCCTAGAGGTAGGTCAGAAGTCTGTCTTTATTATCTGGCACAGCTGTGCTTGTGAGCCAGGGAGCTACTTTTGAGCATGAGTAGATACACAGAGTGAGAAATCACGAGGAAGTTGGACCTGGAATCCAGTGGGGTGAAAATGACTTGAGGAGGGAGTTTCAAGAGAAAAAAAAAACAACCCTAAGTATTCTTCTCCACTCCTTTTGTTATTGTTGTTGTTCTCCATTTTAAAGCAAGAAAAGGGCTACAATAGCTGCCGGGGACAGACATTCCCGTTCCTATGAGGAATAGTTCAAATGCAGCATTTGAAAACAATTTTGTTGCGAGGAAGGGGAAAAATGTGCTGAACGTTACCCTCCAGCCCTAATGCTGCCGCCCAGCCCTGACATGAACGTTTTCATTCACTGTCATTTTAAATAAAGCAGAAGCCAGCAAGCTATAAAGCACCGGGTTCTTATGTCAGCACTGTTTACAAGAATGCCTTTGGGCTCCATGTGGGCTCCAGAAGGCTTCTGATCAAGGAAAAAGCACAGTGGCTGTCACTCTGTGCTTTATTTGGAAGGAGGGGACCTGCTGAGACAACGAAGATTAAAGTGGGACAGACTATCCTGGAAAGCTTCAGAAGCTACCAGGAAGCAGCATCCCCTCAAGCTTGTCATCTGTTCAATTGGAGCGTAGAGTCTGGCCATAATGGCCAGCACAGTTGCCATTGTGAAACTCTTTTATGAGAAGGCCCACAACATACTCTCAAGAGTTGCCAATCTGTCTACAGAGGTCATCCACCTCGCAGTAATAAGTATAGTAACAGTAATTGGGACAAGGAACCTCCATTGCTAAGTGATGTAGTCAGAAGGCGTGACATCACGTGACTGCACCAGCTTACGATGGTAGTTCTGGCAGTCCCAGTTGCCATCGTTAGGCAAATCTCATGCAGTTGCAGCATCCTGCTGTCACCTGATCGCCATT
The DNA here is from genome assembly GCA_023970755.1 of Azemiops feae. NCBI lineage: Eukaryota > Metazoa > Chordata > Lepidosauria > Squamata > Viperidae > Azemiops > Azemiops feae. Next base: position 798,058 of record JALGBA010000474.1, on the reverse strand, counting down.
TGCAACCTTCTGCTGGATTCCCCAGTCAGAAGCTGGCAGGGAAGGTTACAAATGACAGTCCTATGACTGGGGCACATTGCAATAGCTACAGTGATGAGGATCTGTTGTAAGTCCCCTTCACTCAGTGCTCTTGTAACTTTGAACAATTGCTGAAGAAGTGGATTACCTATATGTGAATTGTGAGTGCTCAAGCCCTATGTTAATTGCCATTCTTACTTCCTTTCCTCGTTCCCTCTCTTTCTTGGGCACACAGCAACCATAATCTTCCATCCTTCGCCAATAGGCAATACTTGGTGTTAAGTTGAAGCCCCCAAGTGTGATTGGTAGCTTATGTTCCCTGGAGAGGCTGAGCTGCCTTTGCTGTCTGGAAGCATAGACTTGAGGACTAGAAACCTGCTGTTTCTATTTTAGATTACAATGAAGATTTTTTTACAGTAGCAGCTCTGTTCTTGCATGCCAATCTGCACATAGGCTGGTACCAACTACTTTAATGTCAGAGTAATGGTGTTTTCTTTTCCTCCTTCAGGGTGGCTACAACCTAGAATCTATCTCAGAGTCCATGACTATGTGCACGCGCAGCCTCCTGGGGGACCCTCCACCCCCACTCGGACGCCTAAAGCCCCCCCATCTGAGTGCCCTGCAGTCATTGGCCCGTGTCACTGCTGTGCACCGCAAATATTGGGCAAGCCTCCGACTGGAAGGTGAATAATTCTGTTCTATCTAAAGTATCTCTGTTCTGTCTGGGCTGGTGCTCTTCATGACAACTGCTGCAACCTGGTGGCTGTGGGCCAAAACAAAATCTGCTATTCATCTCTTACTGTGAAGCTGTAGTATCAGTATTTCTCATAGTTTGCCCCCTCTTCTGTTTCATAAGGGGCTAATACTATTTTTTTTTTATAACAATTTTTATTAGTTTTCCAATTTAACATCCAAGTATTTAGAAAGCAACGTGGTGGCTGGGTAATCAATAGTTCAGTAACAGCATTTTTAGTACATGTCTCAGGTTACATTGTCAAAAATTCCTTCTCTATTTCCCATTAACATTTGATATAACATAGTTAAACTAGTAAATTTCTAACCATAACAAGCTCAATTAAAGCATTTGTCAATCTATTTTTTGCTTATACATATCCATATCCTGCTTTTAAGTTTTACCTAATTCTTAATTTTAATTACAGTATTCCAGTTTTAACCTTTAACATCCATAATGTTCAAATTTCTGGTAACCCAAATTTCCTTTATTTCACTACACAAAATTATAAGGTTTAAAGTACGCATATTACTTACATAAATATATTCTTATTTTATTTCATAAACATTTTCTAATTCTCATCCTAGTGCATCACAGCTTACCAGTAGAGTAACCTTTATTGTCTCAAATCCATCATCTATATTTTCTGGGCTAAGCGAAAGTTCAAGGTTGACTCCTAATATTTAATTTCCATTTCCCTTATAAATCTAGACCCTAGGTATTAAGCCAATTAGGGGCTAATACTATTGAATCATGCATTTGGGGCGCTTGTAAAATGGGAATGGGCCACAGTCTTGTGCAGAATGAACCACAGGCAGCCAGAATAAGACAACAAGAGCATGGGGGTTTTGCGAGGGAGCCTGTGAATTATAGAGCAGGCTGATTGTGTGGGGTTTGTGTAGTTTTCTGGCTGAGAGGTTGTGTGCTTCCTTGTTTTCCACACACACACAGTCTAAATAAGAGGTATGGAAGCTTACAGCTATAGCAGACTTCCCGATCAAGTGACCGGCTAGAGGGTGGAGTAATTTCTTAGCTAGGAGCTTATTCTCAAAAGGGTATTCTTTAGACAGGGGGCAGAGCAAAGCAGAAGAAGGGAGTTTTGGAGGCAATTTAGCAGGGGAAAGAACAAACTCAGATTCTGCCAAAAGGAAGGTGCAGTTGTGTGACTTGCAAGGCATGTCCAGAAGAGCTTGTTTTTTTACACCTCCGGGCTTGTCTCTTTGCTGGAGAGGAAGGTAAAAGGATTGGAGGCCAGCCTTTCCCCTTTTAAGGCCCACCAAGGTGAAGGTCACATAAATAGTGTTCAGAGAGAAGGCAAAAAGAATGAATTTCTGAGGACAAGAGGCCACAGAAGTTAATTTTCATAGGGAGGCTGGAGGGTCAGATGTTTGCTGTAGTGAATAGAGAGTTGGACTGCATTACTTATATACTAGTTGCTTTCAGCTCAGTCCAGTGGGGTTACTAACCCAAGGGCACATCTGACCTTGGAGAAGCATGCAAGGAGCCTAAACTCCAAGAAGTGGCAAAAGTGGGGGATCCATTAAAACAGCAGTCCCCAACCTTTTTTGGCACCTGGGATCTGTTTCGTGGAAGAATTTTTTCCCACAGACCGGGGGGGGGGGAGGAGCACACAACCTAGATCCCTCACATGCGCAATTTACAGTAAGGTTCACGCTTCTTTGAGAAGGAATGCCTGATGATCTGAGATATGGTGATGCTAGCACTGAGGAGTGGCTGCCAATACAGATGAAGTTTGCTTGCTCGCCCACCTGCCTGCCGCTCACCTCCAATATGTGGTTCCTAACAGGCCACAGACCAGTACCGGTCCATGGCCCGGGATTGGGGACCCCTGCATTAAAATACATTTGATATTCACAGCCATAGCATCAAGGCCTTTCGATTCGATTCAATTCGAGGTTCGATGTTAATGCTTCATTCTACTGCAACAGAGGAAGTGGGCAGTCAATGCCTTTTCTTTTCTTTTTCCCTTCTCCACCTCACTTTTCTTCCCCTTTTCCCTCCCCACTGTGTCCTACTATCTGCTTTTGTAATTTTTGTATTTTATTCTATAATCTAATAAAACGTTACAATTTTTTCTTCAAAAAAAAATACAATTGATATTCACAGCCCATAGCATCAAGGCCTTTCAGTTTGATGTTTGTGGGTGCCTAGCAACTATACAGTGTAGGAAAAGAATGATAAGAGATTGGCTGAATTCCTGCTGATGTCGCAAAACACTCTTCCCTACATAATACTGTCACGGGGATGAGCTGCAGCAGAACAGGGCAAAGAACGCTGGGGAGGGAATGGAAGAGACCTGATGTAGGAATTTAGACAAGAGGAATAAGATGAAGTCAGGGAAGAAGCAGGGGAATAAGTGCGCAAATAACAGCCCCTAAAGGGAGGTTGGAGTTGGTATTGAGTGCCTGTCCATTTAGTAACTCTGTGGATTCACGTTCCCAGCTTTTTCATTCCCATCATTTTAACTAAGCATCTGAAAGGTGACTTTTGTTTTCCTCCCCAGTGCCTGCTACCCTGTGGGAGAAGCCCAGGACTCGGGCTGGGAAGGAAACTCCCATTCCACATGAAATTCCTGATCAAGCCCCTCAGGAATTGCTCCAAAGCCCTGTAGCTCAGTCTGTGGAAGCTCTAGGTGATGCCGTGGTGGGCTTGGGCTCCCTCCAGCTAGAAGACAAGCTCATGGAAGAGGGCGAGACGGCTTCGAGTTCTCTCTCTCCTGATTCTAGTCCGGTGGGTGAAGAAACTCAACCAAAAGTTGGTGGATCCCCTAAGGAAGTGGAGCCAGCAGAGGATGCACCAAGGGAAGGCGTATCGGCAGAGGGCTTCTCTGCTGAAGTAATGGCTCCTGACAAAGAAGTGAGTACCACCGCTTTTTTTCTTTATAGGGTTTTCCAGGCTGCTTTTCTCTTTCAGGGAATATTTTTCACATCAGCTTGTATCTTCGCGAAGCTACGGCTGTTGCAAAGCAATTGAGGGCTCGTGTGAAAGATTGTGCATTCAGTCCATGTGTGTTCCAGCTCAGGCTTCCTGGCCTCTCCACTGATTGTGCTGAGAATTGATTTAGGAATAAGCCAATCGTCTTAATGTTGCTTCATATTAAAGAGAAAGATAGATAGCACTGGGAATGCTTACCCTCCACATTGTCTGAAGAGCTCACAATTAACCTAATGGACTGAGAAGAATAAACCAAACTACTCTGCATCTGTGACTTCTTCCTGTTCCCCCCCACTTCCTGCATAGGAAACTCTTGTTTTCATTTTTCCCTAGTTGTCTAACTTGGTTCCATGTCAGAGATTCTCTTAATTTAAAGTAACATCTTATTTTAAGCAGCATTCACTTGAGAATCTCTGCCTGTTAGCAACCTCTTTGCATATATTAGACCAGAGTCCCTAACCCCTGGTCTGCAAGCGGCGGGCGAGCATGCGAAGCTTCATTTGCACATGCGCAGGAGCTAGGTTGTACATGCAAAGCCATCCCCTCCCCTCCTCACTGCCACTGCTGCTGCCGATCCGTGGAGCCAGAAAGGTTGGGGAATGGCTGTGTTAGACTACCATTCCCATTACACCTATGGTAACAGCCAACATTTTTTGGTGATGCTGTATGGCAGGGGTCCCCAACCTCCGGTCTGTGGACCGGTACTGGGCCGCGGCATGCCAGCAACCGGTCCGCACAAACAAGTAACGCCCCATCCACGGGATGCAGGCAGCACACAAAACCACGCCCCCTCCGGTCCGTGGAAAAACCTCTCTCCACGTAACCAGTCCCTGGTGTCCAAAAGGTTGGGGACCTCTGCTGTATGGGACGATGGAAGTCATAGTGCACATTTAAAGGAACTGAAGCTGATTTAGATGATAGTCTTTAACCAAAGGCAGCTCATTTCAGAATTCAGATGGTAAAAACTGCTCGACCCAATTGAAATATTTAAACTATCAAGGTTGGAAAGAGATCGGAGAGGAGATAGTTAAGCCTCTTTTCCCTGACTCCTGTTGCCCTTTTGTCTTCCACAAGGCAGGCCCTGTTCATGAGAACAGTAGATACAGAAGCTGCATCTCTGCTATAAAATAACTACATTTCAAGGACTTCTGAAAAATTATCACCTCGTATCATCTCAATCACCCTCTCTTCTTTCCTCTTACCTTCATCCAGGCCAGCTTGCAGCATCACCGCCAAGTCGACATTGAGCTTGTCCTGTTGGATGAAGCAGCAGGAGGCTGTTCTTCCTTAGATGAGCAGCTTGGGGATGATGGGGCTGACAGTGTGAGTATTGGGAAGGGAGGAGATTGTTGGGAAGGGCTAGATTTTTTGAGTCTGGAGAAAGTTGTGCTTGATAGAACTGCAACAGCATGTCAGTGGCCTAAGGAAGAGTGAACGGCATGTTTGGCTTCCAGTCTCCTGGGAAAAGCCTTGAGTACTTACACGAGTCTTTCAGCTGGAGACGGGGGAGTCTATACAGAGTGAAAGTGATTTTACATGGGTGGGATATAACTCCATATGTACATCAGCAAAGATTTCAGGAATGTTCCTGTGATGTGCAAGGGGTTAAGAGGACAGAGAATCTATGTTGCTAGTTCTAGAATTAAATCTAGTTAAAGCCTGACTTCAGAATTAACACAGAGGTAATAAAAGAAGTGGTCCTTCAATGGTACATGCAAGTCCTATCAAATCCAATCAGATTCTGAATTAAAAGCACCGAGACAAGGGAGGAGGGTGATAGAAGTGCCTGGGGATTATTTAACAACCCGGAGAGCTGAAGATGCACAACAGGGAATTTCTGAGTTTAGCAAAAGTTTCAGAACGGGGGGGGGGGGGGGGGGGGGAGCCTAACTTGAAGAGATAAAGTCAAGGCTTAGAAAGGACAACCTCTAGGCTAGATGTCAGGATAGAGGGATTCTTCTGCTATTTCTTTCTTTTTTCCATAACAAGTTTTATTAGTTTTTATTTGTTTTACAGCCAAGTGCTTATAACACATCGTGGAGATAGGGCACTCCTTAGAACACAACAAAAAATACAGTCATACATATACAATTTAAACTATTACTTTAAAAGTTCCCTCTTATGGTATACAATTCGAGCATTCCTAAAATATAAATTGTTTCTCACCTCTATCTATTATTCCAATTTCAATTTATACTTCTCAATCAAATTATATCTATTATTCTATTTCACATACATATTTTGTAAATAAACATGAATTTATATATTTTAAAACTATTGCATTAGACATAGTAATATAATAACATTATAATAATAATAATAGGACAATAATTATTTCTATCATAAACAAGTAATATAACTATTATATCTTAATATTTCTCAACTATATTCTATTTCATATATTCTATCCAATATTTTTATAGATCAGTCCACGTCCCTAAAAGATTCCTCAATTGTTTCAATTTAATCCATTTAATACCTCACTAATTACTATTCAATTCTTATAAATAAAAATATCAATAATATTTCACCAGTCTCAATCTCAATCTAACTCCTTTAATTATAAATTTTCCAATTTTTCCTATTGCCATTCCAAATCATAATCAAATCCATAATTTAAATCTAGTGTTGACTCATACCAGAGTAACCTTAAAAATCTCAAAAATATTAGTTCAATCAACGTCCAGAAGCCCTTTTTACCCATCAAATAAAATTTTAACTCTTATTTTTAAATCTAATTCTAGCTTTCTTTTTGTGCCAGGTAGGTTTCCACAACAGGGCCTCTAAATCCTCCCATCTTAGTAACTGGCTAAAGGCCTTTTCCCACCATTGAATCCAATCATATTCTTTTTCTCTTTTATCCAGTGTTGTCTGTACTGTCATGTTGTCAACGTTTTTTGTGCCTTGTATTTGGAAGTCCAATCCTGTTGCTTTTAAAGTTGTAAATGTTTTAGTTGAGTTCTGCCTTTGATCATCAAAGATATCCATCATGTAGGATGTGTCCTCTTCCTCTTCAATAAATTCAGTAGATTCAATAGATTGTAAATGTATTCCATCCATCTCATTAAGTTGTAAATCTGATTGTGTATCATAGTCAATCAAAGGTTGAGCTTCAATTTTTAATTCTGAGTCCTCCTTGAAACTAAGCGATCTAATATGTTCTTTAAGTTCCAGTCTCATTTCCAAGATTTTTTCTAATATAAGTCCATAATTAATCTGTGAGTAGGATTCCATCTTCTTTTTTTTTTATAGAAATTCAGCTTAAAGAATAGATTGCAGCGTTATAAAATATAAAATGCAGACAGAAATATATTTCCAAAGAGAGATAGAAAAAAAAAACCAATAGTCAAGTCCAGCACAGAGATAAAAAATAGCAGTCAGTTGTTATGTTGTAATCCAGTCTGGGCATCACGCCAAAATCAGGGAGTGGGAGTTCAAATGGAGACGGTTACATTGTATCAGTCATAGTTTCTGGGCTTCATGCCAAGTCCCAGGATGCATTGTATCCAAAACAATCTACATAAGTCCGCCCAGAGAGCAAAAAGTTTTTTAGGCAGTACTGTTCAGGAGGGGGGGAGAAAGAAAGAACATTCCACCCCCTCCCTAAGGATTTTCACCTAAACTGAAGATAAACAAGCCAAAAGAGAAAGTCACAATAACCCGGATGCTCGAGTTCCAACTGCTTATGTAGACAAAATAAAATAAAAAAAAACAATAATTATTTTTCCAAAGCCCGTTTTCCCCAGTAATCAAACGCTGCTTTCTCAAAATAGGGAAATAGTTCTTAAGCTGTTAGCAGGGAAAAAGGTAAATTAACAGGAGGGAAGGAGAGGTCTCACCCGGATCTTCCACGGTGGTTCTTTTTGCTTAGATGTTGCTGTGACTTTCGGCTGGAGCAGCTGAGTGATCGGCCATGTTACTGGCCGATCTTTTCCCCGTCGGCCCAAAGGTGGTTTTCTGGGACCGCAGAGGGAGCTGCCGCTCCCTCCGCGATCGACGAGTGCCCTCCTCTACGGTGGTCGCCCCTCCAGGGCGACTTTTGACCCTGTCCAGGGTCTACCGGCGGGGGGAAACCGGACGGCCAAGAGAACGAGTTCTCTGCACGTCCGCGGGCGTTCCGACCGGAACCGGAAGTCCCCCTTCTGCTATTTCTTTCCAGGGGCTCTTTTATGCCGTGACTCCCTTACCCTGGTGCCCCCACCTCAGCTCAGTGCTGCCTGTGCCTCCTGTGGGCTTGAATGTGTTGGAGCCTTGTGCAGAATGCGGTAGTGAGATGGAGAACTGGGTTTGTCTGGTGTGCTATAAGGTAAGGATACCAGTCCTGGAGCTGCAGCTTTGGGGTTAGCGGCTAGAAGTGGTTAGGTTTCAATAGACCTAGAGCCAATAATGACTCTCCCTGTTCTTGAAGGAAGTGTACTTAATAGCTTAGGGTGGGTAATCTTTTGGTGGACAGAGGCTATCCTCCACCAATTTGCGGTCTCTGCTACACAGAGTATTACAGGTGATGGAGCAGTAATGCAACAATATCATCAAAGGGAGCTGCCTTTTCAGTTCATTCTCTCTTTTGCTGGGAATGTTTAGTTTTCCATACATAGTGCTAAGTCTGATGGCATGTGATACCTCTTTTCTTTAGTTTCCCATCCAAATTGGCAGAAACTCATACCAACTTTGAGAGCTCTGTGGAGTAAAAAAGAACTGACTATACACAGATTGCTCATGCTTTAAGGCGGCTCTTTGTATTCCAATAATATTTTCTTCTGGAGTTGCTAGTTTTGAGTTCTTGCTCTGGGGGCTCATTGTCTCTATGGCAGGCAAGGAGAAGTTCCTCCACGTGCTCTTGGCCAGGAGCTATTTTAGGGATTTCATTGACCCGCCTCTATCATCTTTCAGCTGACTGGCTTCAATGAAATACTCAACAGCTGTGTTTGTTCTCCACCATTACTTTCTTTTCTGTAATATGCTCCATTTGCTTTGTGGGGAGCATGCCTTCAAGTAAATTGATGAGCTGAGATTATTTTATATTATCATTATTATTATTATTATTATTATTTTATTTATTAAATTTATATGCGGCCCAGCTCCCCAATAAGGCATCTGTGAGTGGAGATCATGACATCCTAGATCTGTGCCTTTAATGTTTCACTCTGCCCTCCTGAAATACTCTATTCGTTTCAGGTCTGTTGTGGACGCTACATTAATCAACATATGCTGGATCACAATAAGAAATCTGGGCATCCACTGGTACTTAGCTTTGCAGATCTCTCTGCTTGGTGTTATGACTGCCAAGCCTATGTCCATCACCCAGTGAGTAGTAACTCCTCCTCCTCCTCCTCCTCCTCCTCCTCCCCAAATTTAATATTGAACTGCACATCTGAGGATCATATGAGAGAAATGCAACATTTTCTTCTTTCGTTGGCCATCTGTCAGTTATACAGAGTTTATCGTATTTTATTGCATGTGGGAAGCATAGGGAGTAATTAGGGAGCATGATTTAGGGAAACCTTTTCAACTCTGGTGTGCCCCAGAAGAGTTTGGATTGCAACGCCAGGACATTCAACTAGTTGTTATCCAATAGATCTGGAGCATCATGTTGGGGAAGGAGGTGTTCTGTCCCAGCCTATGTGAGTCCTTGTTAACTCACAAGGACAAACCCCTCTTTTAACAAGTAGGCTGGAAATGCAGGAAAAACAAACCCCTTTTATTAATTAGGTACAGACCTGCAAAATGTCCCCAAAGCAAAGGCAAACAAAACACGATGCAAATGGAGAATTGTTCAAAGGCAAACAGAACACGATTCAAACGGAGAATTGTTCATAGGCAAGGCGAATAGAATCTGATTCCATGAAACTTGAGTCCTTTGCAAACGGTTGCCTTCAGCAACCAGCACCGCCCACACCTTCCCTTTTTATTATGCAGCCCCAGGGCGTGGCTTCTCAATGCCTTCTCCTCCTCTCTTGGAGTCGCCCCATTGCCTCTCTCTGTCCTGCTCTTGTTGCCTGTCTGCGTTTGTGAGCATCTATAATGTCTTCCAGCTGTGAGTCCTCAGAGTCTGACTCAGCTTCCCCACCCAGCTGGGTCTCAGCCTGAGCACGATTGCGGGGGGCCAGGCTCTTCATCAGATTGTAAGTCCTGGAGCTCATCAGAGTCTTCCTCCGACTCTGATGGCTCTCCAGGCCCCTCCTCCTCCTCCTCTGATTCCCCGGACTCAGCTGCCGGGTCCACTGGCTGGCACGGACTCACAACAGGAGGGAGGAATACCTTTAGGAAAACCTTCTTAGTGTTTTGAGAGACAGAGTTTTAGTCAGTATATCTTGGATGTTTGGCAGGCATAGCCCAACCACATATGACATATTTTTTTCAGTTTCCTTCCAGTTTTGTGCTTTGGGGACATGTTGGACTATAAGTCCCATCATCCCTGGCCAGCATATCAGCAAAAAGCTTGATTAGGGAAGCCTTTAGATTGCTTTTTAGATTGATAATCATTTTAAGGACATTGAACTTAGACCACAAGTAGGGAAACTAGTTCACTCTCAGTCACAGAAGTTCACCCAGGGGCGGGGGGGGGGGAGCTTTGGGCTAGTCTCATGGTCACATAAGAGGAGGGAAATAATTATGTGTATTGCCTTAAATGAAAGGCTGGGTGTAGAGTTAATAGACAAATAAATATCCACTAATGTCTATGGGAGACCTTACTCTTAGGAGAGAGGCATTGCCCCCCACCCCCTTTTATACAAGTAGCAAAGCAGCTTATCATCTTGTAAGAAAGAGCATTAAGCAAATGGCTGGTGTGGAATGCATTTCCTTTTACTGGTAATGGTGTCATTTGTTATTTGGGGTAAAATACAGAATAATGTTGCTGGAAGAATGGGGACAAACTGAACAGCTGAGTAAAACTTCATGTCAACAAATACAAAGTGCTAAGGGCCACACAATATGGGACATACATAGGATTTTATTTATCACAGTGCAAGGGTCAGAATTTGAAAAAAAAATGGCTGCTGTGGAAGGAAAGAATACATTTCTCTGGGTACTGTAATTCAAGGGGAAAGTTCCTTCTATACATTGTGTTGGGGAGAAAGGAAAAAATGGAAAGCAATATTTCTGAATTGCTTGCAGTTGTCCCCTAGGTTGGGTCCCCAACCCCCAGTCCGTGGACCAGTACCGGGCCGCAGCATGCCAGCAACCAGGCTGCACAAACAAGCAAAGCCCCATCTGCGAGATGCAGGCAGCACACAAAACCACACACCCTCCGGTCCGCGGAACAACCTCTCCACGGAACCGGTCCCTGGTGCCCAAAAGGTTGGGGACCTCTGCCCTAGGTTAATGTATGGAGCAAGGTTGAGTAGGGAGTGAGGCTATATACGAATGAAAAAGGATTAATACAAACTAATTGAAATATAATAGCCCCTCTGTCTAAATTCAGAAGTCTCACCAATACATAACTCTTGTCTCTCAGCTTTACCATCCATAAGGCTGTTACATTAGTCTCACTAAAGAGAAAAACACAGGGTGGGTGGCCAAATCCAAGTACTGATGCTCAGTGTGAGTTTCTTTTTCTTCAGGTCCTTCTTGAAGCCAAGTGCCAGGCTCACAAGCTGAAGTTTGGAGTGGACATGCACCTATCTTCCTAAGGTGACTTTGTCCAGAGGGAAGTCCTAAGATTGAATGCTGCACAATCAACCATCATTTGACCTCACTGAAGTGAATCCGAGGCTTAAAGGGCTCTTTGTGCCAAAAATAGCCAGCAATCATCAATTGCAATACCACCAGCAGCCATAAATCAACCACCAGCACCCTCACTGCTTCCACTAAGACAAAGAATGTCCTCTTCTGGTCCAATCCATGAAGAGGAATAATCAAATGTTAGTGCACTAAGGATATCTTTGCTTCCAGTCAGAAGTACTTTGCTTTCTTCAATGCTGAAGAAATACCGTGCCAATTCTTTTTTTACTAAAGGGACAAGGGACTCACTTTTCCAGTGTCTGATTGTGCAAGACTGCGTTTCCTCTCTATACTACTGTATATTCCTCTAAATCATCTCTCCTCCATGTTGCAGTGATTTCTTGCTCTCTTGGGAAAAGCCTATGTTGATTTTAAAATAATCGACAAGACATTGGAGTGAATGAGAGACAATTTATTTTGAGGTTAGCATGAGTGACCTGCCCAGATGTTGGTTTCCCTATGTTAAGGATCTGCGTTGCAATTTTAAGACCAGGTTCACACAGTGTATATGCCCGTATGGGTAAAAGAGAGAAAAGGAAATCTCCATTTCCACACAAAGCAGGTTAACCTGAGCCACAACAGCCAAACCACTGGTTATGATGAGTCATGACATTTCTAGAATGGTATTTGAACCACTATGGCAACCCCTGCATTGTATGTGCAGGTAAACAAGAGAATGGCCTGTTGCAAAAGAGAATGTGAGAATTGGGCTTTGATAGCTTTAGTGGAAATAACTTGGTGTAGTTGTCTTATTAAGCAAGGAGTAGGGTGGCCTTCCTTAGGGATGAGCTCCCGTCCTTGGCAAATGACTGGGGAAAGATTGGAATGGATTCCCTGGCCACTTCCAAGGTGATAGGGCTGTGCGGGTGGGGTGGCTTAGATGTACAAGAGGAAAGCCTTCGAGCTTCTCTTCTGTCAAGCTAAATAGTGATCAGGAGGGGGGGGGGGAAATATTCGGGAATTGGTAAACACACCTAGTCTTTAAATAAGAGCAGCCAGTGTGGTGCTGTTCAGGTGTTTTGGTTTATAGCTTCCATTGTCCTTAATTATGTTAGTTGGGTTGAATGCCATGTCCAAAGCCTCTAGAGAGGACCAGTTTGCTTCCTGCTCCGAAAGCTGATGGAGAAGAAGGGTATTTGTTGAAAAAAGTTAATGGGGGAGGGTGGCAAGAAAAAAGATGAGCAGGAAGGGGTCACTGTCTGTTTGAAAGAAGAGCATCAACTTCCACATGAGGGTGCATCATTTTCCAGGGCCGGCCCTGGTGGTTTGGGGGAGGGGTTATGGGTATTACAGGGTTGATATTGAAACTTGGAGAACGTTTAGTTGGATTGTAGCCTTCACTTAAAAAAAAAAGTTTGTATGCTTCTCTGCTTGATTTGTACTCTTTCTAATTCAAATAAAGTGCATCTCTGCCTGCAATTGTGTATGTGGGTGTATTTAGGGGTGGATCTGTATTTAGAGGGGTCTTGGAGGAGAGAGAGGTGCAGTGTTAAGCTTTTCAGGGTGGGACTGATGTGTCCTCATTCCAGGATTCAGCTCAGCTTGTGGTTGCCAGTTTATACTGTCCTCACTTTCTGCCAGTGCCTACTTCCTCACAATTTCCTATAACAGGTATGCATTTCAAAAAGATACTGTAGGCCCAATAAGGAGAATCTGGTGATATATATTGGTCACAGTACTGAATTAAGAGTAGGAAATCCAGGTTCTTAGGCACAGAAACCACCTGGCTGATTTTGGGCCAGTTACCCCCTCAGCTCTGATCCATATCAGACTGCAGCAAGTTGGCTGATAAACAAAACTCCTTTGGCACATCATGCACGGATAGCTTTGCTGTAAGAACTAGGAGAGCACGGTGCAAAAACTGGGAGGCTTTGTAACTTTGTGGGACAAATGCTAAGAAAAACAACAGCAGCCACATGACGGATCCATCGAGCATTTGGGAAGCATTAGTCCCTTTCCCTTGTTCCCTTTCTTTGTGGCCTAAATTGCTAGACGATTCATTGGATCTGTTTACTCTATTTGTTTATGACACAAGACAAAAAAATTACGTTGATAATCATCTGTCCCCTATGATTTGTTTGGCAGCCTGCCCCAGCATTTTCTGATAGGCAAGAATGGATGAGCATTAGCCGTCATCTGTTTTCCTGCCGGCTGATGCAGTCTGCTGAGGATCTACCTTCTGCTAATGGCAGCAGACAACCAATAGATTGCAAGGATAATTGGGGCGGGAACAGAGATAAAGATAACTGGCCAGTGGAAAAAGTGGGTGGATTCCATGTAATTTAGGGGTGGCATTTTTGTCTGAAGGCCACAGATTGCTCACTTTTATATACTGTACAATCACGTCTCTGAACATTTTCTCTTCGTAGATAGCTTTTCTCTCTTGCTTGTTTTTAATTCCCTCATCCCACCACAATCTCTACACAATCTCTACACATTTTCCCAATGGTCTGCATACATTTTCATTCCCGAATCTCCCCTTTTGGTCTGATCCCATCCAACTAATGTTAACAAAACCATTTACTTTTCTTTTTTTTATCCTTCTCAATATTTCCTTGCCTCCTGATCCCAGTGTCCTTCTCTCCACTCTTCTCAGTTGCCATAGTTTGTAGAGTTCCTGTTTTCTTGAGAAAACACAGTATATAGTAAAGGTATCTCAGATGCTGGTGGGCTGAGCAATATGGCACTTGTAGACTGGGCCCGCGAGCAGCCATAGTCCTTATTGATTTGTTTGGAGGGAAAGCTTTGCTCCCATAATAATGATAATTTTCTTTAATTCAGCAAACCTTGAGTTTTCCTTGAGCATGTATATTTCTCAGGCGCCTTGTTTATGCTCCTGTTCCATTGGCACTTAACATTCACTAGAGGGAGTAGATTTCAAATTCATTGTATAGGGAGCTTTAAGCATCCCAAGCATTTCTCAGTAATGCATTCAAAAATCCTAAAGTATTTAAGAATTATCGTATCGTCTCTACGCTGCAAACGAAAGAAACAGAAAGATGCTGCCTACCTCATTACCCCTGAATTTCTGGCAGAAAAAAATTGCAAGGTAGATTAGCACCTAGTCTTTTAGGTATAGTTCTCACTACAGTGGGTAAGTCTATATTGACATATATGCCTATATATCAGCGGAGGTGGCAGAAAGCTTGGCTGAATGCTCTGTCAGAGCAGAGCAGCAGATGGCTGAGCTGCAACCCATCTCCCTTACTCCCCCTGTGTGTGACGTATCACACAAGCTGTGAATGTGAAGTGGTATAGTCCAGGCAGGGGTAATCACTGCTTCAGCAAACGGTGACATACAGCAGTTCTGGATATTAATGGACTGTATCAGTATCCAAGCGCTTGCCTATTTTATTTAAAGGTGCTGCCTCCTTCTGGAAGTGCTAATCCCTTCCCTGGCATTTGCATGCCTGTAACTCAATGCCTGGTGCAAAGAGGAGAAAGGGGACCCTGTTTGTACCCCCGCCGAAGTCTCCTTCCTTCCTTAGTCTCCTCTCCTAGTTCTATCAAGCCAGAGCACAATTTAGCAGTGGAGAATTGGTCAACCTCTGCATCCATCCTCTTGTGTGGAAGATGAATTGGGCAGCAGAGGCTCTGAATCCAGTCCTACTCCTTCCTAGTGGCTCTTGCTCAGAAAGACGGAGGGAGAGGAAGGGGCAAGGCCAGTGGGCATTTGGCCAAGTAGCTGCTTCTGTCTCCCAGGCAGGAGAAGTAAGAAGCAGTGTAGAGAATGGTGAGCTTGGCAAAGGAAAGAAACCAACTCCCTTCCCCCTCTCACAGCACCCAGGAAGCCAATCTTGGAGAAGGAGGCAATGTAGCATTGCTCCCCCCTTCCTCCATCAACATCAGCGGAGGAGTGCCGAGACTGCAGAGGAAAAGAGCTTAGCAATCCTCACTCCAGGAGATCCCTACAAGGAACGGGGGGGGGGGGGACTCTGCTGCCAGATTCCAGGGGTGGAGAACCTGACAACTCGGTGGAGAAGTGGAGCTGCTGGAGCAGAGGTATGCAGAGTTTTTCCCCCAAAAGAGGAGGAGCTGAGCAAAGGAAAGGAGAGTTGCCAGAGAAGGGATGCATCAACTGACTTCAGGTGTGAACGCTCTGGTAGGATTTGGCTCCTGGGAGAAAGAGAAAGAAAAGCACTTCTTGCAGAAGGACACTTGCAGCAGGCCCCTCAAAGGAGACGTGGACCATGTTGGCAGCCCGAGAAGCAGCAGCTCTCTATCAGACCGATTTTGTCCGCAACGCCAGGGCAGTGGGTGCTCTCTGGGCTGGCTGTAGCCTCTGCTTTGGCATCTTGGAGGTGGTGGTGCTTATCCAGCCAGCATGGGTGCAGACAGCACCCCTCACCTATCAGCTGCCAATCTCCGGGGACCTCTCTGACCCCAGTGTGAGCGCTGTGGGCTCCTTCGGCCTCTACCAAGTCTGCACGGAGCAGGATGGGGTCCTCCAGTGTGAGGGATCGCTGGTCACCCTAACCCCCATCCCATCATTCAAAGCAGCTGCTGTCTTTGTCCTGATGGCCCTGGTGTTGGTGATGGGCAGTGTGGCCTCCTTGGGTCTTTTCTGGGTCTGCAGTGCAGGGACCGTCTACAAGGTGTGTGCCTGGCAGCAGCTTTCAGCAGGTAAGAGAATCCAGGTTGGGCTGTCATTTTTTAAAACATAAACTTAGAAAGGGGGAGGGATGGGAGTGGGGTAGGGATAGGGAAAGAATCTAAAAAGAGATGATACTGAAGCTCGGGTCTCATACGAGCCATGCTGTAAACTTAAAAACTGAATTTGTAAGGCAAACCACAAAGTTTAGTCTCTTCTTGTTGGGGATAGAAACAGTCAAATCCAGACAAGACCATGCAGGCTTCTTTCAAAATAAATGGAAATGTTCAGAAGCAGAGGTTATGTTTCCCTTCCAAGAGGCTCCCTGAGTATGCCGATTATTCTTCACTTGTTGCAACGAGAGAAAATTGTTCTTTACATCTGAGTGAGCTTGCATGTCCTTCACTATCAGGGATCCTATCTCCATCAAGCTAGACTGCAAACCTGGCCTTTCACCTTAGAGGATCTTAAGTGGCAAAACTCTGCTTCTGGTCTGATTAGCAATAGCAGCTTTAAGAATGAAGGTCGTTCCAGCGACCAGGCTTTGGGGTTATCAAAAGTCAGAGAAAGTGGGATACAATCCATGAGTAGGGCACAGTAGGAAGCAAAAGTTAGTTCTGCATCCAGGTAAACCAGACACCATTCTAAACAAGCTAAACTCTGAAACTGTTGTGAGTTGCGCAAATGTACATTTTATTTTTGTGTGTTGCATTTACTTTTTTGTGCAGTGTGCTCTGATTTGTTTTTGTAACAGTATAGAAGGATGTGGAAAACATGCAGGGTTGGGGACGGGGCTGTTGTGTTTTCAGGTGTTGGCGGTCGCTGCCCATCTCTTTTCAAGCATTCTCTGTGACGATAAAGGCTACTGGTTTGGTTTAGAAATAAATGCTAACTTGGGAAGTTGAATTATGAGCTCAGGAGTCCTGAGTGAACTGAGAGTTCTTCTGCAGCTCTCATTCCTTTCAATTAGGGCAGGGTAGGATAAGTTCTTGACAGACAGTGTCAGTTACTAACTAGCAGGAAGATAGTGCCACAGATGTTGATACCATCAATCTCTTCTTAAAAATCTCCCGTGTTGGAGCACCCACAGCTTCCAGAAGTTGTGGGTGCTCCAACAGTGCAGGTTTATAAGAAGAGATTGAACCATTTGTCTGAAATGTTATATGGTTTCCTGCCTGAGCAGGGGGTTGGACTGGAGGACCTCCAAGCTCCCTTCCAACTCTTGTTATTCTGTTATTCTGAAATGCCAAAACATGTTGAGACTGATCAAACTGAAAAGCAACCGGTTCTTATCTCTCCCCACTGGCTTCAGAATTGTGGGCCCTTTAGAAAGCATCTCCAATGGACCATTTTAACCTGGAAATGCTGGGATAGAAACTTCCACAGGTTGAAGCCAATTTTCTTGAATTTTCTCTGTGAACCAAAAATGTCTGGTGATCTAAGAGCACTTGTTACCTTTTTTGTTACCTTTCAAATACAACCTTGGGAGAGAAGATATGAGTTCTATGTGGATAAGGCCATGCATTAATTCAAATTCAGACTGGAAAAGGTATTTCAGAGCTCACAGGGGCATACAAGTAGCACCTTTGGCAACTCTGTAAACCAGGTTTTTCAAACTGTTGGTAACAACCCCCTATGAGGTCAAGAGCAAGGTTGAAGGGCTTGTGCACACCAAGTAGGAACAGAGTTAAAACATATTCCCTCACTGCCTGTATAAGCAAAATTGGGCTTTTCTATTTCATTTCAAATATAAATCCAAGGTAAATGTGGAATGTACAGCAGGAAGGTCTCTTTCAGAAATAAAAATCCAGATTTCAGGAATTATGCCAAACATTGTTCAAAATATGGTTGTAAATGTAATAGGGGAGTATTATTTAAGGTTCTGTCACATTTTTCATATAAAGTTTAAAATCTGATAATTAAAGTACAGTAAATTGGTATGTTTCTTTCTTGCACAACCCCAAATTCAATGAAATAGGTTATTGTATTTGCAGCACTGTCGTTCATTTATCACTTTTAGGAGTCACGGCACTGCAAAGTTGGAGGATCCCTGCCTTCAGCCAAACTGGTTTTTTTTCTGGGATTCTGCTGCAAAAGAATAGGCACCCAGTCCTGCCTCATTTAGCGACCATTGGCAGTTACTACTACTACTACAGAAAATTTTCAACCAATCCATATGTTTATGACCTTCTCAGATCTGTAAAAAAAAGGAAAGTTGAAGTAAGATCTTTAGTGCGGTCACAGTTTCAATCAATGACTGCTGATTGAATGGCTAAGTTGCCAGTCCAAATTGGCATTAAATGAAGACTACCTATACCGGTATATATCTTAGGGTCATTTACATTTACCCAGTCAGCAATCACACTGTCTGCTGATATATTTGTCAAAACAGCAGGAGAGAACAGTCGTATATGAAGCTGTTTCAGTTACCTTGACAGCAGCCATAGTGAAATTTCACCTGCTTTTGGCTAAGCCAGGCTGGGGGAGGGATGGACAACATAGAAACTAAAATAGAAATCTGCAGTGTGCTAATGAAGTTAGAGTCACCATGGATGCAAGCTGGGGGGGCGGGATTTATTCTGACACATTCTCTCTCCTTATGCCTATTGGTAGGGAATGAGTTTCCAAAAAAGGGAGAGTTTGAGACTCATTTTTGCAGAGGAAAACTCTTCACTTCTGGGTTCAATGCAGAAGCAGGAAGAGAGGTTAGAAATCCCAGCGGAAGCTCCTTTGTCATTTTTCATCTCCATGGTTGATTGGGGGGAGGCAGTTCAACCCAAAACAAACCTGGGGATCCCTTAAGTGGAAACCAACCTTCTCCAGCTGTAGAGCTGACTGCATTTTCATGTTTGCATAAAGCATTCCTTCTTTTCTTGATCCGGTTAAGCATGTCGTGTGAAGCGAGTCACAGGGAGAAGGATATCAAGACTGGGAAAAGTCAGTGAGTTTGTATTCTACAGCATGTGTCTATATGGATTCCGTTAATTCTGTCTCTCTCTCTCTCACACACACACACACACACACACAAACATTTCCTCTTTGCCCATCTCTCTCTCTATCTCACAGCGACTTGTCAAGCTCTTGGCTGCCTGGTCTTCCCAGATGGCTGGGGAGCGCCAGAGGTGAGGGCTCTGTGTGGGCCCCAGGCCAGGAGCTACACCCTGGGTACCTGCTCGATCCACTGGGCCTTTACTCTCGCCTTGCTGGGCATCGCTGACGCGTTGGTTCTGGCCACCCTCGCTTTCGTGCTGGGAAACAGGCAGGATGCTCTCTTGCCTGCAGGCTACACACCACCCCGAGAGGGGAGAGGTAAGCGTGGGCACATCTTGTGCCCTTTCTGTCTTGGTAATAAATGGAGCCAATGGATGCTTCGACAAAGCCAGCTGCCTGAGAGGCAGGACTGGCAGCCACGTGAGCTGTTGCTTAGTTACAGGCAATGAGACACCCATGTGCAATTGGGACTGAGACTGTCCTGCCACTGGTATTCTTCTGACTGTGACGTGAATAAAGCGCATTCTTTCTTGCATCTTACAAATATCCCTCCCTTTGTCTTACACATGCAAAATAATAATAATAATAAAAATAAAAAAAAACCTGCTTGTTCTCAAAATTATGTGCAGAGACTCCCTAAAAAACTGGGAGCTGCAGACCTGGGTCTTCTTCAATTTATGCTAATCTTTGGAAGAGATACGAAAATATCCTGTTCTTGTGACTAAATGGTTTGGGCAAATGCCAAAGTATTTCTCTCACCTGCCTCCTTTTTGGTGCCAACAGGAAGCCCAGACTAATTTGTTCAGGGTGGGTTTGTATTAGCCTTGATTTGTGAGATATGTTAGGGCTAATAAAAGTGGGCTGAAAAAAATCCAGACGATTATTTGATAGAAATGAAGAATCTGAGTTTTCTGCCTCTCTTTGCTCTTCTGCAGCCCAGATATGATAATCCTAGGTATATCTCAAAACTGATATCAGGTTAGTGAGGCTTACTGAAACATATATGCACATTTAGAGCTCATTTGAATGATAAAACAGTTGAGAAATTCACATAGACACAAACACCCAATTGCTGTCTTTTAATCTTTGATTTTACCACAGACTGACAGGTCAGGACAATTATAGGAAATTAAAACGGCACCATTTTGTTCCAATTTAAAATGTTGCTGCTGTGTCTGCCAAAAAAGATTTATTAAGGTTAGAGAACATGATGTTAGCATCCCTCAAGTTTGCAAAGTGCTGTGCTCACAAGCCCTGCTGTGGGAAGCTCACATGACTGATTGGTGTGTGTAAAGCTTCAAAGAGCCAGCAAAACTCCTTCAACTGCAAGGTTAATTATCGCTCAAGCATGATGGCAGTTAAAGTCAGTGCATCTGGAGGGCCCTCAGCTGGAGAGGGCTGGCTTAACAGTTGCCTGTAAATTCAGAAACGATGTCGGAAAAGACAACGCTGAAATCCCCAGCTTTTCCATATTCTTTCCTCTTCAATGTACATGCATTGTGAAGCATGTGCACGCATGTGCGCATACACATACATGAAACAACCAAGGGAGAGGACAAAACATCAGGCCTAACATTTAAAAAAAAAAAATCCAATTACCTTCAGAAAACACACTTCAGGAAATGAATGAAGCACTTTTATCTGACTGGGTGATTGCCCATCATTGTGTACCCCACAAGTATCTTCCTTCCTTCCTTCCTTCCTTCCTTCCTTCCTTCCTTCCTTCCTTCCTTCCTTCCTTCCTTCCTTCCTTCCTTCCTTCCTTCCTCATAATGCAACCTTTTTAGGGTTTGTAAGTCTTTTTAAGTGGGTTTTTAGTGCTATTTTAGAGGAGTGGGTAGAGAAGTGGACTTTGCTTCAAAACCCCAAATGCCTTGGGCATCACAGGTTTTAGAAAGTATCTTGTAACTTCTTCCTTTTCTGCTTGTGGCACGTGCTTAGGTGTGACTTCAGCGCTGACTCCGGATTGATCCCAACCAGCAAACATTCTTCAGAGGGGGATATGTCATGGTTTTGCTGTACCCGTTGCAATAAATTTTAGAAAATGATAATATTATGGTGTCTTATTAGTATCTTTCATGATTATTTGAAATTGTTTTTCTCTCATTCAGGGCTGGATAACAGAAGGCTCACAGGCAATATATGGCTTCCTAATTCTAGATGTTTGCATGTCAAAAATGTCACCCAGTTAAAATTTGGCAGCAAGTAATAAATTTACAGTAAGGTGATTTCCAAGGGATGTTCAGCAGGAAATGACAGTAGTCCTTAGCAGGTTTCAACTTTAGTATTTAAAATAATCCCCAATTTCCCCCACCCTCCCCAAAATGAAACAAAGGACAGAGTGTTCCAGATTTATCCAGACTGCCATACTCGCCAAGGCCTATGGCAGATGAAAAATTACAGTTGAAAATGAAAAAAGACCCAGTTGCCAAAAAGCTTCCAATTCCTGAAATTGTTTGTTGTCAGAATCCTCTATGACATGAAAAGAATTGGGGAGAAAGTGCATCCCTCCAGGAAAAGACTCTGTGATATTCAAGTTGTACTGAACTCATTCAATATAACATCTGGAAGAGAACAAAGTTGTCTTTATGTATATGGCCATCCAACTCACTCTCAGAGGCTCTGGATTGATCATCACCTCTCTTCTCAGAACGTCTTGTTTAAGGCAAGTATCTATTAGTAGAAAACCAATATAGCTTGACATGGTTACCATTATTTGAAGATTCTTGACTTTTGAAATCCCATAGATAAGACTGTTCATTCAGCACCAACCTCTTTCTCCTAATAGTACCCTCTAAGCCAGGGGTGTCAAACTCGCCGCGTCACGTGACGTCGCCTTTTTTCCGGGGTAGGCGTGGCCTCCGTATGATGCAACTGGCCTGTGGGCCAGCAGTTTGACACCCCTGCTCTAAGCCTTCCTAGATTTAGCGTCAAATCCCAGTGTAAGGATTTTTGTTTTCTTCTGTGGGTTTTCTTCACTGAAGAGCCCAATAAACAGGAGTGTCTGGGAAACCTAAAGTATTGAAGTATCTTTTAGGTTTATAATTTGATTAGATTTACTGTCCGGCTCGATCAGCTTATTTCTAATACTGATGGAGATAGGGCCCCAGAGTGGAGCTAAGGATAATGGTCGATCTGCACCAAGTCCTGGATGCCTAAATTCTTTCAAACTTAGTTGCCCTTGACCTTTTGAGTATAAAGGTGGGGCCCACACTCCAAGCTATAGGCACAGCCGAAACTAAAACATTTGAAGGTTAATTAACTAAATATAAGAAATATGATGCCTTCCCACGCATGTCATCATCATCATTCTATAAATTAGAATTTCATGGCAAATTCTGGAGTTCTGAGGGCCACATCCAAGGTTCCCCAAAATTTTCCACAGGACAACACGAACAAGACCACTGCTACAATAAAATACCTGGTGGGACTTTTTATTCAGTAATTCATCAACATTAAAACTCTGGCCACAAGCATGATTGAACATGGCAACAAATCAGCAAGGGCAGCGTTGGTGTTTATGTAGGCCAACGAGGGTTGAACACAAGGGGTCTTACAAACCAGACAGAAACAAGCAGGTGGAAACAGGGAAGGAGGGGTGAGAGGCAGCATCAATGAAGGAGAAATATTAAGGCAGTTGGACGTTTTGGGGGGCGGGGGGTTGGAAATTTGTTTAAGCCACATTAAAAAAAAAAAAAAAAGCCAAGATGTGAGAAGAATGAGGCTGGCGATACCTAGCTCTGGCTTTGGAGGGAGGTAGGAACTAACCATCAATGAAAAACCATCTCCTTAGCTGAAAAGAGCTTCCCATCAGGGCACTGAGAAGGTCAGTGAAGAGAAAAGCGGCCCTCCCCTGCATACACTTTATAGAGCATAATTGGGATTTGGGGATCCCAGTCCAAGGTTATCCCCCTTCTTTCCCAGTATTTTGGGGTCACAGGTAGGACAGAGGCAGGAAAGAACACGAGGTGTCACTCACATTCCATTGACATTCAAAGGGGGGGACTCATCAGTGAGGTTGCTTCCCAGTTTTTGTTTTCACAGAAACCAATTCTCATTATTCAGAGAGATACCGAAGCCTCTGGGTGCCCCCACTCATACTCCGTCTCCCACCCACCCCTTCTCCTTCTGTCCGCTTGACTCGCTGCAGCTCGTCCCCACTCTCCCCACCAAGACGCTTGACCCGCAGAAGATTGGGGGGTTCGGGTAGGTCTCCCCCATCAAAGATGGCACGACGCAGACGTCTGGGAGTCAGTGGGAGGCGCTGCGAAGGCATGTTGCTTGCTCCTGATAGGATTCTGCCAATCAGATACCTGAAAAGAACAGAGAAAGGTAGAATTGGGGGCTTATCAACCCACCCATGGGGGCATTTTAATCTGCAAGAATCTTTTGCAGGAAACAGACACAGGGTTTTTTTTTGCAGACTCGGTCAGTTCACACTGTATACTAAGCTATGATCTATCAAACATGTCTTTTATTAAAACGGCTATGATGGCTGGGCTTCTGCCATACTCTCAAACCATGGCTTACAAATCGCAACAGCCATGTTCACACCTCATTTGAGCCAAGCAAAACTCTAACACGTTAGAAGGTTTCTCACCTCCTTCCCACCTCCTTTTCAAGACCTGAAATGTTATGTTCCCAATATAAAAGCAGACATAAATCCCAACTCTTCCCTTCCCAAGAACAGAATCCAGGAAAATCTTATGTGTGCCCTGAGGATTGGGAACGTAGATCCTTTCCCCATTAGACTGATACATTCAGATAGAGAACTGAACATGGGATTGCTGAGCACCAAGCCTTCCCTTCTCCAAGTCACACTGGTGACATCAGTGAAGAGACATCTCTCCATTAGTATGGTGTGATTGTCTGCAATGTAGCTGGAGCTTAACAATGGAGAGGAAATGTTTCCATGTGGGCAAAGGTACAAACCAGCCAGCAATTCAGTGATACCTTTATTGTGAGCTGAAATTGAGAGGGGCTGCTCCCTGCAGTTCCCACGTTCAGTTTGACCCATGAGCCCACTATCCAAGCCTGACTTTTCTCTGGAGAGATTGTTACACTTTTCATGGCCGTATGAAGAAGGAAGTCTATTCCAACTTGGGGGTTCCAAAAGCACAAGACGACCAGTTGTATTGGACCTGCTCCCACAAAAAGTGGCTCGCCATCCCTTTGCCTTAGAAGGTCTCACAGGACCTTTTGCTGAACCCAGAACAGAAATTTACTCATCAAAAGCAAAAAGTCACAGATCTAAGCAAAAAATAATAAACCTGAATGCAATCATAATTGAATGAATATAATTTTTTAATGTTGTATGCTGCCTGGAGTCACTGTGTATGAGTTGGGCAGCTGTATAAATATTTAATAAATCAATCAATCCTGTTGGTCCAAAGTATCTTTCTACTGATGAAATAATGATTATTATCATTATGATGATCACCATCATCATGATTCGGGAAAAGTTTCTAAGAATGGCGGTGGGAGAAGAATTACAATAGGGCTCCTTTCTTCCCTCTACAGCAACTCCCTTTCTTAAACATTTATTCCAGAGAATGGATGGTTCTCAGTGCAGGAGGAGGAGGAGGAGCTGCAAATCTTCCTCTTTCGTGTTATTTATGCTTCCTTTGTGAACTACTCCCTGAAAGGCTATCAAACAACCATTTTGGTTTTTTTAAAAAATTGATTCAATTAAGGTATGAGAGTGGCCTGTTTTTACTCAGCAGTGAAAAACGAATTGATGCCAATCCACACAGGCTCAGAGGCACATCCCACTCTACCTTGTATAGCTGAGTGGCGGCATTCTGAACCTTGGGATTTAAACCCTTATTCAAAGCAAATCCTGATTTTTCATCTCTGGCTACCTCAGCATTTCGGGATCCACCTCTCCAGCAGCTTCCTCCTCGGCGCCCAGCTCTTCTTGGGGTTCAAAACCTCCTTCGGGGGCCCAATAACGATTCGGCAGTGCTCTGGGTGGAGAGGAGCCACCTGCCAAGCCAGTCTCATCGTACTCGGGGTACAAGGTTGCCCCCTTGGCTTCATCCCACAGCCTCAGCAGATTTGCCAGGTAGACAGATTCCTGGTCCCGGCGATGCCCATCCTGAAGGAGGCGCTGCAAAGCACGTGCCAGGTGCTTGTCTGGCTGGAACTGGTTGCTAGGTGGGGACACCGCTCTTTCAAGGGCCTGGGCCATTCGCTCATCAGCCAGCTGGTTCCCGGAAGAAGCCAACGCTCGTTCCAAGGCTTGGGCAAAGTGATCTTCTTGTAGCTGGCCACCTGGAGTCGACAAGGCCCTTTCCAGGGCAGCCAGCTGAACCAGTTCCGGGTAATACACTTCATTGGCCAAGGCGGTCTCAACAGCCTCATATGGTGCCCCCTGAAGCTCACGGCGCACCCGCCGGACCCCCCCTGACAGGTTGTGATTCATCCCTCCATGGGAGCTGCCTGTGGTGGGCAGAGGCTGCAAGAAACAGGGAAGATGATTGACAGGAAGTGAATAAATATGGACAGACAGCAATTAGATCATGGGGCCAGGAGGGGAGGGAGATAATTAGATCATTCCTGCTGTGGACTCAGAGCTGAGGCTTTGGCAATGGATTCGCTACATATCAACACAAAACAACAGAAAACACCCCCATCAAACTATAAGTAGCTCAACACACACAAGTAGTTTAATGAAAAATAAAGGAAAGCTTCTATTTGATCTTAGGAAAGCACTTTTAAATCTCATTGATTTCACCAGACAAGAGCATTTAACTTGCTCGTTGAAATAAATCAGTATTTTTTAAAATCTTTGTTATATATACACATGTATTTTAATTCTATCCTCTCCCAAGGAGCTTAGAATGGCACCAGTTTCCATTCTTATTTTATTCTCCTGAAGTCGGTTGGATGAGAGCTAACTGTTGGACCCAGCAGCAGGACTGTAGCTAATCACTGGAAAATGGAACCACATTTATTTAATTTTAAATAAATAACTAGAAGGATGGATGCATAGATGAACAGAAACATTGATATACAGACACCTCAAGATCCTAGGCGGAAAAAATCCAATCACATTTCCTCCTACGTAACAGATATTAGTTGGCTTATTCTAATATTTGTAGTGACATATAAGCACAGAAATGACTGTACGTAGTAATATACAGTCACAGAAATACAAAAAAGGAGCTCTTTTTCAATGCTTTAGTTTCTCTCTCAAATGCCAAAGCATTGAAGAGAAAGAATAAGTGTCAGAGTTTCTATTTGTGCCACTGAAAATAATGCTAAGTGTTTCTATGGCAAAAGTTAATTTTTGTTAATCATTTTTAATTGGTCATTGTGATGAAGACTATCTCTGATTGAGGTGTATTGACTATTTATTATACAATTTTTAAACAACCCTATAACTGAAGTTCTGTGGAGGTTATCAAGACTTAAAAGAAATACAAATATAAGAGAGAGGGGGGGGGGAGAGAGAGAGATCTTATTAACCATTTGTTCTCTCTCCACACACACACACACACACAAACATACAACACATGCCCACAAACACATGTAAACTATGTATAAACACATAGCCTGATTCACTCAAACTATAGCAATATGATCTATGAAAATCAGACTCTCTTCTCAGCATCTGATTATTGTAATTACCATTCATCATTCCCATCATCTTGGTCTCTATATTCAGTGGCCCAGTTTTCTGTAGAGTAAATCTGATTAGATTCTTCCAAAGTTATAACAAGCCCTCCAGATCTTTGAAAATAAAAGAAATGTCCTGCTCTGTTTAGCTATTTGTAAATAGCTATAAATTTTATAAAATTAGAAAAATTAACCTGAACCTCAGCACAGCACAGCCTCAGCACAATGAAGAGAAATAAAGTCAGGGCAGAGAGCATCTGGGAGAATGGGGAAGGAAGTTCTTTTCCAAAAAAAAGACAGGCAGGCATCTCTGCAGAGAATATATAGAAATCTGTGAGGATGCCAGAGAGACTCTGCAGTCCTCCTGCAGGATTAGTCACACACCCACTGGCAGGAGGGGAATTAGGAAATCTTGGGTAAATAAATGCATCAAAGAATTGCATGGTTAAATCAAATGTGGTCCTGATCTTTCAGGTTAATAGTTAGCCCGCCAGGCATCAAGCTGATGTTTTGCTACTGCTCAGCATCCCACTTAGCTCTGCCTTTGTTTTCAGCCGCCCTAGTCCCCCGGGCGTTGATGAATCAGTTATGATGCCGGGAGCAGGGATGGTGGCAAAGGACTTGGTGCTTACATAAAGCATCCATGACGGCATCTCGGAACATGTCTTTTGCTCCTCCATCACATATATGTATTCCATGCTGCACTTTCTTTCAAAACAATAGGCACCTTTCTGTGGACACACCTGGACACCCTACCCTTATCAGAGAAACATACCCACCCATTGGTCTTAAGACACAATAGTCACCTGTCACGCCCCTTCTACAAAAGTCAGATGTATTCACATACTGCACCCTTTAACGCCCAATAAGAGTCACTTGTTGAGATGGGCAAGTATGGAAATCAAATAAATGCTCACCCTTTTTGCACTCACTTGCACATATATAGTGCTTTGCGCCGTTCTTTTGCAACCCCCCCCCCAATAGTTCAATCCTGGCACAGCCACACAATTTGCAAACCTTTGTTATCCTCCCCCCACAAGTACCCCACATTCAGCAGCCCTGTGAAACATACACAGCTGCTTCCCGTAGGCACATGTGTGAATCACTTGCACAACAGTGTGCACAACACTGACTTCTCTGGGTAGGTGGATGAAAAATAGGCATGCATGATTCACAGTGTTTTATACTTTCCTACGACAAATGTCCATGCACGCACACACATACTCATACACACAGAAGTGCAGCCAGATGTCCTTTACAGTTTGAAATTGCTCGAATAGAAGCATTAAGACAAATCTTCACTCTGTAAGGAGACTGCTACTTGTCTTCCATAATCCCTGCTTCCTCTGAAAAATCAGGACTTCTCCTTCAGTCACCCGCCACAGTGCGAAAGTGTCCCTTGGTTGAGACTTCTGGTGAGCCCAGCTCTGAATTGGGGACTCGGTGGTTTGTTGATCCCCCAGAATCCCCCAGATCAAATCCTGGCAATCTGGACAGAAGCATGCTAGAGAAGCAGGAATACAGATGCGCCACGAAGAGGCTGACAGACGACTCAAGTAAGGAAGCCAAGCCACAAACTAGGGACAACTACTAGCCCCGAAATGGAGGGAAACAAAAGAGAAATCCTCTCATTAGCCTACCACTAAAAGTATGGGCTCCATGACGTGTAACCAATTTCCCCTCTATCTTTGGCTTCCTTGTTCGCAGAGCCCCAGCTATGCATCACAGTCACGTTCACACGGCCAAGCCTGCGTGTTGGACTCAATCACCGAGTTTGTGTTCGCATCTCCTACCTTGGCGGCTCCGAGGCTCGAAAGCAGCGCGAGCAGCAGCGCCGGGCCCATCGCTCCCGAGTCCCTTCGGGAGGTAGAGGCTGCCCGGATGGCGGCGGCGGCGACAGCAAACGAACGACGGGCAGAGTGCGGTCTGCACCAGCCAAGCGGACCGCACTAGACAGCGCCACAGCTCCACCCAATCGCTCCGCCCCACCGACTTTGGCTCCGCCCACACCAATTACTCAGTTCCCCGGCAGCTTTTGTGTTGACGGTAGGCAAATGGGGGGCGGGAAGGTGAGGAGCCGGGTTGTGGTCTGCTCCTGGGACACGCAAAAAGCACTGCTCCCGAGCATATGCAGAGTGCACTCCTTTCCCACTAAAGAGTCTGGCGTGGTGGTTGCTTGAGGCTTTTCCCTGTTTGTCTCTGGAACAGGTAGAAAGCACTGTTCTTGAGCACGTGCAGAGTGCACTCCTTTCCCAATGAATAGTCGGGCGTGGGTGGCTGCTTGAGGCCCTTTCCCTGCTTGCCCCTACAGGCATGCCCTGGTAATGTGAATTGTTCGGTTTTGCCCCCCATGGAATTAACTGCTTCCTCTCATCCCCAGCTCATGGATTAGAAAGGCTGAAGTCGTCCTTACCTGTGCTGGAGTTAAAGTAGCATTTTATCCCTTCTGGCATCATTTAGGAGCAGCACCAAGGTGTATAAAAAAAATCTGTCCCATTACTTATTGGAATTGGAAAAGAGAAATTAAGTCAGAGATAAATGCAAATTGCCAGTTAAGAGATGGCTGGATAGCACTTCCATTCAGAAGTGGGAAAAACTTTGAAACCTGTAATACGTTGCACTTTCTGTACTTCTGTTTTGACCCTGCCTCCGATTCTTGCCTGGTTGGGTGTTATGGACGAGAAAAGCTAAAATGTTCTTCTTTGCAGTATTAAAGGCTGCTTCTATAAAGTAATATTTCTTTCAGCTTCCTTTCACAAGAAAGGAATATTTAATTTTTTGAATTTTTGATTTTAATTTTTGGAAATTTCTATAGAGAAATTCTACTGAGTAACCCCTTGGTTGGTATTATTTATTGCACTGTAGGAGGACAGCACACCCCCCCCCCAGAGAAAGAAATATTTTGGGGAATATTAAAAAGCAGAATATTATATTTCCCAAAGGAATACAGTAATGAAGAAAGAAAATCTTAAAAGACAGAAACCAGCCCCCAGAAACCACCACTAGCCCCTCTCCCCCAGGCAGAGGCCAGGTCTGTAGAAATGCAGATTTGATAATCCTATTCAGGAAGACTAGAGCCAGGAAGCTTGGAGCTGATGAGATTAGAAAGACAAAGACCCCTAAAATTGACAAACCCCATCCAAACTCTAAAGACGTGACCTTTAGGACATTAGGATTAACCCACCACCATCGTAATACCAAAAGGACATGCTCAGAACCTCAGGTCAAAGTACATGACACAGGAAATGCAAAGTTACAGGAGGAACTCCAAACACAAAAGCCCAAGAAGGTATAAAAAACCCACCACTCCCAGCTACATGTGGTCAGCTTTCCCAGAGCCACATTTCTGTCTGGCTCTGCTCTTCAATAAACTACAACTTTCTAAAGCAGTCTCCATTTTGTTTATTCCTGGCTTGGACTGGACCCTGATGAAGATTTTTCTTTCAACAGTACTTATAACTAATATTTTTCTGCAAAAGAAAATTGAGGTAATGCAAAGAGTTCTTTCCCTTTCCACACACATCTTAAGCTAAGAAATTAAGACAGACCAAAATAACTCAATGAATTTTATAGATGAGAGGGGGCTTGAATCTGTGTTCCTAATTCTCCTCCATTCTTGCACTCTAACCATGACCATGTTGAAATTTAATTGATAAAAGCACATTTCCTTGCCTTTTGTCAAGAAGTTAATTTAAATGATTGCAATGCATCTCAAATGAGGAACTTGTGAACTCCAGGTAGGGCTGAATCAACATTCCCAGCAGCCTCAGCTTCCTTAAGAAATAGGGATTTGAATCGTTTAACAATAGGTTGAATATCATCCAATCCCTAATCGGAATTAAGCCAAGGCACTAAAATGTAAGTCTTTTACATACATACAACTCCTGCTTCCATCTTCAACCTCAGATTGTTCAGCCAATGATATCTGTCTATCCTACTGAGTTAGATTGATTGATTGATTGATTGATTGATTGATCTGTCTCTCCTACTGAGTTAGATTGATCGATTGATCGATCATTCATTCATTCATTCATTCATTCATTCATTCATTCATTCATTCATTCTACCTCCTGAGTCTCCAAAACTGGACAGTTTGCAAATAAAAAGAATGAAAAACTAGAGAAAAATATAATATGATGATGGAATAAAAGATGGTCAAGATGACAACACTGGATAAGAATGAAAAACTAGCACACACAACTCAAAGGGGCTTTAATTATCTTCATCAAAGGTCTTCAAATCCCTCCAGCAGGGTGTGGGCCATCCTAATCCTGGGGGGAACCTCATTCCAGAAGGCAGGCACTGCAACAAAGAAGGCACACTTCTGTTGTCTCATTTGATGGCATTGTTTAATCAAAGGAACCCAGAGCACGCCAAACCTGCCAGATCGAATTGGGTAGGCAAATACTATGGGAGACAGGAAATCCCTCCTATACCCGGCCCTATGTCATCAAAGATCCAGGAAATGACTTATTTCACATTGTGCTAGGGCACACTATTTTAACCACATAGGATGGATCCAAGTCTCTCCATCTCCCTTGATGATAGGCAGTGCCTGGTTTTTTTTGGAAAATCTTTTTCCACCTACATAAAAAAGAGAAACAGAACATGAAAGAAAACTGAGCCTCCCATCCTGTGTCCTACTGTATTTCTAAACACAAAATGTTGTAATTAGTCCATTAATATTGATATTAAATGGTTCCCTGTTTTATATGTTGTTCAGAAGCTCTTGCAATTCCCCATATTGGGGGGGGGGGAGTTTTAGTTCACAGTACAGTTACTTCTTATGCTATTCCACAGGCAAGCCTGACAATAATCTCTCCTCTCAACGTGTTGCTAAATAAACAGTATTTATGAATGAATTCCTAATAACTGAAAAGTGAGCAGCTTGTAGATTTTCGCTTTTCAAATTAAGATCACTTTACATCGAAAGTGCTTAGTCTTAATGTAGATCCATTTTCTCTGGTGCCCTCCAAATATATTCCCCTAATTCTGCCTGTATTTGACTAGGAATTGTAGCCAATACAATTGTGCTGCCCTTCATATGTGATAAACATCGCTAACCATAATCTCCCAGTAATACTGGTAATGTTGGCTGGAAATGATTCGGCCTATACTCTAGCACATCTGAAGGGCATCAGCTTGAGAAAATTGGATTGAAATATCAGAGCATTCATGTTTAAACACTGCTCGGTTTGCTACACATCCCATAAAAAATAATCTTAGTACAATATCTGCTGATTTCATTGCCATTTGTGGTTAGTTTTCTGACTGCTATAAATGGATGTTGCTATATGGGTCACAAAGAAATCAAGAAATAGGAGACAGTAATTGACAACCTATTCATTCTGCCTGAATCACCCAGTTTCAATATAGAATGAAAGCAGGATCATCTCCTGCTTTGGAAAAAAAGAGATATAATGCTTTACTCCTTACTTTACCAGGATAGACAAGCTTTCGTGTGAGGCCAACCCAGAAATTAAGCACCAAGCAGAAAAGTCTCAGACTGAAACAGATTAATTTATAAAATATAGCATATAGTATGTAATTATTTTGGTAGCATTTATATATTAATGATTTATAAATGAATACAGGTAGTCCTCGACTTACAACTGTTGTCTGAAATGGTATAGGGTTTCCTGCCTGAGCAGGGGGTTGGACTAGATGACCTCCAAGGTCCCTTCCAACTTATTATTGTTGTTGTTGTTGTTATTGTTATTATTGTTGTTGTTATTGTTATTATTGTTATTATTGTTATTATTGTTATTATTGTTATTATTGTTAATATTATTAAACAGTTCATTTAGTGACCATACAAAGTTATGATGGCACTGAAAAAAGTGACTTATAACCATTTTTCACAGTTACAACCTTTGCAACATCCCCATGGTCATGTGATCAAAATTCAGACGCTTGGCAACTGGTTCATACTTATGACCGTTGCTGTGTCCCAAGGTCATGTGATCACCTTTTGCGACCTTCTGACAAGCAAAGTCAATGGGGAAGCCAGATTCATTTAACAACCAGGTTACTAACATATCAACTGCAGTCATTCACTTAACAACTGTGCCAAGAAAGGTTGTAAATCGGGCAAATGGTCATCTAACAAATGTCTCGTTTAACAACATAAATTTTGCGCTCAATTGTGGTCGTAAGTTGAGGACTACCTGTACATACAAATGTTGAAAAGCCAGAAGATGAAATGAGAGGTATCCAGCAGAATAGTGTGTGCTGGATACTTGACACTCTTACTTTGCTCCAGTTCTCTATATGAATTAATCTGTTGTCCACAAGTATATGCAGGGTGCTGTCTTGGAGAGAAGCTTGTGTGCCAGTCTGTTCAGATCATAAATGTGAAATTCAGGGTTGCAGCATTTTGGTCCATAATTTCGGCTAGCAAATAGTTTGGGGCAGCCCCGTTGTGATTTGTGATTTGGCTCTTATTTTGAACCGGAGAACTTTTCTTGACTAGATAAAATAGCTTAGTGTTTCTGTAGAGAAATA
Organism: Azemiops feae; assembly: GCA_023970755.1. Lineage (NCBI taxonomy): Eukaryota > Metazoa > Chordata > Lepidosauria > Squamata > Viperidae > Azemiops > Azemiops feae. Next base: position 764,924 of record JALGBA010000474.1, on the reverse strand, counting down.
CAATTGTCTTGTTCTTGTAAGGTTTTGCTTTGGTTGCTTTATATTTATTTATCTGGCAAATTTCTAGTCAGTCCAGCTTCAGAATGAATGACTTCATAAGATTAACAACTTTATGCATAAAACAATACAAAACATAAGATAAGATACCCATTTGGCATACAGGGGAAACAACATATTTCAATGTCCCTTGCACCAAGAAGGGGACCCCAAAACATCTAGCTCCAGCTCCAGGGAAAACCCCAATTTTTAAAGAGATCCTAAAGATGATCTGGGAGTGGGTGCTGTTCCTACAAACAGAATGATTATTTCTGCCTGCAAATATCATTTAAATCTCCAGAAACTGCTTAGTTTTGTGTGCTTGCTGTGATGAAAAAGTAGAAATACAATTCATTCAAGATAGCAATTTGTACCTTAATGCAAATAAATTCCTGGATTGAAGAGAGCCCTGAAACAAAATCACAGAAAGTTTGCAGATAGGAAAGGATTAAAGGTAGATTACAGTAAGACCTCTGTGTGTGTGTTTGTGTCTGTGTGTCTGTGCGTCTGTGTGTATTCTGTATACTCTATAATAACGATCATACAGTAAATTTCTAGTAAATATATTTTCTAGTAAAGATATAGCTGAAATAAAGATCATCTATGATAAAGTTGTGTGTTATAAAGAATGTTATTTCTAGACCAGCTTGACCGTGGTCGTATTTGGACTGGAACCTTGGAAATCAAACTGTTGAGTGGTTTATCAGATTTATATCCTCCCTTTCATTCAAGGGCTCCAGTTCCATCCTGCTTCCTATTTTCCCCAGCAACAACCTTGTGAAGTACATACAGTAGGCTGGGCTGACAAAGAAGGATTATCCCAAAGCTATCCAAAGAGCATTTGTGGCTGAGGATGGACTCCTACGTTCGAGTCCCCTTTTCTGTCCATGATAATAATAATAATAATAAAGTTGGAAGGGACCTTGGAGGTCATCAAGTCCAACCCCCGGCTCAGGCAGGTAACCCTATACCATTTCGGACAAATGGCTGTCCAGTCTCTTCTTAAAAACTTCCAGTGTTGGAGCATTCACCGCTTCTGGAGGCAGGTTGTTCCACTGGTTAATTGTTCTAACTGTCAGGAAGTTTCTCCTTAGTTCTAGGTTGCTTCTCTCCTTGATTAGTTTCCATCCGTTGCTTCTTGTCCTGCCTTCAGGCGCTTTGGAAAATAGATTGACTCCCTCTTCTTTGTGGCAGCCCCTGAGATATTGGAACACTGCTATCATGTCCCCCCTCGTCCTTCTCTTCATTAAACTAGACATACCCAATTCCAGCAACCGTTCCTTATATGTTTTATGATCTTAACCTCTATCCCACTATTGTGTCTCTATCACACAAATACGTCTCTTTTGATTAAGAAGAAGCTAGAAAGATGGATCAATACATACATGTAGGCCACATTCCCCACTTGCACCACCCCAGGACACAGACATGCCCTAGCAACATCTTTCTTGCCAGGTCCCCATAATGTTGCCTTTGTCAGTCTCATGCTGGAACGACCTTCAGTTATCCTCATCTGTACCAATGTTAAAGTTGCATTTTTCCCCCCTCAGGCTGCTGCTGATGCTGTCCAAGGGCAGCCTCCAGATGTGTCACATCTGTTAGGTTTGGTCACTCATGACCTTGGAGGGAAGTAGCAAAACGGTGGTGACGGGACAGGAGCAGGAGAGGGATAGCCAGCCAGGGTGGGTGAGTGGGAACAGTAAATTTCATGCAAGGGTAGTTTTTTGCCAACTCCACACTAAAACCCAGTGTGAAAAGGCCCATAGATTTTTAGTAAACATATACTTTAGAATCTGCTTTAAAAGGTATTCATCTCCAAGCTCATTAATTGTTTCTTTTATAAAGTGCAAAAAGCTGCACTATAATATTGAAGGGTGGGGGCAGATGGTGCAGGAGGGGGGCTGAAGTTGGACTTCTGAAAACCCCGAGTCGGGATCTTGCTTTGTCATCATCATCATCTCAAGCGTACGCCCTTGAGCCCGATGCTTTCTTTGTCCTTCCCCCACTCGTTTTCCATGCGCTTATTGCAATCTTGCTTTCTGCAGCATCTATCACCATGGAGACGTAATGAGTCATTTACAATCGAGGGAGGACAATGGCAGGAGAGGCACAGTGCATGATGGGAGTGTCCTAGACTCGCTTGCAGTGGAGTTGAATTCTCTCACTCCACTCCTGACAATGCTTCGGGAACTCCAAGAGAAGTAACTACAAGGCTTCTCCTGATGCCCTGTGACTCTACCCAGGGCCTTTGTTCCTCCAAGCCCAGGCTCAAACCCTCAGGAGCAGCCTACAAACAAGACACCCTATCCCTCCCACTTTTCCAAGCACTGACTCCCCCAGAATCTCATGTCCATTCTCCACTATTCTCCAGCTGACAGCTGTCAAATAAGTGGATGCTAAGTTTTCCTGGCCTGGCTCCCATTCTACCTGAACTAATGGCATTTAGAGATCTGTAAGTAATCCTAGCCTGGCCTGCTCTGGGGCTCAGGGACATCCAGCCCACCCTTCCTGGGAGGCCAGCTCTCCCACTCTTCTAAATGGGATGAATTACTTAACGTTCAATTCATTACGTGGTTCTCTCCCATATAGCTGCCTTTCTTCCCAGCTTCAATTCCCCTTAGCCTGTTCCTCAAAAAAGAAAGCAATTTTACAATTCAGGGTGGGGAAGTGGGAACCTACTGAACACAGAAGAGCGTGCTTTTTAATATATACTGAAAGAGTATGGCCCAGTGCTGGCATATAGCTGATGATTTGGAGCAGTTTATTTTATGTAGGATCTAAAATTTCCAACTCTTTTTTTTTAAACTACACACTCCCTGCAATGGTTATGCAAAAGTTTTTCCCTGTGCCCTGAAAACATTGTTTTCCTTGCTTTGTTCTTCCCCATGGCATTGCCTTCATCTCACCCCCAGCCAGTAACTCGTCCTTAGCTGTTCTATTGTTAAAGTAATTGTCAACATCCAGCTTGAAGGTCCAAATAAAAGACCAGGTTCATTCCATTTCTGAAAATCTTACTGTTTATTGAATACACAGCATGGTAATGTCGAAGCTAAACTAATTCTGAGTTCCCCAGACACCAGTTCATAGAATTAAACAATCTCACCGGCCAAACCCCCACCCTCTCACGTAGTCCCTGTAAACAATTTCACTTTGTTATGGGAACCGTCTGCTTCTCCTCCACACCTGCTACAATGCCCTTGGAAAGGTTTCAGGCTCTTACAGTCTTCAGCAGAATTGTAGAGCTTTCATTTCTCCATCTAACCACTTCTAAAGCAACACCTCCCCCTCCTTACTCTAATGGAAAGTCAAAATGAAGAGGCAGGTAGTTGCCAAAGTTTCATTCTTGATAGTAATATTTCTAACTTATTTTGACAGCATACGATACTTTTGAGTTGTATAAAATCTGTATGCCTTGGAGAATTGGGGAACTATGGTGATGGGGAACCAAGGCAGGATAGGGATTGGTAATGGAGATATCAAATGCACCGCATAATGTTGAAGGTTGTGCAGAGAACCGTATTCTCAAAGGGCAAAATATGATTCAGAAGACGAGGGTGAGTCAGAGATTTGGGAACATTTTGAAGCAGTATTTCTCAACCTTGGCAATTTTAAGATGTGTGGACTTCAAAAAAGGTGGAGAAAACTTCAATTCAGCAGTGGAAAATACTGAAAACCTAGGAATCTGCTAAAGACGACCACTGGCTTACTATACTAATATTATTATTACACAATTATGCAGCATATATCTGAATTTCAAATGTAACAGATACTGAGTCCTGCCGGGAATATATTAGAAATTAAATATTTTGCATTAAATGCAAATGCTTTACTTCACTGCATATGTATGGCCTTTCCATTAATCTTTTGCCGCCTGTAGAGTGGATCAGACATGCTCCTTCAGATCATTTAACAGACCTAATGGCTTTTCTGACTTAGCGCAATGTTAGAACATATTCTAAAGAGGAGGCTGTTGTAGATAATAAATAATAATCAGCATGTCTGACTCATCACCGTTTATGAAGTGCCTATCATATTCTGAGCAGTATGCAAATTTGTTTAGTTTACAGAGGATTAATCTCAAGGTTGACACAGTACAAGAAAAACAGATGTATGGGGAATAAAGAGGAAAAAATACCTCATTAGGTCATTCAAACTAGCCCCCAACATTTTCATTTATTCTTACACAGATCATATTGAAATAGAAAGTGTTAGCTCCATGTTGTCCTGATGGTGCTGAAATTGGGTTTCTTAATGCCCGTTAGAGAATGTATTGTAAGATTTGGAGCCAAAACATTACCTTATTAGCATATATATAATCTTGAAGATATCAATGTTTGTCAGCATCAAAAGTTGCACTTATATAAATTAGTATAAGAAATATTGGGGGGTGGGGTGCAGAATGAGCAGTGGAACAGGATGATACAACACATAAAAGCTTGCTGCACTTTTATCTCTGGCAATCCCAATATGGGACAGGCTTATAGAATTATTTTTCCCAAAACTGCAAATGTGTCAGTTCATCCTCTCACATAATACACCGACAAGCCCTATCTTTCCATATAATTTACACAGATAAATGGGCATAAATATCTGTTAGGGCAAGTTTTGTTTGTTTATATATAAAGGAATCCATTTTTTACTCTTTTGTAAATGGTTTTGCATAGTTTTGGATGCAACCTGAAAAACACTTCATGTTAAAGGATAGGGTAACAGATTCTAAGCAGCTCTTTTATATGGAAAAATAATGAAATTCTTACAGTGGAAGAATAGATTGTGAAAATATTAGAATGTGGGAAACGGCAAAACTGACCTGTTTGGTCAGAGAATAGGCACAAAAACCTTTTTGAAAGACTGGAAACCTTATATGGACTTTTTACTGAAAAAAGAAAAAACATGATTTAATGATTTATGGATTTGAAGATTAAGAAAGATGAGGGGGTGGGGGGGATTTCTAAAATATTTAAGAGGGAGGACAGACAATAATGTAACTATTGAAAAGAAGGTTGGAAGTTATTTATATATTTCTTAACTTTTTTTCTTTTCTGAATTTTCTTTTTCTTCTTTTTTCCTATTTTCTTTTGATTTGTGATTAACCGAACAGAATAATAGAATTGGAAGGGACTTTGGAGATCTTCTAGTTCAACGTCCTCCTCAAGCAGGAGACCCTATACCCATTTCAGACAAATGGCTGTCAAGCCTCTTTTTAAAAGCCTCCAGTGATGGAGCACCCACAACTTCAGAAGCCAAGCCGTTCCACTGGTTTATTGTTCTCACTGTCAGGAAATTTCTCCAACCTAGAACTAAGGATTTATTATATCAAAGTTCTTAATATAAATAAACAAAATAATATTTATAATGTATCTATGGTACTTTACATAACAACGCTTATGAGTTACCTTATTGCCTTTTCTTCTAAGTTCTAAGTTGGCCTTCAACTCTGCAAGTTTGTGAGGAAAGATTAGGTAACGAAAGATCCGTCCCTTTTTGAAGATCTATCAAGCTTCAAATGAAACCAATAGCTATTACTTCCAGCAATGAAAAACTCTCAGAGAGTTTTACATTAGAAGGTGTAGCCATATTCTTTTTCAGCTGGTCTCATTTGTTGTTGTTAGTTGCGAAGTCGTGTCCGACCCATCGTGACCCCATGGACAACGTTCCTCCAGGCCTTAAGCTTCATCTTAAGCTTCATCTAACCACAGAATCTCTTAATACCTGGGTTGACTTCAATAGAACCAAATCCCCCCAATATATAACCCTAACCCCAGCCCCCCCCATTATATATTGCAGAGTGGGCAGTGTAGTTTTCATCCTTTGAAGAGTTGTCCTCAGATGAGGCCATGACATCCTGTACTCAGTGGAGGGTGGCATTTTATTGGCAGTGCCCATGTGAGGTGCATCTGACACTCTAATTGGCTCTGGTTTGTTACAGGAAGGAAAGGTTAGAGGTGGGGTTAGAAACTCCATCATGCAAAGTGGTTTGCACAAGTCATAGGATTTTAGTAGGATTTCAATTCGGACGAAAGCTGTGGGGAAAAAAAGACATCTAATCAAGCAATAAGACGTCAAAATGGGGCAAGAATACATGAGAAGAAAGAACAATTTCCCTACTTCATGCAATGAAGTCGTGCAACAATCACTTTAAGACAACAAAGGTATATAGATAGTCCTGGACTTACAACAGTTCACTTAGTGACCATTCAAAGTTACGTCAATGAAAAAAGTGACATGACTGTTTTTCACACTTACAACCATAGCAGTATCCCCATGGTCATGCGATCAAAATTCAGATGCTTGGCAACTGACTCATATTTAAGATGGTTGCAGTGTCCCTGGGCCATATGATCAATTTTTGCGGCCTTTTGACAAGCAAAGTCAATGGGGAAGCCAGATTCACTGAACAACCATGTTACTAATTTAAACAACAGCAGTGATTCACTTAACAACTGGGGCAAGAAAGGTCATAAAAATGGGGCAAAATTCACTTAACTGTCTCACTTAGCAATCGAACCTTTGGCCTCAAATGTGGTCGTAAGTTGAGGGCCACCTGTAAAATGTTCATTTTGGAACAAGATGCAACTACCTGTAACATGAAGAAATATACATCTTGGTGAGGAGGAGGAACAATTTCCAGTCTGGTGGAATTTTGCAGAGATAAAAACTGAACTGAACCTTTCCTGCCCATTCCCTGGACCTCTGCCCAGCCCAATAGCAAGACAGGGGGATGGGAGTGGCTACTTTATATGACCTGATATTTGTTTTTCCTCCCCAACCACCATGCTGAGCTACAATCAGGATATGATGACGACAGAGAAGTTGGAGCATCAGCCAGACCCTGATGGATGAAGCAGATTGAGCAGAGTCTATCCCAAACAGCAAGTGTGCACAGCTTGTAAATCAGGGAGCCTGGAATTCTGAAGAGAACCCGCAGCTGTGAACTGCTTGCTTTAACAGGTACATCAGGATCTCACTAGGACAGAGACTTGTGGGAAGTGGGAGGGTATGTGTGTATGTGTATATACGCACACTTATGCAATGCCTGTTGCCCATTTTTGAAAATACTGCATCCTGCCCTTTATATGCAACATTCTTCCAGCAGCTATTTAAAAAGAAATGCTCTGGATTTTTTATATTTTGATATAAGTTGGACAGTTTGCATGTTGTAGTGGCACGCAATTATGCCTTTCTGTTTCACGTTTGCTGAGAAGTGGATCCTACCATATGATTTTCAGCTCTGAAAGATTCCTAGTACAACAAGAAAGAAAAATATACAAGATGTGGGACATGTAGCTATAGACTGGAAGAAAGGCTGGGACTTTAGGTTCAGTCTTCGATAAATTAGGAGCACTTCTGTGGTTTTTGGTTTTTGCTCATTTTGCTTTTATTTTTGCAAATATCTCCCTAAATTTAGAGATTTGTTTTTTGTTTTAGTCTAAATGGCTCCAAGACTATCTGAATATAATTAATGAGAATCCACAAAGTTGCAAATTTAGAGGGCATTGGCTAATTGGTAAATGTTATCCCAGCCCTCACCAACTTGGTGGATTCCACCTCTCCTAATTCCATGCTGACTAATTTGATGTACTAAAGTTGTACTGAGCAAAAACTGAGTAATATGGATGAAACAGACTAAAGACAAAAGAAGAGTATAGATTTCTTCTCATTAGAATATTTATTAGAATATAATGATTAGAATTAATGATTATATTCATTAGAATTACACTGATGTTGAATTTCCGAGATGCCTTAGACAGTTTAACAACTTTTATTCTTTTTATAATTAACTGTTTTACATCATTATAGCTTGCAAACTGCATTTTATCTAGCTTACTAATGCTGCAATAACACAAATTCAGCAAGCAACAATTGTTTTACATTCTATTTGGTTGCCTCTTAGTACAATTCAGAAAATGAGTGGCTCTTTCACTACTTGGTGTTTAAAAAGCAAAGCTACAAGGTAACAGTGGAAATATTAATCCTGCATCATCTGGAAATGTGGGGCCTAAATAATAAAAAAATAAACACTTTTTAAAAACGAGAGTTTGGGGGGAGAACTAAGCATGATGGGCTTATCTGGATAGAGACACTTAACTTTATTCTGCCTGCTTCCCTCTAAATCCACTGGATTCTAAAATGAAAAAAGGAAGCAAACATTTAGCACAGGTGCTTTTCCTCCTATCTCTGTAATATTTTAGAAAATGCTGGCACTGAATTTCTGCCTGTCAGACATCTATTTTTAAGACCAGATCTACCATTTGACAAAGAAAAAGTGATGGCAGTACAAATGGCCTCGTTCTTCCTACCATCCTCTGCTCCAGCCTGCTAAAACTAGGTGGTTCTCCCTGCCTCAGATCCAGGGGTGCAGCCCTCTCAATGCTTTTGTTCCTGCTGTTTTGCCGCCTCCTGTTATTTTAGCCTCAGCGGGGTGGGAGGTTAATGGACCTGTTGTTTCCTGCTTCCCCCTCCCTCCAAGGGCTTTGAACTGACAGGGCTGGCTAGGAGTGTGATGAAAACTCAGGAAACAGCAGCAACCCAGCTTGGGGTCCCCTTGCTCCTTTAATCTGCACCAGGTCCAGCTCCCAGTTGCACACAACAGTCACATTTTATAGCCCATTTTGATGGAGAAATAGGTCATGCATTTGAATCCGGCAGAGAGCTCCTTTGTAGGCTGCAGTCTAAATCAGGGCTTTTCAACCTTTTCACCCATTGTACCACTTTTAGGATATGGCAACATCTGAGTACCACCAGTCGCCTAGCAAGGTGTCAAAACTTGATGACCCCCCCCCCAAAAAAGGAAAAAAGTGATAAAGTACAGGTAGTCCTCGACTTACAACAGTTCGCTTAGTGACTGTTCGAAGTTACAATGGCACTGAAAAAAGTGCCCCCCAAGCCACAGCCAAGCAAGACACCTGCCTGCCCACCCGGTGGCGCTCTTCCTCCTGTCCGAGGTTTTCATTGTTATGAGCATTTCTATTGAGGATTGGCAGCGGGGGTGGGGTAGGGGTGTTTGGTTTTTATTCACCATCTGCTGGGTGATTGCAGCAGGTTGCAGCAGGTTTTGGTCACTTCACATGACCCTGGGACACTGTGACCATCATAAATATGAATCAGTTGCCAAGCCTCTGAATGTAAATCACAAGACCCTGGAGATGCTGCAACATTCCAGCTGATCGGCGCTTCTTCCCAAAAGGGCCAGGATTAGCGCCGAGCTCCAGCTGGAGCCTGGTGCTGATCCTGGCGTTTCCGCTGAGCCCTGACAGCCCTGCAGCTCCAGCCATCTCTCGCTCAGGCTTGTGCGGTGCTGCCACCGGTTCAGCTCATTCCCCTCCCCCGCTACCACTTTTCTAGGATGGTCGCGTACCACCTGCCAGGTGCCAATGTACCACAGGTGGTACCCGTACCACTGGTTGAAAAGCCCTGGTCTATCTAAATTACCACTCAACGTTGGGTTGTATAAACACACCATCTTCTTTTCTGATCTCAGGTCAGACTTGGCATTTTGGCCAGAAAAAGGACAAACCTGCCTCCCGCTTCTTTCAGGAAGAACCGATCTCCCCTTGCAGAGAAGCAGACTCTTTTTTGTAAAAAGGGAAATTTTATCTTGCGATCCATTCCCGGTGTGGTTCAAACGTAAATGTAATGCAACACATTCTTCTCTTCTACTCCACATTTTTATTTCCCAGATGTCAGCCATGAACTCCCTTGTATTGGATAGGATTGATGGAACAAATGCAGAACCCATAAAGGACACAGTGGATGCCACTCAAGTCGCTTCTGATTCAGGTGAGTGATCTGGCAACTCTATGCAATAACAGCCTTCTGGATTGCACAGAAACTTTCTGGATTGCCCAAGAACTATATTTCTCTTTCTCTTCATCTTCTCCACAGGCAAATGTTTAATACTCTCTCATAGAAAAATGTTATTGCTGAAATGTTAGAGCCAGTTTGGTGGAGTGGGTTAAGGCATCAGGCTACAAAAAGGGAGACTGTGTAGTCTCCTTTTGTTAGGCACAAAACCAGCTGGGTGACCTTGGGTCAGACACTCTCTGTCAGCCCTGAGAAGTAGGCAACAGCTAGTCACTTCTAAAAGCTTGCCAAGAAAAATGAGAGACTTTTGCAGGCAATTGCCAGGAGTCAAGCCTAACTTGAAGTCATGAAAAAAAGGGAAGGGAAGGGAAGGGAAGGGAAGGGAAAGTAAAGTAAAGTAAAGTAAGGGAAGGGAAGGGAAGGGAAGGGAAGGGAAGGGACTCACTGTAGGTGGAGCTTTTCAGTTGGCATAGCTGGGCAGATTTGTGATACTCTGGATGGGGTGTGTGTGTTAATGCAAAGCACCCTTCCCAAAAAAGGCTTGCCTGGCACCACAGTTCTTTTGGCACCAAGTACAGACATCTGTATTTCTCTGGCAATCATGCTAGTGTCTTTTAAAATGTAAGATTTTACTGGCTTCTTCTGGAATTTTTATGTTAGATTTATTGTCTTTATAAGTAGTACCCCTGAGTTTTACATTACACATTCCTGTCTCAGTTGTTTTTCATGTTTTTAAAATATACATGCATATAAAAAAATAAAGTTTCTCTTCGGTTGAATTCATAATATGGAAGTGATCGGTCACTGCCTCTTCCAGGCTGAGGTTTTTTTCAGCTTAACTAACAATTCCAGGATTGGTCTCCCATTCAAACAGTAACCAGATCTGACTCTGCTTAGCTTTATTTGACATTGGCTAAGGTTGGATAGGTGCTGCTATCTGGTGCCTGTGTGCTTTAACTGATCTGTAGGACATACAAAGAACTATGTTATCAAAAGATGACAGTAGATCAAGTTGGCAGATATTGAGAGATATATTCATGGATTAAAGGTAACAATGCTAGCCCTGATGCACTGGGTTACAGCTCCCATAATCCCTAGTGAACATGTATATTCGAAAATGAATCAGTTTTTCAAGAAACAGTTTTATTACTGTACAGAACACACGAGTTGGAATCAGACTGGCATCCACATTGCTCCACTAAGACTGACTGACTCTCTCTCTCTCTCTCTCTCTCTCTCTCTCTCTCTCTCTCTCTCTCTCTCTCTCCATCTCTCCATCTCTCCATCCATCCATCCATCCATCCATCCATCCATCCATCCATCCGTCCATCTATCTATCTATCTATCTATCTATCTATCTATCTATCTATCTATCTATCTATCTATCTATCTATCTATCTATCTATCTATCTATCTATCTATCTATCTATCTATCTATCTATCTATCTATCTATCTATCTATCTATCTATCTATCTATCTATCTATCTATTTTTTTATAAAGTTTATTGGCTGCTTATCATATCTCAGGGTAACTCTGGGCAGTTTACAATCATAAAAAATAAAAACTGTACAAAGAAAAACATAAATAAAATCCTACACATAGCCAAATCCTGTGGCCCAATTAAAAGATGGGGAGGGCGGGAGCATGATTGGGAGGGAGGTGGGATCTGTTGTTAATCTGCTGTGATGCTCCCCCATTGGAGCCCCAAGACAACTGGCAAAGCCAAATCTTTAGGGTCTTGCAGAAGTCTGGAAGGTTGGGAACAAACCTCACTCCGGGAGACAAGATGTTCCAGAGGGCAGGTGCAATACAATACAATATTTTCCCCAGAATATCCCCATTGATTCGAACATAGCTGTCCCAAGAGCACAGCCCTTCCAACTCCCAGTTCTATCACATAGTGTCTGATAATTGATAAGCAGAAGATGGGTACCACTTTTAGGCAACCAACATGTTTTAGACAGGCTGCCTGTGATATGTAACTTACCATAAGAGTGGGGAAGTTATGGGTCTCTGATGGTGCTAAACTACAGTTCACAAGACCTTTGACTATTGGTGAAGGATGCTGGGAGGATCCTGAAGGATGATAAAAGTATTTTTCCTACCAGTAGCTCAGTATTTTCACAGCAAGACACCGTGAGAGAAGAATGCATGTGGAGGCAAAATCTACGTTCTAAGTGTTTATGTTTAGTACTCAAAGAAAGAGTCTTTTTCTGGAAAAGCAAGAGGTTGTTTTTTTTTTGTTGGTAGCACCATTTCCTCTAAAAGAATATTGTGCCCATATTATACGGCCATTTTTTAACTACACATGTCTTAAACTAAGAAATTACAGAATCCATTGAGCCTAATTTATGATGTGATTTGGAGATTTAAAGTCATTATTTGTCACTTGATGAGATTTTTACTAGGACACTATTCTCTATAAAGAAGCCTACAGTCATAATTAAGATGAATTAAAATGTTTGTTAAATGTGCCGTAAATAACTTTTAATTTTTAATTTATTATGTTTGTTAATGACACGTATGTGATTATTTACATTATTCATTACAAATGACAACAGCTTTTTGCGGTGTTTTGGGGATGCTTTCAATAGGCCAGGTTTTCCTAAATAAATGGTATAAGGCAGAAAAATATTCCCAAGGATACTTGCTAGCCAGAGAGTGGAATTAAGGGAACGCCCACATGAACATGGATTATACTTCCCTGTCTCACAAAAGAACAAGGGGCTAAAATCACTGTTCTATAGCAGCTAAAAGAGGACATAACACACTGTAGAATCTTGTCAATTTCACATCTGCTCACTTACCCAGGGCTACTGAGGAGATGCAATGCATTTGAGCCCAGATTCCCCTTTGAGGCCCAGATAGGGCACTTGAAGCTCAGGAACCAGGAGGAGGAGTGAGACAAGCATTCCCTCCAATACTGAAAAAACCTCCCTCAGCCCTCGCAAGATCCACATTTCCAGATAAAAAGCGGCTTCAGAAAGTCTCCCGCATTGCAGATGAGAAGAAAATGTATCAGCTCAATTGCCAAAGAGGGAGAATAATTTGGGAATATAAGCGTGCCAATCCAGTCGAGGAGTAATGCAACTCCCTTGTATGGAAATGCTTCAGGATGAGTTGTACTTTTTCAAATGAGATGGTAGGATGGTCGGATAGGATATCAAGCAGCGGTGAACATCCCTCTCTGAAGGTGAAAATCTTATATACATTCCTCTCATTGAATATTAAAACAAACCATCTAATTGTGAATCTTGATCTACTGTCCCCCATAAGCCAGACTGGGCTGTCCCTCACACAAAAGATCTGCACATGGCTGGCATCAGTTGGCTTTGCTTCAGACAGCATGACTTCCTGGCAGGCTTCATTCCTGATAGCTCTCAGTTGGAAAAGGAAGTACTGCTGCATAAAGATACGGTCCATGCTGGGCCTCAGGGCAGGGGCATGTAGGACTGGACAAACAAGGACTTCCAAAGCCCATTTGCAGTCAGAAATGGCAGGCCACAGGGACATTGTGTCATCTGTTTCTTCTGGTTTATTTCCGTTGTCAGAGCCCATCTGAAGGAAATGCAAATGAAATTCACCCAAAAAAACCCAGGATGATATGGAGGATCTGAAAACTGACAAGCAAATGCCAGTTTTTCACCCCGTTATTAGAGGTTCTGGAACCTCATGTTTTTCTCAGAATTTCCCAGTCTTCTTCCACAGGCTGCTCCTCTTGGAAACATCTAGCACATCTCTGCTAAAATGGAGAAATACAGGTTTGTGGGGGGAAAAGTTGACTGGACAATTCTGGAAGTTAAAGTCCACACATCTTAAAATCTCCCAGGTTAAGTAACACAGACTTAACGAATCAGAGAATTTGCTCTCAGAGTTTGCTCTCAGAGAACAAATCCCACTCCTTACTAGCATTGATGATGTTGCCTAGTTTGGGTAATGAAATGTCTGCAAGAAAACCACCAAGCTCAGAGAGCACCAGGACCCCTCATTTCAACCCTGAGCTACAAATGTTCTCCTTTATTGGTACACTGGCTTAAATATATATCCTGTCACAGTGCCATTCCAGTGGTCATTCCTCTCTTTTCTTCTTATCTTTCAAAAATATTATTAATTGCATGATTAAACATCAATGTTGCTTTGGCCTCGCTTAGCTGCAGTTGATAGAACTCATTCCCTCCATCATTTTTAAAATTTATTTCAGAGTCCCTTAGTTTCTGTAGAATTAAAAATCAAGAGACTTGTATTCCCAGACTAAACTATGCTGGAAGAACATAGTAGTCCTAATAAGGGCTAGCAACAGCTTCAGATATATCTCAACCTTGTGCATGAGATAGTAGAGATTGAGTTGGTCCCTTGAGATATGCTAGGCCAGGAAACATACTCCACAAGGACTAGTTAGTAGAACTCTACCTTATTGCTGCAAGGTATAATAACAGGATCTTGACAGCCTGAGAGAGCTTCTCTCTTTCTCTTGTTATACAAAGAGAATCAAGGCAGGGTAGTTTTGAATTTCTCTCTCACTCCCTCTTCTTTTCCAGAGCTGAGCTAATAATTATGTAACCACCCTTGCATTCCTTCTTCAAGGTTATATCCAAATGCTTCTATAGGTTGTGTGAGGCATAACCCCTTGTGATATTGCTTTAGAGAAAATGGATTTTCTCCTGAGAGCTTGTGCCCTGTCCCCACTTGCACCCTAGCACAGCTCAGGTATGATGCAGCAAGTTCTCTGCCTTGATCTCTGCCTTGTTTTCATCACATTCACTTCACTTCCATTCCCAGCCCATAAGTGACATTCAGACATTTAGCATTTCCCCCCTTCAGTTGATGCTATCTTATCATGTTGTTAAGGTGCATAAAATCCATAATGTTTGCTAACCATTGCCTTGACTATGAATTAAGGTGGGCATTACTAGGTGTGTTCAGATGAATATTGTGCATATTGATTCTCTTCTGGGAATTACACAACTATTTCTCTCTCATTCTTTAGTCTGGCCATTTGTATTTCATTTCCTGAGTTGCTTTCATAACTGTCACCTCTCCCTTTTTCTGTTTTTGATACCACTCCATTTCCATTAAGGAAGAAAGGAGAGCTGAACTCCATCTTTTCATCTGGAGAAGAAGAGAACATGAATTTGTGCTTATTGCTAGTTTTCTTGTATTGGTCAGTTTCAGTCATTGAGTGGTGATCCAGAGGCTGGTCAATTTCAGTTCCCTTGCTCTGCAATTCCTCTTCATGCAGGTCCTCTGCCAGGGCTGCCTTTCCATATGTTTCTTTATTTCATATAATTTTTAATTGAAAAATGCCAAAATAAACAGGAGGAGACAAACCAACTGCCCAGAATTCCATTCCATTCCATTCCATTCCTTTCCTTTCCTTTCCTTTCCTTTCCTTTCCTTTCCTTTCCTTTCCTTTCCTTTCCTTTCCTTCCCTTCCCTTCCCTTCCCTTCCCTTCCCTTCCCTTCCCTTCCCTTCCCTTCCACTGTAAGTTTCAAAGTCATGTCTCTAATGCAAAGTCACACTCATACATCTGTATGGAAGGAGAGATGTAGCTATTTCTGCTTTCAGTGATCAGAGCATCAAGAAGCAGTAGGGAATATATCTTTCCCTGAAAACCAGATTTATTTGTTTAAGGAGTGTAACTTCAATGAAAATTTGGACCTTCCTTTCACAAAGCTAGTGAGAATGGTATGGACAAGAGCAAAAAAGGAGTACATCAATAATAAGCAGAACCCAAAATAGACTTCTTGGTTATATTGGGTTATTGTAATGCTCTGAAATCCACTGTGATAGTCAATTATTTATGGAGATCTGTACATATTGATCCAAACTTAGGTACAGAGGTTTCTACTTTGGATCTGCAGCAACGTTTCCAAGTTTTTTTCTCCAGCCACTATTTATATTACTCTTCTATGAATGCCTGTATAAGGCATCAATGGGCAAACTTGTTTGGGGATAAGGGGATCCACTTGGCCTTTCTGTGATGTGCTGAGCATTGCCCTCCAAAAGTTGGTTTTATCTAAATTTAGATTAAGCATAGTTGAAATGACTAGTTCCTGTGTGTTTGAGGATTTCTGTCTTCTATTTTATTACCAACCTCTGAATGGATTCTAGGAGCAGTGGCTCAACTACTCATCACTGGTGAAAGAATATTGTAAGCCTCCCAGAGTTACTTGGAGGTAAGATGGGCGGCTAATAGATTTTACAAATAAAAATAAAATAAAATACTGGTGAAAGAAAAATCGCCATCAGAGTCCAGTCCAAGCTGGGAATAAACAAAATAGAAACTGCTTTAGAAAGAAGGTTGCAGTTTATTGAAGAGAAGAGCCAGACAGAAAGCTGGGAAAGCTGACCACATGTAGCAGGGAGTGGTGGGCTTTTATACCTCCTTTGGGCTTCCTGTTTGAGGCTTTGTATTTCCTGTGTCATGTACTTTGACCTGAGTCTGAGTGTGTCCTTTTGGTATTGGTGGGTTAATCCTATTATGTTTCCTGTTCTTAGAATTTGGGTGGGGGTATGTAGATTTTAGGGGTCTTTGTCTTCCTAATTTCAATAGCTTCTAGCTTCCTGACTCCAACCTTCCTGAATGGATTATTACATCTGCATTTCTAAAAGCTAGTTTCTGCTTGGTTTTCTGCTTGGGGGAGAGGGGCTGGGGCTGGTTTCTGTCTTTTTTAAAAGATCTTCTCCATTATTCCTTTGGGGAAATATATTCTGCCTTTTTATTATTCCCCAAAATGTTTATTTCTCTGGATTCTTCCCACAATACTTTCCCAACGAGTGATGTGTTGAACCCACAACTCCCCGAAATGCTGATTTAAACTTATGGGACATTAATTAATTAAAAGAGTTAACTTCTGTTTAAAAATATGAATGGTCACTTTGATCAGAGTGGTGGAAGTAGAGATTGGAACCAGGACTTGGAGGGAAGTAATATATTTTTTCCCCACTTCCCAAGAAAGTTACTCTTAACCACAGAAAGCAAATTGCTGTTTCAGCTACTATTCTGCCATGAGTTAAATAACAAATTGATCAGATGTCAGCCTTGCACCTCTACCCCTCTTTTTCAATTTTGTTGCAGAGTTTCCTCCTTCAATTGCCACCAGTACGGCCTGCTTGTCTTCCCAGCAGGGGGAGGTTCCTCTCCGCCCTGCCTCCTGTAGCAATGGCTGTGGGGTTTCCCCTCAGGCTTGGGTGAAGCAACAGCAACCCCAGGCCTCAAAGAAGCATCGCATCAGCTCCACTTCCTCCGTCTGCACCAGCAGCAGTAAGAAGAGCTGCAAGTCAACAGCTTCTCAGATTCAGGAGGTAGCCGGGGATGGTGAGTTCACAGAGGGAAGGTCTGGTAGGGTGGTTGCCGAAGAATGACCACTGACGGATAATGAAGAAGAAACAACTGCCTGGGAGTAGCATTTTGGTTCTCCAAAATGGGTCAAGGCTTCGAAACAAAAGTGGGAAGGCTATCCCATAGTAAAGTAATGAGAGAACAGGACAAAACCACTGGTGGACGTCAGGAGCTTCCCATTTGGCCCCTGATAACTTTTCCAAGGGCAAGCAGATACTTTAGAGAAGGACTGAGAGTCCTCTGTGAAGTAGATCAGCAGCTTCAAAGTGGCAGTTAGCTGAAGTTCCACCCTTTTTAATATCTATTTTACACATCACCTTCACATAAAACGGGGTAAGGTATTGATCACCCAGTCACACACACTCCACCCGAAAAGGGTCTTTAAATTTGTCTCCTTCCACACAGATAGGTGTGTGTAGCTTTATTAAGAGCCCTCTTAATTAAGAAGGACAATTTCTCACCCAAACCATACTGCAGAGGACGGCTCTACTGTTAGGCAGAGCTGCCTCAGAAGGCCAAGAACAGGGAACTAAATTTCCTGAACTAAATTTCCACTCTCTGAAGGCTCAAGTGCAGGAGAAGGCATTAAATCCTGGTGAGATCTTTAAATCGGATTCAACAGCAGCTTGATCTCTCCATGGCAGCTAGTCATGGAGGCTACATGTTATTTCCAGTAACAACATGGAAGGCCTTTCAGGGCTAAGTCCTGGAAAACAGCTGGAAGATGAGAGAAAGATGATTCTCTTCTAAGCTACCTAAGGGATTCATGGATGTTTTTGGTAAGCCCTTGTGGAAAAACAAGGCTGGCTCAAGCAGACAATTGGTTTGAGCCTGCAGGCCTCATCCTGCTGTACTTCTGCCTGGCAATTAGCCATGAAGGAGTATTGTGTGGGAGGCTTCATCTTGTCTTGGTGCAGGGTGGGAAACATTTTGGACCAGCCTTGCCATATCAGCATTCTCCATTCGTGGATACACTGTTTAAAATCTGAAATGTGCATTTTATAATCGTTGGGGAAAGTCCTAAGGCCAGTATCAGGAATGACTAACGGGATATAAGACAGGAAAAGGAAAGCTTAACAAGGAGGTTTGGTTCCATTCTGCCCACGTGTTTATTTGTAACGAGAGGTGAGGTTCTTTTCATCTCTTTTGCAGTTTTCTATGATTGTGGGGGTTTTGCAGTCTAGATCTCCTAAATGATTAGCAAAGCTTTTTTTTCTTTTATCAAGGCTAGAGAAAAAGCTCTTAAATCATTACTCAGCTGACAATGAGAAGAGTTGAAGAATACTGTGTACCATCAGCACAGGGAGCATTTAAGGATGCAGCTATTCCACTTGTGGACTTAAATGGTACCCTTCCAACTGGGTTGTGCCACGTGACTGTCCTGAAAATGTAGAGTGGCTCTTACCTATCTTCCCCTTTATGCTTAATGAATTTAAGTGCCAAAGACCAGACCTTCCTAATGGTTTTTGGCTGGAGATGCAAAAATAGAAACAGGCATAAAATAAAAAAGAGAATTCAGTACACGTCCCTTAGCTGTAATGTGGGGTAACTTTCTCATAGGGGCTCATTAAAAAGATGAGATGTGCAGACTGGCAAATCGGAACCTTGATTCTTTCATCCTCTCGTATGTTTAAAATGGGCCTCCTTTTTTCATTCATTTTTATTACACACACAGACACAGACACACAGACACACACACACCCCTACCAAATCTGTGCTGCAGAAATCTAGGGAGAGACACTGAATGTGCTAATTCTTTGGTTCAGTGTCATGACTGTATGGATTTTTGTAGGCTAGCACTGGTGGTCCTGACAAAACTGGCCCAGGAATGGAGTTTGGGTTTCATTATATCCGAGATACCAGCCAGTTCAGTAACTGCTAGCTTCAACTTAGCATGCAAAGCAAATATCTTCAGATGTTGATTTTTGCCAAGAAAGCTACACTTGAATTGATTTATATAAGGATGTTGCCAAATTCACCCCACTATTGTGAAAGTGTGACCTTGTCTTCTTCTCCCTTATATTCCTTTCTACAGAGCTGTGTGCTGCCATCCTCTTAGCCTCTTTTTTCTTTTGCTGTTTTTCTGATATCCTGCCTCTTCTTTCTGGGCCCTACTCTTTCTGCTCTGCCTGCTTGCCTGCCTGCCTATCACTCAAGGCTCCTGGGGGCTGTATTCTGACCCTTCCAGCTGTTGTTGCTGCTGCAGACTTGAAGGATCAGCCCTGGAGCTCTGCTACCAGACTCGTGACTGTCTGGAACTTGCATTAGAAGTGTCTGAATTGTGCTATCATTGATTAACCCGGCTACCGTGGAGGCTTTCTACTAACTGCCTTTCTTCAGGGATCATTATGGCAGGTGAGCAGAGTCTGACATTATTTCAAGAATTCTGTGTATCCTTCTTCCCAATATTCTCAGAATATTGTCATATCTTGGAATACAATAGAAGGAAAGAATACTGTGGCCAGTGGCCAGACTGATACTAATTTTATACTTCCTAAGCAAGGATGTATAGCCTGAGACCCAATTCTGAAACATTTTTAAGATGAGAAACTTAAAAAACTCTGGTGTAAGCCCTAATATAGGCATATCACTGTTTACAAACACAGGCAACCCATAAAACTCAACGTAAAGGCAGAATTGATTTTGCCCATTTAGTAAGAATATCTCAGGAAGACCTATTAGGAATCTCTCTTCTCTCTGAAGTGAGGAGACATGGACAAGATGACATGCCTTCTCTAGTAGTCCTCATACATTGGAATGCCTTACCTTTAGAAGTTTCATCCCCCACAGTTTTTTTTTGTTTTTTTTAAACTGTTTTATTTCACTGGATTTTCAACAAGGCTAGGTTTTATTAGCTTCCAACTTGGGGATGGTTTGACCTATTATTTTTGGCTCATAATTATTGTACTCTTTACAATTTTGATTTATTTTGCACTTTTAGTTGTAAAATGCCCAGAGTTGTATGTGCTGGGATGGATGGATGGATGGATGGATGGATGGATGGATAGATAGATAGATAGATAGATAGATAGATAGATAGATAGATAGATAGATAGATAGATAGATAGATAGATAGATAGATAGATAGATAGATAGATAGATAGATAGATAGATAGATAGATAGATAGATAGATAGATAGATAGATAGATAGATAGATAGATAGATAGATAGATAGATGATAGAATAAATCCTAATCTCACTCTTTGCAGCCTTTAGTTTAGGCGTCCAGGTAATGAAAAGTAGTTTGTCCTGGCATTTTCCATTATCCTTTTCCTTGGAGCTGCCTAGAGGCGTGGACTTCAATTCCCGGAATGCAGACATGATTATTCCTGAGCATTTAGGGAGTTGAAATTCCAGTCTGGAGTTCGCCACAATGGAGAAATCTGACCAGGAAGGTCAGTTATATAAAATAATTCTTTGTTTGCAAAGAGTTTCAATCAAAGGCCAATTCTGCCGAAATCAGTGGGAAGAGATGAGAATCCGCTGTTCTGAAAATCACCCTTGCCTGGATCGCTGTTTCTGTGGGATGCTGAGAACTGTGATTCAACAACTGGAAAACCCAGTTCTCTAGATCTCTTCTATGCCCAGCATTACGTTTTATCTTTTATAATTTATTTAGGGAAAGAAAATCCAAATGGGTTTATCTTTGGGCTGTTTTTAACCTTTCTTCTAATCAGTTTCTCTGCAGAAAATGTAATAAAGCTTTTTTCACTGTCAAGTTCCATTCTAAGTTCTATCCTAACCTATTTTGCTGGGTGGTAAGGAAATAAACATTTGCAAGAGTTCAGCAGCAAGATCATATTAACTTTATTGCAAAAATATGCCTGTTTGTATGTGGAGGCTCTTGAGCCAAACAGCAAAAGCATGGTAAAATTAACCTGGACTTTATGTGAAACTCATAATTATTTGGACAATTAGCATATCTTTATAAATCAGAGGAAAAGATCTTTCTTTGTTACAAAATGTGAATGAAATTATGAGATGCATTCAGCTTTATGGTCTATTTGGATATGCAGAGAACCAGAATTTTGATCAGGAAATTATCATTAAATAGCTAATACTCATTAATATTACAGATAATCAGTAATGGAAGGAAAAAGATATGTCAATAAGAGAATGGATTCTTAGTATCTGAAAACTGCTTTTCTTTCTTCCTTCCTTCCTTCCTTCCTTCCTTCCTTCCTTCCTTCCTTCCTTCCTTCCTTCCTTCCTTCCTTCCTTCCTTCCTTCCTTCCTTCCTTCCTTCAATCAATCAATCAATCAATCTGAAGTTGCCCATTTCAACCAATGACTCTGGGCAGCTTACAATTCTAAAATTAAAACAATACAAACATTAAAAATAAATGCTTCTTCTTGACTCCTCAGCAGCGTTCAACCCCATGAATCATGGTATCCTGTGGGAATTGGGGATGGGTGGCACTTTACTGTGCCGGTTTTTTTCTCCTTTCTCCGGGGCTGGTTCCTATCAGTGTTAATAGAGGGACAGAGATCTAACCCATGGTCCCTACTTTGTGGGGTGCCTTAGGGTTCAGTCCTCTCTCTTCTTCTATTTGACATTTACGTGAGGCAGCTGGGTAAGGTGATGTGTCAGTTTTGGATGAGATGTCAGCAATTATAAGAGTCATCTTATATTGGGCAGCAATATAAAGAATTAAAAAAATAAAATATGCAGATGACACCCAGCTTTATATCTCTACCCCAGGCCCCTTAAGTGATGCCATGGATCTTCTATGCCAGTAACTGGAGGCTGTTGGGGACTGGATGGGGCAAAACAGATTCCTTAGCAAGGCAGAGTAGCTGTGGGTATTTGGACCCTCTAGAGAAAAGGTTCTTCCATCTTTAGTTCTGGATGGGATTGTACTACCCCAGACAAACCCAGTGCTCAATCTGTGAGTCCTTCTAGACTCACAACTCCTGCTCAAAGATATCCCACAGATGCTTTTTTTCACAAGGCAACTGGACTTTCCTGTTTTTCTTTGAAGACATTTCACTTCTCATCCAAGGAGCTTCTTCAGCTCTGACTGGATGGTGGGAAATGGAAAGATTTATACTCCTTGGAGACAGCTGGTCATTTGCATTCTTTTAGCGAGTTGTTAGTGCTACCTGGAGGCTTATCTGTGTCTTCAGGGTCACAGATATGCAGATATGCAGTACAATGCAGTGAGCCATGTGCAGATCTGTACATTGGGAAAACAAAACAACAACTTCATAAATGTATGGCACAACATAGGAGAACAAACCCATCAGGACAGGATTCAGCAGTCCTTCTGCATTTAAAAGACAAAGGCCACTCTTTCGAAGACATCAAAGTCCACATTTTGGACAGAGAGGGGTCAAAGAGGCCATCTATGTCAAAATTGAACAATCCTCTCTCAACGGAGGGGGAGGGATACAATATCATCTATCTCCAGTCCACACCACAGTCCTTTCAACAGTTCCAAGAAGGCTGCACACACATTTGCACTACTCAGGTGACCCTGAAGACACAGATAAGCCTCCAGGTAGCACTAACGACTAGCTAAAAGAATGAAAATGACCAGCTGTCTCCAAGGAGTATAAATCTTTCCATTCCACACCATCCAGTCAGAGCTGAAAAAGCTTCTTGGATGAGAAATGAAAACATCTTCAAAGAAAAATAAGAAAGTCCAGTTGCCTTGTGAAAAAGCATCTTTGGGATGACTATGACCTGGATGACTAAGAATCTTCATAGACATCCTGCTCAAAGAGCAGGTGGCAGCTGTGGCTAGGAGAGCATTTGCACACCTTTGGGTGGTACACTAATTGCACCCATTCTTGGACCAGGAGGCTCTGCTCACAGTAACTCATGCCCTTCTAACCTCTCATTTAGACTACTGCAACATGTTCTACATGAGGCTGCCCCTGGAGAGCATTCAGAAACTTCAATTGGTACAGCATGTGGCTGTGCCAATAGTAAATGGTGCCAGATATAAGGCGTGTGTAACACCACTCCTCTGTGTGTGCTGCATTGGTTACTGATATGTTTCTGAGTGCAATTCAAGGTGCTGGCTGTTACTTTTAAAGCTTTACATGGCTTGGCACTGGGTTACGTGAGGGAACTGCCTTTTTCCAAGAGTTTCTACATGTCCAACTCGATCTAGCAGATTGGACATGCTGCAGACCCCATCAGCCAAAATGTGTTGGCTGTTGGGATCTATTCTAGAAGATAGGACTTTTCTGCAGTAGTTGCTGAAGAGCCCCTGCTCTGCGAAATATCCTCCTCCTTGGAGATTAGGATGGCCCCAGTCCTGTTGGCCTTTTGTAAAGCCCTCAAAACCTGGCTGTGTTCCATGCCTGGGATGTGTTAAGGACCCCATTTCCTAGATTTATTGCTAACTGTCCAACTGTCTCGGCTGCTAGGCATATTTACTTTGGATAAATATATTTATTTAGGGTTTTTTATTGCTTTTATTGTTTTAAAATGTTTTTATTGTTTTATTGTTATATTTTTTTGAATTGTAAGCCGCCAAGAGTCATTGACTGAGATGGGTGGCTATAGAAACTGAATAAATAAATACATGTATACAGCAGTCAAGATAATTAACAAGTTAAGAATAAAGCCAGGAAACAGGGCCATTAGCACATTCAGAGCTCTAGGCTTGAGTACACAGCCACGTTTTTAAAGCCTTACCAAGCATTCATGTTGTAGTTCACAGACATTTTAGAATTTGATAGGGGAGACAGGGAACAATGATTTTATTTTAAAATGCTGTATTTCTTTCTTACAGTTTGGACTATTACAATAAAGAACAAGATAAAATTCATCATTTGTTTTGAACATTGTTCTGTATAAAGTTATATGACACACAAATGGCCAACTGAATCTATATAGATATACCATGACATCATCATCATCATCATAGAAGAGGATAAAGGTGAACCTTATTTTCTGATGTGTGAATATACAGGTTTTCATTTGCACTATATATGTAGTGCCCCACCCTTTGAAGTGGTCCAGCAGAAGAACAGTTTGTGCATATGATATGCTGATAGACTAGAAAAGATTTCTGACTTCTGGGTTGTTGTTTTTTTTAGCAGGAACAACAAAAGGAAGGGGTAAGAGCAATGTGGAAATCTGTGGCTAATTGAGCAGTGATCTTAGAGTTCCCTTGTACTCCTAATCTTTTTTTTTCCTCTCCTTTTCCTCCAGACTCTTGTGCTCTCTGTGCCTTGGCCTGCCTCTTTTGTGAGTTCATGACTTTTTGCTCCCTCCTCCTGGAATGTGGAGCCTGCAGGGGCTGCCTAGAGGTTTGCTGCAGTGGGGAAAGAGGGGAGCCACTATCTGAAGGCTGCTGTGGCGACACAGGTGGTGGGAATTGCCCCTGTGGGCTGGGCTGCGGGATGCTGCAAGACTGCTGTGGTTCCTCGGACTGTCTTGAGATCTGCCTGGATTGCTGTTCCATCTGTTTCCCAGCCTAGTTGCCACCTGCCCATCCAACGTATGCATGCCAGAGAGGTGCCCATATGCCCTTCCAAGAATTCCTTCCCTGGCTTCAGAGTGAAAAGGTGGATGCTCTGAACTTTTTTTTTGCTATTGGCCTCATATGTTGTGATGCCAATGAAGTATCTCCCCATTTTTGAAAACATCATACTACAATCTACATCCACTAGATGGCAGCAAAGAGGATACAAATGCCTCTGACAAGTACCATCTAGTGGTTGTTTGGATCTTTGTAAGGCAAAAGATTGTAACTGTTGAAATACCTCCCCACCCACCCGCCCCATTGCCCTCACATATAATGGATGGATGTTATTGTTCAGACAAACGAAGCATATTTAAAACAGTTTTATTCTGCTATAGTCAGGTCATCATCAAAAGTATACATTTATGCTATGGAGATGTTAAAATTTTCTTGAATCCTGAAATATTGTCAAATCCAGTTTCTCTTCTTTTGATGGATGTGGATAGGGCTATTGGTGATATCTTTTCCATGATGCTTGCAGGGATGTCCCTATAAGATGAAGCAACCAATAGGATTTGTCCCTGGTCTTCTCCTCCTCCCTCTTTTAAAAATGTGATTAAAGCTCTGCTCCATTGACTTTGCAATGTTTTTATTGGATGGACTGAAACTGGAAGATTCTGCTGATATTAAGTACTGCAGAGGCCTCAGACCCAACGAAATTCCTCTAATGTGACGGGATGGTGTGTGTCTTCATTTCAAACATGTATTCTGCAACTCACTGCCTCCTGATGTGTTGAACTACAGCTTCCAGGATCAACTAGAGAGCCTGATATTTGGGGAGGCTGAGTTAGACACACTCCAGTTGCCATAGCTCCACTTGTATGTGTGTTTTATGTGCCAGAGAATATATTACTATTTTGAACAGAATGACTGTGAAATAAATTAAATTAAAGGAATAAAATGAAATGAGAGAATCCAGCTTTTGCTTTTTAAATTTTGCTTTTCATTTTCTCTCAGTTTCCATGGCAAATCTCTGACTTGCTGTTAATTTCCTAGACAATTATCATACCTGTGGAGATTTCTTATATATGCTCATCTTTATGCAAATAGATTGGTTTTATAATCAGATAGCTTCAGGATAAAAACTACTTCCCTTGGGCAACTGATTTGGAGACTGGTGGAACACAACCAGTAGTTTTTCTATTTTAATTTTTTTTACTGTATTTTTCTCTGGAATTTTCTGAATCAGATGCTTAGCTTGGAGTAGTAGATCCTGCGACTTGTGAAGGGTGACGGCAAAATTTATTGTATTGCTGCAGGTAGCAAAATATTTTGACCTGGACAAGATCAATTTTTTAAGAATTAATTTCTAGTTCTTTCTTTGGTATCAAGCTATAATCAGTTTGATTCAGAAGCTTTGGATGATGCTTATAAATTGTTTTTGGCTAGGATCTTTTTACTTGTTTTCTAATTCTATTTAATATTCTTATTCCTTTCTTATGCCCTAAATTCATCTTTCAGTCTCTGAGTGAATGTCTGAATCTTTTGCCTAGCCCATGATTGTCCCATCAATGAAGGACCATATTGTCATATTATGATACTATTGTAAATATTATGGAATTTAAGAGAAATGCAAGAAGTCACAAATGGATGCTTGCTACTGTCATGGTTCCGACAGATGAAACCCTTCAAAAGAACTTCAAGGCAATAAAAGAATCTTTTATTGGGAAACAAAAGTATCAGCACTACATAGTTGAACCCAAAAACTAAATTCCCCTCCCCTGGATACAAAGTAACAAAGTACAATTCCCACCTCCAATAAACAGTCATAAATCACATTCCCCAATTAGCTTGAAGCACAGGCTTCCTCCCCAGCTCTCCAGCCTGCCAAAACACTATCAGCTCTGGGCCCAATGTCCTTGGGTTCCCACGGCCAAGTTATTATTATTATGAGTAGCTGGACTCTCGTTCCTATCCCCCCTCCCAGCATCAACTAATTCTAAAGTATAGAGAAAATGGCTGCATTTTCATCTGTTGTCAAAGCAAGAACATCTGTTGTTAGCAGCGTTGACAGCTACATTGTACTTTGGTAACTCCTACTAACAATATTTCTCAGGATTGGGTTTACATAATATTATGACACAAACAGAGCCAATTAGATGTGGTTAAGACATCAGGCGAGAAGCCAGGAGACCATGAGTTCTAGTCCCACCTTAAGCACAAAGGAAGGGGGACCTCGGGCCCATCACTTTTTTCTCAGCCCTAGGAAGGAGACAATGGCAAGCCACTTTTAAAAATCCTTGCCAAGAAAATTGCAGGGACTTGTACAGGTAGTCTCAGAGAATTGGATATGATTGAATGAGGAAAAATAAACACATGAAATGCAGACATGTTACCAAACAAGTCAAGAAAGACTATGTGTCTCAATATTGCCAGCCAATCATAGCATATTGGTTGGGAAAGACTGAATTGAAATGCTTAAATTATATTTATTATAAGATAATAGGATACCTAATTTTGAACAATCTGGCAACCAACTACGGTACAAGATTTGGATGTTGTATTAAGACATTAGCGTTAGCTTAGTTCCTTGGCTTTGTGGTGCTTGAGCCAACAGAAAAACAGCCTTAATGGAGTCTTAATGTGGCTGATTTTTAATAAGCCTATAGCTGGACTAATCATGTTATATACTATCCAGAATCACAATAATAGATTTTGCTCTTTTGCTTGCAGAAAAGCTATAACAGGAATGGTACAACTTTGTGGGAGAATGTAAATTACTTGATGGAAAGAGAAAATTGTGCCCTTTGATTCTGCATATACAAACTTGTAGGACAGGCTAATTTTGTAGGCATTTCCAGCAGCCCAGGGCTGGGGGCATGGCTGGGTAAACTGCTATCCTCCCTTTCCCACTTCTCCCTCATACATGCCAGCATTTGTTCACTTTGCCAAATGATCGGACTAGACTAACTGAGTACATTCTTTGCATACAAATCATCTCAGGCTTAGACTGGCTCTCTCCATGTAAGGAGGGGGACCCAGATAGTCAGTGAAACCAAGTCTTCCCATAGCTGGGAATATGTAAATGGAGCTGCATAAACCTTTCCTATTTCCTTCCTCTTGCTACATCCAAGAATTCCCTTCCTGCAACACACATATAAACACACACACACATACACACACACAGAGTGTGATATTTTTAGGAATACTTACATTGGTTGATGATTTGATTTGATCTGAGGCAGTTTCCTGTATTCTTAGTAGAAGATGCTTTTTGTTCTTTAGTTGTATATTTGAAAAGATACACATTTCAGGCGGTAATTTATCTTATGTCTTATAGTATTCCATTGATTGATAATGGGAAATAGCTTATCTATTTTATCAAGTCTTATCAAGTCTGAACTAGATTTACTGGCCAAATAGCACAGAAAATTCAAGAGAATGCCCTGTGCTATGAAAATGATTTTTTTAAATTAAAGATGACATGGCCAATTTGAATTTTCTTGATTTATGTCTCCTGTCAAACAGGTCCATGTATGGTTTATTGACCCAATATTTCTCCTATTGGTTGGCAATATCTTGTGTGTCAACTTCAAGCCTGGGATGTAGCATGCTGCTGCCTCCTACTGCAGAGCTGCATGTATAGCATCCAAAATATGTGGAGCACAAATATCACAGCTCACTTCTCTTTCATTCTTGCCCAGTTCAGTGGCTGGGATAATGGAAATGGGAAACTAACCTTATCTGGAATAGGGCTCAAACTTCTATCCATCTTTATTCTGTGGTGGAAAAAGTGCTTCTGGTTTGAGAAAGTTCAAATACCTGACTAAATTTACTTTGTTCCAGTTCTGCCCTGCAGTAAACCAATAACCAAGTAGACTAAACAGCTCTTCTGTTGGATCTTAAAATATAGACCTGCTCTAAGAATCTAATGATGGCAAATGAGTTGATTTGGGTTTCTTCTCAGAAATCTCCTCTTTCTAGTTGGTTTAAGCAAGCAAATGACCTTTACACCCTGATCTGTTTGGCTATGAACTCTGGGTTTTGCAGTCCTTGCCATTTGAAGAGCACCTGCTTGGGGAAATATGCAGTTGGGCAGTTTTCATGCCCAACTGGGCTAGCTTTGGAGATAACTTGTGGGAGATTTTTGACATTTGTAGGTTGCAGGTTTTGGGGGCTGTTTTGGGGCTATTTTTAAGAGTGTGTACTGTATACATTTGGAGCGATCTGTCGAACTGTCATAATGATAACTGCAAAATCATTGCAGGGATGTAGATCATGCAATACTGGCAAGCTGAGTTGAGTTGGCTGCCATTTTTGCACCTTTAGCTATTTGCAAACTGTGGAGACAACGTAGGACTTGTTAAAAATTATTTGAATAACGTAACAGTGATCAGTCCAAATTTTACATGTTAATTCTTTATTAAACAAGCATACAAATTTTGTCAGTCTCGTGAGTAAGTGGTCAGAATACAGGAAGCATTATTGTGAAGATTGGAAAGAAAGAAGCTAATTTTAAGGAACGGATCAGAAAAGTGCCTGGTGATGCTATAAAAGCATACTGCAAATACTGTAAATGCTAAATTTATGCTCATAGGATGATGATATCTCACAGCTCAACTGACAAGTACTGCCAAAATGCAGTATCTTTTTCTAGAATGAGAAGTTTTTTTTTATATGGGTTGACATCAGCAAGTTGTTAATAATAGTATTAAAACGTCTGAACTTAAATTAACTCTGCACATTGCTTGCCATTCAAGTATATCAACAGTAGATCATCTGAGGGAATTAATACGTTATCACAAAAAGACTTGGCAGTGTATTTTAAAAAATGCACTTCTTTGATTAAGCATATGCTCAGTCCTTTGACTCCAGAGGATTCATTGCAAGATTTAAATTATACACCATGCTCACCTATCACTGAAAAAAATTCCAATTTAACAACAGAGAAAGAACTCTACATCATGGCTTGTTTCTATAGTTCTAAGATGTGTAAAGTTGTGACATCTTTTCTTGGAATGATTTTGGTGAGGCTGGAACAGCAAAGGCTATTTTTATTGCATTAATTAAGTTCCTGAATGATAAGACACTATCAGTTGATAAGAGCACAAGGCTTGCAACAAATGGGTGCAATACAAAGTGACACTACAGATTCAGTCATAACGACAATTCAATCATAATTTATCTCTTCATTCAAGAAATAAACATCAAAGTCATGTGACTGCAAAACGCTGCAATCAATGTAAAGATAAACCAATTGGCAAGCACCCAAAATGTGATCATGTGACCATGGGTGTGCGGCCATCAGAATTCCAGAATCAATCATAAGTAACTTATGGGGAGGGGGGGCTGCATTGTAACTTTGATTGGTGGTTAAGTGAGCACTATCTTAGTAAAAGAATCAGAAAAGAATTACAATGCAGAACCGTTCTTTTGAATGAACTGTGCGCCAGAAAACAGGCTTTATCTTATATTTCTACAACCTATTCTAAAGTGCTAGTCCAGCGAGAACAAACTGAATTTGGAAAAGGTAGTTTGATTAAATTAGTTGAAGAACCTATGGGCCTATATTGTGCCATAATGGAATGAGTGAGGTAGCCAATTGCTTTTAATGCGTGGGCAGCAATACTATCTTATGATATCAACAATGAAGCCAATCATCTTCTGAATGGTGTAGTTAATTTAGGGATTGAATTTCATGTTATGCTTAGCAGACATGAATATGGAACACCCTCCACTAGCAGAGGATATTAAGATGCTGAGCCTACCTGATTGAATTATTGAAGCAGATGCAAAAAAGGTTTCCATCAAACCTTTAGCTGATTTGAGTCCATCCATCATGCTCAGTACAAAAAAAAACATATTTTCTAAGCTTTTGTTTTTGTCATTGTTTACTAGAAAAGAAACTGTTGTATTAACTAGAACAACAAAGGAATAAACTTCACTTAATGTCATGGTCAAACACAGATGATTTGAATGTTGAACAATTCTGGGTCAATGTCATCAATCACAGGGACGCAACAGGGGAGCATGACTAATATGAAATAGGTTATTTTGCATTATCACTCCTGACATTGCCTTTCAGTAATGCAGCCATTGAAAGAATGTTCTCTCAGATGAACCTCATCAAACCAAAACTGAAAAACAGAATGCAACAAGAACAGCTGGAGTCAATGTTAGTCATTTGTGCATATATGTCCAGAAACCATACCTACTATAACAATTTCAAGCCTATACAATCTATGTTTGTTTTACATCAAACACGCACAATGTCAATAATGAATATGAAGCTGGATTTCTAAACTATGTTAGCCTTGTTTATGATTTACTAATATCAATACTTAATACACACATCTGCAGAATCTCTTTGCATAACAATTCTTCTCTTCAGACTTTTGGACTAATTTTGGGTTCCATTTTGAGGCTGGTTGACTATAAAACTTTTGGCCATCTGGCAACATTGGAAATATGGAAATATTGAGCAGCATCTTGATCTACTCACCTGAGAATAATTCCTACAGAGACTAAACCAGCTTACAGAAGATGGAGGAAATATGTTCAGGATTGTGTGGTTATCTAATTGATTATTTAGTTTTTAATCCACAAACAGGATTGGCAAATGTGTGTCCTGGTGCCCAGCATGATATCTGTATTATATCTCTCTGAGAGCTTAAGGGAGGGTGGGCCAGAAATACTACTCTGATCATTTCAATTTCAAATTCATATTTCACAAATTTCCTATTTCCCATGAAAACCATTTTCAAGACATTGTATTCCTCCTTTTTTAGTTTTAATTGTACTTACTTTTCTTTACACATATTCTGAAATTAAGCTTATGATTCTCCCCCTGCTCTTTTAATTTTCACAACTACTTGTGAGATAGATTTGGCTGAGAAAGTAGTTAGCTTCAGGTTCTCCATGTGGTTTCATGACTGCAGTGTGACTTTAATTTCCAGTCCTGGTCCTCAATTTTTTACATCACAAAATCTTTCCATGAAATGTTTGTCTGAGTAGGACTTGACCTGGAGTATTACCCTGAGTCAAACATCATAAATTATGATTATACATGCTCTCCTCCCAAGGCACATATATTTGCCAACAGCATGTTAGTAAATGCAATCTGGAAAACGGCTATCATATCAGTTGTAACTGCTATGCTCCTTCCTGATAAAATGTGAATATAGGACTTTTTCTGCCCATGGCAACAAGAACACTAAAATGTATTTATATACTACTAAAACTCTCTTGTCTGTTTGTAATCTTCAAAACTTTGCATCATAGGGGAACAATTATTGAACCATAGGAATCCAACACAAATCATGATAATGAAAAAGTAACACCATATATGTTGTGACATCCCAATTTCAAATCTTTTGTGTTCTGTATTCCGGTGCAAGTATGTAAGTCGAGTGGTTTGCATGTTTCATCATCTGCACCCTAATGCTAATTCCTAGAATCCAACATCTTAACTACTAAACTACACCGGCTTTCATACCATTGCTTCAGATGAAGGTTGCTCTCTTGTGAACAGCAGATGATGCCATGGTAGCTAGCTGTTACCGTTTTTGTAGGCACAATGGTGATATTTCCATCAAAACAGCAAACACATGCTCAGCCTTCCTTTTGGGGGAGCACAAAAGGATTGTAATTTTTTTATGCCCTTCCTTTAATAGCCAAAGAGGACTCGTCCCTTATTCAGGGTCGGATGCTCAACTGGGGTGGGTCCTGGTGAGGACCATCATAGCCATTCTGAAGGTTGGGAGAGTGAACAAGGTGGTTGTGGAAAGGATCTAAGCTGGAAATGTCGGTCTCTGATGCTGCAGTCCTGTATGTGCCCACGTGCAATCAGTTCACTTTTCCTTTAAAGCACGACTAAGACGAGGGTCCGCCTGTGTAACATTGGAAGGAAGGGCTGAGTGATTCGACGTCATGGGGATAATTCATAATTGCGCTTGCGATTTCTGTAGAGATGCCTCAGTTCTGCCCAAGAGGCGAAGAGAAAAACGCAGCAGGTCTTCAAAAATAGAAACGTAACGCATGCTAATAATATAATTAGTCAATTGTAATAATGTAATTAACTAATAATAAAGGGCTGCCACGGGAGGCAGCAGTCCCGACGCGCGTCAGCGGCCCCTAGGGGCCAGAAAGCGCGTGACATCGGTGGGGAAAGGCTCCTAGGAAAGGAGAGCCTGGTCTTGCGGATTATCTGCTGCTGCGATGTTGCCATTGGCCAGCCCATCCGTCCTTCTCTTCTCTTCCCGCTTCCACGGGCCTCCTTTTCAGTCGGGGAGGAGAAGGAGCATAGCAATCGCCGTCGTCATGGCTACAGCCGATGGTCCCTCCCCTGCTCACTGCTGCTATTTAGGGCAGCTTCAGCAGCGAGGTTGCTCCTAGCCGCTCTGGATCCCGCCGCCGCGGCTGCCGGTGCCATCCCCGTCACAGGGGCTTCGTGCAAGACAGGAGATCCAAAACCGGCTTCAGCGCTGGCGGCGGGGACCGTTAAAGAGGTAAGGACGTCGGTCCCCTTCAGCGATTTTTTTTCCCCGCCAGGACCATAGCTGGAGGATGCCCTGTCCTGGCTGGATGGCCCAGGCTGTCCTGGCTGCAGGGAGGCTGGAGGAGAGCGAGAAGCGAAAGATCCCGGGTGGAATGGGGGAGAGAGGGGGGCTTTGTGGGAGAAAGGTGGCTGGCTGGATGCCCTTCGCGAGGATGACCGAAAAAGGAGAGAGAGAAAGCTGGATGGATTATGGCACACTGGAAAAGTGATAGGATTTGTCAGGGGAAGAATAGCGATGGATAAGATGGGACAAGGCCGGGGAGAGTCGGGTGGTGGGAGTAAATGCAGAAGCTTAGGAGATAATGTCCTTTTCTGTCGGGTTTTATCACAGGGAAGCACACATGGGCCAGTTACTTTACCTGCAACGGTTTGGAACTTGTTATCTGGGTGGAGAGAGGGGAGGGATCAACAGGGACAAGCCATCCTCTGGGAACATGGCTTTAACTCTGTCATGATTGCCAGGACAGAGGCCTGCACGTGGAGTCAGGCAAGCTCATCTCCTCCACCTTCACAGCATCCGTGGTCTCCTGTTGTCCAGAGCATCCCCCTAATGTCCCCGATAAAAGCCCATTTCCTTTCCAGGGGTCCCAGGACATTTGGTCTATTGCCTGGTTTCCGAAAATGGGGTGCTGATCTTTGTCACACAATGATGCATGTATGACTCAAGGGAATGACATCCAAGGGAGTCCAAAGGACTGCGGGGATGTTCTCCACTCAGACAGTACATTTAGTCTCTATAACAGTAATAGGCGAGCTGAAATAAAATCATCTTCTTGTATGCATCTAGTGATCTCATGGCTGATAAGGAAAAATGTGGGAGTCACTGTAGAACTGATAACAACCAAGATACTGCAGTACAGTACTGATTATTAGAAACTCTAGAGGATTTTTGGAATTGGGGATTAGTCCCAAAAGTTATTACCACTTTGTTTCCAGGTATAAAACATAGGGGGGAAATGGTTTGATACTTATCTTTAGCTTACCTGCCTGCCTGAACCCTGTGGCAAAATTATGCTTGTATTATTTACCCATATTCTGCCTTTCACCAGTTTTTTTAGATATATGTAATTCATTCTCAAGAATTCTTTCAGTGTATTATTCCCCCCTAAGTTAAGGGATTGTAGGTGATCAAAACATTTAAGTGGTCCAAGCTTGGCTAGTGGAACAGCATACGGTCAAAACTGAAATATTTGGAACATGAAAGTAATCATAACACTCATTATTTTTGTAGTGTTGAAAGTATTTCCTGTATATTGCTTTAGTGCAGTAGCAAAACATTCATGGCCGTGGTGAGATTTGAATAAAATTTAACTGAAATATTTATTTTGTCTCTTGACCACCATGCTGTGTACCAAGTCTTAGAAAGGTTGGCTTCACTAAACTTATTAGTGAATATGTCTTAGGATA
The DNA here is from genome assembly GCA_023970755.1 of Azemiops feae. NCBI lineage: Eukaryota > Metazoa > Chordata > Lepidosauria > Squamata > Viperidae > Azemiops > Azemiops feae. Next base: position 730,353 of record JALGBA010000474.1, on the reverse strand, counting down.
ATTTAGTAACCTATGCATAAAATTATAACCACTATGCTGTATAAGACTAGCACCTGCTTGAGCTAGTTTTTCTTACATTCCATAAGATTTCAGCTCCCTTCACTTACAAAATATATTAATCAGAAAGATGACTAGCTAAAAAGCTTTTCCCCTGACATGTCAGCTTTCAATATGCAGGAGCTCAAATTTTTAATGATAGAATGTGAATGTAGTTGCTTCATCTGCAGGCTGGAGCAGTCCAGTCCAGAAAAAGCTTTTCCACTTCATTCCGCACATTGTATAATCCTTTTCAGATTTATTTGAACATGCAGAGATGAAGGAATGGGATTACGCCTTCCTGATCTCCATGTGTTCAGAGCAAGATCTAAAGAATTAAAAAAACAACACCCTACCACTTGTGAGATGGACGGCTATATAAATTTGATAAATATTTTAAGGCTTCTGAATATATGTAGGGAGGCCTATATGTTGATAACTATGCAGAAGGGCTCCTTTAAAATGTATTATGAATGCAAGGAAGTTAGGCACATGCAATATTACTGCCCACTATATCCACTTACTACCAGAAATGATCTAAAGGAACAAGAATTAGTTTTTCTTGACTAATGTCCTAATTTCCTAACTGCAGGCATATATGGGAGATCACTGAAATCATTTCCCACATACTGTGAGTAAGGATTTTCATTTTGTGAATGCACTTCATTTTTAAACAGTTTTTTCAGCTTCTAATAGCGCATGGCAATAAAATAGAAATGTCACCTGAGGGGACAGAGCAAAAATGCCAGGCCTGATTTTTTTTTATTTTTTATTTTATTTTTTATTAGGGAAGGGGGCCATTCAGAGTAAATGTGCTTATTAGTGTTCTTTTGCTTAAAAAGACTCAACACTGAATTTGGGGGCTGCTCTAGGAGTTGCAAAAATTAGATTTAGGTCCATGTGTGGCCTCCCAGAATTGGGTGGCCTACCTTTGCCATAAATTACCTTTCCCAAAGCCGTTTGAAAATTTTCAGGCTGCAATTCTCTTTCATGCAAATCTTTTTTTCATTTAATGATGTTAGCAACTGATTGGCATAAGAATTTCCAAACATTTTCCTAAGTATTTTATAATAGTATTATCACAGAATTATCACAATTGTTCTCTGACTATAGTGTGGCAGCCTTTATTTCTTGAACTGAAGAGTGTTTCATATGTTTGTAGCATTTAAACTAAATATTTTTATATTTGTTACACTTAGATTAGAGGTCCCCAACCTTTTGGGCACCAGGGACCAGTTCCGTGAAGAGAGGGTTTTTTCACGGACTGGAGGGTGTGTGGTTTTGTGTGCTGCCTGCATCTCGTGGATGGGGCTTGGCTTTGCTTGTGCGGACCAGTTGCTGGCATGCTGCAGCCCGGTACTGGTCCACGGACCGGGGGTTGGGGACCCCTGATTTAGATTAAGCATGGGGGAATATTCTATATGGACTGAGTCAGCTCCTTACCCAGAATGAGCAGATATTTTTAATGTTCCAAATTGGTCCAAATTAAGTTGGTCCTTTTTAGAGATGTGATCCATATCAAATTGGGTCTGAATGGAATAGATTCATTTTCTCAGTTCATTCAGATGTTTTAATCTGAGTCAAATTGCACATCTTTAATTTACATCCTCCTGTGGTTGTCCCTGCTCAGGGAGTCTTAATATTTCCAAGGGCAGTTGAAAATGATGGCAAGGCAAGTATGTCCATCTGTTCAGGATTCTGCTGCTATCTACTGTCCAAATTCAAGTTGACCTCTCACTTGGTATCTGGATTTCAGATCTATAGATTCTATCACAGTCTCCCCTTTCCACCATAATGTGATGGGAAAATTGGATGGTTTTAAAATGGTGGGTTAATTGCTATCAAGTCCAATTCCCTATTGCTCAGTCAGAGTTTGACATCTTTAAATGCTGTGGCTGTTGCCACCAATACTGAATATTTCGGCTTATAGTACTGGGGGAGAGTATAAGTAACTGGCAACGGGAAGAAAGGAAGGAGCACTGAAGACAATGCCCGATATAGGTGGCCTTTGCTTTCTGTCTCTGGTAGGCATGAGGCAATTCTGTTTCCCATCTGCCTGTTCTAAGACAAACATAGTTCTCTCCATGCTCTCTTTTTTCCTCATAATAACTAAGATATAGTTGACTGAAAATTGGTTGATCACTGGCTTATGGCTAACAGGTGGCTAATGGGAATTTGAACTCAGATTTTTTTCTGTCCTGGTTCCAGATTTCTATCCAGCGTGCTATAATGACTCTTAACACTAATTTCCCTTATCTGCATAGCCATGACATGGATGCTGTATCATAATCCAACAGGAAGTCCACAGAATGTGGGACAAGTCTTACTGTATATGTAGAAAACAGGTGAGGGATGTCTTGTATATGAGAAAAATACTTTTTAGAGTAATAGTGATACTATCAATATTATTTAGGATGATCTGGAAGCTTTTTGCTAAAAAAATAATAATACAATAGTTATGTTTTAGTAGTCAAAAAGAGATCTTTGGCAATAGCAAAAGTTGAAGCTGTTTGCTAAACCATAGTATATGTATCATGGGTTCTGGGTCTTATGAAAGACAGAAGTTTCCATTATTTTAGACGGAGAGTTGTTCTTCCCAACCCTTTGGACTAGAAATGGACTCTAGGCTCTTGTCCTTGAAATTTCATGCTCCGCCAATGATCTTGAACCATAATGGTGCTTAGAGGGATTTATTTATTTATTTGATTTTATCTCGCCTTTATTACTTTGTAAGTAACTCAAAGTGGCAAACATACCTGATTCTCCTTCCTCCTCCTCTTTTCCCCACAACAACAACCCTGTGGGGTGGGGTGGGCTGAGTGAATGACCCAAGGTCAGCCAGCCAGATCCCCTTTAGGAGGGGGAATAAGAAGAGGGAATGATTGTGTTACACTATATTGACAACATGCAGTTACTTGGTTATCTTTTCGTACTATCGAGCCACTGCAAAGAGAGGGGCTATAAATTCAGGACATTTGTTTATTTTTTTTATTCATTCATTAGATTCATGTGGCCTCCCATTTTATAGAATATAATCCTGGATGACTCACAATAGCAACATACAAAAATAACTTAATAAAAAAATTAAAGCTCTTAAACACACACACACACACAAACACGCACACACACACACACACACATTCATCTCAGATGCTATAACACTCTTATCCCAAATATACATGAAATGAATTCAACAATGGCTGCCTTTCTTTTCCCTGTAGTATCTTATGTCTTGTGCATATTGAAAAGTAAACTCTGGGGCAGGACTTCATGAAATATTTGGAGCATACCAAAAAGATACCATCCTACACAGTGGCTGCATAATGTTGAAATATAATACCCTTTGATCATGATTTACTGTGATGTGTTGAAATCACTTATTCACTGCAGAACATCAGTTTATGGTGTTCTTTCTTTACAATATTTGGAGCTTTTTTAGACCACTTACTGCTGAAACCTAGTGGCCCAATTTCTCACCATTTTGAGGCAGATATCATAGGAAAGCTGTAGTGTAAATCCTACAGTGGGATTAACATAGCTTAAAGAACAATGATGCCCCTCTGTGCCAAAGCTCTTCTCCAAACAAGGGGGGGGGAATCATCCCTGTCTTAATTTGCATCACCCACTATGGTCCTGGGATTCCCCCCCCCTAAAAAAATCAGTGTAGCTTCCAGTCCACTTACAACATTGTTGGCTCATGGCTTCAAAGTATGAGTAAAAGTCTGGTTGTGCATTATCCCAAGATGTGGTTATAATGCAGTGCGGCTCACAAACCATATACAATTCCAGAGCAAGAGCCAGTTGAACCTCCCGGTGATTTGATTGCTCACTCAAGCTTGTGATATCCTTTGCCCTCCATGTTTTCTTTTTTACTTGTCAGGGGTTTTACTTGTGTACCAATGAGCAGTGCAGGACCTCCACTGATGTCCACTGATGTATGTGGATATCATATACATATGATGTATTTTCACTACATGGAAATGCAAATAATGTTGACAATTGGGAATATGCCCGTTGGGCAGGTTTATGGGTGAGGGGCAGGATAATTTGTAGAGTCCTGCACCTTCAGCAAACTTTTTTCTTTCTTTTTTGTTTGCTTGTGGTTTTCACAGGCTAGGTGGTGGTGAGGAGATAGTCAAGCAAACAGCAGACCACAATGCAGTTGCTGGGTCCTGTTGCACAGGTTTAACAAGTATGAGTCTTAAAATCGGGGCATATGAGCTATTTTTGGCTACCACCATCTCCATTCATAGAGTTGGAAGGGGCCTTATTGCTCCAACTCCCTTCTCAGTGCAGGATCCACCAGACCCTCTCTGACAGATGACGTTGGAGACCTTTGACAGACAAGAAGTCAGCAGTTCATGTGACAGTCATTTCCATAGACAGACAAGTCAGAAAGTTCCTTCTGATCTCTAGGCTGAATCTGCTTTCCCCAAATTTTAATCCACTGGTTCTGGTCCTGCCCTCTGCAGCAATTGACAATAACTCTACTCCTTCTTCTGTATAAAAACTGTAAATATATCTGAGCATGTATCTCAGACATCTGTTCTACAGGTTAACATATTCTGATACTTAATTCATTCCTCGTAAGGCTTGGCTTCCTGATTTTTCACCAGCCTCTGGACTTGCTCCAACTGGCCATTGTTTTCTTGGAACTGTGGTGCCCAGAGCAGGATCCAGTACGCCAATAGCATCTGACCAAGGCAGAATTGAGCAAAACAATTATTCCCCTTCATCTGGACTCTGTGCCTCTGTTAATGCATCTGAAAATAACATTCATGTTAAGTACCTTTTGAATCATGTCAGTGTCTCCTCACAGGACAAAGTAAAGCAACCTCTGGGGGCCCTGCGAAGCCCCCCATCTGGATGTGGGGGGCTCAACCTGGGTCCCCGAAGTGAGATCCCTGGCTGTGCTGACTGTGGCGCAGTCATGGGGGGTGCTGGCCCCCATGTCCATGACTGGAGATCCGAACGGATTGAACCCTGTGGCATTAGGTGAGTCCAACTCAGTGGGGTGATGAACAGACACAAGATTTTGAATGAGAGGGGAGATGGAAGAGAAGCTCTTTTGTCCACATATATTCATGCCTTCTTAACGTCCCTTTTTCCCAAAGCTGCAGCACACGGCAAAGCCCCCAGGTGACTTGTGAAACTCGCATCCCTGCCACAGAGACTACCCCAGCTGCGGGAGGTAAGTTTTGAGGATGTAAAAAGGGTAGACACCAAAGAGGTATAGGGTGAAACTCTTGCTTGGCAATTCGTTTTTAACATGGGGCACACATTTTCAATTGATTAGAGGCTAAAGGATCAGCAGCTTTGTCTCTGATTAATTTCCATTGAATTAAAATTGGGGGCAAAAGGCTATTTAATTTGACCTTCTCCTTATTTTTTTGCGAATAACAGCAAGACCTTATGGAGCATCACCTAGCTAATTATGAATTGTTTGTGTTTATACTTGGCCTTCTCATACTTCCAGTTACTTGTGTTTTGGGTTTGTGCAGGACAGGTAATAAGCAAAGGGAATCTTCTGCCATGCAGCAATATTTGTTACTATGGCAGAGATCCTGTTTTTTTTTACCATACCTTATACAGGTATTATAATGCAGGTATTATACACAAGTAGTCCTTGATTTATAACCATTAATGGAGCCTGCCCATCACGGTTGTAAGTCATAATTATAATAGTGACTGACTTGATTTTACAACCTTTTTTGTTGCGGTTGTTGAGTGAACTCCATGATCAGTTTTGCGGAAAACTGGAAGTAAATGCCAGTTTTCAGCAAAACCATCATAAAACATGGACGTGTGACTCCAGGATACTACCAATGGCTGTAAATGTGGGCTGGTTGCTGAACGAACAAAATGCAGTCACGTAACCACTGGGGGGTGGGGGCAGCTGTCAGAACTTTGGAATTGGGTCATAAGTACTCCCAGGGAGGTCCATTGTAACTTCCAACAGTCACTAAACAACCAGTCGTAAGTCGAGGACTGCTTGTATTGTTCTTATTATAGTAGTGAATTCATTGATGAACCAGTTACTATTTATAAGTATAAGATAAAAGGTAGTTCAAATCACATAATTTATTAAAGCCATGAAGCCAGAAACAGTAAAATCTCCAATAGTAGAACTGTTATATACATCTCTATCTATAAGAGAGAAAAAAGGAGATAAATAAGAACATGTATAATAAAATAAAATAAAAATATTATTAGTAAAACCGAAGAATAATCAATTATTCAAGATTAGTTAATGGTGTGATTTATTGTATAGATGGAAGCACAAAATATTTTGGGGGGATATTTTTGAATCCTCATCAAAAAGAACTAACAGTCAGTACAAATCCCTGCCTGGAAATTTCTTCAAGATCAGATAAATGAAGTCTGTCTAGACCAGGGGTCCCCAACCCCCGTTCCATGGACCGGCACCAGGCCATGGCATGCCAGAAACCGGGCCGCGCAAACAAGCGAAGCCCCATCCGCAGGATGCAGGCAGCACACAAAACCAGGGCCCCTCCAGTCCATGGAAAGACCTCTCTTCATGGAACCAGTTCCTGGTGCCCAAAAGGTTGGGGGCCGCTGGTCTAGAGGCCTTATACATTATAGGAAGCAGCAGTGTAGCATTGGCTTAGAGCTTCTATGAAATGAGTACTACATGGACATAAGCAAAGACACAGAGGAGTACCCTTAAAACCTTCAAAAAGGACTGCTGAGGGTAGTGCAAACAGCCTGACTAAAGCGGAAAACCTTACGAAATTTCAAAATTGTGATAGACTTTGTTTGTATTTGTAATTTGTATTTTTAATTTTGGTCTTTAAGATTAATAATTGTTAATCTTCTTGTTATTAAAATAATAATAAAGATTTTCTTTTTAAAAAAAAGATCTCTACCAAAATAGCTTGCATTGTCCATATTGCAAAAGAGATATTTAAATTCCCTCTTTACCTAGCCTGCAACTGTGGCAAAAGTGGATGGAGGGTGGTAATCTTGAGACAGGAGAACTGTTTGGCCCTGCCCGTCCTTCTTCAGTTACTTAGGTGGAGATTTTGTCAATGAGTGCAACATTTAGGCCTTAGGGCAAGGGTAGGCAACCTTGGTTCTTTTATGACTCATGGACTTCAACTCCCAGAATTCCTGTTGGCTCAGGAATTCTGGGAGTTGAAGTCCACGAGTCATAAAAGAGCCAAGGTTGCCTACCCCTGCCTTAGGGCAAGGCTTAAGAAGAACTAGCCCAAATTACCTCATGGGTTAAACTGAGAAAAGTCTCCCCGTCCTGACCTCATAGAGGAAGGCAAAATATAAGCTTTAGAAATAAAACATTTAAAAAAAAATTGATGACAACAAAGGATTAGTGCTTTCTGATCTTTTTTTTTTTTTTTGACATCTCAAATGCGGCACCCCAACTAAAAGTGATCTGTTTATAACTTTGGCAAGAGATCTCTGTCTCAGCAGCTCACTTGGGGCAGAAGAAGGAAGAGCATGAAAAAGAGTGAAAAGAGTGTTAGAAAGCAGGGCTGCTCCTGTTGATAGGAAGACAAAGGTAATTGCTTTGCTGCTGGGGGAGGGGTTGTTTAACATTGCCAAGATGACTAGTGTGACCAGTGATCAAAGCCTCTTCTAGCATATATAAAAAAGGGGGAGGGCTTTGATAGGTCAGTCACTGCCGCTTTGATGTCATTGCCCCCCCCCCATGGACCTCCCTGGTTTCAGCTAATAGATTTTGAGTGTCATGAAAAAGCAGCAAATGCAGGTAGTCCTTGACTTATGACCACTTGCTTAATGATCATTTGCCGTTATGGCAGACTTCCCCAGGCCTACTTATGATCCAGATTCAAAGATCTGATGGCCGCCTCCCCGCATGGTCACACGATCGTGTTTTGGGCGCTCGATAGCTGGCCTGCATTAGCAGTAGCAATAGCACTTAGACTTATATACCATTTCATAGTACTTTATGGCCCTCTCTAAGCGGTTTACAGAGTCAGCATATTGCCCCCAACAATCTGGGTCCTCATTTTACCAACCTCGGAAGGATGGAAGGCTGAGTCAACCTTATTATTGGCCATTCGCAGTCTCCCTATGTCACATGACTGTGATTTACAATGTTATTGTTTTTTGCTGAAAACTGCCATTTACAGTACTTCCAATTTCCAGCAAAAAACGCCCCTTGCAGATAATTGTGGATTTGCGTAACAACTGCTGCTAAAAAGGTCAAAATCAGGTGTGGTCACATGGTGACTCACTTAACAACCTGCACTACTTATGACCATAATTTTGGGCTCAATTAGGGACATAAATCGAGGACTACCTGATTGCTTTTGTTGTCAATATATTTTTACCTCCCAGAGATAGGGTTTTCCTGTAGGATTTTCTGCCTAATGTACAGTACTAAAATAACATGGCTTAGAATTCTGTACCTTGGTGTGGATAGTTGAGGGACCTAATTTCTTTCTTTCTTAGGCAACAAAACGTGTTAGATCAGGAGACAGAAAGAGAGAAGGGATGTCCTATTTATGCTTATATGTGCCCACCATATAAGCATGGATTTATTTCTGCCTAAAGAAATATAACTCTTGAGAGACGTAATTTTCATGGCCCGCCTCTGTGACATCCATCCCACCCATCTTCTCAGCCTTAATTAAGTCTTCTCTGGTACTCCTGAGAAAAGGAGGAACTGACTTAAGACAGTTGGAGCAAAAGACATTTTTCAGATCCAGATCTGATATCAAATATAGGTTGCAATCTTATGCCTGTTATTTACTTGTGAGGGAATATCCCCTCAGGAAATTTCACAGCACCTGGGATGATGTCACCCCAGCCACACCAGAAGCAGTTAGATGGTTAGCTGCCTCAGATATCGAATTATAACATCTATCCCATTGCAATTCTATGACTCCATATTACGTGGTTTTATTACGGTTTTACCTTAGTTTAATATATTATCTTCTACACTGTATTGTCCACATATCTTACAGATGCACACACATATATTCTGATGCTTTATTTAAACTACATTTGTATAGCAGTGATTGCATGACCTCTATAGATGCCATACGCTAAATAAATAAACATGAGGGGAAGCCCAACTGAATTCACTGAGGCTTATTTCTGAGCTGAAGTGGGCAGGGTTACTCTTCTCAAACTCAAGCAGATGAATGGCTAGTTTGTAATCATTTTATAGCCTTGCATTTCATAGCAGTGACTAATCTTGGCTCAAGCTGATCTGGATACTTGAAATTCATCGAAATTTCCTATTTTGCCCATTTAAACGTGAATGTGAATATGACATTTTGCCTCAGAGTTGAACTGTTTTAGTATCTTGTGTTTTAGCAAGCATTTGCTTATTTATTTATTTTCACATGTATACCCCACTTCAACCAGTTCTGCACTGGATTACTAAAGATACTCATAACATGCATCAACCATAAACCTATATGAAATTTCATATCACTGTAAAATACTTTCAAATACTAAATGCTATGTTATACCACCAATTAAGTACTTGCTTCATCAAATACTAAGTCTCATTGCTTATAAGCTATTAAATATGGAAAATTAGAAATGGTTACATGTCAGTTATTAAATCTATTACATAACATAGTTCAGGTACTGTCCTGTACTAGCTCTACCTTTGACAAATGATTTTGACTGGAGAATATCTGATATAAAAATTGGGGTGAGATATTTAGCTTTGATTCAACCCTCACCTTGACTTAAAGCAGAATTAAGCAACCGAGTATCATGTGGAGGTTTAGATGTCCACTCCATCAGCCCTTGCCAGCATGGCCAGTGGCAAGATCTTGGGTGAACTGTGGTTCCAAACAGCTGGAGGAGCCCAGTTTGCCGTCCCTTTGGCCAAAGGATGCTGTGTTGTTGCCTGTCATGCATAGACCAAGAGAGCTCTCTTTGTTTTCCTTCCACCTTGCAGTGAATGTCGTAGTAGTAGTTGACGGGAACTGTATCCTCCAATATACCCATCGTCAGTCACCTTGTTCCTGCCTTTCTGATGGGCAGCCTCTCTTGCCCCGACGCCCTCCACCAACTTACGGTGCTATACCCCCCAGTCCCATTATTCCCAGAGGCCCAGCTTGCGGCCAAGAAGCTGGACCGGCCCCATCACGCAGGACCCGTGGACTCAGCGTCCGCTGTTGCACCAAAGCCTGTCTGGGCGATGAAGAGGAACATGCCGAGCGGCATCTCCATCGGGCGCCACCCTGCAGCCGCCTTACCCCCGTGCCCTTGCCCTGCAGCCCTTCTGGGCCCTGGTTTGGAGTAGGATCCCTCAGTGGAGGCAGGCGAGGGGCTCGGGTTGTGAAGATCTGGGACCGGCAGCGATGCCCTTTGCTGGAAGAAGGAGATGTCATCGCCAAGGTGAATGGGGCTGACGTCCGAGATCTGAGCCCTGGAGAAGTGGAGAGTGTGTTGCAGGAGCGTATGCGAACGGGAGATGTGATCCTTCTGGTGGAAAGGAAAGGTGAGCGACATCAGCTCCAAGAACGGGCTGTGTGGCTTTCTCCCCAAGTCACTTGCTTAGCTCTGCCGGGCTGGACTGGCATTTTGCTCCGCTTGCCTTTATGCCTAGGTTGATCCTGACAGCTGGAAGCAATCAGGAGGGAGAGCTCTGATCACTGCTTGGGGGGGTCGGGGGGTGACAAAGGACCAGAGTTCAAATTCTCCACCAGAGAAGAAGCACTATATAATTCTCAGACAAGAAATTCACATTTATATGTAAGTTACTAATACAAACAGTTTGCAAAATGGCTGTAGCATGGTGCCATTATTACTAATAACAATGTCCACATATCTCACTTTAGTCACAATTGGAATCTGATCTTAACCACGCCTGAGTCAAAATCTTGCTTTAGCCACAGTTTTTATAAGAGCAATAACACTACACACTTAGTACAGATGCAACAGTGTTTCTTACAATGAATGATGCATGTAGGGCAGACACATTCCTTAAAACATCCCTTTATATATACTGGAGAGCTGAGGCTTAATGGGTGCAACTCTAAATGATTTGGTGTGGGGGTCGGGTGCCTTTGAGTCGGTGTTGACTCAACTACGTGGACTATTTCATGCCATTTTTGCCAGCAAGGTTTTTCAGAAGTTTTTTGCCCTTGCTTTCTTCTTAAGGCTGAAAGAGAAAATGACTGACTCAAGTCACTCAACTGGCTTCATACTTAAGGAAGAACTAGAACTCGTGGTTTCCCAGTTTCTAGTCTAATGCCTAAACCACTACACCAAACTAGCACTCAAATGAACTTAGAGTAGCCATTATGCATGTAAGGCTTAGACACCCATTTCAACACATTAATGCTGCTTTCCTTATGCTCACCCCATTATGTAAGCAGTGCCTTACAGCAGAAGAAACCTTGAAACAAGAGTACCACATTGCAAAGAAGCATTTATATTGCTCAACACAGCTGTCATCCACACACAATATTCAACAGATCCGGTTCTGATCAGAAGCTGCCCTATTTTATTGTAAATGCTTATATGTTGGATGTGCCTTCTAACTGGGGTATAAATGTTGAAAATAGGTAAATGGCTTGCCTGTGACACTCATGCCACTTCATTCCACAAGTGAGTTTTAATAAATAGTACTGTCTTCATGGAGTGAGAAAAAGATACTCTGAGATCTGAGAAAATGGGGCAGTAGCCCAGTTATGGTACTCTTTTGAGGGAAGATTGTAGAAGACAACAAAAAACTTTGGGGCAAAAAATGTATCATTTTTAAAAAAAATGAAATTTCAGATTGTGCAACTGATTTTGATTCTTCTGCATGACCTCCTATTTCCCAATCTATCAGCATTTGAATTTTAACAGTCTGACTGTTGGAATATGTGTGCATGGTTTTTGTTTCACCTGTTCAAAGGGGGTTGTCTTCATTGTTTAGCCAGCTTCCCCAACCTGGAAATTTGGGCAGTTGTACAAGCAGTTCTCGCTTACCAAGTGCCTTGTGCACCAGCCATTCAAAGTTACAACAATGTTGGGGGGGGGGGAATTGCAACCAATCCCTATATTTGTGACTTTCGCAACATCCCTCAATCACTGATCACCATTTGCAACCGGCTTGCAACAAGCAGACTTAATACAGAAGGTAGAAGTAAAAGCGTAAGTCACAGTCAAATGATTCTTCAATTAGGGACTGTATTATTTCACTTAATGAACAAAATGAATTAAAGTCACAAGCCCAGTTATGGTCAGATGATTTTCCTCTTAAGAGTTGCTAAGTTGCCAGTCCCAACTGAGGCTGCTAAATGAGGACTAGCTGTATTGCATCTGATGTTCACCAAATTAGAAAAGGCTGGATTACATAATGATGTTAGTATACAGTTAACTAAATGCTTTTATATATCAGCACTTAATATATATATATATATATATATATATACAGGTAGTCCTCAACTTACCTCAACTGAGCCCAAAAGTTCTATTTCTAAGCAAGAGTTTTGCCCCATTTAATGGCCTATCATGGCACAGTTTTTAAGTGAATCACTGCAGTTGTTAAGTTAATAACATCCTTTATAAATTGAATCTGGCTTCTCCACTGACTTTACTTGTCAGAAGATCACAAAACGTGATTGCAGGACCCCGGGACACTGCAACCGTCATAAGTATGAGCTAGTTAACAAGTGTCCAAATCACATGACTACAGGGATGCTGCAATGGTCGTAAGTGTGACAAACAGTCATAAGTCACTTATTTCAGTGCTCTTTAACTTTGATCGGTCACTAAAACAAATGATTATAAGTTGAGGACTACCTATGTTCTTATTTAATACCAAATCATGGTTTTCCGCATTTCAAAAGCTAACTATAGACTCCACTGATATTCATGTTTTTCTTCTCTTTTGAAATCACAAGGAGGAAATCAGAAGTTTCTATTTGGAATTAAAAAGTAAGGTCTTCTTCAAGATGAGCTTAACTTCTGCAGAATTTAGGGATATATCCATGTCATTTTTTTTGGACAGCAGAATCGTTCTGCTATTTCAGCTGTAGCCCTGTGTGGAGGTATCACACCTAGCTGCAAACCAGATGTAGGTGCTTTTAGTTCAAGGGGTTGTCTGATCCTTAAATGTGGTTAGAGAACCAGATTGATGTAGTGTTTAGTCACCAGGCTAAAAACCTGAAAACCATGAATTCTGCTTTGGGCATGAAGCTAGCTGGGTGATTTTGGGCTAGTAACATCTTTTCAATCCTAGGAAGTAGATAAGGGCAGCCACTTCTGAAAATCCTTGCCAAGACAGCTGCAGCGAGTAGTGGTTACCAAAACTCTGTTATAGTGAATTACAAGTTAACAGTAATAGTTATTTATTCTGTTTGAAAACTGATTTTCCTGTACAGAAAACAGCCCCCTTTAGCTTGCTTCCACAAATAACAGTTAATAATCATAGTTTGGCCAGACCTGGAAAATGTAATGCTGCACTAATGGACAACTAGGAAAATGTGTAAGCTTCAGGAAATAATAGATTTAGTTTCATGAACTGAATCAGCCTGCGGTCAGTGTTAACTGCTATGTGTAAAATTCATCCAGATTACCGCATCCAATTTTGTGTTGGCTTCTAGATACTGTAAAACTTTACTGTTAACTCTGAGACTAGAGACTAGAAAAGATTGCTGTATAATGGGGCCCAATCTGGGGGCCAGTAAATATTCACATAGCTTAATTTATTCAATTTAGGCACTGCCAGAGTCAAAATGACTCTGAGCAGCTCACAGTGTAACCAAAAAAGTTAAAAATACAATTCAAAATAATACCAACAAAACAAATAAGTACATATTTCTATGCAGAAGACAGCAGCATCACTAAATGAAAGTGGATCCCAGACAGCATCCAGATGGAAGACACACATTTCACCTTATGCTCTGTTGAAGAAAGGCAGAATATCAGTGGCATAAAGCAGATTTTTGTCACGATTTGGCTGGTGCAAATTTATATCACCAGTTAATGGGGGGGGGGATCTGTTTTTTTCAAACTGAAAGCTAAGTTTAGCAAATACTATTTTGAGTTTTAATTTGCAAAGATCTATCAAATTGATTTATAATCGTACCCTCTCACTCGAGTCAAGTATTGACTCAAAAAGTGAAACTTTTAGTGATTTGCTATGTTTGTGTTCCGCTGTTCCTCCAGCACTTCAGAGGACACACATAATACCCCCTCTTCCAGTTTTATCTTCACCTCAATCACATGGAGTAAGTTAGGCTTGTCCATAGTCACTCAGTGGGCTTCATGACTGAGTGGAAATTTGAACCTGACTTGTCATAGTCTCAGTCCAGAGATTTAAGCAGTAGACCATACTGGGTTGAAGAATCAGAACCTGAACTGGGAGACATAAAAACCAGATATAAGGTATACCAAGGTTGAGGTGTGGCCAAACACTTCAATCGCTGCTGAGAGTATTAGTTATGTCACTTGGTTCTGCAGTTGGCGATCCCCCTAATGGAATTTTCCCTTTGCCCTTCTTGTTCTTACAGGTCACCACTCCCATAGGCATCCTCAGGAAAACTGCTCGGTTAGACGAGAACATTTCTTGCCCAACTCCACTCATAATAAAAGTGGTCCTCAGGATCTTTCTAACCCTTGGGGAGGTCCCCCAGGTGACACTTTGACTGTGACCAGTTTTGTGGGTCCTGAACCTCGAAATGTACTTGTGTGTCCTGCTCGTTGTTCCCAGAGGCTGAGGAGGCCTCGCCCAGCCGGAGGGGCTGGGGAACCCATAAATGTGGATGGTCCGAAAGAACAGCATGGGTGTAGCATTGCACTAACAACCGATGGAGTTGTAGCTGAAAGAGCTGGTAAGGAGGATGGAAAATATTGTGAATAGTCTGCACCTGCGTCCTGCCAAAATTCCAAATGTTGTACTCCTGCTCTTTGAATCAGTTCCAAATATTTGCAAAACATACCTTTGTATGTAGTTCATTGCTGTCGCTGATGCAACTGCCTTAGAAATGAAAACAAACAAGCTGGCACTTAAAGACAACACAAAATAGACAATTGCACAATTCTTACATTAGGTAATCCCAAAGGCGCTTTTTTAAGAGGCAACTGGACTTTCTTGTTTTTATCTGAAGACGTTTTGCTTCTCATCCAAGAAGCTTCTTCAGCTCTAACTGGATGGTGGGGATCCAGTCCACCATCCAGTCAGAGCTGAAGAAGCTTCTTGGATGAGAAGCAAAACGCCTTCAAAGAAAAACAAGAAAGTCCAGTTGCCTCTTGAAAAAGCACCTTTGGGACAGCCATGACCTGGATGACTGAGAATCTCCACATACATTAGATAATGTTACAAAAGAATGCAAGTTTCTGGGTTATCTGGAATCCCAAAAAAGTACAGATAATACAAAAAGCAAAGAATAGAGGAAGAAAAGTAATTAGGTCAAATGTGGTCATCAGATCTATTTTAAAATTGTGAAGACTTTGTGCAATGAATGTATTTCTTACTAATAGGTTGCAGGTATCAGATTATATCTGGCATGCTGAGGCAAAAAATGATTTAACACAGACCATTTCCCCCAAATAAGCGAGAATCTTTTACTTTAGAATATAGGGGGAGGGGCTGCTAGCTCAGAGGAAAACAGAAGTAAGGAAAAATGCAACCATCTTGATATCAGAAAAGCTGAAATTAGTTAAGCAATAAAGTTGTTGAGGACAAATTAGAGGCTGAAAAGACCGTAATCTTCAAAACACAAAGACTCTCTTTGGGTGAGAGAAAATATTCTGGTGATAGATTTCACCTTGTTAAATTCTGTATTTTAAGTAAAAGAGGGCTTTTGATTCAGAATCTGGTATGATTATTATAGTTTATTCTCATTGCATAGTTCTGCAGAACCTCCACAAGTTTGCACAAAGCAATCGAAAATGCCATGTCATATTTTTCATTTTCAGAATAATAATACCTTTAAAAAAAACCCTAAGGTTGCCAATCTTTGTCACATCCAGCATCTCCAGCTGACATCTTTCAATGTATCTATACTAGTCATTGTTCAGTTTCAAGAAGAATAGCTAAGTTGCTACAAAAACACCAGTCATGTGACATTTTAAAAATTGCACATGTATGATTATAGGATTCAAGTTCATGAGGACATGCAGTGATAAATATATTAATTTTGAAGTATCACATGGATTTTTGAGTTTAAGTTGGGGAAATCTATTTCTTTTTTTCCTGGCATGGTAAAATGTATATTTCTCTAAATCTTGTGTGTGCATGTATTGAAGGCAGGAAAGAGAATTAAAAGAATCTTAAGAAGCAATCCAGCATAGTGGTGAAACAAGGGTGAAGTCGGTGTAATTTTGTAAACAATCTTCTTGGTTTTTTGATTGAATAATAGAATGGGAAAGCAAGTGCAATTGATTTCTGATATTTGAGAAAGCACCTGTCTCTCACATTGTGTTTAAAGAATTACAAGCCTTGTGTTTCCATGTGACAGTAAAATAACCAAGCACTGTCTTTTAAACATACACACCCACACGCAAAGAGCAACTTGTTCCTCCTGGTTCTGAACAGGTTAAGCGTCAGCCACTCCGTTCCCTCCCCTGAAAGTCCTTGGTTTATCAGGCAAAGGGAAAAATTCCTGAGAGGGAGTCGGAGAAGAACAGAGAGCAAAACAGGAGTAGCTGGGAGAGACGACCCCCGCTCTCTGTTTTAACTTCCTCCCTGATTGTTTTGTCACTCTCTCTCTCTCTACCTGAAAATGTTTGAGCAAGTTCAGACCGTCCTACGCCACATCCAGGACTTTAAACGTAAATATCCAGTGCCTACCATTTTGTTTGTAGTTGATTTGGGGGGAGGGAGAGAAAGAAAGGGATAATAGAAAAGTAAATTGGGGAGGGCTATTTTCTCTTTCCCCAGAAGGGAGCCCAGCTTACTTAAGACTAAAACTGAGGGAGGAGGGAGAGAGGTTCAAGCGGACTCTTACAAGTTTCCCGGTAGCTGCATATTGTTCAAAACTCCTTGTGGGGTTGTTTACTATCAATGGTCAGAAAGGCAATCATTTTATTAGCATAGAAATCATTCAGCTTGTTTGAAAGTTCGGATGCACTGAAGATGTTAGAAAGGTGAAGATCTTTTGTAAGATCAGAGAGTATTGAGCTGTAAATGAGTAGCAGAAAAGAACATTCATTGGAATTTGGGGCATATTGCTGGACAATTGGCCAAATATCGGCAATAGCAGGTATATGTTTACCCCACTGCAAACCCCCAAATAAGTGCCAAAAACAAGAAAACCTGGAACTGATTTTTACTATTAAAAAATTGAGCTTAGTTCTGAATTTGGAAATAAGTAAGAATGCAAGTGCGCCTGATTGCCTCTCCCTCTCATGCCCATCTCACATTCTCTTTAAGTGTTTCATTTCGGATTTTTTTTTTTTTTTACCTCTGCTTTTGGCTTGTAGATTCTGAGATTCAGGTGAATCAACAAATCAGTTTCTGCAGCTTGGTGTCTTTTCACCCTGATGCAGGTTGTAGGGGGCAAAGTATAAAGTTGTTTGAGGGTCCCACCTGAGGAACGACAGTGTTTCTGCAAGAGGTCTAGGCATTTTTTTTTCCAGGTAAGACTGGATAGATTTTCAGGTGAAGACCTCTTAGGTTATTGATCAAAAGATAGTAAGGAATTCTGTAACAATTACCTTTTTTTCCTCTGAACACTTTTTCCTTGGAAAGAAAAATGATGCAAATGAGAAAAGGTGGAGCCTTTGCAAAAAGGAGGACATGACAATATAAATCTTTTGTTAAAAAAAACATAAATGAGCAAAAAAAAAAAAAAGCCTCATCTGGAACAATCCTTAAATCTTTTGGGAAACTGGTGGGCTGCAGTTTTTCTTCTTATCTTTTGATCATGAAGCCAACCTTATTTTATAAATTGTAGGTTCAATTCAACCATGATTCTTTTTTTGCAGTAAGGCTTAGGAACGTTCTAGAGACAAATGGGTTACAGGAAGCACCACCACCACCACTGTCAGAAGAATAATTTCGGGGTCCAACTCAAGGCGGGGTTGCGCAAGAATAAATAAAAATGAGATCCAGACATCTATGAGGAAATATTTATTCCTAAAAGCAGCTGCAGAGAAATGGGGTACAGCGGCAGACTTTTATAAGAGGAGCTAGTCCAGGATGTGGTAGTGTCTACGTGCTGATTTTAGGGTGAGAATTGAGGGGCGTGTGTGTTTGTGTATGCTTGTGAACATGCAGTTCCACTGGGAGACTTAATTAATTCTATTAGTGTTTCCAGACCTTATCCTTTGATTAGCTCTGGGTAAATTATTTGGGAATTTGAGGAAGTTTGGGTAAGGGATTTTCCCTCTGCTATTTTTACTTGATTAGTTTCAGCTTGACTGTCAATTATCTAGTGGAGACTCTGATTCTCAGACTGTTGTGGATTCTGTTAATGTTTTAAGGGAACAGTATAAAGAATAAAATATATTCTCACACAGCTCTGGAGGATCTCATGTTCTGAGGCTACTGTGAGCTAAGGAGAGCACGTGAAAATATATAAATTAAGGGGATCTTCTTGTCAGCAAATTTAAGCAGCAATATATGCATGTGGAATTCTCCCATCTAATGCCCTAGTGAAGTTAAATATTCAGGTTTGGGCAGGTAAACTTTGACATGTATGCAGGTCCCTAATTCCCTCATTATATGGTACAAGGAATTACATTTTAGGTATACTTATTCCCCTTTCAAGAGTAGCTGTGGTGTTCAATATATCTGGAAAGAAGGTTTTTTGTTTTTTTTTTAAATACACAGGCCATAGTGGCATTATTTAGTCTTTTTCTTGACCATGGAGAGCAGAATGTCAAGATAGCAGTGAGATGTTGTCAGGGCAGAGAATACTTGTGAAATTATATCTGAGCGTAGGAACAGGGCAGCATGGGATTAGGCCAGGATCTCAAATAGATGGACTGAGGAGCATCGTGGTCTGTGCAGGCTGATTTAAAGCAAAAGCAAAAACACAAAGCATAACCTGCAAATGTACAGATAATGCACATCTGCTGACATGACTCCTACTTATTCCTTGTTCCCACCCCTGAATCCACAATTAATTAGAAGGGGACTGAAAGCAGTTTTGCAGCCTCATAAAGGTGCTTTTTACTCCAGACTGCAGTTTACAAGTAGTAGGTGTAGGAGATGTGATGCTCACATTGCCTAGAGCTGAGGTGTAGGCTAAATATCAGAACCCAGCATAGTACTGCTCAGGGAGAAGCCAAAAAAAAATTAACTTGTTTACATAAACCAGACCAAATTACTTAGATGACAGGCAAAACAGTTGTTAAGTGAATTTTGCCCCATTTTACAACCTTTCTTGCCACTGTTAATTGAATCACTGAAGTTAAATTAGTATCACAGTTATTAAGTGAATGTGGTTTCCCCGTTGACTTTGCTTGTCAATCAAGGGGATCACATGACCCCAGGACACTGTAACCATCATAAATACATGCCAGTTGCCAAGCATCTGAGTTTTGATCATGTGACCAGGGGATACCGCAACAGTTGTAAGTATGAAAAACAGTTGTAAGTCACTTTTTTCAGTCAGGAAACGAATGTTTGTAAGCCACGGGTTACCTGTATTTAGTTACCTGGCTAGATATGAGCTGCTTGTTTCAGAATCTGATAACATTCCTGTATCTCAGAAATTTCTGCAGGGAATTTCCTTCCATGCTTTCAATCTAGCAAACTCAGGTCATACAGTTTCATGAAGAAAGTTCTCACCAGATCCTCACTTTGCAAATATGTTTATTCTTTTCAGCGATGGGATAGAACTCTGCATTGTCATGTGATATAGGAACACACACAGCAGCAGCAGTACATCTAGACCAGGGGTAGGCAACCTTGGCTCTTTTATGACTCGTGGACTTCAACTCCCAGAATTCCTGAGCCAGCCATGCTGAGGAGAAAGGGAGAGGTTTCCAAGCTGAGCCATGCTGGCTCAGGAATTCTGGGAGTTGAAGTCCACGAGTCATAAAAGAGCCAAGGTTGCCTACCCCTGATCTATACAAATGAATAAAAGTATCATTGAATTGACTACAGTAGTATTCCAGATCTGAAATGGTCGACTGTTTTAAAAAGTTTAGCAAGGTTTTCCTTCATCTTCCCTAATTTCTGTTCTTTTTTAATGTATTAATTGGTTTAAAAGAAAAAAGGGAACAAACAAGCAAAAAGAAAAAAAGAAAAAAATTAAACAGAAATATCTCTAAGTGGTCAGAGGAATTAGCATGATTGTACAGTCAGTGCTCAGTGTATCTTTGATTAGAAATTAATCCTAGAAAATATTAAGTTGTCTATAAGTACATTAAGCAGTTTTAACATTGTAAGACTTTAAATGTCTGGGCTAAGGGCCCAAATCTTCAGTATTTGTTGTTTAAAAATACAAAAGAAAAAAAACACGACTAAAAGCATTGTAGATAAATGTTAACATCTAGTTTCCTCTTGATCATCCTCCAATTAACATGCGACATTTGGAAACAAAACATGTGGGTGTTGCCATCCTCATTTACTGATCGTCTACTCTCTCCTCTCAGCCAGTTCCCTGGGGCCCCATCACAAAGAGAGCCCCTCTCATCAGGAAGACACTGGTCTCTTAGCCCGGCTGACCCATAGTGAGGTTGGGAGTGTCTTCCGGCAGGCGGGGAACCGAGTGCGCATGAAAATCCGGAATCGCAAGGAGGCAGGTGAGTGATCACAGGGAGGAATAGGGGGGAAATTGGGTTGTGGGGAAAAGGGGACACCAGACGGGGAAGTGGAAGCCGAGGCCCAAGGAAGGAGGAAGAGGAGGTGGACTAATGGTGCAGGTGGAGGTGATGGGCTGCAGTAAAGACAAAAGGAAACATGGGGTGGTAAATAGTCCTTTCCCCAAACTGATTCTGTCCCTTTGCTTTTAGGAGTTTCCAGTGATTTAAACTCTGCTGATATTGAAGTGGGGGAATGTCCATGGAGTCCCAGCTCTCACCTCACTCAGCCTCAGGTATTGGAGAGCCAGAACCCAGCATGGTGACGAGGAAGGTTGGCATGTTCAATTGGCAAAGGGCAGGAGGAAAATAGGGGTTGTAGGAGGAGTCTGCTAGCATCTTCTGTGGATTAAGACAATACATTAAAGGGTGTGAGGTTTCGTAAGCTCTCTTCATTAGCATTTGCAAAACATGTTTTCTCCACTATAAGTGCTTCTGAGGCTGACACTTTTATTTGCCCTGCGACTTAGGAGGACAGCATCTGAGCAAGGGAGCTGCAGTTCATGAAAGCTCATGCCCTTTAATAAAATTGGTCAGTCGGAAAAGGTGCTACCAGACTCTTCTGAGGAAAATAGAGGTGAGACTGAGTTAGAGGTACCTGGAAGGGCTCTTCTGCAGGCTGCCTCTCCTGGGACTTGCCTCATTTCCTGCATCATGCTGGTCCTGCCCACACTGGCCTTTCCACCTCAGGATTAGCTCTCTTCGTGCCACAGGCACACCTCTTCCTCCACTGCCAATAACTGCCACCATCTGAGAGAAGGGGTAGAACAAGATGCCCATCTGCCAGCCAGTCAGGAGATTCAGAAGAGGTGACAGGTCAACCAGGAGGGAGATGAGGAGTTGGATGGTACCCGTAGTTTCTTCAGAGAGAGAACAGTAGAGTAGGTGTGAGGGAAAATAGCAGAGTGGATTGATCAAGGTGTTGGAGCGTGTGTTCCTCTTGTAGTAGGAAGTAATAATTCTATGTTGTTCTTAAAAAAGTAGAATAGCAAGTGAACACAAAGAGATGCAGGGCATCAAAAGAGGGGGCGCCAAAAAAAGGTGTAAGAGGAGGTGTCCAAAGTCAAGATGATGATCTCATCTCTTTTTATTCAAACCACACCTGTTTTTTGCATGAAGAGGGGCAGGCCTTGAGCTGCACAACCACTATCTTCCTCTGCGGATGACCATGAAGAGAGTTGTTAAATGCTACTCAGCTAGCATAGATTTATTCTAAAGATTCATTAAAACTTAAGAATCTAATGGAAGCACAATAAATGTTTTCTGTTAGTTGGGCTAAAAATCTAACAACCTGTGTTACACATTTAGCATGTTCCATTGAGTCCACTGTGTAGACACTTGGATTTTTTTAACTCAGTTTGTTTCTAGGAATCCATTACATTTTTAAATGAGAAATCTAAATTTCTGGCTCAGCTTTCCTCAACTTGATTCCTTTCAAATGTTTTGAATCCACTATTCCTGAAAGTTTTGGTATTCCTAATCCATCTGGAAACATACATTGGGGAAGGCTAAGATGACTTATAGACAGACAGACATGCAGGCTTGCTAGCTGCTGCTGGTCAGGCAGCAAGAGGTTGAGAATGGCTCTGCAAACTCTGTAATCAGTCAAACACAAATTATTCCCCTGGTTGGTGTTTGTGGTCCGTAGTTAATTGTAAGGAATGCTTGTCCCTTTATTTGCGGTGGACCAGAATGTGTCTTTAGAGCTCAACCACTTCCTCGTTACATTGGTTGAATATTGTCTTCCTTTTGCGTTGCATGAGGCAGAAAAGCAAATGGGTGTAATTTAATAAAGGGTATTAAAGTTGTTATTCTGTAATTCAGATTAGATTTTATTCATAGTGAAGGAACTCATGGTCATTTGTGTTCCAATTGTGATCCAGCTCAGATGCCTTAGTATTGTTCACGTATGGCTCCAGCATTAAATGATTATTGGCAGTGCACCTCAACCAATCTAGAATCTTTAAGTTGAGGCAGCGTATTTTTAAAACAACAAATTGGTAAAATAAAAACATAATTCTGTTGCCACAGATGACATTCTTTTCCATTTTAAAGCATACCAAATTGTATTTTTCACTAGATTCAGTTCTCACAATCCTGCTGGGAATAATCAGATGATGTACAATATCTGTGAGGTGTGTTCTAGCCTAGTGTTTCTCAGCATCTTTAAGATGAATAGACTTCAACTCCCAGAATTCCCCAGAATGCTGGCTGGGGAATTTTGGGTATTCAAGTCCACATACCTTAAAGTTGCTGAGGTTGAGAAACATTGTTCTAGCCTATTTTCAGTACAGCAGTAACTTTAGAAACATTTTTTTATTTTGAAAGATGTAACTACTGGCACCTCCATGACTTTTTCTTGAGTACAGACAATGTGTCATTACCTATGTGTTGAATGTTTCTTGTGAAACATTGCAGGATACTTCAGTGGTTTCCATTGCAAGAGATAGTTTGGCCCCTAAAATAATTTTCTTATTTACATAGTTTTTCTGTGGTTGCTGTTGTTTTAAGAAAAGACATTGGCTCAGCCGTCTTCTCTGGATTGTGATCTCTCCCTGCTCCACAGGAGTCTGGCCAATATTCCTTGGAACTGCTACGAGGGCCCAGTGGCTTCGGATTCAGTCTAAGGGGCGGAAGTGAATATAATATGGACATCTATGTCTTAGCTCTTATGGAAGGTGGGCCAGCCCAGCAATGTGGCAAGATTCAGGTATGTGATGTTCTCAGGAAATGAGCACCAATGCAAAGTTGCTGAGGCCAGGCAGATGTGAATTGGTTTTAGAAAACTTGTTGAGACTTGCAGACAAAAATGACTTTCTCGCTCACACATCCCCGAAACTTTAGCTGTTGTACAATCTAGCATTCTAGAACATAGGCTGGATCAAGCCGAGCAGACAGCCTTCTAGTTCTATATTACTTGGCAAGGGAACATGTGTATAGTATCTAGTTCTAATAATGTAAGTTATTATACATGAGTCTTCCCTGGTGCCCACCATTTGTAAAAAAAAAAAAAAAAAAAATTCCCAGAATTTTCCATCCAGATGAGCCATTACAGATAATTCTGGGAGTTGAAGTTCACACATTTGGAGGGTGCCAAAATTGGGGAAGGCTACTATAAATTGTATGGCATCATGCAATAAAATTTCTCTTTTTCCTCTCCTCCTTCCATTTTCCTTTTCTCCATTCTTCCAAAAGACACTCGTAACATAGCCAGCTATTTTAGCCATATTAATTCAACCCACCCAACCCAAACAACCAAGCTCAGATTAACACCAAGGAGTCCACCGGTTTAGACCATTTATCTGAGCTTCCGTTCCTTTAGACCCCATTTGTTCTTCCTTAGGATGTAAAACGCTGGAACAGTTTAAGGCACCCGTATAACTCTGTGCTTGTACACCAGCATATTTCCCAATTTTCTTCAAACAAAAAGGGATGTCAGAAACAGCAGTTCCCGTCTCTGATGCGGACTGTGAGCAGAACTTCTTTTTTTGAGGATTATCACTATGACAACCTGTATAACACACCAAAGCATGCAAGTCCTTGAAGCTAATTTGGATTTTTAAAAACTTATACTTTTCTTTTAATAGATGGAATATATACTGCTGGGTACCTAGAACTGAATAAATATATAACAAATATATAACCTTCGTTTACTCAATTCACGTCTTGTTCACTTTTCATTATTACTTCTAACACAATACTCACCAACCAAATACAAAAGCTGGCTCGTGTGCCCTTACTAGCAACAGCAGCAGCTTCAAAAGAAACAGCTTAATAGCCCCCCACATAGCTATCAAATGATTGATAACACTTGATCAGATTCTCTTCTTTTACGGTACCACTCAATAGTCCATGTGTATATTTAATGGTGTAATATGAAGTTTCACCTTAAGAATGCGATTTGTGAGTTAGTTTCTAATCTTATCTCAGCCGTAGCCAGTTCTAACCTTACCTTATCACTGCTTAGCAATTTTAAGGAGGTAATTATTCCACAAGTTTCCATCTGAAATACAAGGGTAATATACTTGCCTTCCCAATGTATTCTAGAATAATTTTGCAATAAGCAAAACAGTTTGAGCTCTCTGTAAATACAACTGTGAATATTTAATACACCCAAGAATTTCGTATCCAGTGCTGAATCTGACAAAAATATACAGGTGGTCCTTGTTTAGTGACCACAATCGGGCCCAGCAACTCTGTTGTCAAGCAGTGAAACTGCAACTGCGCTTATGATCTAAAACTGCTTTACAGACCCGTGAAGGTCATAAATGTGAGCATTGATTTGAAAGTTGTTGTTTTTTTCATCACTGTTGCAATGACAACTACCTGTTCTACTGTAGCTCTCAACATTTGTGACTAAAAGTTTGAAAATATATGGAAATGCTTTGGGAAAACTCGGCACACACCCACAACCCGTTTGTGGGGATGGTGGCTTTTTCATGCTAAAACACTGTGACAGGTGAGCGACCAGCTGGTGGAAATCAACGGGGAGTCCACAGCAGGAATGACGCATGCTCAGGCGGTGGAACACATCCGCAGTGGTGGGAGCCGAATACGACTGGTGCTGAAGAGGGGCAATGGATTCATTCCTGACTATGGTACGTCCAGGCCTCTCCTGCTCTCTTCCCTTCCTTCTTTAAATAAGAAATCATCTGCTTTGCGCTAAATATCCTGCTAATGCAGGTGTTGGGGGACTATGGCCCTTCTATGACTTGTGGACTTCAACTCCCAGAATTCCTGAGTTGAAGTCCACAAGTCATAAAGGGGCCATCGTTCCCCACTTTTGTGCTAATGCAACAGATGAACAAGGCATAGGTTCCAGTCCAGAGAGGTTGACCTACGATGTCCCTTTTTCAACCTTATTCTTTATTGAATGGCAGGATATTCTGGTGATTCTTACTCCAGAAATAAGCAGAGGGAGAAGAGGGCATTAGCCTCTCTGACTTTAGAGAGGAGTTAACAATCTAGAGCAACAGATCGTGCAATTAGTGTCTCCCTCCCAAAAGCCTCTTTAGCTGCCTCTTTCCTTTGAAGGGCCTTTGCAGGAGCAGATTTTGGGTCTTCAATATTCACCCCTCTCTTCTCTTCTTTTTTTCTTTCCTGCCCCGTTGCCCTTCGTATGTCCAACCCTCCATGCACTAACCCCACCCGCACATGATACTGTCTGATTCCCTCTTCCCACCTAATCTGTGCCAACTTCATCTTAACCTTTCTGGTCTGTGATTGGCTTCATACCACCACCCTGCCTTCCTGATCTGTGCTGGCCTTGTGATTCTCCTGCCACTTCCTCACCCCCACCCCCACCCCACCCCCCCAAAGTCTCTATCTGTCTCCGCCCCACAGGGCAGCTGCTGGCCAGCCTGGCTCTCTGCGTGACCAACTCCCCCCGGGGGGAGCCCTGCTTCTGCCTCGTGGGACGGGTCGAACATAAATGGTGGGTGCCCAGCCCCCCAGTGGGACCAACCCTACCACTCCGCCACTCCCCAATCTCTTCCTTGGTTTCCTACCTAGGGAATCACATCTAAACTAGTATGTGATAAAGGGAGCGCCCATCTCTTTCTGTAGGGGAAGATGATCCCGTCGAAGCCAACCCTCATTACCCTGATTCCCTTCCCCCATTTAATATCTGCCCTTAGTCTCCCTGATTTTTTTCCCTAGCTTTATCCCAAAGAAACTTACTCCAACATTTGTGTATTCTACAATTCTGCACAGCAATAGAAAGGGAGCAATAAACCACTCGAGAAAACAGATGTGGTATTTTTAGGCAGCAGAGTTCATTTGGAAGAGCGTGCACTGCAGTCTGATTTAAACTTATTTCCCCTCTTTCCGGACAGAGCTTTAAAAATACCAGCTTCGTATGTTAGCAACAAAAGCTGCAATGCTGATTAGCTAGAATTTACGATGTTAAAAAAAAAAACATGATTGCCCAGGCTTCTGTGCTGAAATCAATTTTTAGAATAAATTTACCATCAGTTCTAGTGCTTGCTTGCTTTTAAAGCAACTTTCTAGTCATTAGAATTGGGGAGATCAGATTTACCAGGTTTAGGGCGAATAGTAGATAACATCTTCAAAAATAAAGGATAGGATTTGAAGAAGCTAGGTAGACAACAGGGCCCTGCATTAAAGATTGATCAATAGAAACAATTAAGCTTTTTTTGTAATGCAGAAGTTTGATATTTTATACTGTGCCCCATAAGCTATCGTTGCTTGTAATTACTCCCTCATTTTCAATTTTTCCACTGGTTTATTTGGAATTCATTTTCCATGTATTAGTATGTTATGAAATATAATCACATTTCCTCACACACACCAAAATGCGCCATGCCCATTAAGAACCTCAATTTCTAGAAATCTCTCTGCAACCCATCTAAAGCAGACATAATCTGACAAAGAGATCTGTGTTAGCTCCCCAAGGCAGACATTAGGTAGAACGTTATTTATAGTGCCCTTCTGACGTGCCAAGGACCAGAAGGCAGCTGCGATTCTTTGACATATCTTTCCCGGGCCCTTTGACATGTGGTCCACCATCGTAGTTGAATGAATCTCTTTAAATTGACCAGAGAAATCATTTCCAAAGATCAGATTCCTATCCTGACAGAATTAACCTATGGGTTTTCTAGAGACAAGTATTCTGGAAATCAGAGAGCAAATGGCCTCTTGGAATAGCCCAGAAAACAGTTGTTCCTCCTGAAAGTTCAGAGGAAGGGTATTTCCTTAGCAACATCTTGAATAGTCTAGAGTTGTAAATAGTAGATATGGTTGCCAACCACTGAACATTTGAGTCTATTTGTTCGGCCAATAAACTATATTCTGCCAGAAAAGTAATCCTGAGGTAACTAAGAATCTAGTAAAGTCCAGATTTTGCCCTGGCTTCACCCTACCAATAGTTCTCTACCAATAGCTGCCTACCCTGGTTCAACTTTTACTTAGTCTTGACTAGAATGTCACTATTTCTATAATCTAATACCAACCAATACTTAGAGAGTAGAGAACTTACTGTAGCATTTGGTTCTTTGGGGCCTGTCCTATCCACTTTCTTCAAACCAAATCTCTTTTGTTCTACTCACTGGTCTCCTGTTTTTTTTCCTAGATCGTGCGTTCAGCCAGAACTCCATCAAGATGCAGCAGGTGCTGGAGGCTGAGGACAAAGCCAGGCACCGGCACAGGAAACCAAACCGGTCCGTGGTCCCCCAGTATGTGGGACAGAACCTCGGCGATGGAGATGACAGAGAGGCAGCGCTCTGCAACATCAGGCAGCAGCTCCCCAAACCCCACCAGTCTGGCCAATTGCACCAGACCTCCAGCAAGGCTCAGGGAGAGGAAGAGGACAGAGAACAGGGCTGGAGGCCTCATAAGCAGGGAACGAATGGGGAGAGTGACAGCCACAAGCTACTTTCTCCCCGGCCTAGCAGGAAATTGCGGTCAGACTTGGTCCCTGGGCCTTGGCTAGTACCCAGTAAGGAGCGACTGTCCCGGGCCCTCTGGGGGGTCTGTATGGGCCAAGGAGAGGAAGAAGTACAAAAGGGCAACCCAGGGAGAGGGAAGGGCATGGAGGTCAAGAGACGGAGTTAAGCCAAGCGACGTTGGGCTCAATACAATCATGTTAAGAACTACACAGTGCCTGGCAGTGATTAGTGGCACTGGCCATCTCCGTTTGGATTAGGCCATATTCTCCTTTCCAGTGTTTGTTTTTGTTCAGAGTCTTCTCCTCCACTCACACTATGCAAAGGCGTTTTTCATTTTGCTCTCCCCATCCCATTTCCTCACAACCACACTATGCAATGATAAGCTTTCAGAAGCCACTTTGTGCAGTTCTCCTGGAATTGGGCAGCGGAATTTTCTATTCTCTGGCCGCCATCCCCTTTTCCCAAGAACTGTGCTGGTGTTTCCATGGCTACAATTTCCAACCCTTTGCGGTCTGCAGCTTTCTGATGCAGTGCTTTTGAAACTGCATTTGTAGAAACCCTGGGCCCCTGAGGTCCATCAGGTGTTTCTCCAATGAGAAGACCGCTATTAGCAGGTGAGTTACCTGCGGAGCAGTGTATTGCTCATTTTGTTCTGCCCAAGGTGGATTTTGGAACGTCTGCAGAATGTTCTGCCGCCTACAGGGATTCCAATGTCCATTTCAGTGAATTTGCATGGAGCTGGGCTTAAGAGTTACTCTATCCTACAAACATGCCCTAGATTCACCTGTTAACAGCCTTCTTCTGGAGGGAAACTTGAGTAGGTGGGTATCCCAAAGATGCTTTTTCACGAGGCAACTGGACTTTCTTGCTTTTCTTTGAAGTAGGTGGATATTTTGTACGAATTTTGCTGCTGCAAAATTAATAAGTTTTCACTGATTAATCATTTTCTGATTTCTCAGGAAGTCTGTGGAGCAGCCTTACCTAGTCTGGTATTTTCCAAATGTGTCAGAACATGAGAATTCCTAATGGTGGGGAGTTCTGGAAGTACGAACCCTTAAACATCTAGAGGGCACCAGTAAAGGAAGGCTGTTCAGGTGTCCTTCCCTCCCTCTCTTACCTTTCATGACCATGCAGTAGAGGAATTGCTGCTGCTGCTGCTGCTGCTGCTGCTGCCATAACCATCCACCCACCCTCTCTCCATCCGACAGAGCACAATTACCCTTTTTCCTGTGGTGACCTGCAATCCTCTTTGTCCATTCTGCTCCACTGGTCACTCAAGCTGTGAACTACATAGGCTGGGGTAACTTTTTCTCCTCAGCCACCCAGAAGGCAGTTACGTTCTCTACTCTGCTAGGGGCAGCCATAGCCAATGAATGAGCATGAAACCGCCTGTGTGCATAAAGCGAACTTTGTGCGTTGGAGGGGATTCCTATCAGCCTGTGCCCCTCCGGTTCGATTGCCAGCCAGCAGGCAGTTTCAGCATGCCTCAGCCAGTCGCAGGTGCACCATGGGCCCATTAGTCAGCACGGTTTGTTTGGCTTCTGTGTTGTGCGTTTCCATGCTGAAAAAGCATAGCAGGTGTGGAGTTTCTCTTGGCAAAGGATTGTGGCAAGAGGAAGTTAGACAAAGCATCTCTAACATCTCCTGAACAGGAAGTGCAGTGTCAGTAAAAGCAAGGGGGAAAAAAGGTTTGATCTAAATTACTTGGTTGACAATCCTTTGCTTCTCATCAGATCCCTTGTTCCCCACTCAGTTCCTTCCCTTGAGGTAGAAGACTCATCACAGCATACTGGGGAGGTTGGAGGTTGGCCCAAGCTTTAGACATGCAGGCATAAAATTTTGCCTTGTGCTCTCTCTCTCTCTCTCTCTCTCTCTCGGGACGTGGGAGATATCATGTGCATTGCATGTAGCGTGCAAACATGATCCAATGTGAAATGTGCATGTATCTGCAAGATGCATATAGATGAACATTTGGCTGGGCTTGTGCTTCACAAAGTTCAGGAATCACTCATGGGTACATGCAGATCCATGTTGCTTTGCATGCCAAAGCCATGATGCATCTAAGAACACAACTGAATTGCATTCAGAAGGCACACCATGCAAGGTTTCAGAAGCTAGCTATCGTGCAATACTGCCACCCGTATTTCCTGTGCAAAGAAATGCTAGATTACAAATCTGGATGGAAACCACATCCCTCAAGCCCTATGGTTTCCATCTGTGGTGCATTTGCAGAAATTGGCTGTTTTAGTGAATGACGAGTCTGAAATTCACCCACAGAGTCAAGTAACGAACAACATGGGCTTGGTTGCCCATCCTTAGATGATCTTCTGGAATGAAACATTGAAGCTGGTTCTTCTGCTGGTTGTAGACACACAAGTGACTTGACAGGGTCAAACAGGGTCAGGGTTTCTAACCCTGCAGGTGCCTTTTTGGCTTTTTAACTGGAGATGGAAAGACAGTGAGGAAGCAGCTTTAGTGCAGTGCAGTTATGGAAAGCAAATTATTTTTTAAAAGTAAATCTTATAATACTTATTATACATTAAAAGATTCTGATTTTTAAAAGTGCTTTTGTTGGCTTACTTTTGCTTCTAGAAACTCTATATTCTGAATCAGCAAACATTCTTTTTAAGGTTTGAAAATCAGTACTTGCTTCTAGTGAACCTGTTGTAGCATGGCCTGGATAAGATGTCCTGCACAGACGAAAAGGAAATATAATTCTTTGGTATTCGATCAACTAATGGGAACAGATACATCCGTGTTGGCACAAATGATCCTGCTGCACGTGGGAATGTGCATCTGCATTAACTATGTTTGCAGAAAGCCATTTTGCTGCACAGGTTTCGGGATGATGCAGGTTGACTGGGACTCCTATGCACACAAGCATCCTATCTGGATGTCTACTGTGTTAATTTTTCTGCTCGATGAAAACAAAGTTTGGATTCATTCTATATATTGAGGTAAGCATTTTCCAAGATTCTGCACTATCATAGTGTAGAAATATACGGCATCTTGCTACTACCAGTTCTATTTTAAAGAAGTACAGAAGTGCAGCCCTTGAAACTCTGAAATGGACCCTAGAATCTAAACATCATGCAGATATGGACAACAATAAAAGGGCAGTAATGTACAGGATTTCAAATAGTGATGGATAGAGCTTCTGCCTGCACAATTCTTCACCTTGCTCGATAGAAGAAGCAAAATGCATCAAGCACACACACAAAAAGTATCTAATTTGCCTGAAGGGCCTATTTTATACTTGGACATACACATTCCAAAGTCTTGACACAAAATCTAGGCAGCAGAATTGGTACAGATGCATCCTGAAGATTTGCCTCTATATCCCTGTACAGTGAAACCTACCTGGTCAAGATGCTGGTATGCTCTCACAGCTTTGGAGATTGACCTTTAGCTCACAGCCCAGCTGCAAGGTCTAAAAATCAAATTATATACATAGGGCTAACATGGGTTCTTCTTTCCTTTGCTGCCCTAGATAAAGAGTTTCCTTCCTCCGGGAGTATGCATATGCAATTATTAACTTAGCTTTCAGTGGCTAGCAGTTGGCAGAGTTTTTTTTTTCTTCCTGGCCTCATGGGAAAAACTTGTGTCTTCTTGGGATCCTCCCCTTTTGCTGCAGAACCCAGTGCCTTGGGTAGTCCATGGGGGGAATGAAGGCTCTGGGTGTTTATTCACTGGAATAGAAGGAAACTTAACCAGAGGAAAAAGCATCCAATATACCTCCGTGCACCTCTCAAAACAGAAACAACATTTCTCCCAGGATGTTTGCTTAACTCATAAAAATGTGGAAGCTTCATACGTTTCGGGAGGCGGACATTCTAGAATGAAATTAACAACATGTGAGGTGCCAATAAAGTGAGCAACCACAATTTCCTGAGAAGGCATAATTTGGAAGGATCTTCCCAGAGTCTAAAGTGATTCCACTGATTGAGTTTTGAATAATCTTTTTACTTTATGACAGCTTTGCCCAAATTGGTGTTCCTTAGATGTAATGGAATGCAAGCTTTATGTTGCCTAGCCAGCAGCTGGTATATTCTACCAACAGTAAATCTCCTTATGAAAACAGTCAACCTGCTATTTCAAGCCCCAATGCTGGTGGATTTGTCATGGGGAAAGCCTTCAGCCTACCACATCACAGATGGTTCATCCAGCATAGATTTACATGAAGGGTGGTGGGTAATATGTACATTTCAGAAAACTATGATACAAGAAAGGAGAATTTCTGAAAGGGAGCTAAAGGGAGTGTCCCCTCAGGGCTCTTTGCTAATGTGGATTCTTGATGGATACAGTTCTTCTGCCATCATTCTTTGCCTTTTTAAGAAGGCTGCAGAGTAAATGGTCCCAACAGGTGACATCATCTGGCTGTTTTTGCCTAGTAGTAGCCTTGTGGGAAATCCAAATAAGCACAACAATGAATACCAGCTCTTATCTTTTTTTGTAAGGATACTTTAACAGAATCTTGTTAGTCTAAAAGTATTTTTCCCCTTCTTTCCTATTACTCTCTGGAAAATTAGGGAGGGTCCCTTCTGAAATGCTTCCCACACTCCTTTTCCTTCTAGGGACTGAGATACTTTTTGCATCGCTTCCTCCTGTCTCCCAAGGCCATTCCCACAAACCCTCACACTTCGGCCCTGTTTAATATTGGGATAGAGGTACAATCTAAAACTCTCAAGGCTGAAAATTAAACTGGGAAGTTAAAAAGCATCTCGGAAGGTGATGCTCAATCACTACGATAGTGATTCAAGAGAACTGTGTGGATTTCCAAGAACTGAGCTGAAGTGAATGGAGGATTTATCTTACACTGTAAATGATAAAACAATGTTCCCAATTAAACATTGTTGCTTGGACTTCAAATGATTATATCCAAAATATGATAGGAAGGAATATAATAGGGAAATTTAACCCATTTTAAAGAAAGATACATTATTGAATTAATTTAATTAACACCTTTTAACCAATTCAAGTATCAGTCCATTAATCTGTGGAGACTTCATTTAACTGGACATGTGAGACAAGAGTTATGATCCCCATATTTATTATAGGTTTTTTTGTCACATGTATCTACAGCTCTGTGGTCTACTAATCCAAAATATATTTGTCTTACTGAGTTGAACAGATTCTGATCTGATCAAAACGTGCCCAACTAAGCTAATGTAGGCTCTGCAATTTTATAGTTCAATCATTTTTGCCACATGCTGTATGAATCAGGTTGACGTATTAAGGTTGCCCTTTGCTGCTTTCCAGGCTATATTAACATAGCTATTTTATTTGGGAACTCAGGTTTAAGGCCAAAAATAGGCACAGAAGTTAGGTTATTTTGAGCCTGCTGCGACTTACAAAACAGAACAGGACAGGATATAATCAACACATGGTGTAGTGAAAAAAGTATATATACTAAAGATACCTGTATGCCAAACACAAACAGTTCACTGTTCTTTGAAAAGTATTTAAAAAGAGAAACTCTGTTTCTCCAAGAGTCCATTTTAGCCCACCAGTGCTACTCTCTAATAGCTGGGCTGGACCCAGAAAGTTAGAAGTTGGAGGGCTCAACTTCCTCTTCCCAAAGCCCTCTACATCTATGTACCTCCTGTCTTAGAGGGCTGTTTTTACCATGAATCTGATGCCATCAAAACACGCTCAATTCCCAGACTGTTTTGACAAATGCTCGTCATCCTGGCTTGTCTCCAGCAATAATCCACAGCACTTCTAAGGACAGTCTAGTAATCTCTTTGATCCTGTCCAAAGCCTGTAAATTACTGTTGAAAGCTGTGGGTGAGTTGCAAATAAATACTTCTGGAATGCCAGGAGCTACAGGACTCTGATACAGAATTAACAGACCAGCTGCTCTTGGGAGGACATCTACCTGGAAATCATTTGTCCCCTTAGGCCAGGGGTAGGCAACCTTGGCTCTTTTATGACTCGTGGACTTCAACTCCCAGAATTCCTGAGCCAGCATAGCTCAGCTTGGAAACCTCTCCCTTTCCCCTCAGCATGGCTGGCTCAGGAATTCTGGAAGTTGAAGTCCACAAGTCATAAAAGAGCCAAGGTTGCCTACCCCTGCCTTAGGCACTGCTTCAACATTTGCAGTTGGAGGAAATACTACAAAAGACACTACATTTCAAAAGTGCTGTCCTCCTTCAAAGGAAGTGAAATCTTTGTCAGCTGGCCTATGACTATTCAGGGTTCATGGCAGTGATGACTGGCATATGCAGCAATTAATAAACTGAGTTTCTACAAAATCTTGAACTACCAACTAGCCAATTATACTGCAATTCATCATGCTGACGTATCTGGTGGGGTTTTTATATGATTCAGTGCACTGGAGAAGTCCAGGAAATGCTGTTAGCTGAATAAATCTGGCTTCTGTTGACCATGGGTAAGTATGCTATGAGAACACAACACGCTGCATGGTTTTTCGATTGTACTTTGGAAGTGATTACTAACTGTAACTGTACATTTTACAAAAGAAAAAAAAACTTACTGAAACTAGGTTACTTGTTCTGGACCAACCAGTAGCTGAGAACTGTATGTTAGGAGGTTTAGCATTTATAGGGTTAAACGCTGTTTCCTTAGGAAATGGCTTATGGGTAATGTAGTTTCAGCAGTCAGTTTATCTAGTCAGTGGGAGGAGTTCAAAGGTTTATGACTGTACTTCCTGGCTCTGTGCCATTGTTTGATTCTCTTCACATTGGGATCCAGCCTCATGGCTTGGACACAGCAATTCTTCAACATGTAATTTATATACAGGACAGGAGGACATCACTGTCTTTCAACCTAATGATATGGATCCAGATTAATATTGCATTCCAGACGTATTTCATCTTAATCGTGAGTTGTTGAATATCTCTGTGAATAAAGTATTCTTCTTTGATCTGTTCATTCGAGTAAACAACTACCTGTCTACACGGAAGTAAGGCGCACACGGCCGTGGAAACAGGGTATTACTTATTGAGTAATTTCTCATCTCGACAACCCTCCTCCATTTTCTTTGTGATCTATTTTTTGTTGTTGTTCCTCTGGTGCAAATCATTCTCTTTCCCCCTTCTCCTATGCTCACTCAGCAGACTTTTGGGGGACTGCCTGCCAGCCAAGGGCTACTCAACGTCCCTTATCTTTTTATGTCAAAGATGGGGAAGCTGTGGCCCTTTAAAGGTTTCTTCTTTACAACAGGCCAATGTGATTTTTAGAGTTGTGGTTCAGTTGCAGCAGGAGATGTGCAGGTTCCCTGGTCTATAACTTCTCTGTGGCTTCCTTTCCTCTTTGCAGAAACATTTCCATATAGAAAACTATATGAAAACTCTTCTGCCTCTCTTCTTTGCAAGTGACATTCACTCTACCCAGTCCCATCCCAATGCGCCACTTCCATTTCCGATTGGAGACATCTCATGACTATCTTTTAGAGGCATCCCAACTCAATCCTTGAAAAGGGAGGCTGTCTGTTAAATGCAGTTGACAGTGATAATCAGAGAGAGAAGTTGCTAGATTAAATCCATCCACCAAAACCCACAGTTTGCTGAGATCAGAGTGGACACCTTAGGGCAAGGCCAGCCTTTACCATTAGACAAGGTAGCTGCCTCAGGCAGCAAATTTGGAAGTGAGGACAGCAATTTAGTTATTTAGCATATTGGGGAGATCTCCTGCCTCCAGCACTAAAATAATTTGGCAGCTTTAAAGGAGTCAGATTATTCGCCCTAAATTGGAAGGAATTATATTTGAAATCTGCAGGCAGAAAGCAAATTAATATTGCTTCTAATATCATAGCTCACATGCTGTGTCATTTACTTTTGGCAATTAGGTGCAAATTAGAATAGAAACCTGCCAGTCTTTTTTTACAGTATAGCTAAGCCCAGCTTCATTATACTTATATTTTCACCCTTCCAGTTTGGCTGTATAAATTAGCCCTTGAAGATTCAAGAGAAAAACAAGAGTTTCTTCTAGTAACTTTTCCTATACTTAGATATTTTAAAGCTCATGTACCTTCTCTCCGTGCTATTGTAGTTTCGTTTCCTTTGCAATTGGCAAGCTGGAACATGCCTTGCATTCTGCCCTTGTTTCAATAGAACCTCAGCAAGTATGTTGGGAGCCACCTGCAATCCCGGGATGTCAATCCAGGTTTGTTTGCCAATAAGCTACAGAACACAGCAGACCTTCTGAAGATGTTGTATTATGATGCTATCATTTCCAGCCAGCATGCTGGCTGGGAATGAAAGAGTAGTCCAGAGCATCTGGAGTACTTTAGGATGGAAAAAAAACAAAGAGGGAACCCTTTCCATTCCTTTTTATTTCCTTTCAGACAGTTAAGACTGCAGAAAGAACACTTGCAACCAGCCTGCCTTCACAATGGAAGATTTGTATATTGCATGGGTCAGAAGGAGGGCTGAGAAAATATCTAAAGAACCCTCACGTCTTGGACATAAAAGTATTTCAGCTCCTTTCCTTGGGATGGCATTACAGGGCAGTGCATGCCAAAAGTAGTCATCACAGGGAGAGTTTTTTCCCTCGTGCCAGCTGTCTGCTGAACACCCAATTCTCAGTGCTGCCTATGTAGTCATGGCTGTAGTATTATCACTTATCTTTCTTATCTTCTTTATTCCGCCCTCTCATTAGTGTGATGATGATGGTGATTCTGTTGCTTTGCATGTACTCCTAGAGCTACTGCAACAGAGACAAATTCCTTGTGTGCCTAATCACACTTGGACAATAAAGCTATTCTATTCTATTCTATTCTATTCTATTCTATTCTATTCTATTCTATTCTATTCTATTTTCTATTTTCTATTTTCTATTTTCTATTTTCTATTTTCTATTTTCTATTCCTATCTTATCCTTCTAATTTCTTGGCCCTGGACATTGTGAGAACAAGAGCAACAGGTGCAAATAAGCCCAGTTACTAGCATGAATTCCAGGTTAATATAAGAGGCAAGGATGTAACAAATTGCACATAAAATAATAATTTCTTTAATTTAAAAGCCTTTTCCCCTAGTCTAGTAGTGCCAAATTGGGGGGTGGGAGGGTTGAGGATTTTTTTTAAGTATGATAAACTCAGGGCATCACTATATTTGTTTCAGGACAACTCCTAGCTTATTTGGCTATGTTGAAAACTATATGAAAAGGATGGGAGCAATTAATAGAAAAAACGTAAGTTTTACAAGACTGTGTTAAGTGTGAAAGCTACATAAAACTTTGGTGTATAGACTAAGGCAATGAACAGGCACCATGCTGTTATTTGCAAACTTTAC
The DNA here is from genome assembly GCA_023970755.1 of Azemiops feae. Lineage (NCBI taxonomy): Eukaryota > Metazoa > Chordata > Lepidosauria > Squamata > Viperidae > Azemiops > Azemiops feae. Next base: position 692,939 of record JALGBA010000474.1, on the reverse strand, counting down.
AACCCAGAAGTCTCCCACACTACAAATTCTTTAATTCTTGCACAGATGTCCTCTTGGGCAGTTTTTTCAACCAGCCACTATATCTATACTTTTAATGCAGGTGTTCCATGCATTCCTATGCCATGATCTTACTCCCCTAGAAACATGCATAGGCATATCACCTCACAAATTATTGTGGCTAACCACATCTACCGGTAGGCTATCAGTGTTGGGACATCACTAGAGGGCAGAAAAGAAATAAAAGAAAACCTGATTCTTTTCTGCCATCTTGTGGTCATCCAAACGTTTGTTAGCCCAAATCTGGTACTATACAGTAGTCCAAGAGAGGATCAAAATCAAACAAAATGTCAGATTTGGTGTCCTCTCTTTGATGGTGAAGAAAAACTGGCATATACTTTATAGACAAGTAGCTTCCGGAAAAATAGTGGACTCTTATTTTTATTTCAGAGAATGTGCTTCACTTCAGAGTTTAAAATTCTGCTTCAATTGCCATCCATTTCTCTGTTCCTGCTCATCTGATTATTCTTAAGAACAGCTAAATACACAGAGATTAAGCAGCTGGAGGTTTTCCTGGCCTGAAGATACGATTGTATGGAAAAGTCTGCCTGTATAATGTAAGTGCCTCAGGAGGCTGTTAAAAGCACATTAGAAAAGATAGGGCAAGAGGAAGCTTGACAAAACCCACACCAAAGGACTATATCAGTCCTTTCTATTAGATGAATTCCACTGGGACTTCTCTAATCCCTTGACTGTTGGTGTTTTTTTAAAAAAAATAACAATAATTACAAACTGACAAACTAGTGTTTGTTTTGCTTCTGCCACAGACAATTAGTCAAACTGGCTGCAATCTAATACTGAAATCAAATCATCTTAAAAAGACACTTAATTCTGTGTTGAGTAGCAGTCCTTCTTCCTAGCTGCAACTTGAGGAGCAAAGGCTGAACTGAGGCAAGGCTCTGAGTTAGGGTTTTCCTGGATCCTAGGATTCAGTGGAGAAGCTTTATTCAATGCTGCTGTCCTACACAATCTCCTCCCAATGAAACTTGCACAACCTTCACAAATGGGTGATGCAAAAACTGTCTTTCAGAAGCCGCATACTGCTTTCAGTTTGCAGTCTGAGGACAGAAAGTTAAGAAGCCAATTGTCAAATTGGATTTTAAATACCACCAGGCAGAAGTCTCGATCAAGGCCTGCTATCTATATTAAACAGTAAGAACTTGACACCTAGAAAAATATATCCTCCCATCATCAAATAATATCAATATCTGCCAACAGGCAGTTGCCAAAGGTACTGTTATAGTAGCTAATTATAATATCTAATTATAATATTGACCACCATAGCATACTACAAGAAACATGTGATCATGTTACATGCACTCTGCTTTCCTAAACTTTTGAGTGATGTCAATATATGCATCCTATCAAACATTGGTAACTTCTCAAATAATGTTTACTTTTAAAAAAAAATAATCAGATGGTTGGTTTAAAAAAACAACCACCTTGCTGTGATAGGGCAAAGGAAACAGACCAGGGAGAATGGCGCTGCAGGCAAGCAGAGGAAAGGCAGGGTGGGGTGGAGGAAGAGCTGTTAGAGAGGAGAGCCAAGATAGAAGTCGCTGCCAATCCCTCCTTTGGGTGGCATCCGAGCACTGGGAACTTGGACCTTTGGGCAGCAATAACACTTTTCAAAAGCTTTCAGCCAAACATAGTGTAGTGAGGTTTCTAGGAAGGAGAATATAGAATTGACAGCCAGACTCAAAGAAGTTCCACTTTTGTGGAGATGCTTTAAATGATGGATGTCCAACCTTGGCAACTTTTAAGATTCTTGGACTTCAACTCCCAGAATTCCCCCAACAGCATGGCTGATTGGGGAATTCTGGGAGTTGAAGTCCACAAATCTTACAGTTGCCAAGGTTGGACACCCCTGCTTTTAATAAGAGTTCTCCCTCTTCCCAGTCGGTCAAACAGAGGGGAAATCTTCAAGTAACCAAATTCCCATACCTCAGTCCCAAACATGGCTGTCTTTTTCTTGATCTACTTGCACTGAATCAATTTTCCTTCTTCTTACATTTCCTATGGTGTACATGCTACAGCCTGCTGGATGTTGTTGAAGCAAAAATCCCATCAGACCCAGCCGGCATGGCCAAAAGTGAGATCTGGAAAATGTAATTTATCAATATCCTAAAAGAATACACAATGTGGATCTATTTTAAATTGTATTTTGTAAATATCCCATATTATCCATTCCTTACATGTAGATTTTCCAGATGTAATTTATGTTCTTTCTCTTTTAAGGAACAAACTCAGCATTATCAGTAGCTTACATTATTTAATTCCTTGGGAGTAGCTGACAATTCAGACTTTCCCTAACAACACTGTATTGGGATGCAGGAAAACTTTCACAAATGCAGACTGACATTTTGTGGCAACAGATTAACTTTGTTACTATCTGCCAACTAGGCTGAGTAGTAACAATTAGTCCAAGATCATTCAGGGATATCAAGAAAACAGGATTTCTGACCATGATTTTCCTTCTCTGACCATAGCTTGAAGTGATAGTTGCTCTCTTATTTTTCCCCAAATTTGTTCTCATCTTTTGAATGCAGGTAGCCACATCTAGCTGATCTTGACAGATCTCAGAAAGTAAAACAAAGGTAGATGTGAATATTATTGGGCATATTGTGGATATTATTGGGGTGAGATGCTACCAAGTAGTTCCAGGTCTAGGATAGTTTAGGCCAGGGCTTTTCAACCTTTTCACCCATTGTACCACTTTTAGGATATGGCAACATCCGAGTACCACCAGTCGCCTAGCAAGGTGTCAAAAACTTGATGACCAAAAAAAAAAAAAGGAAAAAAGTGATAAAGTACAGGTAGTCCTCGACTTACAACAGTTCGCTTAGTGACTTTTCGAAGTTACAATGGCACTGAAAAAAGTGCCCCCCCAAGCCACAGCTGAGCAACACGCCTGCCCGCCCTGGCGGCGCTCTTCCTCTGTCCGAGGTTTTCATTGTTGTGAGCACTTCTGTTGAGGATTGGCAGCGGGGGTGGGGTGGGGGGGGGTGTTTGGTTTTGATTTCCCCCGTCTGCTGGGTGGTTGCAGCAGGTTTTGGTCACTTCACATGACCCTGGGACACTGTGACCGTCATAAATATGAATCAGTTGCCAAGCATCTGAATGTAAATCACAAGACCCTGGAGATGCTGCAACATTCCAGCTGATCGGCGCTTCTTCAGGGCTCAGCAGAAGCACCAGGATCAGCACTGAGCTCCAGCTGGAGCCTGGCGCTGGTCCTGGCGCTTCCGCTGAGCCCTGACAGCCCCGAAGCGCCGATCAGCTGGAAAGCAGCACTGATCCTGGTGCTTCCGCTGAGCCCTGACAGCCCTGCAGCTCCAGCCATCTCTTGCTCAGGCTTGTGCGGTGCTGCCACCGGTTCAGTTCATTCCCCTCCCCCGCTACCACTTTTCTAGGATGGTCGCGTACCACCTGCCAGGTGCCAATGTGGTACCCGTACCACTGGTTGAAAAGCCTTGGTTTAGGCTAGGCTGCAAAGTAGGAAAAAAAACCATACAAAGGCAATGGTAAATCATTTCAATTTTGCTGCTAGTAAAATGAAGTTATCAAAGAACCTTTTATCTTGTTATCCTGTATTGGCCATTGTTTGAAACAGAAATAAACATGAAATTAATTAGATAAGCAGAGGAAACTGCCAGGACAGAAAGATCAGTTAACACAGTGAGGCTTTAAGCCATGAGAGGGTTTTTGTAGAAGCAAGAGCTAATAAGAGAATTCTGTTGGCTGAACTTGGCAAGAAGGCCATCAAAATGTATTACAAGCCCATGATAGGATGGAGAAGGGCCCACTCTGAACAGAACGTGTGAATGCGCACAGAGACAAAGCTTATCTTAATTCATAAGACCTGTATGAGGCACACAGAAAGGCTTCATTTAGGGAGACTTTTATGGATAAAATCATAGCAGATGAGAAAGAAAAACCAGAAATTCTAAAGACTCTTTCAGTCTTCGAGTCCTTAAGCTGTAGCTTGTTTAGTTAATGACTAAATCCAACTCTGTCAATAGCTAAGATTAAAAAAAAAACAGCTAATTTTCTCTCCCACACCACAGCAGTGATCATAGGAAGATTCAGAAGTGTCTTACAAGGTCTGTTTTCCCAACATAATAACTCATGTGTTGCTGAATATTTGACTTATTTGACTAAGCCACTGTATGACACAGGTCCAAGGCATGATTCAAACAGCATCTCAAGCCACAAACAAGCCATACTGTGCAAATATAAAGTCAGGCCAATTTCACCACTAGTGATTAACAGCAACTTCCAGAGTAGGTTTTCATTCCGCCCTACCTGGCAATGTCTGAAAACACAGGCAGTGCCACCAATCACAGCCCCACTCAGTTATCTTTCATATGGAGGAGGATCTCCAAAGTTAAACTCAAGTTAACAAGTTTTGGTCAGTGGTATGTTTCAGTTTGAATATGCATGCACGCACACACACAATGCAAAAGGCTTCCACATACCAGTAAAAAATTTTGTTAGCAGAATTTCTGCCTCACTGTCTTCCCAAAACTTGGTAGAAATCAAAATGCTTGACAGGACTGCTATAAAGACAAATCCCAATTTATTCACAGAATTTACAGAAAGCAAAAGAAAAGATGCTGGAATTAAAAGGAAGAGAAAGTCTCGTGTATGGCACCATGGACATAAGGATGACAAGTAAAGAGTTAGCTGGTCAGGGGAAGGCTGGAGATATCTTGGCCAATGTGCATCCCTTAAACTGGGGTAGCATCTGTGGAATTTCAGCTGACCACTTGGTTAAATGCATAGATGTCCTACCTGGAGAAAAAAATTAGCAACATAAATTGCACATGGTTAGACACACACTTTTTTGTGGGATTAAAAGCAGGTGCTGAGTAATACACAGTATTCCACCTGTTAGACCAGACATGTCAAACTCGCGATGTCACGTGACGTCACGCAACGTATCGGGACTGTTTTGCCATTGCCAGCAATGGGGTGGGTGCGGCTTCCATGTGATGCGTCCGGCCCGTGGGCTGGCAAGTTTGACACCCCTGTGTTAGACGTTCCATCTGAATGTGCAGTTAACCTGTGCCTGTGGTGGGAAGCGGATCGGAGGTGGAGTGGTCTCTTAAGGGAAGTAAATACACCTACAAAATTTGGGACTTCGCAGCTAGAAGCTCTCCACAACTGCACAGGTGGTCCTCGACTTACAACAGTTCATTTAATGACTGTTCACAGTTACGACACTAAAAAAAAGTGACTTATGACCATTTTTCACACTTACGACTATTGCAACATCCCAATGGGCGCGTGATCAGAATTCAGACACTTGGCAAACTGGCTCATATTTATGACATTTGCAGTGTCCTGGGGTCACGTGATCAGCTTCTGCAAACTTCTGACAAGCAAAGTCAGTGGAGAAACCAGATTCACATAACCACCCTGTTCCTAACTTAGGAACTGCAGCGATTCACTTAACAAGAAGAAAGGCCGTAAAAATGGGGCAAAAATTCACTTAACAAATGTTTCACTTAGCAGCCCCAGAAATTTTGGGCTCAGTTGGGGTCGTAAGTCAAGGACCACCTGTACTCCGAAAGGGAGCCCCGCTGCAGTCCAGGGGCGGCCGCAGAAACCGCCGCTTTCGAAGGGAATGGCGATCCTTCCAGCAACTCCGCGCCCACCTTCCTGCAGCCTCCTTCCTGCCTCGGTTGCTTTTTTCCCCCCACTGAGTGCCAGCCCGCCTTCCCGTCTCCGGCTGCCCTTAAAGGAACAGCGACTGTTAAAAAAAAAAAAACCGCCCGAGCCGTGCCCAGCTCGGCAGCCACACCTCGCCCACAGGCTTCCCCGCCCTCGCCCAGCTCCGCGAATCCGCGCCTGACGGGAGGCTGCTTTTGCAGAGCAGTCGGGTGGCAAAGAGAGAGCAGCTCGACGTTTCCCCCCTTCGAGAGAGGGGCATCCCGCCGTTGCCATGGAGTCGTCCAATACCTCCAAGGGGTGCATGGAACAGTTTTCCAGCTTCGTCCGCTCCCGAAGGGGAATGTTATTCGTCATAGAAATAGTAAGAGGGGAACAGAGAGGGGTGGGGGACCAAGGAAGGACTACGGTGAGCGGGCGGGCAAAGGCGAACGGCCGGGCGCTCCAGATTTGGGGAGGACCGAGTGGGGTTTCGCTCCCCTCGGGGAGGAGGGCGGTGGCGCTTCTTCACTCTTAGCACATGGAAACAGCAATGGCACTGAAGTCTTATACACCGCTTCAGAGTGCTTCTTTGCAGCTTTCCCCGAGACGGTTTACGCTTTACAGAGTCAACATATTGCTTTCCCCCCAAAAAAATCTGGGTCCTAAAAAGATCATTATTTATGTATGTATGTATCCCCCCCCCCATTACGTCTTCTCAGGTAATAACCGAGGAGGAAGCGGTTAAAAGCAAAGTGACGCGAACCCCTCGCGTTAAGAGAGGAAGGAAATCTGCCATTTGCTGCCCCACACAGACACCCTTTCTCTCCCCCCCTCCCTCCCTCGAAGATCGCGAGGCCCAAACTTGCTGTTCAGGAGCGGCTTTTTGGCCGCGCGGCCCTTTTCTGCTTCGTCGGCAATAAGGGGAGGCGGGAAGGTTTCTTCCAGGCGCCCCGAGAGAAGAATCTCATTTAGGATGCCCTCAGTAGAGCATTTGGCGTTTTTGCTTCCTTCTCCAAAAATAAGAATAACAAGATTTTCCCTTCAGGTGGGGAAAAAAAAACAAAACAACCGGAGCTACGGTAGAAGCAGCTGCGCCGGGCACGCCTTTTGGGTCAGGAGCCGCTCCTGGGGAAACTCCCCGCCGCGCGGAGCAGGGGAACTGAGGGGGGGGGGAAGGGGTTTGCTTTTTTCTTCCACCCGGAACTTCCAAGCTCTTGTCAAATTTTGTTTACCACGAGGGCCGCGGGGCTTAGTTGGGCCTTTGAAAACTCCGGAGCCGAGCGGGAAACGCCCTAGCCCAGCGCAAGAGAAGGAAGGAGACGTTTACCGAGGGAAGGATTAAGAGGGCGGGGCTGGGAGGGGCGGGGGATATGTAAACTAGAGGGAGGGGAAGCGCAACGGCCCGGAGTGAAGCAAAAAGCCGAGAATGGGCGTGGAGAGCGATTCCTCCCACAGCCTCCCCCGCGCGCCTGGAGAGTTCCCCGTATTTCGGGTTCTCCCTTCCCTCCCCCCTCGCTGTTGGCCGATCAGTTCCGTTGCCCCCCCCCCTTCTCGACCGGTTTCAATTTGAGTACAGGCGTCTCCGGGATGCTTTCCATGGGATTTACCCAGCAAACCGACGGGGCCGGCCCGGTTCCTTTCGAGCTGGATTGCGTTTCCCGCTACACTTGGCGGTTGCAATCCAGCACATCTCGAAAAGTGTCCGATTGGTGAAAGGGAGGTGTGGTGGTGTGTGTGGGGGGGGGGGCTGTGTTGCGCGGCAGGCGTTCGCACCACCGCCCTTCCTAGAGTCCTTGGGAGTCTTCGGAACGGGCAATTGCAGGGTCCCGGTGAGGCAGGGGAGAAGTTTGCGCAGCGGGCACTTTTAAGGACAACGTTGAAGCGACCTTCCAAGCTGTTGCAAAACTTCGGCCGGCCGGTTTTTGCTGCCCGGTTCTGCTCAGGGCCTTTGGGCGAGGCCGAGTGCGTCCCTGGTCCCCAGCCTAATATTGCGCCCTGTGCGCGCCCAGCTGAACGAGCGCGACGTGAGTCACTCTGTGCTGTCCTGCCTGGACACAGACAGGCGGGGCCCTGTTGAGCTATATTGGGCGGGAGAGGCAGCCGCTCGTCGGTTTGGCCTGCCTGCCTGCTACCCAGCCCTTGAAGGAGAAATTAAATTCCTGACTGAAGGCTTCATAGATCGCAACCCGCGATATCTGCCTATGATTGTGGGCCGCTCTTCGGAGTTGTTGCCCTGCCACTTGACACGCTGGCAGAGCCCTGTGTGCGCGCGTGCGTTTTTCCACAAGCCCCAGAACTGAGACACCCACCCAAAATTTGCCTCCTTCGAAGTGTCCCCTATTGAATTTCTGCTTTTTATACAAGTCCTAAAAAGCACTTGCTGGAAGAAGCAAAGTAACTGGAGGTACCGCTGAAATTATTGTGAAGTCTTGTCTTCCAGTGATCTGCTTACCTTTTTGTTACCTGGTTTGGGTTCCAGATGGACTTTATGTCTGCTCTGAATCTGTTTTAATGGGAATTGATGCTGTTTATTTCTTATTTACCTAAAGCCATTGCATCTGGGTGACACTGAAGTAACCAATTACGTATTGCCTTTTATCCATTGCCTGGTGAATTGCAGCTAAGAATTCCCAAGGGTCTCCTGTTACCATCTGCTGAGGTGGACTCATCTGGAATAATCTGTTTTTCAGAATTCATAATGTCATCTTTGTGAACGTCAATGCCATGTTTGTGTATGACAGAAGAGGTACTTGCATGTATAAGCTCATGAAAACTCCAGCATTTTCCAAATACCGTACAGATAAAAATTTAAGATTTATGGGCGTGGTTCACACAAACCGCTGACTCAGTTATATGGTTTGTTCGATATTTGGCACAAATCATGTACATATAGCCATTGTGGTTTGCAGGGGCTAAATGTGTACAACATTACTCTGAGCCATTGTGGTACATGGCTTAGAATAGTCTGTGAACCTATTTAGGATGATGTGAATACCCATCCATTTTTTGCTTGCAGCTACAGGAATGTAGGGTATCAAATTGGTGGGTCTACACTATTATTATTACTACAATATATGTAGCCATCCACCTATCCAAGAACTCTGCACAACAAACAAAAGCAGAGAATTGCATAAAAGCAAAGACCATCTGAAACTGAATCAAGGCTCAATAGAACCAAAAACCACTGAATGCACACACCCATGCTAGAGCCCCCAAACTAACATTCCTCCACCACTGCCTGGGGAAATTTAGGCAATTGTATGAGGTGTGATCCTGTATCTTTGGTAGATGATGTGATTTGAAAAGAATGAGAAGGAATGTGGAAAACAAGCAGGTTTTCCTCCAGGGAATGTTAAATTAGTTATTCTTTACCCAAAGGAGGAGGTGGAGAAAAATAGTATTTCATCTCAGCTGACTCAGTGAAAAGAGGACATTTGCTGTTTGTTTTCTTTTACTGTACAGAATGAAAAAAAAGCGCTACTTTTGCTCTTATTTGGCAAGGGGGCCAACCTGTAGTTCATAACGTATTATAAATGACATCTGGAACTTCAGTTGTTTTTTGGGGGGGAAAGGTAATATGAATGTGTGAAATGGTGCAGGTGTTAACATTCATTTGTTTGTGTCTGCAATCTCTTGGAATATTTTTGTATATGGTCTCTTATAGACCTGGTTCATGTATTGCCCTAAGCGAATCCATCATTGTTTGACTATGGTTTGTTGAATAAACCACCGCTTGGTTTACTTAACATGCTAAATCATAACTGCAGTTAACAAATTTCAGTGTCTGTGTTCATATAGCATTCTGTACTAAGTCAAAGTCCAACCAACCAACCAACCAAATAATGGCAGTGTCATAATTGGAAAATTGTATGTACAATTGTTGTACTTGCAATATCTTGCAATCTCGAATCTTACTGAGAGGTGAGGTATAAACTAAGACCAGACTGAAATTTTGAGGGTAACAAAATGTGATTCTGCATGTTTATTAATAAATGACTGACTACAGTTTCAATATATAAATATTATTTGCATCCATGTTCAGAGTATGAATCATTATGCAATAAAAAAAGAACCAACAACTGAATTGACAGGTTGGGGTGGAGACAAAATTGTGCACTCGGGCATAAAGAAAAGATGGCAAATCAGAAAAGGGTTGGTTGGAGCATTCCAAACTGTAACATTTTATTGCCAATCCTACTTGGTAAATTATTTGAAACATTATATAGATGAGAGAGGATTCTGAAGCCTTCAGGATGTTGCTGAATTCTAATTTCCAGTTGTTTCAACAGCAAGATCAATGGTGTGATGTGCTGAGAATTGGTTCCTCAACATCTGGTGGACTGGTGCTTCCCTAACCCCCCCCCCCTCCAGATATTCCATGGGCAAGGGTGATTATGTATTCATACTTGTGTGCTCCATCCCTGTCCTTGCCTAAAAAGCATTTCTGGGTGGGAGGAATCCTTCCTTTTGCCTCTCATATCAGAGGACCAGACAAGTTGCCTCTTTCCATGATGGACTTAGCATTTGCTCTGCCCGGCTGACTGGCTGTCAGTCTCACAACCTTCATTACCTTCATTAATAATTAGCTGAAGCAATGATTTCTAGATGAGAGCAAGAAGTATCGAGCAGGAATCCAATTAATTTTATTTTGACCAAAGCCATCGATTTATAACTGTTGAGAAATTGAGCTTCCTGAGAACTACTGAAAAGCGTGCATTTCTCTTCATTAATCTAAGGGCACCTACTGCGTATATACCTCCGCTTCCCTCCATTGCTTAAGGCAGAATCTACTGGCTGGGTTCCTAGTTTATGCTTTTGTTTACTTTTGGTTTAGCTTAATGTAGCAAGCCAGGCACTCTAGTTTATAAACTAGAGGCTTTATGGCTTAAAAGGTAATGTTTCTTTTCAGTCAGATTTGGCTCTTGGCAACACAATTGACACATATATGCAGTTTTCTTGGCAACGTTATGTATAAATCAACCATTGCTAAAGCAAACTAAGGCCTAGCATGATTTATGAATGAAGTTGCAGCTAGAGTGCTTGTCTTATCCTTAATAACAAGCTTATGAAGTGGGTTAGGCTGAGAGATCCAGATTACTAAACTTTTTTGCTTATAAACCTGTTTTCTACAACTCTGCCCAGTTTACAGTAGTTTTCTGTTTGTGAGAGTTAATGATGAAATGCACACGTGTCACTAGACCAATAAACTGAATTTTATTGGTCTTTTAAAAATGGGTGTTTCTATAAGCCTGCAGGGCTGGGTGTTTTTGTGGTTTGGGAATGACAGATGTTCTTTTCTGGAGCTGGGAATAGCAAGTTTTGACAAGACCTAGAAACGGAAAAAGGGGAAGGGTTTTTTTTTTCCCTTACATGTACCACACCCTATCATTCCATGAGCTCTTGTACTGTGCAGTTCAAGGTGTATACAGATCAAGATAATCAAGTTTTTAAAGTCATTTTCTTCATGCTGGATGAGCAAAGCAGCAGCTTGCAGTTCTTAAATGATTGTGTAAGATACTTCTCATTCCCAAATACACAAATTCATATGCAAATGCATTTAATTGCAATTCAAATCTGAAATAAAAATAGTTTCCTAAATCATACATATATATATATATATATAGTATAGAAGTATATTGAAATACGAGAAGGTTAGAAAAACTCCAAACAAGACCACTTTGATAAAGAGGCTAGAATGAAGAAGCAAGGTCATACTTTCTTTAACAATACTGTATATAAACCACAGAAATTCATTTAAGTTTGGGGGAGAGGTTTGCAAAGAGCGGAAAAAAATGAAATCAAAATTTCCCAAATCTATCACCTATCAAATTCACTTTTTACCCATTATCTAAAGTAGGATAAAATATACATTCTAATAATAGCGATAGTCTTTTGCGGGGGGTAAAATTCAAATGCCAGCAATGCTGGCATTTTTAGTCAGAAGTTGCATTTTCACATATATTTTTGCTCAGGTTTTTTTGGAGGGGTGCTATGTGTATTGAGTGAACCCAATTATGGGTTGTTTTTTAAAGCATAGTAAAATGTGATAGGAACAGAAAAAGCTTCTAGTTTGCCAAACCAGTTAGCACTGTATATTTTAAAATCCAGACAAATTTAAAATTTCTGTGGCTAAACCTTTTAAATACTTTTTTTAAAGCCTCCAATTTGCTGGCTGTAAATTCTTTTCCTTTTAGTTTATACAGATTTAAAGATCTTTTTTCTAGCAATTAGTGAATGTTCCTAGTCACAGAGATTCATATTTTTCCATCAGTTTGCAAAACATGTAACTATGTTACCTACAGCTATTTCTTCTGCTCGTTTGCTCAGTTTTCAGGGCTCTGGGCTGTTGATTAGGTGGGCGGCTATAATGGATGGAAGCACACAAAATGATGGTGCCTATGATACTATTTTTCCCAGTGCGATATTTGTTTCTTTGAATGATTCATTCATTCATTCATTCATTCATTCATTCATAAAATTTATTGGCTACCCATCTTACCATAGGCATAGGGTAACTCTGGGTGCTCGCTGTCATAAAAATCTATCTATATACATTAAAATATAAATTCGTTAAAACCAACCATTAAAATCTCTCTCCATTAAAATCTTAAAATGAGGTGGTACCATAAATCATTGCAGTTGCACAGGAAGAGAGGAAATGACTCTTGTCGTCATTTGGAATCCAGAAATGAATCACTGGCCGCCTCCCTATCACCACAACTTGCAGCATTCAGTTGACTGGAAATAACTGGGAAACCCCAGTCTCCTAATTCCAGAGAAAGCAGGGGAGCATCTTGATTGTCTTCCTGTAGATCAAAGGGGAAGAGTTTTTTTAAAAAATATTCATAGCAGGCAATGAAACAACTCTGACAGGAAATTAACCCCAAATAGACGTTCACTTTGTTAGCCTTTCAATCAATCATAGTTCTTCAAATATGCCTTTTTATTTATAATGTGCACCTGAATATTGGTTTAGGTTTGGCAGTGGGTAAAGTAATGTGCTTTGCTCTTTGCTTTCCTTGAGGTAGCCTGGATTCTTGTTTTTTAAAATAACCAATGTGACTTCAAAAAGAGTCTGAAGAACAAGCAGCAGTGCTGAACGTTTTTCACTGACTGATTTCTACAGCATACATTGCTCTTGAATATGCCTGTTGCGGGTAGTTGGCAAAGACAGTTTTCAGTCCAGAACAAACAAAGGAACTAACGTGTAAAAATCAGTTAAATACAGTGAGGGAAAAATTATTTGATCCACTGCTGATTTTATATGTTTGCCCACTGACAAAGAAATGATCAGTCTATAATTTTAACGGTAGGTTTATTTTAACAGTGAGAGACAGAATAACAACCAAAAAATCCAGAAAATGCATTTCAAAAAAGTTATAAATTGATTTGCATTTTAATGAGTGAAATAAGTATTTGATCCCCTATCAATCAGCAAGATTTCTGGATTCCAGGTGTCTTTTATACAGGTAACAAGCTGAGATTAGGAGCACTCTCTTAAAGGGAGTGTTCCTAATCTCACCTTGTTACCTGTATAAAAGACACCTGTCCACAGAAGCAATCAATCAATCATTCCAAACTCTCCACCATGGCCAAGACCAAAGAGCTGTCCAAGGATGTCAGGGACAAGACTGTAGACCTACACAAGGCTGGAATGGGCTACAAGACTATCGCCAAGCAGCTTGGTGAGAAGGTGACAACAGTTGGTGTGATTATTCGCAAATGGAAGAAAAATAACTGACAATCTCCCTCGGTCTGGGGCTCCATGCAAGATCTCACCTCGTAGAGTTTCAATGATCATGAGAACGGTGAGGAATCAGCCCAGAACTACACGGGAGGATCTTGTCAATGATCTCAAGGCAGCTGGGACCATAGTCACCAAGAAAACAATTATGAAAGATTGAAATCCTGCAGGATCCGCAAGGTCCCCCTGCTCAAGAAAGCACATGTACAGGCCCATCTGAAGTTTGCCAATGAACATCTGAATGATTCAGAGGAGAATTGGGTGAAAGTGTTGTGGTCAGATGGAATAATTTTTTCCTCACTGTAATGCATTAGGTACCTGAGTGGCTTATTTGTCTTTGACAATGAGTCATTAAAAGATATAGAATAGAGATATTAATCTAACAGCTAATATTTTTAGCAATTATGCTACCCCAAGCTGTCTACTGCATCTCATCTGATTCTGCCATTTTCTTCTATTTGTAGGCTTCTGAGTTACTTTTGCAAACTGTATCCCTACCCTTTCATTCCTACTTCCACAAGCTGTCTGAAATGAGTTCCTGTTTCTTTAAAATTTTATTCTTGCCCTGGCATACTTGGTAGCACATTCCTGGTTTGTTTAGCAGTTGCCCCAGTGATGACAGGACCCCCACATGCTTCTGCCTAGTCTTTGGCCAGCATGCTGGGAAATGGATTGAGCTTTTGTCTTCAAGGCTCCCACTTGGCAGATTTAGCCACCAAATGTAATTCTTGATTGCTGCAGCTGGCACAGCCCTGTAGTTAATTCCCGATTTGCTTTGGAGCATTTTGGGAAGAGTCATGTGTAGTACATACACAGACAGAAACATGATTTAATTCAGTCTAAGGCATGTTCATGTTTCTCCCTGATAACTAGGTACAAATAAAAGTAAAGAGGACTGACAATTTGCTTTTCTAAAAAAATAAAGGCAGATTCATATCAAATGGTAGTAAGACTTAATAGTATCTCCCTGGGACCTTGTGTGTGTGTGCATGTGCGTGGGTGTACAGGTACATGTCTGCGCATGCGCTCTTGAGTCTTGATTCCTGGTGACTACCTGGACAGGTCCCTGCAGTCTTCTTGGCAAGATTTTAGAAGTGATCTGCCCTTGCCAGGGCTGAGAGAAAGGGACTGGCCCAAGGTCACCCAGTTGGCTTCATGCTTAAGGTTGAACTTACAGTCTCCCAATTTTTAGCCAGTTGCTTTAACCATTATGCAAAATTGCCCGACCCTGGAAACTCTAGGCATCCCTGGAAGTAGGAATAGGTAACTGTAGCCCACCAGATATCATTTAACTTCCAACTCTGAGTCATGGAACTGCTGGGAATTGATCAGGCAGTATCTGGTGGATCAATGCTAGCCATCTTTGCATAACTCATTATATTAATGAGTGCAGAAATTCTTTCTCCAGAAGTGCAACCTGACTTTGAGGATCCTTCCAAATGTTGCTGCTAAATTCAATACTACCCACCCTGCAGTTTGTCTAGAGAGGGCCAATTAACAGGCCTTTTTTATATATATATATATATATATATATATATATATATATAAATTTTATTAATTTTTTAGAATTACAATCTTTAGCACTTAGTAAACAACATGTCTGGGTTCACATATTTGATATTGCCTTCTTCGATATAAATCTATTCATTACTGCACAATCCAGTATTTTTCCCCTGATCCTCCTTTCTTCCCCATATTTTTTCCATTTTCCCCTCATTACACAATTATAATTCTTAATACTATTAATGTATACAAAGTTAGATATAAATATCTTCATCATATTTTACTAATATTATACAAATAACAATATCAGTTCATAAATCACTATCCTGTTTTTCGTACTCTTGTTAAAATTTAGTTTCCCATCAATATTTAAAGTATCTTTGTCAGTTATGATTTTCTCAATATTAATTATATTTGGATAGCTATAAATTTTATTCATACCAATCCTCCTCTTATTTTCGTATTTCTTTGTTAAAAGAAGAAAAAAATACTATTTAATTCTAAATCATATCATTCATTATAAAAATCTAATTATATCTAAAGATCCTGCATTCTTTTAACTATATTCAAACAAGTATTTAAACATATAATGCCCCCTCTTGATAGGTCAAATCTTCTATCTTTTAAATCTAACTCTCGCTTTCTTTCTTTGCCAAGTAGCTTTCCACGCCAGCGCAGTTATATCGCCCAGGAATTTTCTTTCTGTTTTTGTAAAAGTTGCTTGGCATGAGGAAGAGAGTTTAGGTAGGGTATTTTTGGGAAGGAATTGCACCCATTTATGTTCCTTAAACAACTCCCACCTTCCTTCTCCCTCAATTTCTCCCATCCTCTTTTGCCTCCCAAATTGTAACCGTTCCCCTGACAGTTCTATATTCCATTCCCCATAATCTTCTTTCTTGTCATCAGTTGCCTCTTGCAAACTTAAGGGGTAAAGGGTCTTTTGCATTTCCATCTCTTCCATCTCTAAGTCCAATTCCTCTGTTTCATCTTCCAATCTCTGGTTTATTTGTTCATATTTTGTAGTCATTGTCTGGGAACTTTCTAGTTGTAGCTTTAATTTGGAGATTTGCTCATTTATGTTATCTAAATTATTTTTAGTCTTATTATGATTTATTTTTATGTCCTCTTTGCATGTAAGAATTGATTGGTGAATTAGTTGTAGTGTAGAATATATTTCCTTCTGAAAGGTGTTTGTTTTTTCTTGAAGCATCATTCATGGAGATCCTCTAATACAGTGATGGCAAACCTTTTAGAGACCGAGTGCCCAAAAACTTACCCCCCGCCTGCCCCTGACCCACCTGCCCACAGGGCCACCCACCGCCTCTACGGCCCGCCACAGATCACCCAGGCGTCCCAGCAGCACCATGGCAGCCACGCCCTCTGCCCGCGCCCCACAGCATCAACTGTGCGCAACGGGTGCGAGGGCGAAGTCTTGTCCCCACTGCTCGGCTTCCATGTCCTTGGCTGCACTGCTCCACGCGGGCTGCACTCGGGGGCGACTCTCCTCCGGGGGGCTGCTGGTGAGGAGGGGGCCGCAGGGGGAGGCGGGTCTGGGGCAATGGCGCGCGTACCCACAGAGAGGGCTCTGAGTGCCGCCTCTGGCACGCGTGCCATAGGTTCGCCACCACTGCTCTAATATCACCAGTCTCAATAAGAGTAGAACAAAGTTTCCTCTAGCTTAAACAGCTCAAAAGTCTCTCCCAGCCAGGCATAGTCCAAAGTCAGATTTTCCTTCTCCTTGTTCATTGCCTCTTTGGGGCGACTTTAGGCCCTTTTCAGGGGCCTCAGCAGGGCGAAATCAGGCACGGAAGACCGAGCCCTGCCTTCCTGCGTCTGTTCTTCTGCAATGCAAAACCGGAAGTCCAATTAACAGGCCTTCTTAGTGTTATGATATAAATCACCACATTCATTCCTAGCCTTTGGAAAGGCACCCAAAATTTTTTTCAGTGGGCATTCAGTAATGACTGGGTGGCTTCTTAATATTTTGTTTTGAAGTTATTTTAACTAAAGGTGGAAGCTATGGTTTGGGGAATATTAACATCTGATTTTAAGCTATGTAAGTATGTACTACAATAGTTTGTATGCATCTATTCATCAAACTTTAGGCAAGTTACAATATTAGGAGCATGACAACACTATTATATCATAAAACCATACTATGTTATCCATAGTATTTATTTATTTATTTATCAAATTTCTATATCACTCAACCCACTATGTATCATTTGCTGTCCTTTATTAAATATCTTCCTTTCCAAAAGTTCTTTTAAAAATGACTCTGTTTTAACTATTATTCTAAAAAATAAGAGGGCAAGAATTAATCCAACCTCAGAGTATAAGCTATTCTATAGTGAAGGGGATGCCACTGAAAAGTACATCCTCTGGGCAAATAGATAAAATCACAGTTCTGTGTAACCAAAGAACTAAATTACTGTGTGTGTGGGAAGCAACCATATTAAATGTTTTAGTTAACAGTGTAATTTGAGTCAAACCAAATAGACAAATTCCTTGCTCACCTCTTTATCCTGACTTCATTTATTTCTTGGAGAACAGCCTCTTGCCATGATACTCCAAGGCCAATTTGATCTTTGCACACTTCCTTCTGTATTTGCACGGGCAAAGAAGTGCATTAAATTGCAGTACTTTACTGCAGTACTTACAAAAGCGAAGGTATGCATTAGCTATAAGAAGGAAAAACAGTCTATATCTGGACTGTATTTTACTGAAGTAGTAAACTTTATTTCGTACTACACAATACTGTTAGTTTAATTTTGGGAAATGTTTTTGGTCACTCTTCCCCTACCCAAATATATAAATTGTGTATGTATGTATGTGTATACATACACACGTACACACACACACACACACACAGAGTACTGTGCACACACAGAGTACTGTGCAAAAAAATCTTAGGCGACCATTAGATTTGTTATTTTAGCAAAGCTTTAAGGGCCACCTGTAATTATTTTGCAGTATTGGAATACCCCATCTTGAATATCTAGTTTGTTTGTTGAGTTCCCTTTGAGAGTGGCCTTGCTGATGCAAAAGTATGATTTTATGTCTGTCAAAATGCCTGTGATCTTTGGCATTTTGACTGGAATGATATGATTGAAAGTTATTAGTAAGCTTCCAATGAATTACACTCATACAACATGTATAATGGTCAAGCATGTCTTACACAAACCTGGTGTAATAGACCTTTTTGCACTGCAGTCATTTTGGCATGAACTAGTAGGACACATACAGGTGTTGGCAAGGACAGTTCTTAGGGTCCCATTTAGGTTTACGGGAGCCAGGTGTGTCTCCAAGTGTAGGGGGAGATCACACTAAATACTTGCTGCTTTAGCCTATGGAAGCTGTTTTTTCTACTTTTTCCATTTTTGAATACTACACACAAATTTCCTGTATTTTTTGGTTGTATTCTAATAAGGAGACTGAGACATAATTATATATGGTCATTATACCATTGCTACAACAACAAAACTAATGGTGGCCTAAGACTTTTGCACAACTCTCTCTCTCTGTATGTATGTAGGTGTGTGTGTGTGTGTGTGTGTATTATCTTGAGGCTAAGCCTCCATTGAAGTTAATTTCTTTTCCTAACATTTCCCTGTTAAAGGTGGAGATTTTTGTATGTGTCTGATTGTTGCTAAGTAAAATGTTCAAATCAAGTTCAATTCATCAAAGCATTTTTTCATTTATACATGTAGTTATTTTGCCAACAATATCTAAATTGTTGGTCATTGCAACCTTCTAGGATGTTTTTCAACATTCTACCTTCTGGTGGCCCCCGCTTAGCTTTTTAAAGATCAGCCAGGTTTTGTTTGCCACACTATTTTCTTTCGATGTTTCTCCTGCCCCATTCTGCTCTTTGATAAGTATTTCTACTCTCCTAGATTGCCTGTATCATCATCATTATCTGCTATGGGGCATCCAGGTCATATCCCTACACAGGTTTGGCAGTCTTCATCTTGATTTACTGCATCGTCCTGTTTGTCATCTTCATGTTAGGATTACACCTCCAATTGACTTTCATCCACTGGGGATGGACGGTAAGTGTTGGTTCTGTGGTAAGCCCTGTGGTGGGGTAAGGGATTCTTGTGTGTGTGTCTCTCTCTCAGTATTATTTAACAATAAGTCTAGCATCCATCCCTTGATCCATACAGACTCTGTGCAACATTATTAAAATAATAACACTCAACTATGATGGTCCCCCAAACAAAACTATGGATCAATCTCTTTAAAAAGCAAGGAAGAATGGTGCTATCTGTCCTCCCTAGAGCAAGGTGATTCATAATGTGGGTCTACCATCAGGAAGGTCCATATCCCATGAACCATGAGGGTAAGGGACTCTCTATAGGTCCTCTCTGGATATCTCAACTGCATGGGTAGATTACATTTTGCAAGGCATTCTATGATATAACTGACTGCTGAGAATGTGAATGCCAGTAAGAATTTCCAACTGCGAAGTATGTCATATCCCGGCATTTGTGTAAAGTGATCATAGGGAAGCATTTTTGCATTAATTTGCTTGTTATTGTCTTCTTTTTGCATAATAATTCTATCTATAGCAGAGGTGTCCAATCTTGGCAGCTTTACGACCTGTGGACTTCAACTCCCAGAATTCCCCAGCCAGGCATGCTGCTGGGGGATTTTGAGAGCTGCAGTCCACAAGTCTTAAAAGTTGCCAAATTTGGACACTCCTGGTGTACATGAAGATGAACATCTCAAGGCAGTTATATTGAAGTTTTAGTACAGCATTGTACAGACAATTTATTATATAAGATTACAATCTTAACATTCACCTCTCTGAACAAAAGAGGTTTAAAAAGGCATCACCCTAAAAACCTTTAAGTAGCTGAATATATTATATCATTTTATAAACTACCAACCACTATTAATGTCCAAATAATATTTGAATATCAATAGCAATCATCAGCCCAATATAGTGCATTAATTTCTATCTGAGTAAAGAAAGATCTTATGTTAAGAGGAATCCATGTTTCAGGTGTGGTGTAAGTCTGTATATAGAATTATCATCCAAACATGGTTTCCAAGGGGGATTTAATTCCGAGTAGCACGTATACTGGTTAGTTTTGTCTTCTGACTAAAGCCTAACTCAGACTCCACCAAGATTATTCTTTTTCTTGCTTCTCCAAAGACTTTTATCCGTGCTCTTATTGGAGCAGTGGCCTTTATCATCACCGCCATCATTGTCCTTGTTAGCCGCCCAGATGGAGCAGCCGTGGCTGGTGGGGTAAGTATTATATCTACTGGTGGGGCAAATTTTGGAGGGATTGGAGAAAGGAAGCTGGAATGGTGACTTGACAGGAATTTTTAAAATTCAATAACATGCATCAAACAAGGCGGGGCTTGCTTATTCAGGGATCGCATTAACTGGAGAATGCTATATATAGTAAGGGTGAGAAAACTGTACTCGTCCCAAAACTACATTTCCCAGAGTCAGCTGATATTGCCCATACTGGCTGTGACTGCTGGGAATTGCAGTTCAACATTTTATGGGGCTCACAAATTTTTTCACTGCTTCTTTAAAAAAAAAATACGGCAATTAAAAAAGAACAGAATCCGGCAAGACACAGGGATGGGATCCCTTCTTGCATTAAGACCAAACAATAAACACAATTTTTTATGCCAGTGTTACTGGTGAAGCAGACTATTAGAGCTTCTTTTTTATTATATTTTCATTATTATATCATACTATACTATTATATCATATTATTATATCGTGATGCAGTACATTGTTTAAATCCTATCATGGTGTAAAGGCCCTCGTTTGGCAAAATTCAAAGAGGAGTTATTTTAAGGTGAAGGGAAAAAAAGACATTGAAATAAAACGAGATTACAAATAGTCCCCAACTTACAACCACAACCCAGCTCAAAATTTCCATTGCTAAGTAAGTCAATGGTTAAGTGAGTTGTGCCCCATTTTATGACCTTTTTGCCACAGTTGTTAAGCAAATCACTGCAGTTGTTAAGTGAATCGTGCAGTTGTTAAGTGCTTCCCCCATTGACTTTGCTTGTCCGAAGTCAGCTGGGAAGGTTACAAATGGGGATCACGTGAGCCTCTCATATGCAGCTGTCATAAATGCATGCTAGTTGGCAAGTGCCCAAATTTTGAACATGTGACCATGGAACTGTGGCAATGGTCTCAAGGGTAAAAAATGATCAGAAATTACTTAAGTGCCACTGTAACTTTGAACTGTCACTTAACAAGTGGTTGTAAGTTGAGAATTTACCTGTATATTACAAAACGCAGCTGCTACAATAATACCTTCTATCTGGCAGGTTGTTTCTGGCTCAAGATTTTATCATGCATTGCCTGCTTACCAATTTTATAGGTCTAGATAACTTCATTTGTTACATAAAATTCTCAATTGTTTTCTCATTGTTTAATTAACTCCTAATATATTTAATTGGTAACACTAGGAGTTGTACATCTAGAAAAACTTTCAGCCTATTATTGGGGGGGGGGGGAGTTCTGAGTCCCCAAATTAAAATTTCATTGCTTTTCAATAGGTGGCTTCAATTCTGACTGGAATCCTCTTTGGCTACGATGCATACACCATCTTGCCTTCTATCAGGAAAACCCATACAGCAGCTCCCTCCGGTAGGTCTTCTGGGTTGAAGGCAGTTGGGAAGGTGAACATTTCTAGGTGGCTTCAAGAAATCTTTTCTTCCTTGCATGAATCAGATCCTCAAAGTCAAAACCTTGCTTTTGGAAACGGCATCGATCTTTTGATTTCCACTGTAGAGTTATGTATCCAGAACGAGGCATACCACTTGTTAAACCCAGCAAGGAAAATGGGATCCCCCTACAAGAATTCTTTTCTCTGGAATTGCCATCCTTTTCCTTAAACTCGGCTGTAGAATGTCTGCATGATTTATGATGACTCCGTTGCATTCCAGGGCCCTTATGAGCAGTGGGTGAATGAGGTGTTCAGCTTGAAGCCCAGTGGCTTTAAGAATATAAAATAATAGTGTACAGGTAGTCCTTGACTTACATTCATTTAACGATCGCTCAAACTTACAGCAGCACTAAAAAAAGGCGACTTATGACTGTTCCTTGCATTTTTGACCGTTGTAGCATCCCCATGGTCACTTGATCAAAACTTGGGTGCTTGGCAGTAGGCATGTAATTGCAATGGTTGCAGCATCCTGGGCTCACATGACTGACATTTGCAACCTTCCCAACTATTTTCCAACAAGCAGTCAATGGGGAAAGTTGGATTCGCTTAATGACCACATCATTTACTTAACAAGATTTTCACTTAACAACCATGGCAAAAAGGTCATAAAATCAGACACAACTCACTTAACAACTGCCTTGCTTAGCAACAGAAATTCTCATCCGAGTTGAGGTTACAAATAATCTCCACAGATGCAGACATCCAGTGTTATTCTTCTGCTAAAGAATTATACAACGGGAGCAATAAAATTCAGCATGCACTCAGTATATAACCTTAGGATGGCTGTCATGCTTATTTGATCATTATTTATGCCACTCCTCTCACTTCAAATGTTAAATCCCTTTAATAATAACAACTTCATTATTACAGTTAAAAACAGATAACGTAATGAAGAAAAAGTAGATCAAATGATAAATCATAACCAAATAACTATTGATGTTCGTCCTCACCCCAACAGGCAGTGCCACCTCCTTAGAAGCCAACATCTCATATAATCCCTATTGGCCCTCTGAAAGAGCCAAGTCTTCACTGCCAGGGCACTAATAGGGATGGGGCAGTCCTTCTTTCTGGAAGTAGGCTCTTCCCAGATGGATGGAGCTATCACCTAGGCTCCATCTTGGGATCCCAGATCATAACACTTCCTCAGATCGGGATCCATTCAAGCCCCGCCTCCTGGATCTTACTCTATACTCCATGCAATTGGTGGTCTTGAACATAGGTTGAATATAAGAATAAGTCCTAAGCTGTGAAGGGCTTTGAACGTAAACAATCAACACCTTGAATTATACTTGGAATCTGACTGGTATGTTCCCATAGAAGTAGCAAGTGGGATCCGAATGTTGTGTCTTTAATTCCCAGGCTGCTGCATACTGGACCAATTGCAGTTCCAAATGGTCTTCAAAAGCAGCTTTGGGTAGAGCAAACAGTAATAATCCAAATGGGAACTGATGGGTTTGACTGTCAGCAAAATGTCTGCTCCCAAAAAGCCTGCAGTTGATATGCAAAATGTACAAAGGCTCTCCACTAGACATGACTTCCATCCATTCATTGAGCAGGAACCAGGAGCCCAAGGGGACACACAGGTTGCAAACTGGTTCTGCATGAGGCAGCACAGCCTTATTCAGAGTTACAAATGTACTGTTGCTGAAATCTCCCTGCTTATGAATCAACAGCCATTCTATTTTGCTAGGGTTAAGTCTAAGTCTGTTTCTCCCCTTGTGGAAGCAGAAGAGAATCCCAAATATATCTCCTGTTTAGGATGTACACATGTGGCTATCCTTAACATATCAACGATGGTTCCGCTCATGAAGTGGGTGGCCTCTGCCAGCAACTTCATATAGTAGTTAAAGACTAGGGGAGAGAGGATTAAGCACTGCAGCACACTACAAAACAAAGCCCACAAGTTTGACCTCTCCCTCTGTACCACCAACTGCAGTCACTCATTCAGGAAGAAAGAAAACTGGATATGGGCAATCCAGAAAGATATCACAAGTGAGGGTATTAAAGGCAGCTGAGAGATCCAGCAGGGCCAAGGAAGTTACTTTCCCACTATGCCGCTCCTGCCACAGATCACGAACCAATGCCAATGACGGTGTTCTCCAGCCAAAACCCCAAATGAGAAGAATTCAGAGAATCCCATTTCATTTTAAATTACTGGCACTACGTTTTTATTTTTAATAGCTATTTTAATGCTAGTGCATTTTTAATGCAAAGTATTGTTAATATATATTCATTAAAATAACTATTCCCTGACAGTCAAATGCAATTCCATGTATAGCTGAACAGCAGAAGAATGTGAATGGTGTAATCGTTTTTTTAAAAAATATTTATATTCCTTGATTTTTGTGTGTGTATTTTTATGTTTCATTTTCTGTATTTTAAGTCACCTAGACTCTAGGACTAAGCTTATAAATGGTAGGAAAGAAATATATGCATACATACTGTGATTTTTAGTGTCAGCCTGCCTGACGGCGTTTCTATTTTTGTCTCCCTTGATTTTTTTAATGAGATGATATAAATGTATTGCCATTATCTTTTTAATTGGTAGAACTACAAAACGAAAACAAAACAGGTGGATACAAATAAAATAGAACATTTGAAAACTCAGATAAAACTAACTAGCAGCCATGAAGACCAAAAGCTAACTCAAAATGAAATCAAAATAATCGGGTAAAATACTAAATACATCAAATGGAAAAATTACTACTGCTCAGTTTTTAAACAATGAACAGAACTCAAACTGCATAGAACCCCATTGTCCAGTCTTCCAGTCAAAGAGAGAGCCCACAAGACAGCCTTTGGAATCTGTGTTCAAGTGTCTTTCCAGGAACATAAAATAATCTTCATGGCCCCATATCTGGGCCTTACAGTGGCACATATTATTTATATTGCATTTATTTATAAAATGTATATCCTGTACTGTCACTGTTTTCCTGACAATTGCAAAGCAGGGAGCAACGTTAGAGCTTCTTATTTATTCCTAGGGCTTGGATGGTGATGAATAGCGATCTATACCTTCTAGCTAGAATTAGGATTGTTCGGCAGTAGTTCTCATCTTTCCAAGCAAGAACAAGCACGTTACAACAATAACTTTGCTTAATACCGGTCTGTCCTTTTTCTGCTTCTTACAGAGCCTACAGAAGGGATTTGAAGACACCATCCCTCCTTCACCTCAAGGCAAAACGCCACACTGGACCCATCACCTATTGCCTTCTATGGGATCTGTCCCCAAGAGACCACCTCCCTGTATCAATTTGGCAACACCACAGCCTGTTTTCCAGGAGTGCCCAGTAGGACTGATTGTCGCCTGACTTGGCAGGTCCTTTCCTTTTGGTCTCCACTTTATGAGACTGTTTCAGCAATGGAAAAGAAGGGCAATTCCGGAATCCTTCAGGGAAATTGCAAGAGCCCAGTAAAGATGGATTTCATAGGTTTGTGACTATGGATTGCATCGGATTGGGAGTAATTCCATTTAGTCTCTGGTTGAGATGCAAAAAAAAAAAAAGCCTTTACGTTTTTAATCCTATTAGTAGAAAATGACAGCAAAGTGCAAAGGGGCCCCACTGGGCCTTCTCATTGGGGCCTCTGTTTGCCCTGCAGACTCCAGGTGCTTGCATCCAGATTTTCTAGATAAGAAGCCACTATTTTGAAATCTAGTAAATAGGACTTTTTCAAAATTTTGTAACTTTTGAAGAGTTTGAGTTCAAACCCCATGAAAAGGCGTTTGAAATTTCACTAAGCCACCTTAAATACCCATTTATGATAAATTATTTTTTTAAATAAACCAAGCACTTAAAAGGCATCCTACATTGGTAACTTTTTCTGTACCATTTATTTCCTCCCCTAATCTTACCTCTCTCAGGTAACCTCAGTCTTTAAAACAAGTACTTTAAAACAAGTACACAGTAGGGTTGTGTGTGTTCAGTCATTGTGAGCAAATAGAAATGGTGGGTTTGGGTGGTCATCAGGTATGGAAACCTTCCAGATTAAGGAAAACTTTTCTGAATTAGATTTCCGGGGCTCTAGTGCAGGGGTGTCAAACTCGCCACGTCACATGACGTGGCGCGACGTATCGTGACTTTTTTCCCCTTGCTGGAGCTGGGGTGGGCGCGGCTTCCGCGTGACGCATCCAGCCCGTGGGCCAGCAGTTTGACACCTCTGCTCTAGTGCCATGCAGAGTTCATTACCCTGCCCTATTTTGTAGATCTTTTTTTTTATATATAAAAATAGTTAACATATCAAACTTTTATATAAAATATGCAAATTCATATACTTTTATGTTGATGTTATCCGTTCAGTCGTGTCCAACTCTTGGCGATTCTGTGGGCCAGGTCTCCCCACCTCTTCCGATCTTGCACTATTTCTGAGTTTTTTTCTATGTTCTGGCTGGTGTGAACTTTGATGGCGTCCAGCCATCTTTGGCGGCCTGGTTTCCTCTTACCGCTAACTCTTCCAGGCATAATTGCTTTCTCCAGTGAATTTCTCCCACATGATATGGCCAAAATAAGTGAGACACAGTTTTGTGATTTTTGCCTTCCAGTGACATATCTGGGTTATGCATTCATATACTTGTTAAAAGTCATTTTTTCCCAAAGAAGAGAACTTGGCTTATCTTGGTGCTGATTTCTGGGTATTTTATAATAATTATTTTGGTGTAGTGCAGAATCCACACAGCCATGGCTAAGACCTCAGTGGTCTATCAGGAGACACATAAGCGGCCTGATTTTCTTCTGGGGAAATGTATATCATTGCCTTAAGCTTAGAACACTTTCCTGTCTGCATGGTGGGAAAGATAGAAGAGAATGTCTACTGCCATCTCACCCAATTCTCTCCTGTTTGACTTTGGGCAGCTTGGGTTTATTTTGTGCTTGCTGGAGAAATAAAATAGTTTAAAGTGCAAATAAACTATATCTGAATTGGTATGAAGTCTGATTACTTGATGTCCACTACCATAATATTTCATGCAATCTTGGCTGTAGAGAATTGTTAGTATAATTAAAGGGATCTGTGAAACTTCTCCATCTTGGAAAAGGAGTCTGGCTTTATTATTATTATTATTATTATTATTATTTTATTATTATTATTATTATTATTATTACACCGTGTGTTTCTCTGACTCTCTTCTTACATTTAAATAGAAGTGTTTCAGCTGTCAGTGTACACAAAGTGCTGCATCCACAAAATCACCAAGAATTTGATCAGCTACCTCCAGTCAGCAACTAAGTAGTACAGATATACCATCAGAAAGAAGCTTCCCTGCATCTTTAGTGCTGCAGTCACTGTATTTCCATGTTTTTGGAGTTCTACCAAATAAGTAGCATCTCACAAATCACAACTTTCATTTATTTAAGAATAAAGTTTCTATTTGTTACATCTACCCTGATGAATTCAAATCTGTGTAGATTGTGCTACACAGTCTTCCCAAAACCAGATGCTGTTTTTCACCAAGGGTGGATTTGGCAGACTTGGTAGAAGAGTCAAATCCAAAACGTTTACTTCTAAGTAGCAAACTATAGTTGTTTTTTTAGGGAGAGGATAAGTCATAACATATATTTCTTTCTGCTCTATTTCAGTAATGGATTAGATCTTAGGAAGCAAAGTTGTTTCTTTTTGCCTAAGGTACAATGAAATAATATATCCTGCTCCCAGTTTGTCTAAGTTGGGACATGAAGATCAACATAATACTATTATACTTTTTCGGTGTGTAAAATCTTTAATCCCAAATTTTTTGTCGAGCTCCCCAAGCCCAATCTGATCATGACAGCTGAAAATGGGTTTATTTTTCTGCTGTGTTGATACCTGAAACAAATGAAACCTACTGTGTAAGCCCAAAATTAGGTGTACCAAGTAAAAAAAAAGATCCTATCTGTTTTTTAAAAAATATTTCAAATGCAGTCTTGGTTGCCAAAATGTTGCCAGTCTCTAAAGCCAAGGAGAATCAACCAAGTATCCTACTGATTTCCAGATGACAGGTTCCATAATCCTGATCCACTTGCAGAAGCTGATTCATCTATCTATACAGACACACAAAATTTTTGGAGGGCGCCCTCTTGTTCACTCCCACTAGAGGCTGCTGTAAGGAGGAAATCACTCCCCCTTTACCCACTGCACCATAACACCCACTTCCGTTTGTTCCTTATGTTATCTTTTCTTTTTTTCTTATTAATATCCAACATGCTCTAATGATCCACTGCAATACAAAAGGAGTGTTTTTTCATGAAGTTTATTTCAATTTCACTTAAATTAAAACTCTTAATTAGAAAAAAATTCATTTTTTAAAAAACTGCAAATTTTAGAAATGCACACAGTGCAGAGAGACTAGACTGGGGGGGGGGATCACAGGTCCAGTTTGATTAGGAAGATACATTGAGGGGTTTACCCCCTAGAAGACATCTTCTGCCCATGTTCCACTTCTAGCGTGGAAAGCAAGGGAACAATTCAGCCTCACTCAGTGTACACACACAATCGCACGCATATCACCACCAAACACCTTGCTACCAAAGGAAGAAAATCCCAAAGTTTGAAACTGCTATCTTGCTAGAGACTTATATTAGTAATAGCGACTCGGATCAAGGGCCAAAAGGATCACCCAGGAATGGTGCAAATATTCAAAGGTCACAGTAAAAAGGTCAAAAGAGAAGTGCAAGGGTTCCCAGGTAAATTGCTGTTGCTCGAAGCTCGCTCACGGGGTACAGTGCAGAGGTTTACAGGACTTGAACTTTCAAGAGGGCAAAGTTAAAGCTGCGTTCAGGAGGTCACAGTTGAGAGGTCAAAAGGCCACCACGGAAAATAAAACTACCACAGTTCAAAGAACACCACAGAGACACTTCCAGATTTCTTCACACAAGGGTCACGTCTAGAGATCAGAGGTCAGTGTGAGGGGAAAAAAACCAACCGCTCAAATCTCCCTGAGGAAAGGTTTCAACAGAAACAGCGGTCATGATGAAGAGGTCACTTTCTGAGGAGAATCCCTGGTGAAAGAGGCACGGGTCAAGGAGGAAGAAACAATGGCCAGTGGCTGCAGAGGCCCTCAGAGAGAATGATCAACATTTCACCATTCGGACAAGCCTCAAAGCCCGATTACAGCTGGACTGCAATAGCAAAAGCCAGGACAGCTCAGGCCACCACACAGTTCTTGTCCCGGACCACACGCAGTCTTCGGCGCTGCCTTTTGCGAGCTGATTCACTGGGTGGTGTGACCTCTGGGGAACTGGCTCCACCACGCAAATGGGGTGGCAGGGGTATGGGCTCCCCTAGAAAGTAGCCTTCTTCCTCCGAGGATGAATCGGAGGACTCGGAGGAGCTGAAGTCCCATCCCCTGGGTGGGTAGCGCCGGTGCCAGGCAGGAAAAGCACTCTCTGAAGCTGAATAGGACAGGTTGGCTCCCTTCCTTTCCCCCCTCCCCTTCCTTGGCCTCCAGTCCTGACTCCCCAGGTTGAGGGAGTTATCTGAAGTGGAGCGAGGGTGTCCCCGGATGGGCCCCCCCTTCTGCAGCATAGAGGTCTCCAAGGAGGCTTGCTCAGGGGAAGGGGTGCTGGGCTCTCCCGAGATTAAGGGTTCCCGGAAGCTAACCCGGGGTACACCTCCCCGGGCAAAAGTCCCGGGCTCTCTGCCCTCGCTGAGCCGTGGCCGGGCAGAGGCTTGAATTTTGGAAGTGGAACTGCTGCTCCAGTCAGAGGTTTTGGAAGAGGACATCCCCAGCTCCGGCATAGAGTGGCGCAAGGGGGAGGTACGCTGGAAACGCGGTTGGAGCTCGGTCCCTGAGGAGAAACCAGATGGTTAGTGGCGGGGATGGGGCTAAGACTCAAAGCAAGAAGCCTTCCCCAACTAGCCCTGCACATCCGCAGCATTCCACTTAGCTCTACCTCACCTGTTCCTGGTTCCTGGTCAGTGGCTGGGGGCAGGCAAGTCGACGTTCCCCGGGAAGCCCGTTCCACTGGCTCCTCACAACTCTGGCTGTAGCCGGAACCATTGCTGTCTGGATCGGAGAGCTCTTCCATTTCCGTGGGCACCTCCTCTTCCTCATCCCCAGGCGCCCCACTCCAGCTCCTTCGGGTCCTTGGGGTAGAGTCCGACGGTACCGTCTTCCCCGCAAAGGAAATGGAGCGGGTGATGGAGGAGGGTGACGTGCCCTGAGATTGAACTCGGCGTTGCTGCCAGCTGGTCCTCCGAGCATCCTGAGGACGGGTGCTTTGCAAGGCAGAGTCACAGGAATCCGAGCCGTTGGGGTCTTCACCGAGGCTACAGGCCCGGGAACAGAAGATCTGACCCTGCTTGGGCAGGAAAGGCTTCCCCAGGAGGGGTTGCTGGCAACGGGAGCAGCTGAAACAGGCATCGGTGGCGTGCCAGTGCTGGCCCTCGTAGGTCATCTGACCCTGGTCAATACCTGCAAGGAAGGAACAAGGCCAAACCATTGGATGGGTTTAAGCCCTTTGTTTCAAAACCCACAAAAGCTGGAAGGTCTTGCCAACGAATGTGATCTATCCCACCTACAAAACACACATCCTCCTATTTCTAGATTTTGCAGAGAGGGTGAAGCAGCTGCTCTTTTTTAAATGATAAAAAGCATTTTCTAGTCAAAAGGTTGGAGACCTGGCACTGAAGCCCTGTTCTGGAAAAAGCTTCATCTTGCCTCATTTAAAGCCCTGCCAAAGCCAACACTGAGAACTTAGATTCATTTAGGAAACAGCAATCAGATATCTTTGCAACCTTGTTAGAAAACCAACGATGGAAGAATAGCTCCGCTCCATGTCCTCCTACTTGGATCCAGTCCTGTCTATTATTCTTGCAAACAAAAATGAAATAAATCCTAAATCATTTGTCTGAAAAATGAATAACTAATGCCCAAATAAAATTCCTTTACATGTGTTCATTCATATTATACCACATCCCTGATTGTATTTTGGGATGGCACTAAGCAGGACTTGCAGGAAAGCCTCCACACTGCGGAATCTCCAATTGCTATAAACAAGCAATAAACGTTCAAGCTTTACACAACATGTTACAATGTGTTTTGGTTAACCATGATTTGTTAAAGAAGTAGTTTCCTGGTTTCTCATACAGCGTTGAACCATGATGCATGGCATATAAACCAGAATGATTCGCACAACATATTATATTGGTGGGATATGGGATTCTGGAGGTAACCAATGGTTTCACTTTCGGTACTGATCATAAATGTATCTTCATAACTTCATCACTGCTTCAGGGCTGGGAATTCAAACGAATCTTGAAGAAGAAAATGTGGGTTTTCAGAAGATTGCAGGAGCCTTATCTTGCCTAATAATAACCCAACGTTTCTTAAACTTTTTTCTTCCGGACCCCTTACCACTTTTCATAATTATGGAAGACCCCAAAAGAACTTTTGCTTATATGATTACTCACCAATGGATAACTCACCATATGATAACTTTATCAATATTTATCGTGTTAAAAATTAAAATGGATGCATTCACTGCCACTACTGCTTCTCATAGTTGTTTGATGGGATTTTAATACTACAGATAGTCCTCGACACAACTGAGCCCAAATTTCTTTTGCTAAGTAAAAACAGTTGTTAAGTGAATTTTGTCCCATTTTAAAACCTTTCAGTGAATCTGGCTTCCCCACTGACTTTGCTTGTTAGAAGGTCGCAAAAGGGGATCGTGTGATCCCGGGATACTGCAACCATCATAAATATGTGTCAGTTGCCAAACGTCTGAATTTTGATCACGTGACCACGGGGATGCTGCAACGGTCGTGTGAAAAATGATCATAAGTAACTTTTTTCAGTGCTCTTATAACTTTAAACGGTCACTAAATGAACTGTTGTAAGTCGAGAACCACTTGTATATTATTTTTCAACATAGGCTGGCAAATAATGTTGAGCTTGCCAATCCCTGAGAGAGTCCTAGGGGACCCCCAGGGGTCCTAGGACCACACATTAAGAAATGATGGTAGAATCCAGCCCTCCCATTCTCCAGGCACCAGGCTGTCTTACCAATGTGCTCCCCGCATGCATCGCAGTATTCTGCATAGAGGCTCTCATAACAACGGCAGCAATAGGGGCGACGTTGGCGCATGATGTATCGTTGCCCACCCAGGGCTTCCTCACACTCAAAGCAGCAGAAATGGCGCATGTGCCAGTGACGGCCTTCGGCTTCAGTGCACTCATCTGCAAAGATGATCTGTTCCGGGAAAGCAGGGAGATGGGTCCAAGGAGGAGACCATGGGGGGGGGGAGATAAAGATTAGGAGAAAAATCCTGCAGTACTAAAATTTGTTCCCCTCTTCATCACACACCAAATGTTAGAACCTTTCACAAGTACCCTTGGAACTTTCTGAGCATAATTTATTGTTTTTATTATAAGCTGCCTAAATCACGTTATTGTGAGATGGATGGCCATATAAATGCGATAGATAGATAGATAGATAGATAGATAGATAGATAGATAGATAGATAGATAGATAGATAGATAGATAGATAGATAGATAGATAGATAGATAGATAGATAGATAGATAGATAGATAGATAGATAGATAGATAGATAGATAGATAGATAGATAGATAGATAGATAGATAGATAGATAGATAGATAGATAGATAGATATATAGAGAGAGAGAGAGAGAGAGAATTCCAAAAATTACCCTCTTCTCATTGATTTACTTTTCATAAATTGTCCAGCAGATTTGCAATTGGGGATTGAAGGATAGTCTTCAGGGATAGAATTTCAAAAAGCAGTCAAAAACAATATTAAAGACTTCCAAGATTTTAAAATTAAATGGCCAAAATCTTGCTTGTATGCAAGATTGGATGTTCTCACAAGTTTTCAGGCAAGATTTCTGGATACTTGGTGAGGTCACACAAAATATTGGAATGAGTTCACCTGAAATGTTTGCCACTCCCTCCCGGGAAAGCACAGGCTAAGAAATACAGAAAGCTGGTTTCACACAGAACTATTACATAAATTTGTGTGATTGCCCTGTTTATGTATAATCTGGGAGAGAAGAGGTTTATATTTAGCATCTTGGTTCCTGCCAAGATCTCTTATGCTTTGTCACTTTTCTCCTAGCCTCGTTCAGTTGTTGCAATAACAGAACTGGGCTGGAAGAGCCCGAGTATGATAAAGCGGAAGGCTCTAAAATCAGAAAGAATTCAACTGCCTACCCTCACTTAACCTACATACAACAAGGGCAGACATCTGAATCAATGGTGCCTATATTCCATTAGCTCCCCACAAAAACACATCATGTCTAACTTGTCCCTAAATGAAAATTAAAGTAACTTACAAAAGCACTCTGATAATTCATGAATAATATGACCTATTTAGTCATAATAACAGTTTTGAACCTGTTGTTTCTTCCACTCATGGTAGCAAGTTATATTAAAGGAGAAAATTACTGCTCCATCCTTCATTAAGTAGCCCATATTTGCTCCTTAAAACAAAGCTATTTCTTGCTTCAGAGGCTGAATCCATAGATTTTAAAGCCGAGGTAAGTTTTAATCATGGTTTATTGCTGAGGCTAGAATTAGTTCTACAGACTATCAAAGTAACCATAGCTTATATAGCGCACACTATTATGCTGTTCACTCAGATACTATTCCAAATATCTCTGATTCTAAAAGGTATTTCTAAAGGTGTTTTGAGCCTGTTTATTATTTATTCTTCACCATGAGTCAGTGGGGAAATCTGTGGTTTTAGGGAATCTTTTTGTGAGTATAGTCTTTGAGAGACTCTGGCATGGGGGCTGCAGGTACATGTTTCTAGGTTTCTCTAACTGTGCATTTGTTAGCATTGTGTGACAAATTATTTTGAACGGTGAGAGGTATATTTTGTCTATGTTTTTAGAGGGATTGATGAGGATAGCTGTGCATTTTTATGCTGGGAGTGTGCTTTGACTTTGTGAGGTGGGTAATTTGCTATACTCCGATACGACAAATATATGGTTTGGTTTGCCATATGAAAGTCAGATCTTCACATTTACCAGTTGCTCCAGAAGAAAGGGGCACTAAAAGAAGAACTATTGCCAGAAAAAAATGTAGTGGGTTGGGGATGAGGAAGGCTAGATTATCCAGAGGAGTGATGTTCTTTTTAGTCTTGAAGAGAGAGTTCTTAATTTCTTTTGCATGATACTGCTGTAGATTGGCATGAAATTTGGGTAGAGGATAAAAATAAGGCAGGACAAGTTCCAACACAAAGAACAATCGTGGTTAAAATAGGTGAAGAACCAACTTCAAGTCGTGGTTTTAAATTACGGCTAACTGTAAAATACCTATCATTATATATTACCTGAGGTGAGTTTGCACCTTTAAACAAACCACAGATAAACTAAAAAAAAAGTACTGTCTTACTGTTATGTGGAAACCAAGACAAAGTAACATTTGGACAGTTCACTTTAAAGAAGTGTTTTCAATCTCAGCAACTTTAAGACATGTGGAAAGTTCCTGAGAGTTTAAGTCCACAGATCTGAAAATCGCTGTGATTGATAAACACGGCTTTAAAGCATGCGTGTATATCAGGGGTCTTCAAACTTGGCCCTTTTATGACTTGTGGACTTCAACTCCCAGAATTCCTCAGCCAGGCACGCTGGCTGAGGAATTCTGGGAGTTGAAGTCCACAAGTCATAAAAGGGCCAAGTTTGAAGACCCCTGGTGTATATTCTCAACTAACACAAATGATCCCAGCTGCTCAACTTCCCTATTTCCCATTCTGGGAAGCCTTCCATAGGCTCCCGGCTGCTCTACTTAGAGTCTGGCTGGACCTTCTCACCTCATCACAAGCTTCGCAGCGTGGCTTGAGGCGCTCAGCATGGTGGCGCCCACAGTAGATTTTGCCCTCCTGGTAGAAGTAGATCAGGTCAACGAGGAGCTCCCGACACGTGGTACAAACAAAGCACTGAGGGTGCCAGCAGGCACCATGCCCAGCTCGACTGGCAAAAACAGCAATGTCCCCTCCGCAAATCTGTTTTCCACACTGCCAAGAAAAGAAGTACAAGTCAAAATCTCTGAAAAGCAAACACAATGGCTTCAGAGCCGTTGTTTTGAGCTCCAAGCTTGGCAATTTGGTTGCAAACGTTTCATCACCATTCAATGGATTCAGCTTCCAGAACTCCTTTAGGTGAGGAATGTTTCCAGAGAGACTCCAGAGAGTCACCCGTGTTTTTTTTTCTTTTTCCCACAGCAAGACCATATTTCTGGCACACGTATTTGCTTCAGACATCCAGGCTTTCTACCCTTAAGTCAGCCGTTCTCTGCGGGTGACGTATTTTCCAAGCACTCTAACCCCATTAGTGGTTGACGAAAAAAAATTAATCTGGTTGAAGGGAATTCCAAAGATGCTGGTGATCTCTGACATTTCATTCTACTTGAAAACATTTTATCACAGGAGCTCTTCTTAACTCACCGAAAGCTTTTGAGATTTTATAAGCAACTGAATAAAGAATACAACTGAGAAATATCATTTTCCAAATTTCACAGTTGTAATTTAACAAGGCAAATAAGGATATTCTGAACAGACTTGCTGGGGCTGCTCCTATGTATAATTTGTATTCAATTTAAAATATACATATATTTCTGGACTTTTCACTTAGGTGAATTTAAGGAAAGGTAAACGGAATCATTTAGAAACAATAGATGGGCAGGTTCTTTCTTTTAACTGTGTTAAGAGCTATACCCTAATAATGGAAGCCAATGAAGCACTAGAGGGCAGACTTGATCCACCAGTATATTTATTTTTCTGGCTACCACCAGTGTTTCTCAACCTTAGCAACTTTAAGATGTGTGCCCTTCAAGAATTCTCCAGCCGACTACACCCTGCCTTGGCAGTCCACGTTCTCTCAAAATCAGATCCTGACCTGATACTTGAAAGAACCCTTAAAAAAAAAAAAACCTCTGTGGAAGAGACAAGGCGGAGCCAACCTGGAGACAAAAACAGATGAAGAATAGTTACAGGATTTGGGTATGGCCAGTCTAGAGAAAAGAAGGACTAGGGGTGACACGATGGCAGCATTCCAGTATTTGAGGGGATGCCACAAAGAAAAGGGCGTCAACTTATTTTCCAAAGCACCAGAAGGCAAGACAAGAAACAATGGATGGAAACTACTCAACGAGAGAAGCAACTTGGAATTAAGGAGAAACTTCCTAACAGTGAGGACAATTAACCAGTGGGACAGCTTGCCTTCAGAAATTGTAGGTGCTTCATCACTGGAGGTTTTTAAGAAGAGACTAGACAGTCACTTGTCTGAAATGGTACAAGTTCTCCCGCTTGAGCAGAAGGGTTGGACTAGAAGACCTCCAAGATCCCTTCCAGCTCTATTCTGATTGATTGAACCTATAGTAGTTAATAGACTGAAGCCTGGCATTGCTTCATGCTTTTAAACTTTTCCAAACACTGCTTTCAGTCTGAAATCAGGACCTAGAATTTAATTCAGAGTGCTGCTCTTTACTCTCATATTTATTTTTTGCAGGTTTTTATTTTTCTAAAATCATTCATTCAGTAAAAACTGACAGCTTATAACAGAGCAAGTTCTAGAGTTTTCTTTAGATTTTTGCCAACCTATGGTGTTCTATGCTTAATCTGTAAGCAGGTGAATATGCTCAATCTTAATACTTGGGTTAACAAACTAACTACACAGAGATAACATGCCAGACTTAAAACAAATTAACCTTTTTTCATGGCTCAGCATTGATAGCAATGGTGCTCATTTATTACAGTAAAGCAATGGCTGGATTTCTACACCCACTGAACCAAAACTATCCACCCCTGTTTTAGTGTAGTCCAAGGAGTCATGGAAACCTTGCCACTGTCTACCATTTGCATGCTTATAATATAGGTATAACTCAGTGTTTGCCTGCATCGGCTACCACATTGAGAAGTATTCTGTTCTCAAGACCAAACAGATTATATTATATTATATATTATATATTGTATTGTATTATATTGTATTACATTGCACTGTAATGCTATGCTATGCTATGCTATGCTATGCTCCTTTTCCAAATATGTAAGTAGCTGTTTTAAAGTGAGCCATGGCTGTAAATTGATTTGCTACTGAAAATCACCCCCTGGCAGCTGCCATTTGCAGTCAGAAGTGCTGCTTACTGAGAAGACTCAGGAAGAAGAGTGGTCTTTCAGCAGAGGAGATTCAACACAGAATTTGTTCCAGGTTAATGTCCTGTGGCTGCCTTTTTCTTCAAAATAAAAGTAAGCTCTTGTTCCCTTTTTGCCCACCACTAATGATAAAATCTCATGTCCAAACAATTTTTGCCCAGCAGCAGATACATTTGCACAGGCAGATTTCTGAACTTTTATTAATCATTAATTCACTTTCATAAATATTAACTCAGTTATGTGAATATTGCAAAGATATAGCATGCAGAGAGACATTTTGGTGTAATGATTGAGGTATCAAGTTAGAAACTGGGAAATTATAAGTTCTAGTCCTGCCTTAGGCACAAAGCCACGTGGATGACCTTGCACCAGTCATACTCTCTCAGGCCAGGAAGCGGACAAGGGCAAACCATTTATTATTTTTATTTTAATTAAATTTATATGCTGCTCATGTCGTGGTTAGAGGCGAAACTTCCAGTTTTCTTGCCAAGAAAACTGCAGGGATTTGTCTAGCAGTCACCAGGAGTCAACACTGACTCAGAGGCACACAAAAAAAAAGCATGGAGAATGGACATTCAAAGATGTCCTTGTTGTGATTACAGAATTCATAGGCAGGCAAAAACCTTTTGGTAAGCAAAAAAAAAAAAAAAGCAAGAACAAAAGTTTGTATGTCACACTAAGCCAAAATCAGACCACACTGTAGCTCAGTGCAATGTGCAAAGTTCAAAAGAGCAGAAACTGTTGTTCATCCCTGCTCTCCCTATTAACTTTTCATTTGGACTTACAAAATGAACCTTGGGATCTTTTATACATAAATCACGTTTTAAAATACCCCCAAACCACCCTCTGCCTGAAGACTAAAGTCCAGGAAAATCCTTACCATCTGATTCTATCAACGGCAGACACTACACCTAATATCTCATCTTACACTTGTGGCAAGATGGGCGGCCCATAAATTTTATAAATAAATAAAAATGCTAGATAGATAGATACCTCTGAAATAAAGGAACAGGCCTCCAGGATTCAAAGACTGTAATTTACAGGGAAGGATTGTATTGTATATCTTTCCCCTTTAATAAGCACAATTCTTTTTCATGCTACTTAAGAGCTGATAATAAAAGAGGCTGGTTTATACTTTATTAGTTTATAATATTCAGGAGTCTCTAAATGAAACTCTGTGAAGCACCTGAGCCTTCAAGGAAAATGAAGCGGCTAGTGGTGCTTCACAGTTTCATTTAGAGACTCCTGTATATCTTGGGGGCAGTATCACTAATCCCCAAATACAAGCAGTGAGTCAAGGAAGCTGCTTCAGCCTCTTTTATTATAAAACAATAAAGTATAAGCCAGCCTCTTTTATTATAAACTCTTAAGTGGCATGATAAAGAATAGTGCTTATTAAAGGGGAAAGATGTACAATACAACCCTTCCCTGTAAATTACAGTCTTTGAACCCTGGAGGCCTGTTCTACAGACACCTGCAGAGAGAGTCCTCTTTCCTCTGGTCACCCTGCCTACAGCTATAGGCGGTTTCTTTGACTTAGGATTCCACTGAGGAACCCAAAAAAAAAAAAAATGGCTCCACTCTCTTCCCCCCACCCCCTCAAACAGAAGAAATAGGAGCAAACCGGTAAACAGCAACACTACAGAGAGAACTAGGATGCTTTTCAGACGTGCTTTTAGCCGCTGCCCTAAATGCCAACTCCTGCAGTCATTGTACGTCCATTAGCACGACATGCCAGTTCGTTCACAAAATCCTGTATGAATGAAACCCACAATAACAGCAGAAGTGGACGATGGACAGAAGGCCTTCCAACGCACGGTGCTCCGAGAACCACCAGGAACGGGGAAGCACAGAAGTATTCAGCCAGAAAGTTCTGTTTCTGATTTAATCAGCCACGCTAAGGGTAATGCTACTTGCAACATAAAAGACTTAAGAAGCTGTGTTCAGTCAACAACGCTTTTTTTTTACTATGGTTTTAATCTGAACTTTATCACATTAAATATTTGGAGGAAAGTCTGTTTTGAGAATATGCCTCTGGACACATCTAAATACCTGACAGTGAGGAAGGAGGCTAAAATTTGGAAGGGGAAGTGACCTCTTTTCCTCTGAGGCTTAGCATATTGGGAAATATGGTGGAAGAGACTAGATGTGGGAGAGAAGTGGCAGGCTCTTTTTTTTTCATTTCTTTTTTTCCTCCTCCCTCATCCCCCAATCACTTGCTATTTTTTTTTTTTAGATGCTGGGCCTAAAACAGAATTTCAAAACCCTACTGCCAAAAGTCTAGCTTGAGTCAAATTATTTCTCTCAAGAACTTTTTTTAAAAAATATCATTCTTCTCAAACTGTTTTACATTGATAAGGATACAAAATGAGGCCCCATACCTGTTCACAGATGGCTCCGGTGATGGTGACAGGAAAGAGTCGGACCGTTCCTCGGCCAAGGTTCTCTCGCTTACGCTGCTGTGAGAATAATTTCAACTCTTTTGCCTCCTCCTCCTCCAGGGAGCTGCAGTACTGAGCCTGGATAAAGATTTGAAAAGGAAGGCAAGATGGTCAAGAAAGGTCAAGGTTTTTTTTTGTGCTGATAACTCTGGGGCAGGTTTTCCATTCCAGGAACACTCAGTATGCCCTGCTCTCAAAATGAAAAAAACTGGAATAAAATGACGAAGTGAGGTAGCTGGCTGATGAATACTTATTGGGATCCCAGCATTCCCCTTGCTGGTGAACTCCAATTCTTCTTATGTCCAGCCAACAGTCAGTTCTGAAGCAGGATGGTAACTGCAGCCCATCCACATCTGGATGGCTAACTAGGCCCCAGTTGAAATAGAGAACCATCCATTTACTAGGCCAAGTTAGACAACACCAGTCTTCAGATTAGCGCAAGAAAGACAACAGGTTTAGCATAATGTTATACAGATCATTGGTTAAAGACATCTGTAGCAAAGAAAAAACAGAGAGATGGGAGAAAGAGAAGATGATATAAAAGGGATGCCCCAGAAACAGGAAAAAAATAGGTAACCCCTTCAACTCATTGCTAGCATTCAGCCCCGAACATACTCCTTCTGAGAGAATGAAGACCTCAGCAGAAAAAAAGATTTCACAGCCTTTGATCTGTACAATGCAGACACCAAAGGAACAGATTCACTGTTGGCAAACGACCAATTCCAGCAAGTGAAAGCAGCCCAGGTCAGGGTAACAACTAACCAGCCACAAATCATGGGATCAGACAGCACCAGGCTGCCCTCTCAGACCCCAGGGATCTGGTAGGCCAGAAGACAAAAGTAATCAATTAAATTTTGCCCAGGAAAAACTTTTATATTTTTACATCAATCTATAACTGAGAATAGTGGCTGCCCACAAGTATGGGAAAACCATTAGCTTGCTGACCTTGTGTAAACAAATCCAATTCCTACTCCCCAGGAGGTCAGGAATTTCCAGGGAGAGCTCATAGAGTCCTGGGACTCTGGAGGTTGATCAGAAAAACGACATCAAAGAGGGCCCCTTCTCAAGGAAGTTCTGAGCCTAATGATTAATTTAGCTCCTTGAAAGCTAAAGAGGGTGGAGAAAAGAGATTTAGCACAGAAATCCTTCATCTGTTTATGGTTTGAAACTGGCAACCTCTACCAGGATTTTTTTTTCTTCAAAATTCTGAGATGCCTGAGGACAGAAGTTTGTTTGAACAATCAGTACACCCACACCCTTTCTTCACTGCATTCTATGTGAACATACT
This sequence comes from Azemiops feae, assembly GCA_023970755.1. Lineage (NCBI taxonomy): Eukaryota > Metazoa > Chordata > Lepidosauria > Squamata > Viperidae > Azemiops > Azemiops feae. Next base: position 652,455 of record JALGBA010000474.1, on the reverse strand, counting down.
TTTCTTCACTGCCTTTTGTCCATTTGTCAACAGTCCGATAACTGGAAGGAAACCTGAAATAGATCTTGGCATTATATTTTAACTAATTAGTTTTGCTACCTCTGGTAAAAAATGGTGATCCATTGAAGGAGATACTTCAAGCCTCCTTCCATGTAAAGGGCCCCAGGCAATTAATCACCCAATCTCTTCTTTTAAAAGGTGCAGACTTTCTCTATTTCACTTCTCCCAGTTATGGTTATTATTGGGAACAATGTTTGGTCCTTTCAATCTGCAACCCCTTCGAAGTGCAGAAAACTTAGAATAAAGTGCAGCATTCTAATGTTTTTAATTTAAAAAAAAACATCAGGTTTCTAATTCTTATTGAAATCATTGATCAAAACATAATGGAAACTTCAGAGATTTGTTGGGGGAGGTGTTTCAATGGAATTTCCCCATTCCTTTACATACACCAAAAGCAGAATAACAATGATAAATAACAATACCAACCTCATTCAAGTAATCATAATCATGGCATCAGTATAGTATCTCCTGCTGAGATATTTTTAAAATACACATATGGAATGTTTTGCACTGCTAGCCTAATGAGCATCACAAATTTCAAGAATAATTATGAATGCCTTTTTTTAGGTGATCGTTGGTCCTGCCACCTGTGTTAGATTAAGCCCATTTATTTAGACTGCAAACAGAGAACAGGATTGTGTAAATGGCCTTCAGAGCTGATAACTGCCAGTGACTGACAACCCAGCAGGTGAGAAGGCAAAGAAACTAATCTAGCAAAATACACAAGATTGATCTTGAGGAAATTCCTTTCTGATTCAGAGGGGGCAATCTTTATAACTCTTTAGACTTTACCATTGTGTGCACGCACCAAGAATGACCAGGCCTCTGCAAGCACACTCCTTTTCTAAACTGATGATTGGTGGAAGCTTGGGGAAGGTGGATTGGGATCTACTGTAAAGGTGGCAGGACTAGAAAACAATTTCCAGAGGACATAATAGTGTTCGGAAGAAGGCTCTGCAGAAAATAGCTGAAGACCGCAGTGGAATGAAGAGCCAGCGAGTAAACTAACTCTTCAATAATTCCTCTCTCTCGACAAGAAGATTTGAAATTGCTCACAAGTGCTCCAGACAGCTGCTCCTTATGATGGGGGGGTCTCTGGCAGATTTACAGCTCTGAGAGAGGAGGGTAGAGCTTTCTTTCTCAAACTGCAGTCAGCACCTTTGAAAGAGCGCTAAGTTTGCACACCTCCTTTTCTAATCACTTTCAGAAATTGCTTCTGAACTGCTTTAGAAATCTTTAAAACAACAGGTTTGATAGCACTGAGTGAATTTCCTTCAATCTTTGCAAAAGAACTTTTAACTATAAATTTAAGAACTTAACTTTTTTTTGAATAAACAGCAAAGGGGTGATTAAAATTTTGATTTTCAAAAGCTACAAACAGATTAAGGGTCCAGGTAAAATTGAACACTAGAGGGAAAATTAGAGGGAATTAATGATTAAGTTACAGGAGAAGAACACATCAATTCAATATACAAATACAGAATGAAACAAGATATTTTAACACTGAACATATTCAAGGATGTTTTTGAACAATGGACCCAAAAGTTAATTTTAATAGCATCTGCCTCTATAGATAAACTGTGTTTAAAAATGTTATAGAAGAGGAACAAGTTCTACCTGACAAGATCAAGACTGGCATGGTAAAATATGTATACAATGTGTATACGAAAGAAACTGGCTGATGTCTTAATATTTAAAAGGAATAAACGAACAACAAACTAAGAAAGTGACCCGGATAATTTTCCTATATTTGATTTGCAAAAGAGACTTGTTAACGTTCTGAAGAATTTTGTGAGAAGGGACAAAGAAAAACTGAAACAAAATCAAATTTATGGCATTATTTGAAGAGACTAACCATTATAATTGTTAAAAGTAAAATAAAAGGAAGGTATCTAAAGTTGGTTTACTTGGTTCAAAGTTAAAATAGATACGTCATTCCTGGTAACCTTTCTGGACTTCTGCTGACAGTAGGACTGAACTGAGGATGCTTTATGGATCTGTTTATAGATAAGAGATGGGATATGGAAAGAAAAGATCATTTGATGTATTTTAAGAGAAGCTGATAAGTTATTATAATTGTTTATACTTGTGATCAAGTTGGGAAGTTACTTTATATATTTTCTTTTTTGTTACTATATTCTTACTTATAGCATCTCTAGACTGGCTTCAGTTTCCCCCACCTCACACCCCAACATTGAGAAGAAAAGATAAGGGTGTTTTTTTTGTTCCTGACAATGAGATGGAAAAGGGTAAAGCAGTAGAAAACCAGTCCTTGTCTCTAGTTCACTAAAATAGAGTCCACCATATTATTCATTATAGTAGAACAATCATGGAAAACCCAAGACTTAGGGCTTTTACTATTCACATTTTGTAACTGAGAACACCCACATATTCATACCATCAATACAACATCAGTTATTTGGGGGTAATCTGAAGCCACTAGAGGGGAAATGGAATCAATTCCCCCATGTGGTAAAGCTTAAATTCTGGCTTTGGGCTGCTTATCCATTTTACAGCACACGGTTATTATCTCTGTTAATACAATACAATAATACATACTTTTTAAGAAGCCACAAAATAAATATTTTTTTTTAAAAAAGAGGATGGTGCAAATATAAGCCAACTCTTCCCAAACAGAATCCTTGAGATAATTAGAAAAGATTTTGTAAAACAATTTTCTAAAAAAAACAAGTGAAAATCTATCTAAAGTACAACTCATGTAGACATTGGAAATCAAAGTTGGAGGTTCACAGTAAACACGACGCAAGTGGAAGAGCAGGTAGAAGGACGTTTGTGAAGCTCCAAACTTTTATGAGATGGAGCAATCAAAACTAGCCTGGAGAAGTTATCCTAAAAGTCATGGGAAACTAATGCAGATTGCAAATGCTGGCTAAAGTGCTCTCAGCAACCCACTCCTCGGCTGGGTTGGGAAGGCTACTATACTAAAATTTCTATACTGTCAACAAAATTGCCATACTGCTTCAGAAGGAAAAATTGCAGTCTTACAAATAACAAAGCTATCCTAAATGAAGAACGCTGAATACTTCTCAAAACATTTTCAATCACACTGCAGAGAAATATATGAAGGAAGAGTGAATGAGTTGAAGGAAGACCGAGAAAATCATGGTTAGATGAAGTCGATGAGATCCTCAAGAGGTGAGAAATAAGAAACTTAGAGGGAGAAAAAAAAGCAAGATATGAAATGGTATCTTGGACATGGTGGAAGGAAGGACAGAAAGGTATGGAGATATATACTTAATTATATTAGTAGTATAAACTAAATTTAGCTATTGTTTTGTTTACTGTCTTATTCCCATTTGGTACTTTGCATAATAATTTGATCAACCTGAAAGAGACAGAATGATGGATATGTAGGTTTGTGCATACCTCTCTCCAAAACACAATTAAAAAATACTTCTACCCTGCTTATCTACTTTAAAAAAAAACACTTCAGTGCACCATTACAAAGCAAGTAGCAATAAAGCAGTAGGAAAAATGGGTATCAAATGCTCTCAGGCTGTTTCCAAAAGCAGTTTAAAAACAGTAAAAGAAGGAAGAAGCCAAAGAACAGCATAATTGAGGAAAGGTTCTGAAGCTTTCCCCCTACTGACAGGAAAATGTATTGATTGGGGACCACCATTAACATGGCCCCTTTTCCACATATTTATACAGTATTACAGTGCCATTTGTAGTCTAAGCAGAGACAGTGATTGGGCAAAGTCATCCATGGGTTTCATGAACGAGGATGAACTTCCAATTCCTAGTCCAGGTGTAGGCAACCTTGGCTCTTTTATGACTCGCGGACTTCAACTCCCAGAATTCCTGAGCCAGCATGGCTTAGCATGGAAACCTCTCCTTTTCTCCTCAGCATGGCTGGCTCAGGAATTCTGGGAGTTGAAGTCCACGAGTCATAAAAGAGCCAAGGTTGCCTACCCCTGTCCTAGTCCAACGTCTCAAGCAGGGGTCTATGACAATTCGCCACGGCCAACTCGCCACAGGACAACTTGCCGCAGGACAACTTGCTGCAGGACAACTCACCGCGGGACAAGAGTTACACTAATATCAAAGAAACGGTGGAACAGAATCAATAAAGGAAGGATGCAAAAGAAGGGACAAAATGAAATGTGATTGGCAAAAATTAAAATATTTTTTTTATTTTAAATAATTAAATTGAATTGTTCAATTGTCCCGTGGCGAGTTGTCCCATTCCACTTAACCAGCACACTAGCAACAGAGGACAGTATTCCTGCATCTGTCAGTTTTTGCAAGAAAAGATAATTCCTGTTGGAAGTTCTTGCTTCCACACAATCGATGGAAGAAGACTCCTGAACTTTTGCATCTGGCCACACATACCAAGTATAGAACTCTTAAGAAAACAACTTTCTGTAGGAAATCATCTCTTAGCTCCATCACCCCACCCCACCCTTCCTTCCTATTCAATAATAATCCTTCCTCACCTCACTGTCATGAGGTGGAAGCTGGTGCAACAGCTGACGAATGCGGTACCGTTCTCCAGGGCTGTTGACATAGGGAACTTTGTCTTCTGGGAGGCAGCTGAAGAACTGATAGACCTGAGGGTAATAAAAAGCATTATTTATAAATTTTGAAGGAGGAACCTAAAGAAGAGAGCCAAGAACAGAGCTCACAGTGGTTGCACTCAGTGCTCAGTCGGTCTAGCAAAAAGTTTCTCCATCTTCTCTACAGATCTCCCAGGAAGCCCACACAAAACTAAATCCCTCAAACAAGTAGGTCATCCCAGTTAGGTGTCAAAATGCTGACCGGATGCCCTGGGCATATGCAGTAATCCTCTAGAAGCAAAAGCATCCCCTGCAAATATGTCATTATAAACATCAGATGTATTTTTCAAGATAAGGGATCCATAGCTATCCAAAATGTTCTTTCCATAAGAATGGGATGCAAGATCAGGGCCATTAACTCAGGGGCAGGTGGCATTTTTGGTTTGTACAATGTTCCAAGTTCAAATCCCCAGGTTTACCAGATATAAGAGGCTCAAGTAGCAATGCTGAGGAAAAACATGGACTAACCCTCATCACAAACACCCTCAGATGATGGGCAACCTGTGATTCAGTGGGGCCTGATCCCTCCCCCTTTCTTTTACAGTTCCTGCAACTTTTCCAACCATGACTGCCCAAAACCAGCACTTTTCCTGATGTTCTGAGATATATTTGGCCTTAAAACAGGCTTAGGTTAACACAAGTGTTCTCAGCTGAACCCACAGTGTAGCCCTTGTGCCCTCTGAAACAGGAAATTGAGTCCCCTACCAATCAAAAGATTTCATCCCTGAGGAACAGCAAGCAATAAAACCCTTCCGTTTGCTACAAGATCAAGCTTCCTTCCTATTATATCATTCAAAGATAAAGGTGCCCCAATCTGGCTATTGAATTCAACACAGAATCTCCTCTACCCATAATAATAAGCCAGTGACACAAACACACACACATATAACACAAAATTTCCATTTTGCGATTTAAATTCAGTTCTGTCCAGCATGATGGGTGGAAGGCAGGAGATTTCTGTTTTAATAAGTACTATCCAAACAAACCCTCAAGACAACAGTGAAATCCATTCAGCTGCACTCAACTGAAATAGTCTTCCATAACATGGCTACTATAAGTTCAACAAACAAATAAATAAATATTATTCCCAGATTCAACTCTCAGCTCAGTGGATTCTTTCAGAAAAACACTGTCTTGTGATCTAATAAACTGGCCCTACAGGGTTCTCTGATAATCTTCAGTCTAAAAAGGGTAAATACTTTCTATAATGAAAAATCTGATAAGAAACAGCAGAATGTACTATAAATGATTCTCTTTAAATCAGTTTAAAACAAGAGTTTACTAATCAGATTATAAGCAGCCTGGCTTTACTGGAACTATTAGGTGACATAATACACGCACGTACACCCAAAAAGGTAGTTACTGCTTTATAATTAAATTAATTCTATCCTATTTAAACTTCCTGTCTTCTTCTTTGAAAAAACACCCTATTTTATCAAGGTTAGCATCAGTACAGCCACATATCTTTAAAAAAAAACATGAGTACCCCTGCATGAAGATTTCAGTGAGATTCAAAACCTTGCTACCCAGAAATTAGATCAGTTAATCCAACAAAATACTGAACTCTTGCTGAACTCTTTCCTTCCCCCTTTTAGAAGAATGGAGTAACAGGATTGGAAGGGACCTTGGAGGTCTTCTAGTCCAACCCCCTGCTCAAGCAGGAGAACCTATACCATTCCAGACAAGTGGCTGTCCAGTCACTTCTTGAAACCTCCAGTTTTATATTAAGAAAAGTTAATAACACTACAGTAAGAGAGCAGTTTGTGACACAGCCATTTAAAAGTTATTATTATCATCAGCAAATCACTGAAATGGTGTGTTTTGGAGAGGCCTTACTACTGAATCCTTCATGCCCAAGGGTGTAGCAAGTAAGGCCCAGAAGGATTCAGTAGTAAGGCCTCCCCAAAACACACCATTTCTGTCTTCTCATTTTAGCCCCTTGCACAAATCTCCAATTATTTGCTGTCTTTCTTCCTCCACTTCTTTCAAAGAAAGCAAAGCAAAGCAAAAGATGTTCAAGATTACGAATCTATACTATTGACTGCTGTGTTGTGGAACAGTCATGCCTTCTCCCACAGAACAGTGGGAGATGTAGTTCAAGCAAAACTAACAAGCCAGGAAATACGTAAAAATGCTCAGAACACTCCCCAAACATCAACTCCCAGAAATCCTTGGAAAAAGCCAGGAGAACTGAACTGGAACTAAACTCAGAGGCTAACCAAATGACACGGGGGAGGGGAGAGGAGAGGAGCTAAAAACAGATTGCACCAAAAATGTATGTAACCTTCTCCTGCCTTGCTGCAGGTTAGGTAAATTCTCAGAAGATGGAACCATCGGCATCACCTGTTCAGGCTTGAGTCCTGGAGGAACCCAAGCATATTCCTCCGAAGCACAGCCAGAATCATCATCCGAGATGGAGTGACGCTGGAAGTCAGAAATCAGGCGGCACATCATCCTTTCCAAGTCGACAGGGACCATGCGTACCGCATGCTCTTCCCGGGGACACTTGCAGTGTTGGCAGATCTTCCTACACAGGAAGGAAAATGCTTATAGTGACCTAAGTCTTGGAAGAGCCAAGAGAAGCTGCAAGAAACAAAAGACCTCACAGAATTCTGTTACCTGCCAAAGATTTTTTTTAAAAAACCCTCATTTATAAGCATAGTTCCTCAAAACTTTACCTATATACCCTCAGACTGGACCCTGACCAATTATTAAATTGGTCCCATCAACCTCTACTTACATACATTCATTCTTAATTACAGACCCAGAAATGATTAACTTAATAACTAGCTGGCAAACCACAAGGTCACATTCAACCAGTTATAAGGTGAAAAACAAGATAGTGTGAGTAATCTTAAAATGAAATGAACCCAAAATATAGTAATAGGTAGATAGCTGATTTTTAAAAAAAAGCACTAAGCTTTTCTAAACCAATACCAAGTTCTTATGTTTTATTATTATTATCGCTACTATCCCATCTCTTAAACTGAATTCTGAAAGTAGCTTATATACAATACAAATTTCTACAACTGAACAGCAGTGTAATCTATAAAACTAAATGGTTTTTTGTATAGATTATGTTTATTTGCACTCTGACTACAAGTAAGGATCATTCCAGTTCCTCAAACTTTATAACAATAGGCAGAGTGCAACAGCCTGTGCTCAATCTTCACAATGGGGTTATCACCAGTTCAATAGAGACTATATAATACAGTTGGTGATTGGTGAAGCAATTCTCAAGCTTCCCTTCCCACAGACTGGATGACAGAAAAAAAGGGGGGGGAGGCAACCAGCGGTGAAACAAGATAATTCAGATGAGTGTAGAAATGCAGAGGAACAACTCATGCTGTAACATGGAGACTTGAAGAAGGGGATGGATGGACAGTGAATAATGGAGGGAGACAGAATAAAAATGTTCCTCAACTGCACAGTTTTTCTGCTCTCATGCAGATTTTTATTCAGAAAAGAAAATGGTCAGCGTTTCGATAAAAAGAATAATTGAATCCAGAAAAGTTATGATTGGAAGAGAAAGATGAGGTGAATGTGAAAAGAGCAATGAGAAACAAATGAAAGCTATATATGAATGCTAAAAAAAAAAGCATGCCACTATAACAGCTGGAGAACAAAAGATGCAGGGCTGAGACAACGTTTTAATTCATTTATCCGAAATTCTATTTGGATAGCATCACAACACATCTGCAGGATCTTATGGCTTTTATCAGTCTAATCCCTCTTCCCGGACTCAAATACAAAACACTTAAAAACAAATAAAACAATAAGAAGAGTGAAAATAGTACAAGCACAAAAGGCAGATGTCAGAATGAATTAAAGGGGGGAGGCATATCAAGCAGCCCTAAGCATGTTTACTCAGAAATCCGCTTCTGACTGCATGTGCAGCAATATGTGTATCCCTTAACAATCTTCCCAAGCCTGCTGTCGTCCAGATAAACTAGGTTAGCAGTCTTATGAGCAAATATATGAGATGATGGCGGCTACAGTCTAATAACCTTTTAAGGGTTTCAATTACAGAAAGGTGTAATGTGTATTGTGCAAGTTAAAAATGGGTTTCAGGATGAGAGAAAAGGGGTTTTTACAAGCAGCTAAAATCAGACTTCTTCAACTGAGTGCCTTCCAATGTGTTAGGACGACATATTCCATGACTGACCACGTCAGCCGAGAATACTGAGACCTGATGCCAGATTTAGGAAGGCTGGGTGACCCTTAAACAGTGAATACAAACAACACATGGAAAAGCCATTTGAAGCATGGAGGGGGGGCTTGGTGGAGCAAAGGAGGGACAATACATTCTCCTACCTCCATCCATGCACTAGGAAGCCTGGGCACTGCTCCCCACACGCCTGACACGGTTGGCCCCGGTCAGGGTCCTCCAACTCAGGCAGCTGATGTGAGACAGAGAGGCAAGAAATCAACCACCGAAACTGCAACAGCATCCATGTCACAATTCCCAACGTTCCCAGTATGGCTCCACCTTACAGTTCCTATTTAACTGCAAAGCTCCGTTCCACCTGCCAGCATGATCAGTATACATTCACCAGCAGGAATCTTCCACAAGACCAGTTTGAGCGAGGCCCACATTTCAGTATCTACCCAACCAGGGGTTATCCATTGATGCTCTCCGACCCCAACCACTCCAGTTGTCTCTATCCACTGATGGGGATGCATCAATGGGATCAACCTAAATTCCCAGCAGGTTCCCAATCACATTGTTCACCAATTCCCACTTAAAATGAATTGCCTATATTTTTAGGTAGGCTTTTACTACAGAACATGTACAGGTAGTCCCCAATTTACAACCATTCATTTAGTGGCTGAAGTTACAGCGGCACTGAAAAAAAGTGACTTATGACCGTTTTTCACAGTTGCAACCATTGTAGCATCCCCCATGGTCACATGATCAAAATTGGGATGCTTGACACCTGACATATATTTATGACGGCTGCAGTGTCCCAAAGGTCATGTGATCATCTTTTGCGACCTTCTGCCAAGCAAAGTCAACGGGGAAGCCAGATTCACTTAACCACGGTTAGTAACTTAACTGCAGTGATTCACTTAACTGTGGCAAGAAAAGTTGTAAAATAGGGCAACATTCGCTTAACAACTGTTTGGCTTAGCAATGGAAATTTGGGGGTCAATTGTGGTCGTAAGTCGAGGACCACCTATACTATACCTGGAGATAGAACTGGATTTGGGTATAGAAATGGAGAATTCTATTTCCAAAACTTACTTTACAGAAAAGGAACAGGGAAGGCCTGAAGCCAGCCTTCAAAACCTCTGGCCAGGCTCTGTTTGAAGCAGGGAGGATTTTTTTATAAGGACTCTTGAGACCTTGGACCAGTCCCGAAGCCAGCAAAGGCAATCCATTTCAAAAAAAGCCTTGCCAAGAAAACTGCAAGGACTTGTTTAGACAGTCACCAGGAATCAAGACTGGTTCAAAAGCAGGCCCCTCTCCTCTTGCCTTGTCACTACCAACCAGTGCTGTTGAGAAAATGGTATGTGTTTGTTTGTTTGTTTGTGTGTGTGTGTGTGTGTGTCCATGTCTATTCCTTCATGCCAGCTGTGGGAAGCCAGTGAAACTGCTAACCAAGGAGCTTTGAGGGTGAAACTCTGTTCCTGCACAGGCCTAGAAAAGGGAACGCTAAGGAAGCTAAGGAAGTAATAAGGAGGGAATTGTGGGGAAAATGCAGCCCACAGGCCGCGACCTGCTCTGTGTGTTCAGCGAGGCAGGAAAAGGCCAGACGTTGGCTTTCTGCCACTACAGGTGACTGAGAAAAGTCGGCAGCAAAAGGCGCCTTGGGAAAGTTTTTGCGCGGGGCGGGGAGGACAGGAGACCGGAGCGGGTGCGCGAGGGAGAAGGAGAGCTTAATCTGCTGCGAAACTGCATAGAGCAGAATGGGAGTTTTCCCCGGACGATCTTTTGAGTACTTTCCGTCCATCTTGGCTCCTTCGTGTACGGATTTCATCACGCCAACGCGCGATGAATGAAGGGGGAACAGACTCGGAAGGGAGAGGGAGAAGGTGCCGGGAGCCGCTCCCACTTCCCCCCAGGCAAACTTCAATGAAGCCCGCCTGAACTGGGCAAGGAAAAGGGGTTTCGAGTATTTTATTCCCTACTCGCACCCTTAGACCAAGAGAATGGCAGAAATAGTGAAATTAAGAAGAAAGGGGGGGGGGAGGTGATCCCTGGTCTATCCACCATCCATTTCCCCTTGAAGCCTCAAATTATTAGCTTTAACTCACTATTGGCACTTCATCTTATGCTTTTCTTACCTATCTGTAGAATGGCAGTGTATATCTTACCAGTTTTAATAATAATTGAAAGGAGACCTGTAAACTGGAATCTCTACCTGGCTAACATTCACCCTCCCAGTTGCCCAAATTGAAGGAAAGAAAGTGATAAACATTTAAACATACATTATTATTTTTTAAAAAAAATATTCTGACAGTAAGCTGCCATAAGGATTTAGGGGAAAAAACTATATTTTCCTGTTCTGAACAGAGGAATGTACCTCAGAATGATAAGCATTCTGCCCATGTCTCAAAGCCCCTTATATAGTTGTTATTGTTAATTTCATCAGATGACAAAGGGAAACAACCCTCAACTTTTGTTCTTAGATTCTTAAAAATAAATGTCTTCTGAGAAGTGCATTCTGCAAATGCTCAAATATTTGCACTTTCTATAAAGAAAAGCAAACTCCTACAGCAGCCACCATTTCTCAACAGAATGGGCAACTATTGTGTTAGAGTGCTCGCAATCCCTCAGCAACATAATTCCTTTCCCCTCACATCTGTTAACTGATATCTACCCAGCGGCTTGCAGCTTAGAAGGGATTTCAAGGGGGAAGGATATAGTTCATCAGATGATGCTTTGATAAATCTGCCAGGACAGACATAATATGAAACCTTTACCTCCCCCCTCTGCCTTCCAGACTGGGGATTCACCATTATGTGATTCCTTTTTATTCTACCACACAACTATTTGTCTTTCTATAATCTTCATAATAGCCCAACACAACCCAAAAAGCTTTGTGTTGGGAGAAAAGGTAAAATACCCACTGATCTATTACTAAGGATTTGGATATATAGAAATCTTAATTACAGCTTTTCAGAAAATTGGCTCGGAGTCCTACAAAAGCATTGCTCATTCATGGCCTTTCTTTCTTACCTACACCATTTGTATTTCCCCATCCCTATTACACCTTAAAATTTGGTCTTACCCACTTCCAAGGCACTGCTCCAAAACTCAGACTGAAGCTTCAGTAGAGAAAAAATAAATAATGCAAGAGAGAGGAATGACAGAGAGAAAATGCTGTCTACATTTGCATAACTTCACAGGTGCTCACCATTTTTGCTCAGCTGCCCCCAGCACCTACTGTGTCCCCAGTCCTCAAGACAAAACAAGAAGGATGGACTTAACTTGGATTGCCCTAGAAGAGGGAACTCAGGGCAGAGAGAGAATTAACCATTTTATCTCCGTTTCACCACCAGAAAGAAGCAAAAGTGGCAAAGTCCAGAAATATCTGTCTAGACCCCCCCCCCCTCATATCAGCCCACACATCAAATGAAGAACTCTCTCTCGGGTCAAGTACCTACAATAAGCTCAAACAAGAGTGTCCAATTATAGGATTTTCTCCACTGGAGCATCCGACCATTGAAAGCAGAGCGAGACAACCACCCAAGCAAAGCATGCAAAGGAGAAGGAATGAAAGCAAGATGCTGGAAGACAGTTGTGAGCCACCAGAACTGGCATCACACACCAGAAGTTAGCCTATAAAGGCCATTGCCCTTCACCATCTGGCACAAACTCCTGAATCTTAGCTTGAAAGCTCTCTCCGGCAAAGATCTTCATGTTGTCAACTAACCACTCTAAGCTATGAAAAGGTTACCTGCTTTCTTATTCAGCTCGGACCATGCTCATTTGCCTCCCCTTATGCCTGAAAGTGCCTCTGCGAACACCTGTTACTACCTCTCCTCCTTTCAAACCCCACCTCTTTCACGAAGCCTTTGGCTTAACTCCTAGGTCCTCATTGAGCGGAAGCTAAAATATCTCTAATAACAATTTAGACATGTTATTACACTGTTAAGTTGCCTCTCCCTATCCTTTTATTGTGCCTCCTACAAATACCAAAATTAATGGTATATGCTCCGCCAGCAAGGACCCAGATGCCGCATTTTTTTTGCTTGTGATTCATGTATTAAATTCCTATCCCACATTTCCTTCAGGAGCCAAGGGGGTGCACATCATGCTCCCTCCTCCCATTTTTCCTCCCAGTTCTGTGAGCAAGTTGGACAGAGACAGAATGACTATCTCAAATCACCAAGGAACCTCTATAGCTGAGAGTGGGCTTAAACTTTGGGCTCCTCAGTGCCAGTCCAAGAATAGCACTAACCTCCATGGCACTTTATGAAAACCTTCCACCTTCAAGACAAAAAGTCTCACTGGAAGACTCCATACGCTCTTATTAATGAACTTAGCATATGGATGTTACCGGTCTGGACAACTGGACACTTTGGGGTATTGCCCACAGGTGTAAAGATTAGAGATATGCAGGGACCGTTTACAGAGAAAGAATGCATAACCATCTTCCTGTGAACAAACTTCATGCTTGTATCATCCACCTTTTCCTTAAGAATTTCTACACTCTGCAGATTTGTTTTTAATTTATTAAGTCAGTCCAATTCAGGATCTCAAAGCAGGAGATAAGGAATGCTACGGCCCTCCACATGTTGATGAATTGTGGCCTTCCCCCCATTCCTCCTCCCCCCCCTTCAACCCCCTCATTATTTCCCCTGAAATAAAGCATGTTTAATTAATATGGTTAGGTTTAAAAGCAGAAGAAAGATTTTACAAATAGTCAACAACCTTCCAGATGTTTTGGACTGTGATTTCCATGATAGGTTCTATGTTGGTTCAGGTGTATGTTGACAAAACTCCTGAGAACAGATGATTATGCTTTTTGCAAAAACCCTATAACCCAACAGGCATCCCCAACCATCTATTTCACACCACCTACCTGGGATTTACAAAACATCCTGCTAAGACAATGGACCTCCAAAGCACAGCCACAGATAATGGCAACTGCCTTTGGAAAAACTAGCATTTTATTCCCTTTTGGTGGCCCTCCTGCTGTATTGTCAGTGCTTTAATGCAATTGGCATCACCCACTTTAGAGGGACACCTTTCTAGGCTCCAGACTCAGCACCTTCTCTTGTTAGGATGTGGTGGGTGGCTGAAATTCTCTTGCTCTTCTCTCCAAGGGCCTGGGGCATCTCTGGTAAAATAACAGAAGCCAGAGAGCCAAGATTGCTCCCAGTTCTAGCATTCTTCGTGGCAGCATCCCTAAGAGCTGTTGCCACGGTTTTGGGCTCCCACTGTGTCGCCAGCCCTGAGGCCGAGCCACCTGCCCTCTTTTGCCCTGTAATCCAGCGTCCCTGAGCACCTTCATTCATCCTCCGGGGAGGGGGGGGGAATTCCCTTTTATCCGGAGGATTCCCTGGAAAGCTTGGTGTGAGAAAGTCCGTTCGGTATCTGTACAATACAGTACTCAGCTCCCCCACCCCGCCGCCCCATGGCGTCTCCTTTGGGGAAAGGGAATTAAGTTAATTACACCCCGCTGGGACAAGCCCCGCCGCCTCTTCTCCCCGCCCATCCATTACAGCGCCTCGTGCCGTTTCTGATCTCTTCCTCCGACCGACCTCCCTCCCCCTCCCCCCCCCCGAACTCCGAATGGGCCGCGGCTGCCTCCACGGAGGCTGGCTGAAGATTGCCTCGGTCCGATTCCCAGCCCATCCCTTCTCTCCCCTTGACAGGGACTCACGGCTCGGGTGGATCGTCGGCGCCGCGATCCGCGGTTGAACATGGCCCCGATCCCGCCGTCTTCAGCGCCCGGGCGTAAGGGGGAAACCTGGAGATAGGTGAGCCGCCCGGGCGCTGCTACGGCTGTGGCTGCGTTTCCCTTCCCCAAGGGAGGGAGGAGTCGCCGTCTCCGGATCCCTCCCCGCCTCCAGCCACCCAATCCCGCCCCTTAGTCTTCTCTTACGCCAGCTTCCTTTCCATCCTCCTCCTCCTCCTCCTCCCCCCCCCCAGGATCATTCCCTCCCTGCGCGCTTTCGGCGCTTGTGTTCCTGCCGCCTTCTCCGCTACGTTTGTCCTGGCCCCCAATAACTGTAATGGTCGAGGCGCGCAGAGGTGGCTTACCTGCATTGCGTGATTGTATGTGTGTACGCGCCACTAATGGTGGTTAGAAGGATCAGGTCCTCAGGATGCAGGAACGCGGATCTCCGGCTGACTGCACAAGCAGGTGGCTTCCCTCGCCCTGCGCCCCGAAGCGCGCCTTTGTCAAGCAAACGAGCTGGCTGCTTCCCTTCCCCGTTCGCCTGGCCTTCCCGCTGTCACCTTCCATCCATTTAAACTCTTCCCCGTCTTTTCTCCGTGCCTGTTGTCACTTCTTATTAACGTAGCCAACTCCGCTTTTTCCTTCCTCTGACATCCCTGCAACTGTTTTTTTTTCTATCGTGCTCCAGGTCCTTGGAGGCAATTTCCCCCTTTCTCCAATTGTTGTCGTTTCCCCCCTTGCTTCTCTGTTCCACAGTTCTTCTCTTCAGGATAGACCAAAAACAAAAACAAAAAACAACAATATCCCCTATTGGTCCTAGCTACAGGAGACACCAAACCTTGTCTACACAGTAGCCCAAAAGGTTTGTTCACTCCCTCTACTTGCCCAGTTCAGTCCTGACACAATTTGACTGCTATAAGCTTTTGCAAACTAGAGGATAATAAAGTCAGCCCAAGAGGCTTAACTTTACAGTAACTGAGTTATTGCTCTTCACTATACCAGGAAGATAATTTTCCAATCTCCTTGATGTTTACTTAGTTGTCTACTAAGTAGTGAGAAACATCTCCAGGCAACTGTAATCACACCAAGAGACATAAAAACGTCCTGTAAAGTCTGCCCTTCCTTATCAAAGATAGCATCAGCTGGAAGCTTATCAATGTAAACTGTCTCCTGAAGAGAAAAATTAAGTATATGCTTCTACCCCATATTCTTAAGAAAATTAAAACAGGAAGCAAACCTAGATTTGCTAAGCAATGCTGTATAATTATCACTAAAAAAAACCCCACCTGGAATCTAATGTTCCATTGCAATTTAACGACTTGCTGAAATGCCCACCTATTTCTGCAAGATAGATGGATAGGTAATAATCTGATACTGTTCTGAATCTCAAAAAAATGTTCTTACTAGTCACGATTTGGACAGGGCAGACTTGAGTCCAAATCCTAGCAGGTGTTTCTCAGTGGTTGATGTGCCTCAAAGGGTTGTTGCAAGGTTACCATTTACGCCATCTGAACTCCTTGGAGGAGGATCAAGGTAATAATACTATAATAAAGGAGAGAAGCTGTGCCACAGCCCAATACAGAATTCAAAACAGACTTTAAAAACCACTTAAACCCTGTCAATTGGAGTAACTCCCAAATGAAGCCATAAGCATTTGCAGCTTAATTTCATATCCAAGTGGCCTGAAAGCAGAACATAAGATTTGCAGACTGATTTGATTATTAGAGCCATCCAATTTAAACTGAAGTAGACAATCTTTTGGTGAGCAGAACCCATGCAAAATCTTTGCTGGGGGTGAGGGTTGCAGTAAAATAATAATGCAACATAGTGAGGTTGTCTCACACACTTAGGGACAGCTGGGATTTGTAGGCTTTTTCTGAGAAGGGGTTCTCGATCTATAATAGTATGTTAATCTTTTCATGTGCTTCAAAATGACTCCTCCAGGGTCTGATCCTTGTAATTTGAAAACAGTCCAGGATTAGAAAAGAAGGGGTTATACTGGATTCCACAGGTCTACCCTCCTCTTATTTAATTTCTTCCCTTTAGAGATGACTTTAATCATTCTGTCTGTCTATCTGCCAGCGCTTTCTTCTTTTCCAACCCACTATAAGTTAATCTCCCCCATCAACACTCAAGGACAAGGAAGCAGAACCACAGGAAAACACTTCCTCTTAGCAGTTTTGCCAAGAGTATGCATAGTGATCGTATTTCCAATCTTTTGAGGATTGTTTATGTCCATTTTACATTGTTATCAGAAAAAGATGTTTGGGGAAAAGGTGATTCCCCCCCCCCCAATTTTGCATAAAGACTAATCTCTCCAACAAAACCTCAAATGAGTTTGATATGAGGTAAGTGGATGCAAAATTTTGATCAAGTTGGAAGTGGAAAGTATCCTGAAAAAAACCCTACAAGTCAGAGACTGACTCTTGCTTAAGCCTGATCATGTCATTCTGCAACATTATTATTAGCTCAATATATAAATAGAATATAGAAACAATCATATATAAAAGATTTGTCCTTATTTACCCATTTCAATGTAACAGATTTCCATAAAGATGCCTACTAGGGTTATAGCAAAGTCTAGATCTAAGCTTAGCCACTTAAGGTAGAACTGCATTTTGTTGAAGGTATCTATAGCACAGGATACCAGGCTAGATGAATATAGGTTTCGATTGAGTTGAGTTTCTTCCCAGCTAAATTAGAAGAAACCTGAATGTTCTATAAGTCTGCCTTCAGAAAGGTCATAAGCATTAAAGAAAGGTTTTAAACATCTTCTAACAGGCTGTGGAGAAAACCTTTTTTCCTAAAAAAAAAATATTAGGAAATTTTCAGAAGAAAACTGGGGGATCAGAAAAAAAATTGACCAAAATTATGTGGCATACTAATTCTTCATCACAAACTCTTTCCTGAAATAGTCCTATGTCCCTGCCCCGCCCTGTCTCCAACCAGCTTTTTTTTAGCTATGGAATGAGTAAGGTGAAGATAAAGGCACCCTCTAAACCAGCACAGTTTCTGCTGAATGCACAAATTCCTCTACCTAACTCTCTTGGCAACAGTATGGAAGCAGTTTGTCCCAGCCTTCTTCTAAAATGTTATTTCAATTTTTCAGTTTATTCTTGTGACTCTAAAATGTCCTGGTTATCCATCATCCAAGTACCATCCAGGTTCAAATCAGCTTTAAATCTGTTCCAAACAAACTATTACAAATGGCATTCACAGGAGAAAATTTGGTGGGTTAGAAAAGGGTCAAGCAACCAACTTCTTGCAAGTATGTTTCCCTGTAAATGAAATACTGATTTTAAAGTCTCATGGGAATTCTTGCCCACATTCATATACAGCAGGGGTCTTCAAACTTGGCCCTTTTATGACTTGTGGACTTCAACTCCCAGAATTCCTCAGCCAGCATGGCTGGGAGTTGAAGTCCACAAGTCATAAAAGGGCCAAGTTTGAAGACCCCTGATATACAAGAATTAGAACATCCTATTCAGATGCATGCTTAAAGACTGGGTAAGACAAGCAGGTTGAGGAACAGCATTTGGAATCATGGGACAAACCTACCGATTGGTTCTATAACCATAAGGACTTAGGAGATAATTAGACTGGGTTTTCAAAGGGGGAAAATGTTCAATTTTTATCCCTCCTTTGCACCAAAGAAAACTGCTGCTAGAAAGAATTTAAGTTGTTGGGTCCAGAATCCATATTCATTTCATGAAAGTAGCACAGGAAAAAACTTTGATTACAATGAAGACTTTTGGAAAATTGAAAGCAAGTGGTGGTAGTTTTCATAAAACAGATGTCATGCAAAGGACTTGCTATCCACAAAATTTCCACCTATCACAACCATTTACCAGATATCTTCCTGCCACACCCTCTAACCCTCCAGAATGTTCTCTACTGCTCCTCCCTTTCCTTTTTTGACCAAAACGCACTGGGCCTGTAGCCACCCATCTTTATTTTGTAGGAATATCTGTGGAACCGTAATGGACCCCAGAAGCATTCTTGCAATAATGTTGCTTAGAGATTTGTGTTCTACTGCATGAGATGTTAATTTCTATCCTTTAAAGAAATAAAAATAAAGGAACTTTAAAAAAAACAGATGGTCCAGACAACCTGGAAATCAGAAACATGTTAGCCACTCTGTTGTTAAAGCTTTGAAGGCCCTTTTATTAATATAGATTGGTTTTTGATTACCCACTCTTCGATGCAACACTGGAGGTCTGCTTAGAAATGGGAGCGGGGAAGGATGTGAGAAGACATAACTACATATCTACTAGAATGCCTGCATTCAGCCCTTCAATGGGTTTAACTGCATGTTCCATCACATAGCCATCAGTTATAGCAGTATTTCCCAGACTTGGCAACTTGAAGATATGTAGACTTCAACAACAGGTTGCCAAGGTTGAGAAACATTGGGTTATAGTTTACAAAGGGCTTGTATAAGCATCAACTTTAGATAGACAATGTGGGGCAGTAATTAGTATCAGCCCGGTATAAGCCTCAGGACCTCATTTGATGATGTTGGGAAGGGAAGGAAAAAAGTAGTTAAGAGGCAAGGCAGGCACTCATTCTTGATATTAAAAAGGAAATCTGCAGGCATATATTACAAAGAGTCCCACCAGAGTCTGATTCACATTTGTAGTCATCACTTGTTGACTATAGCAAGCCAGGATTGACATGTATAATTAAGGCAGACTTCATCATCTGTGAATCACCAGAGAACATGTCATGGCATCAAGGGTGAATTCATAACATTTTGACCTGCAGGTCATTGAATCTAGGAAGGATTCCTAGTAAGGAAAGGCCCCTATGATTTGCTCCCTCTTTCCAAAAGTTTTACTCACCGGCCATATCAGACCTCAGGCAGAGGAGCAGACAAGGACAGGAAGAGTTGGCCAGCTCCCTCAATGGCACCATTGCAGGTTCCTAGATAAGAATTATTTGTAAAGCTGGAGAATAGGCAGACAAGGCCAACCATGGAAAAGCTTACACCATTTCTTTGGTTTCAGATAATTTTCTCCACCTGATACAAATATACACGTTTCACCCCAGACGTGGCTGGGGCTTATGGAAGCTGAATTCCACTCCATTGGAAAGCTTGAGGAAAGTTGGCTTAGAAGAATGACCAGGAGGAGGGATACACTAGTGTTATGTAAAATTATCCACACAGTGAAGAATACAGGAGATTTTCCATGTCTTTTCAAAAACTAGAATATGGAATACTTCCACAGAGCTGAATAAGAGCAGCAGGGAGCTCCTGGGCTCCTGATCAGCTTTGCTTATCTCTGCCTTCAGCTGCTGGGTGGGGAAAGGCAGCTCCCAGTCCAATAAGGGCTTGGAGCACAAAATAACATTCAGAAGTTGTTCGATTTCAGTGCAAGTCAACAGGTAGGAAAAAGGTTAATTATGTGGGTCTGGTTACTTTCTATAGATTCCTGAGTATGGAGGCAGAAAAAAATGGGAGGGATGACAGCTATTAAGTTCTTCCCTAATTTTGTCTTCACTCATCTGTCCTCTTTTTTTAAGTGAAGCTCATCTTTTCCCCCCCCTCCTTTCCTCTTCTTCATTCCAACATCATAGAAAGATCGTTAAGAGGAATGCTCTCTGTTCACTTCCTCTAATTTCTAGTCTTGTGGCTGAAGGAACATGCCAGTGGCTTGGCTGGGTATGTGGGATTGATCTTAAGGCTGCCAACTAGCTTAAATACAAGCAGCTGGCCTGTCCCTGTGATTTGTTTTTCAGAAAGTAATAGAAGAAATTTGGTAAAGCTTGGAGTTAAATGCTGTGTGGGATAGATATCAGCTAGTAGGTTGAATTCAGTGTTGTTTTCACAGTCTTGAACTCTTTCAGGCAAAAAACCAATAAAACCCTTGTCTCGAAAAAAAACTAATTTCCAGAGACATAGTTGACCGACCTATTTTAATTCAATTTTTACTACCAAAGAAGTTATGCAGCATCTTCTTCCTTTACAAACTAATAAGAGTATTATGAAATAGGAGCAGGTTATAATAAATCAATGTTTTCTCTTCTTCTTTGGTAATGAAAAACAAACCGAGCAGCTATTCAGAAAAATAGTGATAGGCGTTAGCATCCCTTTTCCAGCCATTTTCGCACCTGCTTTCCAGTTTCTTTTTTCCCTGACATAAGAAAAGATGGTCACATTCACCTATGTCAGGGGTAGGCAACCTTGGTTCTGTTATGACTCGTGGACTTCAACTCCCAGAATTCCTGAGCCAGCTGTGCTGGCTCAGGAATTCTGGGAATTGAAGTCCATGAGTCATAAAAGAGCCAAGGTTGCCTATCCCTGACCTATGTAAACAGAAAAGGGGGTAAGGAAAAATTATGAGAAAGGGGAACAGTTAACGCAATTCCTTTGGACTGCAGTTTCCTTGTCACTTGGAACCTCAGGAAAGGGTTACATGTATGTCTTCGGTGTAATTTCTTGGTGCCTCCAGATATTTAGGATTAGAATTCAAGGGACCTTCTTCTTCTGCCCACCAGAACAAGTTAAATTATTAACTGATGCTGGCACATTTTTTTAAAAAAATAAGGCCTCTGTAAGTTCACAAGATATTTTATGCAAAAAATATGATTTGCTTCTTCATGGTTTAATTTATTGTATGAACTCAGCTAGTGTGATTTATAAACTATTGTTTATAGTTAACCCAACCTTACATTATTCAATAAGAAAAAAATAAGCTGATTGCTGATCAACATACCGTACATCAATCGGTTTGGATTTTTAAAGCTATTTGTAAGGTCTCCCCAGTACACTATCATTTGTGAGATTTGTAGAAGGGAGGTTTTTTTTTAATATTTATTTCATTATTAAAATATGGTTTGGATCAGTCGAGTTCCATTTCTAATCTGAGTCAGGAACGATATATTCATTATGAGTTTGTTTTTAGTTGGTACAGTTCGCTTTGCTGTGGTGTCCTGCCAGTAGGACTCTACATTGGTTGCATTCTATCAATTCAGAATGCAAGTTAAGGTATCGTATTTGCATTGAGTTGCCCAACGAGTAAGAGATTGCGAGAGACAGAGACAGAGAGATCATCTCGATATGCTCTTCCAGAGATACTTAGCATGCAAAAATTAAATGCACATAAAGATTTTTCTTATTGTGAAGATAAACTATTGACATCTGCACACTCAATGGCTTCGAAAAGCACTGCTAACCCTAGCCAGTTGAAAGAAAGGCATATCTCTCTTACATGTAAATAAAAATTAAGACATGCAAAATGATGTTTTAATTCAAGAGGGAATTGTTTGTAAAAGAAATGTTTATTCCTTTTCCCCTCCACGCAGGTGGTATTTTGCTGCGAATGTAGAAACCAGAGCTTTTTCAGTGACGTTGTTTAACCCAAACAGATGTTCTATATTAAAAGGAAAAAGCATTTCAGTAATTTTGCTTTGGTTTTTTTTTCCTCTGCTCCCACCAAGTCTTACAGGTTTCTTTAATCTGAAGTGGCACCAGAACCTGGGGTTCCTTTGAGGGATGCAATTTCTGATCTGGCTCCAGATCAAGGAGGAAAGGAACAGATGATGGGGTGCTGTCTTAAAAGCCAGCATCCAGCTCTTCTTGTTGCGTCCTTTATTTCTAATCATCATAACTGGGCTGGGCTGTGTCTTCTTTAAGCCAGATAAAATGAAAGGAGCTTATCACTGCCCAACATATGCATATGCCCTTCTTGTGAAAGAGCATGTAAAACCAGAGGTGGCCTATCTATCACTGTGGCAAATTGGGGTTAGAATTAAAATTAATTTTAATTTATTTAATTGTTAATTTAAATTTGGTTATGTGTCAGATTTTGAGATTGTTTAAAAAATATAGTGATAGTGTAATCATATGCATGCTTCAATTAGATTAGTAACTGAAGGGAACTAGTTGAGGTCTACAAATTCCTTTGCAATGTAAGAGATTCCAGGAGCCTCAATGCTAGTTTAGTTTCCTTTGGATGGAAATGTACTGTCAATTCATATTATCTTTGCAATTATTTACTCCCCTAAGAAGTTATTTTTTTCATTTATTTTAGAAAGAAACTTCCCATTCCCCATTCCAACTCTTTTTTTCCTACACAAATAACAAACATGGCGTAGTAAGTTCTGTGGTCATTCCTCAATTAGTAACTTACAGTATTTCCTTAAACGATTCAACCACCACCATGCTAAAATAACAGTAATGAGGAGATTCTTTATATCTCTTCAGCAAGGGTTGGATGATGCTATGAAGACATTGTAAGTCACTAGTGAGGAAATGTTGGGGACCACCAAGACTCAAATTCAACTACCACTCCACTGTGGAGCTTTAGACCAATTTCTGTCTCTTGGTCCAACTTCCGCAAATTATTATGGACCTAAAAAGAAAGAAGCCCTTGAATATTCAGAGAAAAGGTGGAATATACACGGAATAGATAAATTCTATCTCTTCACCCTCCCCTATACTTTTCTTAGAAATGCTAGAACTCTTAAGAACATTCTGTGAGGTCTTTGAGTCTTATCCAGAATCACTTAAGGAAGAAAAAACCTGGAATTATAGAAATGCAGTCCACTATATGATCTTTTCTTCTCAAAGGTCCTCTGACACCAAGATCAGATAGCTAGGCGAAAAGTGTTGCTTGACAAAAGGACAAATAGACAGAAAATGTGAATCACACCAGATAGTTCACGATCAGTGTTTCCACATGTTATTTATCCATATATATTCCTTTGCAGGATAATTTTATGCATGTCTGTTCTCTGCATAAAAATTATATTCTTAGCATAATTTCCACCTGGATCAAAAATATTATTCATATAAAAATACAAAGGTTGCTGTATCTCATGCTATTGTCCTTCATCAAGGTCCATGTTTGTTTATATGAAAAGTTACAGTTCCATGGAGTTGCTTGTCATGTTTTTGCTACTTAAAAAAAGTCAGAAATTATTTAAGATACACAGATATATCAGAATGTTGCACAGAACAGATCAAAGCCTTCCGCTGCAAAATTGGTCCCTCCACACCCTCTATTACCTTAATGTGCTTCTTTTTGTCCTGAGGGCTAAGTAGAATTTCAGTTCTACAGTGATTCCTGCCGTTTAGGTGTGTTTCCAGGAAGATTAAAGAGTTCTACATGTCAAAATATGGAAACAACCATTGTTCCTTTTCCTAATTCTAAACTGGTTTCAGTCAGTTGTAGAGTTGATCAGAGGATGACCATCAAAGGACGGGACTTTTAAGAGAATATTTTTATTTTAAGAACCATCCTTACTCCAAAGTACAATTAGACTACCATAATAACTACTGTTCACATCAATTGGGTCAGTAGATGACAGCAAAGAGTTGGAACACTCTGTATCTCTTTGCTGCCACCTAGTGATCATCTATGATTTTTCAGCATAATATAAGGTGAAATGGGCTGGGACACAGTATAATATAATAACCCTCTCCCAAAGGAAGTCAACTTCAAATTCAAAATGCTTCACTTCTGAAATAAAGATAAAGCCTACAGCAAACATACGGATAAATTATTTGAGGGAGAGAAAAAAATCATCTTTCCAGGTAAATGTCATAAATCGAGTATGTTCATCAGCTCAGGAGCAGACTTTTCTTCATCAGCAAAATAAATTGACCTTCTCTGCTGGTAGGCAGATGGGTGCAACTATTGATCAATAGATCAAGGCTAAACCAATTCCATTGAACTAAACTATTGATGAGAAATATTTCAATTAATTAGCAAATTGTTAATTGTAAACCCGCACATGTGCCGGGCTGCCTAATTTTGAATGGTCGGCTATAATTGGCACCTGTGATACCGCAACCTTAAGATAGCTTTCAAACACACATGCACACACATTCAAAATGTGTGCCTCCAGCCCCCACACAAAGAAATGACAAATTTATTTGTCATTAGACTTATTTTTGTGATCATCTACCCTGTTCCTCAGTTGTTTAGAAATATGAGCAACAACCTTGTCTTTGAAATCCAGCCCATAATTTCTCACATTGTGTAATGTTACTTAGCTTGACTCTCTTTCCTGATACTGTTTTCTGCTCTCTTTCTTTTTTTTTCTGATCATCCCTCTTGGGAAGTTGGAAGATTATTCTCTTTGAAAGAGGGAAAGTTTCTTCCATACCTGCTTAGCAGCATGTCTTGTTTTATACATTTGTCCAAAGGGTAAAATACGCTGCACCTGCTACACAATTAGCAAAGGGACACGAAACCTGTCCTGGAACACAACAGTCAGTCTCACAACCTCTCCTTTTCCAGAATTACATGTCTTAAGGATTTTTTGGAGTAGGACACAGTAATTATCCCTGGCATTCGTTTCTGAGTAAACCTGGATGGGATCATCCAGCTGTAAATTTATAGAGACCTTTTATTTTCTTGGATCTAACGCCTATAGCTTTTCCCTTCCCTGAATTCTGATGGATATTTTCCAGATGCCAGCCTAATTTTAAATGGGTTTTCTTAGAACTGGTACAAGATCTGGTAACAGCCCTTCAACAGCAGCAGGAATGGCTCAAAAAATAAAAAGAACTATGGCAGCCATGACCATGAGACCAAAACAACTCTTTGACTCTTTTGATGCTCTCCTCTCTCAAATTTCCTTAGGCCTTAATTAAAAATTAATTTCTACTAGATGAAGAAAGCAAGAAAAAAAAATCATTTCAATATTACTTCCAAGGCAAAGTCGTGTCCCTCTAGGTTAGGGCAATCTGTAGCTCACTCAACTATTTGTTGTGTGGATATTTTGCACAACTGTTCCCAAGATTTGTGACTGTGGATCATGCTTGCTGGAACCAATGGGAGCGGTTATCTACAATATCCAGAGAACACTGGCTTGCCTACCTCTGAGTAAATCAATGGCTCTCTTATCTAGCATTTTACATCAAACTCTTTCTCTCCTCCCAACCTTTTTTTTTAAACTTGCTTCTGGATTTGGGGTGGAAGGAAAGAAACCTTGATGTAAAATGTAAAGAGAGCCATTTATCTACTCAGAAGTAGGCAAGCCAACGTTCTCTGGTTATTGTAGATAACAGCTCCCATTGGTTCCAGCAAGCATGACCAATGGTCTTCTTGTAAAAAATGGACCAATCCCACATGCCTGAATTAACCTATTTCTATAGTGGGACATTTCACTCTGTTCCTTCTTAAGTTTAGACCTTATCCTACTGTTAAAAGAACACAGTTGACTTGGTCTCCTCCAGTCAGGTTTCCTCTAGAGCAGTCAGAACTTCAACTCCCTCTAGAGTAGGGACCTTCAAACTTGGCCCTTTTATGACTTGTGGACTTCAACTCCCAGAATTCCTCAGCCAGCGTGCCTGGCTGAGGAATTCTGGGAGTTGAAGTTCACAAGTCATAAAAGGGCCAAGTTTGAAGACCCCTGCTCTAGAGCAGTGAGGACTTCAATTCAACTTTGTGAGGACTTCAACTCCCAGAATCCCCCAGCTAGGCTGCCTGGGGACTTCTGGGAGTTGAAGTCCATGCATCTTAAAGTTGCCATGATTGAGAAACATTGCTTTAGATGCCTCAGTCCAATGCCTCTGGCGGGCAACAGTTTGAAGAAATTATTCTACCATGCTTAGTCAGAGTGGCATTCTCATTCCCAGAGCTTTATACTTTAGCTTATTCTTTTTTTCTTTCTTTCTCTTGAATAGCACAAAACTGGTTGGCAACATGGCCTCAATCCTGCAGTGCTGCCCTTTCCTGACCAGAGATCCATCTCTCTTTCTACGGAAAGTCGGCCCACTGCTGGTCAACAGTGCTCAACGCTGCCCTGTGATGATGGCCCGCACTTTCTCCAGTTCTCTCACTGACCTGCAGAGTGAAAAAGACACCTGTGGAAACACTGGTGAGATGATGGGATGGAGCTCAGAGAAAAGATACTAGAAGGGAAACAGAAACTGATGTCATATCAGATCCGTAGATGTCAAACCAAACCACAAATTTTATGTTTGGAGCTCACAAGTGGGCTCTTGTACAGGTATTCCAAGTTCTTTAGATCAAGCCAGTCTCTTGGTAACAAAGCTAGATTTTGTGGGTATAGAGTGTGTGTAAACCCTGCATAATTTGATTTCATGTAGAAGGGTTGAAATCTCTGTGTGAAAACCCCTAAAACCCTCTTTACAGAGTGGCTCCTTTTTGAAATTGTTCTTTTGTAGTTCAAGACATGTCATCATTTCACAGTCACTAATTAGCTCAGAGGCAACTTGTAATTCTTCTAATTTTTACTTCCTGGCTGACATTACGTGGACACATTCAGAAATTTAATAAGTATTTCAGTCTGCAGAAAAGGAAGTGGAAATTGCATCTTTTCTTCCCTATGCATAAAAAAGGTTTGCCTTGACAAAGCAATCATATTAAATAAAACATATTTTTTTAAAAATAGATGAGAAAAATGTATTTCTGCCTGCAATCCTGGAGACTCAATGCAAGAACCCCAACCTTCCCCATTCCAGTACCCTCTAGACGAGGGGTCCCCAACCCCCGGTCCATGGACCGGTACCGGGCCACGGCATGCCATCAACCAGTCCGCACAAACAAGCAAAGCCCCATCTGTGGGATGCAGGCAGCACAGAAAACCACACACTCTCAGGTCTGTGGAAAAACCTTTCTCCACGGAATCGGTCCCTGGTGCCCAAAAGGTTGGGGACCTCTGCTCTAGACATCCTGGGATAGATCTTCTCAGATTTACTGACAATGTGGCCAGTACCAAAATTTTTCGGAGTTGGATTCTCATTTTGGAAGGCATCAGCTTAGAGAAATAGGAGACCATGGTGGCCTGAATGGACAAAGGAACTACTTAAGTCCAAAGTACTTGGAAAAAGAAGTGGTAGAGAATCTGGAAGCTACTAAATATCAGGTGCAAAGAATCAGGAGCATTTGCTGAATTCAAAGCACTGAAGAGTTTATTATTGCTACATATACACAACAATCTGGTCAACTAATGGTCAAAGCTAAATTGGCACTAGATAAGGGTCAACCGAATGCATGGGGGGGGAGGCTGGACATAGGTCTCTTGTGTCTGTGCAATGAGTCCAAACAAACGATACATTTAATCCTGCTTTCCAGTTCAGCCTACTTACCTACTACACTAAATTTGCTAAAAGCCATGCCTACTGGGAGTCTTATTCAAGAATATCAACCCATCTCTACAGGCTGAAATCATGACGGGTTTTCTTTTGTGCATCTTCTAGTTTCGATTCCCCCCTCAGCACCCCGGTCTCTCCCTGCCACCCAGTGCCCTTTTATGGAATCTGAGCGTCAAAGTGGCCAGAGCTCCTTTGTGCAAGAAGCAAAACCTGAACTCCAGGAAGATGTCAAGCCTTTCAAATCAGGTAAGGACGGAGGCCAACCTCCTTGGGATCACGGATGGTGGGAAGGATGAGACCCCCCTGGGTCTTCCTCTGATCTGTGTGTGTCCCTCTCTCTAGGAGTGCTGACGTCTTTGCTCAGAGAGGTGCACTGCAGTCTCAGAAAGAAGTTCCTGGACTCTAACAAAGTGTCTCACCTCATTCAGGACAACATGCCAGGTTGGGGAATTGGATCCTGGTAACTTCTTCCATGGGGGTGGGAGGGAGTTGCCCAGAGGGTCTATCTTCCAGCTTCCCTTGAGTATTAGGGTTAGCAGTGCAGATTAATTGATTCTGTCTGAAGACTTAATTGTTTCAAGATTAACTATCTGAGGTCTACTTGCGTGGTGGTGCAGTGGTTAGAATGCAGTACTGCAGGCTATTGCTGACTGCCAGCTGCCTGCAGTTCAGCAGTTCGATTCTAACCGGGTCAAGGTTGACTCAGCCTTCCATCCTTCCGAGGTGGGTAAAATGAGGACCCAGATTGTTGGGGGCAATATGCTGACTCTGTAAACCGCTTAGAGAGGGCCAGTGGTGGGATTCAAATATGTGAACAACCGGTTCTCTTGTGTGGATGCCGCTTCTGGAAGTCCATTCTGGGCCTGGGCATCAAAAAATTAGCTACCGGTTCTGCCAAAGTGGTGCGAATCGGCTGAATCCCATCACTGCAGAGAGCTGTAAAGCACTGTGAAGCGGTATATAAGTCTAAATGCTGTTGCTACTTCCTCCTCTCTCCTAAATGAAAACTGGACATATAAATGACATTTACTGTTTATTTATATCATCTGTTACTGTACCACTTTTTAGCATTATAAAGTGAGGATGCTTAAGACTTATTCCCATCCACTTCTCTCCATATCTTATTCAAAGGAGTGTCTAGCAACTAGGCTGTCATCCCAGCCCCAACCTTCACAGCAGTCCCCAATTCTCAATCTCTTCTCTGTGATCCATACTAAAGCCCCAAAAGAGGAATGACTTGGGATCTGTTGATCCATTTTCTAGGAGAAACACTTAGATCACTCTTTGTCATTCTACGGTTATTCTGCCAGTGGCTTTCACAACTTAAGTAGAACGAGACAAATCTATAACAGTTACCCAGGCAAAGAAAATAATAATAAACAGGTGCATCTGAGAACAGAGATATTTATCCTGTCTCTATATTGGGGTTGATTTCACATTTCAGTTGCAATCCATGCACAGTGCAGAATAACTGCCGGGATTCTTTGCCTTCTCTGAGATCTGATTGGAAGATGGCAAGCCAAGGATTGAGCCACACAGAAAAAAACACCAGGCACCTTCTCTGTTGAGCTCCTTGAGTGCGTAGTAACCTTTAATTATTCAGTACCTATAGGTCAGTGATGCCGAACCTTTTAGAGACCCAGTGCCCAAACTGCAACCCAAAACCCACTTATTTATCACCGGGTGCCGGGTGGACGTGGCCGCAGTGGTCATGGCAGACTGGGTAGGCGGGGCCAGGGTGGCGGGGGCCAGTCCCTCGCCATCTCCGGGGCACGGCATGGGTGCCCACAGAGAGGGCTCTGAGTGCCGCCTCTGGCACGCGTGCCATAGGTTCACCACCACTGCTATAGGTAATCCTCATTTAGCAATTACAATTGGGACTGGCAAGTAAGTCGTCAAATAAAGCAGTCGCTGAATAAAACTGCAAACTGTGCTTATGATCTTATTTCAGTTTTCCTTTGCTTTATAGACCTGTGAGGGTCATAACTGCGAGGACTGGTTGCAGAGTTGCTAAATGAGGCAGTCACTAAATGAGGACTGCCTGATATTAAAATAAGGCTTCTATTAGGCTTACTGAAAGTTTACAAAAACAATTGTGACTTTACAAACGACCAGCCTGCACACTCTTTTCTCCATACTCTCAGCTGGGTAGGCTATAAGAAATGTGAAATAAATAAGCAAATAATAACAAACCTATTGCCTTAAATTAGATTTGGGACTTCCAACCACCCCTTTGCGTAATTGCTTCTTTGCTTCTTTTGTTTCTTAGCTATTGCTTTTTCTTTATGTTTGAACAGTTGTGCTCAGCATGAAGTTTGGCAATGATTGTTCTACCATCAAAAAGCTCAGTGGGAGATATCCAAATGCCCTGCATGAATAGGCTTTATGTGCTTTCTAGCAAGTCTAAATATTTGCCATTATTTATTCTGATTTGTTGCTACTTTCCAGAGTTTCAGGCACGGTTTGCTAGTTCATTGGTTTGTATATTACCTTACCATGGTAAGGATTAAGTCTGTGACCTTCTGGATGCACACTGAATGCACATTGTTATCTGGGCTGCAAAAATCTTGTCAGAATTTACTGTATCTCTTTGCTGCCATCTAGTGATTATCTGTATTCATACCATTGATATTCTGGCCAACGAAGGCCCACCATAAAGTTCCATTATAGGAAGCAACTAGAAGACCTTGGCACATGTTGGCAGAGAACAGAGTTTCTGCCCAATTTTATCTCCTACTTCATCTCTCACATCTCTCATGTGCTGAAACAGCATCTCCCATCCTACTGGATTTGCATGGTTGGGAATTCAAATTGGAGGGCAGCACATTGGAGAAGACTGCTAAGGCTTCCAAACCTGCCGCTCCTTTATTAAATGCCGCCCCGTTACCCATTTGGCTTTAACCAATGAACTGCAAAATGTTAAATTATTCAGGCTCCACCCCACAATAATAAAAGGTTGACCAAAACTAAACAGAACATTGGGAGCCAGTTTGGTGTAATGATTAAGGTGCTGTCCTAGAAACGAGGAGATTGAGTTCTAGTCCCACTTTAGGCACGAAAGCTGGCTGGGTGACTTTGGACCAATCGCCCTCTCTCAGCCAACCCCACCCCAGAGCTGTTGTTGTGGGGAAACTAGGAGGACGAAGGAGTACTAGATATATTCACCGCCTTGAGTTACTTAGAAAAGTAATAAAGGCAGGATATAAAATAAATAAATAAACTTTGGTGGCCCCCTTCCTGCATGCTGTTCCTTAATGGTAAGTCACCATTGAGAGACAATGAGTGAGGGTCAATGCAGGCAGAAATCAATCCCTGTTGTTTCCTAATAGAGAGCCCTGTGTTTGACTACGATGCGTTCTTTGAAGAAAAGATCCAAGCGAAGAAACAAGATCATACCTATCGGATCTTCAAGACTGTGAATCGGCGGGCCGATGACTATCCTTTCGCTGAGGACTACTCTAACTCTGAGGTTGAAGCGCGGGAGGTGTCCGTCTGGTGCAGCAATGACTACCTCGGAATGAGTCGCCACCCTCGCGTGCTGCACGCCATACAGTGAGGGGCAGTCGATATTTCTTGCACTGCCATTTTCCACACCTCCCAAACATTTCTAATTTCCCCCTTGTATGTCCAGCTTTTCCCAACTGGGGGGGGGGGAACATGCATGGTGGGGATGATAGGAAACTGAGTCCAACCTGAGGAGGGCCTGAGGCTTTCCTTGACATTCATGAGTAACTCTACAGTTGGAGGGGGGGGAACCTCGCTTTGCCACTCTATAGAGAAAAACTCTATAGTGGAGGGGGGCGCTCGCTTTGCCACTCTATAGAGAAAAACTCTATAGTAGAAAGGGGACCCCCACTTTGTCACTCTATAGAGAAAAACTCTATAATGGAGAGGGGGACTTTGTGTGGAGATGCAGCTGTAAATTTCTCAAACCAAATAAAATCCCAAATGCCTATTGAGGTGGGACAGCCATTGAATTTGGGGATTGGAACTGAACAAGGGGAACATCTACATGTAGTCCTTGAGTTACAGCGATCTGTTTAGTGACCATTCAAAATTACAAAGGCACTTTTCAGTGACTCAGGATCAGTGTCCTTACACTTACAGCTGTCACAGCATCCCCACAGTCACATGACCAAAATTTGGACGGCAACCGACATGCATTTATGACAGTTGCAGTGTCCGGGCTCATGTAATCATCATTTGTGACCTTTCCACAGTCAATGGTGGAAGCCAGATTCACTTAACGATTGCATGATTCATTTAACAACTCCGGTGATTTACATCATGGCAAAGAAGATTGTAATACTGAGTGTGACTTACTTAACAACCACCTTGCTTAACAACAGAGATTCTGGTTCCAATTGTGGTATAAATAGAGGACTACCTGTACTCAGAACCCTTCAAGGCTGTCTCTAGCCAAGCAAAAGCTTTCCTCTCAGAAACCCGAAAGCCAGGCATTAGAGCTGGTCACGGATTATCTTTGCTATTTTCTGAGCAAAGTCCCATTCTCTTCTTCTAATCCTCAGGGATACTCTGCAGTTTTACGGAGCAGGAGCTGGAGGTACCAGGAACATTTCCGGCACTAGCCGATTCCATGTGGCTCTGGAGGAGGAATTGGCCAGCCTGCATAATAAAGATGCCGCTTTGCTCTTTTCCTCCTGTTTTGTGGCCAATGACTCCACTCTCTTCACGCTCGCCCGCATGATGCCAGGTAACCAGGCAGTACAGGAGACGTAGGATCAGCCTGAAGCGAAGACCTCCATCCTCCCTAATTTGTGGGAAGAGGAGAGATGGGGCATTACCTTTGGCTTGGTTTCTTTCCCACAGGATGTGAAATCTACTCTGACGCTGGGAATCATGCATCCATGATCCAGGGCATCCGAAACAGCGGCGTTCCAAAGTATGTGTTTCGGCATAACGATCCACACCATTTGGAGGAGCTCCTACGCAAGGCCAAACCCAGCACCCCAAAGATTGTCGCTTTCGAAACTGTGCATTCCATGGATGGTAATTGCCTCTCTTTAGGTTCTGCTACGTAGTGTCCTAATAACTTCATAAAACACCATCATGCATCAGAACGGTGTCTCTAGGTATAAGCTGACCAAAAGCACTTCCTGAGCCAGCCCAGATTCCTTGGCCAGTTGAAGGAGAGGCATCCAACAGCAGGTTCAGGGGAAAAGTGGCCAAGATAGTGGGTCACTATGAGGACTAGATCAGGGGTGTCAAATTCGCAATGTCACGTGACGTGTCGCGACGTATCGCTACTTTTCCCCCATTGCCAGAGCTGGGGTGGGCACGGTTTTGGCATGACGCATCCGGCTCGTGGGCCGGCAGTTTGACACCCCTGGACTAGATGAACAATCAACAACAATAAACAGTGACTCAGCTGACAGACTTAAAGGACAAGGGGTGAGCTAAAAATTCTGGAAGCAGAGACAGCCACTAGGCTGCTACAGGACTGCAAAAAGTGTGATCCAGGAGTTGCATGCACACACAAAAGTGGGTTGGAAGCTTTTGCCATTCAGGTAAGAGCCAAAATCCTGTGTTTTCAACACTCCTTTCTCCGCAGGTGCCATCTGCCCCCTGGAAGAGATGTGCGATGTGGCCCATCGCTATGGGGCCATCACTTTTGTGGATGAGGTCCATGCTGTGGGACTCTATGGGGCCCACGGAGCTGGCATTGGAGAACGTGATGGAGTGATGGGCAAAATAGACATCATCTCTGGCACTCTGGGTGAGTTGGGAAAGCAAAGGTCCAGAGAGGAACCAGGAAGAAAGTGTATTATAGATACCGTCAGGGAACCCTGCTGACTATTTAAAAAATGACCATCTCAAGGTGGTTGAGTTCTGCTGGTTACTGCACATTTTTAGCCCCTGAATTTCTCATCATTCATAAGGAGGAAAAAAAATGCAAGACATACAATATGTTCAGCTTGCGTACTGTATACCGTGTTTCCCCGAAAATAAGGCCAAACTAGAAAATAAGCCCTAGCATGATTCTTCTTCGTAATATAAGCCCCACCCCAAAAATAAACCCCAGTTAAGATTGTCAGCCAGACGGACACACTTAATACCGTATTTCCCCGAAAATAAGTCCTAGCCCGAAAATAAGCCCTAATGAGTCTTTTGGAGCAAAAATTAACATAAGATCCGGTCTTATTTTCGGGGAAACATGGTACAAGTTTCAGATCCAGCTTCCTAGAATTCGCAGAAGTCAGGGTGCAATTTTTTAATTGCATTAGCTCATTCGTGCTTTTTAATGCTAAATGCACTTAATAGCATAAGATATGCTTGTCATTAAATATACATCTTTCTTTTCCTCCCTTTCTCCTCCAGGAAAGGCCTTCGGCTGCGTGGGTGGCTATGTTGCAAGCACCACTTCCCTCATTGACACAGTGCGTTCCTATGCAGCCGGATTCATTTTCACCACTTCGCTGCCCCCTATGACACTGGCTGGGGCCCTGGAATCTGTTCGGATCCTGAAGAGTCCCGAGGGGCAGGTGCTGCGCCGGGCCCACCAGCGCAACGTCAAGCACATGCGCCAGTTGCTTATGGATGCCGGGCTGCCTGTGGTCAGCTGCCCCAGTCACATCATTCCCATACGGGTATGGAAACCCTGGGACGGTGGAAGGGAGAACCTAGAGTTTTAGTACAACAGACACAGAATCTGGGGTTACAGTCCTCAAGGTGAAGGGCTTAAATCCCATTGATGCCACTTCACCATGCCCTTAATATACACTTTATAGAATACTTACGAAAATAAAATGAATGAATGGGACTGAGTAGCTGCAGAATTGTGACCCATCACACAAGGGGAATCCTGGATACCCTAAACTAGGGGTCCCCAACCCCTGGTCCGTGGACTGGTACCGGGCCGCGGTATGCCAGCAACCGGTCTGCACAAACAAGCAAAGCCCCATTTGTGGGATGCAGGCAGCACACAAAACCACACCCCCTCCGGTCCGGGGGAAAACCTTTCTCCACGGAACCGGTCCCTGGTGCCCAAAAGGTTGGGGACCTCTGCCCTAAACTCTCTATCCCCAACTTTCCAGATGGATGAAGCAGCTGGATGCTCTTCCTCAGTTGTCTGATTCATTCTTCCTCAGGTTGGAGATGCAGCCCTGAATACGCAGCTTTGTGACCTACTCCTCTCGGAGTACAACATCTACGTCCAGGCCATCAATTATCCTACTGTGCCCCGGGGGGAGGAACTGCTGCGGCTGGCCCCCTCGCCCCATCACACCCCACCCATGATGGACTACTTTGTGGGTGAGTTTCCAGTGCCAGGAGCACTAAGGCCCCAGCTCTATCCTAAGTAAAGGTCATCATCTCGTTCTATAAATTAAATACTAGTACAGGGCAGGATTACAACTTTCAAAATCTCTGTGGAAACAAGGCATTTAAGAGATAATTAAGCTATGGTTGCTTCTGTTCATTACATGCCTAGTGCAGCAACCACTTAGGATGTCATAAACAAAACTGAATCCTAACCCTGAGATCCTAACCTTTACAAGCTGAAGTTGGTCTGCACAAACAATAGCTAAGACTAACTGCCATTTCATGGATTGGCTATGAAAAACAATTAATGAAAATTGATGTAACTTATTCTGATCTCCCACTTTGAATTTTAGCACCAGGTTTGCGGTAAATTAACTTCCTAGCAAACAAAATTCAAAGCTTGTATCACGGAAGAAATAGAAAAACTAGATTCTGGAAAACCTACAGTATATGTTATGTAAATTAAGAAATTCAAGAGACCAGCAACAAAACATTGCAGCTTGGCGTTCTCTGATTTATAGTTTTAAGTAGGTGCATGTATATTCTTTTCAGTATGCTTCATTTGCTGTGTGTACCTGCTTTTTCCACCCAATAATTAATGACCACCAAATGCAGAAGGAAGTCTCCTCGCCCCTTAGTAAACTGTTTTGAAAGGGCTTGTGAAAATTGTACCTCTGGAAGTCCAGAACTGATCCTACTGGTACCTCTTGTGACAGTCAATAGGATTCAGTGCCTGCCTTCTGATCACTGGAATCCTCTTAATTTCTCTCCTGGAGTGGAAGATTTACTTTACACGCAACCATGTTTGCAAGAGTTATCTGCCTAAGGCGAGTAAGTACTGCCACCAAGTGGCCAATGCAGATTTTTTTTTTTAATTCCAGAAACTCATACTGTAAATAGCTGATGGTATTTATGAGGAGTCTTAAAAAGTTCCTCAGACACTAAAAGGTCTCTTTAAATATTAACCCATGTTTTTAAAAGGAAAAATTTATAGATTTTTCAACATTTTTAATCATTAAAAGCAAATTCAAAAGCAGAATAAAATAAGAGCTGAGACTTATCCTCTGCTGCTGCAGACAGAGGCAAACCTACAGTTCTGTCTACGGTATAAACAGAATATAAGCAGCAGCTTTCAATACAGAGATTTGACTCTTTTTCTCATATGGTGGATTTTGAAAAGGCCAGAGATTTCCTCTCAACTTAAGCTTCTACTTCAGGGCCACAGCCATTCATTTTCTTACTACTAGGTCCAGAGGTCACCATATAGCTCCTGGTATCTATGGAGATTCTTCGTCATCCAGGTCATGGTTGTCCCAAAGCTGCTTTTTCAAGACACAACTGGGATTTCTTGTTTTTCTTTGAAGATGTTTCGCTTCTCATCCAAGAAGCTTCTTCAGCTCCTGAATGGTCCATTCAGCAGCAATGCACTAATAGTCTGTATTTTAACCTCTCGTGTTTTCTTCTCTTCCAGAAAAACTGCTGGCTGCTTGGCAGGAGGTGGGCCTGCCCCTGCAGGTCTCAACCTCCCCCGAGTGCCACTTCTGCCACCGCCCACTTCATTTTGCTCTCATGAGTGAGTGGGAGCGGGATTATTTCGGAAACATGGGGCCACGCTATGTCACCCTTTGTGCCTAAGGAGCGCCTCAGGCCACAGAGCTCACTGCCTGGGGATGGGGAGAGAGAGGGGCATGCCTCACCCCAAGGCTGCCCAGCAGAAAAAGAGATGATCTGAATACAATAAAGCTCTAAAACTGCCTTTTCTGCATATTTCATAGAATGTGAGGATTTGGGCGGAAGAAATTCTTCTAGCTGGCAGGCAGCCTTTTGCATCCCTAGACCAAGATAGGAGTCAGTGGTACTGACTACACATAGTACATCAAGCCCTGGTACAGTATAAGTCACAGCTGGCTGAGTACAAAGAACACGCTAAGCTGTAATTCAGTTTACCAAGGAACAGTGTGAAAGGCTCACCCAGATTGCACTCTTATTTTCCACATGATGGTTTACTGGGCTGCCAATTAATAGGAGCATCCAAAATGGAAGGCTAACATAGGATCAGCAGATAATTAGCTCTGGAGAAAACAAAGCAGAAAGAATGGGGAACTCTAGTGGAATTATTTCAATGAGCTGTGAAAGTGGGCAGAACTTTATTTTCAAAACTAAAATTGACCCTCCTGAGATTTGACCATGATTTTACTCTATGTTGCCTCTCTACTTGAAATTCTCCAGCCACAGGAGACGAGGGATTTAGAAGCATTTAAAAAAGCTTTTCAGAGAAGAACTCCCCCAGTTTACAGAGAAAAGGATGTTTGTTTTTTTGCTTTGACCAAAGATCTTTATTTTTATCAAATGTTTTTTTTAAAATGTGTTTTCTACAAAGGATAGTCATTTCCCAGCAATGACAAAGATTTAAGTTTTTAATGGGGCAACAGGGAAAAGAGGACTGAGATCAAAAGTTGCCTGAATCCTTTTAGAAGTTCCTGCAATATAAATGAGTAGAAAAATCTGCATCCTTGACCTCATGTAGCCACTTGCAATTACTCATCCCAAGTCAAAGTGGCCTGCCTAGGCAGGTCAAATGGGGTACATAGCACCCAAAACACAAATCAGACTCAGACTCCCCTTGCTCTGCTCAGGAAGTGCCCTAGCTGGCCCACAGGAAGTAGTCACACCGTGTACGGGGATCCGAGGGCTTCCCCAGAGGCCGGGCACAGACAAAGAAACGT
The DNA here is from genome assembly GCA_023970755.1 of Azemiops feae. Classification (NCBI taxonomy): domain Eukaryota; kingdom Metazoa; phylum Chordata; class Lepidosauria; order Squamata; family Viperidae; genus Azemiops; species Azemiops feae. The sequence continues at coordinate 614,885 of JALGBA010000474.1, read as the reverse complement.
CGTCCACAATTTGGCCCTTGTTTCTTCACTGTCCGCAACACACAGGGCTCCTTGTGGGCCTTGCAGCGAGGTGGGTGTGCAGGGCCAGGTAGCAGTGATTTCCACAACACAGACTGATTTTGCGTAGAGGGGAGTGTGCTTTTCTCACAATTCATAGCTGCCTTGCTAGTCACACCCTTAGAGGGTGCCTTTGGACTCTCAATAGGTGTCTGGGTTACCCCTGAGACTTCCTCCACCCCACATTTATCAGCTATCCTTTCAGCGCTCTCCACAGTAGGCCCTTTCCCAGAATCCTCTGCTGCTGCCCTCTGGACCACTTTCAAAACTGACTGGTCCCTTCCATCATCCACAGGCTCAGCATCCAAGGTTCCAGCTTTGAAGAAGCTACGCAAATCCCCTTGCCCTTTCTGTGCTGGGCCGGTTCGCCTTTTCTTTAAATTCCCCAAGGCAGTTCTCTCCGCTTTGCTCCGTTTCTGTCCCTTCTCAGGCAGTTTGGTCTGTTCCACTTTTACCAGAAACCGGTTGAGCTTCTGTTGGGTGCCAGCAAACTCAGGCAGGAAGCGGGTGCAGAGCGGGGGACACCGTGGGGCAGACAGGCAGGTACTTTTCAGCACAGCCTGGACAGGACAGTGGTCAGAGCCCAACACCTCTGGCATGATCTGGGCATCGGTCAGTTCCAACAATGCCAGAGCACGGTCAGCCAGGATGTAGTCAATGCGGGTACCATAGTTAAGATGCCGGGATCCTGTTACGTTACACCAGCAAGTGTAGGCTTCATCCTGACTCGGGTTCAGAAAGCGGAAAGTATCAACAAAGAGATTCTCATTCTCAGAATCTCTGCCAGGCTCCCAAAGGAAACCGTCCAGCCAGTGGCGCCCAGGATGCTCCTGGAAGGATTCCTAAAGGTCAGAAAAGAAGCAGGCTAGTTTTATGAGATTAAAATGCTTTCCATGTATCATCAAACTGGTGCAAGATTTTGGTATCTGGACTTCAAAATGGGGGGGATTATATCTCTCAGACAATGGCTCTGATTGCAAATGTGGCCATATTTTAAGGTTTACAAGACCAGAGTTTCCATCTCCTCTCCAACTCAATGCGGTAGGAAACTGTGCTATTGGGTTTCAGTAATCATGGCCAGAGGAGTCTCAAGGGCTGCAAAAAAAAAAAAAAGGGCCTGGAAAGCCAGATGCAGGCCTGGGGCTATAAGCTGCCCTCCCCTGGATTGTAATAACTGTACAATAATTGTACAATAGATCAGCAATATTTTATTTATTTACTGTACATCCAGGCTTTATTACTTTAATAACTCAAGGCGGTAAATATTTTCCTATTTTCCCACAACCAGCGGGGCTGAGAAAGCGACTGGTCCAAAGTCACCTAGCCGACTTTCATGCCTAAAGTGGGACTGGGACTCACGGTCTCCACTTACCAGATCTCCTGGGTCACAGTGATCGATGGGCCTGTGTGCAGTATTGATGTCTCCCAGGATGATCACACGGCTAGAGGAAGAGAGGAAATGCGCACAATCAAAAACTGCAGCTCCATTATAGGGTCTGCTAGTACAACTATAAAGCACAGCTGAGGTCTCAGAAGCAGGCAGCTGCAGCACTGGGAAGTACCAGCAAGGAAAAAGGTAGCTTACTTTGGAGGAATATACTGAGCATCCACTTAAACCAGGTGATATCTTTGGTCTGTGTCACAAAAGGGTCACATTAGCAATGGTTTTCCTAGGCTTCAAATACATCTCTTTTCTACCATTTTTCACCCAGCATTTCTGTTGCTGAAGATAAAAAACTAAACATGGAGCTTTTCTTTTACAAAGCATGCCATAACTTCCGTTCCCTCACCTTAATATATAAGAATGGACTAAAAACATATCTCCCCAAACCAAGTCAACAAATATATCTGAAAGAGCTCCGACATGTTTCCCAAGTTCTTAAAAAAAACACTCCAAGCAAACTTCCCCAGAATTTTGTTCACCTAGTCACCCACCTTCCTTCACACACACACACACACGACAGTGCTCAGTGCACAACAGGCACAAATAGTTTTTGCGCCAGAATTTCCTTAAAAAGTAGCCGATTTGCTCACGCCACTAAAAATCTCAGTATCTACAAATCTGAATAATCTGTAATGCACGAATCCCACTTAGTGAGTTGCATATAATTCAGGACAGATCTGGGATAAATAGGCTTTGTCTTATATTTCATACTCATATAATATGTATTTTGCTCAATTTATTCAGTCAAAAAAGAAAAGAAAAAAGAAGTAGCTTGAAAGCTACCTTAAAAAAGAAAGAAGTCAAAGGGATATTACAGCACTTATAAACGGGAACGAATATTTATTAGATTTCTCTGGGTTTTAGCAAACTCTAGTTTCCCTGCAAGATAGTTCAACATTGTTCTCCTCTCATTGCACAGAGTAGAAAGAATATTGCTTAGCCCAGCTCAATGCAATAATAACAGCTGAATCAAGGATTTCACAGCATACCTACCCTCCAGCTCTAAGAAGAGCTTCAGCCCGGGCTTGCAAGAGGCGGTAGAATCGCAGCTTGAAGTCTCCACGTTCTGGCTTTTCAGGGTCAGCGCGAGGGCAATACACATTGATGACAGTCAGCAGAGTTTCCTGCTGTTCTGAAGTGCTACAACACAGAGAAAGTGTAGAGTTCAGTCCCCACCTCTCTCTATGCCATCCAATAATGCTCAGCCAACCGCACCTAGTATGAAGAATTTAACCATTTTCAGCCCTTATTCCAACTCCACTTTCTGCTCCTGGAGGACGTTTCAAAAGGAGTAATATTTAGCATTTATACACCTCCTTTACTCAGCTTCACATCTTAAATACAAGCATCCTGCTTATCCAATCCCAACACATTTACTCTATAATTCTATTTTCAAAGGATCAACTGGAAAGTCCTCAGAAAAGATATCCCCAGCATGCTGCAATGACTGTATTGGTCCTCTACTCCTTTTGTTTTAAGCCACTGTACATAAACAGGACTCATTCTAATTAGGTGACCCTATCAACTGAACGATTATGATGGTAATGTTTCAGCAAGTTTAGTCTAGTAGTTAAGGCACCAGGATGGAAATCAGGAGACTGTAACTTCCAGTCCTGCCTTAGGCATGAAACCCAGCTGGGTGACTTTGGGCCAGTCATTCTCTTTCAGCCCAAGTCACCATCCAAGATTGTTGTTAGAAGGAAAATAGGAGGAGGAAGGAATATTGTGTGTGTTCACCACCTTGAGTTGTTTATAAAAATAATAAAGGTGGGATATAAATAAATAAATATGTTTGTTATATGTCACATGGATGCTGATGTAGTTGTCTGGGTTTGTTATTTATTTCCTGTAAAGTATTTCCATGTATTTTGTCAAACTTACATTCTTTTTTGTGAGCTGCCCAGTCAGCCTGAAGTCAAGTGGCAGCAAAGTTGAAGTAAGTAAGCAAATATTATCATTATTATTATTATAAGTGATGTCATTGCAACAACTTCTTTCCACTGGCACTCCCCAGCAAAAAGTATTGCAAATCAAGTTGCCTTTGAAACTGAAGGCAAAATGTTATTATACAGTAATTACAGTAGCTGGAACAGCCCTAATCTCCATGAATATATCTCTAATTCTTCTTCCATGAGCAACATATAGGCTTATTCCATGGGTTATAATTATACCCTTGGCAAGGCAGATTTGCTTGACTGTGCCTTCAATGCCCATATAAAAGAATTCAGCACTATTAAGCAAATCACATCTGGAGAGATGGGAGCCATTTACTCTTGCATATGTAATGTTGAATTTAGACCGGTGTCAGGAGTTTCTGAGTTCATATTCACATTTTGTGGGGCTGCAACATTTATCTATCAGACCTGTTAAACACTGGGATTAACCAGACATACCCAAGTTGCACACCTCCAACTGACTCTCTGCTACTATCTAGTAGCTGTCTGAATTAGTGCAGGCTGTTTATGCCTAGAAGTAACTCCCAAATGCCTGGTTTACAATTAAGGGCTATGCAGTGATCCAAATTCAAATTGAAAAGGTGATTCAGAGTATGCATGAGCATACTTATCATTCCTGTCAGCACTTCCTTAAATCCAACACATCTTTTTGGGGGGATTCTCCTACAGTCTTGCTGTGTGAGCCCAGAAAAAGGTAGCTTTTTAAAGCAATCACCAATAGATGCAGCAAGAACACTCCTATGTGCTCCCAATATTCTCTTCCCCTTCAAATCCAGATCACAACACTGCCTTATTAACTACTGCTCTGTTAATCTCCATATCAGATGAGTTGTCAGCTTCCAGGAAATTTGCTAAGTCAGCATCAACAACAGGTATTCCTTCCCCGCCTTTGTGATCCCTATCTTTACCATATGCGGTGGCGGGTGATCACTGCCCGGCCTTCACTGTCCAGGGCCTTGAGCTCATCAGCTGTGAAGTCCTCTGTGTTTCCATAACAACCGACTGCTCCACTGTGCTTGGTAAACAGCCCAGACAAGCCCTCCTCAGCTGCTTCTGGGGTGGCACTTGCCTTACAGAAGGTTGCAACGCCTAGAAACACAGGAGGTTTAAAAGGTCATCCTTCATCTGAAAGGGCAAAAAAAGCTATCTACTTAATCACAGGCCCAACATTTTCACTAACTACAGAAATCCTGAACAGCAACCTTTATGCACAAAGCTATAATACAGCCTTCACAGATTTCAAGAGTGGCCTTTGATTTAATTTCCCAGCTTAATCTTTGGCATAAGATTCTTCTGCTTATCTATTACTTATATGGTAAGGACAAGGTACAGCCCCCAGGGAAATTTAAACCAAGGAGGAGATTCTTGCTAAGAGAAGAGTTCAGCAAGGATTTATTCAGGCACTATAATTATTTAGTTATTACATCAATCCTTTAATTGTCGTGATGAACAACTCCTATCAACCACAAAAATGGTAGACAAGCATATAACAATCCTGTTATATCCTGACACAGTAAATTGGAAACAGAATGAAAAACAAGGAAAGACGTCCAAAAGATCTCTGAGCTTAGGTTTCAAGCATGGATTGGTATGCTAAAGGATGTCAATGAACAAATAGTAGCTAAAAGAAGATGAAAAAAAGAAGGAATATATTAAAATATTGTACAGTAGAGATGGCAACATCCAAGATACCTTAGAAGATATGCTCTATTTACAAGGACCTGTAATACTAGAAGATGAAGTTAGTTCACACTCCAATCATTACCAAGTCGGAAGGCTACAAGAACAGATGGAATACCCATTGAAATATAGCAAGCAACAGAAAAAAGAATCGGTAAAGCTTCTAACCAAGTTATGCCAACAAATCTGGCTACCAGATTAGAAGAGATCAATCTACATTCCAATGCCAAAAAAGGCAGTGCGTGCAAACCACTGCACAATATCCTAAATTTCACATGCCAACAAAACAACACAGAACACAGATTAGAACCCTACACTGAAAAAAATATGCCACATGTTCAAGCTGGTTAGAGACATGAGACTTTTCAGCCATGCCTTTGAATCATAATTATTTCTTTACTCAGAGAATGATACTGTTTAAGACACAGCAACAATCATCTGAGAAGCTGTCAATCCAGGAATCAACTGGACTTGTCAGGATTACTAATCCATCAGTACCTGAATAGCCACTGCGAAAGCGACTGAAACTGAAGTAGGAGCTATAGCCCTCCACTATAGCCAATGGCTCCTCCAGCAGGTCCCCTGAGAACAAAGCAGAATTTTAGTGAGGAAAAAGATCACCCTAGAGCAGTTTTTCCCAGCTTGGTGTTCCCAGCATGGTTGAACTTCTCCTCCTGTGATCCCAGAGAGCAAGGCCAGCAAGCTTCAGAGACAAACTATAATACGCACACACACACAAACACACAATCACACTGCTTTTCTTTCCCAGTTTTTAAAAAGGGAATATTTTTAGCATGCTAAAAAGAATCCTAGATTAATTTAATGCAGTGTATGGTCAGCCAGCATATGGCTTAAGACTCAACATGGAGAAAAGTATTTTTAAAGCATCTAATGTAAAATTATGCAAAGTTTCTGATTGTCTGAAATCCCAGGGACCCACTACAGTTTAAGGACTGAAAATGACTAGCTAGATTAAATTTGGTTTGCCTCACTGAAACGCTGGCACATATTCTCATGTTCAGCAAACATGTAAATGAGACGTACATCAGGCTATTTTACTAAAACTAGACTTTTCTTGATTCCATTTCAATATTGTGGTTGCTACAGTTTTTTTACCTAAAAAGTTCAATCAACACTGAGGTGTTGTGAGAAAACAACAACAGCTCATTTCGCCCTCATGTTCATCTGTTTTAATATTAGGGCAAATTTCACACTTTTCCAAGGGGAAATTAATTGCAATAAATGTATCTTATATATCCATAAGTGTCAGGCTGAAATATGTGTTTCCCTTTACTCTCATTTATGGATAGAAAGGGCCTGATGATGATTAAATATATCAAGTCAGCGTTAACTTTTAATGACAAAATAGATTTTATCCAAGATGATGTGCCCTCCACCTGGCCTTTTATGTCTTTCAGTAGTGCACTCATGTTATAATCAAGTCCAGCCATCAACCTTTTGCTAGTGATCCCCTTTTTAATTTTCTTTCCATCCTTCCCAACATTATATATCCAGAAATATTGACATTTTTAACAATTTATTCTATTACTCTCATAATCAGTTTAAGATATCCTGATGAGGAAAGTATATTTTTGATAATTACACAAGATGATAACCTTTATTATCATTTTTTTTTTACTGTGGGCACAACGGCACACATCAAAAATGAAATTTAGTTGCCCGCTCTCAAAGTGAACACATACATGACACACCTAACATACTATATACAACATATGTATAGACCCACACCCCTACATATACATAACAAATAAATATTAAACACTGTCCATCTTGAAAATATAACGGAAGGAGGAAACTTGAGAGTTCACAAGGTTAATGCTGTATGGAATGAAACTATGGCTGAATCTGGATGTTCTACTACGTAGAGTACACAAGGCACTCTCATCATGTTCTTCCCTTTGAGTGGAAGACAAGCAGAAGGAGGCAAGTTTATCTAGACTTGCAACATTATCAATTATTATCACAGCAATAAATTACTACTGTACACACCATGGATAGGGACCTATAATCTTATACTTCCTTAAAGTCATTGCATACATAGAGTTCCCATTTAATTTTTTTTTTAATTCTCCTTTGCTTGTTTAAAAAGTACCCACTGAAGATGAATACTAAGAGGTCTTTACCTATTTGCTCTTTTTGAATTTTTCCAAAGGTGTGCAGTTGATGGGGGGGGAGGGGGGGAGGGAAGATGAATTAGCCAAATTCGTTAGGAATTGTTTCTAATTTCCATTAAATTTCTGATTTCTATTGCCAAATCTGTGGTTTTGATCCAGCAACTCCAAATCTGAATTAGCCAAACAAATCTCAAGTTTGGGGATTGGGGCTAGATAGTCTCTGAGTTACAATTGGAGTTGGTCTGCCATCTGCAATTTCCAACTACTGACCATGTTGTCCGAAGCTGACGCATTTGGGGCAGTCTCTCCTTCTCTTCAGATTCTTATATACTTCAATTTTAGACAGGGTGGTTGCTAACCCGACAGACCGTTTCCAGCCACCCATCCCGTCAAAGAGCAAGTGGTCAAGGCTGCAAATAAAAAAACCCTAAAAAACACGGGGAAACCCTGCCACCTTTTGCATTTTAAACACTTGTCAAGCTCTGCCTTGCATGCACGTGGGGATGCTGTGACTCACGGGTTATCTTAGTCTCCTGCAAGCAAATAACATCCGCTCCCAAAGAATCCAGGAGCGGCCTCAACCCCGCCGACCCGGCTCCTGCCCGAAGCCCATTCACGTTCCAAGTCACCAGCCTCATCCCAGCTAAGCGGGGCGTCTCGGACCCAAGCAGAGAAGACAAATTCTCCGCCGAACGTCATTTCCCACCGCCAAGCAAGAGGGTTTTTTTTTAAATAAAATAAAATAAAATGGGCGTTCACTTCCGGTTCTATTTAGACTTAGTGATATGCGGGGCGGAAGTGGAAGGAATGGAGGAGAGCAGTTTGAAAGTTGGGCGTTCTATTTCGAAGAGAATGCACTTTTTTTTTTTTAAAGGGGTATATCTACAAGAGAGGATTCAAGATTTAGAGTCCACTTTACAACGTGGCATTATGGTCTAATCAATTATTGTTGCTAAATATGATTACAACCAGAATTTTATTTTTTAATTGACTTTCATTTTTAACCTGTTCGTGGACGTTTGGAAACCTAAGGTCTGCTGCCTTTGAGAGAAAATTTAATCTCATTTCACACCTGATTGTTTCTTAATTTGGTTTGCAAACATAAAATCCAATACAGTAAAATTAATTTTATATGCTGCAAAATCTGAAGCACGTGGGAGCTAGAGGCTATCTTTTGAAGGGGTGGATGCCAGGTAATACCCCTATGCAAGATACGTGATTTTTAATTGAAATTGCAAAAAGTCAGAGGATTTTTGAAAGGGAAAGTTTAAGATCTTTATACTTTCACTTTACAAGCTTCATGATAACTTTATAACCTTGAAGGTCATCTAGACTTAAACTATGGGTTGTAGTCTCCCCAAGGGGTCTTGACCAAACTAGAGCAGGAAGAATTATCTCGCACATGCAAAGTGGATGAATTTGTCATTTGGAATCAATTTTTGGATATGGCTAAATTTGCAGTTCCAGCAATTTGTCAAAAAATGACAGCAGTTTTATTAGTTTTATTCATGGCGGAGGGTCACACAAGGATGTGAGGAATGCAAGAAGTTACATGCATAATCTCCATGGTGCTTATTAATTTTACTGTGGGAAGGGGGGGAGGTAAAATATCAGATGTATTTTTCAGTGGGACTACAACCTTTTTGGAAATGGAATGGAATTTCAAGTAGGGAATGAATATATCAGAAAAATCATTTTTCTTCAAAACTGTTATTCTAGATCCAGTCTTTATGCTATGATTGTCTACCTCATGTGCATGTTAGAGCTAACTTTTGAAAAAAGCCTGATGTTTCCCAGAGTTGGCTATGTATTTGACCTGTACAAAGAATCCCTATTTGTTAATTATGCATACTTAATTATTTTTTATCCCACTTTTCCTTCTCCTAAAATTTTATCCCCACAGCCACAGCCCTGTAAAGTATGTGGGGCTGGAAAAGAGTGTCTGACCAAAAGCTCACCTAGGGACTTTCGGCCCTGATAATCCAAATCCATGAATGCTATACTGTTTTTTATTATAGTGTTCCACACTTACCTAAAAAGTTGTAATGATTTTAATGGGATTTGGATCAAAAGATCGTCTTCTGTGCTCCTGCCCATCTGGGTTAGACAATAACTTTACCCTACAATCTGCTGCTGCTGTCTCCTCCTTCCAATTTTAAGGCTAATATTAGTACTGACCTTTTCTGCCAGGATCACATGGGGTTTTTTGGGAAAGACTCCCTGGATTGTTTTGCCTCCAGCTCAGCAACAATTATTAATGACACCATGACTGGAAACCTGACCCCTGAGGAAAGTTCTTGTAGTGACAAGGCAATCCTTTCAATGCCATGGCTTCTAGAAAAAAAGAGGATTGATCAGCTATGGAGGAAAAACCTACCAAAATCCCAGGTAGGGGATGTTTAATTGATAGGGCTGGTAACTAGAGAACTAGGAGGACAATAGAGGTTGTACTTTAAGGAGTTAAGGAACGGGCAGGATGTCGTCTTATAATTCGATACTCAAGGACCCCATGTGTGGCAAACATGGATTGACATAGCTCCTGTCGCCTTGTTTTCTGGATGTAGGTTTGTGATTCCTGCTGGGAAATACCCAAGATTCCGCTGCACAGAATAACACCCTTCCCCTTTTCCCCTTGTCTGTCAGCTCAGCCTGATCAGCTTGTATTATACTTCCTGGCCTAGAATGTTGAGAGGTGAAAGGTGGAGGCATTGACGCCCAGGATCTGCTCTGCAATATACAGCTCAGGTTAAAGTTATTGTTTGTGAAAGGGCTATCTGTGTTAAATGGGGGTAGAAGCTGAGTACATATTGAGCAACTTGCTGCAAAGCTAATCTACTTGAATAAGAAGGCACACAAATATAGCCAAACAGTTTTAATATGTGGGCCTATTCCTGTGGGAAGGATTGGGGAGAATGGTGATCTCTCTCTCTGTGTATATGTATTAAAGGCAAGTAAAATGCTCAGTGATTAAACACTGGGCTTATCGGCTTGAAAGCCAACAGCCTGGGTTCCAGACCCGAGCATTACACAATCGAGTGAGCGCCCATCTCCTGCCCACTTTGCAGTTTGAAAGCGTGCAAATGGAAGGAGATAAATAGGTGCCACTTTGGTGGGGAGGAAATAGCACTCCATGACATCATTCTGACCACATGATCGCGGAAGCATCTTCAGACAGTGTTGGCTCAATAGCCTTGAAACAGAGATGAGCACCACCTCCTATAATTGGCGATGACTAGTCAATAAAATCCACAGGGACTCCTTTCCTTCCTACTCGTGTGCAACCAAAGTGCTAAATATATGATGAATAGAGTTTATTAATTTTTATCTTCAAAAGGATCTTTACCCAATTTATTCTGTGTCACTAAACTTGTCTAATGTTGGTCTCCACCTCCAGTGTGATGTCTCTGTAGTAAAAGTCCACTTTAGTTTTGCATGTTTTCCCTTGTTTTAATCATCAGGCTTATATGCCAGATTTCTTCCAGGACTTCACAGTGGTATATATAGAATCCCTCCTCCTTCTTTCCAACAACAGCCCTACAAGGTAGGTTGAGCTGAAAGAAAGTGATAGGCCCAAAGTCACCCAGTAGCTGTGGATGGATATGAATGTGACTTTCTGATCCCAGTCCTACAACTTAAAAACAATCCCATTGTGGGTCATCTAACGTAGTCACTGGTCTTCTAATATAATTTTTTTTTTTTGAAAGGTCTGCAGCATGATGCTATTTTTCCTTCTTATAAATTGAATATGGTAGTTATTACTGAATTATAACTTTTGATTTTGTATTAAAAAATGGGGAAAAAATGGACCCAGGAAATTACAGACCTATCAGCCTGACATCAATACCTGGGAAGATTCTGGAAAAGATAATCAAACAACGAATCAGCGAATACCTAGAGGCAAACAAAATCACTACTAAAAGCCAACATGGGTTTGTCAAAAACAGATCATGCCAGACAAACCTTATTGCATTCTTTGACCAAGTGACAAAATTAGTGGATCAGAGGAATGCTGTGGATATAATTTACTTGGACTTCAGTAAGGCATTTGATAAAGTAGATCACAACCTACTACTTGATAAGATAGAAAAATGTGGTTAGACAGCATCACCACCAGATGGATTCGTAGCTGGCTGACCGGCCGTACTCAGCGTGTGGTCCTCAATGGAACCGCATCTACATGGAGGGAAGTGTGCAGTGGGGTGCCCCAGGGCTCTGTTCTGGGGCCAGTGCTCTTCAACATCTTCATCAACGATTTGGACGAGGGGATAGATGGGGAACTCATCAAATTTGCGGATGACACCAAGCTGGCAGGAATAGCCAACACTCCAGAAGACAGGCTTAAGATAAAGGAGGACCTGGACAGACTTGAACATTGGGCGCTATCTAACAAAATGAAATTCAATGGTGAAAAAAGTAAGGTTCTACATTTAGGCAAGAAAAACCAAATGTACAGATATAGTATAGGGGGTACCTTGCTCAATAGTAGTAACTGTGAAAGGGATCTCGGAGTCCTAGTGGACAATCACTTAAATATGAGCCAGCAGTGTGCTGCAGCTGCCAAAAAAGCCAACACAGTGCTGGGCTGCATTAACAGAGGGATAGAATCAAGATCACGTGAAGTATTAATACCACTTTACAATGCTTGGTAAGGCCACACTTGGAATACTGCATTCAGTTTTGGTCACCACGATGTAAAAAAGATGTTGAGACTCTAGAAAGAGTGCAGAGAAGGGCAACAAAGATGATTAGGGGACTGGAGGCTAAAGCATATCAAGAACGTTTGCTGGAATTGGGTATGTCTAGTTTAATGAAAAGAAGGACTAGGGGTGACATGATAGCAGTATTCCAATATCTCAGGGGTTGCCACAAAGAAGGGAGTCAAGCTATTCTCCAAGGCGCCTGAGGGCAGGACAAGAAGTAATGGATGGAAACTAGTCAAGGAAAGAAGCAACCTGGAACTGAGGAGAAACTTCCTGACAGTTAGAACAATTAACCGGTGGAACAACCTGCCTCCAGAAGCGGTGAATGCTCCAACACTGGAAGTTTTTAAGAAGAGACTGGACAGCCATTTGTCTGAAATGGTATAGGGTTTCCTGCCTGAGCAGGGGGTTGGACTCGATGACCTCCAAGGTCCCTTCCAACTTTATTATTATTATTATTATTATTATTATAGTCAGAACCCCCAAAGTAGATTATTTCATTATTTCCTATTTTTTGTCAGTCCCAGGGCAGTCACAGAGAATTAATATAAATATATCAACATCTAAAATCTTGACTTTTTAAAAAATGCATTGGACTGTGCTTACTTCAGTGTAGCACTCCTGATGTATAGTCAAACAATTGATTAAAAATTTATGTAAAAAACATTCTAATAGAAGAAAGTGGTTTTCATCTGATAGTGATCAACTGGTGCTAGCTACTGCCTGATGCTCAAAGAAAGGACGTAAGCATCAGTGTCTGGATCCCATCAACATTTTAAATGCTAAATTTCCCGATTCATATGATGATGGCAAACTGAAAGAAGTTTCCAAGCTGATCACAGGCAGAACAACTCAGAGAAATGGTGAATTGATTCTTTAGGTAATCAGGTCTTTTATCTGTTCAGAATCAGAATCAGAACCAGAATCAGAAATTTGAATTATTAACCAGGTTCAAGATATAATTCTTCTAGAAAGTCTTATCCACATGTTCCAGTCTTTTGAATCAGATTTATAAAGCATCACTTTCCACTGGACCATTTTCTTTGTTCTGAGAAATATTATTTTGTAACTTAACTTGCCCAAGCACTTTCTCAGTTTCTGATGAGAAAAAGTTGGCTTTAATCCAAGAACGTGGCTCATTTCAGATCATATTCTTAAAGTGTTGGTTTTGAATTTTATTCTTTGGGAGTGGGTAGGGGTTTGTTGTTGTTGTTGTTGTAAAATTCCTACTGTTTAAGTACTGTTAAATATTAATGAGTATCTTGCAAGATGAGGGGCTTTGATCTCCTATCTCAGCTCTTGCTTGTTTACCTTCTTTAGTATTGCCTGGGGAATGCCGGCAAACCAACATACGTCCTCATAGCGATGGTTTAAACTGTATGTGCTAGACCCACTGAAGATAGTTATCCCATAAAACACAAATTTTGAATATCATTGGGTAGAATTCCTAGGTCCACTGCTAGCCAGAAGTTCTGTCTTCTTCAGGAATTCTAGTTTGGTGGGCTAATTCCTTAGTAAACACCAGCATTTTGTTTTGGCTCATGAACTATTATGGATCAATAACATACCCAGTCAGGTTGAGCTCTTGATGCCAGTTTCAGTAGTTGTTCAGGATCATTTCTTCCAGCCATGATCTCTGGCAAGCTCTGCACTCTGTCTTGGACCCAGAAAGCGAATGATGATTTGAAGAAGCTGAACCTTCCAGAGAACTGGAAGTAAGAAATAAAGACTTGGGGTCTCTGATGTTGAAAAAAAAATCTGGATTACAAAGGCTAAGAAATGAAACAGGACTTTTTTCAATGTCTATGTGTCATTACTTTCTGCAGTGCTGATTCTAAAATGATATCAGGACCTTTCACTAACACGGTAGCAAAATATATTTGTACAGAAGTGAGCTGCAAGTTATCTGTAGTGTATACAAAGGTGGGAGTTCAACGACCTCTCGTCCCACACTGAACCTATTTTTTATGCATATGTAAACATATGATCAGCAGCCATAGCTGAGCCTTCAGGAAGAGCCAGACAGTCCAGTTTTGCAGGCTAGGAAGACGGTTGTCAGAATGTCTGGAGAGTTTGGGGAGCTCACACAGACTCCCCTCCAGAAAGTATGGATTCCCCGCACCAGCAGGCGTCTGCAGCAACGCAGGGGATGTGAGTTGGGATGAAAAAGTGGGTCAGCTCTTTCCCTGGAGGAAAAGCTAAGCTCTCTTTATGTGGCAGGAAGCTCGAAAAGGGAAGGGCAAGGCAGGGCAGAACAAAATCTTCTGAAGCTTCTGAGGCAGGGATAATATGTGGGAGCTATATGAAGAGGAGGGCTAAAGCAACCAGTGTCTATTGCCAAGGCCAGAAGTGGGAAAGACACCACTCTTGTCTCCGACACCCCTTTTTTCCTCTTTATAATATTTCCCTCTCTCTCCCAAGCAGGAAGCCTGATCTCTTGCAGTGGAGTTTTGAAATTAGCCAGAGGGCTGTATGCAAGCTTAAGGAGTCACAAGTATTCCCTAAGGCCCAACTTGCTCAGAGGGAAGTTCATTACATTTGAACATCTTCAAGTTTGGTCTCTGAGCTCAATCTTCCCGAAAGGGAGAAACTCTAATCTTCCCAATCATTTGTTCCCCAGCTTATAGGTTCATGTGTGGACTTCAACTTCCAGAATTCACAATAATGGTCATGCTGGCCTGAAAATCCTGCAAATTAATGACTATGAATCCAAAGATCACCAAGGCATAAAAGATCTGGGTTAACTGTTACCTATTCCACAATAGTCTGCTGTGCTGTAGGTTTTACTGACAGACTCTGTTGGTTGCTTTAGGATTCAGAGTTTTAATGCTAAAACAGAGAAGGTTTGAGTGTATTAGACAGAATACTATTTCTCTCTGTTTTGTGGGTTCCCGAAACTCATCACAAAATTAGGCTCAGTCTCTACTCCTTTTTCCATTTCTCTACAGCCTCAGTGCCACAGTTCACCAATTCACCAACTATGGTGATCATGGTAGGATTGCCAGCAAGGGGAAAAACTTACATTGCTAAAAAGCTCACTCGCTACCTCAATTGGATCGGGATCCCCACTAAAGGTAAGGAAGGGAATAAATGATTCATTCAAGGTGAATGGAATCAAAGGGCAGAGGGAGAACTACTTAAGCCAACAGAGAAGGACTTACTTAAAAATACCGAGCCATTCTAGTCTCCGTCTCCCTAGTGTTCAATGTTGGACAGTATCGCCGTGAAGCCGTCCAGACATACAAGAATTATGAGTTCTTCCGCCCAGACAATGAGGAAGCTATGGAGATCCGGAGGTGAGGAGCTTATTCAGATCTGATTAATATAGTGAAGAAGATGGAGGAGGTTGTTTCCTACCACAATGTCCACTGTAATCTGCCAGGATACCCTCCCACATCCTAGTTCGACTTAACTTGGGGTTAGGGGTAGCAAATAAGAAAGTTTCAAATACAACCCTCAATTTTTGTTTTCTGAAAATGTTTCTCTGGCATATATGGGATCCAGAAGCATTCTTGGAAATAACCATTATGCTTGAATGTAGCATTTCATTTTGCAATATTCTACCTTCCCATTTAATTTTCTTGTTAAAAAAAATTGAACCTTTAAAACAACCAGATGGGATATAGAGTCTGGTGCCCAGCTGAGGTCTCTCCGCACATTGGCCCCCTGCATGAACTTTTTTGGAGACTAGGCGATATGGTTCTTGGCAAGACCACATTTTTGTTTTTTGTAAACATGGCTAAAATACATGAAACCTTCCACACATCTTAATAGGCTGCTAAAAAACTAATTTTTGGTATTACATTATAAAGATGCTGAAAAGGGGAGGCTCTAGAGGAAGAGTCAGCATTCCCACTACCCCTTGAATTTAATACAAAAATATGTTGTTAGTTGCGAAGTCGTGTCCGACCCATCGCGACCCCATGGACAATGTTCCTCCAGGCCTTCTTGTCCTCTACCATCTTCTGGAGTCCATTTAAGCTCATGCCTACTGCTTCAGTGACTTCATCCAGCCACCTCATTCTCTGTCACCTCCTTCTTCTATTGCCCTCAATCTTTCCCAGCATTAGGAAAATTCTCCAGTGAGTCCTTCCTTCTCATTAGGTGGCCAAAGTACTTGAGTTTCAACTTCAGGATCTGGCCTTCTAAGGAGCAGTCAGGGTTGATCTCTAGGATTGACTGGTTTGATCGCCTTGCAGTCCAAGGGACTCGCAGGAGTCTTCTCCAGCACCATAGTTCAAAGGCCTCAATTCTTTTGCGCTCAGCCTTTCTTATGGTCCAACTTTCACAGCCATACATTGCAACTGGGAAAACCATGGCCTTGACTATACGTACTTTTGTTGGCAGGGTGATGTCTCTGCTTTTTAGTATGCTGTCTAAATTTGCCATAGCTTTCCTCCCCAGGAGCAAGCATCTTTTAATTTCTTGGCTGCAGTCCAATATAGTTAGCTGTTAATACAAAAAAAGTGTTTCAAAGATTCAATATGTGAAAAACATAATTTGACTGATGATGTGCCATCAAGCTGGTGTTGACTATTAGCGGGCACATAGATTGGTTTTCCCCATGACAATCTGACCCTAACCTGGCCTTTCAGGTCTTCCAACTGTGCACTCATTGCCACTGTTACTGAGGCCATCCGCCTTGATGATGGTCATTCTTTTCATCTCTTTCCTTCTACCTTTTCCAGCATAAGAACCTTCTCCAGAGAGCTAGGTCTTCACATAACATCCACAGTAGGATAATTTGAGCCTGGCCGTTTGTGCCTTGAGTGAGAATTCTGAGTTGATTTATTTGATGATCCATTTGTCTGTTCTCTTGGCTGTCCACAGTATTTTCAACAGTCTTCTCCAATACCACCAATTCTCTTTCTAGCCTACCTCCTCAAACTTCAAGGAGGTAGCTTAGTTAGCTAGAAAGGCACTTCGCCTCTTTCATATTCCATATTTGTTTTTGTTTTTTATTAATGTGTTGGTTTGTTGTTGTTTATTTTGGTGCTGCCACAGCAATGGATCATAGTGTGTAATTTCTTCCTTGCCTTCTCTTTTAGACAGTGTGCATTAGCAGCTCTTCGGGATGTCCAAATCTATCTGAGCATGGAAGAGGGACAAGTGGCGGTAAGATGGCAAAAGCCCATGTAGATCTTAACCCTATTGTCACCTATTTCAGGCTGCATGCCAATTCGGTTGCCTTGTCTTCTCCATTATCTAGGTTTTCGATGCCACTAACACTACACAGGAACGCCGTGCCCTTATCTTGCAGTTTGCCAAGGAGAATGGCTACAAAGTAAGGGGGGAAATAAAGAGCCCATAAGAACAATGGGATGCGACCTAGAGCTGCGTGCGAATTTGCAAAGCCTTGAGTGCAAACCCTTAGAGATCCTCAGAGTTATTACCAAGTTGCAATTTTTTAAAACTATAGAAGGAAGAAATTAAGTACATGACTGGAAAGTAATCAAATCAATGTTAGTTCTTGCCCTGATGTCACCTTGTATTTTTGAAGTCTGGACTTTGTCACCCTGTTCAGTTGCAAGGCTGGATCTCTGCCCTATTCTACACTCTTTGCCACAAGGCAAATTCAGATTTGAAAATACAGACTGAATTAAGCAAACTGGGGTTTTGCTTTTTCTTTTATTTACTTATCTTCATTTAATCTGCTTCCTACTTTCATTTACAACGCGGAAGAAGCGAAGTTCACAATCTTTTTTGTTATATTCATCAACCATTATAAGCCATTAAGATATTCAAAAAGAAGTAACACCAGTAATTTTTTTATTCTAGAATACCTACTAAGACAATGCAGTTCAGTTCTTAAAGCAAATTAATCAGTCCTAATTGTCAGTTAGGTGAGACTTGAGTCACAGTTTTGGCTGTGATTAGATGAGGATGATATTTAAAAAATAATTTTATTGAAAGTTTTTTTAAAAAGAAACAAAACAATGCAAACTAAACTCAGAAAGGAAAAGAAAAAGAAAGAAAGAAAATAAAAAGTGCAAGAAAACAGAAAACAGAGAGAAAAAATAAAAAAAGAAATATGTAAAGAAGTGACTTCTGATCTTCGTTGCAACAAGTACAAACAACATTGATTCTTCATCCCCTATAAGATTACATACAAATATATCTTCTTCCCATTACCCATCTCTTATCTATACATAAATCCATAAATCATTAACATTTCAGTCCTGGTGTCAGCCAAAGTCCATAAAAGGTTCCAAGAATTTTATAGAAACATGTCTTATTTTAACTGGTCAAACCAACCAACTTTGTACTCCTTCCATTTGTTTCTAGGAATTTTGATCTTGAATTCATTCAGATGTTATCAGAGGATTTGATCTCTCTTCAGATTTTCTTTTTCCCATCTCGAAGGCTACTTCAAGGCTAAAATCCCTTTTATAAATCCAATAAGGAGTCATTGTCCAGGTCATTCTTTTCGCTTATCGTTTATATTTCGACTTTAACTGTCATCTCTGTCTTATAATCCATATATTTTTCATTTCCCAGTATTTCAACAACTTCTTTATATTGTAATATTTCTGCCTCAGATGAGATTTGTTTTAGCTCTTTGTCCTGTAGAACTTCCAAGGTATTCTCTTTCATAACTGTCATTTCTTTTTAAGTATCTTTTTGGATATAAACTAGCCATAGAAGCAGACATCTCCGCTGACACTGTTGCTCTTAGTTTCTGTCCTGATTCTTCAAATGTCTCCTGAAGTATTTCAAATCGCATACCGTTATCTGTCACTTTTCCTCAATGCTGATAAAAGGCAAGCCTGTCTCTTTTTTTTCTTTTATGCCTAGAATCTTTAGTCCCCTTTAGTATCCAATTTCTGAAAACAAAAAGCCTCAAATTTTTGTTATAATTTGAGGTAAGCTAAATAATTTAGTTCCCACGAAGGTGCTCTTTATTTATATAATTATTTTTAAAATCTTATAACGAAAGCCCTAGTATTTCAAAGTTATCTGCTCCCTTAATTCATTTATAACTTTCTCAAATTAAATTGAATTTAATTTGGAATTAAAATCTTCTTTAGCTTTGGCCATTTATTTCAAATTCTTTAAATTCTTAAGCTTATAGTTATGTTTTTTTCTTTTATTCCAGAATAAATGTAAACTCACCAGGTTTACTCCCCCTCTTTAGTTAGGGAAAGAAGGACAAAAACACATCCTTCCCCGCAATGTGGGACATTTCCTAAATACTGTTGCCCTAGTAACTTGGAATTCCCAAAGATAACCTGACCCTTTAAATCACGGATTATATTAAAATCCCAATATGAGATTCACATCTGGAAGGTACCTAGCAGGGCTGTTGTTGTTTTTCTTAACCAGATTTGCAGGTTGCATAGTAAATTGGGCATCTAACCTCCATGTGGATTCACTTGAGTCTCTCCCCACTTACCACCATTTCTCACCCTCCCAGTAAATTCTGAAGGTTTACATAAAAATGCAACTGCAAAATCTGTATAATTGAAGAAAATGCTTCTGTCAGGAGCAATTATAGCCATTTCATATCCATTCCCCTCTGAAATTAATTGTTTTCACCAATTGTAATAGCTGGTTGGGGGCTGACTGCATGATCTTTTTTTTCTTTTTCCATGACCCCTTCATCTGCCACTCGAGGTTTTCTTCATTGAATCCATCTGCGATGATCCAGACATCATCCAGGAAAATATCAAGGTAAAACTCCTTTCTGTGTCTTCAGTCAGATATTTTGATAATGTTTAACGTCTGGAAGAGCGCTAAAAACAGATACAAAATTTATATCTGTCCATGTTCAGGGGCATTCATTTGCATAGTTCAAAGGGATGGGACTTGGCAATCTTAAATTCATTCTGGTTTGGTGCAAGGGTTTTGTGTGATATTTAAAAGTAAACTGACAATTAGCGGCTGATAATGGGGCTCCTTTTGGGCAGAAGTTTTAGTACCATTCTGGAATAGTGCTGCTGTGAAATAATAGTACTGTATTCCAGAAAAGTGTTAAAGCTGTGGTAAAAAGCAGCCTGAAACAACAGCTGATAAGTGCATGAAGAGGAGAGTTGTGAAGCACCACAAGAGAAAGCTAGATATTGAATAACTGCATCCATCCATCCATTCATTCATTCATTCATTCATTCATTCATTCATTCATTCATTCATTCATTCATTCATTCATTCATTCATTCATTCAATTTATTATAGCTGCCCATGCCAACAGATTCTGAGTGGCTGAAAAAATCAAGTACAAGATAAAACAGTTGAAAGCATAAACAACACAACAGCCTGGAAAACAGTACACTAGCCACATCCTCTTGCCCCCAAATATTAAATCCAGGCCTGGGACCTAAACCAGGTTTTAAGGGCACCCGGAAACCCTAAGAGAGTGAGCACCATCCATATCTCTGGGGGAATGCTTTTCCAGAAAGTGTGGCTGTGAGGGAGAAGGCACACTTCCTAGGTCCCACAGGGTGGCAGCATTTAATATAAGGGACCTGCAGTATACCCACTCTGTCCAAATGTATTGGGAAGGCAGAAACAGTGGAAGGGAGGTGGTCCCTCAGGTAACCAAGCCCTGTGACATGAAATGCTTTAAAGGTAACAACCAGCACCTTGAATTGCATCCAGAAACCAACTGGCAGCCAATACAGTGGTGACATGTGGGCACAATGAGAAGTTACTGCTGCATTTTGAACCAGCTATAACTTCCGAATGGTCTTCAAGGGCAGCCCTATATAGAACATATTGTAGTAGTCCAGTCTGCAGGGGCTCCTGGTTGAAGAAAGAGCCCAAGCAATACACACAATATAGCTATGGAAAAGCCTTCCTGGCCACAGCTGCCATCTGCTCTTTCAGCAGTAGCGGTGAGTCCAGGAGGACTCCCCCAGGCTGTACTCGGGTCTTGATGGGGAAATCCAGCCCCATCCAAGACAAAGATGTGAATGTTCCAGGAGGACCCAACAGCCCCATCTACTAAGTATTGTAAGTGTTGAGCCAAAGTCTCAGTGTTCCTCCCATCCAGATCCAAACAGTTTCCAAAAAAATGGATCAGCACCTCGACAGATTTCCTTGCACAGTCTGGGGTAGAGATGCAAAGCTGAGAATACCTCCTTCTTCCCTGGCTTTCTAGACTCATACTAATCTGGATAATAACAAAGCTGGTTGGGTGTCTCTCCATCCTATTCTCTATCCCCATCCTATGTTCTCTTCTTGCCTGGTGTACCAACCACTCACAGCAAGTGAAGCTAACCAGTCCTGATTATAAGGACTGTAACCGGGATGAAGTGGTGGAGGATTTCCTCAAGCGGATTGAATGTTACCAGAAAACCTACCAGCCATTAGATGACGAGTTGGACAGGTAAGGAGGGAATGTCTCTACTACTGTGTTGGGGTGGGGCAGGTACATCCAAGGCTGTCTGTGTTGCAGGGCATTTGAATTTGCAGTGGGTTCCAAAACATGGCTTGCACTGCTCATGAGAGCATAAAAGGTTTTGGGACAAACTTTGTGCCTTCCACCAAAGTAAAACAAGTGGACTGCCAAGAACTGCCTTGTCAGTTCAATTTGAGTATCTATAATTTCAAGAAGAGACCCCTAGATATCTTCAAGAAGTTGCTTAGGAGGTGAAGTGGAGAAATAATGAGTGGGAAAGGGAGGCATCTGCTGCTTCTTCACACAATATTCATACACAATTCCAAATATGACAATGCATTTGCATGTAATGAAAATAAATTAAATATATTCCGTAACTGGCACCAGACTTTACTGGTTGGTTTTTATCTTTCATATTTGTGCAAATGGGTAAAATGTATATGTTAGGTACTGATAGTAGGAACTTCCACACTGCCAGCATCATTTCAACCTCCAGATGTCACAAAACAGCTGGAAACAGCCCACAATCACCTTCACTTCTGCCTCTCATGATACACAGAGAACACCATGAGCCACTCTGGGTACAGTATATCCTCTTTTCTTCCAGCTAACAAATTATGTTACCTAATCCATGTCATATTATCAGAAGAATCTGAGGGAGGGAAGACACCTAAATAATTAAAACTTGGGTGCCATCATTTTGAGAGCTTTACCCTTTTTGTAGGCATGTTGTGGCATCAAATACACACACATACACATACATGGAGGGGCATGAGTGGCATGATGGCACAATGCTCTTTTGTCATTTTGATAAAATCACCAGATTCTGTAGATCAGGGGTGTCAAACTGCCGGCCCGTGGGCCGGATGCGTCATGCCGAAACTGCGCCCACCCCATTGCCGGCAACATGTCACGTGACGTTGTGAGTTTGACACCCCTGCTGTAGATGCTTCTGCTCTAAGCTACATCACTTGTACAGTTACAGATGTTCCTTCTCCTCCCAGTCAGCACTAAAAAAAGTAATTTCCAGTTTTTTGCACCGTCATATTTGTGAGTATATATGTTTTGTTTACCTGGCCACCATTCTTCTGTCACATTTAAAAGCCGCTGTCAGTTACAAAGCTGAAATGATAGCAGGTTGACATTTTTGCAACCAAGCACTTTTTCCCAACAGCTGTGAGTGTGTTTGCATGTTGAAACAGCAACTGAGTTGGTCGGAAGAGAATAATTAGGCTCTAAACAACGCATACGGGAAAAGGCAGGATTTGGAACAGATGTGGAACACTCTGTGAAGGGTGGGGAGAAGAAAATAATGGAGAAAAGGCGGGGAAGAGAAAGTATGGAGAGTAAAGAGCTGGGCGGCAAGATGAGGCATGAGTTTTCTACCTGGAACTAAATTAACTTTTTAGAAAAATTGTAGTGATTCAATTACTAGCATTGCAACAGTTCCAATAAATTGGACCACAGTCAGAAATAAATGATGCAGTTCCCCCAGCCAGAGTCGACATGAGATCAGAGGTAAATCTCTAAATGGTATTCTTTCTAGTAAGGAATACAAAAATCTAAACAAGTACTTTATCTTTTATTTAACCCAGCCATTTTCCAAGTGAGTTTTCCAATAAAACAATATCCACGTTTCCAATTGTTAGTCTGTTAACAAAGGCTAGGAAGTTTTTTAAGAAGGCTGACATTCTCCCAATGCTTGCTAGCTATCTGATTTGCATCACAGGCTAGAATTCATCTCTATAATTCTATTTTATTCCTATATCTAGTACTGGTATGTACAAGAGCTACAGTCTACTGTATATATAACATTCCAAAATTAATTTTTGCTTGTTTAATTTCATAATGGATATTCTACCTCCATTCTTAATCAAAAGATAAAATTTCTATGAGAATATGCTATAGGCAACATACTAAAAAAAAAACCCTGAAACTTAACTATGATGGATGGACCCCTTCTTGTGTATTTTATTCTGGTAATACAATCTTTTCCAATCTAATGCCATGTGACTATATTTCCCAAAATTCTAAGCCCAACACATTTGGAGATAGGGTTAGGGAAAGCTGCTAGAATTTTGGCAAACATTTAATACTGAAAATTGGTAGTAAAATATTAGATGTTAGGAACTAATCAGGAGCGAATTACGCTGGTTAGAAATGCCACATTTTTGAAAACTAATATGAAAGAAAAGCAGGTACTAAGAAATGTTGAGTGCTTAATCCATGCGAGTGGTGAATTGGTTACCCCACAAAGCTGTTGAGCTAAACTCCCAGAAAGCCTGTGATAAATGGTAAAGATGGATGAGAGTTGTAATCCAAACATCTGGGAAAGCCAGAGTTTTCCCAGTCCTGATTATAACTAACGAAAGGATTAGCTTCTACAAAACTGTCCCCAAAAAATGGCTCCTCAAATGTGACCCGGTTATTCTTTTTACTGTAGTTCCCTATCCTACATTAAGATCTTCAATGTTGGCAGCCGGTACCTAGTGAACAGGGTTCAGGACCACATACAGAGTCGCACTGTTTATTACCTGATGAATATCCACGTGACACCCCGCTCCATCTACCTCAGTCGGCACGGGGAGAGCGAGCTTAACCTCCGGGGACGCATTGGGGGTGACTCTGGGCTATCTGAGCGTGGCAAACAGGTATGCTTATCATATTGTTATATATTGGTATGTTGCTGCATGTAAGCTGTTTCAAGTCAGGCCACGCGGCATAAAAGCATTATCCAGTGGATCAATTCAGCAATTTGATGTAGTGATCAAAGCGCCAGGCTAGTACTCACAGAAAGAGCCAGTGAGTTCCATTTCTTCCTTAGGCACATAAAGCCATCTGGGTGACTTTGGGCCAGTCATTCTCTCTCCCAGTCCTAGAAAGATGGCAAAAGCAAAACACTTCTGAAAATCTTGCCAAGAAAACTGTTAGGACTAGTCCAGGCGGTTGCCTGGAATCAAGTCTGACTTGAAGGCACATAAAATTCAGCAGAGTAAAATGTCCTAATGCTAATTTTGTTTGTTAAAGCCCTCTGAAAATATTTAGGGAACAGCCGCATAGAAATCTTCGGAATATCTCTAAAATTCAAACACTGGATTTTTTATTGGGTTTACATAATTGAACCATTAAAACCAAGCTGGTTGTAAACAATGATAAACTGGAGGCTTTCATCTCAAAGCACCCGATTCCTCTCAAATCTAAAGTTCTCTACATCTTTTTATCTATTTTCCATGGGCGTTTCTAGAAGGTGCTGCGGCTTTTTAAAGAGGTGAATTATGAACTTGCATCCACGAGGAGGCTGGATGTTCTGTATATTGGCTGCTGTTCATTTGATGACAGCTGTGATATTTAATAAAGGTTATCCTCGTAATATTTTCCACCCAGGTGCCCATTAGAAATGCTTAGATCCAGGAGCTCCATTTTAAGCTCATAGTCTTCAGAAAGTATGAACACAGGGCTTGTGCTCCTACTTTCAAATACTAAGTGTGGATTCTTAGAAAAGAAGGGCAGGAGCTGAGTGTCCTCTTTTTGGCTTAGGGCAAATGTACCCTTGGGTGATTCATATCTAACTTTTTTTCCTCCCTCATTTTCTTTGTCAGTATGCCTGTGCCTTAGCCAGCTTCATCCGTTCCCAGTATATCCGTGACCTCAAGGTCTGGACAAGCCACATGAAACGCACAATCCAAACAGCAGAAGCATTACATGTGCCCTATGAACAGTGGAAAGCATTGAATGAGATTGATGCGGTGAGAAGCTATCCTCAACACATCCTGGTTCTTAAATTGGGAGGTAGCCCTTAGGGCTGCATATTTCTCTCACTCTGATTTACCACAATTGGCCTTCTATGACCAAGAGAGGCCTAACTCTCAAGACCAGAGTCCCTTCTTTAGCTTCCTCCTGTGGAAAGCATACGAGGGAAACCTGATACCTTGATTCGTCATAATTCTTTCTTTGAGCTGACTTTTCTTCTCAAATGTCCAGAGCTCAGGGATTCCAAATCCTGCATTTGTTTCAGGGTGTCTGTGAGGAGATGACTTATGAAGAAATCCAGGCCAGTTATCCACAAGAGTTTGCCCTGCGAGATCAGGACAAATACCGCTACCGCTATCCTAAAGGAGAAGTAAGAACTGTGCAATCTGGAACGCGGGCGGATTTAGAGAGCATGTTACTCAAGGGGGAAGTGGGCAAATCTAACATGCTCTCAAGAACAGAGGAGGATGGGAAAAGAAAGTATTATCACTAATCAAGGGGAAATGGCTAAAATTGGAGTCACCCTTAAGGGGTCACTTCTAACGAAAAGCAGAACAATTCTTTTTTTTTTTTTTTAATAACAAGTTTTTTTGAATTTTTTTGTTTTACAACCAATTGCTTAAGACTCATCGTGGAGATAGGGCACTCCATGGAACAAAGTAAAAAATATAATCATACATGAACAATTTAAATTACTTCTTTAAAGGTTCCCTCTCTATTTTATCAATCAAGAAAAAAAAATACAAAAAACAAAAACTATCAATAATATTTCCACCCATTTTCAGGCTTAACTAACTTACAATTAACATATTCCAATTTGGCCTTACATAAACATATAGTATACAATTCGGGTATCCATATAATATAAATTGATTCTACATATACATATTATTCCAATTATTCAATTTATACTTCTCAATTAAATTCTATCTCTTATTCTATTCTATTTCACATACATATTTTATAAATGAACATGACTTTAAGTATTTTAAAACCATTTTACATTTTAGCCTAAAATAATAAAACAATAATTATTTCTAAAATAGACATATAGTATAACTATTATATATATATATATATATATATATATTATTTCTCAACTATATTCTATTTCCTGTACTCTATCAAATATTTTTATAAATCAATTCAAATCTCTAAAAGTTCCTCAATTGTTTTAATTTAGTCCACTTAATGCATTTCTAGTTAACATTCAATCATTGTAAGTAAAAATATCAGTAATATTTCACCAATCTCAATCCAACTCCTTTAATTTTAAATTTTCCAATTTTCCATATTGCCATTCCAGACCATAATCAAATCAATAATTTACATCAATATTGACTCAGACCAAAATCTTAGACCTTAGAAATCTCAAAAATATCAGCTCAGTCAAAGTCTCTAAAAGCCATTTTTACCCATCAGATAAAGTTTTAACTCTCATTTTTAAACCTAATTCTAGCTTTCTTTTTGTGCCAAGTAGGTTTCCACAATAGGGCCTCTAGCTCCTCCCATCTTAGTGTTTGGCTATACACATTTTTCCACAATTGAGTCCGATCGTAGTCTTCTTCTCTTTTTTCCAATGTTGTCTGCACTATATAATCAGTCTTAATCAGTATAGTGGTTATTCGTTGTTTGTTCATATTGTCAGCATTTTTAATGTCTCGTATTTGAAAGTCCATTCCTGTTGCTTTTAAGATTATAGATGTTTTAGTTGAATTCTTCCTTTGGTCATCAGAAATCTCCATCATTTGCATATAAGGTGTAGCATCTTCCTCTTCAATAGATTGTAAATATATTTCCTCCATCTCGTTAAGTTTTAGATCTGGTTGTGTGTCATGATCAGTCAAAATTTGAGATTCAATTTTTAACTCTGGAACATCCTCTTTCCTGAGCATTCTAAAATGTTCTTTTAGTTCTTCTTTCATTTCCAATTTTTTTTCTAGTATAAGTCCATAGTTAAGCTGTGGGTGGGATTCCATTCTTCGTTTTTTTAGTAAAAGTTCAGCTTAGAAGGTAGATTGCAATATTATAAAATATAAGATCCAAACAGAAATAGGAAAAAACAAGTAATCAAGCCCAGCACAAAGATAAAGACAGCAAAGGTCCCAGTCAGTATTGTGAAAATCTAATTTATAATCCAAAGTAATAATAAAAGAGGATGCCTTAGAAGTCAATTATTATATTGTAATCCTAAAGCGAGAGAAAATCAATTTTTCTGAGAAGTATATTTTGTATTATAAAGTCAAACAAACTACAAGCAGAAAATTGAGCAAGTTCCAAAAGAGATACAAATGTCTGGGCGTCACGCCAAGTTCAGGGAGTGAAAGTTCAGCTGAAAATGGTTACTTTGTTACAATAGGAATGTCTAGGCTTCACGCCAAGTTCAAAGATACATTGTAACCATACAATCCACATGAATCTGCCCAGAGAACCGAAGGATTTTTTTTAAAGTAGACAATATTGTTCAGAAGGGGGGGGAGGAAGAGAAAACTCCACCCCCCTCCCTAATGGTTTCCACTTAAGCTAAAAACAAGCAAGCAGAGAGAGAGAGAGTCACAGTAAGGATTTTTTTCCCCGGGATCCCCGAATTCCAACAGCTTGAAATAGACAATAAAAATTAATTATTTTTTCAAAGCCCGTTTTCCCGAGTATCCGAATGCTGCTTTCTCAAGGTAGGGAAATAGTTTCTAAAAGCTTTTCACAGGGAGGTAGATAGGTTATCAAGAGGGAAGGAAAGGTCTCACCCGGATCTTCCACGGTGGTTCTTTTTGCTTAGATGTTGCTGTGACTTTCGGCTGGAGCAGCTAAGTGATCGGCCATGTTACTGGCCGATCTTTTCCCCATCGGCCCAAAGGTGATTTCTCGGATCGCAGAGGGAGCTGCTGCTCCCTCCGCGATCAACGTGTCCTCCTCCACGGTGGTCGCCTCTCCGGGGCGACTTTCGACCCTGTCCAGGGTCTACCGGCGGGGAGAAACCGGCTGGCAAAGAGAACATACTCTTTGCACGACCGCTGGCGCTGCGACAGGAACCGGAAGTCGAAAAGCAGAACAATTCTAATCTAAATAAACACCAACAGAGAGGCCTCTCCAAATTTCTTCCTTCAGTCCTATGAAGATTTGGTGCAGCGCCTGGAGCCGGTCATCATGGAGCTGGAACGGCAAGAGAACGTGCTGGTGATCTGCCATCAAGCGGTCATGCGCTGCCTCCTTGCCTACTTCCTGGACAAAAGTGCAGGTATCAGAGTCCATTTTTCCACATTGCAAGACTTTCCTCTCCCCACTTCCTGATTTAGTCTTCTGAGCCAAGAGCCTGGGAGGCTGATGGTGCCAAAGCCCTCTGTTTATGATTCTTCCTGTATATACGGCGTTTCCCCCGTAACACTTGCCAGTGGAAAAAAAATTGAGTTTCTTCTTTTAGATTGCGAGAGGAGGTTGCATCACAAATGGGATGGACTGTTCTTGTGCACCAGTTCTTTCTGTTCCTTAGACCTCTCTGTGTAGTTCTGGAGATTGGGATTGCTTTTGTTTTATTTGCCATTCTTCTTTTTCAGAGGAATTGCCATACCTCAAGTGCCCATTGCACACTGTTCTCAAGCTCACCCCTGTGGCATATGGTAAGTCCCTTCCTCCTGGGCAAAGATCCATTTGGACAGCAAAAATGTCAGAAGTCTGCTTTGGGGGGAGCATGCAGGGGTAGCCAGTGATTAGGCACTGAAGATGAATTTATTGCAGAAGAAAACATAATGTACTCGTATTGTTACCTGAAGTATGGTTATCTAATGGTGGTTGGGAGTAAATTGTTATCTAATGCTAATAAGCTTCCTCCCATTTTGTGGTATGGACAGTCACTGATACAGTCCTTCAGGGGCTTTTCCTACCTGCACAAATACTTCAGAATACGCAGGAAGAAAAAGCAAGGTTTGATGGCCTATATAATCTTTTCCAATTTATTGATTGCCATTGTTGCTTTCTTGTTTTGACTTCTCTGTCCACTGTAAGCAACAGTCCTGGTACTTCTGGCTGCTCTACTAAGCCAATTCCAATCCTGCTTAGCTTCTCCAAGGTCAGCTTAGGTCAGTTGTGTGTTGCCACCCAACTGGATTACAGCTGCTAAACATCTACCTGAACAAAGCTACACATCTCCTCTTCTATATTAACCTCTGCACACTGCACAACATTGCCCTTCTATGAATAAGCAGCAGCCTATTGGCAAAAACTGCCATACTGGAGTTCCAGTCTTTTTAATTCTGCTCAGTTAAAAGGAAAAATCAGGCAGTTCCAAATCAACTATTCAATCCAACCAAGGCAAGTTTGTGCAGGCCTAGCATGTCATCTTGAAGCCGAGAAAGCCATTGGCAGTGAATGAGTGTTTGGAACTCCCATCTACCATCAGTAATTGGGGGTTCATTGTTTTGGGGACAGGCTGCGAGGTGGAATCCATTTTTCTCAATATTGAGGCTGTGAATACACACCGGGAACGCCCCACGGTAAGCAGGATTCCCGTTACGTGGGAGATTTTATATGAAAACCTCTGGAAAGAGGTTGTGAAGGAAGCTATGATTGGCAAAGGGCTTGTTTGACCTGAAGCTTTTCAGCCCCATCATGTATTCCTGGTTACTGACTTGACAGGTGCTCCTGTTAAAGTTCATTGTATTCAGAGTTGCATCTCTCTCTATGTAATATTTTCCTCTTATCTTCACTCCCCGCCCCCAAAACACCCTTAGCGTTTTTCCTACAAAGCTAGCCAGGCCCCCTTGTATCGGCACTACCGCGCTGTGCCAATGGCTAGCCCTGAGCCCACCAAACAACCCTGCTGGAAAGATCTGGGGCGCTCTCCTCCCTCTTGCCTGTTTGACCCTCAGGTAAAAGAATCCTCTCTGCGCCTGACTCCCTAACCTAATTCTGCCACATCGGACTTTAATCACTGTGCTTTGCCGTGCTATCTCACTGCTTTTACTAACCTTCCCTTGAGAAATCCCTTCAAAGCCCAAAGACATGATTTCACGGTGCCAAGATTATTCACAGGAAAATCATATGTAGATGACAAGAACCAGTCAAACATTCTGCAATGGGTCTGTACTGAAAGAAGTGGTAGAACTACTCTTCTCTGCCCACAGGCAGAGTTGAGAAACGGAGCCAAGATACACTGGCTATAATTCTAACACTCCAGATACTTGAAATTACTAATATAAATGGATGTAGATAGGCCTTAGTTCTTCACTGTACTCCCTTTTAAAGTCATATTGGTGCTTTAAAGTCTTTCTTTCCTTTCTCTTCCTGCAGAACGTTGATGTGTCACGAGATCCTACAGAAGCTCTAGACACCGTGCCAGACCATTATTAAACTTACACACTAAAAACAAAAATAAACTTACTTTATTGAAGAGGTTCCATTACTGACAGATATATAGTGCCATCTAGAGAAATATGACTAGTATGCAAGTTCTGAGCTACTTTGTATCACTTTATACATGTAAGCATTATCTCAGACATGTCAAACTCGCAACATCACATGACGTATTGGGATAGTTTTGCCATGGGTGGGCGCGACTTCCGCGTGATGCGTCCGGTCTGCGGGCCGGCAGTTTGACACCCCTGCATTATCTCATCGAAAAGCAACTCAAGGTATAGATCTGCCAACCTAAGATGAATAATTGAGTCCCATCCATCAAATTCTTTAAACAAAGAATAAATCAACTGTAAACTATGTTTTTTAAAACACACACACACAGAGCATAACCCTCGCAAATATAAACATCTTTAAAGCCCCATTTCTTTAGAGAGAATTAAATAAGCACTTATGTCCAGCAGAAGATTCGATGGAAACGTTGCGCAGATTATATACCTTATTTTTATTCTGATTAATGAATACAAGACTCTACAACAGGGGTCCTCAACCTTGGCAACTTTAAGACTTGTGGACTTCAAGTCCCAGAATTCCTCGGCCAGCTTTGCTGGGTGAGGAATTCTGGGAGTTGAAGTCCACAAGTCTTAAAGTTGCCAAGGTTGAGGACCCCTGCTCTACAATATATGCCATCTGAAATGAGGTGGAAATTAATGCAGAAAATATAGCACAGAAAAATGATTGCAAAAATATTTTTATTTCCAGTAAATATTCTATCAGCTTATTTCCAGAAAATACTATTGCTAATGCTTGAATAATGAGTCTTGTCTTCATCACCAGTGAAATGGCCCAGTCTATTCTGGAATCTTTCCTTCACAAACAGGGAACTTATTAAGCACAGAGCATTTTACATTAAAACAAGCCGTAACAGAAAACAAGCAGTGGTTGTAGCAGTTCCATGAAAGGAGTTTTTGACAATTCTTTATAATTGAACAACACCATAATATTTATAACTTTCCCACTGCACCAGCTTCTGCCTCCGCTTCATTGTACTGGCTCATCCAAGATTTGGGATTCTGCTTTTGTATCTAATCAAGGAAAATCAAAGGAGTCCAATTAGGAAAATAGAATAAAAAGATATACCAGATTCTCTGCAATACCCTCCCTGAAGCCATCACTCTATTAGGGGAAAATAGAAATTGTATGGACATGATTTTAGGCTATACAGCTTTGCCTGCCTGCTTGCTTATTTATATGTAACCTTTTCTCAGAAAGCAAAAGGTGGTGTATATGGTGTATAAAGGGGGTTCTCTTCTAATTTTACCCACCTAGCAACAATTGTGTGAGCTGGGCAAGGTTGAAAGAGAATAAGATCAAGAAGGAACTTAAGCCCAGATCTCCAAGACTCACATTTTAACCATAAAGCTATACTGGCTCTGATCAGAACACTACAGGATCTGTTAACAGTTACATGTTTTAATGCCCTAACACTTGTTTGAAGCAAGCATGACTGCCAAAAAAAAGCTGATTATATTCAGAAAGGAAAGCTTAGATGTTAAAAGTGAGTACTTAGAAAATTGCCAATTTCCTGCAAAGTCCATAACTCCCATCATTTAGTGCTTTGATCCTGTTTCTGACAATATTTATTAAAAAGGATTGAAAAGGACAGTTCCATGTCAAAATGTACAACTGTACACTCCTATTTATTGATTCAACATATTTTAATTCTACAAACTTAGTTATCCTTAATGCAGAAGTAGAATATTATTTTAGTTATTTTACAAATAACTCAAGATGGCAAACACATTCAACACAATTTCCTCCTCCCATTTTCCTTACAACAACCCTGTGAACTCAGCTGGGCTGAGAGTCTCTGACCCAGGGTCAACCAGCTAACATTCATGGCTAAGGTAGGATTAGAACTCATAATCTCCTAGTCAGTACCTTAGCAACAAACTGTAGGATCTGCTTCTTGGAAGTCTCTTTAAAAGCTCGCGGTCCCCACCTGAACTCAAACTCAGGAGGATCTGTGTGGGGGAGACGTGTATATTCCAGATATCTAGAAAGTGAGAATTATGTGATTAGTGGGAAAAAAACCTTGGTAATCACCAAACAGATTATTTAGTAAAATAACTGTCCTTCAGCTCAAAGGTATCATTCCTGCTTTTTGGGAAAAAATAGTCTGAGATTTCCCATTAACCTGTATCCTAATTAACAATCCTATCCCAATCCCCTTTCTTAAAAAGATCCAGATGTTAGCCCTTAAAAGACAAGCAAAACATTCTGGATTCCCATCTGCCAGTCACTCAAACCAATATGATTAATTTCTCTTCCAGCACTAAAGATAGCAAAGGCTTTGCAACCTCCAACTCACTTTTGCCTCACAAATTCCTCTGTCACCAGCTTTTTGATATCACCAAAGACTTTGTGTTTTCCCCTGAGGAAAAAAAAAAGAATGTCATTCTCTCAGATCAGCTGACAAAGGAGATTTTCTTCCAAGATTCATCCAACCACACTGAAATATTTGAATTTATCGCTCAGCGCTGTCTCAGAGCAGCCAGTATTACCCAGAACAGTCGATATGTAATCTCCTCAGCATTTCCCAAACAGCAGCTGCACGAAGACAAAAGAAAAGAAAAGAGAAGAGTTAAGCATATGAAGTTATCTAAGAAACAGAGTAAATTACGGAGGAGTGAAACCTACATTCTTTGACCACGTTGCCTTTCATGAAGATAAGACTAAGTATTACTATAAGGAGGCCCATCTTGGGAGCGTTCTCATCGCTGCAAAAAAGAAAAAAGAGGTTCCGCTTCTTAATTTGGAAGTGAAGACTGGGGATTTTAGCAGTGAATTACCTGAATTACCCAGTGAGAAATAAAACTTTAAGCCAAACTTGTAACATTTCAGTTCAGGAACTAATGAAAGAAGATCTGTGGACTGCTCAAAGCACGGGATAACACAGAGGAACTCCCATTTCCCAAAGCATGGAGGACACATGGGTTCTCCTCAGGCATAGGACCACCAGCTGAGCTCTCACTGGGGGGGGGGTGCACTTCCCAAAACTTTTGATGAGGCTCCCCATGAAATTCTGTTATTACAATTTGAGACACTTTTCAATATGTCAGAAGGGGAGAATGGTTAAATACATGATTGATAATCATATATTTAATTTAATTAATTTAGTACACTTAATTCAATGTATACTTCAATATAGACAAAATGAAATTTAGATTCTGCCATATCACTCAAAGACTAAGTGGCCCAGAAAAAGTTTTTGATCTCTACCTTAGTATCTCAAAATGCAGGAATATAGAAACCACGTTATCAGAAAAAAGCAACACTATTGCTCATTTCAAAATGCATGAAGAGATTTTTGACATGTTTTGTACAAGGTTTTATACAACATTTAGCCAACAGAGAAGCAGAGAAACAGAGGTATTACATCCCCTCTTTTCCTTACTCATTCACAATATCCCCTTCCAAAGGAGGAAATTTACTGATCAGGATGTAGGAGTGGTACTTTGGGTCAATTTCCACCACTCCCAGCCCAAATACCTGAGAAAACAGGAAAGATAAATCAGAATAGAGCCCCCTTCCTCGTTCACTGTTATTGCCTTTTTAAATGAGAAAACTCATATGCAAACATAATGAATTTATTACTTATATAAAATTAAATTCATATAATAAAATCCATCATTTTCACAAATTATGTAAGTTATCTTGTTCATGGTAAGTGTTCAGATTCTGGATTGTTGACAAAGTGTTCAGCCTGAATTAGGATCCCCAACTGTAAGTCTAGATTATCCAAAATTTAAAATATAGGAGTACAATAAAATACATTTACAATCTATTGAAATTTCTCCATTCATTCAGGCTAAGCCAGAAATGCCATTTTATTGACAAGGGCAAATCACTCCTTGAATTATGAGGCTAGATTTCTCCACTGCTTATGGTCAATGGAGTATTTTAGTTTCATTATATCCTACAATGACTTTTTCTACATACTCTTGTAGCATATTGAAAATTGATAAACTAATTGAAATGTAAGCTTTATGGATCATAGTCAATTCAATTGTTAGTGTTTAGGATGGACATTTTTTGTGCTGCAGGATTCCCACTCTGAAAACTTTTCTTTATTGCCAAGTTTTAGATTGGCTTCTTCATTAGCAAAGTAAGATTGATCAAATTTACTCAAATCATCAATGGATTCCTCACCTGTTGAAGAGTCTGGTTGGCTCGTCTGAGGATCTCAGGAAAAAGATCTTTGTAGTCTTTGATGACATATTTCAGAATATCTGAAATATAATTTATATTTCAGAATATAAAAAGACAAATAAAGTTGATCTATTAGCTCCTAGGGAACTGGAATGAGAGGAGATTGATCTCATCT
This sequence comes from Azemiops feae, assembly GCA_023970755.1. Classification (NCBI taxonomy): domain Eukaryota; kingdom Metazoa; phylum Chordata; class Lepidosauria; order Squamata; family Viperidae; genus Azemiops; species Azemiops feae. The sequence goes on along the minus strand of JALGBA010000474.1, from coordinate 580,094 downwards.
CTGGGGTTCTCATGGGCTTCTAGTTGGCAACTAAAGTTTTGGACTAGATGCACTGTGATATGTTCTTTCGATGAAGGCTACTTATACGTACAACATTCTATGTTATCTTGGACATACTCAAAATAAATACAAATAACAATGACGTTTATGGAATACATTCTTACAGAAACTTTAAAAAAGCAAATAATTTCTAGTTTAGCATTCATAAAGTTCTTTTCTTATCATTACTAATTGTCATTTATTTACTATCCTGCCCGGTGGCTCTCAAAAGACCTTTCCCAAAAACTTGCATTAAAATGGAGGAAAGAGGCTCACCAATATGATAAAAATCCTCCCATTCTTTGAAAAACTCAATCTTAGAACAGAAATCATTGAAAACAGAGCATATGCAGATATCCATATTCCAACCCTGGAAACAGAATCTGAATCCCCCTGATGAAATAAAATAAAAATAAGTCCATGTTTACCTGTCCGTTTAATAGGGATTTTCTTCTGATCCTTGATCAGGAGGAATTGCACCAGTTCATTTACCTGCAGAGAGAATATAACATATGTTGCAGGCAAACCTGTGCATGTGGTACAGTTCCACGAGTACCAATTTCAGTTTCTTATAAATATTGTCTTCATGGTTATGGGGCATGCTTCAATGTCCCTAGCCGTTCTGTAACTTTTTAAAAAAATCTATAGGTCAGGAAAGCTGCTACAATGTACATAACTGTTACAGGTCATAAAATATGTGCTTATTCATTTTAAAAGAGAGCATGCATCATCATCATCATCATCATCATCATCATAATACTTGGAAGGGACCTTGGAGGTAATCCAGTCCAAACCCCTGCTCAGGCAGGAAACCTTTCAGACAAATGGCTGTCCAGTCTCTTCTTAAAAACTTCCAGTGTTGGAGCATTCACCGCTTCTGGAGACAGGTTGTTCCACTGGTTAATTGTTCTAACTGTCAGGAAGTTTCTCCTTAGTTCTAGGTTGCTTCTCTTCTTGATTAGTTTCCATCCGTTGCTTCTTGTCCTGCCTTCAGGCGCTTTGGAGAATAGTTTGACTCCCTCTTCTTTGTGGCAACCCCTGAGATACTGGAATACTGCTATCGTGTCACACTTAGTCCTTCTTTTCATTAAACTAGACATACCCAATTCCAGCAACCGTTCCTTATATGTTTTAGCCTCCAGTCCCCTAATCATCTTTGTTGCTCTTCTCTGTACTCTTTCTAGAGTCTCAACATCTTTTTTACATCGTGGTGACCAAAACTGGATGCAGTATTCCAAGTGTGGCCTTATCAAGGCATTGTAAAGTGGTATTAATACTTCACGTGATCTTGATTCTACCCGTTAATGCAGCCTAGCACTGTGTTGGCTTTTTTGGCAGCTGCAGCACACTGCTGGCTCATATTTAAGTGATTGTCCACTAGGACTCCGAGATCCCTCTCACAATTACTACTATTGAGCAAGGTAACACCTATACTATACCTGTACATTTGGTTTTTCTTGCCTAAATGTAGAACCTTACTTTTTTCACCATTGAATTTCATTTTGTTAGATAGTGCCCAGTGTTCAAGTCTGTCCAGATCCTCCTGTATCTTAAGCCTATCTTCTGGAGTGTTGGCTTTGGTTATAGCCAGCCATAACAAGAAGCCCACAAAAAGGCATAAAAGTGACTCACTTTTTGTTCCACTTCAGCGGGGGAGTGTTGCTCCAAATTACGTTGCGCCTGACTTAGCGTTTGAGTCTGACTGAAAGTGAATTCTTCATCAACTTCCATATGCCGTACCTGAACAAAAGCAAATGGGTGATCCCTGAAAAATTAGCTTTGATACTGATCCTGTGCATGTTCCTATGCATATTTACCTGTAAGTAAATCTCATGGAAAACAGTAGAATTTACTTCAAGATAAATATGCACAGGGCAGCACTGAAGCAGACTGTTTCACAAGGGGAAACTTAAAATAATAATAATATATAAAATAGTAAACAGACCAGTCAGTACTAAATGCTAAGCTAGATTTGCCAAGAACTTCCTTCAGAAGCTCATTAACCATTCAAGCACCACCGCGTGGTTCATCTTACTGCATGAAAAAATGGCAAACAATAACATGGATTTGTTATGTTTCCCCATTTTCATTCGATACAAGGCAGAGGCATGACAGACCACACATTCCTATTGCAATGTGTGAAAAAGACATGGCTGTTTATATTAATAAAATAAGGGTTTAACAACATATATTCATGCAATTCAAGGTGTCACAAATAGTTTGAACTATTCTAATCATATCTGAGTATGCGAAAGATGACATTAAAATTAGCTATTTTTGGAACATCACATCTCCTGTTCCCTTTTCTAACAATGTATATATTTAAGGTTCAGAATAGGTGATGTTATATACATACATACATACATACATAAATGCCTTTTACATCACCTACTCTGAACCTTAAATTATAAGCTAGCCTTCCCCAACAGGTGCCCTCTACACTTACTGGCATACCTTTGAAGAGCCAGATCCTCTGCTGCTGCTACTATGCCTGTGCTGAGACATGGCTTTGGAAAGAGACCTGAATGGAACAGGAAAATAAAATTATTATAGTTGATCATATCCAGTCTATGAAGGCACAGCCTGTCCTTAACGTCTGTCAACTGTCTATATACAGCTGACCAGCGAATGGCCTCTTCTACCTGTAAATAAATGGAAGGTTCCCAAGATCCTAAACTAGCAGGTCTTCCTCTCTCTAGTTCCCCAAGCGGGTCTCTTCCCAACATCCAACAGGTGAAATCCAACAAGTTTATTCTGGTGGGGAAAACCCAACACTGGACTAAATTTCTGCCCAGGGGCAGCTCTGTGCCAACCCAAATAGTTCTCATATTCTCGTAAAGGCTCCCATATTCCTAGTTATTAGAAGTCTTTCTCCGCGAGGAAAACCTTTAGCCGACACACAGCAGGTAGCAATGCAAAAGAGGCGGAAAGTGCCACTCCGGCCTTCCAACCCAGAAAAGACAATTTACTACTGCTCGCACTAGCAACATTTCTGGGCGCGAAGGCTAATTCTCAACACACTTAACTCAGCCCGCCTTTTCCCTCTATTTAGGAAAAGCCACTCACCTCGGTCCCGTCCGCGGTCTCACTGCACATGCGCCTCTCTTTCCGCCCGGCCGGTAGAACTTTGCTACGACGCACGCGCGTCAGTGTGAACTCGGCCTCTTCTTGCGGAGGCTCCTTCTTGAGCGTCGCTTAGCAACGCTTACTGGTGGCGAGCGTTGTTCGGTACATCCTTCTCCAATGTGGGGCCTCCTGCTGGAAGAGAGAGAGGCCATCGGAGCTGCAAAACTCCCGAGATTCGGTAGCAGCAAAGAGGCACAAAAACCGCTACATCTTTGCTGCTGTCTATTGTTGGCAGGATATTTGGAGCCCGAATGGGGCGGCCCTGTCTTAGGTTTGTTGAAGACTGCAACACTTAGGGTTCCCAGTCCGCGGTCCCCTGTTATTACAGATCGGGAATTCTGGGAGTTGTAGTTCGTTGTAGAAGAAATGCTGGTTCAGGAAAAATAGAAGCTGCTGTTTCTTTCAATCATCAGAGTTTAGAGCATCTTAAAGACCTTTATTATATCATGAACGTAGGGTTGATTTCAAGAAATTCATCAGATCCATATGATTGTTTTAATCATACCCACAGTCACCATGATCAGTGATAATGGAAGATGCTGTGCAAATAATAAATGGAAAGAATCGTAGTTTATTTTCCACAGAAAAAGCACTAGCTACCCATAGCCATTACCTCATGAATTTGGCAAATTGTTGCAAATAGTTGCATTCAAATAAAGATAAAACTAAATTGCAACCTTAAGGTGGTATATGTCAACAAGCTTAAAAATCCCATGGTTTATATATATATATATATATATATATATCAGCCAATCACAAAACACTGCAGTGCTGTGTACGTAGGTTCTCCAAAAAAACAACAACAGTAAAACTTGACTTTGAGTGATTTTTTATTTTTGTGTACTTGAGCACAGAATTTTAAAATACCATGTCCTAGAACCGATATTGTTCTGCCTCCACCACAGCAGTGTCCTGGAAGTTGGACCAGATTCTTCATTTAAGCAAGGCATTATTTTACTAAGGAAAGTCTTGAGTTTTATTAATACCTACCATTTGGCTTGTAACCTTTCTGCTAATCTATTGCTAAATTGCTAAGTTGCAAAGAATGCAGAAGTTGCTTATTGTGGCTAGAGATAACTCTCAGGCAATCTTTCAACTCTCTTGTTGCTGGTCCTCCAATTAATAAACCAATTGTTTTGCCAGTCCCACAAGTAATAAGTAAATTTTGAAGTCAAATGTCCATGTTCTGATTTTCCTCTATAACTTTCCACTATGTTTAAATAAGTCGAATATTTATAGTATCATGCTCACTCTTGAATTAATTCACCAGTCCTCAGATCTCACATTAGGATGATAAGCACAGCTTGTACTTATCCAAATTTCAGTCACAGATCCCCACAACAGTTTCTGCCTCCCTGACTTTATTTGCCATCTCAACACCATGCTAAGTGTTTCAGGCAGTGGGGAAATGATAGGGTGGGCCTAATAATAAGTCAACAGGGATGTTTGAATACAAAAATGCACATCTGCACATCTTTAAAAAGTACAGTAGCAGTTCCCAGTAACAAAACAGAAAGAGACCATGGTGGACAACGATGTGGTTTTCATTTAAAAACCTCAGGCTATGTATTGTATATTAAGATGTTATGGCCTACCTAGTCCTATTTGGTTTCCAGGGCCAGCATTGGCAGAACAGTAAAGGATGTGGCCTTTGGCAGAAAGATTAGAAACTAGTGACTCTCTGAAAAAAAAAAGAGTGAAAGAAGTCACTGTTTGAGGTGTGGAAACCAAAATAGTTTAAAGGAAATTGCAGTTTAACAAACCAACCAATCAGCCTTAAAAGGGTAATAATTGCTCTACAGTATCCAGCAGATAAAATCAGTTGCTTTATTCACTTTTCATTCTAAACCCAATCACTTTTAAGCAAATAGATTTTTCCCCTCTTGATTGTTGTTCTGTTCCTGTTTCTGCCTTGTTTTTAATCCCATTTTGACAATTAACTGAGCTGCTTTCAAACATTATCTAGCATCTTCAAACTTCTCTGCTTAAGTAACAGTTCTTGCACTTCTGTCAAAGTCATCTTCTTTACTCTCTACACCTACCTCCTAATTACCAAGACCATCTTCCATGTAAAGAGAATCTCTGCTGGAATAAAGATGCTGTGTTGATGTGTTGTGGTATCTGTGGTGCCACAGAGAATGCATCTGTAAAACTGTTATCATTGTGTACTGCTTCCACTGTTATACCCAGGGGCCAGTCTGCTGGGTTATTCTTTGACAGCAAGCAACAGGGAAAATCTGAGTTGCATCAAAGGTGTTCTTGTATTATTCCTCACCCCACCACAGTTTTACTCCCCTTATTTTTTTGCTCAGTATTTTTCTTTCACCTCCTGGACAAAGTAGCTATAGGATTTGAATGAGTATTCTTCCAGCCTTGAAAGTGGATTACTGGAATAAATGTATGATCGCTTGCTTAATGCCACTGAATCACCATAAGCTCTATTTTCAGATGACTATGGAAAATCCATGCCCTGAAACACAAAATATCATTAGTGAAAAAATAATTGAAAGGAGGACAAAGAGAGAGAGAGAGAGAGAGAGAGCAAACAAGATTTCCTATTATTTAGTTCAGCAATTAGTTTCTTATATGCTACAGCAACACTACAAAATATAACATGTCATCTGTGCTAGCTTGGTGCAGTTATTTGTATTTCCAAGAATGGTATGGATGCAGCCCCTCTGAAAGTTGCCCAGTTTCTCTTTGCCCCTCAGTCTGAGCAACAACATCTTGCCAAGATATTCTAAATTTAAAAAGCTAAAGCACTTGGATTTTTCTTTCCAATCATTCATCTGCATTGTTGCTCTTGGTAGTGAGATTTTTCAAAATTATTCTGGTGAATATTTTTTTTAAAAGCGTGTCAACAGTTTAGTCCTGACTGGCTCAAAGTTGACTCAGCCTTTCATCCTTCCGAGGTCGGTAAAATGAGGATCCAGATTGTTGGGGGCAATATGCTGACTCTGTAAACCGCTTAGAGAGGGCTGTAAAGCACTATGAAGCGGTATATAAGTATTGCTATGTCAATAATAAATCTCCTTCTTGCGTTGGAGATCAAAGAGGTTTGATTTTTTTTTTTTACTTTTACTTTCACAGGCACACATGCGTAGGGGAGGAAAAAGGAAGGGAAGTCTTTTTTTCTGAGTTAAATGTCACATCTTCCTGAATAGGATTTTTTCCCCCCAAATAAAACTAGATTATATGCACTTAAAAGGTACAGGACATTTATATAATCTGCTTGTGCACAATTGGGATGGGATGTTTGTGGCTCTCATCTGGTTTTAAGATTTGGCACAATTATTTCAAAAGGAAACACAGCAGACATTTGAATAGAAACTTAGTCAACTATTATATGAAATAAGCTTTAGTGATAAATAAACGTGTCCTTCCAAATATCTGAGTCCACAATTTCCTGAATTCCCCATGGGATTCAGATGTATTCAGTGGAATTACTGGTGTAACTTTTGATCTTGAAGTTTTTCATGCAATGAAAATTCTCCTATTAAATACCTTTTAAAATTGCTGTATAATTCATACACTAGTCAGCCTAGCTGGAAAAATTTTTATGCCTAGCTGGAAAAAAAAAAAGAATTGGCACCCTGCATAATTCACATGATACCAAATCCAGCAGGAAATTATCTTGCACTGCCCTCATTCAGGTTACAGAACAGTTATACCCAAATGAATGATTACATATTTTCCATACAGAAGATTCCAAGTTTAAGGCTACCATATCTGAGCTTCCAAAATCCTGACAATCATAAGATAAAAGAAATAGTGATAGGCATCTTTGACTCCTCAGATTTTTTGCAGCCTGACCATCATCTTTGTGATGTAGAGAAGACAAAATCACTCATCTCTTGCTATGGATGTACTAATTTATTTACTTGAGCTTTGCTCCTGGATCCTATTATGAAATTTTCATTGCAGACAACAGCTTCTACAATTGTCAGAAAACACATGAATATGTAGTAGGAGGATTCAGCAAGAGATCTGGTATTCCAGAATTTTGATTTCCTTTTTTTTTTAAGCATTCATGTGTGCAAAACCAGCAGGAGCATAAACAGGGAAGGATTACTTTGGGGGGGGGGGAAGCTTTGAAGTGGCCAAGACTGAAATACATAATGAACTTTCCACTGGTATGAAAATATTTCTTGCAAAAATTCCCTTTCAATAAAGCAATAAACACACAATTGAGAGAGCTTTTATAACTTGCAGTTTGTGGAGCAAAACTAAAAGAGGACCACAATACCAAAGAAAGCTTGCTTCTAGAACAGTTAAGATGCCGAAGATCAATGATACGGGAAAACTTTTTTCCAAGGTAGCAAACCTGCTCAAAGAGATTTGAGCAAAAAATGCTGCAAATATTTACAAGTTGGTTAGAAAATGGAGGTAAGAGGATGTGTCTGGACTAGAACCATTTCTATACCAGCTTACATGACGAGATGAAGTGACTGAGCACTATCAAACACGCAGGTGGGTCTACAGAGTAGAGTTAGGTTGCTATTGGGTCTTTTGAAAAGGGCCTGGGAAGAAATGTCACACAAACATTTGAAAGTCTCCTTTTTAGGAAAGATAAATCTGCCTGCTCTTAGATTCAAAAGTATCTATCCCATTATGTATTTCAAATAATTTGCAGCAATTCTGTACAATTTTTGTTGGGCTAATGAAAGAATGGGGTTTTTTTCCCCCTCGTGGTCAACATCATTATTTTTAGCAACCTATACAGTATGTGTGGAGGGAGAAAGAGTGAATGTGAGAGTAAAAGAAAAAGAGAGAGGGGGCATTCTAGATTAATTTATGACATATTATGGCTGAGTTTACTAGTTAAGGTAAGTTTGTTGACTAAATGGCAATACAGACTGTAGTTTAAAAATCAGCTAAGGACTGTGCTTGTAAGCTGCCCAGAGTTACCCTGTGATAAGATGGGCAACAAATAAATTTAACAAATAAATAAACAGTCTAGGCCAAATACAAAGCAAGCACATTATAGCTTAGCTTTATGTGTAATGAGAATTTTACAAACACTAGCAGAAGAATATCAATGAGGCATCAGGACAGAAGTGAAGGAATCATTTGTAAGAAATAAGCAGCTTTTAGAGGGGGGAAAAATTGGAGAGGATTTGAGTCCTTGAGACTTGCAAGCCAATGTGCTTGTTTATCCTACAGTTTGGGCAGTAGAAAGAGAAATATTTTTCTTTTACCACTGTGAGGGAGGTGTCTTTTCTGAAAAGTAGGAGGATTAAACCAGGACCAAAAGAAACTAAGCTGGGTAAATTCACTAAGATCCCACAACTCAGGAAATCTCTCCCTTTCTGGTTTGTAGAAACAAACATACTCATACATACTGAACTAGGGAAGTTTCTGTTCTCGAACGAGTCCTTGACATATTTTTGGCTTCTCCTGTCAAAAGGAGTGTGCAGCAGGTACACTTTGGGACCAATGCTGATAACTTTGCAATGACCTTCTCCTGTCCCCTTGCCTATCTGGGCCTATTTATGCAACATATTTGTGGATTTGTGAAGTCCTCACCAAGTGTGGAAAACAGGACAGACACAGGCTCTTCAGAAGATTTTGTTTTCATTTCATCTTAAGGAGTAGCAAGCGAAACTGGCCACCCTCCAGTGTTGAATGCATGGACAATCAAGGCTTGTATCAGGATGAATGCTACATTTATAGATCCTTTGAAAAAAGAAAAAAAAAAAGCCAAGAAGAAACCTGAGGTTCAAAAGTCCGAAGGAAAGAGATGCCAAGGAGGCGTTCTCATCCGGAGTGCCTTCCACAAAGACGGAGCAAAACTTTCCTGACAGCCATGGACCAGCTCCGGAGATCTCTCCTCTTTCTCCTTCTGATTCTGGCACCTTTAAGCACTGTGGGTCATCCTCTTCCAATACAGGTACGTTCCCGTGAGGTAAGTCCAGGCAAAGGGGTGAACAAATGTAAGCCCCAAGGGATACTTTGCTGTTGCTTTGCTGTTTTTGTAGTATTTTCCCCCTACCTTTTTTTTTTTTAATTTTTAGCAAATGGAAATGGTGGAGGGAATAAGGTCACGGAAGGCAGCAATGCTCAGTGGTTCTTCAATCACCGTGAAATCCTGAGTTTTGCTCCTAACCTTGTAGAAAGCAATGGGAATGAATGGCTGGAGAAAAGCGAAATCTAACCATATTCTGCAATAACTTGCCAAGGATTCTACAGTAAACCATTGATGGGAAAAATAGCAGGTGGATGCCTCTTTGCAGGACTCAGAGGGCAAAGCACAGAGAAAACATTTGAGATACAGGGAACTCTTCATGAGCACAATGGAAAGACAGAAAGCCCCTCAACAGAGTGATGGTAATTATACATGATACAGGAATAATAAGAGCCTTTCCATTTGGCTGGATGAAGCATTCTGAATTAGTCCAAAACTTGCTTTTTCTCCAGCAGAAGCAAATAAATCCTTGGCTTATTTAACAGGCTCAAAAACACGCCACTTTTAATAAAGCCATTCCATAGTTGCAGAGATGTTTTCACTCCTGTTCTATTTCTTCTGCTGGAAAGTCTTTCACTTTAGATCTATAGTTTCCCCAGGAATATTTCATGTGAGGTTACACTCTGGGTAAGACGTGGACTGTTGAAGATCTCGCCCGCTAACTTCAATGGAACAATACCAGCCGTACAAGCAATCTATTATGGGCTGCTTGGACCATTCCTTATTAAACTGGATCATCATTGTTGCTAATAGAGCCCCAATTTTGCTAAGTTCAGGCAGTCACTGCTGTGATGGCTTGGTTCGGTTCCAGTCCATGGCAGCTGCAGCTCACTGCCATCCAAACTTTAAAGGACCCAAGTCCACAGCAGGTGCAGTCTATGAATAGCAATATTTGGGACTAGTATAAAATCATTTGAACTATAAAAAGCGAAGAATATTATGAAAGAGAATAGCATAATGTTGGGGAAAAAGATATTCTCTCATCTCACAGCATTTACTAACTTGCTTTCCTGAAAAAAGGTTATGTTTGAATTCATAATTTTTATCTGTGATTTGTCTGATATAAGTCAGTAAAAACAACACAGGTGTAGTAATTCAGAGGGAAGCATATAAGCACATGGTAATTTTTAAAATTTATTTATTTATTATCTATCTATCTATCTATCTATCTATCTATCTATCTATCTATCTATCTATCTATCTATCTATCATCTATCTATCTATCTATCTATCTATCTATCTATCTATCTATCTATCTATCTATCTATCTATCTATCTATCTATCTATCTATCTATCTATCTATCTATCTATCTATCTATCTATCATCTTCTATCTATTTCTAAAGCAAATGACTCTGGGCAGCTTTTGATTTTCCAAATGATTTCACTCCCTTATTTTGGCACAATGCTCTGCATGGCACTATGCTTTAAGGAAATAAGAGGACAGAACAATCATACCACATATGTACATAGGAAAGTTTTCAAAGTAGATAGTTCCCCTCACCGGAAAACACTCTGGATTTCTACATTTTGTAATGAATGGATACATTTTAAATGGGTTTTTTTTTCAGTTTTAAGACTGATTTGAGCCTGAATGGAAACTAATGGTGCTAAATAGTTTCAACTTTCAATATTTGTAAATCCCTCACGTCCTCGTTTACATCCAATTCTATCGCATATGTTCCACACACAAATACCCATTTCAGTCAAAACAAGAATGAAATGAGAGAAGCAAATGTTAAAGCAACGGGAGTATTTACAGAGCAAACCTATCAGAATTATTCAGAAGGGCCAGAGACATAGCTCAGTAAAAAAGTTCCTCTCTTGCATAATGAATGTCCCAAGTTCAAATCCATCCAACTCTTGGCAGGACTTTACAATGTCCTTCTTGAATTCTTGGGCAGCAGCTGCCTCACTGTTTTGACCATATTATTATTAGTAAATTTAAATTAAATAAAATATGCACAAGCTGATACAACATAGGGCAGATTCCTACTCTCATCAGGTAAGCTTGTCACAGAAATGGCACCAGAAATACAGAATATAATCTAAAATGAGGATAATTACTACTTTCACAGAAGGATCTACAGGCCATGGACAAACCTGAATCCTGAAGACCCCTAACACTGAATAAATTCTCTCTCTCAAGCATCTTGATGATGAGATATCAATTATTATTGTGTTTCCTACTAAAACTGGGCTGCAAAATCCACAGTTACTAGATAGCAGCAGAGAGTTAGATGGTTCTGAATCTCTTGAATGCAATCTAGTGGGAACTAGATTACTGGGGTCCATATATGTTACATCTAGCCAGACCAAAAGGTCCATATCACCAAATCTCCATATATTTCAGCATAGTCCAGTTGATATCAATTGTATAAGTCAGTTGCAGTTTCATTGTAAACAAATGTTAAGTGAGGCAAATACAAACTATCTCTATATAATAACATTACTATTTCCAAATTGTATGACTTCCGGTTTGCCATCGCAGCTGCCGCGGACGAGCTCCGTCTTCCGCGTCTGATTTTGCTCCGCTGGGGGACCCTGGAAAGGGTCAAAAGTCGCCCTGTAGGGGCGATGAGCAAGGAGGGGACCCCCGCTTGATCGCAGGAGGGCAGCAGCCCTTCCGCTCGATCCGGGGCAGCCCTCCAAACTGGCGGAGGAAAGACCGGCCATAGTAATATGGCCCATCACTAGGCTGCAGACAGCCGAAGTCAAACTCACCACCAAGCACTTTGAAAGCAACGCGGATAAAACTGGGTGAGATCTAATCTTCTCTTTACCCTAAGTACTTTCTCTTCCTGTAAAAGCTGCCTGAAGTATCTTTCCCCCTGTGAGGAGAGAGGGAAGGGAATTTCTATCCCACCCTCTAAGAATAGCGGCGTCTGACTACCCAGGGGAATTAAAGCATTAAAAGAACAACTTTAATCTAATTGGATTTATATGTTCCTGAAACTTGGGGACCAAAAATTTTCCTATTTTTATTGGAGACTCTTGTTTTTATCTACAAAAAAGAAATAAAATTGGAAAAAGGATTATAAAAATTTTGGACTTAAAAAACCTTAAATGGCATCGGTGACATTTTGTGGCGAAGTTTGGTATTACAACTTGTTATTTCTTAAAAGAGACTTGGCTTGAAGCCCAGACCTTAGATAAGACTTTTCTGACCTTGGCACCACCTGTGAGAGACTTAGCTGTAAGAGAACAGCTGGGCGGCATAACTGGCCTACTTGAACTGTGAATGTAAACCTTTACTGATTCTCAGAGTTATATGTGGGAAATTGCTTTCCTATCTTTTTATTTGAGGAATATTGATCATTATATGAGATGTTGAAATACCTTGGACTATAAAGTCTTGCTTGACAAACAACTTCTACTAGAAAGACTATTTATAAACATGTGAAAGAGATGGATGAAGACCAGGAAAAGATCCTGTTTAATATTTAAAAATTAGACTAAAAGGAAAAAGAAAATTAATTATTATGAATATGTTTGATTTATTGATTAACCCAGGTAATATACATAATGGTTTTGATTTATTAAAGGGGATATTATATTATTAAGTAGATGATTTAATATGGTCGGAAATAGATAACTCTTAGGAAATAGAACAAGATTACATTCAAATAGATAAAATGTGTATTTTGGATATTATATTTTGTTATGAATTGAGACAAGGGAAATCTTGGTTACCTAAAGCCTGAAAATTATAAATATCAAAGGTTAAATTGGAATATTGATGTGAAACTAAAACTTGGGTAAAAATTAATAACAGGATATGGATTATTTATGAAAATTGAATGTAATTAAGATACGTATAAGCTAAACATTTATTGATAAATGTAATAATGATGTTTTTTACTGAGTTGATATAATAAGAACTGTACTAGCTTGAATACAAGACAGTAAATGTTAAGGGAAAAAGAGAAGAAATATCTGATGTTATAACTTGAGATTTGTACTAAAGATTTTGTTATTGAACTATTGATTAACCCAGTCACCACGTTGCTTTTTAAATATTTAAATGTAAAATTGGAAAATTAATAAAATATTATTAAAAAAAATAACATTACTATTCCTGAAAATCATACTCTATAAATTGGCAGACTGTAATCTGAAAGAACTAATATTTTTCTTTATCTTTTTTTCTTTTTCTCTTTTTAGAGGGATTAAATTCTGGCTTTCCCAATTTCTAGTTCACCATCTGGAAGTTCTTATGAAAGCATAATAAAAGCTGAACAGGAACAAAGTCATATCCAGTCTAGCATTCTGTTTTTCACAAAGCCAGTGATATTCTGGCTGAAAAGCATAAGACATGGAAGCCCAACCAAGTTCCATTACTTTCTTTATAAGATTTTCTTTCCTTTTTATTTTGTAACAACAGACATGTTGTTCCATATTCGGATTTAATTAAGGCTAGCAGATCTTGCTTGCAAAACTTTGGATGGCCACAAGATGTTAGTAAAGAGCTACAGCAACTTCTTTGATGCCATCTATAGTGGTCTGGATTTTTGCAGCCATTATCATGATAATTATTCATCAGCCATTCTTTCAAAAGCTATTGGATAACATGCTTCTGAATATGGTTAGGGCTGGGTAATTGCATTTTGGACAGCAAAGTTTAAAAATATGTCTTTCTCTCCTAGAAATAACAAAAAAGAGGGGGGAGGGAGGGAGGGAGGGAGGGAGGGAGGAAGGAAGGAAGGAAGGAAGGAAGGAAGGAAGGAAGGAAGGAAGGAAGGAAGGAAGGAAGGAAGGAAGGAAGGATCGATCCTGGTTATGGTAAGAAGTATTAAGAAACTAAGAAGAAGAGAAACAGAAGGGCATGTATTACCGCCTCTGGCCTCTGGAAATCACTCAGCAATATCCATCAATAGGTCCACTCAGTTAGCAGGTCCTGACAATTTGGAATGTTTCAGTCATATTATATGAAAGAAAATAACTATTTTGTTTTCTTCTGCAGAGGTCTATACGTCAAGTGAAAGCTCTCCAAAGCGAGGTAGGCAATCTGTTGGTTTACTAATTGATTTAGTAATGATTTCCCATTGTTGAAGGAAAAGTCTTCATCATGGTTCAGTCCAAGTCGGGAATAAACAACATGGCGACTGCTTTAGAAAGAAGGTTGCAGTTTATTGAAGAGGAGAGCCAGACAGAAAGATGGCTCTGGAAGAAAAGAGAGAAAGCACATGTAGTAGGGAGTGGTGGGTTTTTATACCTTCTTGAGCTTTTTGTTTGGAGTTGTTCCTGTGGCATGAACTTTGAACTGAGTCTGAGTGTGCCTTTCTGGTATTCTGATGGTGGTGGGTTAATCCTATTATGTCCCAAAGGTCATATCCTGCTTCCCTGGGGCTGTGGCTGATGACTCTTAGATTTTTGGTGTGCGGGATTGTTGATTCTAGGGATCTTTCTTCCTAATCCCAGTTTCCTGACTCCAGTCTTTCTGACAAGATTATCACATCTGCATTTCTGCAGATTTGGTTTCTGTTTGGGACAGAGAGACTTGAGGGGGGGGTTGGTTTCTGCCTTTAAAATCCTTTAGGGCAGGGCTTTTCAACCTTTTTACCGATTGTACCACTTTTAGGATATGGCAATATTCGAGTACCACCAAAAAAAACATGTTCAAAGTTGCAACTGCACTGAAATGACTTATGACCATTTTTCACACTTATGACCATTGCAGCATGCCCAGGGTCATGTGATTTATATTTGTATGCTTGGCAACTGATTCATATTTATGATGGTCACAGTGTCCCAGGGTCTGCAACCTTTTGACAAGCAAAGTCAATGGCAGAGCTGCTGGTGGCCAAGTGCTAAGGCGGGACTTCCTTCCCTCCCTCCCTTCCCTGCCTCCCTTTTTCTCATTCCCATCTCCTTATGAAGGAAGAATTTGAAACCCCCCTCCCATATTTTCCCTCTTCCATATATTGATCAAACAAGAAAAGGCCTCCAGAGACAGAAAAGACAAGCTGCTGAGTGAACTAGCTTAAAAAGGCACATTCCCTTTTAAGAATTAGCTACTGGCTAGAAAAGAAAGTTAAGGAGTGCAGCCGGCACTTAAGGAAGAAAAAAAAAATGTAAGTACTGGCTGCCGGCTAAGGCAGCCTCCCCAAATGGCTCCATTCATAAGTAAAGGAATGCTATAGGCAAAATCCATTCAGGAGAAAAATACTTCAAAATCCCTTGCAGCAAAACTTACAGCTAACAACAGCAGAGCAATAGAAGCTAACACAAGACATCAGCCAAATAGAAATTGCCAAACACTCCTTAAGAACACAAAGCCCACATTGCACAAATCCCAGAACTTCAAAGTCACAAAAGCACATAAGAATCCTTCCACTCTCCATCTCCCTCCCTCCCCCGTGCCTCACCTCCAGCTATTGCTGCCTTTTTTCATTCCTCTTGGAGGGCGACCCCTCCCCCACTGCATTTCTTGCCTGTTTGCTGCTGCCAGCACAGGTGGCTGCCACAGCAGTTGTAGATTGGCTCATGGCCGGCCTGCTTGATCTCCTCTCCCCCCCACCCTCCTTCTTCTTCTTTCCCTTCGGTGCAGCTAAAACTGACCCTGCCTCCTCCCAAGGCTGCTGCTTTTTTTCTCTCTCTCTCTCCCTCCCAAACTGCCTCCTTTTATAGCCTCTCCTATCTCTGCCCCCCTCCTCCTTTCTCATGGCGGAGGGTGAGCCAGAAGTGAGCCTGGGGCCTCTGCAGCTCCAGAGGACTCTCTCACTGTAAGTCTTTGTCTGCGCTGGCTCTTTCCCTTCCCCACTACACTTGGCTAGGCAGGGCTGCGTACCACCTGCCACTCATTAATGTACCACAAGTGGTACGCGTACCACCGGTTGAAAAGCTCTGCTTTAGACTGTGCTTATAAACAGAATAAAGTTGGAGCTTTACAGAACATTCCTATACATATTCCTTTAGAGGTCCTGCTGAGATACTTACTGAGGCATACTGCCCAGTAAGTAAAGCTGGGAATACAATCTCTCAGCATATATTTACAATATAGTTTGATACTGGGTGTGGTTGGGATTCCAATCAAGATCCAAACATATTCCTCATCCACTGTAGACTGGTAGCATGAATGATATCAGCTGGATATTACGCAGAATCCAAATTAACTTTTTGTGAGGGGAATAGAATTGGAATATACCAATGATATCATTCAACCACACATTTTTTCTCTTGAATTCAATTAATTAAACACATGCCTAGGACATATGCAGAGTATATATCCCTGCTGCTCCCACAAAATAATTAGTGAGCCACTAAACAGGTCAAATCACCTTCTTGGCAGTTTTGGCAACACCCAGAATCACACTAATGAATAAACAAATATTATTTTGGGAATACAGGATACACTCTTCCCCCAGGAAGAGCCCAGCATTTCAGGAGGTCTTGTGCCATAGAACACAAGGCTGCCTTCCATCTTATTTTTTCGGCCCAGGTTAGGCTGGTGGGCAGTAGGATACTTGACCTGGTATCTACAACTAATCAGATTTATAAGTTATGTTCTATGCTGCACAGCCTGGGCAGTGAGTTCTAAAAGAGAGAGAGAGAGAGACTTGCTTTTCCATCTATTCTTTCTCTAGCTCTTTTTCTTGAAGGACTTAGGTGGGCAAAATGGTTTAAGTGACTGGGATTACACGGATTCCCTTCATACAACTAAGCAGGGTAACTTTAACTCTGTGTATGTCCCACAATGCACAAACATTGCTGTCATTCACCCAATTAAACGTGTTGTGGGAGTAGAGCATGTGTGTGTGTGTGTGTTCCTTTGTTTAAGTGGATGTCTCAAGAGGATAAGAAAGAATGAAGAAAGATGGAAATCATTACAGTAATCTTTCCCTCCAGGTTTGTGAAGACTTAACTGCTGAATCTGGGAGTATCCAATTTTGAAAGTGAACTTATCATCAGTAGTCAATTCAGATGTTAATCAGTCTATTTTCCCCACAATTATAGGTGCTTTCTTCATCCACACTACGTGCATTTATTTATTAATAACATTTATATCGCTGCTCATTTTATACCAAACTCTGGGTGTCTTCCAATCAAGAATTAAAATAATGTCAGTAATAAAATAAAAACCATATTAGAACTATTCTTACTATAAACATTAAAAACAACAACCAAGTTACGCTTCCAACATGCAGCCCATCATCCTATCCCAGCACCTGGGCTCCAGGGCTTTTCGGATGGCTAGATAAGTAGAGGCCTGCTCAGAGGGCAGAGTGTTCCATAGGGTAGAGATTGCTACAAAAAAGTCTTATGGAAGCTAGGAAGAGTTCGTTTGTCAACTTTGGAATTTCAGTAGCATAAGTCGCTGGTGCAGCTTAAGTGGTGCCTTCGTGAGCTCTTGTAGCAGAAGAGTCCAGCTTGCCGGTATGCTTAGGGATAACTCGGCCCTTCCAGTTAAACTGGAGGCCCAGGTTCTCACTGAGTCAGTCCCCAGAGGGTGGATAGTATCATCCTTGCACTCGTAGGTGGTTGGGACGAGGGCCATGCACTTACGCTTACTCCCTTTGGCGATGGTGAGGCTGTGGTATTTCATCGCGTTCTGTCTGGTGGGAGGGAAATTTGTCCAGGATGTTTGTATTACCTGTCTTATAGAAATAGCTGCCCCCCCCACACACACACACCATTCGGAATCACACTGAGGCTATCCCCTTCACCTACCTCCATGTAATGCTCCCCTAGGCTGGTCCTTGCTCTGTGGCACTAAGGCCTATGCACCTTCCACCTTCCTGCCAATTCCATGGGGGAGGGAAGCGTGCCCCCTCAGGTGATTTACAATTCATATGCCCTCACTGAGGAGATAGCAGAAAAGAGATCTCCAAATCCCAAACCGTGATTGTGACTCACAAATGATGCTGCCCAGTAAGGCAGAATATGTTGCACTGGTGGTCTCATTCGTGGGAGTCCTAGGGCTCTCTGTGTGCAATTTAAGAAATATTAATAGCCTGACTTGCTAGCTTCCATAAGGGGGCAATGTTTAAGGGAAGGGACCCAGAACACAATTCCTATTTAATCTGGTAGGATGGGTAGATATCCTTAGGGAAAGGTGATTCCACAGATAACCTGGTACTTCAGGATACTGCTGTATTCTGTGGAGCTGGGACTTTACATATAAACAAGCTGAGGGGCCTTCCCTGTTTGAATCGTTCTTAAGAGTTGTTTCTGCAACCTAGTCTTCAAATGATTAAGAGAATTCACTTAAGTTTCATGCTGAAGACTGAATGGAATGCTTGGACCATCTTTGTTGTTTCTCTCCTCAGCTTATAATTTCCAGCTTCTTTGTGCGCTCAACGATTGTGTCCCGCTATGCCTCCACACGAGTGCGGACTTCCATGAGCAACCCACATCCTGAGGCCAAAGAAGCCATCTTTGACTTGGATCTGCCCCATTCTGCCTTCATCTCCAACTTTACCATGTGAGTCTAGGCCAGGGAAAGACGTCTGCATATTTAATCAAAATAGAGCTGGAAGGGACCTTGGAGGTCTTCTAGTCCAGCCCCCTGCTCAAGCAGGAGTCCCAATATCATTTCAGACAAGTGGCTGTCCAGTCTCTTCTTAAAAACCTCCAGTGATGAAGCACCCACAATGTCTGGAGGCAAGCTGTTCCACTGATTGATTGTTCTCACTGTTAGGAAGTTTCTCCTTAATTCCATGTTGCTTCTGTCCGTTGTTTCTTGTCTTGCCTTCTGGTGCTTTGAATGGAGATGCTGTCATCATCACTCTATGAAATAACAAAAACATTAGCTCAGTGGAAAGTATCTGCTTTGAAAACAGAAGGAGCCAGGTTTTACATTTAACTTTTCGAATTAAATTATCTGGTAACAAATGATAGGGAAGACTCTTTATTTGAATTACTTGACAACTTTTACTGTTCAGAAGAAGGCAATGCTATGTTCGATGAACAAGTAGTAAACCATCTTCATACGTTGAATAGACCCAGCCAAGGCCCATTAAGTGGACATTTTTATTAATGTTTTGTGCAGAACATAATCTGCAGGCAAAATAATCTCTATCGCAATGGTGCATAGTTTGAATTCCTGCTGTTCTAGTGAATCCTGCATGTTCAGTGAGTTACAATGAGGAATAAAACTATTATATTTGGATGGTTTAAAAAAAAATCTCTGATAGATGGGAGCAAAGAGTGAGTTCTCTATGTATCCTTTTGTGACCTAGTGATTATCCATAGTTTTGCAGCTCATGCATGATAGTCCTAATAAGCAATCTCTTGCAAAGAATTATCGGCATTGCTAAAAACTAAAAGCAGAGGGGGGAGGTGGTAGGAGGAGCCATGACAGTTATAGCTGTATAAATAAGCAGTCAGTTGATTAGCAGATAGCAAGGCTTATTGTTCACAAGGTAACAAGCAGTATTATGTATTGCCTTCTGCGGATGAAACAAGAATAAAACTTGGCAAATTGAGCAGAAGCCACCACCAAAGGGGTTTGCATGTGAATTAAAATGAAAGGCTCCAAAGTCCTACAACTGGGGTTGTTTGGGACCAGCCCTTTAAGCCTCCACCTGTGTAGTTGGTGGCTTATCTCTCCCTCTGGAAGAGGTAAGCATTTACAATGCCATGCAACAATTGAACACATTATTTGCATGGCTAATTGGAGGGAAGAAATCAAAATCTGGTAGGTGTGGTGTTGGGTTCAAGGCCCCCAGCTCTCTTATACATGGGTGCAACTTTGCCGCATATAGAAAAGAGATGGGCTCCGATTACAATGCTGCATCTACTATCTTGCCGTTGTTGGTCTATTCCACTGGTAATACAGATAATTCTTTACTTACAATCATTCATTTAATGACCATTCAGAAAGTTACCATGGCACTGAAAAAGTGACTTATGACCGTTTTCACACAA
Organism: Azemiops feae; assembly: GCA_023970755.1. NCBI lineage: Eukaryota > Metazoa > Chordata > Lepidosauria > Squamata > Viperidae > Azemiops > Azemiops feae. The sequence continues at coordinate 560,095 of JALGBA010000474.1, read as the reverse complement.
CAACCATGGCTGTGTCCCCAGGGTCACGTTATCGAAATTCGGATGCTTGGCAACTGGTTCGCATTCATGACGGTTGCAGTGTCCTGGGGTCATGTGATCAGCTTTTGGGACCTTCTGACAAGCAAAGTCAATGGGGGAAGCCAGATTCACGTAATTGGGTTACCGACGTATCAATTGCAGTGGTTCACCTAACAACTGTCTCACTTAGCAACGTAAATTTTGGACTTGATTATGGTTGTAAGTCCAGGACTACCTACAATGTAACATCACCACACCAGTATAAAAGGGCAGAGCTTGCATTGTAGTGTCATGATGCGCATGTCACCATGTAGCCTCACTGTACTTAGGAATGGATTCCTGTGAGCAGTATATACATTCTCTATTGTAAATAGACTAAGACAACAATTCAAAATCATATTGAATCTGGAAGGAGCAGCGGATCCACATTCATGTGTAGATGCATCAATCAGGCTGAAGATAATGTATTTACTTAACGTAGACTTTAAGAACTGACAAAAAAGACAACTAAGAAGAGCAACGGTTTTGGGTTTCCACCTGCTTTGTCTCACAACCAAAGAACATGCTGACGGCAGAAGCTGTTTGGTGCCATTTTTTCACTCTTCTGGGTACCCATTGCAGACATAGGCACAGCTTGTTCCTGAGGCTATGAAATGTTTGTTTTCCTTCACTACCATGGCAAGCAAACTAACCACAGTGGATGGATTTGTAGCGGCAAGAGGGGGGGAAGGAGGGGGCTGCTAGGATTGGTCTACAAAATCCAGATAACTACGAGGTGCTAAATACCATTTTTTGATCCAAAAATCCATATCCTTAATCCTAACATATGGGAAACTCAGTGTTATTTTTATTGCAAAGTAAAAAAAAAAAAAATCTTCTTAGCAGTTCATTTAAGCTCACAAATTTGGGGTGCTATTTGGGGAGAGGGAGGGTAACCAGCATAAGTCTGCCCTATCATTGCAGATCCCAATCCATGTGACTGTTTTGTACAGACACCCACCTTTGTCTCATCATTATAAAAACATGTGCTCCAGCAATGCATTTGGGCTTTGCGGTTGAATCTTGAAGATATCCAGGAACATGCCGTGAAACTCATTTTCCCTGCTTCCAAAATAACCCTTCCTGCCTTTGCTTCCTCTTCCAAGCTGAACTCTAAAATGGCATCACCTCTCTGCTCTTTCAGCCACTGTAGACCAGAACTGATTCCGGAAGCTGAAAATAGATGGCAGAGGGGGACATTTTTTTAAGAAACAGGAGCGAGCAGAGGCAGGAGACAATGGCAATGTGGGCATCCTGCCTGTAGTTATAATAAAAAAAGCAGTAACTTTTTAAAATTATTTCTTGTGATGCTCTTGTGCTCATGACCATAGCGGAGAGGAGATTTGATGGCAGGTGTTTCTTGTTCTATTCCAATGTACTAGAACCATGAATGAGAAGATCTATGTGGCTGAAGTGAAGGAAAAGCACCAAGCTAAGAAGATGTATGAGGAAGCCCGCAGGCAGGGAAGAACAGCAGCTCATGTTGGCACCAAGTAAGAGCCTCCCGAAGAATTCGGCCTCTTCTTGTCTCAGAGCTTCCTCCAAAGATAGCCAGCAGGATGGGGTGGAGGGAAAATTCCATGAACGTGGGATGAAGCTTGGCAGCTTTGTCACAGGCAGAGGGATGGTGTGGATTGGGTTGCTCTGCCAGCTGGCGAACAGCATCATATACTGAACAACACGTTTTACTATTTCCCAGGGATCGAGAAATAGAAAAATTCAGAGTATCCACCAGTGTGGAAGCAGGAGAAAAGGTGGCCTTTGAGCTGACCTACGAGGAATTGCTTCAGCGGCATTTGGGGAAGTATCAGCATGCTATCAGCATCCGTCCCCAGCAGGTGGTGAGGAACCTCACAGTGGAAGTGAGCATCTCTGAGAGAACTGGCATTGACCATGTCCAAGTCTTGCCCCTCCGCACAAGTCGACTGATGACCAATACTCTTCAAGGTATGGGTTCCTCCTTCTCCTGTCTCAGCTCTCAGATAAGTGGAGTTGCGATCCAGCATCACAAAGAAATACACTTGCGTTTCAACTTCGAAGATCAGCAAAGTTTCACAATAGGTGGTCCTTCAAAAGCTCAGCAGCTTTGGACCTGGACCATCAGGAAAATCCCAGGCTTATGGGCTAAACTAAGAAAAGTTAAAAAAAAAAATATCCTGGAGAAGGGAAGAGAGTGGCAAGCTATGCCTGTATCACTGCAGAGAAAATTACATGGGATTGTCCATATAGTCATCAGAAGTTGAACACGCTCGTGGGAATGAGACATTAGCTTAAGGTTTCAATGACTCTGCTGTGACTCAGTGCAACCCCTCCTCACAAACCTGCCTAGGTTTAGATAGAGATTTGACTACCTACCAACTTGCAAATCTTCCTCACCATAATAACTGTAGCATTCACTTTAGTTACATTTGGACCTCATCTATGTTGCTTAAACCTTTATTTCCCCATAGCCACATTTGGAAGGATTTCAAAAAGTAAACAGGCATCCCTGATAGTCTACGTTCTGCTCAAGGGTCACGAGGAAGTGGCTGTAATCCTGGGTGCATCCTATCCATTCCAAGACTTGGGGAACCATCCACACATACTTAGGTCTTGCTTAACTTCTCTCTTGATTTAGTGAGTAGCTGTAGAAGGTCTGAAGTGACTTGAGTGAAAAGCCTTGAAGTGAAATTAAACCAAGGCAGGCCAAGTCACCTCTGCATTAATGAATTCCTGCATATCTGAGGCAACCCTTTTCCCCCACTGATAAATCTGCTGATCTGTCTTCTCAGGTGAAGCTGATATGCCACCATCAACTCGAGTGGAGAAAGGACGGCACTGTGCTTGGATTGTCTTCACCCCAACCCCCCAAGAACAGGAAGCCTTCTCCAGCTCAGGAATCATCGGTGATTTTGTGGTGCAGTATGACGTGGCCATGCCAGATGTTGCAGGAGACGTACAGGTTAGGGGAGAGGCTACCCGAGCATATAATAAATGGAAAATTACATAATTATATAATAAATAGAATAAAAGGAACACTCTGGGTATCAAAATTGTCTTAAAAAGTGGAAGCAAGATAGGATGACACAGAGCAATCCAAGAAGAGTGTTGTGGGAACGTAAGAAATGCCCCACTGGAGCAAACTCTGCATCCATTTAGGCCAATGTTCCACAATCAGATATCCCTGGAAGCTCAGAGGTAGGCAGAATAAAGTTCTTTTCCAATAAAAGAGGGACCCTGCAATCTATAGAAAATAGGCAAACACATCATCTCTATATAAATCTGGATGGAGAACTGAGAGCTGTATGTAGATTTTGAAACTCTCTTTTCTGCTCCTGTCCATCAGCAAGGACATCTTCCCCATCATTTCTACAATCTGATTCCTTTTTTCATTCTCTCTCAGATCTACAATGGCTACTTTATTCACTACTTTGCCCCAAGGGGGATGCCCCTTGTGCAGAAGGATGTGGTCTTTGTTATTGACATCAGTGGCTCCATGTATGGCACCAAGCTGAAACAGGTGAGCAGCCCCAAGTTGCAGAAGTGAAGGCCCAGAGGCTGGCAGATGAAGGATGGGGAGGGAATAGAGAGAGAATTAAGAAAGAGGGAGCATGATACAAGTGGTCCTCAAGTTACAACCAGCTGTTCAGCGACCAATCAAACTTGAATGACAATGCCCATGGCGTGGGAAAGATTGTAACTTGACCTGTAAGAGAAGTAAATGGGGAAGAGAATGAATTAACCAATGAAATTTAAAAAAAAACAAAAGAAAACTAGATATATTACATGTTTGTAAATCTAGGAGCGAGAAAAAGGATCTGAATGAAGATCTGATCTTATGAAGTGCAGGTAGATAAAAGAGAATATCTGTAGCTCGGCTTTGAAAGGAAGAGTCCTTGGTGCTCTCTGAGCTTGCTTGTTTTCTTGCAGACGTTTCATTACCCAAGCTAGGTAACATCATCGGTGCTAGTCCTAGTCAGGAAGCTTAGATAACTATGTTACTGTATTTTACATTCGTTGTAAAATAATAGCATTTCATCTGTAAACACCTAAATTAAAATGACTGGAGAATGCACATTTTAGTTTGCTCAATACTAATATTGGGCATCAATTGATCTGATTCAAAGGACAGATTTCTGCTAATAAGGTCATCCAACTCCCACCTCTAATTTCCTTGGTTTTACAGATCAAGAAAGCTATGCACGTCATACTAAGTGATCTTCACCAAGACGACCATTTCAACATTGTTACTTTTTCTGACACAGTGAATGTGTGGAAGCCAGGTCAATCCATCCAAGCCACTTCCCAAAATATCCGGAGGGCCAAAGATTATGTCAGCAAAATGGAAGCAGATGGATGTAAGTGTTGGCCTGGAGAATTGTGAGAGACAGGGCAGGAGAGAGACATAGATAGAAGGCATCCTAAAAATAATTGCAAGAAGAGCCAAAAAAATCAAATTTTTATAACCTCGAGTCCATAATTAAAGGTTGCTGCTAAAAATCCTTTTCTAAAGTTTGCTTGTTCTCCTGGAAGATCGGACCCAGGAACTCCTGTTTATAGCTACCTGGATCAATCCTTGCATTTAGTCTTGGGAGGCTGAGCGGGGGGGGGGGAGACCTGTGTGTGTCTAGATATTGCTAATATTGCTGTAGGCTAGGTCTATCAGCCTGATCAATAAGAGACTGCCTGACAGTTGCAGTTCAAAAGTATCTGAAGAAACTGAGGAAGTTCCCATCCTGATATGGCCAAAACCTTTTCTTCCTAGGTGTCTTTGTTTCTGAGTCTCTCATTTCCTACTCTTAGGGACTGACATCAACGCAGCGTTGCTTGCAGCTGCCTCCATCTTCAATCGGAGTTCTTCAGTGGATGGAAAGGTGGAGAAGGAGCCAAGAATCCCACTGATCATCTTCCTGACCGATGGTGAACCCACTTCAGGAGTAACAGCCGGCAGTCGCATTCTGACCAATGCTCAGCAGGCTCTTAAGGGCACCATCTCACTCTTTGGTCTGGCCTTTGGAGATGATGCTGATTATGGACTGCTGAGACGACTCTCGCTAGAGAACCGTGGGGTGGCCCGGCGTATCTACGAGGATGCTGATGCTACTTTGCAGCTGAAGGGTTTCTATGATGAAATTGCCAGCCCTCTGCTGTATGATGTGGAGCTGGCCTATCTTGACGGGGTTGCAGAAGACCTCACGCGGAACCTCTTCCCCAACTATTTCCAGGGCTCTGAGCTTGTTGTGGCTGGCCGAGTGAAGCCAGGAGCATCAAAACTGCAGGTGCGCACAACAGGGCAAGGCCAGGAAGGCCCGTTGAACCTGGAAAATGACATTTCAACCAATACCACTGAAGCTGCTCCGTTTGGCTGCATGGACGAGATCAACAAGATCGGTCACTTTGTACAAAGGCTCTGGGCCTACTTCACCATTCAAGATCTGCTACAAGCCCGGTTCCGAGCCAATGACACTGCTGCCCGGCGTCTCCTGACAGAAAAAGCTACCAATTTGTCAATCAAATACAACTTTGTCACTCCTGTCACCTCCTTGGTAGTGGTGAGGCCAGAAGAAGCCAGAGATAGAAACCAGCCTGTGAAAACCACAGTTCCTCCAGGGGTGACTAGAGTACCAAAAGCCTCTCCTCAAGCATTGGCTGTATCTGTTTTGCCAAGACTTTCTAAGGCAGCTAAATCTGTTCTTGGAGTTACTGATGCTCCTGCAATAACAAAAGCTTTCAAGGAAACGATGGGGACAGGAACTGTTCCAGTGACAGCACCGAGGCTCTTTAAAGCAGCCAGAGCCACATCTTCACCTGTTAGCACTATGTCCACCACCATCACTCCACCTGTCTATCCCGCCATAGTACCTACTGCCACCGGCCACCCCAAATCAGCCAAAGTCACAACAATTCTGGGGAGAACGACCATCTCTTGGACTCCCATAGCGAGCCATAGATCTACTAAACCCCCAAGAGCTACCACCACTCTTAAGTCAACCAGGTCACCTGTAACCCTCCCCAAGATCAGTCCCACCAGAGCAGCGAGACTCAAACTCACTGTTCAGCCACACCCTGCACTGGAGACTAGAGGAACAGCCATGACAAAGGTTATGGCAGGGGTCCCCAACACTGTGGTCAGGGCGACTGCTTTGTACCCTTCTGCCAGCCCAAAGATGCTGGAGAGCAACTCCAGTCATTGGGAACAGACCAAGATGACCCCATGGCCAGGTACTGATCAGTACCACCCATATAGCAAGTGGCAAGCGAGTACTGCCAGGATGGAGACAGGAAAACTTCCCAGGAGCAAGACAAACACCAAGGATGGGGTAACCTCAAAGTTGCACATTGATAGGCCCCAGGAGAAAAGCACAGTCTCTTGGGCCACATCCTTCAACACTCAGGCAGCAGAATTAGAGGGAGCCAGTCCGGTTCCTGGCACCTCCACACCTGCCTCTGACATCAGCCTCCTCCTGTTACCTGGGGAGTCTGAATTACACTCAACCACCATCCAGAATACAGAATATGTGGAGTCCTTGAACCCACCAGCTTTATATAGCTTTTTGATACCCAAAGGACTTGGAGGTAGGTGCAAGAAACCAGGGGCAGTGCTGGGATTTGGGGCCTTTTCCTCCTAGGCCACATACATGCCCACCTCTCTCTTCATTTACATCTGAAGAGAGTGGTTTAACTGCATGGGTTTTTAGTCCATCTCTATTGTTGCTGATGATGATCTCCCAAGCGAGGAGAGACCTGCAACAAGGGTGAATTGTGCCTAGTAGATTAAGAACTCATCTTGTTTCTTAATGCATAATTTTCACGAATCTCCAGTTCTGTTAGCTATGAGGGGGAGCCTAATTCATGCCCCCTTTTACTCCTGTTGTGGTATTCCAGTCCTGCCTCCTTATTCCCAAGATCAGCTGTCCTCTCCCCTCTCTCCCCATTAATCTGTGTATCTTATGCCCCCAGCCATGCATATAATGCTCTGGAATTGCTCTAGATTCTCTTTGATGATTGGATATTGTGTTATCTATGCGTTTTTGTTTCTCTCCTCAGAAAACTTGGATTATGGAGACTATCCAGGTAATTCTTCCATCACAGACTGACTTTGGGGACATGGCCTAGTGAGCTCATTCTATTTCCTATCTTTAAAGATCTTCCCAGATGTTCATCTTGGAGAGCACATTTATTAAGCCCACTTTAAACCACACATATGCTGCAATGTACGGAATGTGTTCCAGTTCAGATTTCTGATTTGTTCTATTCCCTTCTCCTGTGGTTTATCATTTCCTTCATGGCACTGAGTAGTCATAAAATGATTAGAAGTGATCTACGGTACTACTTCCGGCCACATTCTTAACTGTGTGATATTGTATTGTGTCTCCTCCTTAGAATGTTTTCTTTTTGTCTCCCAAAGACTTTATTTCTGCAGCCTGGGATTCCCCTGAGCCTACTGATCCCAATCACGTGTGTATGTGAAGCCAATTTAGGTACACATCCAGAGAATGAGTTTTCTTTAACAAAGAAACCATCACTGACCATTCCATATTCTTAAGAGGTGGAATGCCTGATTGTTCAAACACTCTTTTCACAAAAGAACAAAGAACAAACAAATAGCTGACAAAGGACAAATAAGGACATGGATTTGCATAAAATATACATATACTAATCTATATGTAGGCATGGAAATATTAAAATTCTTGCTGTGTAAAATAGAAATTCATCTCTCTATATTTTTACATCAGGCATAAACTGCTAGTTCTTCTAAGAGAGCAGAAGTTGGAAACTGAATTTACACAAAACCTGGATTCTCTACACCCAATTTCTGATCAGTCACAATTCCCAGCAACCTTACTCAGCCTGGCCAGTGCTTCCATCTGGTCACATTATCAACACCTGGAGTGCCAAATTCTGGGTACCCAGGTTTAAAGATATTCCCTTTCCTTCAAAGCCTTTCATTTCTTCTTCTTTCAAGGTGGATGGGCCTGAATGCTCCTCCCATTCTTTGTCTGGATAAAGCACTTTATGGAGGACAAGGCATCTTAACACTCACTGCAGAGAGGAGAAGAGAATGTGCCTCAATATTTTCATTGCAAAGCCATGGGAAAAAAATTCCAGGAAGGGATTAAGGCCCTGAAGTCCATGTGTGGCTGACTCACAAGCTGCATCCAGTCCATAAGTCAGGAGGGTTTCCTCTTTTTAATTAAGTCTTGGAAAACAGAAACTGTGTGTCCTTTATAAAGTAAGACTCATGGCCATTGAAGATGGGAGACTAGGTGTATTGGCAACCCTGATCAAACTATGGCTTTGTTAGTTAAAAAAGTAAATATGGGATAGAATTGAGACGGACTGTACTGTAGTAGTATATGTTGAGGAGGATGCATGTTTTCTTTGCTAGCAGCTCTTGCTACAATAACTCTAAAATTGCTCATGATAAAGTGAAAACAAGGCATACTTCGCTAATTCTTTAAACAGAATAAAGCTGAACATTCAGAGCAACTAGAATTTGTGGCCTGGCCAATGAGAGTTGGTATCTTTTGAAGAGCACCCTGAATAAGTAAGCACTACCTCCGTGTCAATGACTCTCTTCAGTTAAATGACTCAAATATCTGCAATGAAGTAGGGAAAGAAAGTTGGGGTGGTGAGGGGCAGTGCAGGATTGCTTCTGAGAGAGTCTTGTGAGTATGAAAATACTCTGAAAATTAACTCTCTTTTTTCTGCAGATTTTTTTGAAGAATCGGACAGCGAATCAGGTACTTTCCTGGACAATTAGCACTTGTCAAACAAATGATGCATTTTTATTTCTTTCCTCATGTGCTCCTCTGGGTGTCTGTACTGGGAAGCCGAGTATTATGTTTTTATCTGAATCACATGACCAGGACGAGGGGGCTTAGAATAGAGCAGTCAGCCTCATTCCAATGCATTGCCCACCCTTTCTCCTACAAGGATGCACTGGAGAAAAACTTCTGGATGTTTTGGTGATGGTGGTGGTGGTGGGCTGTCCTCAGCCAGATCCAGCTCAGTTTTGAAGTTGATAATTATTTTGCCAGCTTCTCTCCTCAAGCCAATTTTGATCCCATTCTGTCTAGTTCTCAGAAAGCTATCCTGTTGATGGGCCGCAGTCTTGAATCCCTTTACATAATTTATTTCCAACATGCTAGACTAGGGGGGGGGGGGAATGAAAAGTCATATCCTATAAGTAAGTAAGTCAATGCATATTAGTGCATAATCGGTGGAACGACTTGCCTCCAGAAGTTGTGGGTGCTTCAACACTGGAGGTTTTTAAGAAGAGATTAGACAACCATTTGTCTGAAATGGCATAGGGTCTTTTGCTCAAGCAGAGGGTTGGACTAGAAGATCTCCAAGGTCCCTTCCTACTCTTGTTATTCTGTTATTATTTTTTGTGTCCCTCTCCCTGGTTTCTGTTAAAACTCATTGGATAAATTTTCAACAGATACAGCATAGCGGAGGTAGAAAAGATTAAAACTGAATTGAGATTGATTGGTGGGTAATGGAATGAGACTTGGTGTACACATAAACTGAAATATTTCAATAATGCTCAGTGGATTTCATCTTTATCTCTTTTCAGACTCCCTGGGAGTGTCACCCAAATCTGGCCTCTTCACTTTCTCCTCTTGGGGTAACCACCCATTCCTAGCTATGAAGAATTCACAGGGCCATTTTTTTTTAAAAAAAAAAAGTTTTGTTAATGGATACCCTTTGCTTCTTCTTTGCAGTGGATGGAGACCCTCACTTTGTAATAAAGTTGCCACATTCACTGGGGAATCTGTGCTTCACCCTGGATGGACGCTCAGGAGATATCCTCCGGCTGGTGAGCGACCCTGCCACAGGTAAGAGCTGTGATTAGAGCCTGTCCCAGGCAATCCCAGGGGGCTAAAGGTGATGGCAGGTGGGACCATAAGCTTGTTTTGAGGAACAAGATCTGGTACTTGCAATCATATGCAGAACCATTATCGAGTTAAATAATGGCCATTGGGTTGAAGGCCCCTATGGGAGAAAAAAGACAGGAGAGGCAGAAGAGAGGAGTGGGTTGAAGAACAGCAATTGTGGATCTGCTTCCATTCTGCTGAGGAGCCAAGGGGGGGAAGGAAGAGACTGATGGTTGCCTTTCTTTGCCTTCAGGTTTGTTTGTTAATGGGCACCTAATGGGAGCCCCTTCAAGGCCAGGCCACGAAGAACGTCCCCGCACCTATTTGGATGTCATCACCATAGTAGTGGAGCACCCACATAACAGCTACGTGGTTAATATAACCCAGAAGGGTGTGACACTATATGGCGAAGAAGTGTTGGTCTTGCCCTTAACTCAGCAGGCCACAATCAATAAGGCCCCTCTGGCCATTTCCGTGTGGCCCGAGGCCAATATCATTGTCCAGATTGGGACCATGGTTGAGTTTCTTGTTCTGCTGCATCACTATAGCCATCCCACAGTCCTGCAGTTGGATCATCTTGGCTTCTATATTGTGAAGGGCCAAGGCCTGTCAGCATCAGCAGGCGGCTTGCTAGGTAAGCTGTTTCATGAAGAGGGTCACTATCATGTTTTCTCGTTCCAAGCCTTCATCTATTTAAGTTCTGCCTTGAGTTCCCTCCTTGCCATTTTTCAGAGTACTGTAAATGTAATGTATGCTTAAGAATCACACAAGTAATTCTAAAAAAAAAAAAAAAAGATGCCAGCTGGTCCTACATGTTAAAAATACAGGCCATGCTTTGTTTCCCTGTGAAAGCTGGCAACTCACTGATGATATCCATAACTATAATGATATGCTGGCTGGGAACTCTGGGTACTGTAGCCTTAATACATCTCGAGATCTCCAGTGTCTTAGAAGGTGGAAATAAAAGACAAAATGACCTGCAACTCCTATGTTAAAGTAATGCATAGATAGATAGTTTTTGCAATGCCAATTTTCTCTTTCCCAGGCCAGTTCCAGAATAGCAACATCAGCCTTTCCCCAGATCCATCTCAAGGGGGCAAAGTTGCCTGGATGCAAAGCGATGGGAAGAAAGTACTAGTCTCTGAAGTCTCCAAGGTGCTGAAGGATTCAATCCAGAGGGCTCACGAAGCCAAGTGCTGGCTGGTGAAGCGCAAGGATGTGGAAGAGTTGCTGGGAGCCTCCTACTGCTCCTACCTTGCCTCCAACCTGTTGGAAATATGAGCTGCCCTCTTCCATTCTCTGTTTAGAAAAGGTGGACCAGCAGGCTTACCAGAATACAGGACCATTTTCCGGTTTCTCCTTCACCATTTTGGTTACCCATGATGGGGAGAAGACGGGGAGATCCATCATCTCCTTCTGGACCTTTGCAGCGGGTCCTTGGAAATGGAACAGACATCGGACTATAATAAAAGAGAAACCGATTTCTCACTATGCTGTAGGCCCAATCTATCCCCATGTTGTATCATGCCGATATAATGCAGAAAAGGACATTGTGCTTAGCTGCAAATATGTCTTCTGAGCAGATCTGGTGTGTTTATTCTTTTTTTTTTTCTCTGCGAAAGGTTAAGAGATCCTTACCTTGACATTTTGGAATTAGCACAACAGATCCCGCCCCCCCCCCCAAGTTCACAGCCTTAATTGGAATTGTTAAGAACAAAGACAGGATGAGGCTTTCTGTGGGCCTCAAATGCTGGACTGAGAGTTGTGTGGGATCCACTCCAATCCCTCCATATTGTCCTTGTCTAGCTACGCTCCATGATGAAAAGCCATAGAGGCAAGGCCAATGTGCCCTTTTCAATCAGTCGAGAAATATATACCAGCCACAGTGCCACGCTCCAGTATTTCAGCTCAAATCAAATTGACCAGATGTGAGAAACTGCTGCTCAAAGGCACAACAGAAGGGAAACGGCTGAGGCATCTGACTTGCTGGGTCACAAAAGAAAAAGCAGGAGCCCTGCAAATTTCTTCCAATAGCAGGAAAGTCACAGATGCTACGAGGCATTCATCAGTTTGAGAGCCATTTTTTTTAACCTGGCTTAGTATGTCCTGGACATGTTTTAATTATTCAACAATCCAGCTTATGCCATGTTAAGCCTTTCCCTTTGGAGTGCTTTGGCTTTGGCCAGCTGGACAATAGTACGAACAGTGAGCACTCGCTGTCTTGTGGCAGGTTTTCCTGAACATGAAAGGGAGCAGCTGGGAAGAGCAGCCTATTCAAAAGACTTCCCATCATCAATAGAGAAAAATTACCAGCTTGCTAACAGTTGGATAGAGGAAAAGGTGTGGGTGGGTTGCTTTTTATCATCTCAGAGTGGCCCCCCCCACTGTTTCATTGGTAGATTTAATCGGACCCCATGTAGTCAACATTTTTATCTTCTGGAGACTAAAAGTAGAAATGGGCAGGATGGCAGCTGGATTCGTTGCACCCTGTTCATTTATGCGACGTGGAAGTCTTTTTACAATTTCTAAGGAATCTCCTCCTCCCGTCAACAAGGAAACTCAAGTTGCTCACCCAGCGTCCTATGCAGGGAAAGGGACTGAAACGTAAAAAAAAAGAAGGGAATAAAAGCTACTAATGCATCTGTCAAATGTTTTTGCATTGAAAGGCCATAGCAGAAGCGTATAAAAGTTTTTAGCATGTGGCAAGCAGAGTGGCAGAATCAAGAAAATCACACCAACAATCTGACGGACGCGAATCTAGCCTCTGTCCGGGGATTTTCCATCAGCCCTCCTAATCCATGCCGCAAGAATCTTACATTATAGTTGAAAGGAGACAGGCAAAAGCCCTTGCCTCTCTTAATTATTTCTCCTTGCAGAAGTTTGGATGTTCTTCAGGGTGCTCCTGTGTTATATTTCTTTTCCCTGTTTTGCTTGTCTGCACTAGAAAAAAACCCTCAGTATTTCAGCCGACAGCCATTCCCTCCCCCCCCCCCAGTCCCTGGGGCCCTGCAGCACCCAAGATTTATTATCCTGTAATTATTGCGGGATCAGACTTTCTTTTCATGTGTTAATGTGTATTTTACAATTCTTACAATAAAAACAAAAATTGCTGCCCAAGATATTATTGTAAACCTGCAGCTGAAGCAAATATAGGATACTAATTTAAGGAAAGGAAAAAGGCAGTGACCCTTAGCTGGGAGAACGAGCCTTTCGGTTCTGCTTGATAAATAACTTTCCGGTATTAATTTTGTGCATCCAAAAATCAACAGACTGTTAATAATACCCATTCTGAATAAAAGGTGGCTTGTGACCCTTTGCAGGGAGAAATCCCACATGAGATCAATGTGAGTAAGACACACTTCATGAATAGTACCAAGGAGTGCCAGTGTAAAATAATTAAATGGGCGAACATTCAATGTGGTTATTTGATGATATAGCAATTTAGGTCACCTTTTATTCCCCAACTGCCAAAAAAAAACCTGCCAAAAAAAGAAAGATTTGGATAGACCTCCTGAAATAATCCCTCAGTGGTGAATCCTTTCAGCACAGCCCCCTTTAAAACAAAAAGTTGTGCATAATAAATGCCCCACTCTCTATGTAGAATGTATGCCTTGGTGCTGCACCCCATGTATTAACTCTTGTGCAATAAACTGCTATATCTGTACTTCGGTATCAGACTCTCCAGAACCCAAAACTGGTGGGCGAGTTCTCCCAGATCCTAGTGAAAGCATTTGTTCCTAGAGGAATAGAATCAGAAAAATATATCTCAGGCATATGCCACAATAAACTGAAGCTTTTCTTTTATTCTAACCCCTGGGGAAAAAAATTATATATATAATTTTATATAACCATATATAAATTATATATATATATAATGTTCTCCCCCTTAAAACACACATTTCTAGAGCGAGGCCTAAAAAATAGAATTCAAACATTTACACAAAGCTTGCTGGAGTCTGGTGTAAAAATATGATACACAGCTGTACTAACTGAGCTGTGCTGCTGGGTAGAAACATCTGTTTTAAGTCTTACTTAGGGGGCATGACGCCCTCCCTGCCGCCATAGAAGGGGGAGAAGGAGAGGGAGAAGGGAGGACAGACTGCTTTATGCCAAGAATGTAAAAAAAAACAAGCCCTGGAATTAACAAAACGAGAGATCTGCAACAGGAACAGCTGTGAAGCCTACTGGAAAACTTCACATCGGCAGCAGGAAGAATTTGCTAATATTCCACATGGAATCTCCTGGTTGGCAGCCCCATCTGGCAAGTGATGCTGGCCTGAATAGTTTCCAACTACAGATTGGAGAGAGCTGGGATTTTCACCAATTTAAGATACAAACATTCAAAGCAACAACATTCTCTGTGTGTATACAGATATGCAAGCCAGGGAGGAGGCAGCTTGTCGCCTTCTACCTCAACTGTCTTCTTGTATATGCTGCAAAATTTCCACAACACATTAGGCCGCCCCTCCCTTTTGCATTCTGCAGTGCCATGGGGACACAGATCTCTTGTGAAGCTTCCAGTCTTCTATTTTGGATGAAATAACGTAAGGCAAGATGAGTGAATGATTCCCTGCTGCCAAATGACTGGAAGTTTCAAAATTCTCTCCGTGGAGAGGGAGTTATTTCCAGTGTCTGCCTACTCCCCATCTACAAATCCCTGACTGCTGGAAAACAGGGAAGAATCCAGTTCTCTTTGTAAAACAAGTGGTTCCTCTCCTGCCCTTCCAGGCTTTGGAAGGATCTCTCCGGAGCAGTGTATCTCAAGCTGAGCAATTTTAAGGTGTCTGAACTTTAACTCCAAGAATTCCCCGGCCAAAAGTAGTGCCAGCTGGAGAATTCTGAAAGTTGAAGTCCCCTCATCCGAAAATCATTGAAGTTGAGAAACACTGTTCTAGAAGACTGCAAAGGAACCCTCTGCTTGCATGAAAAAAAAACAAGCAGGTACTTCCCCCCCCCCCTGAAAAATAATGAAAAAAAGAAACACTCCTTGGCATGCCAGGGTCTGCCAACAGCAACAAAAGATACAAAGGGCATTTGAAGCTGCTAGGAGGAAAACGTAAGCCAACATCTGTAATGTGTGACTTGACAGAGGGAAGGGAGCATTCGGAAGAGGTATCAGCTCCAGAACAAAAAAAAGGAAGTGCAGCGGGTCGAGGTAGGGATGGAGAACAAGTGGGCACAATGAACCCCCCGCCTCCTGCGTTGTGTGTCTCTTCAGGGAAACCAGTGTGGTTTGCCTCTGTGTTCAGGTGCTGCCAATCGAGTTCAAAGCTCCCAGCAGCAGCACAGGCAGCTCAGACGTGGCTCTGATCCATGTGAGGGAAGGAGAGGTAGAGTAGCGCAGGCCTTGTCCACACACCCAAGGTCCTATCGGCCCTCCAAAGAGACCAGGTGGTGCCTCCAAGTGGGACTCTGTGCCTCACCCAACTTCTGCTGCCCAAGAGCTGGGCATGTGGTCTGGAGCTGACATGGGGATGCACTCAGAGGAGTAGCTTGCCATTGCGATGGATCTTCAGGATCCGCCCGAGTCGCTGCTTTGCTGTCGCTAAACCCTTCTTGGGGCGTTTTCCTGAAGGGACCAAAAAAAAAAGAGAGTTATAATTCTAACTAGACAACCATTTTAGAAATATTTGCTTGCCAAATTTTTCAATACCTTTCAACCACGGCAGAACTTCTAAGGTACTTGAAAAGTTCTTAAAAATTCAGGGAAACATTCAGAGAAGTATCTGCCTTGAAAGTAGCCCAGGTTGAACCGTATGGCAGAGATCCCCAATCCCTGGGCTGTGGCCCACTACCGGGCCATGGCCCGTTCGGAACCGGGCTGCGTGAGCGGTGGGCTGGCGCATGCACGCATGCGTGCAGCTCGACTTGTGCGAGAGGCAGGCCGGCGCGCACATGTCCGTGCGCATGACGGCCCGCCGCTGGCTCAGGCTGGTTGCCCCTTCCCCCCCACCCCGGGGCCAGGCCACCAAGCCATAAAGGTTGGGGATCGCTGCTGTACAGCATAGTCAAACATCAGAAACTGGGCACCAGAAATGTTTTATGACATTTTCCCGAATTTCAATTCCACAGGAATCATAGGTCGTGGATTTTGCATGCATTCTGTAAAAGAGTCCATTTGAGGTACCTTGGTTCAAAAATGTTTGCCCCATGATGCACTGTTTCGCCTAGTTAAAGGTTACAGAGACAAGAGCTTTAGAATGTATAGAGATTTGCTCAAGTCATAAAACCAGTTTATTTTCCTTCTGAAAAAAAGTCTGTGCTGATGTGGAGAGTGAAACTCAAAATCCTCTCCAGCTACAGAATGAATCCAAGACGAACATTAAAAATGGCATCTTGTTTCTTTTACCTGCTTGCTTTCCACTTGGGAGCCAAAAATTCCCACAAGGGAACAAGAATCTCACCTTCTCTCACAACAGTCAGCAGACTATTCAAAACATTTCTCAGTGGGGAACAATGAATTCCATCTGGGTGCGATTATGGATTACACCAGGATCCATAATCTGGATCTTGCCAGGATCCAGTGGTTCCTACCTGCCTCAATTCACACCTGCCTCTGTTTCCTTACTTATATAGTACTTTATTCCTATAAGGAAGTCCTGAAAGTTCACAATGCCATATAATTAATGACAAAAGTGCAACGAAACGCACTAGTATTATCCCAAGTGAGATATTCAAGGTGAGGCGTTATTTGAACTGATAACTTTCTTTGAATGCAGCACGGCTGATAATAGATAATACCACTAAGTGTGTTCAGTATTTGATTGCCCAGAATGCATCCTGTGAATGACCAGTCCAAGCCATATTCTTCCACCAACTACAATCCCTCTCCTCCTCTGGCAAAACACCTTGCAGCAGATCTTAGACAGCAAGAATTCTTCCCTAAACAACATCAATAGGATTGGCCCTTCCCTTTCGAAGCCCATATATACAAGCTTACCCTGGGCTGCTTGAGGACCTGGTGAGCCAGCTGAGGGGCGCCGCTGGGACAAGAAAACCCCTGGGGCCATCGGCGTGGAGCCCCGGTTCACCTGGGCCATTCCGAAAACATTAGGCCGAGCAGTGTATTCATGATCCACCAGGCTGCCAGCAAACTGCTCCTGTTTCAATTCCGGGGGAGGGGTGGGCACAGGGGCCTCCAGCTCAGGATCTGGTTCCTGGGGGAGGGGGGGAGGGGGTGGCACATCCGGTTCCACTTCTGCTTCTATCAGTTCTGGCTCTGGCTCCGGCTCCGGTTCTGGCTCCGGTTCTGGACTAGGAGCTTTTGGAGATGGTGGCTTCCTTTTTACGAGTTTCCGCCGCTGCAACTTCTGATGTTCCTTAAAAGGAAGAGAAAAGAGGCGGAATCCTTCATGCAGAGCTGCAGTTGTTTAAGACCAGTCGGGCATGGGCAGCACCGCTAGGGATTCCTGTTGCTCCTGCCCAGCTGGATCCATTAATGGTACCTGGGAATGACTTGAAGGGATTCTTACACATTCGAATTCCCGTTCGAGAACACTGAATGAACTAGCTATCCTAAATTCCACACACACACACACAGAGTCTGAAAGTAGGGCTTTAACAACTTACGGGATGATGCTATCCTATGAAATATGTTACTCTGGCTCTTTTAGAATAAATTTTGCTATATTTCTGTTCCTTGTTTATTGATTACTGATCCCATGATGGCTTGTTCTAGTTTCCTGCATACGTTGAAGTATGCTATGTACCATTCAGTGTTTTGAATGTGATGGCATAGGAAGATAATGAATACATAAACAATCAGTCACCCCACTGAGTGCGGTGAGAAATATAGTGAGAAAAACCAGTATATAGAAGGCAGCACGCTAACCTTGGCAATGAGCATGCTTCGTAAGGAATAACAATTCCATCTTCCTGAAATACCGCAAGCTTTCCCCACTGACAAAGTAAATGTTCTACTGAAGAAGGATGAGTCTCTTTGGGCCTCACAACCTGCTCCTTCTCTCATAAACCAACCTGGCCATTTACCTGCTGAGCTAGTTTAGCTGCTGCAGCTGCCAGACCGGTCTCGACAGATGCCACTCTGGTCCCTTCACGGACAGGGCGGTCTTGCTTGGGTAGTGTCGGGGTCACCCGGGCTGTGAAGAGGGAAAGTTCACCTGAAGAATTTTCTATTCCACCTTCCCACCCAACTTTGATGATTTCAACTTAGGTGGAGTGGTAATGCCCAGGTTGCCATTTGGGCTGAGGAATTCTGGGAGCTGCAGTCCCAAGACCCGAAGCACCCCAAGATTAGGAGAGGCTGCTCTACTTGCTCCCACCTGGTACATATAAAAGATACTTCTTTGCCTACATACTCATATGAGTAAGATAATGGAAGCTTCGTTTACTGGAAATCCATAAAGTTTAGGCCACAAATCTGTAATTAAGGCCTCACAACCCTCACAGATGTAGTGCTCATTCTGAAACGTTTAATTGTCACAGGCAAGACGCAAAGGAAAAAAGAAGAATAATTTGCATTTGTGAATAGAGCTAAGCCACAAGATATACTGTGGAGCCAATGGAGGGCAGGTCTATCAAAATTAGCAAAGTTCAGTACCGTTTTTTAAAATAAAAAAAAATCCTTAAAAAAAAATCCCTTTCCAATAGAGTCAGGCAGATTTGCCTCCAATTATTACTATTACAATGAAAACCCACCCCTCCCACTCACATTTCAGATATCAAGCAAATCAGGAAAATCTCTACATTCAGAATTGTGGCCTTCTACAAACTGTAATAATGCAAAGCTGCAATACAGGTTGACTACGCTCACTGCAGGTTTTTGTTTAAGCAGAGAAAACCCATTGCTCTCCGTATATTCTTTCCACACCTCACAGAAACAAAAGGAAAGTTCTATGCCCATACCATTGTGCTTTGTGTATTTCCAAGAATTATGAACCAGTTCACTCTATAATTGCTGGTTCCTGGGATAGTCGACCATCAGCACTGCACAATGAAATCCCATCCTCAAATACAGTATAAAAGTCTTCAGCAATTCCCCTAGCATTAGAATCCTCATCACATTTTTTCATCCCAAATACTTTCAGGTATATTTTTGTGTGCAAAAGAGTTAGAAATTTGCTTTTTAAAAGAACTACTGCCAGGGAATTGCATTTTTGTATCCATTTAACTCACATTAAATACACACCGTCTGTTACAGGTGATGGATGATTACCTTTAGGACTCCACGGAGCATCATCCGTGCATTTTTTCTTCTTTGGCAGTGACTTCAAGGCTGGGTCATCCTCATCCGATTCCAAGGAAGGATAAACTACAGAGAGAGGGATGCAGTTAGGCATGAATTGTAAAATTTTCAGGTCCTAATATATGGGAGGGGCAAACAAGAAACTGCGATTGCAATGGGGCGCATGAAGGGAAGCTAGATTTCTCCGAAGACAAATGCTTTATTGCTATAACCACAAGTCCTTCTCTGGTCAATTTAAATCAGTCGGATATCTTTTCATGTATTAAAGAGTTGCTCCTTTTCACAAAACATGGATCTTTCTGATACAATAATTTTTAAAGCAAGATAAGGGGACACGCTTGGTACTTGCAGAAAACCAAAAGGCTGCATATAATTTTGAGTAAGAAAGTCTATAAAGACAGGATGATGAAAAATGAAATTTAAGCTGGGCAAAGCAGTTTCTCCCCATGCAGAATGACAAAGATTACTCCCTACAAGAGGAAGTCCAGAACGAGACCAAACGAGACCAAATTCCCTACAAGGTCTTGGATTCCAGGCCAGAGCAACCACCCTCAAACTTTGACAAGATGGTCTGCTCCTCATTCTAGACACTCTGCCTGTCCTTTTGATTCTTTGCACAGCTCTAAAAGCCATCATGATTGCTGCCAAGATCAGAAATGTCAACTCGTTTGTATTTTTCCCTGCTTGGGAAAGGAAACTCGGCACAACTGCTACAGCAGTTTCCAGCTAGACAAGTCAAAATAGCCCTACCAAAACGGGCATGTTCCTTAACCAGTTGCTAGTAATCAAATGCCATCTACCCAGGTCAGTGACAAAATACACTGCTGTAGCAGGAGCAGGAGAACAATTAGAAAGCCTTGCTGTGAAACTGAGCAGTTTGGCACCGAGAGATGAGAAGCTGGTTGGGAAATGCCATGCGCGATTTAACCACTGCAGGCCAATTCTCCAACCTTCCCCCAATTTGGTGTCCCTCAAGCTGTGGTAGCCCCACACCTCTGCAGACCCCTAAACCAAGGACGACGTGCTTATTGAGGTCAGTGGGTTTTAACCTGGGAGGACCTATATAGGGAATAGTGTAGGGGTGCAGCCAAGACATATCTATTCAAACACGCCCCCTTGGAACTGCAATAGACTTCCAGAGTTCCAGTTTAGAAGGTGATGTAAGTGTATATTGAAATCCATACTTCGTATTTTATAATGCCCAGCACTCCATACTTTGTAATGCACAGCACTCTTGTAGGCCAATAGATTTCAAGTAGTCCTTTAACATTTCTGCCCAGGAGAAAAAAGCCCTGTTTTTCTTGTAGAATCTTCCAACAGTAAAGTAAATCTCTTTCCATTCCTTACTGTATTCAGCATCCTTAAAACAGGTTCCCAGGCTCTCCTGCTCATCCATGCTGGCCTCTTCCTCGCTGTCCGTGCTGTGATGAGCCGGCCGTTTGATGGGCCTCTTCCCTGAGCGCTGGGTGCCGGAAGCTCCCGCAGAGCCACGTTCATGCCCAGCTGCCAACCAGGCCTGCAAGCTGGTGGCCCCTCCTGAGGATGACGACTGGAGGTTGGCCATGCACAACATGCCCTGGATGGCTTCCTGAGTACTGGGAGATGCAGGTGCATCACTGGGGAAGACAACCGAAGTAGAGTCCTTATTGTGTCAGCACTGGGACACAACATGCAACATGGATTTTGTCCAGCAAACCTCTGAACAATAACACTTCTCAGTACCCTTAGACAGGTCATAAGTATACTCAGTGCACTGACAAAATAGCAATAGCACTTGTATTTATATACCGCCTCATAGTGCTTTACAGCCCTCTCTAAGCGGTTTACAGAGTCAGCATATTGCCCCCAACAATCTGGGTCCTCATTTTACTGACCTCAGAAGGATGGAAGGCTGAGTCAACCTTGAGATGATCAGGATCGAACTCCTGGCAGTGGGCAGAGTTAGCCTGCAATACTGCAGCCTAACTACTGTACCACAATGGCTCAAATATTAACTCAAAATACGTTTTTATAATTTCTCTTGCAACGTGGGATATTCATATTAGTGCTTCCTATACAGGCTAAAAAGAAGAGGCATTGTAATCTAACCCCAATCTGGATGGCAGAAGGTGAAATCTATTTAAACACAATGCTGTTCAAAGACAAAAATAAATAAATCTGAAACTCATTTATTCTAAATCCCTAAGTCACCCAAGTCCTCCAAGATACAATGAACAGACAAACGTGAAAGGGTTCCATCTTGATTAATCATTGCAAATGTTGATGATTGTGTTTGATGTAGCAGCAGATCTTTGTCAACTGGAAATTGGTGATCAAAAAGAGTCACCTTGCGCATCCCCCTCCTTACATCCACCCTTCTATGGGTCTGGGGAAGTGGAAAACCTACGAACCCACCGTCTGAGGGGCCTATAGGTGTATTGCCTGCACCTGTAGGTGTCTGAGGTAAAACCTTACAGTTCGAGAACGGAGGTGGAAAAGCTGCCTTCCCAAAGAGGCAGTTGGAAGGGAACTCTCTGGCTCCTCGCTTTGCAGCAAAAACAAAACCTCACAAGACCCTGTTACCTCCTCAAAACACCAGAAAACCCGTTTGAACCTACTTGAAATGTTCAAAATATTGTTTTTTGAGTATTGAAAAGCAGTTTACTAGGGATGAAAACCAGATGGTCAACTACGAATTGTTAAAATCGAACTGTGCTATACGTGGCTCCAGTAGAGCCGTGCCTTCTTCATAGGTAGGCCAAACATACCAGGCAAGGCTTTGGGGGGTCTGCTGGAAATAGCAGAGCTCCAAGAGTTCTCATGGTATGGTCTGCACACACCCATCCCAGGAAGCAGAAACAATGGCCTTTGAAGGATTATAAACCACTCCCCTCCCACCCCCGAGTCCCCCACAGGCCCCGTCTCACCTCAGCTCATCATAGTCAGCCCCGCCAACCTGCCGACTGGCTTTCAGCAGGTCCAGGATCCCACCAGCACTACTGCTGCCTTCCAATTGGTCATCACCAGAAGCATCCTCCTCTTCAGTGGTGTAGTCCTCCTGCAGACAAAATAAATCCGATTTTAACAGGAAGGCCAATTCTCTGGGCAAATGGGTATCTTGCCTATCTGCTCCAGGAGCACAATAGCGCAAAGTCTAGGACAAAATGAGCATCGTTTGAGCAAAATGTGCATCTGAAGCTCAAGAGCATCAGCATTTCTACTAGGCCTGTGGTCCCTTACTACGCTTGCTCCTTAGACAGAGGGAGTTGGCCATGTTTTAAACTGGATGTGATCGTTCCTCAGGGAAAGCTGGACCTCTACTGATATGACCCACAAAATAAACATTTCTTAAAATGCCTCTGCCATTTCTACTGAATTGGTTTCAGTTAAGCTAAATCTTGCAATTATTTTAGATTATCACTCTAAGTCTCAGCAGGGGACAGGACCTGGCTGATCTTGTTTGCATCAGATCTACGTAACCCTTGAATATGAAATGGCCCAGATGTCCTCAAATGGGTGTAAGTCAAAAGAATATCTCAGAAGGCGGCAATGGTAAACTTTGACCATATTGCTGCCCAGGAAGTAGCATGGCTATCATCATCGTTATTATTTTTCCATCCTTGTTTGTGTATAGCTCAAAGTGATGAACATACCTCATACTCCTGCCTCCTATTTTCCCACAATAACCTTGTGAGGCAGTATGTGGCCATCTGGGCACTACAGAAACTATAGTACTGTTTGGTTGAGTCCAACAAAGTAATAACTCTGTCCTTAAGACTGACCTTTACCTCAAAGGTTTGTGGGCTAAACAAAATGACTCCAGGATGCGGGGAAGACGTTTAGTGCCTGCTGAGAAATTTCTCATACCTTTTTCAACTTTTTAAAAATGGATCCTGAGCCAAAACCCCTGTCGTGCTTCACGTCACAATTAACTCCCACTCCTAGATGGTGATCCTACCCAGTTATCACAACTTCACAATCCTGATCATGTGTGCCAGACTTACTTCAATGTCAAATTCTACTTCCCCTGGCTCCCGCACTCGATTTGGGTCAGAACAGGGTTTGGCTCGTGGCAGTTTCCGGGGAAATTCTGCAATCGGAAGAACATAAATGTTAAAATATGCTGTTGGAGACCGAGGAAAGGCTGGAAAAATCACAAAAACTGTGAATCAAACTGAAATGTATTGATTCCACAAAGAAAGACACGTGTGGCTCTTGTGAGTCAGATAATGGTGATATCTGTATATATACACACCTACATAGGAATCAGCCCTGCAAATTGTGATTTTTGATAATAGTGATCCTACACCCTCACCTGCATAGGAATCTGACTTGCAAATCATAATGGTACTTACTGCCAAGGAAACATATATGGGACTCACTTGCCATTTTATAAACTGATAATAATGATAAACAATTAGGGACTCAATTTAAGCTTTGGAATCAACAAGTGCCCTCATAACCATCCGAAACAGGTTTGGAAAGTATGCAACCGCTTTCAATAAAATTAGAAGGTCAAAGATGAAAGAAGAGAATGGAATTTAGGAAACCACTACTGAGGTGGAAGATATGAAAGGATCACTCGTAACAGAAAACAGAACAGCAAAGTCACATTTTAAATTGTAATCACACCCCAAAAATATGTTTAAAAACCAAGACGATAGCCAGGAAAGCAGAATTTAGCTTCCCTAAAACTCCAGTTGTAGTTTTTATAAAATAAGTTTCACGGATTGGTGATAACATTAACCACAGAACAATAAGTGTGTTGGTGGTAATTATTTTTAAGTTGTTCACATTACAATGACGTGTCTGAAAGCACATAAGCAACTCCTAATAAATTCCAGAAGCCAATAGCTCTTAGCAGACAGATGATGGGGTTTTATTATGGAAAAGAAAAGGGAAATGTGCTTATCTGCCTATTTGATTCAGATTGTAGAAGAATCTGGTCTTTTGTCTTTCCCTCCAACCCAGCCTCAAGTACAGTACATGCACAACGCAGCCTAACTCTGGGCTTTGCCCCAAAAGACATTTTGAAGGGAGGCCTGGAACAGAGATGAAGGAGACAGCCAAAACAATGACCAGAGGTAGCACGAGTGAACACGGAAAAGGTATTTGCCCAATCTAAGAGAAATGCGTCTACCATAGAGAGCCACCAAGCATGGATGAAAGGTGCTACATACTGGAAAGCTTCTTGTGCAGCAGCAGATTCCTCCTTTCCCTGTGTGGCGTTTCGTCGATCTGCAGATCCTCCTCGGAGTCTATATCCAGGGCTTCTGCATCAGATGGGCTGGGTGGGGCTCGCATTTGTGCTCCTTTGTGGCTCCGGGTACGCTCCGAGGCTTTGATTTTCCTGCCGGGGGGGGAGGGGGAGGGATGGGAGGAGGAGAAACACCAAAACTGACGAGGCTGACCTGATCTGATGATCTAATCATTGGAGGATATTATGCAGCCCATAATATATTCTCTGCTCCCCTTTTTGGGTCAGCCCTACAAACGTAGGGAAAAGGATTATTTTTTTCTTAAATACAGAGATGTCTTCTTGGTAAAAGTCACCTTACTGAAGCTAGGATATATGGCTCAACCTATATATGGGGAATACAAATCTCTGCTCTGCCTTTATGCATAGACTGGTCGCCATTCAGCTTCACCTTTCTCTCGGCCCTGAAGAGTTGCTGGGTATAAATTGGAGGGGCAGGGAAGAGGAGGAAGAACAGCAGCATCCCCTTCACTGCCCTGATCTCCTTGAAGGAAGGGAGGTAGATAATAACATAAATATACTCAAGGCAACAAAAGATTCCTCCAGATGGTAACATAGAAGCGTGAGGTTTAACCTTAATGAAGTGCAATGGTTTGCTACTGTATATTATTCTTACCATGTCTTAACTCATGTCTAAATGTGGACCATCCCTTGCAACAAACCTGGGCTGTACCACTTGCCAATCTGCTCAGTCCTAGGCTCTCAAATCCTGCTCTTACTCCCCACCCCCTCCCCCACTGCTGACAGCAAAGGAGGTTTCGGCAGGGCTCTTTCTTTTCAGCATGGCCACCTGCTCACCAACATGGCTTATGAAGGAGGAGGAGCTACTTGAAAAGCAGCTTGCCAAATGTCTGCGTCACACCCGGCTGACCCAGAGTGTGCACATACCGGAGGGCAGTTCTGGAGTACTGCTGAGGGCTGATTCAGCTTCTGGTTGCCACTTTCGTGCTGAAAAAAATGGCTCTCAGATGGCTAGGAATCTGACAAGTCAGCATTACCGAAGTATCACAGCTTAACAATCTATGTCATCTACTTTGTTTCTGCCCCTACCCACCCACCCCCCGAACTTCTGAATCCCATCTCCAGAGGCTAACCTGGTGCCTCGACCATTGGCCACCACCATGGACAGCTCTTCCTCTGTCAGATCAGGTTCTCCATCTGTATCATCCAGGCTGGAACTTGGCAAGTCAAACTGGGCAAGGAAAAGAAGAGTATTGGCCGGTATACGCTGAGATCACGGGAAGCAAGACGGGGGCAGGAACAGATCACAAGCCACTAACAAGCCCAGGTGCTGCCCAACCGGGTCCCCAATCCCCCCAATGGGACCATCTCCACTCCAACCTTTCTCTCACTTAGTGTGCGCACAGCAGCGCCAGTGGCATCTCACCTCCTCCTGGCCAGGACTCTCTGCGTGTTTCAGGCTCTGCTGCCTCTTGTACTTGCGCAGCAACTCTAGTTCCAGGGCTTTGACAGATGCCGCATCCTTTCGGCTGCCTTTCTTGCCCAGCTCCTTGGGACTCTGATCTCCCTTTTTGGCAGCTGCTGCACCGGGCTGGGTGACTCTCTGCAGGCCAAATGGGCTGCCAGTCTTCCCAATGTTCTGCTGGAATATATCCTAGAGGAGTGAGAGCACAAACGCCCCCAAGGAGGCATCACAAACCTCTCATTTGAACTGGATGCTACCACCCCTGCCGGGTTCCCAGCACAGAAACACAGCTGCAATTTTCCAGGGGGGTTGAGGAGAGGCAAGGCTTGCTAAGGTAAATTCCAGCTCCTCCCCAGAAACAATGAACAAATCCTGCCAACCGATGAAGAGATGGAAAGGGCCCTCTGAGATTAAAAGCAGAAGGCAAAAAGGGGGTTCTTAAGATAGGTTGCTTCAGCTTTTCTACAAGGAACCTGCAACTTTATGGATCCAAAACATACACTCTGCTCTCAAGCCCATCAGAGTTATCACCTATGCAAGCTCGGAATTTGCCAAAACATATTACTAGACCAGGGGTAGGCAACCTTGGCTCTTTTATGACTCGTGAACTTCAACTCCCAGAATTCCTGAGCCAGCCATGCTGGCTCAGGAATTTTGGGAGTTGAAGTCCACGAGTCATAAAAGAGCCAAGGTTGCCTACCCCTGTACTAGACTCTTAGCGGATTCCTCCGCACAGACTCTCTTGTCATTTAGGGTAAGTAGGATAGCTGTTTAAAAATCAAAGGCTGCAGATGTCTGGTGCCACTTTGGGACAGAGAGAGCTAATTTGCAAGCCCTCTCAGATACACTGAGGGACCAGAATATGTACTCTGCGGTGTGGTATAAACAGCCAGGCTACAGACTCTGCCATGGCTGCTCTGAGCACACCGGGGACCTAAGCCAGTAAGACTTGAGACTACTGACTTCCGGTTTTGCGTCGTAGTGACATGGCTGAGGGATTGCGGAGCTCTGCACCCTACGGCTGGTTTCACCCTGCCTGGGGACCCTAAATGGGTCTAAAGTCGCCCCGGAGAGGCGATGAAGAAGGAGCCCCCCCCCCTCCTCGTCGATCACGGAAAGACAGAGGTCAATCCATTTGATCTGGGGGAAGCCCTCCAACCTGACAGGAGAAAGGCTAGCTGCACTCCGGTGACTAGCCCAAGCTACCGGCATCCGAAGTCCAAAAGCAACAACTAAGAACAACTGTGAACAACGTGTTTGGAACTGTATCTCCTTGTCTGCTGTTCCTTGCCTGAGTGCAGTTTGGGAATGGCTTTGCAGAAGGGATTCCTGCCTGCTAGGAAGTTGGCATTAGAGTCATTCATGGGAGGATACAACTTTCAATTTCAAGGGACAAAGTAGGATTGATAAAACAGTCTGCGAAATATCTTTATAAACACTCAACCTTGCAGTATCAAACAACAGAGCCATACAAGTAAATTTTCTTGGTAGAAAACGAGTGGTTTTAAGCAGCAGAACCGCAGGATACAATATTCTTGGCCAATATTCTTTTAAACAAGACACTAATCTATCCACAAAATCCAAATCAGGATCTTCTTAGGTTTAGTTGTAAAATGTGCACCAGATATATTTTGGCACTTTGCTTCCCTCAGAGGTGCTTTCAACAGAAGAGAAGGAAAACCACCGAGCCTCTTGATACTCACTTCCACCAGTCGGATCTCCTTGGCCAGGTCTTTGATGAGTTGTGCTGGACGTACCGTCCCAGGAATTTCTTCTTCATGCTCAGCCAAGGCCTGGGAAGAATAATATCTACTCTACTTTTCTCTGCAAAATTGAAACATCACCGAAGAGTACAAAGGCTTTTCCCCAATCTACTGCTTTCTAGATTTGTTGGGTTACAGCTCTTAGAATTCCCTGCTGGATGACTGAGGTCATCAGCCTAAAGCTTAGAATTCCCTGCTGGACTGCTCCTGGGACATAATATTCTCCACTATATTAGTCTTCTATTTCAAGAGAGGTCTTAAAGGTAGTCCTTATGACCATAATGGAGTCATAAGTCATAATGGTTGTAAAACAGGTCAGTCACACAAATGACGTTTTTTGTGGTGGTTATTAAATGAATGCAGTGGTCATAAGTGTGAGCATGACAGTTGTTAGATAAATCCACTCTTTGCTATGGCACGGTTTTGCCAAAACCCAAAAATGCCAGGTTTGGGCAAAATGTTGTAAGATATATACAATGACCATGGGATGCTGCGAACGGCCATAAATATGGCCATGTTTCCGAGCACCCAAAGTGCTGTCACATAACTAGGGGGGAGGAAACTGCCAAAACTTCGGGTCCAAGTCGTAAGTCCCCTTTTTCAGAACCTTCTGGGTCCTGACCGTTATCCAGCCCAAATACTAATGAGTTCTTCTCTCAACCATTTACCTCCTTTTTAGTCCAGGAGCGGAACGCTGTGTTGAGGGCTTTGGCCCCATGAGCCAAATAGGCAGCTGGATGCCTACGGTTTTCTCGAAGGCCTGCCAGGAGAAAGAGAAAGAGAAAGAGAAAGAGAAAGAGAGAGAGAGCGCACATCAGTGGTGGCCATTCTCATGAGCCACTGGGAGAAGGGAGGATACTAAAAATAGGCATACTCAAAGCTCACCTCGGAAGATATCCAGGAGATGTTTGCCAACGTACCAGCAGATAGTTTCGAAGTTGGGGAATTTGAAGAGATCAGCTGTGCTGAGGCGCTTTTCAATCTCGTAAGCCCTAGGAAGGAAGGAAGGAAGGAAGGAAGGAAGGGGGAGGGAGGGAGGGAGGGAGGAAGGGAGGAAGGAAGGAAGGAAGGAAGGAAGGAAGGAAGGAAGGAAGGAAGGAAGGAAGGAAGGAAGGAAGGAAGGAAGGAAGGAAGGAAGGAAGGAAGGAAGGATGGATGGATATAATATTTTCCACAAAAAGGACATTGCTTCTGTAAATAATGCTAATTGGCAAGACTCCTCTCCTCGGATGGTTTGGTCAACAGCTGCTAATCAGAGCCATAAGAAACTATGTAGGCACTAAGCACCCATTCCTCTGACTTACTCCTGGTTCTAGTCAGCACTGCATTAGGCAACTAAGATTTCATGAGGCATTCTCTAAGGACTAGAAACACAACCATTAAAAAGAAACCCAATTCAGATAGAGGTAGTCCTCAACCTAGGACCACAACTGAGCCCCAAATTTCCCTGGCTAAGCAAGGCAGTTGTTAAGTGAGTTTTGCTCCATTTTACGACCTTGTTTGCTAGTTGTTAAGCAAATCACTGCAGTTGTTAAGTGACTCATGCAGTCATTAAGTGAATCTGGCTTCCCCATTCAACTTTGCTTCTCGGAAGCCTGCTGGGAAGATCACAAAAGATGATCACATGACCCTGGGACAGAGCAACTGTCATAAATACATGCCAGTTGCCAGGCGCCTGAATTCTGATCACATGACCATGGGGATGCTGCAATGGTCATAAGCGTAAAACCGGTCATAAGTCATTGTTTTCAGGGCGATTGTAACTTTGAGCAGTCACCAAACAAATGGTTTTAAGTTGAGGACTCTCTTTCCTTAATTCTTCAACCAATATTAGGTTTGGTATGCTTCCGGGTGTTTCTACTCCCACATCCAGGACCCTTTCAAGAAATGATGTTATGCCAGGCCAGATCATTGCATTCTCTGCTTTAGTATCATCCACATTAATAAACAACAACTCTCTGAGGGTTTTTCAGAAGGAATCTTTCCCAGACGCAACTCGGAGAAGTCAGAAAATGAACTTGGGATCTCCACCCTCTATTTCCGAGTCTTGGCTTTTCCCTGGATGATTCCCCAGATGCTCAATGGTGGCTAATTGCTCCCCTGCCAAGCTTACTTGAGCTGCATCTCAATGTTGAGACTGTGTAGAAAATTGCCCCCAAAGGCCAGGCAGTCCACAGGGGTCAGCACAGCATGGATCCAGCCTGAAAGAACAAGAGGTGGTAAGATGGTAAACAACTTCTCAAGAACATTGACAAGAGGGGAAACAGCTGTTGCTGGTCTGAAAGGGCAAAGGGGAAAAAGGGCTTAAGGCATTTGCTACTCTACATGACCCAGCTATTATCTTCCATGGTTTCTACCCTTCCAGTAACACTGGGCAGAGTCAGTGCGGTTTGGATCCCCTCAAACAATGTCATCCAAAGAGCAAGGCTTCTTGATCACGTGTCCTGCCCCCTGGAATGGTATCCTTCCAGGGGGTATCCATGTTTCTCCCTCCCAGGCCTTGTGATATGGAGCTTATGGAGCTCGATGGATGATGTTTTTGTTAGAGGGAATGGGCTTGTGCAGATGCACAGGATTTTCCTCCTGTTTTTCTCTTTTTATTTATTCTTTTTCCTTGTTGTAAACCACCCATAGTAATTTTGGAGTTGGGTGGCCTTTAAAACACAAAGAAACAAACCAACTAACAATCAACCTTTACATTCAAATAGCCCTTTCCCAAAGTGAACTACAAATTGTCACACCAAATGGAAGTCACAAGAAAAGAAGCGCCCCGGAAATGAGAAAATCAAATCAACAGGAGGAATGATGTCAACTGGGAACGATATATGGTCAACCTGGTTCCCTTACCTGTTGGTATGAAGAGGGTCTGGCCCTGGCGGACAGGACAGCGATAGCACCTATCCACTTGGTCCCCAAAGAACATTTCATTCTGATTGGAGGAGCTGCTCCACGCCTCAAAGAGTGTCAGGTTGGCTGCAGTGGGACGCACCAGGAAGAAGATCTTCTCTCCCTGTGGGGAAGGATACAGAATAAACTGCCACACAGAATCTCCTCCCTCTTATTCCAAAACGATAAGAGCTGAGAGAACAAGGCACACATAAGTAAGGGAAAGATTGATGCAATAAAGCAGGGAGACCTGGGGGACTTTGGCAGTAAGCTTTACATGGGGACACGTCTCATGGACAATTAGGCTGTTCCAAGGCTAGGAAAAATGCTGTTGGCCTCACATTTCAGAGGCAGCATTTGAAGAGTAACAGCATTACAAAGGTGCCAGTATAAGACACAGCCACCTTCCTTGCCTGTCAGCTTGCGCTGTCCCACAGGTAATCTTACCCAGTAATTTTACCAAGCTTTTTTTTTTAATAAGATTCAATTTTTTTTACAGATATTAGTACAGTTTTTTTTCTTCATCTTTACCTTATAACTTATTTTCAGAACTGTATGTCCTTTATACATTAAGGAAATCAAAGACCACAGTGCATGCCAAGGTTATAGAAGGTCTGGGCCAAGAACAGTTGAATTCTAAAGAAGAGGTGTGCTAAGTCAAAACATCTGCATAACTTTCTGTATTTTGTAGTTTATAATGAGAGACATGAAGATATACAGTCTGCCGAAGTTCAGTTTTCTGGCTGCTGAAAATCTCTGTTTTGCTTCTAGCTACAGCTGCAAATTTCCCAGGCCATAAGGATTAGTTTTCAAATGACAGCAGAGGTTTTCCAGGTGCTGAATTCTGCAATTATCATTCAAAAGTGTCTTTTCATGGCATAAACATATTTTTGCAATTGTAAACCAACATTTCATGGCCTATTCCAAACGGAGTCCAAAAATAACACCTCCACCCTTCCCCAGACTGTGTTTTCTTTGCTGAATTTCAAGCTACCATCATCCCCAGAAACCTTTCTTAAAACATGCATGTGCCTTTAAGTCAGTGTTGACTCCTGGTGATTGCCTGGACTAGTCCTTGCTATTTTTTGGCAAGATTTCAGAAATAGCTTGCCCTTGCCTTCTTCTTCTTAAGGCCAAGAGAGAGTGGCTGGCCCCAGGTACCTAGCTGGCTTTGTGCCTAAGACAGGACTGAACTCATCCCTTCCCAATTTCTAGTCTGATGCTTTAACCACTACACCAACTGGGCTCTCATCTTAAAACATGAGAAATGCATAAATTAAAACCATTACATTCCTTCTTCTGTGGATTCAGTATATTTTCTTCATACCGACACCTCCACAGAATGCCTTTGAACCCTTTAACAAGAATCCTTATCAGAAACTAATGACAAAAAAAATAAAAATCATACTGGCTGTCAGTATGAAGCTGTGAATGGCAGCTGCATCCCAACAACCTGGGGCCCCTGTGGCGAGAATGAATGCAATGTTGCCTAGTTCTCACTAGCCTTAACGAAATTCATTAACTGATCTGACTGTCTGATGTGGGCTATACCACATCAGAGTGTAACTTTGCATCTTATTTTACTCTGCTACTCCAACTACTCTTAACTTTCCTCCTTCGATTACACCAGTACAAAAAAACCCTGAAAACAAAGATGCAGTGGGAAGGACCATTCAAACATTCGAACCTCCCCAAGGCATTCTGCCAGTTCTGAAGCATCGCGTAAGGTCCTCCTTCTATCCCATATATCAGATTCTTACCCGTAGGACATGATACCAGACAGAGGTGCCCCCAAAGTCAATGTGGAAGTCCGTATAGCTGTCCCGCACCCCCATCAGGCAGTACTTTTGTACGCTGGGGCGCTCAAAGACTGATTCCCCTGGCCACAAGTTCTCCACCCAGGACAACTTGCGCACAATCTTCGGGGTTTCCACCAAATTAGACAACCTGAAAAATTGCAAAGGCAAATAAACAACCTCATCTCCTTCCAAAAGACCCTTGAGAATGCTTTCGGGTGGCTGGTGGAGAGACTACCTACTAATACTTAAAAACCCATGGTCTGTTCCTCCCCCTCTCCCCCACTGCATCTAGGAAAATATGGCAGGAAGAAACATCTCCATCTCCATCTCCAACTCAGTATCTTCCAAATAATTATAAAAGTAGTGTTTGAGGTATGACTGTAATAGAGCTTGCCCATTATTTTGTAAGTCCTAACAGTTGTAAAATGGGTCAGTCAAACGACTGACCTAATTTTATGCTTTTCTGCAGTGGTCATTGAGTGAGCCCAGTGGTTGGACATGTGAACACGGCCGTTGTTAAGCGAACCCATCATTTACTATGGCACTGCCTGACGCTGCAATTGAGCACCCAAATCGCAGTCATGTGACCCTGGGGGGAGGGGCTCGACCATCAGGATTTCGGATTCAGATCACAAGTCCCCTGTTTCAGGTAAGTCATAACATTGAACAGTCGTTAAGTGACCAGTTGTAAATCGAGGACTACCTCTTATTGATTGCTCAGAATGTTCAGCCAGTATTAGCCTTCACCTCCCATCTGAAGGTGGAACAAAATGGAAAATTTCTTGGTAGCCCCTTCAGGCTAAATAAAACCACTCGGGGGGGAGATAATACATCTTGATGCCAGAACATGGGGTCTTGTAGATCCAGCTTGGGACGGGATGTAGAACAGAAATAACTAGACTGCTTTTGCAGTTCATATGCACCTTTCCTTCTTACAACCTCTTTGTATTTTTTACCTGGTTTCTGAGAATTCCAGACTGATGACATTGAGCACTTTCTCTCGGCGGCTGCTGCAGTAATAGCTGACAAAGTCACCCAGGCGCATCTTGAGGTCAGCTTGGCGTGTCACATCAATGACATCAATCTCCTTGTCTGCACCTGTTAAGAAAGAGATGCGCCTCATGATGAGCAAGTCAGCTGGGAGGAAGCAGCAGCAACAGCGGCTGTGTTTCCCTGAGTTACGCCCCTGAAGTACACTGTGGGGCAGCCAGCAAACTCATCAGAAGCTTAGTAATGCAAGCCTCTCCCTCTAGTGGTCCTTCCCTCCGGCACCTTGGTCAGCAACTGCTACTTATACCCAAGGGCCAGAATGCCATTTTGTCAAAGGCTGCTAGACTACTTACTACCCTGTTTCCCCAAAAGTAAGGCCTACCCTGAAAATAAGCCCTAGCTTGATTTTGGGGGGTGGGCCTAATATAAGCCTTACCCCCAAAAATAAGCCCTTTCAGAATTCAGCTAAGGATTTTCCCTTTCCAAACCCTTCATTCATGAGATGCTCTGCATCTATATTACAACATGGGATGCTGCATTGATTGCCTATTAGCAAGCCATTCTTAGGGAGAGCCAGCCCACAAAAGCAACAGCAGAAGCTACATTCACTTTGAACAATAGCACTTCGGCTTGCAACATGGGAAGGGTTGTCTTATGCATTGAAGAGTATGCTACACTCCGTGTCTTCTTTAGGGAAGGCAGGCAAGCTGATGTCAACTATCATTTTCTGAACTGTAACTCTCATACTTACTTGCCCTTTGCTGGGACTGATAAAAGTTGAAGTCCAAAGCATCTGGAGAGCACTAAGTTGCCTTAATCTGCCATAAGTCATACCACGTTTGAGGAATAACTGAGAAACAATGGTGCTTTATATACTTTTTGACACTCTGCATCAAAATGAGGAAACTCGGGGAATATTTCCAACAATTTTGGGGAACTGCATGCTCCAGAAGATTAATAATAGTAAGTGAACTGACTTGTGGAGAAATCTAAAAAAAAAAAAGTGTTTTGCTTGGTTTTGACAAAGCAGCCACCTGAACCCAGGCATCAGAGCTTATTCCAGGGGTTTTCAATCTATGGTCTGCAGAACCCTGGGGGGGGGAGGGCATAATGTCGTCACAGGGAGTTCACGAAGGTTTGAAGAAATGTTATGATTTAAATCTTGAGTTAAGTCTTGGTGGTCTGTAGCCGCAAAAGGTATTTAAAGGGGGCACTGTGGTGAAGAAAAGGTTAAGAACCACTGGCTTATTCAACAAGTTGTCATTAGATCAAAGCATGACTCAGTATAATGTCTCAACTTAGCCACTGAGGGATTGTAAAAAAAACCTTCTGCAGAAGTTCAAAGGATAGCTACACAATCACTGCTATTGATTGAAAGTCTCTTATTCATCTCTATGAACGGTAGTTAGGAACTAGCTGGTCAGGCAAGGCTAACCAACATCTATTTTCTTTGAGCAAAGTGTGGGTAAGCAATCTGGCAAAGGACCAGCACCTCTCCAACCAAAGGGCCCATGTAGTATTTTCTCAGGTCTGGATTTATTGAATTCATAATCACAGCCGGAAGTGAACATTGTGGAACTTTTAACTGTCGAGATATTGTTGAAACAGAACTTCTAGCATCCTTATCATTGTCATTGCTGATTAGCACTGCTGGGAATTAAACCTGAGCACCAGCTCAGTAGTTATTTAGTACCATATGCCTGAATTTGAGGATTGCTGTTAGTCAACAGTAGCCTGAATAGGAACCACAGTGTCTTAAAAAGGGAACAAACACATACAAGAAACTATTTAATTCCTGTGCTGACATTCTGACCCAGTTATTTGGGTCTTTTGTCTTTTTTGCTCTGTAAACACCACGTGCACAAATTCCTATGGAAAAGTGAAGCATGGAAGCTATAAATAATATGTTCTTAGTTCAGTTTAATAACTCTTACGATGAAAGAAACATTCATTTCCTTGATAATCTTTCCAAGATCTCTGCGCTCTCAGTAAGAATAGCAATAGCACTTAGCAACAGCACTTAAGACTTATATACCGCTCCATAGTGCTGTACAGCCCTCTCTAAGCAGTTTACAGAGTCAGCATATTGCCCCCAACCATCAGGGTCCTCATTTTACCAACCTTGGAAGGATGGAAGGCTGAGTCAACCTTGGGCCAGTCAGAATTGAACTCCTGGCAGTGGGCAGAGTTAGCCTGCAATACTGCATTCTAACCACTGCGCCCCCATGCAGCAAAAGGTGAGAACAGATTTCTTTCTAGTGGACATGGAAAGGATAGCTTGACCTTTCTATATCTGCAGAAAATACAAACCTTTATATCTGCAGATAACAGAAAGAAAAATGAAAAGGAGTGAGAACAACATTTGAGAAGGCTTCAGGAATATCTCCAATGGGATGCGTTGAATCTGTTACACTGCACTGATCACTGAATCTTAAGGATATTATAGAGCTAGAAAAAGTGCAGAAAAAAGCAGCCCCAATGTTTAGGGCACAGATCGGCAACCTGCGGCTCCGGAGCCGCATGTGGCTCTTTGAGCCTTCCCCTGCGGCTCCCAGCCTCCTCTGCCATTTGCAGAGAGAGACAGAGACAGAGCTTGCTTCTCTCTCACTCTCTGTGTGTGTTTGTGTGTGTGTGTGTGTGTAAAAAAGAGAGTAGCCTCACCCTGTTCAGAAGAGCCGACAAGCTTACTGGGAGAGGCTCCTCCCTTTCCTGCGTCTCTGCAGGAAGCAGGAAACAGAGGAGAGCTAGCTAGCCCAGCTATGCTGACTCAGGAATTCTGGGAGTTGAAGTCCATGAGTCATAAAAGAGCCAAGGTTGCCTACCCCTGAGCTTGTTGCAGAACAGCTTGAAGCCAGCTTGCCAGGTGAGCAGAAGATCGGAGAGAGGGGGGGGGGGGAGAAAGAGAGAGAGAGGAAAGAGAGAGGGAGAGGAGAGAGAGACAGAGAGACCCTTTTGACATCTAAAATGAAGATAACACTGCATATATCCTTTTTTACCTTTATTTTATATATGTGTGTGTGTGTATATATATATACATACAGATATATACATACATATATATACACACACACACACATATATACACACATATATACACACATACACACACACACATACACACACACACACACACATATACCTATAATAAAGGTAAAAAAGGATATATGCAGTGTTATCTTCATTTTAGATATCAAAAGGGTTTTGCGGCTCCCAGTGTTTTGTTTTTGGTGGGAAACGGGTCCAAGTGGCTCTTTGAGTGTTTTGGGTTGCCTACCCCTGGTTTAGGGGGATGGAATACCCACCCTCCAGAAAGATCCCAGAGATTATGTCTCTAATTTGGAATAAATTCCCTTTTTAAGACACTGTGGTTCCTATTCAGGGTAGAGTCAGGGCAATTAGATGGAGCTGAGCGTTGACTGGCCGGGTACCCTTCCTGATGCCTATGCAGAGTTCACACAGGTATTTTTTCTTTGCGCTTTAGAAGAGAAACATCTGCCGCTAGCCAGGATCAAACTCTCAACCTTCCGACTGGGAGGCAAGCATCTTAACCACTAGACCACCACACCACACCAAGTCTCTAACGTGGAATGAAGGAGAGTAAATGAATACTGTATAGCAGAACAAAAGTTCTTGAACAGCACAGGTAACACAGATGTATTTTTTCCTGCCTCTCTCTCTAGGATATCCCCCCCCCCCAAAGACTAGGAGAAGGAGAAACATTTTTACACAGCATTACTTCAACTATGAGATTCACTTATCAGCAGATATAGGAACTGCAGCTAGCTTGGACTGCTCTGAAAGGGGATTGAACAAATTTAGGAAGGATCAATGGCTATGAATACTGATGGCTGCCTCCTAAATACTAGTCACCATACCTTAAATACCGATTGCTGGGATGTGACAGTAGAAGGGATTATTATCCTCCAGCCCAGACTTGTGACCTTTCCAAATGCATCCTATCTTCCTTGTGTACCCACACAGCCATGATGAATCGATGTACTTGCAAACCCAACAGTACGACTGCAACAGACTGTGGCTCAATCAAACATGCAGTTCTCTCCCTTTCTTAAGCTTTACTTTTTCTGCAAATTGAAGAGTCTTTGCGGAGATGCAGTGACTGAAAAGGACCACATCCTTGGCCGTAGTTCAAGTGGATACATTCCTCATTAGTGTTGGAAATTGAGGGAATGAGCTTAATCTAAGCAGCCTTCGATGACGAACAGTGTGGCTTTGTTTCATCAATCTCTGATGAGAGGTCATTTGACCTCTGCATAGAAGTGAATGATTAATATTAATGCCTTATGCCTAGTACTTCTCCTTATATAAAAAAAACGAAAATAAAAAATACATCCTTTCAGCAAGAAATGACCTTTAGCTTTCTCTTCGGCCTACAGCACTGGCTACAGCCTGCAAAGTAGTGGGAGGGAGATATTTTGGACTTCACTTCTCTCCAACTTAGCTAGTGGGAGAAAAAAAACTGTGGGAACTGCCCTGCAAAACATATAGAGAGCTTCATGCTGCTGGCTCTTGGAACAGAGCTCTCCCTCAGGTCACCATGGTAGCTTGCCCACCAACCCACCCGCTCTCCTAGCACTCACCAACATAATGTTCCACATCACGCACAGTGAATGACGCTGGAGGAAGAGTCATGCCCAGGCCATCCTTCTTCAGGACCAGGAGAGGCACACTAAAGCTGTTTTCCTCCAGGAACTCCACAGTCAGTTGTGTTCCGCTCGGCTTTAGGATCACATCATCCGCACTGAGGAAGCAGGAGGGACAGTCAAACCAAGGTCACGCATTGCTGTTCTCTACAGCACTCTTTCCCAATTTGGTATCCTCCAGATGCATTCAAACTACAACTCCCAGAATTCCCTGGTCAAAATGGCCCAAGTTGAAGGAAAGAACCAAAGCCATGGGGAGGAGGGGGAGTACAGTATTGTAGTGCAATGGTTTTGTGTAATACACACATACTCTGTATGTTACACTTGTAAGCCTGATAAACTTTGGCTGCCTTGTACTTCATGACTGTTATAAAGCATGTGGTTTGACTCTGTTTTTATTTTTTTATTGTTTTTTTTATATCTAATCTCCTACTACTCTGGGTTCCAATGCAGTTATAAATAAAATTTATTTTTATTTAAAACATTTTTAAACTATGCTTCATTATTTGAAATCTTGGCACAGCATTCAGTACACATTAAAACATTCAGCATCCTTTACAAACTGCCTTTCCTTTTATTTAAATGGGACATTTGCATGGAGGAAGAAACAGAATTATTTTGATTCCTTTTCCTTCAGCAGCTGTTTGGCTCTGTCTTTGGAGACCTCTGTGCAGCTGCTTGTAAGGTGGGGCAGCTGCAAAGAGTCTCCCTATAGAGACAGCTATTCTGGTGCTGGAGGAAACACTGACAATAAATAGGATAATAAATTTCATATGGGAAAGAAGGGGATTTTACCAAAAAGCAACCTGTTCTCCAGATTCTATCAAAATGGGTTATTATCCAAACCTATTGTTTAAATATTTTCCCCTCAAAGTAAAAGAACACTACTCTTGAACCTTTTTCAATAAAGTCTTGAAAAAAAGAAAATGCACCGAAGAAATAAAAGTATTTAGTTGTTTCACCAAAATTAAAGCAGTCTTGACATTATCGCTGGGCAAGTTTATTAATTCTACCCTGCCGATTGTTGCTATCCGAAAGACCGCAGATCAGTAAATCTTGGCAAGGCATTTCAGAAGTTGCAGAATTACAGCTCTCAGCATCCTTCTAAAGCAGGGGTGTCAAACTTGCAACGTCACGTGACGTGTCACGACGTATCACGACTTTTTTTCCATTGATGGCAATGGGGTAGGTGCGGTTTTGCCATGACGCATCTGGCCCACGGGCTGGCAGTTTGACACCCCTGTTCTAAAGGAAAGCTAATAGTGAAAGCTGATGGAAGTTGTAGTTTGTTAAATATTGCCCATTCTTGAGCAGAGGAATTCTTTTTGAACAAGTTTTACAATAAAACTGTCCTGAGGAACTGAAAGAAAGGCTTCCAATTTAGCTAGAAATCAACCAGGTATCCCACAATATGGCTATTTGAAATGCCCTTTTTTTTCCCTTTAATCGCTAAAACATCCATCAAGCATGATCTCACCTAGGAAATGTCCTGCTGCGAAGTTCTTTGATGAATTGACTGCTACCGGTCTTCACCGTCTTGCCAACCTCTTTGTTCACAGAGGATTCAGACTGTTTTGGATTTCCTCGGCGCCGTTTCACTGAGGGAGGAAGAGAAGAAATCAAAATATATACACAAGCATATGGGCAATTCAACAAGAGCAGTGCACAGGTGATGATGTTGATGATATCCCACTTCTATTTTGCTCAACTCGAGGCAGTCAACATAATGCTTCTATCTCCTACGAAGAATCTGGCAAGACAACTGATGAAGTAAGCCTGCCCAATATCAATAATCATCTGCCAGAATACCAACAGATGATTTATAGATACATATAAACAATTGATTAAAAACAGGTAATTTTGATGATTGCAAACCACAAGCTTGAAAAATGTCATCAGTATCTACTGGAATTTCAGAAGTCAAAAGGTTTACTGAAAAATTTTACCTATCGGGGCTGAGCTAACAAGTTGACTAGATCAATGAAGGCTTTTTAAAAACAGATTGTGCAATGTATGTTTATTATTTATTTGATTATATAATTAGAATGAATAATAAGCACACAAATTATGCACACAGAACCAGATGGCACACATTTGCTCAACGTGCCTAACTGGGGTAGAAATGGCTGAACAGAATTTTTATAGCTGCAGATATAAGTAAAACCCTGTAGCTATTACTTGTCATAAAAGTCCAGGACCTGTTACTCATTGTAAAATAATATAAACAATAGAACAGCAGCCCATAAAGCAGGCATGTCAAACTCGCGATGTCGCGTGACTATCGCAACTTTTCCCCCATTGCCGGCAATGGGGTGGGCGCGGTTTTGGCGTGACGCATCCGGCCCGCGGGCCGGCAGTTTGACATGCCTGCCATAAAGGTAAGGAAATTGGGCTAGGCATGCAGGCAGAGCTGTGCAAAGTTGTCAAAAAGATTCTCTTCAGTTTTCTTTAGCTGGCAGACTCTGTTCCGCTACAAATATGTTTTTTTTTAAGTTCTTGTTCACAAGAATTTGTACCATACACCATATATTTTGGCATTGGTGATGAAATAGCAACCATGCAGTCATCAGCATGTTTGTTTACATCGTATTTTATCTTCTTGGAAGTGTAAAATATAAAGGGACAATAAACTTACTGACAGACGGTCCGTGAAGCAGCTCACAGTTGGGGCAGTGATACAAGTCAATGTCAGCTGCCGCATCCTCTTCAACTCCAACGCAGCTTGAAGAGAGAAAGAAAATTGCTTACCTTGCTCAATACTGACTTAAAAAAGTGAGACTCAAGTGTCCTTTTCTGAAATGTCTAGCCTGGATGACAGCCCTGCAGAGATCCTGGAAGCTATCGCAACTCTGAATCACAGGAGGTGTAGGTGAATTCTGAATGTCTGTTCTGCAGGCCTAGTGCTTCTAGGCTAAAGATAGGGGGGGGGGTGCCTGGGGAAGATACTGGAGGGAATGAGCACGCCCTTTGCTTAATGGAGGATCTGTTTCTGATCAGTCCAAGAAACATTTTCATATTCTCACCAGCATAATTCAATACCCATATTTTAGGCTTGAGACGAAGCATCAAGCAGTCCCCCTGAAGTTCAACTACTATCCAGATCCACTTTGATTTATCTGAACATCCTACAGAGTAAAGGCTATCATTCAGCAATAACTTTAGCAAAAAAGTCATTTTCAGCATAAACATTATTACACAAAAGTTGTCTGAGGTAGAAAGGAACAGGAAGTGGTGTGGAGTTGAAACACAACAATAGGCTGAAAGCTGTAGTGCACTTCTTTAGTGAACATCTGTAGTGATTCTGCTTATCCTTGAGCGGGTCACTCCAGACACAATGAATGCCTGTTTATCTGAGGGAATGTATTTATTTCACTGTTTCTTAGCGCACCCTACTCAAAACATTTTGGTTGCATTAGGACAAGTTGCTATGTAAGTCTACTTCAGTCCAAATTGATTGGCATTATTAGGGCTTACAGCAATGATAATGAACTCCCTCCTTTCAGAATTATGGGATACGATTCCCTTATTTCTTGATTCTTTATAAAATCCCCTTATTTCTTGATTCTTTATAATGCTGGTTAATTGGGAATCCAACTTCATCACTTACCTTTGGTTTAACTCATCTTAGTTTTGTACCCAAGTTTTGTTGCCAAAAAACCCACATCTGTATGAATCATGCCACGAGCACCTTTATATAGATTAATCCTCTGACTCTCTAAATATTTGTTGCCTCAGACTACTACAAGCATCCCAATGTAAGAGACAGGGTACCATTAATTACTAGGGACAAGGGTATTTTTTATGCCTCATTGAAGAGTTTAACCACCCAATTTTTGCAACATGAATTTCAACTGCATAAATCTTAGTCAGCTAAACAATTCTGAATGCAACCACCCGCTAAGACTTAGTGCTATATGTTGCCCGTGCCCTGGAAAACGTCCATTTACATTAGCACCGAAAGAGAAAACAGGCTTAGGCAGTTCAGTGTGGCCAAGATCTGCAAACAGCAATTTCCACTCAGCATTTGTTTCTCACCTGCCATGGAACCAGTCCTGGCAAGCATCACACTCGATCATGAAGCGGGTGACATCGTAAGGCAGGCGACAGAGACAATACACTGGCACAGAGGCCATGGTGGAGGAAGGGGCTGCTCCAAGTTCAAGCAAAGGAAGACCCTCAGGAATCAAATGATATCAAACTGTCCGCTAGGGCAAGCTGGAGGAGAGGCTTCTCATGCCGAGGCCTGAAGGAAAAGTCCTGTCCCAGCTGGGGTTAAGTGAGGATTAAAAAAAAAAATTCATTCACGCACACGCACCCAACGTCTCAAGGCACCAACTTTTGTGCAAAAATGCAATTGTGACCCTGAAAAAGTCCGGCCGGCAGAAACAAAAACAAACCAACAAGCAAACAAACTGGTATCCTCCGCAGATCGCCTCCGAACCCGTTCCCTGACAAACCTCGCGTTTCAAGGGGGCTTTCCCTAAGAATCCGAAATCCTCCGAAACATCTCCCCCCCCCCCCGAGCTCACAACGCCTCCTCCCCGCTCCGTTCAGAAGTTTGCAGGCTCCTTTCCCCTTCCAAGGGGGGTAGAAAGGGGATCCCCGGTCTCCCTCCCAAACTAAGGGAGTCTCCGTGCAATCGGCAGAACCTGCTTTCCCCTTCTTTCTTCTCCCACTTCGTCCCCGGCGGGGGAGACCCCCCTCAGCTCTTCCTCAACCCCGACAAAGCGCGCTACGGCTGCCCCGCTCTCCAAGGACGACCTCTGAATTTCCTTCTCCCCGAAAGAGCGAAATCATTGTTTCCCTCCCTCCCTCAGTTCCCATCCAAGCTCCCCCTTACTCCCACGGTTTTGTCTTGGGGCTCTCCCTCTTTTAAATCAAAGAATTCTCTCAAACCCCCTCCCCCCCCTCCCGCCTTTCTTCTTGCCCCGGAGCCGAAGGCGGACGCGAGACTCTGCTGATTCGCACGCCAGATCCCGGCACCTTCTCCCCGGCGGAAGCGACAACGCCAGGACGGGGATTGAGGCCTTCACGAAGCAAAAGCAATTCCTCTAGGCTTTTCGGCCGCTGAAAAGGCCTCCGCGAGGCCTAAGGTCCTGGGGTTTTCTTTTCCAGCTTCCCAATAAAGTTTTATTCAAAACAAGGGAAGGGAGAGGAAGGGAATAGAGGAGGGGCTGGCGGCCATCTTAGGAGAGGCAAGGCATGGGAACGCGGGGAAGCCATCTTGAGAGTGGCGCTGGGGCCGCAAGGCAAGCAACGTCTAACGACGATTGCGGCAGCCATTTAGGGAAGCGGGTCAAGGAGAGAGTTCTATCATAGAGAGAAACGGAGCGACGGATAGAGCGCCCTCAGACGCCACGAAAGAAGGTGGGATATTTGGGTTATTTTTGACACTGGGGATAAATACCGGAAGCGATGGGAGATCCGGGTTTTAGTGTAGCGCCGACGGATTGTCCTTCCCGGAGCTCGTTTCGTGCCTTGAGAATACCCGCTTAATCGTCTTCGTGTCAGCCTATATTTTCAAAATTCAGTCCTCTTTTGTGGGGGAAATGCCGAGTTTATTTCGTGGGATTTACGACTGCATGGAACATATATGTATGAAACTGACTCTGCAGGACCAACTGAAATAGAGCAT
This sequence comes from Azemiops feae, assembly GCA_023970755.1. Lineage (NCBI taxonomy): Eukaryota > Metazoa > Chordata > Lepidosauria > Squamata > Viperidae > Azemiops > Azemiops feae. The sequence continues at coordinate 516,577 of JALGBA010000474.1, read as the reverse complement.
GTGATGGAGCTTGGTGTGTGCGACAGGTTTAGGAGTCTGCTATGTATGTGTGTGTGTGTGTTTAGTCGGTCTGGGTGTACATGACTGCCTAAACGGGTTCCTACAGTTTTCTTGGCAACATTTTCAGAAGTGATTTGTCATTGCCTTTTGTTCTTCCTAGAGCTGAAGGAGAAGGATTGGCCTCAAACTCGGTCTCTAGTTTCCTAGCCTAAACCAAACTGACTCTTGTGTTACAATTATTTTAGGGTAAAAGGCAGAATGGGGTTGATGGACAGCACAAAAATTAAATTTAGGATAATTTGGGAGTTAAAATGCTTGTAAAAAAAATTGCCTAGTCTCTAACCTTCATTTTTCAGGTGGTCACGCAGCAGCTTCAGAGGATCCTCAATGAACTACATTATGTGGACCCCTTTCAGTCTGGATTCAGGCCTGGTTACAGGACCAAAATGGATGGGGGAAGAGGTAGTTTGTCCATCCTTGCTTTTCTTGACTTCTCAGCAACTTTCAATACCTTTAAGCCTGGTAGTTTTCTAGATTGGCTCCAGGGATTGGATGTGGGCAGCACTGTATTATGCTGGTTCTCTTCCTTTGAGACCAGTTCCAGTCGATGGTGGGGTGTGGGGAGAGTGCCACATTTGGCCCCTGATTTGCAAGGTGTCTCAGTGCTTTCTCCACTTTTAACATGTACATGAAGCCATTGGACAAGCTTATCCATCGGCACACGATGTACCATTCAGGGTACAGATACTCAGCTTTTTCTCTCTCCGCTGACTTTTTAGAGAATTTTATAGAGAAAATAGTGGTGCTCCAGCTTCAACAGAAAGTGGATTATTTAAACCCTTTTTAATCAAGATTTAGGCAATGGCACCAGATAGAAATTACCTGGGTGACACTGATGGATGATTTGTGTTGCACCTTCAGGGTCATTTTCAATCTTTTAGAATGAATGTACTGGTTCAACAAGTTTATATTCTTCAAGATTAAGGAACTAGATGGGAGATTAAAGGCAAAAAAAAATCTTCTAAAAAGAACACTAATCAGTTCTCTTCAATCAAAAAAATGCACTCGCTCATACAGGCAGAACAAAATCAGAAACAGCAAAGCATAACAAAGGGATAAAATTTTTCTGTAAAACAACCAAGATTCCAGTCTATATCTAATTTCCTGTAATTTGGGACTTCCAGTTTTGCACCATAGCACACGGCTGAGGGATTGCAGAGCTCCACACCATACGGCTGGTTTTGCCCTGCCAGGGGACCCTAAATGGGTCTAAAGTCACCCTGGAGAGGCAACAAAGGAGCCCCCCCCCCATGGATCATGGAAAGGAGGCGGTGAATCCATTTGATCCGGGGGAAGCCCTCCAACCCGACAGGAGAAAGGCTAGCTGCACACCAGTGACTAGCCCAAGCTACCAGCAGCCGAAGTCCAAAAGCACTAACTAGAACAACCGTGAACAGCGTGCTTGGAACTGGGTGAGAATCTTGATCTTCTCTTCTATTTTGTAACTGATTTCCTGGAAAAGATCCCCAAGAAGCAAAAAATCCTCTGAAAGTGAGAAAGGAGAGGACCACACCCCCACCCTTCCATAGACGGAAGTGGCGACTTAATTTTTATGGGGGACAGAAATATATTGAAATGAACTTAATAATACTACAGTCTGGATAAATCTGAAAATCATGAAAACTGTTAAGACTTTACATCTGAAAGAGTATTGATAAAATTACAAGAAAATAACTTTTTGCTTTAAAAGTTGGAAAATGAATGGCTACTGACACCTAGTGGAGGATTAGAGCATAGAACAACAGCTGAATCGCTCAGAAATTGGCAAGACACCGAGAAATAAAGAACAACTTGTTCCTTTGAATCTCAGTGGCTTCTCGCCAAATAGAGAACAGCTAGGAACAGAGAAAAGAAAACACACTGGGTTACCTACTATAGAGTGAGAACTATATTTGTTTTAAAAACTGCTGACCTTCTGGGATTATAAATACTTAGCTGAGCTGTGATTTCTAAACTCAAGAATTGTTTGCAGAGAAAGAAAAACCTTGACTTTTGGCTAATCTAGGGGGGAATTTACTGGAAAGCTCCTAGGTGGTTAAACATTCTGGAGTCTAAATCTGACTGGCTGATAATTGTAAGACCCCTGAATAGAAGAACTATTATAAAATACTGCTTTTATTATGCTTTGATAATTGGAAACGCATTGGATTATAAAAACCATATATAAAGATAAGAACTATATAAGATTTGGTTATTTGGACTTTAAGATTGGCTGGTTTGACAAGGCTAATTACAGAGTTTATGGAACCGGTGAAAGACTATCTGGAAGGAGGAGGCAAAATGGATGTTACATACCTATCAAAAAGTGGCAGGAAACCACACCTAATATATCCTTCTGAAGTCCCTAGCCTGGAACATCAAAGAACTGCAGGAGCAATACATCAAGACAAGGCAAATACTTTCCAGGAGGAAATGTGTGCAATGCTGTGGCAGATTCAAATGACAATGGTTTCAAATCATGATGAGATTAAAAACAACTTTGACAACATAAATGAACATATATTTAACTTAAACCTACAATTAAAAAACAACAACTAAGAATGAACAAACGAACCAGATAACAGAATACAAACTAGAGGACAAGGACCCAAAGAGGGAAGCTACAAATGAAGAGAACTACAGTCTAATACAAACAAAAGAAAACTTGCAAGATTTTCCCACAATGGAAATGGAAAAGATATCTTATTTTTCAGAACTTCAAAATAAACTTGAAGATAGGAAAGGAGATCTAACAAAATGGATTATAGAGCAGCCAGGAGAATTATTAGAGTTTGGGAGACAAAAAACACACATTCTATCTAACTTGTCTTTTCTATTCCCAACAACATTCACAAAATGTTATATGTTATTTGTACAAACACAAGAAAAATATATTCAACCGTATATATATTGAAAGTATTAAGAACTATATTTGCTTAATGTTGATACAAGGAGAATATTGGAAGAAGAGAAGATCAAAGAAATATATCATTAATAGATTATGGAATTATAGAAATTATTATTTTTTAACTATATGAACCCAGACAACACGCTGTTTACTAAGCACTAAAGATTGTTATTGTAAAAAATCAATAAAATATATTTTAAAAAATAATTTCCTGTAATCTGAGGGTTACTATATATTTTTGGCTAGATTTTTGAGGATTGGAACACTGTTGCACAAATCCTAAAAATGAGTTAGAATTGGGGCCTAGAATTATGTACTGGTGATCCTTATGACTAATAATGCATTAGGTTTCCCTGCGAGGTTAAAGTGTCATCCATGTTTCAGAGCAGAAATCAAGACTGTTTTTCCCACTCTTTAAGATTAGATTTCAAGAGTATCCCTCTCTCTATAGCCAAGCCAAGTATTCCACCTGTATTCAGTAACCATCACAACACTCTAGCTAATTAAAGGACAGACAATGATAATTCATTGTCCATTACCATAGATTGAGTTAAACCATAACAATCATTTTCCAAAAGATTAGAAAATGTGGGCTTAGTTGTAACATAAATTTGGTGTTTGTGGTACTGTCTTTTGGATTGCACATAGTCATATCAAGGAATAGTAGGCACAAGTAAATATATATAGTGCCATAATTATATGTTTCAGGCGCAGATCTGTTTTTAAATTTCATTTTTTTCTTCTATTATTCCTTAAGATATTTTCTTATATCTGTTACTCTGAGCTATCATTCCTTTTCCTGGAACTGTAATTCCATGCATGATGTATATTAAGTAACCGTTAGCACTTACATACACCTTCAGTTGAGAAAAAAGCCTGTAAGCATAGAAGTTGCAACAATTGAACCCATACATTTGTAAACAATTTTCTTCTCTTCCCCTTCCCCTTCCCCCAAGTAGGCTCCCATCTACTATAGTATACATTTGGGTACCATTACATGCCACCTTGCTTGAAATTAGCATATCCATGCTGATCATTGTTTTATGGAAATACAAATAAAACCTAATAATAAAGTTGGAAGGGACCTTGGAGGTCATCTAGTCCAACCCCCTGCTCAGGCAGGAAACCCTATACCATTTCAGACAAATGGCTGTCCAGTCTCTTCTTAAAAACTTCCAGTGTTGGACCATTCACCGCTTCTGGAGGCAGGTTGTTCCACTGGTTGTTCTGTCAGGAAATTTCTCCTTAGTTCTAGGTTGCTTCTCTCCTTGATTAGTTTCCATCCGTTGCGTCTTGTCCTGCCTTCAGGCACTTTGGAGAGTAGCTTGACTCCCTCTTCTTTGTGGCAGCCCCTGAGATATTGGAACACTGCTATCATGTCCCCCCTCGTCCTTCTCTTCATTAAACTAGACATACCCAATTCCAGCAACCGTTCCAGTCCCCTAATTTCAGTTTATATATATTTGGTACACATTTGATTGACCCCAGGCAATGGACCTTTTCTGCTGTCGCACCCACATTGTGTACTCTTCTCCCAAAAATGACATCAGCTTCATCTCTCCTGAGTTTTTGAAGGTGACCTGGTTTTGTCAGCAGGCCTTAGGGACCTGGGTGAACTAGTAAGGTGGCTCTGTTATTATTAACATCCCATTTGTTTTATGTTTTTTCTTTTCAACAAGAAAACTATTGCTTTTATCGTTTTTATTGTTTTTACAATTATTTTTTTCAGTAATGATTGTTTTATATTTGTTGTATTGGATGTTGTACACTGCTCAGAGTCACTTTCTGTGATATGGACAGCCATATAAATTTGATAAATAAATATATTCTATGTAGTTTATAGAATAGAAACTATAATGTTCTATAATTGGGAGAAGTAACATCTACTGAAATTTGGCTACTGGTACTCTTAGTTACTACTTTTTTATGAAATGGATTTCTTCTTTGCATGTTACAAATTGGAGTTTTTCCCTCCAGCAGTTTCTGCAGAGTTGTAGCTTATACCTAGTAGTGACTTGAAATGGTGGCCTCATTATACGGAGCTTAAAATAAAAGAGACACCACTTTTTCTTTACTAAAAGAATAAACTTTATTAAGCACTGTAAGTCTTTCTCCATCATCAATAGATGAACAGCGCGCCAAGATTCCACCAGCAAAAAACATTCCCAAAAGACACCCAAGCTTTCTGATCACAAACCTACTGCAATTTCCCCTGATTTAGAGCAACCTGTCCAAACTTACACTGATTAAAAAACCCAACAACCTATGGAGTATGTTGTGGGGTGCAAGGATTGGGGAGATGGGAATTTGATTATCCAAGATTGGGGTGGGGACAGTAAAGATAACATTTATCCATCCACTAAGAACAGGTGTTAATTAGCATAAAAAGAAATATTTTTAAAAGGTAGAAGGGAATAATGTATTGATCATTATTCCCATATAAATAAAGCATGAAACTTGCAATTGACGGGTTCACTAACAAGAAAAATCAGATTTACTCTGTTCAGCAAAATTATTGATTTGTATTTTTTTAAGCTAAAATCTTAGGCTAAACATTTTGAAAAGGCAATTGTGGAGAGATATATATCTGGTAAAAAATGCAATGTCAAGGTTACTCAAGGAAAGTATGAGGGAAAAGACTGGTTTAAAATAACAACTGAGTTTGTTTTTACTTTTAAAAATCTCACTAGGCATTTAGTTACTATCAACAAAGCATCTACCAAAATACAAGAGCAATGGTTATAATCAGAAAAGGTGTACATCCCATCTGTAAGGGTAATATTATAGACAGATATGGTGCTTGTGGGAAGAAAGGGTTGATTTTTCAAAATTGAGGACAAAAATCTAATCTGAAAAATAACTAGAGAATGAGCAACAGCGTCTGACTTTAAGCAATGACCAGTAAATAGCAGTTAAAAATGGAAAGATTCATAATAGTGTGTTCATTAGATTTCCTTTAAACATTAAAGGTGGACTTCAAAACAGAAATCAGCACAGATAAAACCAAAAAGCAGAAGAGGAGGTTTTTGGGAGGGGAGAGAATGGGAAGAATAAAAAATAGAAGTACATGCATATTTAGCAAAGTACATGTTGTAAGTTAGCTACTATAATGATTCAACCTTGATATTAAAATTCTGCTAACTACATTAAAAATAAAAAAGAACACATTGTAGTTTGTGTAGGACTTGTGTGGCCTAATCTTAACCATGCTTACTTAGAAGAAGAGACCATAGTACAATGGGGCTTTTCATCCAAGTAGCTACAGTTAAGGTTTGCACTAGGTTACATTTGAAGTTGAGTGATGGGGGGGGGGAATGGTGGTTCTCTGGCCCAAATGGCTACTTAGTGGCACTGTGTCCTCTTCACAGGCTCAAGTGTATCTATGTATAATTTGTGGATTGGGACACCCCCATATCCCTCCACAAGAATCATGTCCCTGTTGTAATAATGTTTTGTCTGTCACTTTCCCCCAGGGATCCAAGGGCTCATTTATTTGACTCTGAATCCAAGAAAGAGTGGAATTCTAAACCACACCAGAAAAAGTTAAAAGCTGTCCCTCCCTGAAAAGGCTTCCTAGTCTTTTCAAGTATATATTATATTGAAAGTATATTTGGAATATTCCATTTTCTTAAGAGTTCCAGCCAAGTTAACTGGTAGCAAAAGCTTACGAATTGCTAGCCACAGTCACAATGTTCAGTACTGCCTCAGAATGGGATGAATGACTCCTAAGAGAAAGGCAAGTAATCTTGGTCAACAGATTGGTTTTAAACTTTCCCTCCCTCCCTGGTGACAAAATTATGAAGGAAGCATGCTAAAACCCCATGTCTATGATTTGATGGGTCAAATCCTTACAAAAGGTGTTGGACTCCAGGAAATATGCTTTAGAAATTCAGAACTGCAACCAAATACAGCAAGCTAAAAAGATTAATCTTATATTTCTACCCTAAAAGATCGTCTTCCTATATTTTAAAAGATGCAGTCTGAACTCTGAAAAACACTTTGTCACATTGGGAATTTAAGATTCACTGGATGATGGATAGGGAAGAATCAATTACTTCAATGAACTTTCAACATCACAATATGCTAACTCAACAATTAAATGATTAAAATAAATATGACAACATAGGTGGAGTAAATGGACCTTAATTCACTAGGATAAATACTTGACAATCTATACCACACAAAAATCCAATTCTAGAGGAAATCTAGACCAGGATCCCATGGCAAGGAATTCTCCAAAACTGCTGAAGTTCAATTTCCATGATCTCTACTTTAAGGATTATGGGAGTTGAAATCCATCTCAAACGAAGGGCCCCAAAATGGGGGATGCCAGGCAAAAGGATTACAGAAATAAATAAAAAGGAACAGCCTAGTTTTACAAATACTTGAGAAAACCTTTGGGTCAGTTAGTTGCAACATTTCCCTAGAAATCAACCTCAATAAACTGGGCATTTGCAATTAATTGCAACCGTTTTGTTTCCAGTGATCCATACAGTTTTTTTCACAGATGCAAAAAAAAAATAAAGTTCTTCCTTTCTCTTTTTATAAAACTTCCACATTACCTATCATGACTATTTTAAAACTTCTAAGTTTCACAGGTTATCGTGCACTAAGTTTCCAGCTTTCTAGAAACGTAAGGGTAGGAAAAATAGATGCTTCTTTGTATATTTAGATTTTTACTCCCAATAGGATCACAAACAGGCTAAACTTGCAATACCTATTTTTTACCAAATGATCAGCAGTGGTAACCACTCGCTTAGTGACATATTTGAAATGAAACACTCTTCCAGATTTTTAAATTCAGATACAAGGGTTTGAAGGCTACATGTTTAGCATTTTTGAAATCTGAACCCTCAGCTCCAAAGCAATACCTTAGATTTCTGATTTCACAGGAGGATCTCAGTGTTAGAAACTGTTCTTTAAAAACACCAGTTTGAAAGTTTGTCATTTTGGGGTTTCAATTCAAATTAATATTAACATTACTACTTAAGGCACAGTGTAACCTGTACTAACATTTGATTTCTGATCCCTCAAAAATTTTAGTAATTGCTGTAAATACACTAGTTAAGGGAAAGATAGGGAATTTGCATTCTTTTACCCCCAAATAAAGATAAAAATAACAATATGAAAACCTTATGTGTTGTTTTTCAAAGCACAACCCAATCTAGCACAATGCTCCTGCTGTAATTCTAATCCAACCTTTCTCAATCTGGTTCCTTCCCCAGCCATGTGTTGGACTTCAGATCCCCTAATTCCCTAGCCAATGGACTGAGACAGGCTATTCTGATCAAAAGAGAAGAGGGTCCCTAGAAGAAAGGCTCTCATTCTGCAAAAGTAGAACCCCAAATGATATTAATCAGCTCTATCCTAAACTTCTTTAATTCTCTCAAAAAAAAAGGCTTTCATTACAAAACCTTTCTCCAGTTTGAATGTCTTCATTGTAAAAGAATATTCCTATTTTAGGTCTGCAGACAGGAACCACATCAGACTGACCTGATTTGGGAAACTGCAGTATGCAAGACAGTAAATTTTTGCCACAACATATGCAAATCCACTGTTGCTTAGAAAAACATTCACCAAATTTTCACTGTGGATTTAACAAGGTCATGTCATCTGGCTCTGGTACCATGGAGCAATGTGCATCGCATCAGAGAAGCTTTTTAAGAAATGGTCATGTAAGTGAAAGTATTAACTTATGCAAGTAAAAGACACCTTGACCAACTGAGGTGAAAAAATACATTCAGAAATCTAAATATATCTATGGAGAAAGGGGTGATTCTTTGGATCCAGAAAGGAGAAACAAAATCAGTAATTTTATCCATCTCTTTGGCTCTGATACAACACTGGACTTTGAACTGCATGTTTTCATTATCCCTCTTACAGCCCCTAGGGAAGCACTTTGCATTTCTATTAAGTATTTTAAAGCTGCATGATACCTTCTATTGTTTTGGACCAGCATACAGTAAGCAACTCAAAACAAAATCATGCCTCAGTCATCTACACATTTAAAAAATTAGCCAGGATGTTTGTCAAGGGAAATTGAGTAACATTATTTCAAACCTCATTTTTTACTAGCTTGGCTTAAGTCTGCATACTCCAGACCAAAACTAAGTAAAATTTAATCTTCAAATACTGAATTTTGTCACTGGTATAAAATGATCAAATGCATATTTCCACATTTTCCATTTTCTAAAATGTTAAAAAAATATCTCTACCAAATTAAATTTAGGCATCATCTTCAAGATCTGAAATTTCACCCAGGCCCCTACATTTTTATAGAGTATCTTTGTTAACATGAAGAATTAGGTTTTTTTTTTTTAATTCAAAATGACTTTTATATTCAATCCCACATTCCACACTCCCATAGAAGCACAGTACAGAACTCTGTGATATTTTTATTATTACTTGATTGCTAGTTTGCACCCAAGACTCTTTAATTTTTACAACCCAAACAGACCATAAAACCACATGAATTCCTCTATAGGGCTTCGGAAATGAGGATTGGACCAGATTTTTTTTCTCTTTTACTTTAGCAATATAGTCAGTCAAACTCTGATCCCATTCCCAAGAACTACCTCTTCTGAAGCATTAGAAATAATAAGAGGGTTAGAAAATGTAGATAACAGAAAACTGAGGCAACCTTATCTGCCGCTAAACTGTGACATTTTGTAACAAATTATCTGCACATTAACAAACCTGCATAATTGACTAATATAAGCAAGCAGCTTATAGCTTTGGGATTAGACCTCAGAACTCCATGAATACTGTCAAACTAAAATTGACATAAAGGAAGATATCAAGCTATTCATCAAAGTTCACTTGGAAATCCCATTCCAAATCGAAGAGTTAAACAACCTGCAGCAGGAAATATTGTGGTGGTTACATGAAAGCCATATTTTTCCCATCCCTGATCCTGGGAATAGAAGGGCACTTCCTCGTTAGGCCCAGATTAGAGCACATTTCACAATGGAGAGCCACCGTCTCTTCAAATTAGTTGTTTCAACTGAGATGGGGGGGGGGGGCTAGGATATTACCAGAAAAAGCAGATTCCCCCAATCTTCTTTGATGTGCTATTTAAAGTTCTGCCTTGTTCTGCTATCAGAACAAAGAAACAAAAGCATGAATCTTAAAGCCACTGTAGAAAAACTCAGGACTGGATTCCACATTTAGCTAAAGGTAATAGCTGCAAATATAGTTATTAACTTATGCTGGATCTTTCATGCAAGAAGTAGAGACATACATCTCCCCTCCAAATACCATCTAATGCCCAATGCTGGAAATTCATAAGCTTGGGATTAATATCTGCTATTATAACTCTAGATATAGGATGCTACCTAGATACCAAGACTAAAAGAACTGTATTCTAAATGGTACATTGGGATTTATTTATTTATTCATTTTGTTTACTGGAAACCTGGGTTTTATTTGGGGCTTTCTTGCAGAAGAAAGTTGAACATTTAAGATGTTATTTAGGGACTGCAACAGGATGTAATATGAAAAAACCAAGAGAAATGGAAAGGGGGGACAATTGTGATTTAAAAAAAAATAGATACTGCAGGTATCAAAGATTTATCCAGGCAATCTAGATCATGGGTGTCAAACTCGCCGTATCACGTGACGTGTCGCGACTTTTCACATTGCCGGAGCTGGGGTGGGTGCGGCCTCTGCATGATGCAATTGGCCCGTGGGCCAGCAGTTTGACACCCCTGATCTAGATGATCAGTGCTCAGTGGAATCCACTGATAGAATGCAAGTCATTCTGAATAAAATTGGCTTGATTGTTCAAGACAACTGGCTTTAAATGATCAGCAAAGACTAGAAACAAAACAATCAAGATTTTAAAAGACCTTCTTAATAGTTCCATTAATTCTGCAAATAAATAATATTTTTTTTTAAAAAAAGGAAAAGATTTTATTTTTGTTTTTTGGGGAAAAAGCTTGTAAGATGCTCTCCAAATATATGATTCTCGGTAGTACTGCTATCTTTAAACAAGATGATTCCCTTTAACTCTCCAGTAAGCTCTTCAGAACACAAGACTGCCAATTTGCCAGTTTTTCACAGTTTATCCAGCAAAACAAGAGTTTTCTCTTTTCAACATGTTTAGAATGTCAAGCCAATCAGAATTATTAGTTGTTGCAACTGAAAAGTGTACTGCCTTGACTATTAAAAAACATCTGATTTTCCAAAATTCACCTACCGGAAATACTTTTTAAAAATCAAGTAATTCTTAATATTCAAACTCTGTATCACAAACTACTTTAAATAGCAGCTCTTTGTTTTCTAAAATAGAGTCTACTTTCCATATTCCACAGCTACAACTATGATAGTTTTCAAACAAAAATGCTCTCCACCCGTTTTTGACCGCTCTAGCTATTTTCCCAAAGGTGAAAGCAACTTTTTCTTTTGGCTGCTGTCAAGTTCTCCCCTAAAAGGGATAATCTTTTTCAGGTGTTACCGCTCTTCTGGCAGCCATGGATCATTTCCAAAGGTTCTATTGCTCTTAGAGCAATATAAGAAATTTCCCATCTCAATGAGTTTGAGCCAACAGCTGTAGAGCAAAAATAGCCAACTGGTTACAGATAGATTCAAAAATGGTCTGAAGCAAACAGTTCAAATCTTTTGATGAGAGTGATCTGGCAGCTAAACTGGGAGGAGGAAGATCAGGGCTTCCTCCTTTGGCTTCTGGTAGGTGAATAACTCACTCAAGGGAATGGAGGCAGCAGTAGAACTAAGATACCCTGCCCTGTTTTAGATTTTAAACCCATTTATCTATCCTTTTATACATTTGTAGAAAGTCAGGCAAATAAATTTGTTAAACCTCTGGATAATACCCTCCCTCACTTTTTAACACAATCTTATTTTTCTTATGCAGTAACTGAAATTTAAGAAAATATTTCTTATGAACGTGTAAATTCCATTTAATTATCATGACTTGTTACCCAATAATATATGGAATCATTCACTAAAGGATCTATGGCTGTAGCTACCAACATTTATCTTGTGTCAATTAATTTCATACAATTACTCTGCACTATTAAGAATACTTTCCTGATTTTGGTTTGAGATGGAACCAAACATTGTTCCAGGCAGTGGTTTAATGTGCCCCTCTGCTGGAAGAAGCAGAAAGGGAAACATTCAGCCTACTGGATACTGATAGCAGAAGACAAATTAAAAATCAAAACACATTTTAGATTATTCAAGTCATCTGACGTATGTACCATAGAAGTTGAAAGAAACTAAACAGAAACATGCACTGCAGAAGTGCATATATGTTTGCAGCTGGAAAACTGGTTTAAAAATTCTTTCCAATAGAATATTCAGCCTGTTTTATTTCTTCCCCCAAATTATGTGATTTTCCCCCCACTTTGAACTACCTGCTCTATATAAACATTCTGCATTTGAGATCTGTTTCAGTTACACAACATTTCTAATGGATTTACCAAGTTTCCAAAATTCAAGATTGTACGAGATCATCTGCAAGGAGAGGTGCAATTCAAATTAGACAACCCAAAAGGACAGGGAGATGGAGAGAAACTTGTCTATACAATGGAGTTTAGCTACACTAGTGAAAACCTCAACCAACTGTTTCCAGAAAGTCTTTGAAAATTTTCCCCATTATCATCAGCATAAGAATTGGTAGCAGATTGTGCGAAGCCTGGGGGTGGGCATGGTGATTTCCAAAAGGCCCGATTCATCCTAGATTTCAGATTGTGTACTGAACTTGCAGGATTCCCATGGAAGAGAATAAAGAATCACCAGCTGAGCAACTGCAACCAACCTCCCCCCTCCCATGTCACCCTTTTAATGACAACAAGAGCTAGAATCCCACTCCCCACTTCAGTTTCTGGCTAGGATTAATATTTGTGCAGCCTCACCCTATGACTTCCCCATTTGGATGGCTATCCACCCACACATCTTTACAGCCCCAGCTGTCTCCAGCCATTTTGCTCACAGTCCTGGAACTGTAACAGTAAGTGCTTGTCTGTTTAAGGATAAGAAGTGTTCTATCTGGTATCAGGAGGCCTGCCTCATCTACTGCCGCAGCCTTAGGATACGGCCCAATTGCTGGCAACTGGCAAAGCAGACCTTTAATTCATTAAACATGTAGCGCTTTGGAACGCAAGTTGTCTCCCGGGAACATTTTTACCCCTTCCGGGTTTGTAGCATTCATATTTATATATAGCTCTATTCATGTTATATATAAATATAATCTCTCTCTCTCTCTCTTTCATATATAATAAAAAGCACACACCAACTGCTATATGCATCTTGTGTATAATTTGCAGTGGTGGTACTACTCTCTCTCTCTTAAAAATCATTGCCGCTCATACACACCCCTTAATTCATACCAACATCACCATCCCTCAAAGCAATACTGCTATTTGGCCTGATGGTGGGGGAGTTGGCAAGAAATTAAACAAGGCAGGCAGGAAAAATCTGCCCCATTTTAAAGTAAAACCTTCCTGGCTTTTTCTTCCTTTAAAAATATCCCCCTTCCCAAAATCCAATATTCATAATTCTTGCCCCCTAAAAAGTCTTCCCCCTATAAAATTAAAAAACAAAAATAAATTCAAATAAACTTAAAAAAATTGCCGCCTTTATGGATCCGATTGGCACAGTGGCAAATTTGAGGGAGCGGAATGCAAAAAAGCTGATGTTATCCTCCAAAGCAGGGACAAGAGTCCCAGCAGGCTGCTTGACCTCACAATATTATAATATCTGCTGTAGAGGAGCAATCAGATTAATTAGCCCAGTGTTGTAATGTGAGCTATCAAGACAGCAATCTTCCTGTCCCTGCCCTGCCTGGCTAATAATTCCATTCCAGCACTTGATTGCATTTACATTCTACTAATGGGCTGAAGGGCTGAATTTCCCCATCCCATCCTTGGCAGGTCAAAACCTTTTCCCTTGTCACCCCACTTCACCCCACCCCCATTTGCCAGCCAATTGGACCCACAGCGGCATTTATTCACTCCTCTTTCTGCAGAGCTGGGAAGGGAAGCTTGTTCTCCGGGCACCGTTCAGAGTCCCCACCCAGCGTTCCGAAAAAGGGGCTTTTGTTATTGCATGAGTCAGTGTCTCTTGCTAAGGCACAAGGTGATGTGGCTGAAGGGCATGCTCCAACAGTGGGATCTTCGCTGGCTCTGGAGGGGGGCCCTCCATCCCCATTCAACTGGGACTGGGGTCGGGTGCAGCTACTGCTGCCATTGCTGCCGAATTCGGACGTTTTTGCAGTTCCATCGGTCAAGCTCTGTCAAACACAAAGGACAGCTTTAGAAAAAGATCAGGAAGCAGCAGACTCAAATAAAAGATTAAAAACGCAGCTGGAAGAGCTGAAATCTCCAAATGTCGTAAGATTTTGTTTTTTACATTGCAAATCTGTATGCCACCCATTTCTGAATAGTTTCAGGCAGTTTACAAAATATATACTGTATCTATTTCAAGGGATTTGGCAATCTTGCATTGTTTTGGCTGATTATATTTGTTATGCATTAACATCAGATTTCTGAAGAGACTCTCTTACGGAATCCTGATTGCCCAGGTGCCAGCAATCGCTGTGTAGCTGACTTTTGTTGTATGCAGTTGTACGTTTTCAAAGGTCATTCCTTCTTTAAAGAAATGTTGCGTAGTGGATGAGATGGACAGAACTCAGTATGGATCAATCAGCAAAAGAGGAAAACTCTTCACTTAGAACTACAGTGAAATGAATTTCCACAATACTTAGGGAGACATACTTGCTTATTTACTTTTTTGTTTCCTTTGGGGATTTTTCCAGCGCCATCACGGCCACGGCTGCAGAACAGGAAAAGAAAAAAAGCTGAAAGTTCAAGTTCACTGACAGAAGAGACCACCTATTTATTTATTGGTGTACACTGCTTTATCACTTATGGACTCTTAGCATTTTACGAACAAGATCAAAATAATTAAAAAAATCCAACATTAATTAATTCGAACAATTTAACCTCTTCACCATAAATAAACACATTTCCTGTGCTGAGAAACATAGCGACTGAAACTTCTAAAGAGACTTTCACTCAGGATATATATGAATCGTGGTCAGATAAAGTTGCTTTTCACATTAAGCAATTTTCAGGAAGCAACTGAAACATGGATAAAAGTTAAAGACCAGGGTCCTTTATGCGCATGGATGTATTTGTCAAGAGTCTCAGAAGATTGGCATTGCATACAAATATTAAACACGAATAGCTGCATTTATTTCATTTGGTGTCTTCCTTTCCATTAGTTATCATCCATCAGATGGGGAACAGAGTCAGCTGAAAGTTGAAACTGCCATCTAGCCTACCTTGACCGTTTCCATCAAATCTGGTCACTATAAGCAAAATGTATCTTTAAGAAATAATGCTTTTTCCTTTCCCATCTTCATTCTTTCTCCTTTTAGCTTTGTTGAAGTAATAATAATCGCAGAGCAAAATATCCAAGCAAGCACTTGTAGCCTGTAGTCAAAGACGCCCTAGCATTTCTACGGGTTATAAGGAACAGAGAGAGAATCTGGCAGCAACTAATCGGGGGTCCTTGTTGCTCTCTGAGCTTGCTTATTTTCTTGCAGACGTTTCACTACCCTAACTAGGTAACGTCATCAGTGCTAGTCAAAGCCATTCTATAAGGGCTACTTACCCTCTCCCTGGGCCTCCAACTGACACCACCTGCATGCCAAAGGAGCCCTGTCCCCGAGAAGGTTTGCTCCCAGCCCACTGCCCCACCACCATCCCAGCAATTTCCAATTTGCCTCCTTGTGGTGGGATTGGATGGAGTCCTGGAGAGGAAAGGCACAGTCAGTCAGAGGAAAGGTAAGAAAGGACAGGGGGACAAGCGATTAGCTTATCCCCAGACCTGGGGTCCATAAATCAAATTTACTGTTGGAAGAGACAGGGGAGGAGGAAAGCATGTGCATGCATGTCTTTGCTGGTGAACTGTACATTAGGCTGCATCCTTTCAACATTAAAAATACAACTATGAGCTGGAAGTCATAAGAGAATTAGCGTTTAACATTCCCAAGAATTCCATGCCAAGATGGCACTGTATTAATAAAGACTCTCGTATTTGGTACTATTAAGCTCGTTGTTTAAAACTTTTGACTTTACATTTAAAAAAAAATAGGAATCACATAAATATGAATTATGTGTCCATCAGAGGCATCTGAACCTCAATCACTCACCTGTGAAGCCTCTAGTCCTCCCAGGGGCTGAAGGTTGCATTGATCCAATCGTGCGAGGGTAAAGAGGCACTGGATAAAAAGGTGCTGCCATAGAGGGCACAAAGGGTGGAGGTGGAAGGAGAGGTGGAGGAGCCTGGCGACTGAGGTTGATGCCTTCCAGAATACTCTGCCTCATCTTCTCTACTTTGGATACCTGCTCGGTCTGATCAAGACCAAATAGAAGCGGAACACACAGAATAAGTATCTGGTAGAATTCTGGGAAAGGTCTCCATAGTCTCACAGTCTATCTAATACCCTCCAAGATCAAGGAAGTGCAACTGATGAGAAATCTAGGGCATGTTCCTTTGGCACAACTCGGGCAAAGCGCCCACGGCAAAAATCATACCAGAGATTGACAGGGATTGGGATAAAGAGGATACATCCAGATAATATCCTATGCCGCAACTCTCTCACTGAAATCAACAGGATTCGAGCACTGATTCACTTTATTTATTTATTAAATTTATTTGCCGCCCATCTTTCTCCGTGGGGCTGCTCTGGGCAGCGTACAACAATAAAAGAGAAAGTAAAGGAATGAAACAATAAAAAAACCAACAATGGAAGTAGAGAACATGAAATTAAAAAGATGAGTGGAGGGAGAGCAGGAAGCGCAGGGGGGAGATGGGGTCAGCAAGTTAGTCTAGTAACCACCTCCACTGGGACCCCCCAGGCCAACCAACAGAGCCAGGACTTCAGGCTCTTACGCCCCAGAGGGTAGGAAGTTCCAGAGGGCTGGGGCTACAGTAGAGAAGGCTCTTCTTCTTGATCTCATCAGTCAGAGTTCCTTGACTGACAGGATCCTCAGCAGGCCTCCTCTGCTGGCCACAAGTACTTTAGTTAGATCATCCTATACAAGCTAAGTAAGGTAGCTGGGCTATCAATTTGCTCCAAGGCTTATTTAGGGCAGTAAGCCAAGGAGAATGATAGCAGTGCACTTTTTCTGCTGTCTTTGTGTACAATCTAATAAACACAAAGCGCACATTCAGCTAATGATGAAGGAGACAAAACTGAAAGACAAAGTTATCTGGAATATCAGCAAGTTATAAAGTTGTTGTTTTTTTTAAAAAAAATCATTTTATAAAGCAACTTGAGAGCAACCTCTGTATCTTTGCTCAAATGGCTTCACTGTTGATTCTAAGAGAGAATAACATATATGCAGCATTGGGACCCTCTCTTGTGCATCAGAACACCTACAAATGAAAACCAGAAACAATTGCTGCCACAACTTCGTAAGTCAGGAGCAGAAACAACTGCTTGCTACAGAAAGCCTCTCTGCTTACCTGGCCATCGCAGAGGTCTATCAGAGGTGCCTTCTCTCGGACAGCTTTAATCAGTTTGCTTTGAAAGAGTTTCCCATCAAAGTAGATCCACGGGCAGCAATGCTCCCAGGGCACAGGCTGCCCACAAGCATCATTGGCAAAGAGGGCTGTGTCCACTCCACTCATAAACAGAGCAGCCAACTGAACTCCTCGGGGATCCAGTTTCTCAATCTGCAAGAAAAGCAAGATCCCTTAACCTTTAGTATTCCTTCTCCTCTGTCTTCTGGCCTTCATGTCCACGATCCAGCTTAAGTGTCTTTATAAAGGCAGGATACAGTAATACTACTATTTCAATATCAAAGACAGCAGTATTAGAAGCAGCACAATCCAGACCTCTGTTCCAATTCAAAGTCAAAGACGACCCTATAAATCATATTGTTACAACAGAAAAGTATAAACTTCCAATTGAGCATCTATTCCACATAAGCAGGTTTGTCTATAATGGCCGACGTCCATCCCAGGCACATTGTTTATGTCATACAGAAGACAAACTACAATGCACCACAGTGGCTATGGGTTACACTGCTCACTTGCTCAAGTCATAAGGCCTACTGGTGTGAAGCATATTTTACCACCAGGGAATGTCCAGCCAAGGGGGGCGGGGGGGGAGAGAGAGAGAGAGATAAAACAGCATTTACTTCAAGAAAAAGCCTCCTAAGGGAGAGGTCATCTCCATTCAATATTCCCATCCTTTCATCATCTCTCAGACAACACTCAGGGCCATTTAGTTCCTCTGCACTGAACATGTACTTTGGAAGCACTAACTCCTCTTTCTACCCATCTCTAATGAAGCCACGCCCCATTGAGAGAGAGAGAGAGAGAGGAAGGGAGGGAGGGAGGGGGAGATCTAACACACCAATTTAGAATATGTATAAGAGACCTTCCAGCTTCAAGGAGTCCCCTGTAATCTTTATTTTAGAATTAAGGAGTAGGCTTTATTCCATGACCAATGGCACAGTACTGACCTTCAAACAGAACATTTAAGGAAAGCAGGACTGGTGACAGTCAAAGAAAGAAAGGGTTGAGGAACATTTTTACTTCTACTAAAAATGTTATAGCATTTGTCCTATAACATCTTAAAATACTGTCCTTTCTACAGCACTCTAGGTGTCCTTTAAGCAACCAGGCATCAAACGTAAGCATTCCAACATCATTTATGCAGACTGACAAAAAGAAATGTACCCTGCCATATAGGAGATCTAGTGCATCCTAATACAGCCTCTCCCTTGTCTCCCACACTTTGGTACTCTTATGTGTGAGGAATTGTTCTTTACAGACAAGCATTTCATAGTATGAGCACCCACTTGTGCAAATTCAGCTGCTCTTTACAGAACAACTGGATTAGCAAGATGAAGTTTGTATAGGGTAGAACCTGGAAGGGTTGAGATACCAAAGCAGAATGATAGTAAAAAGAAATGGAAGAAATGAACAAGAGGCAGCAGGGATGCATGAACAAACAGCTAATTCTATGCCTGTGAAAATGTAAGGGGAATTTACCTTTCATCAGCAAGAACAAAACTTGGGCACTCTCTATTCTCGGCCCCCTAGCTCTAACCTCATCTTCTCTCTTCTTTCCTATTCCCTCTACAAGGATTAACAAAGGAGGGATAAACAACCCCAACCTTCAATTCTTGAAGTTGATCTGGTTCATATAGCTGAGCAGACACAGCCTGGGCCAAGAAAGCATCCAATTCATGTCTGTGGAGGATCCGGCATCCAGGCCACTGTATCATGTATCTTGAAAAAAGAGTAATTCAAATAAAAGTACAAAATACATTATTAAACAAGAATCAAAATTTACAATACTTTTTACCTTTGGATACTGCTGGGCCTTGGAGAAAATTATAATTGTTTTTTTTTTAAAATGTTGAAATCTAGAATTTGTAGTTTGACAAAAAAGCATGGGTAGACAGGTTCAGTTAGCAAAAGTTATGAGCCATAAAGCTAAAGAACTGAGTGAAGTTTCACACTTCAATAGTCCCTTTGCAGAACAAATATCCTGAATGTGTGCCTCAGTAAATGGTCCAGATATTGTTTGTCACTGTGTTTAAAAGCAGGAAATGATTCTAGATTGACTTGTAAGCTTTGGTAGTTTTGTCTTCAAGTAACATACAGCAGGAGATCACTAAGCTAACATAAATATAACAATAAGCCTTCATTTGCCCAAATAAATGTATATGATAGATTTATATCCTAATATTTGCTCAGGATGGTATACATAGCAATTCCTCCTTCCATTTTTCCCCCACAACAAGACCGATGAGGTGAGTTGGGCTGAGACACTGTGACTCATTTAAAATCACCTATTACGTTTCTGTGGCTCAGGATGGACTAGAACATGGGCCCTTCCACTGCCAGTTCAACATCTGAAATCCTGCATAATGCTCACTCCTTTACATTTTCAGATATTGTCATCTCATTCTTACCTACTACCTCCAATCCACAACCAATTCCTGGATTTTTCAATAGTACAGATCTCTCACAACTCTTCTTCATAGCCATATCCCAGCACACAATGTTACTTGCCACTCTTTTTTGACTTTTCTCTTCAGATATGCTCCACTCACCGTAATACACAACACATGAGCAGTAGATGTGTCGGTACATTGGCAGGGTTGAGCATGCCAGGGGTGTCTGATTTCATACAAGCCAGAAATGCTCTCATACGCCGATTCTTGTCTTCCACTGCTTTGCCCAACCAGAGCTTCCTGAGGTTGGGACAGGTCCACTCCCGAAAAGCAAGAGCTGAGACTAACTCTGGAGTCTGGGGTGATTTCCCTTTGTACGCCGACCATTCCTTGACAATAACGGGATGAGCTATGTAGGAATGAATATCTGATTAGGATAAATTACTTCCCCAGTTCGTATAATGAGAAACAAAACTTAGATATTTTAGGCCAAGTGTATTTCAATGAATGTACACTTACAGCAAAAATATATTAAAAGCTCAAAATGTGAAACAGTGCTATGATCCTATTGTACAGTTCAACGCAGTAGAGCAGGGAGCTTCAAAATTGGCCCTTTTATGACTTATGGACTTCAACTCCCAGAATTCCTCAGCCAGGCACGCTGGTTGAGGAATTCTGGGAGTTGAAGTCCACAAGTCATAAAAGGGCCAAGTTTGAAGACCCCCGCAGTAGAGCATACAGCTTTTCTTTGCATTATATCAATTCTGATCCCGTATGCCAAGGAGTAGGTTGCTGAAATGTATGTAGGCTTCAAGGGACAGAACACTATGGGGAATACTGGAACATTCTATTTTTCTCACAAACCAAGTTAATCTGGTAATTCCAGGGCAATCTGACGCTTTACCTGAGGTAAAATATCCATAACACCATGATTTACACACTGCTCTTATTTTAAATTTAATTCTGCTTATAATTTATTCAAAATTGTTATAGCCTCCCAAACCCAATGGACTTTGGGCAGCATATAGAACCAAAAACCATAAAAACAGTTAAAACATAGAACCACATAGCCTGGACTAAAATTATCTTAAAAGCAACACATATCACAACAGATACTCAAAATATATATTAATACACTAACCCCTCTAGATTTCTTCTACCCCCATAATGCCAGGTTAGTGTGATCTAGAGCAGGGGTGTCAAACTGCCGGCCCGCGGGCCAGATGCATCAGTGAAACTGCGCCCACCCCATTGCCGTCAATGGCAAAAAGGTTGCGATACGTCATGACACGTCACGTGACATTGCGAGTTTGACACCCTTGATCTAGAGGAAAAATGTAAATGTTTTGCAAATTCCCATTTGTAAGCTGTTTTAGACATCAACATTACCATTACTGCTGACTTTGCCACTTGTAGATTTACAAGTGCTACAATATTAGCCTCTGCTGTGCAAAAATGTTTTTGGCTGCCAATAAAAGCTAGACATCCATTTCATGGCTGAATACAGGGGTATCATTCAAACTGAACATCTGAAGCAAGGGGAAATCCCTATTTCTTTATCTTTTTTAACTGACTTGAAATAATATCAGCTACTAAATTAGAATGTGTACAACCTTCTTAGGTTTCGATGGAAATAAAGAGGCCAAAATTGTTGCATTCTCCAGACATAAGATCACCTCATCCAATGTCTTATGTTTGAATAACAGAATAACAGAGTTGAAAGGGACCTTGGAGGTCTACTAGTCCAACCCCCTGCTCAAGCAGGAAACCCTATAAAACACACAATGTAATAGCCATAGCATCAAACAGTAATCCTAGCACCAGTCTTTCAAGTTGCACCAAAGGTGTCACCATGAAACAGTGCATTCAATTCCATTATTACAAGTCAAGAAAGATACCATAATTAGACTGAACGCAAAACAGATATCCACCAGAAACTACAAGGACACAATTTCTTGATGCAGCATCAAACACAAAACAAAGTATCGGGGACTACTGAATGGTGTGTTCAACTTATGTCACTTAGCTGCAAAAGATACTAAGCGATTGGAAGCCATTTACATAAGGTAACACTAAAATATGGGAGGCTAATTAAAACACACCTTTTGGAGTTGAACAAGGTAATTATAAAATGCTATACGGTGAGGAAGAGGGAGGGAAAAACATTTTCCTCACTGTATAAATATTATGAAGAATTCCTTTATATAAGGATGTACAACTGATTTGTGGGATTTATGCCATGTAACAAACTAATCACAATTGGAGTAAATGGCTCCATAAAGGGGAGAGACATTATGAAACATAAGACTCCCAGGACATGAATTCCAAAGCTATGTGGTATGATTACAGACCATCACAAAGTGCTGCCTGCCCAATTATGAACAAGTTGCAGAAAAAAGCTGGTTTGGCACTAGTCCCTACCTGGAGGATGCAAATCAAAAGAAAATAGATAGAAGCAGACAAAATAAGATGAGATTCATTTTCAGGATTAAATAAATCGGCTAGGAAAGCAAAACATGTACAATAAATGTGAAGATCAACCATGGTACTACCAAAATATACAGCAAGAGGCAGAACCTAGTCCCCGAGCCATTTATGATGAAATAATTGAAGAGAAGGCAAGTTAATACCTGGCCCAGAGTATATGGATGTGCACAAAACAAACAAAAGCTCTTTCTGTTGTGAATTTAAAACAAAGCTCACTTAAGAAGTTTTGTTAACATGTTTCAAGTAGTCTGTGTTCTGGCAAAAAATCCCTCAAAAGGTTTGACTCTAAAATACAATGTGATTCAAAAAAAGTCACTAGTCCCCTTGTTTTCTGTCCTAGAACCACAGAGGCAATCCACTCTGATTCTATTAAAGTACCCACCTTATTAAAAATGGCTTTTAAAAATCCCCATAACAAAGAACAGCCAACAGCAAGCATACTTTGTGATTTGCCAGGTGAAAGCATCTCAGAAGGTCTTAGCAAAGAAGCAATAGCAACAGATTTATCTCAACCCAATCCATAAAAACATACAAGACTCTCTCTCTCTCTGACAATTGGCTTCAGAACTCTTAATGCACATATGTATATAGCAGTGGTGGCGAACCTATGGCACGGGTGCCAGAGGCGGCACTCAGAGCCCTCTCTGTGGGCACGCACGCCGTCGCCCCAGTCCTAGGCCTTCAGCTGGGTTTTATAAAACCTTTTCGCTTTAGGTCTCCGCCGCCGTGTGCCAAAAAAAAAAAAGGGTTCAATCAGTCAATTTCAACTTCTCACGGGAAAAAAAAAGATCTTGCAAAGTTGGAATTGATTGATTGAACTTTTTAGTCCCACCCAGTCTGCCGTTACCACCACAGCCATGCCCAGCCAATGGGCCACACCCAGCCAATGGGCCACACCCACCCGGCACTCGACGATGCATAAGTGGGTTTGGGGTTGCAGTTTGGGCACTCGGTCTCTAAAAGGTTCGCCATCGCTGGTATATAGTGTAATAGGAAAACTACTGAATTAGGAAATTTTGCATTCAGAATCTGCTCTGAAAAGACAACAAAGAAAGCAACATTAGCATTTCCATTTGGTAATTGGAAAGCCCAACAACCTAACAACACTATCTGAAAGGCAGATACTCAAATTTACACATTTGCATATATGGCAATCTATCTGAAAAAAGGACGACACATAGGGACGGGGCTACATTACATCCCACGAACTCTATCTTCCCATTTAAAAACACAGGAAACTTAGCCCACCCCCAGCCAGGCAGCACTAGGCTTTCAAATGACTCCCAGTTCTCATCTTCTCAGCTGCCTTGAGAAAAGGGGAGCAGGAGTAGGATCTGCACCTGGAGCCTTATTAACCAAGCAAATCCCACCAGGACAGGGTACATCCTTCTGAGCTACCTAACATAGGTTCTGGGAATCTTATCTCCCATATTTTTAACACCAAGCTCTAGAAACAGTGATTTACTAATCATACTAAAGCATGTGCAGCTTACTTCATTTGGCTTCATATGTGGTAAACAAGAATGCAGCTCCTATGTCTTACTTAATAAACTGTGGCTAAGTGACATTACTATGATTTAGCACTAAATGAGAACTTGGAAAGTACACACATGTACAAAAGTTACCTACTTTCCACGGGAATGCGCTTGCGCACAGCCAGGCGTTCCATTCGCCGCTGTGTCTCAGCCACGCTGAAGAGGACACCGTATACATACTGCCGTGAGGCCCGAAAAAGAACAACTGCTGGTGGCAGTTCCGTGTTACATTCATCTTCGATGCACACAGGGATTTTGATCTCCCCCTGGAATGAAATGAGAATACTGGATCACTGATTCTCAACCACCTGACTGTTCTCAAAACACCTAAGTCTCCTGCAAGAAACCCAATTAATAGAACTGCAAAGGCTCACTGCCCACCTCACCTTGGTAAGGACATGGTAGATGAAAGGATACATAAGCCCCCGTCGATGCCTATGCTCAGCCACTCGAAGTACTTCTGGAGCAACAGGAGGCAAAGGTGGGGTGGTTATGTCCATGTGGTTGCGGGTTGCCATAGAGAGCAATGAAGGGATGTGGGCTTCAGGTCCACTCAAGGTCCTTTCTGAGTTGCCCGTGTTCCCAGGCGATTGTCCCCAGCCTTGATTCATTATCTTTTCACCCGCAGGATCCTCCCAGCCAGACTTGCGAGACACAGTTTCAGAAACATGGCTGGAGGAAGAAAAGGATATACTGTCATCCTAGAATGGGATTAAAATCCAGGAATCTTGTTTCTTCCAACCTGTGTGACGGTACAACTATTCAAAATCCTCTCCTTTCCCAGGGCAAGAATATAGCATGTCTGAGACCTGGCTAGTTCTCCCCACTTTCCCCCATCAAACTATCACAATCACCCCAAGGTTCGCTAAGAAGCTCCCAAGACTCCAATAAGTTACACTCACTTGGAATTGGCTCCATTGTGCTCTTCTCCATCAGAAGAAGAAGAAGGTGAAGATCCAGGCCCAGACGATGGGGAAGGTTTGGAACCCAGGTGATGGTTAGGAAACTTGGTGGGACAGTTATCATATGATACAGGCCAGTTGTTGAAGTGACCACCCTTCAAGGCAGGATCTTCATGGAAGGGCATTGCGTCCGCCAAGCCATGAGGTGAGAAGAGAAAACTGGAACCAGGACCCGGAAGGAAAGATGAGGAGGCAGCAACGCCACCATGTGGAACAGGTGGCTGGTACTGCATCTTTGGCCCCATTTGGGGTGCAAACTGGAGATGGAAGCAAAGAGAAGGGGGGGAAAGGACCAACTGCAATCAAAACTACTTATTCAAACTTAGGGTGGAGTCATAGCCCAGTAGCACAGAAACTAAGCAAAGAACCTCAGCACTCAGAAGGTTTTGGATTAATTCTCTGGCATTTGTAATTAAAACAGGAACAGAGAGCAGGCAAGAGAAAAGACCTGTCTGAAGTCTTGGAGAACTGCTGTGAACCATAATAGTTAAAAGTACTGGACTAGTGGGATCAATGATCTCACTCAATACAAAAAAGCCTCCGATATACAGATAGTCCTTGAGTTACAACGGCGATTGGGACCAGAATTTCCATTGCTAAGTGATGTGATTGTAAAGTGTGAACTCATGTGACTGCATCATTTATCAACAACAATCCAAAACCGCTAGAGTATGCAGGCGGGGGAGGGGGCGGACTTATTAGAGCATCATGCAAATCTCCCTTCCAGCTTTTCCATTTGCCTGTAGGAAGTTGGCAGGGAAAGTCACTAATTGCAATCACATGACCGCATAACACTGCCATCATCATAAGTGCAAGCTGGTTGCCACATACCCAGATCACAGTCACATGACGATTGGGGGGGGGGGAGCTGGGATGACCAGCAGTTCAAAGACTGGCTGTAACCACCATTCACTCAGCGCCATCGTAATTTTGAACGGTCACTGAATGAGTGGTCATTAACTGAGAACTGCCTGTGGTTCTGAAATCATTCTGCTCTAGAGATCCTCTTGCATTTTTTTTTTTTTACTCCTGAGAACATTTACAAATATATAAATGTTTAGCTCGTACCACAGACAGAAAAAGTACCCTCCCCCCCCCAAGGAAAGGCCTGAGATTCCAGAGTCATATGTTTCAAATATCATCTTCCATGTGCTTATTATACACCAATGCAACATGCACAGCCATGGTATGGTTGGACTGGCACAGGGGACTCTTTGGAAAATGGTAGCAAAAAAAAAGGTTATCTACAGATGCACAATAATTCACTAATTTGCTCATTCAGATAATTCAGTTCTCTTTAGCGGAGTTATATGCTTGTGTCCCATGAGTGAGGCAAATTGATATAGTAGCATTTTAAATATCTCTTCAGACCCAGCTTCAAGGGGGATGCAATTTTCTGAATGATTCTTCATATTTGTAGCTTATATAACATAAGCTAGAGGGAACAGTTCAACTTAAAGATACTTCCCGATGCATTAATGTCTTCTATGCAGTGGGCCATATATAAAAAAAGAACATTCAGAAATATGATTTTCCTACATACCTGCTGTCTGAAGAACGCAGGCCAAGTTCCAGTATCTCAATTGGCGTAGCATACATTACATCTCCCCGTTGTAGCTTGGGCCTGCAAGGACCAACAGGGCTTTCTCTAACCCAATGAACATTAACATTCTAGATGGATGCAGTAATGGGAATCTCACACTAAATTTAACATCTGCCTAAAGCAATTCTGAGCACTTACCATAGCCTTCCCAGAAGGAAGTGATACCATTGGATTGCGGTTCAGAGGTGCTGCTCCTCCAAAGTGGTTAGGCCCAAATGCTGGGACTGAAACAAAGAATGGAATCCTTGTTATATTAAAAAAAACAGTAGCCCAACATTACTATCAGGATATCCTGAGTGGAGACTTCTGCCAGTACAGAAGTCAATTAAATTGGGGTGTAGATAAAAAACACTTCAGACAAGAAGTTATGCATGGGAATCATATCTTCGTTGTCTGAAGCATAACCAGTCTTGTATTTTCTGTTTTTTAGCGATGGTACCCCATGGACAACTCTTTATACGTAGACAACTCTATCCCCAAAAGCCTGAGCAGTGCATCAGATTCTTGGTATAGATTAGAGGATATCCTGAAGTCATAGAGAATAACAGCGGGACACAGCAAGTCTACTGGTTGTCCCACATGAAACTGAAATTAGAGTGAAGGGTGCTTTGTCCCCCGTTACCATTTATCTCTGAAAAAAATCCTTGAGGAGCTTGGAAGTGCAGGATCCCGTAGAACATTATTTGGGAACTGTTTTAGGAGAGTGGCTCACACACACTTGACCAAGTTTCCTAGTAAAGGATGGTGACAGAAACAGGACAGAAAGAAGCCAGATACAATGGCAACAATATGGACTAAAAAGGCAACTCCCAGCCATAAACTAGTGGTTAACCAACAAACCCCTTGTTGATTTTTAATAGATGACCGAATTCTTTAAGATACTGGGGTCATTATAAAGAATACTGGATCAAGGGGCATTTGGGCCAATTATGTCTTAATTGCTTAAATATATTCTCTGTACAATCTTTCTGCATTGTAAAATTAAACACATAATAATGGACAGTAAGGACGACTATTAAGAATAGTGTACTAAGATCTCTGAATACAGGATCCAGGAGAGGCCCAGTAAGATTACCAGCATCTGGCTTGGAAAGGTGCTTTTGTGCCTTTAAGTAAACCATGACACAAAGAACAAACCACAACTTCCAACTTGTTATGGCATTATTTTGAAGAAAGCATCCCAAACCTCTTCCAGCCATGTAGTTATTAAAAGGCACAAAAGCTCTCTTTGGGCCAAGAGAAGGTAATTTCAGAGTTAAATCCAGACCTGACCTCTCCCAGCAGAGGATGCTGTAAGGTATCAGGCAGGGCCTCACCTTCTTGGCCAGCGGGAGAAAACACGCTTGAGAGAGAGGTGAAGTTGACCAGCATCGCCTGGATACTCACGAACATACGGGGATTGGCCGGCTGGTGTAGGAGGTGCTTTCATGGCCACTGAATAATAGTCTACTGCTTTCTTGAAGCGTTCTATTTTATCTTCAGTCCTGGACTGGGGAGGAATGAGAAAGAAACGATGGAAATGACAGGGGAAAAAAGAGTGCAGCAACAACAGTCTAGGATTCAGCGTGGAAATCTTACTATAGCTAGCTACAGTGGGGCAAAAAAGTATTTAGTCAGCCACCAATTGTGCAAGTTCTCCCACTTAAAAAGATGAGAGAGGCCTGTAATTGTCATCATAGGTAGACCTCAACCATGAGAGACAAAATGAGAAAACAAATCCAGACAATCACATTGTCTGATTTGGAAAGAATTTATTTGCAAATTATGGTGGAAAATAAGTATTTGGTCAATATCAAACGTTCATCTCAATACTTTGTT
Organism: Azemiops feae; assembly: GCA_023970755.1. Classification (NCBI taxonomy): domain Eukaryota; kingdom Metazoa; phylum Chordata; class Lepidosauria; order Squamata; family Viperidae; genus Azemiops; species Azemiops feae. The sequence continues at coordinate 488,282 of JALGBA010000474.1, read as the reverse complement.
ATATATCCTTTGTTGGCAATGACAGAGGTCAAACGTTTTCTGTAAGTCTTCACAAGGTTGGCACACACTGTTGCTAGTATGTTGGCCCATTCCTCCATGCAGATCTCCTCTAGAGCAGTGATGTTTTGGGGCTGTCGCTGGGCAACATGGACTTTCAACTCCCTCCAAAGGTTTTCTATGGGGTTGAGATCTGGAGACTGGCTAGGCCACTCCAGGACCTTGAAATGCTTCTTACGAAGCCACTCCTTCGTTGCCCGGGCGGTGTTTGGGATCATTGTCATGCTGAAAGACCCAGCCACGTTTCATCTTCAATGCCCTTGCTGATGGAAGGAGGTTTGCACTCAAAATCTCACGATACATGGCCCCATTCATTCTTTCCTGTACACGGATCAGTCGTCCTGGTCCCTTTGCAGAGAAACAGTCCCAAAGCATGATGTTGCCACCCCCATGCTTCACAGTAGGTATGGTGTTCTTTGGATGCAACTCAGCGTTCTCTCGCCTCCAAACACGACGAGTTGTGTTTCTACCAAACAGTTCTACTTTGGTTTCATCTGACCATATGACATTCTCCCAATCCTCTTCTGGATCATCCAAATGCTCTCTAGCAAACTTCAGACGGGCCCGGACATGTACTGGCTTAAGCAGGGGGACACGTCTGGCACTGCAGGATCTGAGTCCCTGGCGGCGTAGTGTGTTACTGATGGTAGCCTTTGTTACGTTGGTCCCAGCTCTCTGCAGGTCATTCACTAGGTCCCCCCGTGTGGTTCTGGGATTTTTGCTCACCGTTCTTGTGATCATTTTGACCCCACGGGGTGAGATCTTGCGTGGAGCCCCAGATCGAGGGAGATGTGGTCTTGTATGTCTTCCATTTTCTCCCACAGTTGATTTCTTCACACCAAGCTGCTTGCCTATTGCAGATTCAGTCTTCCCAGCCTGGGGCAGGTCTACAATTTTGTTTCTGGTGTCCTTCGACAGCTCTTTGGTCTTCACCATAGTGGAGTTTGGAGTGTGACTGTTTGAGGTTGTGGACAGGTGTCTTTTATACTGATAACAAGTTCAAACAGGTGCCATTAATACAGGTAATGAGTGGAGGACAGAGGAGCCTCTTAAAGAAGAAGTTACAGGTCTGTGAGAGCCAGAAATCTTGCTTGTTTGTAGGTGACCAAATACTTATTTTCCACCATAATTTGCAAATAAATTCTTTCCAAATCAGACAATGTGATTGTCTGGATTTGTTTTCTCATTTTGTCTCTCATAGTTGAGGTCTACCTATGATGACAATTACAGGCCTCTCTCATCTTTTTAAGTGGGAGAACTTGCACAATTGGTGGCTGACTAAATACTTTTTTGCCCCACTGTATATACTGTACACTACCGCCTCTGTTCCTAATGTAACCACAAAATCAGATTTATATAAATTATAGAGCAGAAGGAAAGCGCCTCAGGAAACTAGAAACTCATTAGCTTCTATAAAAAATAAAAACACTGAAGTTGTCTGTCATCACGTTGGCTTCTATTTTCTCTCTTTCTCTTTGTAATTTTTATGCTATATAAATATTAAGCCTGATACTAGTCTAGACTTATCTCCACGATTCCCATCTCACCTGGGAGTGTTTGAAGACATCTCTCCCTATTACATCCAGGCCAGTGGGATTTTTGATGGCAGCGACATATTCAGATACAGCCTTGATGACCACATCACAGGGTGGGAGGACCAACTGGTGGGCACGCACCTAGAACCAACAAGAAGCACACACCTAGACAAAAGTTTCAGTGAAGACAAAAGGCAGCACAGTAACAACTCTATGGTCTAAAGAGCTGAACAACTACAATTACCGATAGTATAATTAGTTTGAAGAACAGTATAGGAAAATTCCCCCGTCTCATCAGCCGATGATCAGGAAATATTGGTATCATAGACTAACTCTCTCTATGGATTCCTTATGTCTGCTGACATACAATGGAACCTCAGCTCAACTCCTCATTGGAGTCAGGATTTTACTTCAGGGTATCGAGGCATTTATACAGCATCACAGTCTGGTTTGGAAGCATCACTGCTTCAGACAGGAAGGCGGTGCAGAGAGTGGTGAGGATGGCTGAAACGATCATTGGCAGTTCCCTCCCTTCCATCCAGGACATAGCACAGAAGCGCTGCTTGAGCAGGGTCCGTAAGATTGTCTGGGACACTACACATCCTCTTCACCACCTATTTTCCTTGTTACCTTCTGGGAAGAGGCTTCGTGATATCCAAAGCAGAATATCCAGATTCAGTCACAGTTTTGTTCCATACAGTATTAACCTTGTGAACTCTAAAGCTTCCTCCTTCCCTTATGTATTCAAGACGGACAGTGATTAATATTTATATGTTACTTATATGTAAGGGTGTAGGTCTATACGTATGTTGTATATAGTATGTTTAAATGTGTGTTATGTATGTGTACACTTTGAGAGCAAGCAACTAAATTTCATTTTTAATGTGTGCCATTGTGCCCACAGTAAAAAAATGACAATAAAGATTACCTACCTACCTACCTACCTACCTATCTTATGTAAACATGTAATATTCCAGAAGAGTACTCTCTCAATGAGATACAGTACTCTTGCTTATTAATGAAGTGTTAAAATGTTGATTTAGAAACTCTAAAAACATCATAAAATGACTTCTCCCAATGCCCACCTAACATTTTTAGGGTTGCAGGTCTTCTCAGTGACGGATTCCTCTTTTCAAACCAAAAGCTGTCAGGAACCCTTCCCTTTCTAACCAAAATAATCTGGCTAATGCCTTTCTGTCAAATCAAACTTTTGGCCAAACGTCAGTCATTTATTTGATTTTACTGTTGTGATTATTTAAATTGCTTTAAATCCTCTATATATTTATACTGTAACATTACAATTAAATCTTCACAACAGACAATGATATTTTTAAATGAGGAAAGATACTGTAGTTAACAATCACACAGTGGTAGATTGGGCTGCTTGCAGCATCAGACATGAGTTGACTTAGCTGTTTTTTAAATTCATTCTCAGTGACCAATATAGGTAATCCTTAACTTACAACCATTCATTTAGTGACCCTTTGAAGTTACAATTACACTGAAAAGAATGGCTTACAACTGGTCCTTGCAGTTATGACTGTCAAAACATCCCCTCAGTCATGTGATCAAAATTCGGGCACTTTACAACCAGCATGTATTTACCATGGCTGCAGCATTCTGGGATCATGTGACTGCCATTTGCAGCCTTCCCAGCTAGCTTCTGACAAGCAAAGTAAATGGAAGCTGGATTTGCTTAACAACCATGTCATTCACTTAATAACTGTAGTGATTTAACAACCCTGGTAAAAAAGATCATAAAATCATGTGCGACTCACAACCACCACTTTGTATAAGCAATGGAAATTCTGGTTCCAATTGTGGCTGTAAGTCGAGGACTACCTGTGTAAACTGGAGGAGGTCAGACACACCGAACAATTCAGCGACTCAATCTTTTGCAACTCCCCTGTAATATTAACTATAGCTCTACTTGTCTCCAGCACATGGTCACATTAGAGAGCATCAGGCAGAGAAGACAGCAATAATCCATGCCAGAAATGTGACCTGTTTATTCCTGCTCTGTCTGTGGATACAGCTACCTCCCAGCCAAAGCTGTAGAGCTACACAAAACTGTAACTATAATACAGAGAAAAAGCAACACAAATCTTGTTTTTCCAGTCCTGCTAGAGAAACACTATGAAATAATATGCCCAACTGATTCTATTTCTTAAATCTGGTCCAACCCTCTATTTTTTCCTCTATTTCTTCCTGAAGTTCTTTTTTTTAAGTATTAGACGAATCTTTCCATTTTTTTTAAGAACTGACAATTGTGACACTTCATTTACACATTTCACATAGGTAAAAATATATATATATGGCTCCATTATCACCTCTTGTTGTATTTAAGATGATCCTTTCATTTCAAAGATACATGATTTGGGGGGAAAAACCATAGCTTTCTTCAGGTAAACACAATATAAGAGCGCAATTGTTTCTTAGAACTGGCTGCTAAATTTAGAGGTGTTTTTCCTCACTCCTCCCATTAGGATGCTATTTCTGAAAGCCAGAGACAGCTTAGAATCCAGACAACCCTCGAGTAGTTCTTTGGGCAACAGCTCTGCAGTTCTTTCAATTCCTGCCTTGCTGCTCTTCGGACAGGACAAGGAGGGGGTATGTGTCACCTTAAGTGAAGCGAGTGGGTGGTCCGGTCCAAGAAGACTCCAATGGAAGGCAGCCAGGTCCTCATCTGGAAGAATGTGGTTCCCTGAGAGGGGGAAAGGTACAGTAATTAGACAGTCAGCAACAAGAATGGAATTCAAGCCCTCCTTTCCCCCAAAATGGAAATCAGCAGAAAGTGTTATAGAAGTTAAGAATTAGCAAATTATGTTTCGCAAGAGGAGAAAAATCTTGAACAGTACACCGAGAATCCCAAGTCTGAAACTCTGCAAACAGAACATCTGTACTTCAATATTGGACTTCAGAGTACAGCAAAGTGATTGAATTATGTTGTTTTGGTTAAAGCTGAAGCTCTTATTTGATTCAGGCTGGTTAGTTAGTCTCCATAAAATGTGGCTCAGTTTGAAACGTTTCAGATCATATTCTGCTTTCTAGATAGCAGCAATTTCTTCTAATCTCTAGACATATGTAACCCTCCCAACCTGTTTTATTTTTTTTTAAAAAAAAAAATTCAGATCTGATAATTAATGATTCTAAACATTTTAAATAACAGCAAGAATTTAATGTATACCATACTATATAAAGATTATGAAGAATAGAGATGCACCTAGTCCAGTAAAAAGACTGGAGTTAAGATCAGGGATTTTGCAAATGGGACAATCCTTGCCCTTGAGAATATTACAAGCCAGCAGCAACCTATTTTTTTCATCTAACAACGTGGAAAAAAAGTTATGCTCTTTCACATACATTTAGGAAAGAAAAAAATAAAAAAAAGCAATGCACACTGAAAAGCTGCATTTTTCTAGTCACTATAGCTTTTATAAACCATGGTTACAACAAACTATGATATGTAAGGCTAACCAGTTTCAATTTACCCAGCAAGGCAGCAAATACAGGAAAACTGTTCAGCTTGAGACCCAGCTGCTTGGCCACCTCTTGCATAAGGAACTGGTTAGTGGTGAGGTTTTTGCCATTCCAGCTCAGCTTCAGGGCATGGGAACTATAGTAGGAAGGTATGTTGCAGAGAGCATATTCCGAGTCATGGGCAATCAGTCCATGAAAGCCATTCTCCCGAAAGAAAGATACCACTTCCTGATGATGATCCTCCAGGCTCTGGAACACCTGAAAGGAATAAAAGGACAAGGATGAGCACAAAGACATTGCAAGCTTGTAATAAAGTACTTGCTTTGAGATAATTCATTTAATCTTTTTTTCCTGCTTCTCACTCTTCAGAAGCTGGAAGCTGTGGAACATGGCATGGGAACACCCCAAAGGCCTTTACCAAATACCCGGGGGTCATAGAAATATTTCATTTGTGCTCAATTCCTTATGATCAGATAGTATTATTTAAAAAAAAAAAAAAGCTGAACAAATTTATGGAGGAAGGTTTTCCAAATTTATGAGTCGTAATAAGCAGGTACATGTAGTATTTAGAAACATATGGCCTATGAACATTAAATGATTGAGGCAAATTAGTCTTGTGCCTTCATCTGAGCCCAGTAAACTTGAGGAAATCTGTACTCTTCTTGTTGCTGATATGCTGTCCTGGATGCTGAATAACTATTGTTTGTTTGTGGCAGGCTATTTGTATGATGGATGTTTGGGGGGGGGGGGTTGAAATTAATGTAACCATCAGAAATAAGCAATTGAAATATTGATGTATGTTATTTTTATGCTACCACCTTTTTGAATTACTGTTTTCTTCCTTAGCTAATAGTGAAGATATAGCCATTGAAAATACCATTCAAAAGATAGCACAACTTTGGTTGTTAGGTCTGTTACAGTCAAATTATAGTCCTAACTGAAAAAAGATAGAATATCAGAATTTCATCAGAATCCTAAGAATGAAACTATGGAAGAGCAAAAAGACTGTGGATCTTAAAAGTCTTTATGGCCACAATAATGCTAAATATTACAGAATAGGTCTATTCTTCAGTTCAAAGAACACAAGCTTTTTCTTTTAAGAATTTAAAAAAAGATTTAGAGGAACCTGAGGGGACATTTCTTCCAAAGATTTTCAATAGTATAACATCTCAGTGACTAGTCCAACAGGTGTCTAAATTTCATAGTGCATACTTCATTTTCTAATGCTTTGTATTCACACACATTGTTTTCAGCTCCTTTAAAAGTACAACTTTTCCCACTGTCTACTCTAAGTCTAAGTTGTACTTAGCAATGATTCCCTTAACAACTGTGGTAAGAAAGGTCGTAAAATGGAGCAAAATTCACTTAACAACTGTCTTGCTTAGTAACAGAAATTTTGACCTCTATTGTAGTTGTAAGTTGAGGAATATCTGTACCAAATCTATATCATATGGGGGTTGCTATTAACACAAACCAAGAGAATAATGAGTACATGTAGAACTGGTTCTCTAGAAAAAAAGAAACATGAATCCTTAACCTGTAAAATACGCTATAACTAACATTAATAGAATCTAAAAGAAATCAGTTCATTCCCTTCACCAATAAACTAGAAATATATTCAAGTTGAACATATTTATTTCCTCCTGATTTAAGTGGAAAAATTCAAGTACACATTTCAGTAAAAAGTGGTTCATTTAGATTATACCCACTATATTAAAAAATGCTTTTCTAAAGATGCTCAAAGTGGCACTGTAAACACATACAAGCAACTGATCATATCATAAGTAACTCATATCTAAATTCTTTATATTTCAGGTCAGCTGTTTCTAATGCTCCTTCAACCTCAGCTAATTTCCAGGCCTTTGCTTGCAAATTCACACTTGGCCTCAAGTAGGTTATAGATAACTATGACAAAAACTAATTAGGATTACGTATTCACAGAGAGTATAAATCAATAATATCTGTCGCACATAAATGATAGGATTTACAGTGTGTCTAGATTTAATTTGTGAAGTCAGTGAAACTCCAAATCCCCATAGGCATGTGATTCTGCAGCACTGGTATTCTTCAAATGTGAAAAAACTTGCTGATCAGCCCTTAGAAAGGCCTGATAACATATAAGAGCATATAAGGCCTAAATGTTGGGTATACAATGACTTTAGGCTTGCCTTTACTTGTTTTGCATCTAAATTTAAGGTGTGTGTGCGTATGCTAGAGAAAGAAAAAAATCTGGAATTTTCAAGATTTAACGAACATCTTGTCTTCTATGATACACCTGTTCTCCAACTAGGATATATTTTGTCATCTTCTAACATCATTGAGTTGTTGAAAAGCAGAAGCAGGAGCCTCATCTGCTTATGATCATCAACTGAGTTGTGGCTGAGGGGCAAGGATTAGCTTATCAGCTTCCCTAGGGCAGTTCATACTTATTTTTCCCTGTACTTAATGCTGCCCCTTCTATTCTATTTCCTCTGGTTTTTTTTCTACAGCACACCTTGAATAAGAGCATCTCAGCTCTCCCTTCAATCAAGTTTCTTCTTCTTGTGCAACTTAGTAGGAAAAATAGAGTATTCCAGAACATGTGACTCTTCCCAATTTACTAAAGATGAGATTTATGATGCAAACAGTCTTGTCATTATTTTTGCCCAAAAAGGGACATATATATCATTACACAGAAGATTCTTATGCTGAGGTCTGCCCTGCACATGAATGTAAAATGAATACCAATCATAGGAGCTTCAAAAACATTAACATTCATTCTGAAGGAAGGAATAATCTTATACCTTAAAAATTAAGGGGCAGTTTTGTTATTAGCATGTCATGGAGAAAAGGCACATTATGGCAGGCTTATAATCTAAACATGTGATTCAGAAATGTAATGGTATAAATTTGATAAACAGCTGCTCACATGAGTGGCTCAAAATATGGAAGAATTACTTTCTTGCTGATAAATCATGTTTTATTCTTAGCAAAAGCATATTATTTCAGAATGACAAAAGACTGAAATTGTAAAAAAAGATGTGCTGTGTGGGATAAGGTAGCATAAACATAAGCTATATAGATTCCTTTAGAAGGCTAAACTCTGAACTTGAAAGTGGGTGGACCACATTCTGAGATGCAATATTTATTTCTTATATGCACATTGATTCAGATGCTATTTTTCTCCTAACAGAAGAACTGGAAAATAGCCTGAAGGACAATTGAACAGCAGACCTCAGAGATTTCAGCACCATAAATGATAAGGAATGAAGATGTGATTATACTTGTTGCTGTGAACAGATTGCATATAGACATAAACTTTGTATCGATAAAGATAGTGGAAACATGGAACTCATTTATACAAAACTACAGGAAATTTAAAAAGCACCATAGGTATATAAATGCATTAGAAATGTGTGTGTGTGCATGAATATTTACATTAATTATATATAGAATTGTATTTGTTTATTGCAACATACATTTTTTCTGTTCTTTTTAAAAAAAATTAAATACTTGATATGTATTTTTATTATATGTCTTTCTTTTTGTGTCTGTTTTTATTCTTTTTCTGTTACTATTTTAAGCACAGTAAAAAAATTTATTTTAAAAATCATTTTATTTAAGGGAGGAAATTAAAATTAGTAGGAATACTTCAGAAATGCCAGACAGGGAAGGCAACAAAAGACATAGAAATCTGAAATTGAATGAAGCTTGGAAATATTGTGGCTGCAAAGAAACAATACTTCATTCTAAATATAGATAAAATTACATCTAAGTGGAGAAATACAGTAACACAGAGATGCAAGATCCAAAACAGATAGTCATGACAGAAGAAACAGAATTCTATACGGATACAATAAAAGTATTCAAGATTACCATAGAACCTTACCTTAACCCGGAATCGAATCATGGCCAGACGTACACAATGCCCCAAGCAGGCAGGAGGAAGAAACCAGGCTCGCGGTGGCGGGGTACCTTTGTTGCCCACATGCCCTGCAATTAGCTGAGCTGTCTGTCTCTCAGCCTGGGCCTTCCTGGCCCACTCAGGCAGCCTCTCCTTTCCAAGCCCTCCATTGAAGATGACAGCTAACTCCAGCCCACCTTGGTACAGGCAAGCCTGTGAAAGGGCAGCCAGGTAACCCACCATTGCATTCCACTGGCCTCCGCACACCCAGTCTGTCTGGTAGCCACCGTACAGACGCTGCAAAGCAGAATCAGCATCCACCAGAAGCCGAGCTGGGCATGGCGCTGGGGGTGCCAACCCTCCTGCATGCTGGGAGTGTGGGTAAGGGCTAGCCCCAACCATGGGTGCCAGCCCCGGTGCAGCCCCGACAGGATGGGGGTAGCCAGCTGGTGGGTGGAAGGTGGTACAGTAGGCAGGGCCCCCGCCTCCCCGGCCCCCTACAGCCCGTGCCAGTTTCAGTAGGTCCACGGGCACCACTGCCCCTGGGCAACGCTTTTCCACGAACTCTTGGAAGCCTTGCACTCCCATGGCGGTGCACAACTGTGGGGATGCGGCCCACTTCCACTGGGGCAAACAGGGAAGGCTGAGGAGGGGCTGGCACCCCGAAACCAGGACCTGGCACAGTCCAAGCTGTTCCAGCTCCTGGGGCTTCGCTTCTTACAGTTCCCAGATCTGAGGAATGGATGCAACCGCCATATTGTAGCTTTCTTCTCCTCCTCCTCCTCCTCCTCCTCTTGCCTCCTCCTTTTCCTCAGTTTAGACAGTAGCTCATCGGGAGTTGTAGTTTTATTTTTATCCGCTACCTGTTAGTCAGCACAGAGTGGGACTACAAGTCCCGAAAGAACGCAAGAACCGCCATGTTGTAAAGTTTTCTTTGCGGTTTCCTGGAGTCGCATAGATTTATGGGGTTTGTAGTCTCATTAAAGAAAAGCATCGCCCCGTAAAATCTACGTTAAGAGGAGGAAAAAGTAAATTAAAACTACAACTCCCGAGGACTTCAGACGTCCACCATCTTTTTTTGAAAGAACCCGTCTTCCGTGACGTTATACGGCCACATGCTAGGTGCGGAAGTCAAAACAATTATTCCAAACATAGCTTTGAAAATACTACAACTTCCAGCAATCTCCGCGCATTAACGTAAATCCGTCCTACATTTTTTTTTTTTTGTCTCTGCCACGTAGGTGCCCTCTACCGCCCCTCGGGAGCATGACCTAGTTCTACACGCGGGATGAGACCGCCACCTAAGAAGGGAAAAGGACGGCAAGCTCTTCATTCGAGCTGCGCCTCAGCCATATTAGCATGGCGCTTGGCATGTTGGGGGATGTAGTCCGTCACCCCCTTTTCCAGGGTTTCAGACGTGTTCCTTCTCGCTGGTCCCCAGAGCGTCGTCCCGGGCGCCATGTTGAAAGGAAGAGTGAAATTATTTTCAGCCCTTCTCTTTTCGCGTCCTTTTAACTCGCGTGGCCTACCGATCCTCCCATGCAGTCTTGCTTACTCGGACATAACCCCCCCCCCCAAGAAGGCGGCGGAGCTGCCTGGTTTTCATCAGCCTCGCGCGGTCCGCCACGTTTAGCGAACGCGGGAAACTTAAGCTGGCGCCACCTGGTTGCGCAGAGCGGAGCAAAACCGCCGATACCAGCAGCGCCCCAGAGCCAGCAGTTCCCGCTCTGCTCCGACCTCGAAACCCTTCGTCGTGGAAGGTCATTTGATCCTGCGGCACAGCCAGGACACGTCCGCACTCTCGGATGCATATAGTCTCTCCCCCCCCCCCCGGCTCCTCCATACCAGACCTTGGGAATGAATCTATTTCGCTTTAAAATGTTCCAGCGAATGAACCCGGGGACGGCGCTGGCATTTTCAAATACAGCTGATGTCAGAAGCAGCAGGATCTGCTCTAGCTAAATGAGCAGAATGTTTCAACGCTTACAGCTCCTTCACTATATTTTCATAATTATAGTGACCTTTTCATTATGAACGCTGCCCAGAGTCCAGAGCTTTGCCAGTAGGAGAATTTTTATTAACCCACCAACCACACAAAACTATCGAGAACAGGGCAGAATTGCCAGGACCCACCAGTTATTATAGATTGTTCTCCTTAGTACACCTCACAGCTTCTGACTTCAATTTTACTTTAAACGTGCCTGCTTCAATTCTATACCATTATGTTCCAGCTTTTATACCATCCTTCAATTATTAGATTTTTATCCAGCCTTTTATTACTTTTTTTTTATATAAATAACTAATAGTGGTGAGTACGATATTTCCTCCTCCTCTTTTCCCCACAACAACAACCCTGGAAGGTGGGTTGGGCTGAGAGTGAGTGACTTGCCCAAAGTCGCCCAGTCTGAAGTAAATTCAAAGACTTCCTATCTGGTTTTCTTCTGGATTCCTTAACTTCACCAAGAATCTAACCCGTGTTACTGGAATCCCATATTGTTTGGTTTGACTTTTACATGTAGCACAAACTCAGGTCACTGGGGATTGCAAGCCATTATGATTAGCATGATCCGAGTGAAGCATGTATGCATTTTATTACTCTTGTGTAACAAAATTCTGGAGTTAATAGCCATTTAAAAATTGAGTATTCAAATGCAATGAAGGCTTTGCAGCACCTTAACAACTATCTTGTAAGAATGGAGAATATCCTTGGCAGAACTACTACACTACCCCCCACTAAATCTTGCCAAGTTCATGTTGGCATCATGGTAAAAGTAGTGATAGGAAGATAACTTTTTGTTTCCTGTTTTTTGATGGCAGTTTGTAAATTTGGATAAATAAGTACAATTACACCCTTAGAAAGGTATGGTTTCTGCTGTAAACATGCATTTTCAGAAACACTGAATGTGTTTCCTATTTTAGCAATAAAGACCAGGCATTTTTTTCCCAACACAGCCTTTATTTTCCTTTGTAACAGTTTAAAAAAATATTTGTTAATGGTTGTGTACAAATGAAGTCAACTCACAGCTTGCAAAAATAATTAAAAAAACACATGGAAACAACTGCTGATAAAAGACATTCGTTTTCTACCATAAAGTTTTAGGACTATGTTTTTTTAAAAATTGAATGGGATGCCTCATCCATGTAATAATGAACAGGTCACCCACATTCTATGTTTAGTCAGAAACATCTCAGCTTTAATGCCAAGTTGATGGGTTGAAAAGTCCTATGATGTTACATTAAGATATAATTCACATCCAGACATAAGAAAATTCCGATTTCTGAATTTCTGAAAGTGAAATATTGCCGATTTGTGTAAATCTAAGGAGACATTTATTCACAGGATATACCTGATCATGTTGTCATACATTATAGGCCCACATGTTCTTCAGTTATTTCTAGCAAAGAGTAAGGGGGAAAAAACAAAGGCCTCTCTTCAAATAGGATACAATTTTTTTTTAAATAGAGACGTCCTTTGTTGTCTTAGAATTTTTAGAACCACAGCACCTCCAATGTGACCACCACACCAACTAGTAAGGGATACTGTGTGGCCTAAATTAACCATAACAACGAGCCATAAACATCCTGCTTAGGATGCTTTAAAAGTGGAACAGAAACTGATACCTGGAAGTAAATTAAATCCACAGCAACTAGGAGCTCTACTATCCAGCTGTTCATGTACCTAACTTCATGTATAACAGAACCTGGATGTACATTTCTACAACTCTCAAAGATACTATTTGCTGTCCTCCTGCACTTACCATCTTTTGTCAATGGAAAAGAGAGAGAAAAAATAGCTTAATAAAATGCTGGACAGATAGCCTCAAGGGATCAGCTGGACGTCTAAAAGGCAACAACACATTCAGACTTCAGTAGAGTGTTTTGTAATTCATTGCCTATCACTGAGGGCTATTTAGTATTTGGTATGTGGGTCATTTCACTACAGAAAAACAGTCTGCCGTGTTGTAAAATATAAGGTACTTGCTACAACTGTATTCCTGTGAGAATTGGCTTCCCAAACAATACTTTATTACTCTTGCAATCAAAGAAATAATGACATGAACAATTTAGGAAATTCCTATGATATAATTATTGTAATGGAAGGAAGAAAACTATTAAGAAATGATTGAATTCTTCCAGCATGCTAAATGCTAGAACCACTGCTAATTTAAATTGGCTCAGTTCCATTAACTTCAAGGAGACGTATATGCACAAAGAAGTTAGTTAAAAACAGGTATGCTAAGACTCTTGTTCATTGCAGTTTAATTCTAAGGCAGCTAGTAGAATCATAACATATATTGTATACATTGAGAATAACTGTATAAATGCAATATGGTATTTGGTTCTGAGAGTTAATTATGCTACTCAAAATAATCACAATTCTTTTTTTTTTTTTAAAGGAAAATGATGAAAGTTTGTTTGATCCCCTAAAGTAAGTTTAGCTGTATAAGTTTTGTAAGTGAAATGTTCAACTGGACCAATAAACTAAAAAATACTACTTAAATCGACTGGTTTTTCTTGAAAATGCAGTCTGGAAACATGACAGAATTTTTATAGCAATGTTTCTGAGTTTGAGAATTAAAAAGGAATATATGAGTTTATTGCCTGAATGTGGTTTCATGTCTTCTCTCCTAAATTTACTGTGTAAAGTCCCTTTGCCAGTGATCCTTACACTTTGCGAAGACATGAATCCATGTTTGGTATTCTCCCTCTTACACACATATTCCTTATATGAGTCTTAATGTCAGCACAAATTGTAATGGATTTATTAAGGATTGAACAGCAACCCATGTTTTTAGCATTAAATCATGCTTGAATCTAGGGCTAATGTAAACAGACAATACAATATGCTTACCAGAAAGGAAGGATAAAAGGAAATTGTAGTGGGACTTTTTAAGCTAAACCTATAGCCTGTATGGTCTCACTCCCATTGATCCATCAACTTCAGTTAAGAGCTAACAAATCTAACACCTAAGAAATTTGCCTATATTCCTTCCAAGCAATCTGCGTGAGAAATCTTTCCTAAAGAAAGTAAATCTTGTTTTTCCCACTTAGATGGTGGTACCTTGGGTAATGGAAGACGGATGAGGCAGTCAGTCATACTCCTTGCTAAGTTGCTGTAACCAGTTGGAATATACACTAGGAAAAAAAATGCATGGAGCTGTTCTTTTCATTCATCTGTCATTATGTTATACTCAGGTTGATGAATAAACTTGTTAAATCTTCTTTGTGAACATTAAACATCCTCCTTAAAACAGCAAACAGAATGAGCTGCTTGTGCCAAGTTACAAAAAAAACAAACCAAAAAAAAAACGGGAGAGTGAGAGGAAAAAGCATGTGTCAAAACACTGTATCGAATTTAAACAGACAGAAACAGTAGAACACATTGTTTATGCCACAGCCTAGATTTAAACAGCACTAACAAATGAGGTAGGTAAGAAACATGAAATTTCAACAAAGAAAACAATTCAGTTTGAACACTACTAAAAATCTACAAAGTTATTAAAATTATACATTCCACTCATATCGTACAAGCTCAGGCTCAAGCTTCACAGCAGAAAAGTGCCTTCCAAAACATCCCCCAAAACCAAATTCACAGTTTGATTTCTTTTCAAGAGGGTGCATGCTTCAAAGAGAAACACAATGAAAGCAACAGGGAAGAGAAGAAAAACTGGGCAGTAAATGTTTCACATTAAACGCAGAGACTCAAAAATACACAAACATAGTAAGTATCTATGTTTCCTCCATTGCCGGTGCCTTTACATAACTTCCAAGATGGGGGCAATCCAACGAGAAAGAATCCGGTTTCTTATCTTTTCCCCCAAACTAAAGATGTAGTAATACTAATATTGCCTGTGTTTACAACGTTTTTGGTAGTGTTTCAAAAACCTATGAAATCAAAGCCTCTGAGACTTTTCGGGGCAGAGTAAATTACTATCCACATCACAGTTTAACACATTGGCCATGTCACACTGTCTGAACTCTGGCCACTGAAGACAGGAAGTAAACTTTATAAAAGGATGCCACTCCACATCTCCCCCCCCCTCCACAGCGTAACACAATCTCATTATGCTTTCCCACTTGAAATGAAGAAACTCAGCACATAATTATGTTGGATCATATGTTCTATATTGGTAAGGCTTATGAAAATAATAAGCAGGGGAAAGTATGGACGTGGTTATCGGCGGCAACCACTTCTTAGCATCTAATTCCAGCTTAAAACTGAAATTACAGATACACGGACTGTTTTGAATAGATATGGCCATTCTGAAGTGTCAAAGAAGTTACTTCATGAATATCACTTTCATTCTCTTATCAGTAGAAAGAAAAGCCACATAAGGATTTCCCAACTCCTCAAGGCTTCAAAGAAAGCCTGCTCCTGTCAACTATAAAACAGGGGACTCCTTGAGGAAATTCTACTTAGAGCAAAAGAAGAAAAGACTAAATGCAAAATCTGTATCTAAGCTTTACTTAAGAGGCATTTCCTTCACTCGCCCTTGCTATCCACACACAGAAAATAGGAACCAGGTCTCTTCTCATTGTTTGCAAAATGCGTATTATGCCAAATTTCTGCTTAACTTCAATTCCAAGTTATTTCTGAATTCCACCCAAGAAGAAGAAAAGCTAGGTAAATCTAACAGTTGATCCATGTAAATTAAGATTTATTTTCCCTTGCCTACTATTGTTCAGTTGTACAATTTCCTGATGTTAAAAAGTCCCAGGCTCCATACTTTAAATAGTATAAGCAGGATTTTAAACTTTTTTGTGTAGCCTAATTTGATCTAAATGGGGTATTTTTCGGGGTATTTTATTTTGTTATAAATGTTTTGGTTTTTTTACATAATAAACTAAAAGTCTCGTGTCTGTGTTTGTGATGTCTACATTTTTTTTTAAATAAAGAAGCAATATATGTTGTAAAATTCTCAACTGAGACAAACTATGTCAGATTATGGGTTATGCCAGTTCTACATGAAAATCAGGAATTGAATTAGAAAAGGCATGGGCAAGGCAAGAGGTGCGCAATTTTTCCTCTTCAAAATTGCTTTTTGCAAGTGGGAATACCCTGGTTTCAAAATTCCACCAAGAGGAAAGCAGCAAGGAGAGGCTATTTTATGAAGTAGGGAAAGTGGAAATTCAATGTATACCCTTGCACCTTAGCCATACAGCACTTTAAACTGACCCTGTCCTCTACAGAAAATCAGCAGCAACGTGACTCTGATATATATATATATATATATCTGCTATTGTTACACTGGTTTCCCTCCAACACTGAAGTACACTCTACGGTTTACTCAATAATCAGGATTGCACAAATGCACCAGTGTTACACCACATTTTCACTTCATAACAGAAAAACAATTTATATATTTGTGTGCCTGAGAGAGCTAAATGAGCTAGGGACCTTTAATATAGATAAATCAACCTTTAAGACCCTCATGGGTACTTCCTAGCAGTTTGCATTGTTACGTTAACAGTAAACTAGAATACAACGTTTTATACTTTCATACAAGCCAAAGTGAATTGCTGACAAGAGTTTATTTAAAAGAGTTTAAAGTGGAAAAAAAAAAGATGGAAGTAAATGTCATATAATCAGCTGTCTGCTCATTTTGTGCCCCCACCCTCCTTATGGAGCAGATTATAAAGGCACAGATGGGGCTGTAGGAAGAGGTATGATCACCTCTCCACTGCTCTATGAGTGGAAACTGCTTCTGCTCATGGAAATGCTCCACTGATTTTCCCACAAATCATATGTATGTCTTTTTAAAAAATAACACTGTTCTTGCCTAAGTTCTTCAAAACTGAAACTTTAAGTTATATATGATTTTACTGCTGCAAATCAGCAATGTACTTTTCAAGCATCAAAAGACTAAAACTATTTTTTTTTCCAACTTTCCAGTACAAAATCTGAAAAGATACTAAGATTATCCATTACAAGGCACTGCAAATCTTGCAGGCCGAACAAAGAGGCTGCATTAAACAACAAGCAGAATCTTTGTCCAGAATGCAGAGGGGAGAAATATAGTCTATAATATATCACTAAGACTACAGATGCTGTTTTACAAAAAAAACAAGTAGCTGGTGTCTGAAACTGATTTAAATAAAATAATCTGCAGCAACTCTGATATTCCTGGCCACAGTACCATTAAACCAAATGGTATATTAATTTCAGATTTAAATGTGGTCTTTTAGATAACATTCAATTATTTGAAGCTTAAATACTGTCTTAATTTTAATGAAATTAAACCTATTGCTTGCTCAAAATATCAGACAGCTGCAAAAATGGCAGTTTTAATATCCAAAAGACAGTAATTTAAGTCTGAATTTAAAATAAAGCATGGCAATTTTCATTCCAAAGTAAAGAAGAGGGAAAGTGAGCTAGATGTTATTTCAGCAAGTGCTTGAAAGACTTGCAACAAAGGAAGCAACCTCTGAATGCACATAAGAATACAATTTCCAACAAGAAAGGAATAAACTGATCGTGTATTATAGAAAACAAGGAATGTTAGCTCCAGTGAATTATGACATCCATCATACCGGGAGTTCACAGCCAATTAAGTTAAACATGTACCATTAAACTAAGCCAATTCTCTATCAAGATGAAATTATAATGGCAATATTCACATGGCAGCTGAAATACAGTTGCTAAAATTAGTGATTATATGAGATATACACCTCCAAGGGAGGATGGATGCCTGTTTATTTAGCAAATTTTTATATCTCTTAAGGATTTTGAACTGGTAAATTTTAGACTTTTCTTTACACGACATCCAGTTAGCAGCACTAGATGTAACTAAAAAACAGAAAGCCTGCCACATGGGATTCCAGCACCATATCCTTACTGCCATACATACCTGTAGAATTTTCTTAATTTGTAAATGTAAAGATGGATCTTGCACCTTGGCAATCAAATTCAGTAAACACTAAAAACTTTAATGCTCTGAGAAACAACACTAGGCATCTAAACTAGGAGACTGTATTTCACTATCTGCTGTAAGGCAATCCATTAAATGCAAAAACTATGTGCACTAGACCCTGTTTCAATTTATAATCTTTTTCCAACAACAAAAGAAATGTTGAATATGGATCACAAATGATGCGAAAATGGCCAAGATGGGACAAGTTTAAAAAAAGGCCCACAATAGTCCCCCAGCCCTAGTTCCCACCCTTTCCAATGCTACCTCCTCCCCCCACCCACTCCATAATATAAGATTTGTATCAGCTGCAAAATAAGCTTTAAAAAACTCAAAGAGTCCCAAACACAGGTACAATAAACCAGGCCAACATTCCAATGTATCTACTGAATACAGTGTGTGTAAGGACATCTAGTTGCATTCTACAAATACTAGTTCTGAATTGTCCAGGACAGCTTTCCCAAATCAAAGAGAAGGCAGCAACTATATGCCTCTTCTTTCAGCAGTGCTTCACTTCCAAAAGGCCTATCCCTGGGACAGAGGAAGGAAGAGTTTACAATAGAATTCAACTAAACAAACTACAAGTATTTTTTTTTATCCTTAGCTAGCCTGTAGTCTGAGCTGCCAATGAAACTAAATGGAAACATAACAATAATGCAAATATAAATGTCACTCTTCTCCGCTGATCCCTTCCTTCCACTCTGTAAATTAATTCAAATGCTAGTAAGTGTACAATCCAAGAAGAGTAACTACCAGCTTCAAGAACAGTTGCCACAAAAGCAAACGAGGGATATGGGGCAGGAATGACAGGGAAGGCTTATTAATAAGCAGCACATGGCATGCTGTCCATCTCAGGAACAAAGAGATGCACAGGCCAAAGCTCTCTCAAGTACTTAAAAAATCCCCTAAAGAAAATGAAATCAAGTATTCAAAGAGGAGAATGCAAAAACAATCTCCTACCATTCCCACATCACTGCACTGGGGGATTCACCCCCAAATCCAGGCAGCAGAATGCAAGGCAGAGGAATGGAGTCATGAGAGATAGGCACAGTCCCCATATCTAGCATCCTTTTGCTATCCATCTTCATTTGGGACTTGGGGGAATGGGAGCTGGGTTTTGCACGGGTGATGCTGGAAATGCTGGCATGCTGATCCCTGGTTGAAAGGGTCCCACTGTCTGGGCAGGGACCACGACAGATTGTTGAGTTGTCCCAGAAATGCCCATCCATTGCACTGGGTAAGTTGTTCCCGCGATGGTGTTATACTGGCACAAATGTGGTATTCCATATGGCGATAGTGTGCCAGAAAAGGGTGACAGGGGAAGTCCTTGGGGTAAAGCAGCTGGTACAGTCCCGCGGATCTGGGAAAGTGAGGAAATCCATGTGGAGGTGTAGCCCACAGTAGATGTTGTTGTCTTAAACACAAGGGAAAACAGAAACTATTTTAAATGCAAGGAAACATACTCAACAGCTGCCTGTGGCACATCTTAGTAACTTTAAATAATACAGTACCTGCTAACAGAAGAGCATGGAAGAGGACCGAAGATGCAGTGAAAGGTGCACACTTTTGAACAAACATTACCACGTAGTGGAGTTTTTAATTTTCAGGTTTTAATATCCTAGTAGCACTACTTCCTTTCTAAGTACCTACTCCCAGCTTACCATTCCCAGAGCTATTCATAACGTAAGGCTGTGTGCAACCCTGCTGCTTTCCAATACCATTCATATAGGGCACCTGGACTTTAAGCAGAGACAATGTACTCAAAGAAAAAAAAAAGTAATCTCTTATTGGTTGTGATCTGTCCAGCAAATCACAGAAAACCGAAAAACCTGGTTGAATCAGAGCTATTCCAGCATCTCTCCCCCTTTCCCTCCACCAGTGATCTACCAGATGTTTTGGGAACGTTGAAATGCAGGTCATAGGCACAATAGCATTCTCTTTTATGTCTCCCTGCCACTGAGGTATATTAGGTCTGAAACTGTGAAGAATATATAGCCTTAGCAATTTAGGGGATTTATAGGTTTGAGTTTTTCCAATACATTTTTTGATGACCCCATGTAAACTCTGGTGAAAAATAGCAAGATATTCTTAATGCTTAGAATGGATGGTCTGCCATTATGAGAAGACTTCATAAAATACAGAGAGTGAAAATAGTTTAATCAGAGGGATATGTGAAGGGCCTAAAAATACCCATCAGGACAATAACTTTAGTTTACCTTAGAATGATCAGAGAAAATTTTGAAACCCTTTAGAATTAACCATAGTTTTATAATAATGTGGTCCAAGTTTCATCTACCTATTAATAAAGAGAATTTAGTTAAACAGACAACATACAAGTGTCATAGCTTTACATTGTGCTCGAAGCAGCGGTCACCATTTTCACTGGAAAAATGTGTTTTCCATTTATTAACTGGTGGTACTTTCTTTAGCAACACGTATCGACTCCAAACAAATGTTTTCTATGCCTCTCGATCAATTTTGCACATTCACTTGAAGGTATTTGGAAACTGAACAACTTGTTTCAGGTCACGCCACAACATTTCACAAATTGTCTTGGCTACTCAAACATTTATCATTCTGTGGTAGATTTTACTTGCGAGTTCCTAATTCTAGTTATAAATGAAGTTCATCTAGATCAAATTACACTGTAAGTCATCAACAGCGCAAGTTTACACTGAAGGGTATCTACTATAGCCAATACCCTACCAGGCTCCTTTGAATTAGGGGAGGATAATTGCAATTTCCAGATTTCCCTTTGGTTGCAGCAGTTGGGAATTTGGGAAGTTACAAACCCAGCACATATGGAAGGTAACCAGGTTGAGAAAGGTGAATCTAATACATCACAAACTCTAAAGTTTGCATGTAAAGACCTCTTACCTCATATACTTTGCTCCAGCTGTCAGTATCCAACCGGTGTTTGTTCTGTTTGATTTGATTGAGGCTTGGCTTGATGAGGGAGTTTCCCACCTTTTCTTTAGTCCAGTCATCCACCAGTTTATGCAAATCATCTGTGAACATTCCTTTTTTACTGGCTGTTGTCTGCTGACAAGAGGCAGTGCTACTCACGATGCAGAGTTGTTCTAAGAAGGAGCAAGGTTTTAGAAGGTATTCTTCAAGCAGTTGTATCAAAACATTGAACCTGAGTGACAAGCAACTTCTGACTCATGCAAACCATTCTTTTGCTCTATTTGTGGTCTGGGAAAGATCTTCCAGTATCATACTGTCATCCAAAGAGGTGGGGCTGAACATATTTGCCCAAATATAGGGTTTCCTGCCTGAGCAGGGGGTTGGACTAGATGATCTTCAAGGTCCCTTCCAACTTTTTTATATATTATTATTATTATTATTATTATTATTATTATTATTATTATTATTATTATTATTATTATTATTATTATTATTATTATTATTATTATTATTATTAATCATCGCACAGTCAGCCAGATGTTCAGACTGGATTTGGCATTTTTGTCTACCTATCGAGTCCTTACCAAGGACCTGGGATAGGCAGATGTGGATGTATTATTATTATTATCTTTTATTCATTAAACATGAACCTCAGTCAACTGAACATTCAAATTGTCTGGTGCTGATGGTTGACACGGGTTGCTACCAGCATCCTAGGTGTCAGCCAGGTTGTTGTTGTTGTTGTTATTATTATTATTATTATGTTTAATTTTATTTGGGGCGACAAGACTGGGTGGTTTTAAGGGAGGGAAGGAGAGCATTTATTCTCCTCAAAGTCTTGCACTTCCATCGTTAAAACTTCCCCAAATTCCCCAAAGAAAGAGAATATCATACAAGCAAAAATCAGCCACTTTGCCAACCAATTTCAGCTGCATAACCTGTCATAATGAGGACCTGCATGCAGACTACACCGACCCATGTATATTATTCTTGTTTAATCATTAAGATGTATAGGCTGCCTCAGTCACAGTGGAACTCTAAACAGCTTATAAAGTAGAAGAAGGAGGAGTGTAACAGTGAGTCTAACAAAACATTCAAATGTTTGTGACATATTTCTATGTGAGGAGGAAGAGGGAAATGGCAATAAGAAAGCAAGTTTAGCATCTGAACTGCCCTTCTTATATATAACATTTGCAAATACCTTGGTTAGTTTCTGCTTGTGAACAGCTTTGGTGCAGCAAATGGGCTTGAATGCTCAATTGATAGTCAATCACAGAGGCAGCAGTGGTTGCACAACAGCATTCTGGGTGGCAGAGAAGGGAAAGACAAACAATCAGAAGCATCTAAAATAGCACATGCTATAGGCTGGGTGTGGGGATGACAAGGAAGGCATGGATTGCATTCAGAATCAATGTGCATAAATCTGTTTAGGGAAATCAGGTTGAAAACTGTCTTAGTTGACTGGAGGAAAAGCGCAGAAAACCAGGTGGCAAACGGGGAGAGTCTTAAAAGAGTTCTGAGTTGGCAGACGTAACCTTGACAAACAACACGAAATCCTAGGGACTCATCCACAAACTATAGTGAATTCAACTTTTTTGTCCTGAACTAGGGAACCCCTAACCAATCCTCAAAAAGGCCCCTAGCTCGTGTACGGCGCCCACTTGCATTTCCTTACCAGCAGCAACAATGCCATTGTCGACATGAGAGTGAGATTGTGGCCGACTGCGCAGCTTGCTTTTGAAAGATTTAGGCCGTCGTGGGGACGACAGTTGCAGGGAGATGTCAGAGGATTCTGACCTGCTGTCTTTGATGGAGCGGAGACGTTCATATAGCTCCTGCAACTCCCTGTTCTGCTGAGCTTGCAGGCTGACTACTTCTTGGATGTGCCTACACAGAAGCAGAGGAAAAGAAGAAAACCTTGGCAAGACATAAGTTCTCCGTTACTCTTTCACCTCAACAGTCGCCTCACAAGGGAGAGCATAGGGAGCATAGACTCAGGCCAATGGCCTCTTTACTCTCAGCTTGCTTGGCTTTCCTCAAGATGTGAGGGAGAGATGTTTCACGACACACTACTGCATAGAATGAGGCCATCACCTGGAGGCAGAAAAAGCTGGAGAAGGAAGCCCAATCAGTGCTCTGACCTGCTCTGGGGGAAACAGCACTTCTCCCTTTTCCCACTATGATATTTTAAGAACCTTCCATCAAACGCTGGAGGGGTTGCAATCGGAAGGGAACA
The DNA here is from genome assembly GCA_023970755.1 of Azemiops feae. NCBI lineage: Eukaryota > Metazoa > Chordata > Lepidosauria > Squamata > Viperidae > Azemiops > Azemiops feae. The sequence continues at coordinate 465,275 of JALGBA010000474.1, read as the reverse complement.
TTTTTTTCATACAGTATGTGGTGGACTTATGAAAGTGGGACCTTATTGGAAGACACCATTCAAAGAGATCAGAATAACAACTAAGCAAAAGTATAAGGTATTCTAGAATTGGGATTATTGCATAGAACTTCCTAGGTTGGCAGGAGCTGGGGCAAGAATTTACCTCGTCACGTGGTACTTGGGTCTCAAACTGTTGACTGGAAGGTCGGCAGTTTGAGACCCAAGTACCGCATGACAGGGTGAGCTCCTGTTCTTGCCCCAACTCCTACCGACTAGTCCAGGGATAGGCAACCTTTTATGACTCGTGGACTTCAACTCCCAGAATTCCTGAGCCAGCCACGCTGAGGGGAAAGGGAGAGTTTCCAAGCTGAGCCATGCTGGCTCAGGAATTCTGGGAGTTGAAGTCCACGAGTCATAAAAGAGCCAAGGTTGCCTACCCCTGGACTAGTAGTTTAAAAGCATGTATATGCAACTAGATAAATAGGTACCACTTTGGTGGGAAAGTAACAGTGTTCCATGCGCCTCAGCATACAGTCATGCTGGCCACATGACCACGGAAGCATTTTCAGACAATGCTGGCTCCCTTGGCTAGAAAATGGAGATGAGCACCACCCCCTAGAGTCGGACATGAGTGGACAAGGGAAACCTTCACCTTTTACCAGGGAGATAATTCTAAACTAAGCAGAAATATCCTTATTGTATTCTTGGCTGCAAAATTGAGAATTGCTCTAAGCTGGAATTTTCTAATCAACTTCTCAATGAATACTGGTGTGCAAAAGTATGCTCAGTTTCTCTTATGGAAAAAAACTGCTAAAATTGAAACAATGACTTCTCAAAGGAATTGAATCACATTTTTGTCAGATCTGGGAAGATTATATATACGTTATGCTCGTAATAATAACTTTTCTACTGTGAAATGGAATGTTATATGTAACCTATGATTGAATGTTGACATATTGTTATGTTCCGTTTATCTTGTATTCTTGTTCCTCCTTGCCTCACAGAATATTACAAATCAAGGAGTCCTTGTGTGCAGTAAGCAAGCTGTATCTCCAGGTTACGGCACTTTCTGCAGTCTATGTGAAGGAATACAAATGCCTCATAGTATCTCTTCTCTTAGCTCTGACAATGGATAAAGAAAAGGTAAAGGTTTCCCTTGTCCAGTGGTGTCTGATTCGAGAGGGAAGTGCTCATCTCTGTTTTTTAGCCAAGGAAGCCAGCATTGCCGGAAGACACTTCCGTGGTCATGTGGCCAGCATGACTACATGCCAAGGTGCACGGAAAGCTATTACCTGCCCACCGAGGTGGCACCTTTTTATCTCTTTGCATTTCCATGCTTTCAAACCGCTAGGTGGGCAGGAGCTGGGGTAAGTAATGGGAGCTCGTGCCGTTGCGTAATGCTCGGGTCTTGAACCTGGGCTGTCAGCTTTCCAGTTCAGTGTCTTTAACTGCTGAGTTGTGGTGCCCCCAGACAATGGATAGGAGCAGCTCATTGTGTGGTTTAAAGACCCAGGAGCTCCCTCTACTTCACCTACTTGCAAGGCATTCCTTGAACAATACTGCAAGAATAATGGCATTGGATTGGCTTTGTATCTATGATACTGCCATCCTGGTCATGAGTAAGTGGGCATCAGTGGTGATTCCAGTGATGTTGAGAACTGGTTGTTCTTTTTGCTCTTTTTTAAGCAAAGGGTTTACCGTTCTGTTTTAGTTAGAAAAATAGGAAGCTGGTGTGCCAGTGTAGTCATAGATCAGTGGTGGCGAACCTATGGCACGGGTGCCAGAGGCGGCACTCAGAGCCCTCTCTGTGGGCACGCGCGCCGTCGCCCCAGTCCTAGGCTTTCAGCTGGGTTTTATAAAACCTTTTCGCTTTAGGCCTCCGCTGCCATGTGCAAAAAAAAAAAAAGGTTCAATCAGTCAATTTCAACTTCTCGCGGGGAAAAAAAAGATCTTGCAAAGTTGGAATTGATTGATTGAACTTTTTAGTCCCACTCAGTCTGCCGTTACCACCGCAGCCATGCCCACCCAATTGGCCACGCCCACCCAATTGGCCACACCCAGCCAATGGGCCACACCCACCCGGCACTCGACGATGCATAAGTGGGTTTTGGGTTGCAGTTTGGGCACTCAGTCTCTAAAAGGTTCGCCATCACTGTCATAGATTATTTCTTCCCTTGTGGTATTCAATGGCTCCAATTACATGCTGAAACCAGGGATGCAACACTGAACTCACTTATTAGATTGATGCAATCTTCTGATTTATTAAAAAGACATTTCCAGTTTGATTAAAACTATTTGTAAGAAATACTCTATAGCTGACAAGCTCCCTCACAGAAAAGTAACCGTTGTTTCTTTCACACAGAAGGAAATTATACTTCTAAAGACATACTTGTCTTGATGCACAGGTACCATTTAAAAATAATGTTTTCCCTTTTAAATGCACTTATTCATTTATGTGCAAATTTACGTAAATTCAGTGGAGTAATTGATGTGTAACTTACGAGTGACCATTAAAGGCAGACCGCTCCACGCTAATAGGCAATTAATAATAAATGATAATAGAGAACAAAAAGAACCAATTCGGACAAACAAAATAAAGTTTTGTCAGACAAAGGCTAACCCCAAAACAGAAACCACAAGGAATAGCTTAATGGAGCAAAAAAATATAATTGTACCATATCTGATTTTTTTTTTTCTCACAATCTAGTAATTCACCGGGATTAGACGCAATGCAAATCTTTATAGTGTTAAGACTCAAGGTTAGTGCCCTTACTTCTCCCGCAAACGCTGTAGCTCCAATTTCAGGTCCTCATCTTCAATTTCAGATTCATCGTCACTGCTCATGGGGGAAGATGCAGAGTAAAAAAGAGAACTACGCCTCTTTGGGTGGGTGCCGCCCCTTTCCTCTTGAGACTGCTGGTTGGACTCCCAGCCTTCTAGGCTGCCACCACCCATAGGGGCAGACAGTTCACTGTCAGAGCTGGGCTGCTTCTGGATCATATCCCCTTTAGACCACGGCTCTGAGCAGGACTGCACGCTGCTTGCAGTAGCAGAGGTCCCCTCCACTTCCTGCTGTTCGGAGGCGGTGCAACATGCATCAGTTTCACCCATGGCACTGGGCAAGGTGGCCATTTCTTTTCCTCTAGCACAGCCTTCTTCTGTTCCAAGCTCCAAGGAAGGAGACATCTCAGAGAGTTCGCTTTCCGAAACACCTGAGGACAACTGTTGTGGAACTGTAATGACCTGAAGCCAAAAAAAAAAAAAAGACAAGAGAAGAGAAGAGAAGAAAGATTTAATTCAGTAGAGTTCTACAAAAATGAAGCTTAAAACGAGCTACACTGGTATAAAAGGATTTGAGACTCACGGGGCGTAAATAATATATGCATTTCATTATGCACATTTAAACAGTTACTTGTCTTCAGCTTTATGTTAATTAATCACCTGTCCTTGGTCGGTGGAATTAGAAGGAACTAAGAATGAGTAGAAGCTTCAAGGAGACAGATATTTATATTTCATTCACTTAAATTTTAAACCTCTGTCTTCAAAATGCTTTAAATGAATAGCCCTATATTTAAAACAATGCCAGTCAAAGTAAATAAATTTAAGTAAAAGACGACAAACATATTATATTCAACATTTATTGTTCATTCAAGGCAGAGTAAAATATATTTTTCATAAGAAGCTAATAAATGGATCTGGCAGCTTGAACAAGAGAACAAATGCATCCATTCAAAAAATAGGAAAACAAGTGTGACAGGCCATGTCAGCTCAGATTTGAACTACAATTATATAAACCACATCTGATTCTATAGCCAAAAAGCCATTAAAAAAAAACGGGGGGAAAAAACATATTATATGACCCTGTAAAATACGTATGAGGATTAGACCACAAAGAAGAAAAAGCTATAGAGAATAATAATGTTAAAAATCATGACACTATAACCAATTCCTTTAAATATTCCTTTAAAAACGCATTTAATTCATGAGTGTCAATACGTTTTGTAAAGCCTGCCCAAAAAAGCCTTCAAACTGCACCTAAGCTATCTGCCACCGTGTAATGAAGAAGCAGGACAGCACCCAGTTGTTTTCTGCAACAGACTGAGGAAGGAGGGAGAGGGAGGAGGAAGAGTAAAAAATGACTTGGAGCAATTTAGAGCCCAAGGACCATGCAATGGGCACCTGAATGCCATTTATCCTCAAAGAGATACTAGATCAGTGGTGGCGAACCTATGGCACGGGTGCCAGAGGCGGCACTCAGAGCCCTCTTTGTGGGCACACGTGCCATGCCCCAGAGATGGCAACCGTCCCTCTTCAACCAGCCGTCCGAGGTCCCACGTGGCCAGATGCATCCCGGCACAGCTGGTTTCCCTCCCCCCGTCCCATCCCTCCTGGCCTCACATGCTCTCCTTTTCCCGGGCACGACCCACTGCATTGCCTCCTCACCTGTCGGCCAGCTGTCCAGCTCAGAGGTGGCTTCTCTGAACTGCTGGCAGTGGGCTGTGGAGCTCCAGAGTACGCCGGTCGAGGAGCTGTCAGGCTGTGGCTGCTGACGGACACCGGCGGCCCCTATGTGCTCGCTGGGCTCTGTGTGCGGGGGCCGATGGTGTCAGGCAGCAGCTGCCCTGGCCCCTGCCTCACCTTGCCCTGCGGCAATGGTATCCCCGCCCTGCCTCGCCTCGACTCACCCCGCAGGATGAGCCTCCTGCCTACCGCTCCACCTGCCAGAGACCCCCTGGATCTCCCCCAACCCTGCCCACAGGCGTCCCTCCCCACGAGCAACATCGAGGTGACCATGCACCCACCCAGTCTGCCATGCCCACCATAGCCATGCCCACCCAGTGGGCCACGTCCCACCTGGCACCCGGCGATAAATAAGTGGGTTTTGGGTTGCAGTTTGGGCACTCGGTCTCTAAAAGGTTCGCCATCACTGTATTAGATGACACTAAAATGCTACTGCAGCAAAGAACAGAAAGAGTTGCACAGAAAATGATTGCAGAAAAGGAATAACAGCGAATGGGGAATAAAAAAGCCAAGTATTACTTGGCTCCTTTTCCCTTTAGCAACAAAAATCCTGGTCCCAACTGTGGTTGTAAATTGAAGACCATCATACATTAGAATTATATATGGAATATCTAAGCCAGTTCTGCAATTTTCTAGAAAGACTTTCAAACAGATGATTTCCCCAGTTGCCAAAACAAATGAATAGCTCAGTACTTAATTCTATCCAAAACAGCACATAAAACTCTCCTGATTTGCTTTGTGTACGATAAATAAGGGATTACATTCGAGTAATGTAATCTGGGTACAAGCACTCAATTGACAAGTACATTGGGCAGCAGGAAGAACTACAGTATTTATTTGCACAGTTGTCTTGAATTTCAAATCATTTCAGTTGCGTAAAAGAACATAAGGCACAGTGGAGACATAAAATCTGTCCCAACATATTAGTAGCCCTCAACTTACAATCACAATTGGGACTGGAACTTCGGACACTAAGCAATGTGGTTGTTGAGTTGCACCCAATTTTACAACCTTTTGTACCATGCTCATTAAGGCAAATCTAGCTTTTTGCATTGACTTTGCTTCTGACTCTGGGATGCTGTAACTGTCATAAATACATGCCAGTTGCCAAGCACCCAAATTCTGATCATGTGAACAGTTCTCCAGTGGTAAGTGCAAGGGCCGTCTGTAAGTCACTTTTTTCAGCATCATTGTAACTTTGAACAGTTGTTAAACAAATGGTTGTAAGTTAAGGACTAGTTGTATAGCTATCATTTCTCCTTCTTCATTTTGTTGTTGGAGCTAACTATGATGTAGCATTACATCTTCAATAGCAGATTTTCTAACCGTGATTAAGTTCATGGTTAGAATGGATTTGTAGTATAGGGCTAATTTATGCAGGAGATGTTGATTTAACAACATTTTATTCCAAAAATAACAGGGAGGAGGAGGAGGAGGAGGAGGAAGCACAAAGAAGTTACATAACATCTCCTAACTTTCTAAATCTTAAAAGATGATAATTCTATATTTAATAGGCCCCTTAGCAAAATATTAGGCAGAAAAAAAATCTCTTCTTGAACCTCTCAGCTTTTGATACCATCGATCATGGTATCTTTCTGGACTAGCTTTAGGAGGTTGGAAGTGGGCAACACTGTGATGCTGGCTCTCCCCTTTCCTCCAGGGTTGGTTCCAAGTGTATTGATGGGGGAGAGGGGGGAAGGTCCAGCCTGTGGCCTCCTAGTTTGTAAAGTGCTGCAGGGCTCAAGTCCTCTCCCCTCTCCTGCTAAATATCTACATGGAGGGTAATCCAAAAGTTCGGGGTGAGGCATCAGATGAAACCCAGCTTTATATTTCCACCCTGGCTTGTCCGAGTGATGCCATTAATGTTCTATCTCAGTGTCTACATTTATGGATACAGATGAGGAACAACAGGCTTCAACTCAACCCTAGGAAGACCAAGTGGCTCTAGGTTTTAGGAGCCACTGGTTTTGAGGGACCTCCATTTTTAGCTCTGGATGGGGTTGCACTCCTTCAGATGGAATCTGTGAACAACGTGGGGATCCTCTGGGACTCCTGGCTAAGAATAGGCAGGCACAGGTGGAAAGGTTTTTCCACAAATACATTTTGTACACCAATTGCATCCATTCCTGGACTGAGAGGTTCTGTTTATAGTAATTCATGCCTTGGTCACTTCCCAATGGGACTGTGCATTATGTGCGGCTGTCCTTGAAGAACATTCAGAAACTTCCAAGTGGTACACAATGCAGCAGACAAGCAGTGAGAGCTGCCTTTCATTTCATGCATGTGACACCTCTGTTTTGCAAACTGCATTGGTTGTCATTATGCTTCCAGATTCAATTCACGCTACTGGTAGTTATCTATATAGCTAGGCATTGGGCTGGGTTACTTGCAGAACTATCTTTCTCTTTCCCAGGATCTACCTTTTATTCATTGTTAGCCATCCAGAGCCCTGTATTTGAAATGGCCAGCCATATAAATTTAAGAAGTAAGTAAATATTATCTTAATTAACCATTGTGCTATATGTAAATAAACAAGTTGTGATATAAACTAGAGCTCGTTCAAGCAATATTTTATTTCTACACAAAATCCATTTGCTGGTAGAAATTTGCATGAATCTCACATATATATCATCCCTTGGGAGATATCAATAAAGTGTCTTGCATTAAAACTAAGGACCAGTTTCAAAGTCAACATTTTCTGTCTGTCTGCAAAGCCAGTTGACCCAGACCAATACTTGGAGAAACTAGAACCCTAATTTCTGAAACTGATTTAGGCAGAGTGAGATACAATCACTCATCCCTTTTTTCCTATCAGATTTCAATAATTAGAAGTTGATTCATTAACTCACATAATCAATTTTTAGTAGTAAAGTTTGCATGCAAAAGAATTTTGCATTGGTTAAACAGAGTGAGATTTCATCAATCTTGGCATTATCTGGAACCAAAAGAACTGACTTCTAGTTCAAGTATTTTCTTAGCATCACGCACAGGTATCCACAGAATCAAATGCTTTTGACAAAATGACATAAGTAGTATCACAATGTGGAAAGGCAAATGACCAAAGCAGTGCAAGCTTGGCCCTTTTATACATACGTCCAGCATCACAACACACGTACAAGAGGAGCAGAGCTTATGATGTGATCACATTATGTTATTTTTGTCATTTGCCCTCCAAAGCCCATTGCAGATGATTTAGAACCAATTATTGGCCCTGATTGGGAAGGAATTTACAGCTCAGAAGTAGGTGTGCCAAAAGTCTAACTTACATTCCTATCATCTCCAAGTAAAAGATAAGCAGTACTGTGTATTTACACCGTGAAAAATCTCTGCTGCAGAGGCAAAAGAGCCATCTTAGGTTATAAAGTACTAGACGAGACAGAGATATAGTTGACCTGGCATAATACACATTTCTATACAGAATGCTATATAAGAAGAAGAACATCATGGCTTCAAAATCTAAGGGACTGGTTTGGACAAAACTCAGCAGCACTTTTTCGTGCGGCTGCTGATAAAAACAGGATCGCCCACATGATCGCCAACGTCCGATAACGGATATGGCAGAAGAAGAAGAAGAATATAATACTGCACAGGTTCTGCTGTAACATGTAACAGTGCCCTTTCATCCTATTGTTATGGAATCATATCTACACTGTCGGAACCAGCCTGAACCAGCACTGCTGTCTTTGGAGACAACTGGATAAGCATGTTTTTAAAAAATTAAAAAAGACAAATTGAGGATTCATCTATAGTTACTAAGGCATAAACGTATTATCCCCAAAATTTGTTCCCTCTACTTGAGGTTTCCCAATACAAAAATAGGAAAGCTCCACTCTGCAGTAGATTCAAATATGAACGATGGCTTCATCTTCTTGACCCACTTTCTTCTTCTGCAAGCCCTTTTTAAACAAAACAAAACAAAAACAAAAAAAGCTGCTGTTCTTTTCCTAAACCCAATTAGATGCAATTCGTGGCGGGGGTGGGGTGGGTGTAATTTAAATATCCCTGCATCCTGTGACACTGATGAGAATCATCTCCTAACTGCAGCAATTAGGAGGGGGGGGGGAAATCTCCCTTGGATGCAGTGGGACCTTTTTCTAAGCCTAATTACCAAGCTAGGAAATTGTCTTCAAAATGGCAAATGAGAAGCAGTGATAGAGAAAATGGGGGGAGGAAGCAGGGAGGAAAGTAGAAATACCTTGAAATATGAATAACAAAGTGCAAGAAACAAACTTCAATAAAACATGTAGCTGAATTCATGTCTGTTAGAAAAGATGGATTACTTTGCCCGGGTTGAACTTAAAACCAAGTCAGATTATGGGGTTTTTTTTTGGAAGTTTACTTTGGTTTTTAGTCAATTGGGCCATAATGGATACGTGATATAATAATCATATACAATTTTTTCAGGCAACCCATTTTGAATTTGAAGTGCCCTGTTTTGAGTTTGAAACAATTGTTTCAAGAAACAGCAGTTTTACTCTCTGAGAAACCTCTCCAAATTTGAATCAATTTTTCAACTGAAGACGATTCAGATTTGAATAGTTTGCACAGTACTAGTAGATAACATATGCAACCTTGTAGCTTACAGCTACAAGTCTGTGTTACTATGTAAACCTGATCAAAGTACCGTAGCTCAAATTCTTAAATAATACAGCATAGAACTAGCAATGAAGCATGCATTAAATGATATTCATCTGCTTCTCATAATACATCAGAAAACTATAAGCCAGCTATCATTCATTCAATAAAGCTATAACCAAAAACCTGAGCTTCAGTTATTCTCCTTTTTACTCAAGTTAAGATAATGACTTAAAACATATGCCACCTAGAACAGTGTTTCCCAACTTTAGCAATTTCCAGGTGTATGGTCTTCAATTTTCAGAATCGTCAAATATGGGAGTTAAAAGTCTACACATTAGGAAGTCAACCAGTTGGGGACCCAACTCAATACCTCAAGTAATTATTACAGCTATGCACTTGCTGAAAAGCCAACAAGAATTGTTGAGGAACATACATCCTTTATTCAACATATCAACAATAAATTATTATTTTTTTAAAAAAAAACAAGTTTTATTGAATTTTTTTGTTTTACAACCAAGTGCTTAAGACTCATCGTGGAGATAGGGCACTCCGTGAAACAAAGTAAAAAATATAATCATACATAAACAATTTAAATTACTTCTTTAAAGGTTCCCTCTCTATTTTATCAATCAAGAAAAAAAAAAAAAAAAGAAAAAAAAAACACAAACTATCAATATTTCCACCGGTTTTCAGGCTTAACAATAAATTATTTTTGATCCCCTCATACAATCATTGTTGGATGGGACATATTTGAGTATGAGTGAATGAATTAAATTATATTTACCTGAAACCTGCCTCGCTGGAACGATCCAGCTCCAGATTGAGAATGACCAGGTACTTTATTCTCTCTGATTGCTTGCTCAGAAAGAGAAATCCAATCAGGAGCAACATCAGCAGTCATGTCCTCTGTTGTGATTTTAAAAAAAGGAAAAAAAAAAGGCAGGTGGGGGGGGGGAGACAAACACAAAGGAAAAACAAAACAGGTCGGGTCAGGTAAATCTGTGACCATGTGAACACTAACAAACAGTTCTGCATTATAAAATAAGATTCTAGTATACATATTAGGCTTTTTTTTAAAAAAAAAAATATCCCAAGACCTATGCTTCTATGTGGAATGAAAAAACTGGTTAATCAAATTGGAAAACAAAGTGGTGACAGATGAAATGTTACACAGGGATATATGGGTTTGCAGGAGATGCCCAAATTTAAAAAAAAAAAGGAGGAGGAGGAGGAGGAGGAAAGAGAAACATACTTAAATAAATCAAAACAGATGTTACCTAGTCTAGATCCCTGACTGTAAGCACACTACCTTGCCGGACTTTTGATTTCTTGAAAAAGCTGGTCTGCCGTAGCCTGTATGCCCAGCTTTTTAATTTGCGAGTCCAGGATTTCTTGCTAATAGGGTTTTTGAGACTAGGGCAAGTAAAGCTTAGGCCAAAATATCCACCTCCTGCATGCAGGTGCACAGCTCCACCACTTGATTCTGAAGCAGGACAAGCCACAGGATTCTCAGGAAATGAAGCCTCCAAGGACATCTCCTGAACAAAACAAGGGGAGCAGGGAGGCAAGTAGAAAAGAAACAATATTTGAATAAGAGGATGGGGATGCTTCACAAACCACTTGAACCGCATTAAAGATTACCTCCTTACTTAATGTTACATCAGCAAATCTCTAAGCAAATCTAAACGGCCAATTCCTGAAAATCTTAATTGGTTAAGTGAAAAGAAAAATGAAGAATGCTTAAAACCCAATTTTAAAACCCCGTTTAATTCATTTATGAAATCGATTTCCTGATTTATTTAATTTTACATATAATCAGATCTCTGCTCCCTATTACTGTTCACATGCAATCAGATTTCTGTTCCCATTCAAAAACCACAGGTTACTAAATGGATGAAGAGGGGGAAAAACATGTTGGAACCATCTGTGTGGAGTCAATGCTTACCTTTCATTTGCCAGGATCAATGAGGGAAATGAGTTTATACAGGCATTCAGCAATATTCTGCATTTCTTCAGTGGGCAAAACAATTTTTCAGCCCCTACCAACCCTGTCAATACTCACATGTCTGCAGAAATCCCTGGGAGCAGAAGTAATAACCCTGGCCTCTTGCCTCATCACTGGCAAGCTATCAGGATGACTTCCGGATGGAATGAGTGCAGCTTGAGGATCGATCTCTTGGGGGGAATGAGTGTCTTGCGTTTCATGTCCTGGGCAGGGAAAAGTATCTTCAGCAGATGAGGAAAATGGAGACTCCACTGCACTTTGTGTGTCTTTCTGGCTCTCAGGAGAAGTGCCTGACAAGCTGTGCTCCTGATACAGAAGCGTCCGCAGCTTTTCATCCAGAGTTTTGATGTTGTCATCAACAAATTCCATCTTAGGAGGGCCCTCACTGTCTGACTCCAGAATGGAGGTGGAGGGAATTCCTTCCTGACTTGGAGTCTGCACCAAAGCAGCTCCTTGCTCGGCGTTTATTACATGTTCTGCTTCCTCAGTGGTCAAAGACTGACAAGACGTTGGTTTGGGTTCAAAGGCTTCTGTGGACAAATGCAACTCATTCACAGCAGATGCTGGATGAGGTACATATGAAGACAGGGGAGCTCCATTAGACTGAGTCTCTGCTGGCAAAGGGTCCAGCCAAGCCTCGGAATCGTAAGTAGTAACGTCAGTATTGTCGCCCGTATAGACAGATGGCAATTTATCCGCGCTGCCTTCGGCTTCATGAGAAAGAGCTGAATGTTCAGGTTCCAAAATTTGGGGTTCAGATATCATCACACTGTCACTTGTCAAATCCTCTGAGCTGAAAGAAGGGCTACGTTTAGGTTGGTTACTAAGATTGTCTACAACTTGTGGACAATCATTGGGTCTCTCTTCTTTTGTGCTTTCCTTTGTGCAATCTGTAACAAAACAGATGAACAACTGAGGCTGACAAAATAGAACTCCAGAAGAAAGCACATTATTAATAAAACTTCAAAAGCCCATGTCCATGTTGATTACTACTACTGTCTCTTTTAAAGTGTAACATTTCACAGTAAAAGTTCTTTAAAGATTATTATGACCAAGGAAGGGGGAGATGGTTTAAAAAAATTCAGATCTCACTATTTTTAGACTTGCTTAGGAAATTAAGCCCTACGAATCTGTAACAGAAGATCCTCATCAGAACTGGTATCCTGCAGGTATGTTGCAACCAAAATTCCCAGAATGGCTCATGGCATTACAATCCCAACATATTTAAGGGCACCAAGGTTGGGAAAGTCTGGACAAAAAAGATATCACAGAAAGAGCCCAGAGAGAAATAATGAAATAACAAAAACTCAGATTGAGGTGATAAAATCTTGGTTTTTTTTTTCTTTTAAAACGTTTATTTTTAAGCTACGTCTCATTAAGATGCTTTGATTAAAAATAATAAAAAAACAGCAAAGTAAAAACTAAAAGGATGGGTTGGGAAGGGAAGGGGAAGAAAACAAGATCATATGAACAATAACATTTAACGTCTGGGCAAATAAAGGTTGTTTTTTTTAAAATTATTTCCAATTATTTTATTAAGATGGAACGGTCATTGTTTTATTAAATATATAAGTTTAATGTTAATTATTATAAGAGAGTGATATATTTATTTCTTGCCCAACCCTAATCCTAATGAAATCATTAATTTTCTTCATCAGGGGTGATATGACACAATTTCAGTATTGAACTGAATATGGGTGAAGTTGATTATGCTGTGTTCTTTATTAAAACATGAAGATTTACTGCAGGTATTAAAGCTGATTTTATATAGTTTATGGTGTCACTCTTTATGACTATCCATTACCATACTAATCTAAGAAAAAATAAAGTAAAAAATGGCAAAGTTAATTCTGTCACCATAATTATTGTGCATGAACCAATAAGGCCACAAACAAACACTATGTTTTTTTAAGAGTGACTGAAAAGAATGCTAAAAAAATGTGACATTTCCATCAAACTACAGAAAAATGGAAAACATTAGCACAAAATATGAACATAATCACTTTAACATAGAGTAAGAGGCTGGGATCTCAAAGAGCAAGCAACCTCTATTAACTGATTGGCTATCCCTAAAGTAATGAAGTATTTTCCTATGAAGATATTTATAGGAATATATCTTCATAGGAAAATACTACTATTTTTCCCCCCAAAATAATTTGCTTTCAAAATGGGAATGTGATCACAGGGCAAATAAGGCTTTGTGTAAGTTTGTTTAATCTTTTGGGGGATGGGACGTGGTTTCAAATTCAGATTGCCTTCCTTTCAAGTAAATGCAATAATAGTGAAAAGGAAGATTCTCAAATGGTCTGCTGTTCTTCACCATTCACCTAACACTTTGCAATTTGAGCCACTTTTATTTAAGCAGAGCCCAGTTCCAAAATCATCCTGATGTTATACTACCACAAAGAAAAATCTGCCATTTTTTTCCTCTAAACCGTATACAGTATTCACCTGTGGTCTGACATCCTTCAACACTTTTCATTGACTCTACTAGGGTACAAGACGCCTGGGTTTCTCTGTTCTTTATCGTTTGGTTGATGCAAAACCTCCAGCGGCCAACAGGGGATGACTGGGGAGCAGCATCACCTAAAAGGAGAGAGAGAGGGGCAAGCAGGGGAAAATCATGTCATTGTTTTTATAATTACAAGAACAGCACTGCTGTTGCAGAAAAGGAACCTTAAAAGTAATATGATAGACAATCAGTAGGGCTAATCCAAAGATCTGGATTTGAAGGGGGAAAGCTGATTTGCAATATGCATGGGTGCTCTCATGTCACCCTTGTTGATAACAGCACATGGAAAGACTTATTTTTCCTGAATTTTCATGATTGCTGCTCCGAGAACCTAAGAAAAATTGTGTTTTATTTAAGAAGTTAAAATGTCCAATGTGTATACTGATGTACACTTTGAATAATTTTGCCCCTTCGAGTCTGGATCACTGTAATCCAACTAATTAGGATTCCTGTGTTAAGTGATAATCCTTAATATTAGGATTAGAATTAGGATTAGAGTTATTAGACATAAGGGAACCCTAAAGTGTATACATCTGAGTAAATATTTGTTTACTCAGTATTTACTTAGTCTGACACTGTGCGAAGGGTGGACTTTCCTCCTTCATGGTTTTTTTAAACAGTGTTTTTTAAACATATTTAAACATTTTAAAATATGAAAGTAGTGTTTCATTAGAAGCCATTAATGAAACAGAAAAGCTTTTCTTCTTTTCCCTTTCCTTTCTGCATAAATCGATTATTCAAAATTACCCATCTTCTGGCTGACAATACACACACGTTTTGTTTATTCGTTGTTAAATGTATTAATTAATTCAATTTAGAGACCACCTAACTCCATAAGAAACTCATTCTGGGTGATTTACAACATTAACTGCAAGAAAATAATGCAACAATGAGACCAAACATTGTGAATATCTGGAAGAAAGAGGATACCTAATTGGATAAAATTCTACAGAGGCTTGATACCACCCTATCCCAAAGCCTAAGTTTAAGGATGTTCATTAGTAAAAACAATGCTTCTCAGGCCATATTTCAACCATATTTATCATAAATTGCATACACATCTATGAAATCTGCATTATGTGACATATCTGTGTTTTGCTTGTCTTTATTAAATGTATTGATACATGACATATTGATCCTGCTTCATTAGAACCATTTTGTATTAATTAACTTTATTCATTTCTACTATTATTTAATTTCAACTGAAACAATAGTACTGCTAAAGTGTCAGACAGTAACCATGAGTTTAATTTCCATGGAAAGACAGTCAAATCAACAAAGAATATATGTGTGTGTACACACACGTAATCAATAAAATAGATTATTAGTAAATTCAATAGATTTCCTTTCAATTAAGAGTTTTATTCTTTCTCAAGAGAAAGCTCTCTGATACACATCTGGCTTGCATGACATATTTCTATTTTATCAAAATTTACACTGATTGTATCGTTAATCACTTAATCCAGAAAAAGATCCATAACTTTTATTCACACCACAGACTGAAGGATTAGGATCGAAAGAGCTGTATTAAGTTCCACCAAGATTTAAACAAACCAAGTAACAATCATAATTTGCTTTTGAAAGCTCAATATCTTTTACAACTCTCTTCACGTATGATAAGAAAGACTTCTGCTTTATAAACACAACCAATTATCACTCAACTCAGTCTTCCCCAACATGCTAATTCTAACTCCCCAAACTGACAGCCAGCACAATAGATGAAAATTTTGCAAGTTGTATCCTAATATTTATTTAGTAGCTTTATTGGCCAGCTCAACTCAAAAGAACTATAAATACTGCCAAACAGCTCTACAGAAAACCAGATTATGATTGACTACGATAATGTTTGAATTATGGAACGTTGGATTATGGCCAGAATCATAAGCATTATGGTCCTCTGGGGACCTAAAAGACATGCATGTTAGAATTATGTGAAATTACAAAATAAAAAAACAGATGCTTACTTTGAGAACAATAATAAAACTGGCATTGTTCTGTTAATGCAATTATTGAAACAAAATAAAGAAATCAAACATGTTTGAAACTGACTGATTTTGTATCATATAGAGCAGGTGTCAAACTCGCCGCATCACATGACGTGACGTATCGCAACTTTTTTCCCTTGCCAGAGCTGGGGTGGGCGTGGCTTCCGCGTGATGCATCTGGCCCGCAGCCCGGCAGATTGACACCCGATATAGAGGATCACAATACATAGTTGACACTAGACAACCCATAACCCGTTGGGTCCTTGTTTCAGAGATAATTTGTTAAAGAGAAAACAGAACGACCAGAAGTGGGCAAAAAAGCTGTGGGATCATGAGTGTTTTTGGACTTCCTGCCGGCTTCTCCATTAAGTTTCCTTGTGAGAAATGGCAAAAAATATCAGAATCCTTCCTTCCTTCTTTCCTTCCTCCCTCCCTCCCTCCTTTCCTCCCTCCATTTTCTTTCCTTCCTTCCTTGTTTCCTTCTTGATATTAAAGTGCAAACTAAATTGGCTAAAATGATCTTTCCATGTTTGGACACAGCACTGCAATGCTGTAGTAGTGCTCCCTGTGGTAGCTGCGAGCAGGACATAGTTGTCCTGGAGCAAGACCTAGGGGAAACTACGATACAGGTCTTGCATGATGCTGTCCATGATGCGAATTATCAGCAATGGAGATAATACCAAACCTTAGTGCATGCCAACTTTCACAGGAAAGTTGTCAAAAGGCTGGTGGCGCATCTAACTTGGCTGGCTGGCATAATGCTGGCATTATGAACCAATTTATGAGTAGCTCAGGCACACCATGGTCCCGTACTTCACGTACTTCAAATTCATGCCATTGATAGCTTTGATAACCTCTTGAGATGTATAGTCACGTGCAGGACTGGGCCAACGTTAGATGAGCCAATGGGGATTTGCAAGTGTGGAAATCTGACATCAGAGATTTCATCAAAGTGCTGCTGCTGCTAGCCTCTCAAGATTAAGCTTGCCCTGCCATCCATTTTTATCCTTAATGCACATGTAGTGCTCAATGTCTTTTGCTGCCTTGGCGTTCATTTTCACTAGTTAACACAAGTGGTCCTCGACGTACGACCACAACTGAGCCTAACATTTCTGTTGCTAAGTTTCTTAAGTGCGTTTTGCCCCATTTTATGACTTTTCTTCCCATGGTTGTTAAGTGAGTCACTGCAGTTCTGAAGTTAGTGCCAGGGTGGTTAAGGTAATCTGGTTTCCCCACTGACTTTGCTTGTCAGAAGGTTGCAAAAGGAGATCACATGACCTGGGGACACTGCAACCCGTCATAAATATGAGTCGGTGAATAAGCATCCGAATTTTGATCACGTGACCATGGGGATGCTGCAGCGGTCGTAAGTGTGAAAAAAAGGGTCATAGGTCACTTTTTCAACGCTGTTGTAACTTCGAAAGGTCACTAAACGAACTGTTGTAAGTAGAGAACTACCTGCAGATGTTTTTCTCGCCTTCCGTGGTGGACTGCAGTACGTATAAGTCCTGATAGTGATTGGCTTTGGTGGTGCAAGAGCTTTCTTTGCCACTCTTCTTGCAGTGACGTACTTCTGCCAGTTTCTGGTGTTCTTCTGCCCCAACCATTTCTGGTATTCCATCTTCTTTTCCCATACTTTCTGCACTTGCTCCAGCCCGTCACATCTGCTTGTTGATCTGATGTTATTCAGATAGTGTTATTCTTAGTGTTATTCTCACTAAGAGAGAATATTCTCTATTCTCAGTGAGAGTAGAGCACTAGAAAGCAGTAGAGAGCAGTCCATGCGGCATCAAGCGGGCCTGTGGTGACTGGAGGAAACAATGTGGTTAATTAGCCACCTTGTGGTCTTGTACTTTCCACCACTTGATTTCCTCTGGATCTGTCATATTGTTGCTAATCTTTGCATGCTTGCGGATCTTCTTATTGGCAACAAACATCCAATTTGTTGTGGGGCGAGGATGGAATGACTTTTATGTCCATAATAGTGGGAAACTCGTGTCATTGGCTGAGGACAAGTCAATCTGGCTGCTCTGGTCACTGCTGGCATAGGTGACCAAATGACTGAATATTTTTTGAAAAACACAAAATAATAGGGTTGGAAAGGACCTTGAAGATCTTATAGTCCAACCCCCTGCTCAAACAGGAAACCCTATACCATTTCAGACAAATGGTTGTCCGGTCTCTTCTTAAAAACCTCCAGTATTGGAGCACCTACAACTTCTGGAGGCAAGTCATTCCACTGATTAATTGTTCCCACTGTCAGGAAGTTTCTCCTTAGTTCTAGGTTGCTTCTCTCCTTGATTAGTTTCCATCCGTTGCTTCTTATCCTGCCTTCAGGACATGTTGGTTGGAGAATAGGTTGACCCCCTCTTCTTTGTGGCACATTGGTAATGATGAAACTGTTTGCTTCAGAAAAATTTAGGACTTTCTGCCCATTATTATTTTGCATAGCATATCCTTTGCCACTATCGCAACTGTAGCCTTCCTGAAATTGTCCAACATGTAGGTTTAAGTCACCGCAGAATAGTAGCAGTTTTCCTGTGGGCATGCAAATACACAATCCTATAGTTCCAGTCAAAACTATTCTTTTCCTTCTTTTTCACATCCAGTTTGTGAAGCATAGGCCCAAAAAAACATAGCATCGATGAACAGGGTTGATCATAGTTGATATGAGGTGACTGGAGTATCAATGGACCTCAGCAACATGGCTGCACAGATCAGCTATAATGAAGCCATGGTGGCACAGTGGTTAGAACGCAGTATTGCAGGCTAACTCTGCTCACATTGCCAGGAGTTCGATTCCTTCGATCCTAACTAGCTCAAAGTTGACTCAGTCTTCCATCCTTCCGAGGTGGGTAAAATGAGGACCCAGATTGTTGGGGGGAATATGCTGACTCTGTAAACCACTTAGAGAGAGCTGTAAAGCACTGTGGAACAGTATATAAGTCTAAGTGCTATAGTACTAGTGATATAATAGCTACATCTTTGTTATTGG
Organism: Azemiops feae; assembly: GCA_023970755.1. Taxonomy (NCBI): domain Eukaryota; kingdom Metazoa; phylum Chordata; class Lepidosauria; order Squamata; family Viperidae; genus Azemiops; species Azemiops feae. The sequence goes on along the minus strand of JALGBA010000474.1, from coordinate 446,679 downwards.
ACACACTGTGGCAAATTAGCTAATATCCTTCATTGTCATGAGACTTTGTTTTTCCAACACATTTCTTGTATGCACACAATACCCATCTTACATTGCTTCAGCATTTCTGCAAGCTAACAAGTGCATCCAGTCAAGGTGTCAATGTTCTATGTGGCAATGTGTAATGGTTGAACATTTTGTATTTAGAATGAAATTCCTGATTTGTGTACTAGAATCTATTAAAGTGAAATTAAGTTCTAAATATTTTTTTGTTACTCTCATATAGAAGAAAATGCAGGAGTGCCTAAAGTTGATTCTGCATTCAAACTGAGTTAGTCTAAGAATTGCTCTTTTTAGGATAAATCTAGCAAAGTACTGTTTATTCCTACTAGATCAGCATGCTACGATCTTTGAGAAACTGTCAGTGAATATAAAGAATTTGGTTTACTGGGCCACTAATTTTTCCCACTGTCATCACTCAGGATCAATTCAGCTTATTGTAAATGTCTCCTTAACAAGGGCACTTTAAACAATTTTGGGTGGGAGGGGACGGGAGGTATAATCTTAAAAGAGTTGGTAGTGAATACAACCTATGTGTCTATGAGGCATACCTTTTACCAAATGGCTCTAGTTTTCTAACATTTCTTAATTTTCTTAAAGGTCCACCAAGCCAACTCCAGAAATAATGCTAATTATAGCAACGCTCATTAGGAGCTCATTATTTACCAGTCTTCAACCTATGATAATGTCATTAAAACGTTTAGAATATTCCAGTAAAATCAACAGGACTGCTGAAGAGAGACAGCTATTGACTCTCTGCAGCAGTCCAGAGAGTCAAAGGTAAACTATTATAAGGGGATTGAAAGGACAAAAGTAGAAAGAGCTGAGAATAGAACTTTGCCAAAAATCTACTATGTTCCATAGATTCATTTTAATATAAGGGTGGTTTTAATCTTGTGGATTTCAGAGTGTTGCTTTGGTCCTGCAGGGTTAAATGTTTTAAAATAGTTACTTACTGCCACTTTGAGTAGATGCTGGGTTTATCTGAACTTGTTCAGAAGATCCTGCCTGAATTAAAAATGAATAGATAAATATAAAAAGGGAGTTTCCCAATATAAGTACACATCTTTCCAGAAAACTGGCATTACTAAAGAAGCTAAACTTACTTGGCAGTTATTTGGATCAGAAGGAGCAGATTCCATGCCAGCGGCTCGTTCTTCAATAGGAAGACTAGAAATGATGTCTTGAGCCTGGCAAACAATAGCTCTCAGTTCATCAACAAATTTATCCTTCTCATTTTCCAATACAAAATTATCTTCAACCTAGTTAAGTGGGAAAGAGGAGAGGGGTGGGAGAAACAGGATAGAAGATATGGATACAAACCTTATTTTGTTTTGGCTACCACCATTCCAACAGGCTGTAGAAAATTAGATCTCACCCACAAATATTCACATTCCAAATATTCAGAGTTATTACAAAACATTGAAAAGAATATTAATCTTGAAAAAGTATTCTAAAAAAATGTACTGAAGTTTTATTTCTCAATAATGCTAATGTTTGTTCCTTTATGAAATGCCATCTCTTCTCACATGATGCCAATGTACAGTTCTTCTACTGCATTTTGTACTGGTGGAAAAACTGCAGCTTTTTGAAATACTAATATCCATCATATCCCCCTGATTTTTTTTTTTTCTCTTACAAAGCAACATACTAAATCTCTAATCTCTGACATAATTTTTTTAATTTATACAAATGCCTCTGGGAACCATCTGGGGGAGTAGAATTATGGTAAGCAGCAACATCTATTTGTCTCCTGATGAATGCATGGTTTGTGATTAGCCTTGGACACCATGCTGTCAATTTTGTGAATGTACCCTAAGTGATCTCAATATTTCAATGACTTCAATAGTCGATCGATGGATAGTACACACTTATTTAGAAGCAATACCCCTATAATTCTATATATAATTCTATGAATGGTCACCTGAAAGTACGTCCCATGTGATGAAGTAGCTTCTAAATAAATAAATAACGTCCATGATGCAAAGTTAGTTTTCAAATATGACATGTATATGCTTTCGAAATCTCCTTCCACTAATTTAAATGTAGGCCCTGAAAATCTGGCTCTGCCAGTTGGCCTGGAGACCCAATGGGGAGCATCACAACTGGAGGTAGCTACTAGACTAATTAACTGACCTTACCTCCCCCTGTGCTTCCACACATCTTTTTTAAAATTCATTTTATTGTATTTTCCTTGTTTATTTTATTATTTCATTACTTTGCTGTTATTATGTTTGATTTTTTAAAATTATTTTTTCTCTTTTTTTTTTACTGTTGGTAAGCCCCCCCCCCCGAGTAGCCCCATGACAGAATGGGCAATGAGTAGATTTAACAAATAAAAAAATATTTAGGACTAAAATATGAATTATATTACTAGTCTAAAGGAAGCTAACAACTTTCAGAGATTCCAAATCTGATGTTTCCAAAAGTAAAGTGCAGCCATATATTTCTATCCTTTATTCTCAGACATTTCTCTAACAGACCCCAATCCTCTCCATTTTTATATTCTTGCCCCAAAACCAGTAGCAAAATTAATTCTCAAATAAATAAACTGTAGGCATATGAGCTGCAAAACTAAGATTTGGCCTTAGGAGACTCTATATAATTTGAGAAATATTATGAAGAAGCAGGGTACTTGCATTTGAACTATATAGCATCTAAATAATTTTTAAAAGCTTGAGTGCCACTAGTAAGGAATTATCTACTTTGAAGCAGGGCATATGTAACTTGCCATGTAATCAGCTATGTCCTCTGGAGCATCTCCATCAACATCAAATTTAAATGTAACCATCTTGTTGTTATGCGTTTCAAGTTGGCACTCAACAGTATTGTCTCCAGATGTTGACACCTGATTGAACAACAAAAAAGACATTGTGCTAATAGACAAAGGCAGAATCCATCTTTTCTTTACAAACACCTAAGATACCGTATACTTTGCCACCAGTTCCGTAAAATCACATGAGCAGTTCAACAACAAAGCGCGATTAATTCCCTTTACTATGGCAAGGCTCAACCTTGTTAATAATTTTTGTTTCAATGTACGTTGAAATACATACATTGAATGTGAATATAGTAAAATTGAAATACATAAATGCATTTCAATTGTATTATATATCATTAGAATTCTCTGGCACTTATCATCGGTAGATGGCGAATTCAACCTCCAGGAAAGAATTAGGATTCATAGGAGGTTGCTTTATCTTTTACTGAATGAAACAGTGTGTCAGTAGAGGGAAACTAGCTGGTTCTGCTCTTTCTATAGCCCGTTAATGTTCACACATTTCTGAAATACTGCCTGTGAATTAGAAGTGATTGAGCCAAAGTACTGGTTCTTGATAGAAAGAGAAAATAATTCACTACCTACAATAAAACTTAAATGTGATTTGTCTTGTTTTTGCTTAGCTATGAGTGAACCCAAGCACTATGGTTTACAAAATATGACTTCTGCCTTAATGTACAAATTCAGCCAATTGTGAGTCAATTAAAAAAAGATGATATATACCTAATTATTCATGTAATAACGGCGGCAAGAATTTTGTTTGCCCAAAATTGGAAAACAAATGAAGTGCCTAGTGGAGATGCGTTAATAAGGAAAATTTTGTATTGCGCAGAATTGGATAAGATGACTAAAGAATTAAAAAATCAGGAGGAAACAGAATACTATTTAAGCTGGAATAAATTTTACAAATGGAAGGGAAAAAAAGAAGGAAGGTCATTAGAAGGGATGTAAATAGAGGAAGAATATCTGAAATGTATAAAGTATGTGTATAATACGGAATGTTTAGACAAAGATGTATGTCAAAGACGATACACTATGTTCAATGTTTTTTAATGTTTTTTTCTTTTTTTTGTATTCAATAAAAATTATTTAAAAAAAAAAAATTGGTCACTGTTTCATACAGTCAATATGTAGAACCCACTTTACTGAATGCGTGGCAACATTAAATCACTGATTTAACTGCAAGCAACAACCAGAATTGTAAAAACATTAGTACTTAAGCTCAGTAAACAATCTCTAAAGTTGGTGTTGTCACAAGATTTGAAGATATGCTCTTATGTAAGTAACCCTGTTCGTCTTCTACATCCTGTTCTCCAGGATCATGCAGCATTTTGGAGCTAGTGAATTATTTGTAATTTTGAAAGGGTATCATGAGCACTGTCAGAAAATGGTGAGTAAAGGAGGATTTTGCCTACATATAAATTGGGACCTACTATAGAACGGCCAGTCATAAAACAGTTACTTATTGGATAAAGTTTGTCTTCTACTTCTCAAAGTTACCTCGGGCGTTTATTCTAAGCACATTCCAAGCAAGGCTCACTGTTTTTATTCATTAAGTATTTCCTGTAAGTGCTATGTGAAGCCCAGTGGCATTTTCCCCAAGAAAAATGATGCTACTTGCTGATGCTTTGCTTCACAGCATGCTTTGGTAATTTCTTTGTTAAAAAAAAAATAATAAAGTCAGAGGAGGCAGGAAACCTGGCCAGCAATTATGTTTTTATACCCGTTTAAAAGCCTGTAGTTTGAAAATATACAAACCTGCAGCACAGTGAGTTGAAATTTGGTTCCCTTCTCTGGTCGAGCACAGGAGGTCCTTCTCTGTTTGCTCTTGTCTTGTTTACCATTCCCACCTGGAAGGTCAGAGCCAGTCCCAGCTTCCTTTGGAAGGTCGGGAACTAAGCTAAACAAAAAGGAAAGAAAGGTAACAAGAGATTTTAGGAGACAGGCATATCCTTGCCTCCTAAACTTTCTAAACATTAGTAAGTATAAAACTTAATTTCCAATATTATGGCTTAATGTGGCTTCAATCAGAGCCAAACCAATAAATATAGAAAAGATAAAATATAGACTATAGCAGGCACGACTTGTTCAGTAACTTAAAAATGATAAAAAAAATGTCCATTACTGCTCATACTGAACACATATATCTACTGAACTAAAATGCTTTTGACAAAGAAACAGTATAAATTATGATGTTTGGAAAATTGCCAAATTGGTTCTTTATTTGTATTTTAAAACATCCTAAACTCAGCAGGACCTAGGAAATTCTATTCATGCATGGAAAGGCAACTTCTACCTGTGGAAAATTTCCAATCCAAAGCTCTCTCACTGGCAGAATGGGAAAGGAAATGATTTTGCTTAGGGGATAATTGAAAGATTTTGACCTCCTACTTCAACGGTGGCAGTTTTTTGAGCACAATTTCACACGGGGAATCCAGTGCAAAAGAAGCTGGATCCAGCAAAGTGGATCTGTTAGAGGCACTGATCTGATTTTGCAGAAAAGTGTAATTGCTCGCAGACTAATCTAATCATTGTTTTAGGGATACTTTGCACTTACAAGTTTAAAGAATATGCAATTTAAGTTAAAACTGGATTGAAACATATTGTCTTTAATCTATGCTACTGTGGGTCACAAAGTCCTCATTGCAATAATTAATTCATAAGTTCTTAATTTTGGGATAGAGATAGTGAGGGCTATGTGAGTGATGGCAAGGCCAAAACCACAGCCATAAAATTTCACTCAAGTTCAAAGCAACTTTGGGTATATCCACACATCCTCCCACCCTCCCACTACATTCCAACCTAGGAAACAGGAGAATTAGAACTTTCTTCAATGGCAGCTTATTATATTTGTGCTGTGCTCTAACAAAAGAAAATGGACAGGAGGGTAGATAGCACATATCTATGTAGGACAGGGGAGGCATTAGTTTTGCCCATTGCCCTTATGTTCTGCTGAAATAGTATGTAGAAAACAGCGTGGGCTTACTATACAGTAGGTAATTTAACATAGGGAGTCAGAGAAGTGGCCAAGTATTGAAAGTGAATAATGCAGCAAAAAGACTTTTTTAATAACTTAAAAGAGATAGTGTTAAATGAATTGTTAAAGACACACTCTAAAGACGCTTAATCTAAACCAGGGGTGTCAAACTCGCAATGTCACATGACGTGACTTTTTTCCCACTGCCGGCAATGGGGTGGGTGCGGTTTTGCCATGACGCATCCGGCCCGTGAACCGGCAGTTTGACACCCCTGATCTAAACTATTTCAGTAAAAAGAATCCACAAGTTATTTTGTTAACATTTTATTTGATTAAAAGAACCACCTAAACACTTCGTCTTTCTTCTCACATTCTTTGAGAACTGTCACTGCTACTACTCCTTCTCAAGTCATCTTCTGTTTCTGGACACACTGATAGAGCTTCTCAGTTCTTCACTTATGAATAAAGAATGTAGTTGTTCACCACGTTTGGACATAATATTCTAAGCTACTTTTCCCCCACTTAAAAGAGTCTCCAGTTTTACTATATTGACTCTTGGATAATGTGAGCTGAAATCCAACCCTCTTTACCGCTGTGACAACCAAGTGAATTAATTTTAGAGCAAACTCACCCTTGAATAGACTCTTGTTTTTGAACTGCTGACTGATGCTCATGTTCATCTGATACTGAGAGGGAAACCTGTGAGGAGAGAGGGGGTAAACCGATGTGTAGCACTTGCTCATTTCCCCTGAATAGAGTAGAACTTTTAGAAAATAACTAACTGTAGAACATGCAAATGGTTTATGAGTTTGATATAGCACATGCTTATGCTTTACTAGCTAAGGTATCAAAGATAAACCAGAACGATATTTTACCTTGGAAGTTTTAACAAAGTATTGTGCTTGCTTTTTTCCTCTTAGCTACTTAAAACTGTAATATTGTAGCAATTTTCTTATTATTATTTTATAGTCTTCTATAAATCATCATCTTTGTGGCGAGGTAAATCACCTCTTCATTACTTTTATATTGGCACAGTGATGGTTAAATGATACTACAAGAGGCTACAAATCACTAATAAGGAAAGAATTGTTTGTAACTTTCTCAGATTTTACTGTACTTCATCCAAGTACAAATAATACCGCTGCCCTGACTTAGAGCCGTTTTTCTACTCAAAAATTAGACAGGAACTGCTCTCTAGTATGCAGGACTTTTTATGTAATTTTAGCCTTCAGATACATAAACATTAGACTAAAGATAATTCTTCTAGCCAAAATATTCCAACAAAAAAAAACAAATATGTAAAGCAACAGTACAAAAGGTACACAGAAACATAATCCAAAGATTGCTACAGCCAGTGATTTATAATACGATGAAACCCCTTATATATGTGTGTTATTTTTTAATGCTCATTAATAATCTAAGTGCTAAGAGAATTAAAAGGCTGCATGGGATTCAAGACTCAAGCCAGTCTTCTTTAAGGAATGAGATAGCAATTTTCGTGAAATTAAAACTTTAAGCTGGATCCAAGAAGATGGTGAACCGTATCATTAAGAAGACAGGATAACTGAGATGTGATACTTGTGTACAATTTAAGTGACAGGGCAAAATGCCCAGGCAGCTAAAAAGAAAAAGGACAGAGTCAGCAAGAAGAAGGAAAGAAAACTCTGAAGTAAGGATAGGTATTAGAAGTCATGTACCAGAGAAAAGAACCATGAAGTAGGGGAGGGGGCCACACACAAAAGCAACTGGAACTATATTATGTGGGAGAGGATGATAAGGAAGACAAATCATATACTGAGATAAGAAATTGAGAACCAGGATGGTGCAGCAAATAGGACCAAATGCAATCAAGTAATATGTTGGCAGGGGCACAGAGTCAAAAAAAAGGCACGGGAATGCTCACTTTCCCCCCCTATACAAACAAGCTGTTGGATTATACCATTTTTTTAATCTTTTAAATTCAGGAGAGCATGATGTAACTCTCAAGAAAACCATGCCTGTCAATTTATCTTAAAACTTCACAAATAATGTTTGTGAAACAGATTAGAAACGTTCAAACCTAATTAGTGAAATAGTTAGCAAAAAGAGAGCCAAGTGGACCTTTTTCCTGTTTCTTACTTTTCTTCTGGAAGAGTTTTTATCCAACACCAGTTCACAGAAAAGAAAATGTGATCTAAATGACATGCTGCAGTTCAACATCCGAACAAATCCGTATTGTTCATATCCCAAACTCATAATCCAGAACCCAGTTCCAAAAAAAGAAAGAATCCTATAGATAATTTTATTAGAGAAATTAGCAAATAGAAAAGTCTGCTTCCAATATCACCATTATCCTTTTTTTTTCTTTAATGCAAATGACTGTTACTTAATGAAATAAAATTTGAAAATGAAAAATTACGATATATATTAGGATATATATATATATATATATATATATATATATATATATATATATATATATATATATATATATATATATATATATATATATATAAAAACTGGCATACCTGTGGAATGTCTTCTCCTTGATGATACTCTTGGTTCGGTTGGTTCATAGCAGTAAATGCTATTTGCTGGTTCAAAGAAGCTGCCATAGAATTCTTAGAAGGCATCTGCTCCTGGACAATCAATTCTGCAGGTAAAACTGAGTTCTGACATACTGGCTGCTGTTGAATGTAGGCTGGTTGTACTGGTGGAGGGATAAACTGTTGGTTATTGTCAACTGGTTGAAATGTCTGAGACTGCTGGAGGAGAGGAGCATGATTCAACATTCCTGACACATCTAAAGATTGTTGCATTGTGTAAGCTTGTTCTGGCTGTTCTGATACAGAAGTCACAGTCTGTAATGTATCTAGGGCAGACTGTGGTACTGTGGCTTTGTGCGGCTGAGTAATAAGTTGCTGGCTAAACTCCTGATAAGAAGCCTGTGGCTGCATTTGTGGTGTGAAAGATAGCTGAGATGAGACAAAAGGTGCTTGTGGCCCTGACTGTTGTCCTTCTGCAATTGTATGTGCCACATGTGGTGGGTGCAGCTGCTGGTGGCCCATGCCAGAATCTTGCTGAGTAAGATATATTGTTGGCTCAGGCAGATGTGGCTCAGAAGGGTAGTCCTGGGTTTTTGTGGATTGTGTTGAACAAATCTGCAACTCCACGTTGCCAGCATCTCCATCCTTCGACAGGTGTAAAGACTGATCAGGTGAATGCACAGCAAAACTTGGTTGATCAGTATTCTGCACTGCTAAATGAGCTTGCTGGATCTCTGGAGGTTGAGCAGTATATGTTGGTTGAGTGATATATGCTGTCTGCCCTTGATAAACATAGGCTGACTGGTCCAAAGAATGTCCTGAATATCCTCCAGAAGCTGCATAAACCAATGGCTCTGGGCAAGGCGCCTGATTTGAGCCCTGTGCTGCGTAAGTAACATGCATCTGACATGCTGCTTGCTCTGGACCCTGCAGCTGGTTAGTTGGCTCTAGCTGGTGTTTCAGCTGCTCTGAAACTGGTGGCTTGTGTGGGGATTGTGCTGGATATATCATTTGTTCCTGGATTTGCAACTGATACTGGGTCTGGATGGGATAAGCCACCTTTTCTGAAGTTGAACCTGAGAATTCAGATTGCTGATGCGTTTCCATGTCTTGCTGAGAGACAGCCGGCAACTGATCTTTGGAATTAGAACGGAGAACAAACTGCTCTTCTTTCTGCTGTTGCGGAGGCACATGAAATAACATATGTTGCATTACACAAGGATGCTGATTTGTAGAATGGTGTATCTGAGCAATTTGCTGCTCTTGTTGAGGCCCCAAAGTATCCAGGGATATTTCTGGGCACTGTGAGGCCTGCTGCATAAGTGTCATTTGTTGTGATACAGAGGAGACCTGATGAACGGGCACAGTATGTTGAGGTTGTGAAGCTGGCTGCCCACATGCCACCTGTTGGGGAACCAGCTGAGGTTGCTGCGAGGATGCCCCATGCTGTGTCACTTGCTGCATGGAGGCTACCTGCTGTGGAATCTGCAGGGATCCAATCTGCTGATTGGCAACTTGCTGAGATTGCAGCCCCGGTGCCATTTGCATTGATGTCCCCTGCTGCAGAACTTGCTGAGGAGAATGCTGGGGTTGAGTCATGGAGGCCACCTGTTGTGGAACTTGTGGGTGTCCTTGCTGTGGCTGCTGTATAGATATCACCTGCAGTGGAACTTGCTGTGGCTGCTGTACAGATGACACTTGTTGAGGACCTTGTTGTGCCTGAACAGTTGCCATCTGCTGTGACTGCTGTATGGTTGCTGCCTGTTGAGGAACCTGCTGTGGCTGCTGTGGAATATGAAGAACATGCTGTGGCTGCTGTATGGGTGTCACCTGCTGAGGAATGTGAAGAATATGCTGTGGTTGTTGTATGGATGCCACCTGTTGAGGGCTTTGTTGTGGCTGCTGCATAAGTGTCACCTGTTGTGGAATAAGCTGTTGCTGTTGCATGGGTGTCACCTGCTGAGGAATATGGTGTGGTTGCTGTATGGAGGCTGCTTGTTGAGATCCTTGTTGTGGCTGCTGTATGAGTGTCACCTGCTGCGAGACCTGCTGAGGAATATGTTGTGGGTGCTGTATAGATGCCACCTGCTGCAGAATATGCTGTGGCTGCTGTATGGGTGTCATCTGCTGAGGGACCTGCTGAGGAATATGCTGTAGTTGCTGTGTGGATGCTGCCTGTTGAGATACTTGTGGTTGCTGCATAGGAGTCACCTGCTGTATGGGAGCTTGCTGAGGAATATGTTGTGGCTGCTGTATGGAAGCTGCCTGTTGAGATCCTTGTTGTGGTTGCTGCATAGGAGTCACTTGCTGTGGAACCTGCTGAGGAATATGCTGTAGTTGGTGTATGGATATTGCTTGTTGTGGCTGCTGTATGGGTGCCACCTGCTGTGGAACATGCTGGAAAATATGCTGTGGTTGTTGTATAGATGCCTCCTGTTGAGGACCTTGTTGTGGCTGCTGTATGGGTGTCACCTGCTGAGGAATATGCTGTAGTTGCTGCATGGGTGTTGCTTGCTGAGGACCTTGTTGTGGCTGCTGTATGGGTGCCACCTGCTGTGGAATGTGCTGAAAAATGCACTGTGGTTGTTGTATAGATGCTTCCTGTTGAGGACCTTGTTGCTGTTGCTGTACAGATGTTATCTGCTGTGGAACTTGCTGAAGAATATGCTGTGGCTGCTGTATAGATGCTGCCTGTGGAGGACCTTGTTGTGGCTGCTGTATGGGTGTCACCTGCTGTATAATGTGCTGCTGTTGTATGGGTGTCACCTGCTGTGGAACCTGTTGAGGCTGTTGTATGGATACTGCCTGTTGAGGACTTTGTTGTGGTTGCTGTAAGGGTGTCACCTGCTGTTGAACTTGCTGAGGGATGTGGTGTGGCTGCTGTATGGATGTCACTTGTTGTGGCATCTGTTGAGGAATATGATGGGGCTGCTGTGTGGATGTCACTTGCTGAGGATTCTGCTGGGGCTGCTGCACTGATGTGACTTGCTGTGGTGGCTGTATGGATGCCACTTGTTGGAGAATTTGCTGAGGAACTTGCTGAGGCTGGTGTATGGAGGCTGCCTGTTGGGAAATTTTCTGAGGCTGCTCTAGAATCTGCTGGGTAGAAGCTCCATGTGGAACAGCTTGGCTTTGTGGTACAGATGTCGCTTGTTGAGGAACTTGCTGAGACTGCTGCATAGGCATCACTTGCTGGTGAGTTTGCTGTGGTTGCTGCAAGGACACCCCTTGTTGAGGTGGCTGCATGGATGCTACCTGCTGAGGAACTTGCTGAGACTGCTGCATTGCCATTAGGTTCTGGGGTATCTGCTGCATAGCTGCAATTTGCTGAGAAACCTGCTGTGAAGATGTCACCTGTGGAACTACTTGCTGACTTGGCTGCATAGATGCCACCTGCTGAGAAACTTGCTGTAGTTGCTGTGTTGATGGCACCTGCTGGGAAAGTTGCTTGGGTTGTTGAATAAGTCTAACGCCTTGTGGAACTGACTGAAGAACTTGCATGTTGTTGACAAATTGAATTGAAGGCTGCCCGTGTAGCACAGGGGACTGACTGGCAGATACCAAATTGGCAGAAGCAGTCTCTAATTCCACTGATCCCACAGCAGCTGTAGCCTGACTACTAAGTCTAGCAGCAGAGGTTAACTGTATGCTTGTTGGCATGTGTTGATTTCCCACCTGTGAGGCAGGTATATTCTGAGGAGACGTTATTGTCAACATCTGCTGAGGAACTCCCATGATGGATCCATCCAAAGTCTGACTTTCTGCACTGTAGGATACTTGGGAATCTGGAGGCTGGTAAAAAAATAAATGTATTTTAGAGGTTGATAAAGTGATCGTTTTTGTATGAAGATTTTATCCTATAAAATGTTGTCATAAAAATAATCTTTTAAACATCATTTCACAGTGAACTTAGTATATACAAAGTAGCAACATACAAAATATAATGCATTGGGTAAAACGTTGTCATAAAATAATCTTCTGAACATCATTTCGAACAGAACTGGGTACATAAAAAGCAGCAACATATATAGTGTATTATACAAGTTAAAAATATCAGCTGTAAAATTCCATCACCTTGGCAACACTTATTCAATGTTTTAAAAGAATTACTTTAAGTGGACAATTGGTATTTCTCTTGACTGTGCTCTAAAAAAAAAAAAAAAAAAAAAGGAAATGCTGAAAAGTTTTTCACATTTTTATATTTGAGATGTCTGAGCAAAAACTGCTATTTGTGAATGTTAGTCCCATCTGGCAGCATGCATTGTAGTGAGACAGCAGTCTCTGTGGCATCCAGAAATACAACCCTTTTCACAAGTCTTTAGATTTATAAATGAGAGTGGAAAAGCTTTCAGGCACATAAATGTTTGCAGAAAAAAAGAAAGACAAGGAAATAATTAAGTGCTTCAGATTCTTTTTCACTGCCAGCTGCACTATCTGGAAGCATACTTTCATTTAAAAAAAAAACACACCTATTTACATATAATCCATAATTTGGTACTTGATGTGAGATTATATAAATTGATAAAGGTTTAATGGATGAAAACCAGATGATTTTTTACTTGGAATACACCAAGTGAAATCAGTATGACTTGACTAATAGAAACAAGTCTCCCTAAAGAAGACCTCACTCCGAATTTAATGCACTTCTCATAATTCTTTGCCATTTCCATCTTTAAATCTTAGAAAGGAAATACAAATCACAAGATTCAAGATTATGTAAATAAATATACTCTGAACAGATGGCTGTTTCCCAAATAACTGTATATGGTTTCTTAAATATCTGTATTGGGATTAATGTTTCATTATTATCTGTTTATTTATTAAATTTGTTTTTGGCCAAAAGATTCTGGGCAGCTACAATAGGATAACAAAGGATATGTTTGCTGACAATTCCAAATTATTTAGTATTATTAAAATCAGGAGATAGCAAATAGCTAAAAATGTTATCTTGCCAACACACAATGGAACAATAAATCTTAATATATTAATAAAGACTGCACTATGAAGATAAAGTCTTCTGTAAGTCAAGCTTAGTTCCTGATGACCTTATAGACACATCCATATAGTTTTCTTGGCACCAATACAGAAGTTCATTGCTACTGCTTTGTTCTGGGAACTTTTGGGGTGTGCATGCTTCCAGTTTACCCTACATTACTGGTATTCTCTTCTAAGTACTAAACACTCTGCTTATTTTTGGAGCCCAGCAAAGTCATTTAGGAGCTGCCACCTGCTGATACACAGGACTATGAAGTATCACAAAAAGAGTGCTTAAAAGACTGGCAATCATTAGTGCCATACTCAGGTGTATTTGCTAATGAAGTTAGACCCTCATTTGGATCAAGCCTCATTTTATAATGCAGAGATGTATAATTTAACTGGATTTAAAAATATAATCAGATAATATACAAAAATAGCTGGGACATACAGGTAGAGCTCGACTTATGACTGTAATGGATGGTTGTAAAGCAGGTCACCCATGTGATCAACCCAATTGGCAAAAGTGCCATAAAACGTGGTCATGTAACCATGGGATGCTGCAAACCATTGTAAATGCAGGCCTCTTTCTGAGCACTCAAAATGTGGTCATGTGACGGGGGGGGGGCTTGGAACTTCAGAACCAGCTAGTAAGTAGCTTTTTGGTGGTCTGTTTAACTTTAAATGGCTGCAGCTGCTTGTAAGTTGAGAACTACCTATACTTACCCATTTTACCTCACACCTAAGCATTTTTTCCTGAATTGTAATTTTACAATTTCATTTTCTTTGTTCTTCCCATCAGGGATTAGCCATTATTTACATCCAGGAGAATAATTCTGGAACTACAGCTTGGGAGTTTTCGCAAAGAAAATAAAAGGGAGAATTAAATTTCATCCTGCTACTACAAACTGCTACTTATTGAGAAATACCATCAGAAATACCAAACACACACATTAAATTGTACTATGTAGCTTGGCTTTTAATGAGAAGCAATACTCCACTATTTCTTTCAATGATTGCTTCCATTTTATGATTCAGATGGTTAAAATGAACTTATGGGACGCTTTTAGTGATGGTTTGAAAAACCTGCTAGGTAATACAGGTTATTAGTGAAAAACCTTACCATCCTTGATGGGAATTGCTGAGCTGCAAGAGGAGAGGTTTGGGCTTGGAGAGTTGCAGGAGGTGCCAAATTGTGAGTAGGTAGACCAGAAGGCTGACTCTGGATTAATGGTAAAACACTGGGGTGAGCCACATTTGTTGGCAACGCTGGCTGCACCTGTATAAAGAATAATTAACAGGCTTCACTTAGAAAAACAAAACAATTGTCTGTGCTTCAGCAAGATCCCCTGGTCTCATCTGGCCTATTTGTACATTTTCTCATACATTCTCTAGGGAAAACAGGATATCTTCCTAGGATGCAGAATTAATAACCAAAATATGTTCTTGGGCCTTTCTTTCTTTAGAACATTTATATAACCACCCATTTGTACCAAAGTCCAGGCAGCCAATATATAAAAAATATCTATTTACAATAAAAAAAATTAAAACCATAAATACTTTTTTAAAAAACAATTTTAACACCATAGTTACATTTTGACATGCAGCCCACAATAAGTTCATCTCATCGGTCTCACCCTATGCCAGCACGTGAGGGGAAAAGCCAGGTCTTAAATGCTGTTTGGAAAGTTAAAAGAATTTTGGGGGGGGGGAGGGGAGAGTCTAACAAATTCCAGGGGGAAAGATGTTCTATAGGGCAGGGACTGTCAGGAAAAGGCATGTTTCCTAAGTACCGTAAGATGGCAACATTTAAGGGAGGGCACTAAGAGTGTGCCCACCCTATTCTGCCCTTAAGGAGAGCAATCCTGCAGATAATCTAGTCCTGTGCCATAAGAGGGTTTTAAAGGTAATAACCAGTTCCTTGAATTTCACCTGGAAGGAAACTGGGAGCCATTTGCACAATAGGATATAATGTGGGTAAAACTAGGGGGCCCCATCACTGCACATCCCATTACATTCTGGACCACTTGTAACTTCTGGGTGGTCTTCAAGGGCAACCCCGTGTAAAATGCATTTCAGTAATCCAAATGGGAAGTGATTGAGGCAGGAAGGACCATGAACAAGGCCTCCAGTCCAGGAAAGGGTGCAATTGGTTCACAAGATGAATCTATGCAAAAGCTCCCCCTAGTCAAATCTGTCACCTTTATTCCTTTCCTGGGACCAAAACCTTTTGTACCGAGACACCATACATGTCTCTGTGGGATAATGTCAGGAGGACCACACATGAAGTTCCAATTAAACTGATTTATTGCTCATGCCTATGCATAGGAATCTACTCCACTAAAGATTAGCACTATTTTGCGCTAGATAAGGGTTGGCAGAATTCAAGGGAGGGGTGAACTTAGTCTGTTTGTGGCTACATAGAGATTCTAAGCTGATTCCTCTTTTGACTCCATCCCCAGCTTCTGCTACCTTTTCCTACAGGTGAAGATACTTTCTTAATACAACAATATTTAATTACTATGTTATTAAGAAAACAATAGGCCTCTTACCCCTGCATTGGACTGATAATGCCCCATCAGTTGTTGAGAAGTATATATGTGCCCTTGAACACTGCTGTTTTCAGTTTGTGAGAGATTGGGGACTTGTTGGGTGCCCATCATGTGTTCCGAGGAAAAGGCCAGATTATGTTGGCTAGAGGCATCTGACAGTATAACTGATCCTGCTCCTCTCTCAGACAAGTTGTCAGCTGTGTCTGTGTGAAAAGAAAGAAAAGGCAGAATGTTCATTCTTTCAGAATAAATCAGAACCACTTCCCTTCCTTCTACCTCATTCAGGCAAACACTTAGGTTGTCAGGAAATGCAGTTTTATATATGCATAAAATATTTACTTCAGAAAGAATATAACAAAATGAAAGCTTCTTCCTAGGAAAGGAAAACAAGGAATACCCCAATCTTTCTTTTAAAAATTGTCACAACAATGATTCTATCTAACACAACTAATCTGTTTAAATAAGTACAGTATCAAAAAGCGTGTTATATTTATTTGAGAGTGACCAAAGCCATCTCTATGACACATGCAGGTCTAAACCCAGGCTCAAGATAACCCATTATATACAAATCTTCAGAGGCTTTAATGCCTTCTCTATTAGGTTGGCTAGATATGAAATACTGGATATTGGCTCACAGTTGTTAAAGTCAGCAGTGTCTAATAAAAGCTTCTTAAGTAATGGTTTCATCATCCTTTTTAAAACAATCTAAAAGATCATGGCAGGACAGAATCCTTAAAAGCCCTTAGAAGCTAAGCTAGGAAGGCATCAAACAAGTAACAGTACAAATTGAACTGAGGATTTACTTATTTATAAGGGATCAAGCAACAAAACTGATAATGTTACAGAAGAATTCTAGGTACGACACTGCCTAAAATGAAGCAAAACCCAACATAAATCTGAAGTGTTATTCATAAAGTACTGTGTAAACTGCTCACAGTGGCTATCAGATTGTATCTGTCAGGTCCACCATCACTGGCCTGTGCCTTGCTGGTGTCCTGTCATTAAGAAGGTGGGAGGGAAGGCTTCCGGTTCCGGATCGCGACACCAGCAGTCGTACGGAGAGATCTCTCTCCCACCGGCTGCTTTCCCTCCGCCGGTAGACCCTTAATCGGGTCGAAAGTCGCCCCGTAGAGGCGACCACCGTTAGAGGAGGCTCCTGCTCGACTGGGGAAGAGCGGCGGCTCTCCCCAGTTCGAGCTTTCTCCTTAGGGCCGCCGGAGGAAAAGATCGCCCAATAAAATGGACGATCACTTCGTCGCACCAGCTGAAAGCCAGAAGAACATCTAAGCGAAAGAACCCCCGTGGAGAATCCGGGTGAGACCTTTCCTACCCCCTTTTTTTTTCCCTAACTACTTTCCTGTTAAAAGCTTTCTTTGAACTATTTCCCTGTCGTGAGGAAGCAGCGTTTGGGCAATGGGGAAAAACAGCGTTGGAAAAAAAAATATATATAAATAAAAACCAGTTAATTTTGATGGACTATTTAAATTTTGGAATACTGAGGGGACCTGAAAACATTTTATTCTTGACTATTATTGTTACAACTACGCATTTATTATTTTGAACCCTTTCTTCATCTCTTTCAACACGAAAAATAAAAAATCTATTATTTGGAAAGGAAAAAAAAAAAAAGATTTTTTGGTTTGCTGAGGACATCCTGTGTCGAAAAGTGGTACTGCAATTATATTTCTTTATGGCTGGGAATGGCTATGACCCTGAAAGAGTGATAACTACAAGATAACGGATGCAGCTGGCCTATTGAAAATTGAAGGTGAATGCTTGCTTGATTCTTGTGAAGTAGAGCCTTCTTTAAAGATTAAAGATTAAAAAGCCTTATTACTATCGATATGGAACTTAATACACAACTGGACTATGAACTTATATTGGAAACAATTTTAGAAGCTGCAGAGGATGTGAGCTCCTATTTTCAATCCCTTTTCCCTACACTGAGAGAAACCGTGGAAACCACAAAACAAACTAATTCTATTCAACTTCCAACACAACCTATCGAGAAGTCTGATGACTATACAACAACTTCAACAGAGATGTCTGAAGCATCAATACCAATACCAACAGAGACTGACACTCAGATACAACTTATTGAAAATCGAGAAAAGGTGGATAAACAATTGGCAAATATAACATGGAATAAAACAGCTTTTACCATCCAAAGGCTATTAGAAGAAAGGAAAGAGAACTTTGACCAATTTGAAGCGTTAAAGAATATGGACCTTTTAATATTGTGGTTTGATTATGTAGGAACCTTACTATGGAAACCACTATGGCATAGAAAGAAGCCTAGAATTAGATTTAAAAATGTATTTTAAAGTCTTATTTAATGGGATTAAAAAGGCTTTGATTTCTTGACTGACTTAACAACTAATGGAACACGTGAAATTTTTAAGAGGATACCCTTTGTAATATTACTCTGTTTTAGATATGATATGTATTGGAGAAGTAAACTTTATCTACTGGTTTAAAAAGATTTTTATAGATATAGAGGCATTGATAGAATATATATTTAAATTAGATAGAAATTTATTTGTTGGCCTGATATTTTTATTTTAAGAGAATTATTTGGAAATAAAAGGAGAATAAGAGGGATGGGTGATAAGAGAAAAAAATGGTATCAATGAAGAAGATATGGGAATGTTGTTGCGAGAACAATATACCAGATATAATTATGTAAAAAAAAAAAAGGGCACCCGAAGTGTTAATAATATGTCTATTTAAGGCTAATTGAAATATAGTAATTGTAAGTTAGTAAAGCTTAAAAACAGGATTTGGATTTTTAGAATTGAAATGTAACTGATATTTGATAGGATCGTTTGAAACTTATATAGAATTTATTAATTTGAATAAGTAAAATTAAATGAGGGAATTAGAGAGGGAAGTTTAAAAGATTTGATTTGAGTTATATATTTGTGATTGTCCTTCTTTTTTTGGATGTTTAATATACCCACCTCCATGGTGGTTCCTAAGCACCTTAATGTAATCCCTGTACCCCTATAAAATCTAATAAAATATATTTAAAAAAAAAAAAAAGAAGGTGGGAGGGAAGAGGTTTATAGAGTGCTATTGCTGTAACTTCACACGTGGGAAATAGGGAGGAGGGGGGTGACAAGGGAAGAAGACCAGATCCCTACTAAACCAGCTTGTACCAGGATCTTCAAGGCCGTTTGCCCTGAGAATGGAATGTTACCAGTTTGACACCTCAGAGTTTCTCAAAACATCTTACCGGCATCGCATTGGCTGACCAGGGGACTGGTCATGGGTGGAGGGAGTAGGAAAGGAAAAGAATAGCTTTGTATTTTGCGCAGGAACACCAGATTCCACCTGACTTTACTGCAAACAGTTTCTTTCAGTAAAAGTTCCTCTGCTTCAACCAAATGGAGTCACGAATCTTACTTTCCTGAGAGAGTAGACTGGGGCAGGCCTGACAGTATCAGAACACTGGACACAGTTATTGGTGGTTGGACCATCAGAGTTCTCTTGGATTACTGATTCCATGGATGTAATCAGGCGGAAAATAAATTACTACTTTCATTTGCCTAATTGCTGTGACATAGACTCTATAAATAAGCATGCATTTTGTCCAGCTGGATTCATTTGGGACCTGCAAATTTCTGCCCTCACATTTCATAGCATGCAATTGCTCTATGAACCATGGAGCATTCAAGGCACTGATACAGGACAGGGGGAATTTAGGAGCTGTCATATTAAATGCTGAAACTTCATTATTCCACATCTTAGCCAAAGCACTAATGTGGCTTCAAGTTTGAGAAAAACGCTCCTCAGACGAAATCCAAAGGACCCAACAGCTTCCAGGGAGCAACTTGTTCTGGTCTTTACCCTTGCAGTGGAGAATATGATGAAGTCGCAAATGCTTTTCCAGTGAATTCAGCTTTGACATTGACACTAGCTCACTGTTCTAAATTCATTGTCATAGTTTTCTTCTAAAACTTCTGTTGGGAGGGAGTTGTCTCTGCTTAGCTCTCATTTATTTTTATTTAATTTAAATAGATTTTTATCAATGTTATTTTTACAAATAAATTACCAGCAAATTTACCACCCAATACCGCTTCCTTCTCTTATTTTCCCCACAACAACCCTGTGAAATAGGTTGGATTGAGAGATAGTGACTGGCCCAAGGTCACCCAGCTGGCTTTCATGCCTAAGGCACAACTAGAACTCAGAGTCTCCTGGTTTCTAGCCTGGTGCCTTCAACACTAGACCAACTGACTCTTAGCAGTTAAAATGACTTTATGCTGGCGATATTGAACAGAATGAAGGACTAGCAAGTTTGAGAAGATGGCTCATTCAAGTTTTGCCATCAGACAAATAAAAGGTAGAAACCAACTGAAAGAAGCAGCCATTTTCAATAATCACGACTGGCTATCTCTTAGGTGAAAGAAAGGTATAGTTGCAATCTAAAGTTCTGAAAATAGGCTCCCTCCCAGCAAAGTTTCAAGTAATTTGTGAAAGTAATGGAAAGTTTCTAAATGAGCAGCTGAAAAGCTACTCTGGATTAGCTACTATTGCTCTTCAAAAATGTAAATGTATTAAACTAACGTATGAGCACATTCATTGGTTATTACGGCTTCATTAATGTAACTTTAGTTCCACATAATATATTAATAATTCCCTTCATTAACGTTAACTTCGGCTCCCCATAATATATATTAGCTAACAATTCGGCCAAGGTTAAATTCTACAGAAAGCAACCACAGTTTATATGCTAAAGGACTGTCAATAAAGCAGCAAAAAAGGCGCCAAAAGCTCAGACACCTCAGACAGGACATTTCCTGAACAAAATGACACCCTTGTTATTTATTTAATAATAAATAATAAATAGTATGTATTAAGTGTCTATGATTGCTCATTACCAGTGAGGGAAAAGCTGTGCTGCATTTGTTGAAGGACGTGTTGTCTGGCATGTTGATCAACTTCTGTTTCCTCACACTCCGTCTTGCTTGGCTGAGAAGGTGGGGTGAGTGATGAGCCTTGCGGCTGAAGTAATGGGAGTCCACTTGGAAGCTGACTTTGAGAGTCCCTCCTTTCCTCCAGGTTGCCCACCTGCCTTTGCTCCCGTGTCTTCTTGATTAGGGTGACACGATCACGAATAGATTTAGCCACAGCTTTGGAATCACTTTCATGGAAGAATCCCGACTTTACCTAAAAAAATCAACAAAAACAAAAATTTAGGTAAAGTCAGTTCTGTTATCTATCATTTTAGTCTTTCAAGGTTTATCCACCAATGTTTAGCAATTAAAATTAATCTGTATTTGCACATTAGAGATCAGAATCCCATGGCAACAGACCTTACCCTGAATGAATGCCAAATTGGACCTGGACTCATTGCTCAGAGCGCCAGATGAACAATAAGTACTGTAATAATGAACAGACAAGTAGATATAACATTCCTTTTCGGTTTGGTATTACCTAGCTAACTAGCAGCCAGGAGGCTATTCCAATATTATTCATGTCTGTCATTCTAATTGATTATGTAGCGATTGCAATGATTCAGGTTTCAGCAAAGGAGCTAAGAATCATAGAGCTATCAACATAAAATGTATGTTGTTGCAAATACCCTAGAAAAATTAATGGTACCAAGTCCAGTAAGTTTAACATTACTAAATATTTGGTGAATCCATTTAATGTTGCACTAAAGATTCCAATTACAATTGTTACAACATTTTTTTCTTCCATTTTCAATCTCAAAATATCAATAAATCATGATATTTTGTTATTTTCTCCAGTTGTTTTTCATCAATTTGACTGCCTCCAAGTATTGCCACATCAATGAACCACACCTGTTTTCTATAAAAGTAATATCTTGTGTGAGAGTCGCTTTGGTGTAGTGCAGGGGTAGGCAACCTTGGCTCTTTTATGACTCGTGGACTTCAACTCCCAGAATTCCTGAGCCAGCCATGCTGAGGAGAAATGGAGAGGTTTCCATGCTGAGCCATGCTGGCTCAGGAATTCTGGGAGTTGAAGTCCACGAGTCATAAAAGAGCCAAGGTTGCCTACCCCTGGTGTAGTGGTTTAAGGCACCAGGCTAGAAACTAGAACTATGAGTTCTAGTCCTCCTTAGATCCAAAGCATCTGGATGACTTTGGGCCAGTCACTCTCTCTCAGCACAAGGAAGAAAGCAATGGCAAATCACTTCCAAAAATATTGGCAAGAAAAAATTATGGTCTTGTCCAGACAATTTGCAGGAATCAATAATGACTCAAAGCCAGAAAAAAAAATCTGGTGCATTATGTCCTAAGTGGCTATTAGTTTGACTTTGTAATTCCACAGTTTTGATCTCTTTATTTTGCAAAACATTTTCAGGCATATGGTCATACAGTAGTAGCATTTACAAACTGTAAACCTATATTTTCTCTTCAAATTCCAATTTAATTTCCAATTTTTGCAATCGTATCATAGTATTTTTATCTTCTGAGTGATTTTACAATTAAAGATACAATCTAGAGTACTATTCTTAATTTTAAATAATTGGCATTTGGTATTTTGGAAATATGCTCAATTTTATCTTTGATGGCATTGATTTGTAGATCTTGTTCCAGACTTGCAAAATTCTGCTAATGTAGCTTTACGATAAAGTAGAATTAGCTCATCTGGTTGTTATTTCTATTTGGTTTACCCTGCAAGGCTGACATCAATCTTAAAATATGAAAGTACTATTCTCCACCCCAACTTCTCCTATACAGCCTGAAAAATTAGAGAGGGTCACTTCTGAGCCTCTTGCTCCGCTCAGTGATATAATTTAAGCTTAAAGAGTTTTTTTTAACTTGGTCATGCAATAAATCAGAAGGTTCCATTAATCCTAAGTATTTTTATTATGACTGATAAAAAGTCCCCTTGTGTTCCACTGAGACTATTACAATTTCTTTCAAATTATCATATATTAGAATAATTTCAGTAAACAGTTTGAGTGCTGTAAGCAGGCAAGATATAGGCCTGAAGCTGTCAGAATAGGTTTTTCCCCCTTGTTTTTCTATACAAGAAATTTCTTCCAGATGTCATCCATTCTTTATTGTTTGCAGATCATTCAGCTGTATGCTAGCCTGGAGTATAGACTTGCCAGACTTGATTTTTGAGCCCAAAACCATGTGGTTCATCTTTTGGGGGGGGGGGGGCAGGAGGCACTCTAGTTTTCAATCTTTCTAATTTGTATCTGAACCATTTATTTTAATATCAGTACATTTTCCATTGCTTACCCAACAAATGCTTTTCCAATTCTGTTAATCTATTGTGCTTTTTTTAACCACTCTTTTACTGTATTGTTTTCCATAAATTTTCTAATATGTATTTATTTTTTCTTTATATGTAGGCACTTCTTATTTTTTTTCTTGGCCAGCTTCTAGACTTTTGTAAAACAAATATGGGTTAATTTTAGGCAAATAAGCAAGAAAAACAAAGATTGCAAAGAAAGCAAAAAGTTATTTGCTTTAATGTTGGGAATATTCCTTATGACTCATTTGACTTTTTATCTTCTCAGCCAATTGATATGCTGATTGGTGAGCTGCAACATTTTTATTTCCCAAGATCAGTGTTATATTCTTATGGTTTTCATAATATCATTTGCTATTAGTTGTCCAGAATTCACAGCATCTGTAATTTCAGCTTGTTCGGTTAACACCCAGTTATTGTTTCTGATCTATTCAACTCAGTATCAGAGAAAATCTTGCTTTTCGTAGTCACATGATGCTGATCGCTTAGCCCCTCTTATGTAGTCATTCATTCTGGGAATTTCTGTTTTAAAATTTGGACCATATTCATCTGAAATCCCCTTTCTGATGGTCTAGATTTGTAGTAACAATTTATTTTCCAGTTTTGTTCACCTCTCAGTTACTTTGCAGATTCTTGCCCTGTTTATCTAGCATTTGCTGATTTAGGCAAGAACTGATCTGGTAGTGAAAACTGCTTTCTAGTTTTCACTACTGGAAATGGGTTACTATTATATTATGATAATTTCTTCTTTTTCCATCATCATCACTGAATATTTATTCCCCCAAAGTTTACTTTTTTTAAGTTCAGTTTTAATAGAACAATTACAGGTAGTTCTTGACTACAGTTCATTTAGTGACCATTCAAAGTTATGGCACTGAAAAGTGACTTATGACCGTTTTTCACACTTACAACCATTGCAGCATCTCCATGGTCTAGTGATCAAAATTCAGAAGCTTGGCAACTGACTCATATTTATGACGGTTGCAGTGCCCCGGGGTCATGTGATCACTTTTTGCAACCTTCTGACAAGCTAAGTCAATGGGGAAACCAGATTCACTTAAAAACTGTGTTACTTGCGGTTTTTCCGCTTCCAGAGGGCCTCTCATGAAATTTAGCCGAAACAGTGAAGAAATAACACCACGCAGAGTTTTTCCTCGGGATGAGATGACCCCGGACAAAAGTCAGGGAATCTCTTTTATTAGCTCAGCAAAATGTGGGTGTGTACAGGAAGCAAGTAGGAGGGATAACCTATTTACATATGAGTACGTGAGGGTGAACACAGTTTCCAAGCCGTTTGTGACTGGGAGGAGTTGTCAATGGGATGATTGCTCAATATTCTCCTTTGTCCTGTTTCCGTCCATGTGGTTCAGCTGCATGGCAGCCTACACGTGGGCTATAAGGACATTACTCCCACAGTTACTAACTTAACAACTGCAGTGATTCACTTAACAACTGTGGCAAGAAAGGTCGTAAAATGGGGCAAAATTCACTTAACAACTGTCTCACCTAGCAACAGAAGTATTGGGCTCAATTGTGGCCATTAAGTCGAGGACTGCCTATAGTAGATAAGTCATTCGTTTGTAACTGCTTAGAATTTATTAAACGGAACAAGATACATTCTGCAACCACCACAAAAATATAACAACCCTAGCATATCACAAAAACACCTGCAATGTGCCAAATATTACTTCCCACATACTTGAAATATTCATAAAGCACTTCTGGGACATACTGACCGGGATCCTACATAATGGTATGCTACATTTGCAATTTCTTATCTTATTAATTTGTTTATTCTTAGCTTAATGCAAATCCATTATTTACAGGTTTGTTTTATATGCAAACTAGGGCACAATGGCTTGAAAACACAGATAAAGAAAGCATTCAAGCACTGCTCTTGTGCTAAATGGAACTATTAAAGGAGAGAGTCTTAACTGCCATCTGCTGAGCAAGGTCTGTAAACCCAATCTACCCTCAAAAAAAAAAAAAAAAAAGGGATCCAAAAATGCATTAAAGATCCATTTCATAAGGCAAGGGATCATGGGACCACTTACAAAACTTCACAGTTGGCTGGTGGGTAGGTGATGCTTAAGCAGTAGCCTTCTGCCTGCACATATTTTATATGAAATGAACAGATGCATTGCCATGTCTCCTTTCAGTAACATCAGCTGTCATTTGTCAGATTCCTCTGTGGCCAAATGTTTTATAAAAACAAAACCAAGGCAACAGTGAGGCAAAATGAAGAATCTAGAGTTTAAACACATTTTTCTTTTCTTGGGCACAGGATGATAAAAAGAAACAAAACAAAAGGAGGAAAGTAGAGACTGTTCATAGCAATACAGTATCTTGCTTATTTTAACCTCAAAACATTGTAATCAAGATTTGACTAAAGCTTAGCTTGGCTTCAGTGCCACGATGAGGAAAATATTTATTCACCGAGGAGAACCAGACCAGTCTCTTAGGTGGAGATTGAATGAAATGCTGCTGCTAAAAGAAATGGTGGTGGAAGACTGTAGAAGGTTTTGAGAATAGTTTTAATAAAGGTAGAGAAGGAAGGATGACCGGGATGCAAGTAAATTTTATAAGAAGTTTTTTTTTTTACACCGCAATAGAGAAACATAAAAGAAAAGGCAAGAGAAAATGCAAATGATTCTGGATGAGACAAAAATGGGTGAAAATTTTAAAAAATCTCCAGGGATGATCACTAATTAAATTAAGCTTTTGCAGAGGCAATTATCTATGTTAACAGTAAGAGAGATGGAAATAAAGATGAACTATGCAAAATAAATAAATTTTGAATTTCCACATAACCCAAGGAGATGGTTGGCATACAAGCTGCGAAAAGAACAAGGTATTAAAGTTTCAAGAAAGAAATACTGTAGTAACAGATTAACAATCAGAGACAAACTTTGAATGGACCTATAACAATAAGGGAATTGTGTGAAGTTGTAAACAAAGATTAAAACAAGAAAGATACCTGATCCAAATGGGCTGCTGCTTCTTATTACAAATGTTTTGAAGATGGTTTTTTACAAATTTTACAACAAACGATGAATATTATTTTGCAGTATGGAAAGATTCCTGATAGCTGGAAGGAGGCTAATATAACATTAATACCTAAAAAGGGATAAGATTTAAGTTTAACAGGAAACCGTTAACCAATATATTTACTGAATAATGATTATAAACTGTTTACTACGATTTTGGCCGAAAGGTTGAAAATAATTTTACAGAATTTTTTTTACCTAAAAGAGAATTGCGAGATAATATTAGAAACACTTTGAATATTTAGGAATATTTGGAGCAACATAATGAAAAACAAGCTGCATCGATATGCAGAGAAGGCCTGCATATTTTTGATTTAATGTTCTGGAACATATGAAACTTGGATATAATTTTACTAAATGAGTAAGGTCGATTTATACTTCTTAGAAAGCACAAATAATTGTTAATGGGAATTAACAAAATATTGTGAGATTCGCTCTTGAGGTATTGAACAGAGATATAAGATAAGATCAGGGAATTATGAGAGTTAAGATTATAAGTGAAACTTACAAGGTACAAGGTTAAGAAAAGAAATGGCAGATGAAGATAAATGGCTGATGTACCAGGATTTAAGAAATTTGATTATAATATACAGATGGAACAATGGGAAAATATATAGTTAAAAGGGTTGAAATCTACATTGTGTTATGATCTCAAAGAGAATTTTTATAAAATGATGTATCATTGATATAAGATGCCAGAGAAATTCCCTAGAAGGTAGAAAAGGACATCAAACATATGTTGGAAATGCTCAACCTTTTTCTTTTAGGATTAATGGATAAACTGAGAAAAAAAGGCATGGAAAACTGTTAACAGTATATGATCACAGTACCGAGATTACTATCTGCGCAGTCATGAAAAGATTCAATACTACCTATTATGGAGAAATGGTTAATTTCTTTGATTAGAGAAAAGACATTATTACATTTATTGCTCACTGGAAGCCTCTTACGGACTTTTTGTGTAAAAATGAACAAAATGAATATGATAATGGTTTTGACGATTAAACAGGATTATAGAAAGAAGAGTAATATGATGTCACCTTAGAGAGAGATCGATCAAAATATTTTATACTTATAACTGCTACAACAAATACCGGAAGCCACTTCTTATATTTTTACTTTCTTTCTTTTCTATTTTTCTTCATTTTTTTTCTTGCATTTTATATTTTCTTTTATTTATTTCCCTTTTTTCTTTCTTACTTTCTAAGTTTCTGTTAGCTTCTATCTTCTTGTTTAAAAGTTGTAATGAAAGTTTGAAAATGAAAATGAAAATGAGAAAAAAAACAGTTTTCACCTGCCCCGTAGCCCTTCTTAGCTTATGAGGTATCCTAAAAGAATCGTGCCTTGTAATGAATAGGAGATTGAGTGCAATACTTGTATTTTAGATATTACAAAGCAATTAGCAGCCTCAGCATGATAAATCTTTGTGAATCTAAATGAATTTATTCGTTTATCCATAATTTATAACCTACCTTCCATAATACTTAACGAGATTGCTTATAACCCTAAGCTAAAAGATAATAAAACAAAACTGCAACAAAAGGCAGAAAAAAAGAATATAAAAATGGATCAATTTAATTATTTATAATTCTTCCCGACTGTAAAAAAAAGTGAGAAAATGGGGATGTTTCCTGCTTCCCCCATCTGCAAATTACAGAAAATTACAGCTAAACTAGAATAACAGTCTTGACAAGGAGCAGAAGAAGAAAGCTATTAAGGATAAGGTTTCCTTCCCCAGCACCATGACTTTTATCCAAAGTCCATTTTCCTCTTTTACACCAGTTGTTAGGAACAGTTTTCTAACTGTAGCTCTTTTATAAAATGGAGATTTCCCAATTTTGAGAGTAACATTTATAAATACTTTCCCTGCGAATGATGTATACCAGTGGTGGCGAACCTATGGCACGGGTGTCAGAGGCGGCACTCAGAGCCCTCTCTGTGGGCACGCGCGCCATGCCCCGGAGATGGCAACCGTCCCTCTTCAACCAGCCGCCCGCTAACTCGCCGAGGTCCCACGTGGCCGGATGCATCCCAGCACCCATGCGCTCGCTGGCCTCTGTGTGCAGGGGCTGATGATGTCAGGCAGCAGCCGCCCTGGCCCCTGCCTCGCCTTGCCCTGTGACAATGGCACCCCCGCCCTGCCTCGCCTTGCCTCATCCTGCAGGACGAGCCGCCTGCCCACCGCCCCCACCTGCCAGAGACCCCCTGGATCTCCCCCAACCCTGCCCAGCCCCCACAGGCGTCCCTCCCCACGAGCAACATCGAGGTGATCACGCCCAGCTTGGCCACACCCACCCAGTCTGCCATGACCACTACAGCCACACCCACCCAGTGGGCCACGCCCACCTGGCACCCAGCAATAAATAAGTGAGTTTTGGGTTGCAGTTTGGGCACTCGGTCTCTAAAAGGTTCGCCATCACTGATGCAGACTATAAGGCAAAAGAGAAAGAAGCTGGAGAAAGAAGCAAAGCAGTGACCAAAAACACCCACCATTTCACAAGCCACTTCCTCTGGGATATCTGTTTCCATGTTGAAACTGAACTCTATTGCTTC
The DNA here is from genome assembly GCA_023970755.1 of Azemiops feae. Lineage (NCBI taxonomy): Eukaryota > Metazoa > Chordata > Lepidosauria > Squamata > Viperidae > Azemiops > Azemiops feae. Next base: position 417,997 of record JALGBA010000474.1, on the reverse strand, counting down.
ATTGTCCTTGTGCTTCCCTTTCAGCTTCTTGGGATCTTCTACCCAAAGTCTCAAAGCCAAAGAGGGATGCAGCCCATCCTCCTCTTCCTCTGCCAGCTCCACTCTGAGTCCCGTGTCTTCCGCAAAGAAAGCATGGTTCAAGAGGTCTTTGATGGATAGCCTGAAATATATTTAACATAAAGCAGTATGAAAGATGACTGAAGGTGCCTTCAGTATCCCAAACCTGTATTATTGTAATTGCTGAGCATTTCTTTTCCAAATTATTATACTTCTTCCCTTAAGAGATATTCCAAAACTGATATAATACAGGTAGTCCGCGACTTACAACAGTTCATTTAGTGACTGTTCAAAGTTACACGGGCATTGAAAAAAAGTGACTTATAATCATTTTTCACACTTGCAAACATTGCAGCATCCCCGTGGTCACGTGATCAAAATTCAGATGCTTGCCAACTGACTCGTATTTATGATGGTTGCCGCGGCCCAGGATCAGGTGATCACCTTTTGCCCCCTTCTGACAAGCAAACTCAACGAGGAGACCAGATTCGCTTAACAACCGCGTTGCTAAATTAACAGCCCCAGTGATTCACTTAACAACTATGGCAAGGAAGGTCATAAAATGGGGCAAAACTCACTTAACAAACATCTCAAGAGAAATTTTGGGCTTAATTGTGGTCGAGGACTACCTGTACCTATATCGCTTAATATACGTATACTTTTATCTTTCGGAACCAATATCCTTCCCCCAATAGGATTTACAAGAAATTAAAAGCAAGCAATAATTTAAATACAAAATAAAACAAATCCAGGACCCAGATGAGGACACCATCTACTCAAAGGAAGAGTCAGACGAAGTCAAATGAATTCCTTTAGGAGAGCATCTGAGACGATCTTTGCTCTCTTCACCACTTGCTTATTGCAATAGACTTGGATTCAGAAAAGCATCAGTGGAAGGGATACAAATGCCACATGTCTTTCCTGCTTTCTCTTGTCCTTGAACAGGCTCTTCAGGAGCCTCTCTCATTTACAAAAGGGTACTTTCACACAATTCTTAGGGATTTCCCCTTTGTCCCACAGCTCCGGGAGTCAGAAGGAACCTCCACCATACCATTGCCACTTCTACTCCCCAATCCCCCCAAAGCAGGCTGAAGAAGCGCCAGGTCTTCTTCAAAGCAGTTCATGATAAAAAGATGAAAACAGAAATTACCCCACTCTATGCAAAACAAAAATAAAATAAAGAGATTGCACCATTCATTATTTATTTTATTCATTCCATTTTTATGAAGCCCCTTTCACTGATACAGCGACGCTGGGTTGCTTACAATATTAAAAAAAAGTAAAGAAGAAATACAAAGCAATTAAAATTAGGAGAGTTAAATAGAAAAGCTAACTACCAAGACGATGGGCAGCCTGGGGGTAGCCACCCTGTCGGGACCGGGTGCCAAGTCAAACAGCAGAGCCAAGCTTTCTGGCTCTTCCACAATGGCAGGAGTGTGGGGGCAGACCTTACCTCCAGCGAGAAAATATTCCAGGGGGCAGGGGCCACAGCAGAAAAGGCTTTTCTCCTGGACCCCACCAGCCAAAATTCTTTGGCAGACAGGATGCAAAGTAGGCCTTTTCTGCTGGAATGAGTGGGGCAGGCGAATCCCATTAGGGTGAGATGGCTCCTCAGATACCCCGGACCCATGCTATACAGGGCTTTAAAGACCAAGAACTTGAATTGGACCCAGAAGCAAACAGCAGCCAGTGCAACTTGTGTAAAAGTGGTCTCACATGTGCCACCCAACGGGCCTCCAGAAGTGTCTGCGCTGCTGCATTCTTATACCACCTGTAGCTTCTGAATGCTCTTCAAGGGTAGCCCACGTAGAGGGTGTTGCAGTAATCCAACTGAGAGATGATCAGGACATGAATGACTGCACACAAGGCCTCACCATCCAGAAAAGGGCACAACTGGCACACAACACAAAGTTGCAAAAGGCTCTCCTATGCTCAACTGTCACCTACTCATAGAGAAAGAGTCACAAATCTAGGAGAACCCCAGATTGTATACCAGTCTGTCTGGGGTAGAGCAAACCCATCAAGAACTAAAGATGATAATGCCCCAGATCCCAAGCACCCTTGAACCCACAACCACTCTATTTTAACAGGTTCAGTTGAAGCCTGTTATCCCCCATCGAAACCCCCACAGCCTCCAGGAAGTGGAAGGGTACAGCCACAATACATAACTTGGGTCACCAGAGATGGAGATATAAAGTTGGATATCATCTGCATATTGATGATATCTCTCCCTATGGCAGTGGTGGCGAACCTATGGCACGGGTGCCAGAGGCGGCACTCAGAGCCCTCTCTGTGGGCACGCGTGCCGTCGCCCCAGTCCTAGGCCTTCAGCTGGGTTTTATAAAACCTTTTCACTTTAGGCCTCTGCCGTCGTGTGCAAAAAAAAAAAAAGGTTCAATCAGTCAATTTCAACTTCTTGCGGAAAAAAAAAGATCTTGCAAAGTTGGAATTGATTGATTGAACTTTTTAGTCCCACCCTGTCTGCCGTTACCACCGTAGCCACGCCCACCCAATTGGCCACACCCAGCCAATGGGCCACACTCACCCGGCACTCGACGATGCATTAAGTGGGTTTTGGGTTGCAGTTTGGGCACTCAGTCTCTAAAAGGTTCGCCATCACTGCCCTATGGCATTGTATGATCTCACCCAGGGGTTTCATGTAGATGTTAAAAAGATGCGGAGAGAGCACCAAGCCCTATAGTACACTACAAAGGAGCACTCATGGACTGGACCTCTCACTCCCTATCAACAGTTTGAAACCAACTTGAAGAAAGGAGCTGAACCAGCGTAATACTGCGCTGCTCAGCCCCAGTTCTTGTAGCTGACCCAAAAGTATACCATGGTTGATGGTATTGAAAGCTGCTGAGAAGAGCAAGGATGGATGCAGTAGCCCCATTCTGCTCCACAACTGTGACCCATGCCATCTCTGTCCCATCATCAAGCCTGAAACCTGGCTGAAAGGGGCCCAGATAATTTGTTTCATCCAGGACCCTTTGAAGCTGTAGCACAACCGCTTTTTCCACCAGCTTCTCTAAAAAGGGAACAAGGGAAAGTGGATGGAAATTGTCCAAACAAGTGGGATCCAGTGAAGGTTTCTTAAGGTGGGGACAGATCAAGGTTTCCTTAAATAGTACCGGGAACACCTCCTTGCCTGGATCCACTTGCAAGTCACACTTCTGAAAGCTTTTATCAACCAGGTTAGGTAAGGATCTAATAAACAAGTAATTGCACTAACAGCCTCAAGGACTCTGTCCATTTCCTCAAGTCCAACAAGGTCAAACTGCTCCCAGATAACTGGGATAATAGTAGAGAAATAGTCCTCCATCCATTCTCCTCCTTCACCCATCCATTATTCTATGATGTGTGAATTTCTGATCAGATATTAGCTTTTTTTTTTTTTTTTTTTTGAGAAGGACCTGAAAAGCCATTAAGATATCAACCCCCTTAAAGCTTTGAAGCTCAGGATGAATGGTGAAGCAGAAATTCCTGCAAAAGGGGAAACACATAATTCCACACAGTTTTTTTTTAAAAAAGATAAGATTTCACTGAAGCTTTAGATATACTGAAGCCGAGCCAGAAGTACTTTGAAAGCAAAGTACTATCTGAGCTTCCAAAGACAGAGAATACTATGGGACCATAGACATTTGGGGCTGCTTTCAAACTGATACAGCATCTTTCTATAAATGTGCCATCATCTGACCAAGTTGGAAGAGAACTATTGACCATGAGTGAGGCTAGAGAGAGGCATGAGAAGTGAGATCAAGTTACTGAGGGGGAGGAGAGACAGACTAATGTTTCATGCATCTCCTTCTCTATTACTAAGGCTTTATAACTTAAAGCAACAGGTCTCCAATGTAACAGTCCTTTGCAGTGATTCAAGTAGGCATTGCATTTTTCTGTGCTACAGGGAAAAGATAAATGGAGATTTTCTTTAAACTCCAACATAATATCTCATCTTCTAACCTTAGTCCTTTTGGCATTAATTTGAGGATTGCAGAATCCCACCATTTTTCACTATATAAAAACTAGACAAAATCAAGAATTTTCATTTTGACTGATTCTTTGTTTCTGCAATACTTTCCCTATATATGTCTTAACAGCCATAGTTTTAGGAAATGAGCCAGGCAAATCCCATTTGCTATACGGCTTCATGAGCTACATTCCTTTTGACTTCAAAGGGACTTACGCAGGTGTTTAAAGCATGAGTGTTTTGCTTAATCATTTTTTCCCAGTACCAACAAATTGCTATTAACACTCAAATACTATCTCTTAATTTGCACAATTCAAAGCAAGTAAGAAAAGAAACAAAATGGATCTGCCCACCTTTCAGACTTATTCTGCTGAATGCAGCCTTCAATGATCTCTTTTACTTCTGGGTCTGTCACTTTATTAAAACTAGCAGGTTTAATGCCCTAGAAGAGAAGGGACGTAGTTGTTAATAAAATTACACAGGAGATTTCTCTTCTATAGTTGTACAGAATTATGGGAAATTCCCAAGGTTACAAACAGAAGGCCTTTAAACAGCCAATATAGTAGAAATTGTTTTAGCTATCACACATATATATATTAAAACAAAACATTTCAGTCTGTCCTGAATCCTTTAAATGCCAGTTATTGCTTCTAAAATCAGATCTGATTGAAAAGGATCAAATAAAAAGGATCAAATAAATGCTATTTATTTGACAGACTTGTTCTCCCCAGTCATTAAATTTAGAAGTACATGCTAGCTGACTCTCAGGCAATCACCATATCTTCACTGTACTCATTGGAGAAAGAAAGGGACCCAAAAAATAATAATAATAATTAAGTAATACAGTAATTATTCTAGCTTGAAATTCAATTAGGTGTTTGGAAACAAATCCCTCCCTCTCAGCCTCAATCCTGAAGATGGGAAAAGAAGCACATTGATGTTTTTGTAAACATTATTAAAATATGCAGTGCTCTGAATTTTTTGGAAGATGAATCTTTGTAAAAATGATTTCCTTATTTTCTAAGATGATGGCTTTTACTAATTCCTTCTGAAAAATTCTCCTCATACATTTGGTTTTTAAAACTGTATTTAACTCTGCATGGGAATGGGGGATATATGTGCACATATGGCCCTTTCAGAGCAGATAAATATGCATTATAATTTGAGAATACATTGGTCTTTGCCTTTCAAATATTGAAAATGTAAAAAAAAATGGCTATTGTACTGATGAGTAGTTATTCCAGTGTAATGATATAATACAGCGGTCCCCAAACTTTCTGGCACTGGGGACCAGTTTCGGAATGAAAACTGCCTCCCATAGACTGGGATGGGATGGTTTTGCATGCAACTTAGGTCCCGCCCATGTGCAAATGAAGCTTTGCTTGTTCACCCGCTGTACCGGTCCAGGGCTTGGCGGTTGGGAACCCCTGGTATAATAGGATCATCTCTTTTTGGAAATAGTTACATATGTACTTCTCACATAAAAAAATATATACTTACTAAAGACTAAAGGAGTGTTATGGATAGGAAACTTCAGTAATCTGTTATTCTGAATATTTAACATACAGTATACAATTAGACAGGATAATAGTAGCCCTATCCTGAAATAAAGCAAGACATCTGTTTCAAAAGAATTCTGGATGTCATTACCAGCAGCACAGATAGGAAAAAAGTATTTTAGCCTATGGGATACAATCTACGAGGAAGTTTTTTTTTGTAGGTCACATTTTGAAATAAAATTATTGCAGAACACAGGACAATGCAACCAGAGCGCACAAGGCAGTATTTGTTAATAGAATTTTCCTGAAAGTGTTTCCTTTAGAAAGCCAACTGGGAAATTTCATAACAAGATGTGATAAATCAAAACAACATGGAAGAACAACTTCATCAAAAATAGGCAGAATCCTATTGATTTTTATAATAACTGCTTTGTCCAGCTTCATAACTCTATTTTGTACATTTTGATTACTATACCAGCAGAATAAGATGTACACAATAGTCAGAGAAGAAAACACTATGAAGCCTGAAACAAAGCCCTTACTCAAGATCTTTTTATGAAAGAATCTGTACTAGCTGCCAGAAGAACAAGCAGAGGACTGTTGGGTTAGTTGATGATTCAATAGTGACTTTAGGAAGGCAGTCGGTAAACTTTCAGAACAGGGAGCAACGATGATTGATGCACAGACAAAAGCCGGCTAGAAATGTGGTTTGTTTCTGTTCCGTTTAATTTTGGCTTAGGACAGCCATTAAAAAAACACAAGCTTAACTTGTACATTCTGCCATTTGAGTACGAAATAGCAATTTGTATTTTTTCAGGGAGTGAAACAACTGAAAAGATTATCTATTCTAGAACAAACAGCAAAATCTAAGAAAATCTACAAAATACTAGAATAAGTCTGGTAATTGCTTTGTATAGCAAAAGGACCAACACAGGTTTAGCCCAATAGGCTAATTTGCTTTAGGCCCATCTTATACAGGTTTGCCCTCGTGAAGAAATTAATTGTGCACCTACACTGGTTACTTTTCTGTAGATCTGAGCTGCATTCTGACATTCAGAATATGGGTATTCAGAAGTTGCCATCTCTAACATGCACATTCCAAAAGCATAGACATCCACCGACTCATCATAATGTTCTTCATACATCTCAGGAGCCATGAATTCAGGAGTTCCTGAAATAAAAGACGAGGAAGACCAATGTGTTATTACAGCCACTTTAGATTGTGGTCACTCAATGAATATTTCCCAAGAGATGCTTATTTCTATCTTGTAGTATTCAATATATTAATAATGAATTCATTCTCCAAGCATGGATTCTTACCTACAAGCAAACAGGAAACAGCACTTGCTGAAGCAGGGTTGTTTTTTTTTCTTGTTTTAAAGAAAAATACTTCAGAGGAAAAAATTCCAAACAGTCCAATTAAGGCTGAGTGTGCCTAGTGGTTACACTATGCTAATCTACTCTATTAGACATGGGGGGGAGGGAGAGAGAAATGCTGCCAAGACCCCTTGCAAGAGTTTTGCATTCTGTTTGGCTAAAACCTTTCAAGGTGGGGAGAAATGTTTTTACATTTAACATCTGAATTATCATAAGTATAACTGCCTAATTCATCAGACCAATACAGAAGATTCTGTTCCATTTCTACCCACTGTTTGAAGCATGACTAATGGATATGGTGTTCCCTATAATGAGACCCAGAAAGTCCCATGCCTATTGATGCATGGTAATAATATGTCTCTTTGAAAAAGCTCTTTGTATACTTTATGTTGTGACTGCAGGTTAAAGGCACTATCACTAATATTTCCTGCTGCTTGATGTCTTTTTTTAATCTTTTGACATCTATTTTAACTTTGGAATATTTTCAAAGCTATATACTGTAAAGCGACTTTGCCTTATATGGCATTGCAGATTCCTGTCTTTATAGATGACAAAGAGACATGGCACAAGCAGCTGTCCAATAGAAATACCCAAACACATTTACTGTATATTCACCAATAACACTCTTTGCAAATGAAGTGCGCATTAAGGTGGCAAGTCCCAAGTCCCCTATCTTCACTGAACCAGTAGGTCCTGTGATGAAGATGTTGTCACATTTCAAATCACGATGGATGATAGGAGGAGTCCTTGTGTGCAGAAAATGCAGCCCTTTTAAAATCTGTCGGCACCAGCTCCTTAACACCTTTGGCTTCATGAGTTTGAAACGCTTTAAATACCTGTAAAGAAATTAGTATGATTGCAGAAAGCCAAAAAGCATTTATGCATGAAATCGATACAGTTTTAAGTTAATCCATGTACCATGATCAACCTTCAGAGGTTCATAAAATGTTACACTCCCTTATCTCAGGAACTTCATAGTCCTGAGTTGTATTCCAAGTTATCATTATTAAACTAGTTTAGCTTTCCTAAACTAAACAGGGAAACAGAATGACCATGGGTGAGCAAAAAGACAGTGCGAGCAGAAGTTACTTCTGACTTCCTATCGGCTTCCCCTATCAACTTTCCTTTCGGGAAGCTGGCAGAGAGCATTGGAATGACGATCACATGATTATGGCTGACCGCAGCAGTGTGGCCGTGCTGAAACGGCCACAACTTTGTCAAATTTCAATCCCACAGGAGTAATGGATTCCAGAATTTGAATTTTTTTATGTTAGTCCCTTTGAGGTATGTTGATTCAAAAATCGTTGCCCTATGATGCACTGCTTTACCCAAATTAAAAGTTACAAGCAGACAGAAGAATTTTAGTAGTATATAGATTGAGAGAAAGAGTAAAGAAATATCTTATTACATTTTTTTTTTGTGGTAGTACAAATTGTATCCCAATCCATGCTGTTTTACAGATTTAAAAAATTGGTTAGTTGATCTATCAGTTTAATACAAAAATTTGGTCATGAGCTACGCAGTTCATAGGAAAGACACAATACACAAGTTAAAGCTTGATTATGACAATCCTCCTACAGTAATTATAAATATATCTTCCTTACAAAGAAAACCAATAGCGCTAGCAGAAACTCTGAATACACCAAATGCAGGAATGAAAGTATTGGACATTTTAATATCTTTTATCTTATTTCTTACTGAGCATTCTTAATATTCAGGAAGTTACCAATTCATTTTTACCAATATTTGGGTAAGAGGAAGAAAACCAAAAAATAAAAAAACAAAAGTTGCATGGCATAAATTTTATCTAATCTATAACAGTCTTTTATAAGGAATTTTTATTTACTTAATGGGCTTCTGCACTTACAATATAATCATCCTAATACATCTTAATCCTTTCTTGACTATAACCAATCTATTGAAATCACTATGAATCATTTAGATGCAGTGGAATATAAGCATAACACAGCAAATCAAAAACAAGTTAAGATATAAATTAGCGTGAAATCAGTAATTTATATATATATATGTGTGTGTGTGTGTGTGTGTTTTTGTAGATTTTCACGGGTACAGGTATGCAGGTCTTGGCATATTAGGGTCTTTTCCCGTGTAAGATTGAGAGTGTCTTGGCGACGTTTTGACGAGGTCCCACTCGCCATCTTCAGGCTGGTGTCTTCGGCTTCGTGCTTGTGCGAGCAAAGTGTGATCGGAGCTGCCGTCCTTCTATAAATACTGGAGGGGGGGTGTGGCGTGTTGGCTTTGTAGCTGTAAGCGGGTTGGTTGGCTGTGTTGTTACATCTTGATTGGAAGATGGAATTGATGTAAGCAAATTAGCTGATGTAGCTGTAAGCGGGTTGGTTGGCTGTGTTGGCTGTGGTTGGCTCAGTATGTTATAACGCAGCCTACCTCCCATGATGTGGCAGCACAGGACTCAGGATATCACTACAATAGAGCTCAGAATGTTACCACACAGCCCATTACCCAGGTACAAAAGAACAATGGGCACACAGCCAGCACCTCAGCCACACAGGATGTTACCAAACAACTGACTAATTTGCTTACATCAATTCCATCTTCCAATCAAGATGTAACAACACAGCCAACCAACCCGCTTACAGCTACATCAGCTAATTTGCTTACATCAATTCCATCTTCCAATCAAGATGCAACAACACAGCCAACCAACCCGCTTACAGCTACAAAGCCAACATGCCACACACCCCCTCCAGTATTTATAGAAGGACGGCAGCTCCGATCACACTTTGCTCGCACAAGCACGAAGCCAAAGACACCAGCCTGAAGATGGCGAGTGGGACCTCGTCGAAACGTCGCCAAGACACTCTCAATCTTACACGGGAAAAGACCCGAATACGCCAAGACCTGCATATATCTATATATATCTATATATACATCATTTTCAACACTGCCAAGTGACTTCTGTTTTTTCCTAATCCTTCCATCCATCCCTCCAGCCTTGCTAACTAAACCAGTCATAAAATGATAGTGTTAGCTCACAATTTATCACACTCCATTATTGTTTTATTTATTCCATTCACCATATAAGGTAGGCTTAAAATACATAAAATAAGTCTTATAATTTATTGTAAATGATTATTGATGGACTCATAGAGTATTTAAACTTGACGCTTCTTAACTCACTGTACTTCCATGAAACAGATTTTATATAAGCAAGCAACTACAATTCAGTCAGATGGATACTTTGACACATTTTAGAAGAACTATAAAGCGACATAATTGTTTGCTGCATGTTTGCTGGCTAACTGATAATTCAACAACAATATGGTTAATGCCCAAAATACTACTAGCAATGGTGAACAACATTCAAAAAGATTTCTGCAAATATTTACTCTGTTTATGAGAAAAATCAGGAAATACGTACGTTTTCAGTGTTCCAGATGTCATCAGTTCAGTTACCAATACAATACACTTCTTTCCTTTAACCGTTGATTCCCAAGAGTCATAAAATCGGACAATGTTGGGGTGTTGTAGCCCCTTCAGCATTTCAGCTTCTTCTTTAAACCTCTGCTGTTCTGCTTTGGTCAGCTTCCTGTCCTAAAAATATCAAAAAGTGTGCCATAATCATTAAGTTATCTGCAGCTACAGTAACACTTCAGCTACTGATATTTTATCTATTTTATGGCAGCATTTAGAAGCAGGCTGTATAAAGACTTCACTTTTCTGCTTTAAACAGAGACTGAAGAAGACCAAATACTTGTGATACATTAAACAAACCAATAAACAGTTGTGATGTTTAAATTAACATTTACATGGAAAAAGAGAAAAAAAGAAACATCTAAAAAGTTGCAACATGAACAAAGCAGTTTTCTTCCTTTCTCTTTCCCCTACGCCCCCCCCAACCTGCAAATAATCAATATTAGCAATCCACTTCATTAAACAATGCAGTTTCGTGTTTTCCATATTGCAGGTAATTATTCAGGCCATTTCCCACACACGAAAGCTTGTTAGACTAATTATCTCTCAAATTACAGAGCACTCCAGTACGGCTAGCTAGCTATTCATTAAGTCTAGTTTATGTCACAGGTCATAATCTGACAAATTTTAAGCAGGGTTGTGTAGAATTGTCCTGTGTGCGCTGGGTATTTATGCACTAATGGTGAGACAAGACTAGTATGAATGTCACTGTAATACAGGTAGTCCTCAACTTACAACCATTCATTTAGTGACCATTCGAAATTAGAACACACTGAAAAAAATTGACTTACGACTGTTTTTCACATGACCACTGCAGCATCCCCATGTCACATAATCAAAATTCAGATGTTTGGCAACTGACTCATATTTATGACAGTGGCAGTCTCCTGTGATCAACTTTTGCGACCTTCTGACAAGCAAAGTCAATAGGGAGGCCAAATTCACTTAACAACCACGTTACTAACTTAATAACTGCAGTGATTCAGTTGACAATTGTGGCAGGAAAGTCACAAAATGGGACAAAACTCACTTAAAAACTGTCCTGCTTAACAATGTAAATTTTGGGCTCAATTGTGGTCATAGGTCAAGGACTACCTGTACAGGTCTGAGAAAATAATGATAATGATAATGATAGAATGACTTTTTTTGTCTTTCTTATCGACTTAACAATTGTCGATAAGAAAGACAAAAAAGTCTGGATAGTGGACGTGGCAGTGCCTGGAGACAGCAGAATAGAAGAGAAAGAACTGGAGAAGATAACAAAATACAAAGACCTACAAATAGAAATAGAACGACTGTGGCAAAGGCAAGCAAGGCTAGTACCAATAGTAATAGGCGCTTTGGGTACAATCCCAAAACAACTGGAACACCACTTGGACACCATTGGTATTGACAAATTTGCCATCAGTCAATTGCAAAAGGTGGCCTTACTAGGAACAGCTTCCATCCTGAGGCGATATCTGTAACACCATTAAACATAGGATCTGCCTATCCCAGATCCTTGGTAAGGACTCGATAGGTAGACAAAAATGCCAAATCCAATCTGAACATCTGGCTGACTGTGCGATGATTAATAATAATAATAACAACAACAACAACAATAATAATAATAATAAAAAAGTTGGAAGGGACCTTGGAGGTCTTCTAGTCCAACCCCCTGCTCAGGCAGGAAACCCTATACCATTTCAGACAAATGGCTGTCCAGTCTCTTCTTAAAAACATCCAGTGTTGGAGCATTCACCGCTTCTGGAGGCAGGTTGTTCCACTGGTTAATTGTTCTGTCAGGAAGTTTCTCCTTAGTTCTAGGTTGCTTCTCTCCTTGATTAGTTTCCATCCATTGCTTCTTATCCTGCCTTCAGGTGCTTTGGAGAATAGCTTGCCTCCCTCTTCTTTGTGGCAACCCCTGAGATATTGGAATACTGCTATCATGTCATCCCCCTCATCTTTCTCTCATTAAACTAGACATACCAAATTCCAGCAACCGTTCTTTATATGTTTTAGCCTCCAGTCCCCTAATCATCTTTGTTGCTCTTCTCTGTACTCTTTCTAGAATCTCAACATCTTTTTTACATCGTGATGACCAAAACTGCCAGTTTCTTCATAGCCTTGGGGTGTAATCCATCTGGTCCTGCTGATTTAACTCGTCTAGGGTGGACAGGTGGTCACTTACCATTTTCTTGCCTATTTTAACTTGTGTTTCTAATCTGTTTTTACGGTACTGTTTTTGATAGGTTGGACTGTGTTGTTTCTGTGTATTCAGGGGCATTCTCTTTCTGGATAAGGAATCTTCCTGTATCAGCCTTCAAGAGTTGTAATTGAATATATGAATGACTTGGGGGGAAAAGGGGGATAGAAGCTGCCTAGACAACAATCAACAATCAGGCAGGAGCCAGAAGTCACTCAACGAGCAAAGAAAGAAACTTAGGAAGCACTCACACTAGTAGATGAAGCAGTAAAAAATGGAGGCAGGAAGTTTGTGCCTTCAGATTTACAAGATTCTGTTAACATAGCCTTACAATAAAGTAGAATTAGTTCATCTTGTCATGTTTCCTGTCTGGTTTACCTGGGAGGGCTGACAAAGATAATTGAGAGGAGAGCATGACATTATGCTACAGTAAAGGCCCTCCAGTGTTTGTTTATTATTTATTTATTAAATTTATATGTCTCACAGTTCGAGGCCACTCTGGGTGGCTTACAATGTAATAAAAACATATAGATATTAAGGCAATTATAAATATAAAACAGATTAAAATTGCAGAGAATTAAGAACAATATAAAAAATCATGTATCTGAATGGAGCAGGGATGGTTGGTGTCTTTACTGTTACAGCACCAACCATCTCTACCCTAGAGCTACTCATTCACCTGGCACAGCCAGGCTTTACGGTTTTTCCTGAAGGTCACAAGAGAAAGGGTGGATCTCATCTCTGGTAGCAAGATGTTTCAAAGGTTGGGGGATGAGGCAGAAAAGGCTCTTCTTCTAGACCCCACCAGCTAAAATTCCTTGGCTGATGGGATCCGCAGTAGGCCTCTTCTGACAGAATGAATGGCACAGACTAATCCCACTGGGTGAAGACAGTTCCTCAGATATCCTGGACCTTTACCATAGAGAGCTTTAAAGATAATAACTAACCTTTGAATTGGATTTAGAAGCAGAATGGCAGGCAGTGCAGTTCACGTAACAGTGGTGCTACATATGCCATCCCAGGGGCCTTCAAAACTGTCTGTACTGCCGCATTCTGGACCAATTGTAGCTTCCAAATACACTTCATAAGTAGATCCATGTAGAACATGTTGCAAAATTCAAATGAGATCACCAGGACATGAGTGATTGAGCGCAGGGCCTTGTGATCCAGAAAAGGGCACAGTTGGTGCACAATATAAAGTTTGGGTACTTTATGTGTTTAGTTAAGTGCCATAAGGGAGGCAGAGTACCTTTTGGGATTCAATAGCAAATAAAGAATGGGTCCTGGCTATATCCAATTGGCGCTCTGTGTCTGCTACATGCTGTTTAATGAGTGCTATGGCCTGATCATATCCCATGCTGAGTGGAAGACCTAGAGAGAAGCCGTTGGATGAGATTTCAGTTGCCACTTCCTGTTTCCATGTGGACTGAAAATCATCACTCATGGGGCAAGGCCAAGGGGGAACAAGCATAGTCTTAGGCTAGCTAATACCGGAGTATGGTCACCCATGCTCTACTCTCCCTTTCATGAAGACTGACTGTAGTCGCAGGATATTTATAAACACATTTTGGGACTTGATGAGCTGATCTTAGGAATTTGGATTATGCAAGTTACAGTGGTATACAGTTGGCGAAGGGGCTCTACTAGGCACCATAAAGTTAAGCTATTAGCTTAGCTTCTAATGATATGAGTGCTGCAGATACATATTAGCTACCTCTTGTCTTTAGAAATTTAAGAACGGCAGATGAGTACGTTTTCAGCAATGTGGCCCCCATGAGCTTTCTTTTTCCAGTAGGATTTGGATGGAAGATCACCACTGAATTCCACAGTTGTCAATTAGACTGGAACATTGTAAAAGGAACCCATGGCCAATAACCTCTACACTCTTGCCAAAAAGACAGCATGGACGTGTTCATGAAGTCACCAGGAGCTAAATTTGACTGAAAGCAATGAATGTGTGAATGTAATCTAAGACTCTTAATGCCTCTGCATTAATGCGCAGCATAAATTTAATAACACACTCATCCAGCAAAACCAGAAAATTTGTAAGAAAAGAAAATTAGCAAAAATCAGATGGATAGCTTGGGTGACTTATGTCTCTGATATTGTCTTTTTATTTGTGACAAGCCCCTTTCCTTCAATTCTGATACATAAAAGTACCTCATAAAGCATTCTTTACTAATAAATAAATTAACTCCATTCTAAGAAGCCTGAATAGATGGAAACAAGCTTTTCTTCCCCCCAAATACTTTGCCAATGTCATTTTGCCCTGTTCTGTCTGTATTGTGGGTTTTTTGACCTATAGATAGGTTTCTCATTGAGACAATAAGATGTTCTGGGATTCCCATTTTTCTAAGCACGTTCCACAGCTTGACACGATCAACACAACTGAAGGGCTTTCTACAATCAATTAAACACATACTAACTTTTGGGGGGTATTGTTTGGCTTTCTCAATTATGCAGCATACATCATCAATAGTGTCTCATGTTCCTTGGCATTTTCTGAAGCCAGCTTGGACATCTGGTATCCTTTTTTCCATGTAAGCCTCTAACACTGAAATTCTGTGCTAGCTGAAGCTTCCAAATCATCTTCAAGGGCACACTGCAGCAGCTCAATTGGGAGGGCATTAATGACTATGAGCAGGACCTTCTAGTTCAGGAACAGGCACAACTGATACATAAACTGTAGTTGTGCAAAGGACTTCTTAGCCATGACTGTTACTTGCTCCTCAAACAGGAGCCTTGAGTCCAAAGGACATTAATTCCAGGTGGCCACCAGAACTTAAATTTTAAGACTATGCAGCAGGACCTCAGGAACAACCCCCAAATTCACTCTGAACCCCCAACTGGATCCATTAATCACCTAGGGCAGACCAATCTATAGTTCCAACCTCAGGGAGAAACTAGTTTCTCTCTCAGATTCAGATCAATACTCAGTTTGATTTTTATGTTTCCTATATAGCAATATCAGCAATTAGGTATCAAAAATTAGACCTCTAGCTACATCATAAATATCATTATTACTTTAAAAGAGCAGTCCGTTGTCCCACACTGTATTATCAATCATACTTTTATATAAATTGAATAAATAAATATTTATCTATATTAACAATTGTTTGATATAATTTGAGCTGGCAGCATGGTTGTCCTAATACAATTCCCTAAGCCACACAGGTTAATGTATGCTTGAATGTTTCCAGTATTTTTAACATACAATCTACTAACTATTGGTACAGCTTTTGATGAGGAAATTTCTACAGCTGATCATAAATCAAACTTTATTAGTAATGTTCAGATGATCAATAGCTCTTAAGCTGCGTAAATCACAGCAGACAATTTCAACTAATGTTAACATAACTTCACCTCAGTAATCTGTTCCCAATAAAATTAAGTTTAATTGTAAAAACAAATAATCTAAGAACCACAACCATGAAGACATTTTCAAAGAGCTGATTACAAATGATCTGAAGATTGATGGGGAGGGGGAGATAATTTAATAGTTTTCAAATGCATCTCACTAAAACAGGAAATTCTTCAGTTTATTTAGAAATGAAATAGAACATAAGGAATGCAACTGAGTAGAATGAAGCTGCATATGGAAATATTTGCCAAATTATTTACAGAGAATCACAGTTTGCTAGAGTGTTCATTTGTTGCATCTTGCTTTCTTCTTCCCTTCGCATAAGAAAAAAAAGCAGAATTTTGTGTGAAACTGAAGCCAAGAACCTTGGATTGTTGCTCACAAAATAACTAGGATTGTAAACCAACAAAAAATGTTGATTTATTCCTGAAAGAGAACCTTGGCTTATTTGTAATTGACAATTATTTTTGTTTTGTTTCATTTGCTCACATAATATGGAGTTAATGAGCTATGTACTGCCACACTGTTTACAGAAAATAAGGATAACTGGGGAAAAAAATGGTTTATCATTAAATGTAAGCAGAACATTAAAATTAGTTTCCCAGCTTCAGTAATAATTCTCGCCTGGAATATAATAAATAAATGGGACATAAAATCTATTTTTTTTAGAAGACAAATATCCAATAGGAATACTTTTAAGTTTAGAACAGTGCTTCCCAGATTGAATGTCCTGATTCAATTTACTCATTATCAGAAAAAAAATATTTTAATACCAAAAAATTAGTGATAGGGATGGTCAAAGCATTTTTTTCTCAGCCAATACCTGTATACATTTTTTTAGTAACAGAAGATACTTCATATGGAGGGAATGTGAGGGATCACATAGCACAGTGGTGGCGAACCTATGGCACGGGTGCCAGAGGCAGCACTCAGAGCCCTCTCTGTGGGCACGCGCATCATGGCTCCAGTCCTAGGCCTTCAGCTGGCTTTTATAAAACCTTTTCGCTTTAGGCCACTGCCGCCGTGTGTAAAAAAAAAAAAAAGGTTCAATCAGTCAATTTCAACTTCTCACGGGAAAAAAAAAGATCTTGCAAAATTGGAATTGATTGATTGAACTTTTTAGTCCCACCCAGTCTGCCGTTACCACCGCAGCCACTCCCACCCAATGGGCCATGCCCACCCAATTGGCCACACCCAGCCAATGGGCCACACCCACCCGGCACTCGACGATGCATAAGTGGGTTTGGGGTTGCAGTTTGGGCACTCGGTCTCTAAAAGGTTCGCCATCACTGACATAGCATATTGCAGCTGAGATGCCACATTAAAAAAAAAAAATCCTACAGCATTACAAGCAAGCAATAGTTTACCCATCTACCCCCAAATAAATGAAAATAGTTAATTGATTCAGCAAAAAGTCATTGGCAATGGAACAGGAAAAAGTTTCTGCTTCACTGAACTATAAAATATAATTTAATTGCTTTTCATCCTTAACAAAAACCTGGATTTTTATATTTTGTTGCTTAAAAAACAGGTAGCAAATTGCAAATTCATTGACATATCATTTGAGAAGGCCAATTTTAGGGACTACCTGTTTATTACATAATGGTATCATGCTTTATTTCTCTTCTCTCACACATTTACACAATTGCAATTTTTATACTGTATTTTAGGTATCACTGCAGAATAAATAATAGCATGCTCTTTAAATTCTCACTATACAAAAATCCTACTTCTAGACAATGAAAGCTTTACAACAGACATATAACATTTTTTTTCTTTTCTTGCACACATTGTAGTGAAAACAGATGTATGCAAATAGTAAAAGAATCTGTGCAAAATAACACGGAGGTTTCACCCACCCCAAATGTTCACAGATGATTTTATTTTAGGTCTCAATCCCACAATGGTAATCTTATAAAACAAAGCATCTGCTGCAGGGAAAATCACTAGAAACGTATCAGTCAAGAACTGCTTGTTCCACTCAACTCCCCTTTCTTCATGCTGCAAAATTCAGGAAAGAGTCAAACCTGTTTTCATCAAAACAAAGAAGAAACATGCCTCGAGTAGTTTTATCTTTCATCTATATAAACAAGAGCTGAAGTTCTACACAGAAATTTTTCAAGATAATTAGAAGGCAACTTCTGTGGCATGAGAACCCAAGATCTTTGTTTCCAGATCATATCTCTGCTTTATGTGTATGTGTGGTCCTGTTTCTTGTATCCTCAAGTGATGTTGCTATTTTAAATATCTTCCTAAAGTCAAACGAGAGGACCAATGAATTTCCCACAGCCTCTATACAGCAACTGATATTATTCTCCCTTAAAATGTTTTGCTAAAATATGTGGATATCTATCAATCTTTTCCAGTATCTGCAATTTTCTATTTGCCCCACAATGGCTTGGAAGAACAGAGATGCTTACAAATAAGTTGACCACCAGTATCTATATGGTCTTAGCAATAGCATTAGCCGTAGCACTTAAGACTTGTATACCACCCCACAGTGCTTTATAGCAGAGTTCCCCAACCTTTCTGGCTTTGTAGACCAGTGCGGGGGGGGGGGAGAGGATGGTTTTGCGTGAGCGGTGGGAAAGCGTGCACATCGCTCCATTTGCGCGAATGGTGGGCCCAGTAGTGGGCAATGATCAAGGGGTTGGGGACCCCTGCTTTACAGTACTCTGGGCAGTTTACAATGTGAGCATATTGCCCCCAACAACTGACCCTGGAAGGATGGAAGACTCTCAAGCCCTGTCAGTATCAAACTCCAGATTATTGGCAGAGTTAGCCTGCAGTACTGCATTTTAATCACTGTGCCACCACCATTGGAGATGAGCCCAAGAAATAGTATGAAAATTAAAAATGCAGTGAGTTAGTTTATAGCCAAGCTATAAACACAAAATATTTGATGTGATTTCACATTTGTAAGTATTAATGTCTGATGTCAGTGATCAGTTCAGTAAAATAAGCAAACTCATGCTCCAAATGAGACAAAAAAACAACCCCACCTTACCTTAAATTAACTGGTTGTAAATCAAGGACTACCTGTACTGGATTTTCTTAACAATTTTAAACTTCTCTGAAACAAAGGAAGAGTGTGATACTTCTTAAATATACTTAATAAACACAAGTGTTGATATGCTGCTATAAGGTGGACAGTAAAATTGTATCAGACTTTTACCAGATAATTTTTTGAGTCATTTCTTGCAACTACTATTGTAAAGTCAAAATTTCCCAATAGCTTTAGAACACAAAGTATTGTTTTCATTTAAATGCTTTTCACCTACCAATGAAGCCAATTTCCTTGACTAGTTTCTGTTTCCTCCTTGCAGATCATCTGATTTCCAATATAATCACTTACCCTTTATTAAGCCAAAATAAACAGTCATCTAAATGGCATGCTGATGAGCTGATAGCTAGGTTGGTATAAGCCAGAACAGCAAATACTTAAATCCTTTATAACAATAAAATATACAAGGGCAATGAAGACATAATAGAAACACTGAAGAATACAATTGATTCATATAATCAAACTTTTGAGTAAAATTTTGTATACCCCTTATTTTTTATAGTTATGACCTCATTACGACACAATAGCATTGTTTTTCTTACACAGAGTTCTTGAAAATATTCTATTAATTAACCTAGTCTTAGTTATTTCATGTATGTTTTAAAACCATTACAGAAGAACACAAAAAGAAAGAGACCTTTAATTAATTTCGTCCCTAATTCAATTTTTAATAATTCTAAATAATCAAGGGTTTAGTCAGATAAATAAAACTAATTACCCATTTTAACCATATTGTGGTTAAAATATTGTGCACCTCATTTTGTGAAACCCTGATTTTGGCCTTCTTGCACACAATGATAAGCAAGATTCCTGGTTCACCTGGGAATAAGCAACATGCTGGCAGTGCATACAGTTCAATCAATTTCACTTGGTTTCTTCTGCTAATGGCACAGTTAACAACCCCACACAACCCTAATGATGTTTTTTAAATCATGACATGCAGATTAGGAAGTCCGGTTTGTTTTTCTGTTAATATCATAAGCAAATAGAAATTATTCTACAAAGGCACAAAATTATTTACCATGTTTGTTGTGGCTTAGATTTTGGAGGGTTAAGAAATTTGATTTAATTGTACTATGCCTATATTACACCTAATCACAGTTTTCATTTATTCCCCAACTCCATTATTTATTTTTTTGTTCCATTTTAACAATTCATGTCATGATCATATAATCAGTTCAATTCAAGGGCAACAAATCTTTTAAGGTCCCATATTCATTGCACAAAAGTCATAAAAAAAACATGGAGAAATAATACCAATTTCCTGAAATAATCACATTGTGAAAGCCCATTCTTTTTGGGATGGGGGTGGGGGGATGGGGCAGATTCCTAAGGAAGAATCAGAATGAATATTTCAGTACTTGGACGGGTAATGGAAAGTTCTAGCATGTTTACTGTTTTCTTTCCAGTGACTTTCATGTTTGTAAGTCAGCCTACAACATTTGTTTTCACAAAAGCTTAGTGACAACATATAATCATCAAATCAGCACACAAGAAATGAATATATTACCATTATAAAGCAGTATTCCAGATTGTGATAAATAAAAGCTCACAAGTTCAGCTTCTAAAGATAGATCTTCAAGCTAGTTCCCTGTCATTATTACTGCAGGGATGTTTACATGGGTGTATAGTTTGTTTACTGCAAAGAGCCTTGTAGAGACAATAGTTACATTGCATTCCCTAAGATTACCTCCACTGGAAGCTACACCACCCACTAAGAGTAGAGGTCTGCATTATTCTGAAATGCAGCTTTTTCATTTCTTTCTCCAGGAAATTAAAACTAATCATTCAGAGTCTAACATGTGAGAAAATATGCAAGGACACTATGGAACAAAATTGAACTGGAATCTACAAAACCATTTATTTTTGATCAGAGCATGATGTATGTTCACTAATTAGTTCATTCAGTCATTGTGTAAATGTTTTGTAGAATTTTTTTCCCCCTCATTTTTATGTGTTGTCCCAATCTACAGATTTCTATTCATAATTTTTGAGCTGGTAAATATTTAGACATATGAATAGACTGTGAATTATGTACTCTTTTTTGCCATGTCACTTGAGAAAAAATCTGTAACATATTTTTTGACAGCCCTACTAAAAACGAAATCTGTTTCCTGCCTTTGCTGACATAGCTGAGAATAAATGAAAATGAATCACCTTCCTTGGCATAGTCTCAACATATCAGTCTAATGGATCTATTCCATTAGGCTGCAGAATTGTTGAGAATTTGTGTAACTGGGCCTTGCATTTGATCTTGTTTTTCATGACAATGGGGACTAAACCATTTTGACTCTGGTTTGTTAAAACAGGCTCTGTATAAATCCACCCATTTCTACACACGATCCTTATAATTGTTGAGTCAGTGAAAGGAAATGGGAAGGTAGGAGGCTTCCATATTTCACAGCAGTCCAAGGCAATTCACTGGGAGGGAAGGCGAGCTTAATTCCCCTTCCATTTACTTATCCTGAGCAAAGCTGCTGATTGTTGGGGGCAATATACTGACTCTGTAAACCGCTTAGAGAGGGCTGTAAAGCACTATGAAGTGGTATCTAAGTCTAGGTGCCATTGCTATTCTCTATCCCAGCAATTCAGAACTTTTTGCAAGGATCTTTGGAGGTGGAAAACCTAATCTACTCTACTCCTACTCTACTCCACTCCAAGAAATTCTGAGTCCTGCTATGGGAATTGTTAGCAGCTGGAAATATGTACTTTGTTTCCTATTATTCATCTAATAAGCTTGTCCATCTGACTGGGGAAAAGAGGAACTACTACAGCAAGGTAGGTCTAATTCCCTTAGAGAGAACCTGCAGACAGCCTATCCATAGTCCAAAGTATGAAACCAATTTGTTCAAGTTTGAAAAAATATTTAAATAGTTCTTCCTTTCATTAGTCACTAACTTCTCCGAGAACCTGAACAGTTAATGATATTTACATTAGAATTGTCTTTGTCCTCTTGTATTCTTTCCATTATGAAATGGGTCTGTGTTATGTACTTTTGTCAACAGACAAATTGATACAAAAGACAGCTGAAAACAAAACTATAGATAGGTGGTAGATCAATATATTATATATTTCCTCCAATCTCATATAAAAATGGTTGAGTAAAACTTCCCACCTCATTCCATTAAATTACCTTCCCACAATGTGTCTACTACTGAGACAACCTTCTTTCCAATGAAGTTTGGCGTCAAGAGTGTGTCACTTGGACAAAGTGACTGAATAGATAAAGTAATAAAGTAATAAGCAAAACAGTACTACAATCATCAAACAGTTCTTTATCTTTATAACTTTCTATTTCTCTCTGTCGGGGTGGCTAATCTTTTGCCCTTATATTCTAGAATGCTTTCTTCTATAGAAAATTAATTATGTAAAACACCCCATCATTCAGAAATGAAGAACCTGAAACAATACTTACCTGTCCACTGACCTACCTATCCCCTCCTAATATCAGAGTAAATTTAGCAATAGATGACAAATTACCTGCCTAGTATGATTTGACATGGATAAGTGAACCATAATTGACTCTTATTTTTCCCCAATTTAGTGCCACCAATCAAAAGCCCTCAAGAGACTATATATTCATGCTGTTCCTGTGCAACATTTTTGGCTTACTTTCCAACCAACAGGGAGTTTATTCCCTTTGGGGGATAAAAGTAACAGATATGCTAAAGTAGAACTCCAAAGAACTGTTTTAATATACTGTCCTGCTTTAATGCTGATGGCAATTGTTCAGGAACAGGGGCAGCCAGGCTTGGTCTGGTTGTGTACTTTTTTGTTATACAAGAATAAACATATTTGTTAGCTGAGAATGTTTTGTATTATGATGGATTTAGACAGCCATATAATATTTTTTATGTTTTTTATCTATAGGTTTTTTTTTCAGATTTTCATTTTTATATATAACTTTCAGTTGTTTTTTAAAAAAATTAACTATGTATTTTAGATTTTTTAGCTTTTAAAATTGTTTGTTGTGTTTCACTCTTGTTAGGCTGGTCTATGACCATAATAAAGGGTGAAATACAACAAATAATTTTAAAAGCTAAAAAATCTAAAATACATTGTTGATTTTTTTAAAAAACATTTTACTATGTTCATTATTGCTTCAAATAAAACTGCTCAGTAATAAAAAATAACTCCCAGTAATAAAATATGTAGCATTTTGCCTCATTACAGGAACTTACAGAATTAAGGACTGCCACTTCAAAATGTTTATCTCATTTGGAAATTTGGAGAGAAAGTAATGAAATTGACATTAGTGTGATGAATTCTTCATAAACTGAAATTTATCCCATCACATCCTATAGGATTATGGAAGGCCTTGAAAGATCCATCAAAATAATCTAGCCCATGTCCCTGCCCAGTGAAGGAATTGGCCAGTGTAGTTTATGTGACAGACAATCCAGTATCTGTTTAAATGCCTCCAGTAAAAAAGGGTCCACCACCCTCTGAAGAAGTTCCGTTTTTGAAGCTTTTATTGTTTCAAAATTTGCCTGGTATCTAAATTAAATCTCTATCAGTGTGATTTAAGATTACAGTCCCTTATCCAGTCTTATTGAGAAATAACTTAACAAGTCTGCTTCCTCTTGTGCATCAAAGATCTTCAAATGTTTGCAGAACTATTGCATCTTACCACAATCTTTTCTTCTCCAGACCAAATATATCCAGTGCCTCTAATTATTGTCATTATAATGTTGGTTGATCTTTTATGGACATACTTCAGTTGGTCTATCTTTCCTAAATTTTGGCACCAAGTACCAGATGCAATATTCCAGGTGTGGTCTGATTATATAGAATAGAGAGGAATGATTATCTCTCGTTACGTTCACACTGGTATTGATGCAAATATATCAGCCTCATATTCAGTTTGTTATCCATCAAGCCATGTACTGGCACCCAGTATGTTCATCCAATTTCATAGTCATGTTCTACTGAAATGAAGGACTTTGGATCTGTCCCTCCTAAAATTTAACTTAATGGTTTTTGTCCTTTGTTCCAACTTGTCATGATCCTCTTGAACTGCGAGAGTGCCCTTTTTCCTGTGTATTTGTGTCATATGAAAAATTGATAATCATATTTTCTAACCTCTCATCCCATAAATATTTTTAACAGCATAGGGCCGAAGACAGAGCCATGGGGTATAGCGTATATCACTTTCTTAATATGGAGCTATTGATGTATGCTTGAGCATCCAGTTTACTCAGCTCTATATTCCTCAAACGGTAGCATTGTCCAACTCAAATTTTGCAATCTTCCCTTTTAGAATCTACCACATTACTGTAAAGTCAATATATGCAGAACTCACCATATGCTGGCAGAAGTTATGCAACCTAATTACTCTTCCATAGCTGGAATTCTGAGAGATCTATTTGCTGACTCCTGACTCTGACCCTGTTTTCCATGAGCAGATAAAGACCAAAGCGATCCTATCAGTTAGCTCAGTTGGTGCAGAACTCAAAAAGAAGATTCACGACAAAGCAGACCCACCTCCAGAAAACAAAAAGAATATCAGATGTGTTCTTCGTGTATGTACTTTTTGTACTTGCATGCATACATGTATTTTTTTTGCATGCATGCTAGGAGAACATTGGCTTCAATATGACTCCGTAATAACCATAAGGCTTTTTCCCAAGGTACAAATATTTAATTAAATAATAAAAGAAGCAATTTCAAGCTATATGATAGATAATGTGCATACTGGATATATCATAGTTGCTTTATATTTTACATACTCAAGAACATATCTTCCTCTATCCATTACTAATTTTAGCCTAAATAAGAAACTTATTTCTTAGGTCCCATCCTATTTTTCTGGTATCACAACAACACCTCCTGAGATGTTAAAAAAAAAAAATGTGTTTCACATCTACAAGAAAATTACCCATCCTGTAAGCACATTGGATAACCTTTGTCCACAAGAATTGATATGCTAGCCTGAATATTTTTCCAACCAATCAACTAACTCCATGATAAAATACAATCCAATGATTGAATAAAATCTGGGAAACTTGTACAGTAACATCAGCCAGTGCAGCCTATCACCTAGTATTCGAGATCCCAAGGATGAGATTAACCAAGGTGAGTTTAATGGGCTTCTTTCATCTGGGGAAAATAGTTTTTTTTTTAAAAAAAATATATCACAATTTCTATATTTGAAGTCAGAAGCCTAGATAGATCAGGGATACTAAAAACCGTATATTGCATGTAAATCAATAAAACTGTTTGGCAGCTTTACCCTAAAAATATGGAGCTCTGCAAGAGATACCCTGCACTAATGTAAAATAGCTACTCTTACAATGTCTGATCAATTGAGGACCAGGGCTATGGTCCTCCTCAAGAAATGGCCTCTTCCAAAAGGGCGGTTGAATCAGCCTTCCCGTATTTGACTGAATTATGAAACTGCTGGGCAAATAAATTAACGTCTGAATTCCTCTATTATCAGCTGTATACACAAAGTATGGCTCTGGATTTTTAACCCGTGTCAGTATCAGTGACTACAGTAGAATAATATAACAATCTTCCTGACAGCTGGAAAGTTTAAATTTTGGACAATACAGCGGTAGTCTCTCTTGTCAGGTTATGTCCAGAAAATGGTGCTGGAAGACAACTGTTTGGCATACAAGCCACAGTCCTATCATATGCTATAGAGTTGCCTCTTATCCCTTAAGTTGGTCAATTTCTGCATAAAGTAGCTGAGAAAGCTTATTCAGAGCTTTTAATTTAGGTACTGATTTAGTTGTACTGCTCCCTGCCACTAAACTCCAAGAAAACAGTTAATTCCATTGATGATACCCAAGTTCAGTGTTGGGCTACATGGGGTGAACAGGTTGAAATAAAATCCAGACAAGCGAAGTGTTGGAAAACAATCAGCTAACTCTGGAACTGTGTTTCAGCCTGTTTTAGAACAGACTGCATTTCCTTGAAAGCATAGG
The DNA here is from genome assembly GCA_023970755.1 of Azemiops feae. Taxonomy (NCBI): domain Eukaryota; kingdom Metazoa; phylum Chordata; class Lepidosauria; order Squamata; family Viperidae; genus Azemiops; species Azemiops feae. Next base: position 392,102 of record JALGBA010000474.1, on the reverse strand, counting down.
ATTATCACCTGGAAGTGCTCTTTGATCATGACTGATACAGGAACTTAGTTACAAGGATGCTTTTGCATAGTTATATCTAACATATCACCGGCAACTGTTCCTAAATAGGACAAATCTAGCAAAAGTTATCTATGCTTTAATTACATCCTATTTGATCACTGCTATGGGTTCTTAAACAGTGTTCAGACGTTTTAATGGGTACAAAATGTAGCAGCAAGGCTAACTAGTTCATGTGAACTATCTTATGCTGAAAGATAGAAACGCATCCTAGGGTAGCATTTGCCTTTTTAAAAGCTGCAGCACATTTATTTTAGAGACTGTCCATCTAACTCAAAGAGCAACTCTGAGTGGTAAGAGTGGCTGTGTATTAAAAATGGCTCCTGAAAGCACTGCATGGCTTCAGTGATTCATCAACTCAAGAAAGGAATGGCTGCCATTTTAAGTAATTCATATTTAAGAGTTGTCCTTAAATCATACATTCTTAACTTGAAGACTGCCTGTACAAGAATCCTTCCTGTGAGTTTTTAGAATTCTGTTATTTTTTTTAAAAATGTAGAATTTGAAATTAAGTATCAGAACCCTTCCCATGGGAAAATGCTGTTGATTAGATAAAATATGAAAAGAGGAAGGTTGGACACTAGAGGGAACTAGACAGAAATAAAGATTATAATTAAAGGAGAAGAGACTCACTAGTATAGAACGGAGCAAAATACTTTTAATGTTGGAAGAATTCAAGGATATTTGGGAACAATGCACTCAGAAATTAATTCTTAAAATTGTCTGCAATTATAAAATTGGAATTAAAAGAGATTATAGAAGAGAAATAGGTTATACTGGACAAAGCAGACTGAGGCTATTGAATAGGGATTTAAAAATGACAGATTACAGGAATGATATGGAAAAAGATGTTACACTAGATTTAAAATGAAACCGACTGATATTTTAATTAAGAGAGACATACAAATAACAATCCAGAAAAGTGACTTTGATAACTTTCTTATTTTGGATTTACAAAAGAGACGTGTTAAAGTTTTGAAGGTACTTTGGAGAAAACAGAGAAAAGAAATGAAAAGAAATCAAATTCTGGGACACTATTTAAAGAGATTAAAGAGCAAGATTGTTAAAAGCAAAGTGAAAGAATACAAAGTTGATATATTTAACCAAGGTTAAAATATATGTTGCATGTGGAAACTCTTAATGGATTTTTGCTCACCAGAACCGAATGATGAGGCTTTAAAGATTTGTTTAAGGTAAGAGATGAAATATGGGAAGAGGGGATCTTTTGTCCTATTTTCATAGAAAGTGATAAGCTGGTGTTAAAAGTAAGGAAAGGAGTATGAAGTTGGTTTATTTGATTGAACTTAAAATATATATGTTGTTATTTCTGGTAACTCTTAATAGACATTGGCTAATCAGAGGTGAATGAAGAAGTTTTAAAGAGAGTAAGGTAAGAGAGGAGATGTTTTTTATTTTTGTATCTCTAAATTTTAATAAAATTATTTGAAAAGTAAGTAATTGTTACAATACGTGATTATAACAATAGATGCAAAAATCTATATATGCTTGGCTAATGCAAATATTATTCAAGTGCATATATATATCTTTTTACTGTATTCTGTATAATGAGTCTCATAGTTCATTGTACTAGTCTATACAAAATCTACGTCTATAGGCAATCAGCTCTTATGTGGTAATGCAATCAGGTCTACAATCCATTGAGTAAATTGAGCCATATGTTTATCTTTCCAGTGCTGTAATATCAGTTCTTTAGCCACAGTAATACGTAGAAATATATCTTTTAAAGAAGCATTATCCTTATTATATCACCAACAAAATGCTGTTTTTGACAGTCCTTTTCTATACAAACATAATGAAGTCCAATAAATCCTAAATGTGTCTTTGTCAGAGTGCTCATATCATTCGAAATGTGCCTCCCAGCTCCAAAAGACTGAATATCCTATATTACAACAATGAAATAGATAAAAATACACAGACAAAAATACACCTGGCATGCTCACCTAAAATCAATTTAATTTCTTCCTAGAGAGCTTACTTCTAGAAAAAAGTCTTAAAGTTGGTTTTAGTAACTCAATATTCTAACCCGAAGTCATATATAAGATCCTTCAGATAAACAGCCTTGCTAAATAGCTTCTTTAACATCTCGGTGCAACTAAGAATATTGATTAGACTGTTCAATCAATGAGCACTGTAACTGATAATGTGACAAGAGTGTAAGTCTGAGCATTGTAAGTGATGAGGCAGCATAGTATAAGCTCTGATGTTTAGAAACATTGCATGGAAAATTCTGACAACGTTAGGCTGAATTAGCTGTGGAAGAAATTAAACCAATTATGAAGCATACGATAGTTATTCCACCACCCACTGATAGGTATATAGGGAAAAACAAGTACATACTGTTGTTTTTTTAAATCACAGCTGCTCAAGTCAATTTTCTACGATGAAAACAAAAACAGAAATAAAACACAAGCAATGAGTTAGCTTATTTAAATAAAGCATGAACATATATCGCCAGGAAATGAAGAAGTGGCTGGTCAGTTGCTTCCAAGAAATTCTCAAGTTTTGAACACAAGCAACTGGCTTTAAAGCTGTAGGTTTCTTTTTAAGTATTGCAGCTAACAGCAGACTTATCAAGCATTAAAATATCTAATCACTTTCTAATACTACACCATTCAAAAAAATTCTGTCTCCCTCTTTATCCGCCATAACATTTTGCCAGCACAGATGGGGAGAATAGCAAGGTGCAAAGAAAAACAGTATTTTTGTATCATCAACTACTGTGAGTTCTTCTCATCCTTACATCTTGCAACATTTTTTTTTCTAGACAAAACTTTAAGGACACAGGAACATTTTTTTTTTCCTGGCATCAAGTTCTCCTACAAATCATAGGAATACTATCTGAAACGAATAGAATGTAAGGCAAGCTTAAATGCAAATGACCTTTTGCAGTTTTCCTTTTTGCGGTGGAAAAATAAAAGGCTCAGGAAATAGTGCAAATCCTAAAGAAATAGTGGCATTTTCCCAAATAAATAGCCTTTCTTCATTATGCAAGTATTTCTTCAGTTCTCAGATAATAGCCATGTAACAATTTGCATGAACCCAACATTTAGTAAGCTGCTTATAAGATGGCCACAGGGACAGAGGGGTTGGAAAAGATATTAGACATACCGGGAGGAAAGCTTGGGACCAAATAAGAATTCAGATAGAGAAGGACGGGTAGAGGGGAAAAGGCAGAAAAATCCGCAAGCCCCTACTGATAAAAACGTCACACATAAACTCATCCACAGCATTATTATTAGCCCACTTCCTTGCATTCTCTTACGATTACAGCATATGCAGTATAAGATATTTCATTCAGGTTAAGTGTTACATGCTTATGTAGGTCAGACTTATCTTTAACCATATTCTGCTGCCTTAACCCTAACCACAAGCACTCAAGCCTCGTGGTTTTTCCCCATCTATAGTTCAACACTTTCCCACTTTGTCTTTTCCTGAAGAAGGATACTATACCCTTTGATAGAAATTGCCAACACAACATTAACAGGTGACCAGCTGTTCTTCAACTGTTAAATTGACTGACGAAACCAAGCAGGACCAACTTCTAAATTTAAAATACTTTTTGGTTTTTAATTTTCTTAATTGCAAGCAAATATTGGTCTGACACATACTTAGGCTATTGTGGATGAATACCCAAAATTCCTAATGCTTCATATTTTGTGGTTGCACTGGTAAAATCACCAGCAAGATATTATAGCCAGGAAGAGACCACTCACAAGCCTTGGTTACAGATTCTACTCAGTCACTATATAATGGATTACTAATGAATCAGAAATCCACATTTGCACATTATACTGCGTTATTAACAAACTTGAATTTCACGTTGCAAACCCATGCTTAAATCATTTGGGAACTTACATTTCTTTTTTAAAAAAAAAAACAACTACATTCAATTAATTCACTTGATTTGTGAAATTATGAAAAAAGAAATACAGTACGAAAGAATTTGCATGAAAGAATTTCAACTTAGGAGAGTTCCTAAACTGGAAAATGAATTCAATCATTTGATGTTTTAAATTGTTTTAAACTACAATAAACTGCAATCTCGTAAATCACTCGTAAATAAAACTGTTCAAAATGTTCGTGAGTATACATAATTGAAATTTTAGTTGCTGTAGAATTCCCACTAGGACTTTGTTCTCAGGAGGGGAGGGCGGGATTTGCTCACTTTGGAGGTTTTCCCAGTGTATGAAATAAGAAGTATGAAAATGTGACATAGCTAAGAGAACTGGTTGAGAGATCAGGACTTCACCCCCCCCCCAAAATTAAAAATTCTCTGTGCCTTTTAGGCATTAATTGAAATTGCCACCATACTTATGTGCAACCATGACAACTTTTTTTTAAAAAAGTCCTACTTTTCAAATAATACAAAAATCTGGTAGACATTACATTGGGAGCCATGACATACCTTCTATAATATGATCAAGGCAGCCATAAAGTTTGGCACATCTACATATCTCTCAATGGCTAAATCAGAGCATTCAATTAGCTCACTGACTAATCCAGCTCATCCACACTAACCTGCAGTTCACACCAAGCAACTTCTACCCAGGTTTCTGTGTCCAGACCCTTGAAGACAGTTTTGAAAGCTCCTCTTCCCAACTCAATGTCAAATTTCAGAAATCTTCCACCAGGTGATGTAGCCACAGCCTTCATCTCTGCCTCCTCTTCTATCTCCTTCTTCATCCTTTCCTTCGTGGCTTCCATAAGCACCTTTGCGTTTTGCTCATTTCTGGCTTCTTGCTCGGCCACAAGTGCAGTGGTGGAAAGATGGATCATTCTCTGATCGCCCAACATAAATTGTTCTTGCTCATTCCGTGGAGTAAGTTCCAAGTCCTTTTCATCCTCCATTATCTCCACACTCTTTCGGAAAAATCTTTTTCTTTCTACCGTTGCCCCAGAGGCAGGTGTGCTAACACCTTCTTTGGTCCTGGCCTCCATGGTCAAAGGAGCATCAACAGAAGGATTCATACATTCCAAAGAAACTCCATCAGGTTTCTCCGATTCCTCTGTGCTGGCTGATTCACCAGAGTCTGTAGCCATGACACAGCAGAGCCTTGGCACTTAGATATATGAAGTGTTTCCCTTCCTCTTCACTCCAGGCACATCATGAATAACTGCAATATTATCAGGACTTACTTCCTCTCAGATTATCATAAGATTCCCATAGCAACCTGTAACAAGAAGGAAGGGGGGGGGGGGAAGAGAAGGTTCATTTTAAAAGGTGAAATATGAAGCAGGCACCAAAACTGCAGTCTTCAGTTAATTAGTCTACCTTCTTTATCCCAGCAACAGAAACCTAGCTTTTTGTTTAAAGACATTTTTACCGCTGAGCCAGTAAGTTGAATTATGCACAATATAGATCACATTAGATTATTAGCTTCAAGAGTTTAATATCACATGATGTTACTGTAAACAAATCCCTTGGCGGTTTGACATATGAATGGAGTTTATTGACCTAAATATTTCCTCCCTTTCCAACTTCTTAAATTCAGCAATTGTTAATTAATTCACCCAATGAATTCATCGTCAGAGTTTGATGCATGCTTAGGAACTTACACACTTTGTTGTCTCCTACTTTATCTGCATTACATTGCAAATTGTATGCTTAACAAGATTCCCTCTTTCAGGTTTCCAAGAACCCTGTCAAGCTTGGAACCTTGCAATTTGAATTATTTCTCCATACAAAAAGCTTCCTATAGCAGAAAAAAGGAAAATGAACACAAACAAATGTGACATTGATTGGTTAAAGTCACATAACAATAAGGGATCAAGGTATAGTACAGTCTAATGACTAAAAATCCTACTTATACAGTACTGCTTCTATCTATATTGCTTGAAAAAAACAGAAAGTACTTAGAAAGTACTCCCTTTGTGTTTGCTCTGACCACAATTGCTCCTTATAAATTAAATGAAAGAGGCATTTTTATTCTTATGTTTTGAATGTGCATTGTGGATGCTTAATAATTAAATCCAGATAAACTGGTATTTCCTGCTAGTATGCTGTATTATGACGAAGCACTGTCCAAAGTGCTTGAGATTTTTTATGTGGTTTGAGGCTGAGGTGTTTTTTTAAAAGCAAGCTTTCAAATGTAAAAAAAAAGAAAAATCCATGCCTCAATGGAAGTTCATTTAATCAGCCAGCCTCTGTAACACCACATCTTCAAGCAAATGGAGTTAATGGAATCTATTCAAATCCCTCTAGATATTTATACTCACATGTCAAGTTTATTTACAAATGCTGAAAGCAAAGTGTTTCAGCAAAGACTTAACTACTCGGCATCAATGCATAAGCCAGAATCTTTTACTGTAGTACACATTTCAGTTAAATCAATTAATGTATGTAATGTTTTCATAAAACAATCCAAATCCATGTTACTGTGTCAAGTTTTTAATATTATAGATGCCTTGAGACATCAATTTTAAAAAGAGCAAGAAAAAGAACAGATAGGAGAAAACCAACATGCTGCAGTTCTTCAGTTAAACTTGTGGATGTATTTTAGAATTCAATAGGAGTATGCAGAATCTGAGTGAGTTAAAAGAAAAAAAAACTAGTGTAGTATATGTTGTAAAGGAGAAGAAAGATGTGTAAATATTGTACTTTGCATTGGAAAAAAATAATTAAGATATCCTATATCACTACATGTAAAAATTGTTCAATAAAGAGAATATTTGACATAGTTATTCCTTGGATATAAAGCAACAGAAGATTATTCACTGAGATGGTATTATTTGCATGGCAAGCTATGCTTAGGTTTACCTCTGCCTTTTTTTCTGTGGAAAAAAACAGACGCCTCCTCCACAAAATTGCCAGTTTCACCATCCCACCAACTATTAGCAGTATTTTCACAATTTTGTGGTGCACTCAGCAAATGTTTTCACCTATTCTTGAACCAGTACTCCTCTAACTAGCCAATGGGGAAACACTAAAAATAGCAAAACACTCCATCCCCCCTTCTTCTTCCTCCCTTGCTGCATTTCATTTTTATGGCAAGAAACAAACAAACAACCCCCATCCCAAACCCAGCTGCCACTCTGTTGGAATGCAGCAAAGCCCCTCTGCTAAGTGGCCTGAAACTAATGGGGGAACAGCAACAAAGCATCATGATATCTATAGTCTGGGAAGCAAAGAAACATCTCATGAGCCAGGAAGCAAAATGAGACCGGGAACTGCCTACCCTACAGCTACAGAGAAAATGCTACACAACTATCTTTCAGCAATTCCTTTAGAGGCAATTGACTAATTGAATCAATTAATTTCTGAATTGGTTCTGTGTACAAAGCCTGCTAGAAACCATTCAGCATTATGGATACATACATGAGAAAGTGCCAGTGCCATTTTAGTGTCATTCTTGCACATGAAAGGGGACAAAATTAATTAAGATAGAATTAATCCATCCTGAGCCTTGTGTACACCAACAGAGTCTTATGACAATTTGTTTATTAAACTAGTATGCCATCCATCTCGCAGGAGATGACTCTAAGCGGCTTCTAGACATTCAATTAAAATGCACTATAAACATTAAAACAATAAAATTCAAGTAAAATAAAACTAACCAGGATGGAGAGGGAACCAAATGTGCATAGGAAGGAGGTGAGACATTATCTACTCTAATACCCACCTCCAAACTGCCACACCTCCATTGGGGCCCCAAACTAGTTGGCACAGTCATGTTATCAAGGCCTTTTGGGGAAATATGTAGGATACAATGCAGGGAGGCTTGGTAGAAATATCCTTTAATGTGAATAGAACAATAGGATAGTGACCATTAAATGCAGAACAAAATTAATCAGTATATAATATTTGACAATCCATGCCCCATTGGATCATCTCTTCAGAGACATTTTCCTACTTAAAACAGAGAAACAGAATGATGAAAGGCAGGCAAAAAAGCAAGAGCAATTTCTAACTTTCTGCTGGCTTCCCCATTGAGCTTCCTTGTGAGAATCTGGCAGGGAACACCGGATTGGAGAGCCAATTTGGTCTAGTGCAGGGGTAGGCAACCTTGGCTCTTTTATACTCGTGGACTTCAATTCCCAGAATTCCTGAGCCAGCCATGCTGAGGGGAAAGGGAGAGTTTCCAAGCTGAGCCAAGCTGGCTCAGGTATTCTGGGAGTTGAAGTCCACGAGTCATAAAAGAGCCAAGGTTGCCTAGCCCTGGTCTAGTGATTAAGGCACCAGGCTAGAAAGCTTCCGGAAGACTGTGAGTTCTAGTCCTGCTTTAGGCATGAAACCAATTGTGTGACTTCCTGGCCAGTCACATTCTCTCAGCCCAATCCATCTCACAGGTTTGTTATTGTGGGGAAAATAGAAGGAAGAAGGTCTGTTGGATACGTTCACCACCTTAGTTATTTGTAAAAATAATAAAGGCAGGATACAAATAAATAAATAAATAAATAAATATCTCCCTTCCCAGCAGGAAGGTTAGTGGTTGCTGCTGGATGAGGAGGGAGGGAGGGAGGGATTGTGAGACTGGCTGAGAATCTGTCTCAAAACACTAAAAATGAAGATCACATGACAGTAGAAGCAACGTAGAAGTGCAGCAGAAGCCAACTTCCCCAAATTTCATTCCTTGGGAGTCAAGGGTCCTGGATTCTGCACACATTCTGTAAGCCCATCTGAGGTACCTCAATTATTATAGTGTAGAATATATCAAGAGAGCCAACTGGGAAGTAATAGTTAAAGGATCAAGCTAGAGACCTAGCATCTGAGTTCTAGTCCTGCCTTAGGCACAGAGTCGGCTGGATGATTTTGAGCCAGTCACTCTCTTTTAGCCTCAGAAAAGAAGCAATGGTAAATCACTTCCTTTTTTAAGATGTAATTTTTATCGAAGATTTGTACATAAATAAAAGATAAACATGAAAATAAAGTTAGCAAGAATAAAAAAAGATAAAAGAAAAAGTACAAAAAGCACTACAAGTAGAAAAAAGAAAAAAGATAATTCAAGAAGTGACTTCCGACCTTCTTGGTAGTGATTACAAACTGATTATCCGTCTCCCCTCTTTAAAATTACATTGCAAAGATTTCTACTATCCCATATTCAGACCATTTTTCAATCAGCAAATTTAGAAATCATTCAGCAAAAATGGCAAACTATTTCTGAAAAACCTTGCCAAGAAAACTGCAGGGGCTACTCCAGGCACTTGCCAGGCATCCATAATGATTCAAAAGTATAAATAATCCAACAAAATAAACATAACTACATTAATCCATAAACTAAACTTAAAATTTCTAAAATCATACGTTCTGTAATCTCATTCCCTGTGAATATCATTCTCTATTTTTGACATATAAGACAAAAGAAAATAATATCAAAGAAGTCCATGAAATTCTATCAATGCTTACTTTACCTAGTTCTGCCACCTTTACACGGTAAAATTAAAATAAATTAGCAACTGAAGCATGCTAAGAAAATTAATTTTAACAACTCGCCCACTCTGTAACAAAATATTATTAATAGCCTGGTCCAGCAATCGCTTCCCCCCAACCTGCTCCAAAAAGAGAAAATGTGAATTCACAGGTGCAGCTCTTTTGCTAACGCTACTTGAAATGGAAATCCAGAGCATATGCTAACAGGAGCAAACATACAACATGTGATCGACAATTCACCTTTGAGGTCAAAAGCCAACTGAGCCTATGACATTCCCACACTGACTTTTAAAATCAGTGCCTCTCACTTGTACACATAAACGATAAGTTTTTAAAAAAAATAACGTAATATTTTGTTTGCATACTATATTGTACAATAAAAATATATCTAAAGCTTTAAAATGTTGGAAGTTATTTACATACTTATTTTGGGCTATTGTTTTTATTCAATCCAATCTAGAGATTCTAGTTATTTAACAATGCACTATTTTAGGAAATTAGCCAAACTGAAACAATGTAACAGATAAACAATGCTAAGGAAAATGCTCTATCACTTTTATAAGAAGTAAAAGAAAGGCAAAAAAATACAATCTGGGAAGAAAAACAAATGTAAAGAAACTAGGGGGGGGGAGTACTGGTATATTTAGGCTTGCAGAATTCAAAGAGTATACTGCACTTTAAATGTTTATCTATAATAGACAATAACTATGTTCAGATATTAACAAATCACTAATTAACACACTGGGCAATATTTAGCAATAGCTTGTAGCAAATCCAACTTATGTTTAATTCATAGTTTGTGAAGCAAAAACTTGGATTAAACAAACAATAGTTAATATTATATTGAGTAGGTCTATTGTGTGAAAATATAATTTCAAATGTTAAACCCATAAAACATGTGGCCTCCGCAGTACTCTGAGACTACACTGCCAAATTTTGGTGGCAAGGAGCCTCATTTCAGTTATATATTTCCCCCAAATTTCTGAAAAAAGAGTAAAAATCGTATGACCATAATTCAGCCATTTTCCTGCTAAATTTCAGTACCATGATTTCTGCCTATTTTTAGGATTTTCCAGGTCCTCATGTTAAACATAGGAGTATTGTAGTTTACTTCCCAGAGGCCTTCTGTTCCTCTTCTTATGATTAATACTTCAAGTATTTCTGAGTATTGCCTCAAGTTATCTTTGATAACAGCATGTCAGATGGAGGGATGCAACAGAAATATTTACTCACATGTAACTGCAATGCTTAAAGGGAAAGGCGTTTTGGTTGGTCCTATTATTAACTCATTCTTTAGAAGGACATGAAGACCTATAGTAAAATATCTTGCTTGTTTAATCATGGTTCATTGAAAAATTGCAGTTGGCTGGATTCAAACAACATATGAAGCTTGAAGATACAGACCATGTTTACAGACCATAAAGGCCCAGTTAATACAGAATGAAAAAAATTATCTTTACTAATTTAGTAAAATGTGTAATCATAACTTTTAGTTTAAATGTTGCATTGTCTATTGCTACATTCACTGTCATTCTGGATGATATTCTCAGTTAATATTGACAAGACTACAATTGTTGGTTGCTCCTAGAACTTTTGAAAACAATGTAGACTTTAAAAAAGACTTCCTTCTAACATACCTTAAAGAAATCCCTGATGAGAAAACAGCCTGCTTGATCAATAATTATTCAATATTCCATTGTTGAAGTTGAAATTAGTTTCCAATTTGTATTCTTAGGTGGGAGAAGCAGTAGCTCTACAAGCAAATAAAGAACTTCATTAACAAATAGTACATCTAAACCGCACTAATCTAAAAATATCTGGTTCAAAACCTTTAGATAACATCCCATGAATAATCATAAAGCATGAACACATTTTTAGTTAACAACATTATTTCTGGCTAAGTCAAAAAGTAGCGGGATCTTATGACACTTCTACATTTTAAATAAAAAGTTCAAAATTGCTGTGGTGAATTAAAGCTGCTTATTTTAAATCAAGAAATCTCTAGTTCAAATTCAGACTGTGCTACTGGTTTGCTACTTAGCTATTAACAACCACATTCTTTCAACATCATCTTTAATATTAGAATAATGTCTATTACTTACTGTGATACCAATTACTATAACACACACTATCTGAGCATTCAGGAAATGTCATATAAATACCAAATGATATTTTATGACGGGATAAAAATGATATTAAACTGATGGAAATGTTTTAAATGTTTTATTTATTTCTGAAATAACTTTATTTTGTAAAACATCAAATATTTTACTCAGTATACTTTCTGTATAAAAAAAAAGAAAGCCCAATGTTTCCAAAAGTTCATTCTTGGACACTGCAAGAGCTCAGGCAGAAATGGTTACATTTACCATCTGCCATAAAGGGGTTGCCACAAAGAAGAGGGGGTCAAATTATTCTCCAAATCACCAGAGGGCAGGACAGGAAACAATGGTTGGAAACTGATCAAAGAGAGAAGCAACTTGGAATCAAGGAGAAACTTCCTGACAGTGAGGACAATTAACCAGTGGAACGGCTTGCCTTCAGAAATTGTGGGCGCTCCATCACTGGAAGTTTTTAAGAAGAGACTAGACAGTCACTTATCTGAAATGGTATAGGTTCTCCTGCTTCAGCAGGGGGCTGGACTAGAAGACCTCCAAGGTCCCTTCCAGCTCTATTCTATAATAAAGTCCCTTACAAAATTACACTTCAGATGTATAAAGAATATCTCATGCCTCATCACTGTTTACAAATTAATAGTGTGATATTCCTAGAGGATAAAACAGCTTCAACTTATACCCCATCACTTAGCAGAATACTATGTTTCTTTTTTATACCTACCTGTGCTTAAAATTGGATAAAAGTTTTTCAGCAAAATGAGTGGGGTGGGATTACATAAATATAGGGTAGGCAGATTGTTAGCCATTATAATGTTGACTTCACTTACATATTTAACTATATTTAAATGGTAAAGAACTCATATAACCTAAAAGCCACCTGAAAAAAGACTCATTCCATTTTCTTTATTTAATAATGATATTAAATATCTACTGATACTTATTAGGGCCCAAAGTCATTTACATCAAAATAAAAGGGTAAATGCAAAATACTGTATGTAGGAAAGCATCTACAAAAAAGAAAAAGGCAGTATTTTGATTATCTGAAAATAAAAATCAGGAATGAATTTTAATTCCTTTCTATGTTCCTTGATATAACAGGAATTGATCGTGTTTGTTGAGATGTATCCAATTTTCACTTTGAAAAAGGTATAGTTTGTTTCCACAGGGCATGCTTATGTATGGTTAAATAATCCATGGTTTACTAAATATTCTGGTTTCATATAACATATTCAAGTATCAACTAACTACACAAGCTGCATTCACACAGCATGCTAGACTAAATGATTAACTACTTGGGGGTTCAGTTTGCCACAGAGTCAGGCTATTTTTTTAATTGAGCTATACATTTAAATCTATAAATACTGGATACAAGCAACAATACATTGCACTTGTTTTAGAAATAATTAATACAGATGATAAAACATATGGTGAAGATCTCTATTAACTACAAAACTAACAACAGGTTTTTGTGGATATTCTCATTTGCTACTAATACTTAGAAATAAATAACATTGTTAGAGATGATGATTAATAGTTCCAAAACATGCACAGCTCTGGTGTTTATTATTATTCAGTAAAAGATCCTGTCTCCTTAAAGAATCCTGGCCTTTGGCCAACAGCAGCATTTGGGTTCAGCTACAAGTCAAAATTTTCTGGGCTGCTGCTATAATGGAGGCACACATACAACAGCTGACTTTAAAAAGATACATAGAACACAGATGAGTTTTATTTAACCCATATATGACAGCCTAAAAATAATTCTAAATTATTCTGTTTAGTTTCTATTCTATACAGTGATGCATTATACATGCCCTGCTATTTACAAAGTAACAGAGAAGCTATGCATGGCTGGAGGGGATAAATTTCCTCTGAATGGCTGGCATAAAATCATTATTTTGAAACACAGAGTATCACTAGAACTTCCAGAATGATACTAGCATCATCTGTGACACTGCATCACATTTTACCCATCATGTTTAAGTTCTGCTATGAAGAGACAATTGTTTTTCATTTCTTTTCTAAGGGACACCACAGCCACCCCTACCGGTGATTTCAAACACTGCCAGACATTCTTCCATACTGCTAAAGGTATCAGAGTTTTCTGAATTCCTGATCTATGTATTGTACCTTTCTAAAGCAAAAATACAAGTAGCCAGATTTATCTACCATAGTGCACCTGACCCAGATACCAACATTTACAGCTGAGTTCACACATGATTTCACCAGCAGCAACAGAAACATTTTGGAATGTGATATAGGTAGCATATATCCCTCAATCCTTTAAATTCCCTTTGTACAATCTCAAGGCATAACTCAAAACTAAGAAATGTGGATCTGTCTGATTGAATCATTTTGTGTTAAATCAGCCATTATATTTATCTACAGCCCAAAGGATTTATCAATCTACCAGGGAGGCAATGTAAATTAGATTTGATAAATAATTACATGGAATAGTTCTAAATAAAAATTTGAAATGCTACAGAGTCAAATTAACTACGTACTTCATTTTAGAGATCAGCCACAGAGAGATTCCCTATATGGACGGGATCAACATTTATTTGCTAAAATTAAAAATTAAAATTAAGTTAACTGAATATATTTTAAAAGAATACTTTTATATTTACTTAATCATAAAACTCATTGGCTCCTAGTAACTATTTTAGAACTTTAGGCACAGTTATTTTAAAATAAAGATAATTTAAACATATAACATTCTGAGGGAAAAGAACCCCACTGATGAATCTAGTCTGCAAAATTTCTAGGGGTGGAAGAAATACATAGCCACAAGATATTTAAAACAAAAAAAAACCCTGCAGCATGGGGTTAAAATCACATCAGGGCAGGGATGTGCAATCAATATTAAAAATCATGTACAAAGGTACAAAAAAAAGGGAAATGTACAGCAAAGGTACAAATAGTTTTTAAAAAAGCAAAGTTTCTTTCTCTTCTTTCTAGCCCATTCAAATCTCCACAGCTTTATACACACATTTTCTTCATGCACAGTAAATAAAACACTAGTTCGTTCTGTCTCCCTACCTCATCATCTCTGAACACGATTCACTCTACAAAGAAATTCCATCCACCCTGACTCACACACACCTGTCTTCCCAACACCCAACACCATTCATAATTGAAATCCTAGAGTTTTTTGTCCATCCCAATTCCCCAACTAATCACCCCCCCCCAAAAAAAATCCTTGTTAATACAAAATCTACACATACTTCCTAAGGACTAAGTCCAATTGATCTTATGAAAATTAATGCACAAATTACTGGTACTTAACAATATAAATCCCAGGCTGAATCCATTTTCTGCTCCAACAACCAGCATTCTAAGCAGCGTTCAGCATGGCAATCCATCCATACTGTAATCACATGCACAAAAGCCGCCCAGGCACCCCTCCTCTTCTTCTTCTTCCGCTCTCTCTCATTACTACCCACCCGCTTTTAGGAGGGAAAAATCTTTATACCTCCCCTTCTTACCCAAATGTATAAGGTTTGTGTCAATGCCAAGGGGAATGCATCTCTCCATCTCTGTGGACTCCTCTCAAACAAACCCCATGGACGCGGCAAAGAGAAGCTGGAGGATGCTCACTGCATTCAAGGGAGAAAAGACCCCCACCTCCTTACAAGAAAGAACTTCCGGGTAATGGTGAACCTTATAAGCAGGTGAAGAACAATCCTCTCCTCTACTCTGGGCTGTACTATTCTAAAGAATCCCCCCCCCTCTCTCTCTCTCACACACACACACACACACACACACACAAACACAGAATGGGGGAGGGGAAGATGGAAGCAGAGCAAGCCCTCTTGGAAAGCTTGATAGAGGAACAAAGTCTTAATGAAGCAAACTACTGGGATAAACCATCTAATTTCTGTAAGAGAGGGAGATAAGAGATATATTATTACCCGGATGTCAAAGAAATGTTCTTTCCGATGCATCACTGTGGATACGATCGCAGTATAGTAGGTCATTTATGCACACATATCTAATTAATGTAGTCTGATTAAAGATTAATACTGTAGAGATATCTAATTACCATAAGTTCAGCAAAAATCTGCATACATGTACAAAACAAAACTTAAATTGTAACAATTTATATAAAAGGAGCAATTGCAGTATGTAAATTTATCCAGGAACCAAATATATTTACACCTTAAAAAATTTGGAAGCAGAAGGTTCCAGAGAAGTCTGGAATATTCCATTTTCACTTCAAACCATGTCACTACATCAATAAACAACCAATTCAAAGGTAGAAAGTGAAGGATTTTAAATCTGAAGTAGCATCCAGCAAAGCATTTTTTTTATAATCTTTGCTTGATAAATTATTAGAAAGTTATGTACTTAGATTGGAAGATAGTTAATCCCAGTTTTCAAAAGGAAATCTAGAAAATGGAAGATTTGCAAATATATTTATTTTCTAGCTAAACAAATAAAACATTACTGAGGAGAAAATTATTAAATCATACAATGCTAGGAGCTCAAAGCACCTCCAAGAATAAAGGTACATATGCCTCTATATGAATTCTAAGTCTCCAGTTCCTAGTTAAGTATTGATTATGTGCCATCAAGTCATTTTTTAATCCTAGCAACCACATACATTTATGTTTCTTTTATATTTTATGCTAGTTCAATATACTCTTGAGCAATTAAACAAATGGCAGGGCAGATTATTTTTAAATTATTTTTACTACAGTATTTATAAATCTGATTCCTCCCTCTTCTCATGAAATGGAAAAAAATCTAGAAATTATGCCTACTGTAACTGTATCTCTGAAAATTAATAAAACATACTTAAATATATTTTCTTTTTCAAAACTCTTGTTCCATAAATAAAATACTTCAGACTAGGAAATCACAGTTTAAAACTGTCTTTAATAGGAAATCTACAGAGCAGGAAAAGGAGTCATGGTACAACAGACCATCTATTTTAATACAGTTTTACATCAGGAGTACGAAAATGGCAATCCTATCATCAGTCTGCAGTCAAATCTATACAGCTCCGTTTGCACAATACACTAAGATACAATCCATGACTTATAAAGTGCAGTGGCTATGTTCACACATTCTTGCCAAAAAAACTCAAACCACATCCTGGCTTAACATGATAACTTGTTCTCACAGTACACTATGACAAAATGAAATTTCTTTGGTGTTGCTTGCCATATTAGTTTCTTAACCATGGTTTATGATTTGGCATGTTTTGTACAACCCATGTCTATACTAGGCTTTGAATCCTGTCCTTGAACATTGTCCAGAAACCACTACAATACTGAAGAAAGTAATTGGTACTAGAAAATTATTACGTAATCAATCGAGAGAGGATATGTAGAGTCAGACTGGGGAGTACTACATATTGAAGGGTTGGGAAGGAGATACCTACCACTCCTAACTCTGGAGAAGGCTCTAACGCTGGGAAAAGGTAGAAGGAAAGAGGCCAACCAGGTAGAATCCTGCTTTGAAGATGAAGCAGAGGGCTGAGCTCTGCAGGTAAACTGGCCAGCAGGAGAGTAGACTCTAATGAGCAACGTGCCTCAACTCTGCCTATCGGTGGAGGCTCAGCATGGCTTATTTAGTGTCCTCAATCCCTGAGAGAGAGAAAATGAGAACAACTTTTCAAATCTCAGCTCTGCGATCTTTATTGTGTTGTGCTTAAAATTCTGGATTAAAGTTCACTGTGTCTCTTGCCCTCCTCCTTGGATTCCTGGTTTTGACTCTGCCAAGACTGTAAGCAATGTTGGTGGTGTCAGCACCTACATTTTAGTTTTCAGCTGCCCTTTTTAAAAAAAAATTCTGTTAGGTCATCTATTTTTTGTTGCTAAGATGTTTTGAGCAGCATGTATGTGCCAGAATTCATTCTTTGTCGTTTCTTCCTCTTTCCCATATCGTTATTTTCTCTTACTGGCCACGTATAAACAATTCTCAGTTCTTGGCCAGTTGTTTGGGTATTAGTCAAGTACAATTATGCACAGGATCCAGTCATTTTAAAAGGTAGTCTGATAATGTAAGATAAAAATAGAAATTTACCAGAGCGCACTGATCACTAGGTGCTTTCACTTCACCATCTTGGCTACTCCTCCAAGCCTGTAAGTATGTTTACAACTGCCATCTTTTTTATATAAAATTTTTATTGCTTTTAAAATAACAGGGGGAAAAGGAACAAAACCACAAAAATACATACATTATAAAAAATGCACAAGTGCTTAAAAAATATACAGTCGTCATCTTAAGATACTAGTTAAGAAGGACTGCTTCCCTCTAAACGTTTATCAGATTTATATAGCTACCCATTGCACAAATATGGCTCTGGGTGCTATACAATTAAAAAAAACCTGAACACTGGAGATCAGTTCCAGCAGGAAGCAAAAGGTGCATTTCAGAAAGACAATAACACGGTACAACTTTCAGTTTCCAAAAATTCTGCCTGAAATGTGCCTATCATTGGACTGGAGCAAACCTCCAATCTGCTTTCTCATTGGAGTTCAGTGTATAATCAGTTCAAATAAATAGCAAAATAAAGAAAAGTATAGATATATCCCAGCATCTGAATATCCATTCCAAGACTTTTGTTGCTACTCAAGTGGTAGTCTATGGAGTATTTTTTGCTTGCAGGCTTCTTTATTGTTGGTTGTTGATCCAAAAAGATATAAACTATTCACCGCTTCAATATCTTTACTGTCAGTTTTAAGGCTAGTGATGGTACATATTGTCATTAGTTTGGTGTTAGCCCTATTTTTTTTACTGTGCTCCTTGATTTTCATTACTAGAACTTGCACATCATTTGCATTTTCAGCTACCAGATTAGTGTCATCAGTATATCATTTATTCATGTTTCTTGCTCCAATTTTAAAGCCAGGCTCCTTTTCTTCCAATGCAACTTCCTTCAATATATATATTTATTTATATTTCCTATTTCTTAACATCTTACCATCTCCCTCAGAGAAGAGCTGTGGGCGGTATACAATATAATCAGTTACACTGACATTAAAATCAGAATTAATTTAAGATTAATTTTAAACTTTTAAAATTATAAAAACATTATAAAATTTCAAAAGGTGAACAATTCCAAGATCGGGAGTTAGCAGTTGCCAATACAGGTGGGGCAAATTCTAATACATATTACACATACAGGAAGAATAAATAAGGGAAGCATATACAGTCTTGCCTCACATCTTTGCCAGTCAGAAGCCAGTCTTTTTTTATTTCATTGAGAAAATAGTTAATCGGAACTTTTATAAGAAAAGACTGAGCTCTGGATTTCTGAGCTGTAATGCTTAAGTATTTAAATTAATTGAGAAATATTAGTGATATTGAATTATGTTTTTGTTTTCCCATTTATTTTGTTGATTAATTTAGGCTGTACTGAAATACATTCACTCTCTATATTCCACCCTTTTTGTTACATCTTTGTTCATTTATAAAATATTAGATATACACAGAAACTGTGCAATTTATCCTTCCAGGGAAAATATATGAGAAAAGCTGCATTTGCTGAAACTTCCCTTTTTAAAAAGCTTCTTGCCCACTATTTTGTTATGCATTTATAATTCTTTCTGTATAGCAATAGTAAAACATGTTACACTTTTCTTCCGCAAGTTGTACTGGCTGCTGGTTTGTTTCCGGGTGCAACGTCAGAATAAGAGAATAATAGAGTTGGAAGGAACCTTGGAGGTCTTCTAGTCCAATCCCCTGCTCAAGTAGGGGACCCTATACCCATTTCAGGCAAATAGCTGTCCAGTCTCTTCTTAAAAGCCTGCAGTGATGGAGCACCCACAACTTCTGAAGGTAAGCCGTTCCACTGTTTATTGTTCTCACTGTCAGAAAATTTCTCCTTAGTTCTAGGTTGAACAGGAAAGGTATGCTGCAGGTCCTATCTACCAAAACGTTTGATTTGGCAGGACCTAAACAACATGCCTTTTTGGCTGTGGCCGCCACCCTCTCCTTTATTCTCCTTCCAGTGAGTTTGGCCCCATCTCTGTTTGCCTTTGGAAAGCCCTTAAAACTTGGTTTTTCCATCTGCCTTGGAGATTCCATGGTGAGCCTGCGAGATGGTTATATAATATCAAATGAATGCAGTTCTCCTGCATTGTTCATTTTTTTGTTTGCCTGATTTATGGTTTTAATTGTAAATATATTTGTACGCTGCCCAGAATCACATTTTGAAAGATGAGTGGATATATATATATATATATATAGCAATTAAATTGAAAACTGGTTTGCCCTAAGCCTATTTAAAAAAAAAAATCCAAAAAAATGAGAATGTGCAAAATGTTATCATATTTTGATCACTAAATTCATACCCTTCACAAGCTAGTCTATTTCTGGACTTTAGGAATCTGCAGGTCCTTTTGCTTTAATACTGTATACTCCATTACAGACTGTTTTGTTCTTCTTTTTCTATAGTATTTTCCTCTTTCTCTCTTGCCTAATTTGGGAACATAACTTGTCTCCCATAGATTACATGTGTGCTCTATGTGAGACACACACCACTGTTTGGAAACACTGCTATGGATGATCTTATCAGTCAGTGTGCATTGATTGGCTTATAGGAGCATTCTCTTGTAATGCTTTGTGTGAATGTCCTTGAGAGGCAAAAGGAGGAAGAATTACAGCCAGGGCAATAGTCAAATTAGACATTTCAGCCCATGGAAAGAATGAGGGCATGGTAAGTATCTCAGAAGGACCTGCTTTAGTTCCGTGGAAAACAAAAGCAACCAAGGAGAGATGTGCTTTCAGACTTGCAAGATTCTGTTACTGTAACCTCACAATAAAGTTAATGTTAGCACTCATGGTTTTGGTTTCTTACTTGGATTATCTCGAAGAGTTTGACACATATGAAAAACACTCCAACATTGGGAACAAGAAAATAAGAGAAGTTTATGTAAACAGTAGGTTAGTACCACACATTCCAAAATGTATGAAATGAAAATAAAATGGATATGAAAATGAAAGTGATATGAAATCCCTTCTATTGTAAACTTTAGAGAATGAATTCATCAATTAATTAGCCAACTATATTTTATCCTGATATGCTGTACAAAATTCTAACCTGCAGGGTTAGTTGATGGTTTTATGTGTTATGCTAATCCAGAAAATTGAGCCAAATAAATCATCATTAAGTTTCAATGTACTGTAGAACTCAGGCAATTAGGTCAATAAACTATGGACCAATTTCTCATGGGTTGACATGTTGTGCAAACTGAATTATTGCTTATTTTATATTATGTGATTATTTGTTGGGGGAGAAATCTCTGCAGTATCTGAGTATCTAAGGCAATACTGTATCATACATCTTTTAATCTGCAATTCTACAAAGAATATGCCAAACATTTTCATTTCTACTATGCTGAGACATTATTTAAAAAAAACACCACAATAAGCTAATGAGGCATTTTGAGATTTAAAAAAAAACTTTCATGCAAGTCTTTTTTTTAACAAAGCAGTAAATCCCATTACTGAGCAGCAAATAGAACATTGTATATAATAAATAGGTAGATATAGTAGAACTACCTAGACATTATACAGGTAGTTGTCGATTTACAACAGTTCATTTAGTTACCAAAGTTACAACGGCACTGAAAAAAAGTGACTTATGACCATTTTTCAGTTATGGCTATTGCAACACCCCCTTGGTTACATGATCAAAATTCAGATGCTTGGCAGCTGGTTCATATTTACAACCCTTGCAGTGTCCTGGGGTCATGTGATCACGTTGTGACAAGCAAAGTCAATGGGGAAGCCAGATTCACTAACAACTGTATTACTAACTTAACAACTGCACTGATTCACTTAACAACTGTGGCAAGAAAGATTATAAAATGGGGCAAAACTCACTTAACAAATGTTTCACTTAGCAACAGAAATGTGGGGCTCAATTGTGGTTGTAATTCGAGGACTACATGTATCCACTCCAAAAAGGAAAGTAGGGAATATATTTCTAGCAACTGGCTGCTGTCAAGATGTAAACCGGTATCCTTTCATTGCTCTCTGAGGTAAAAGTAAGTCCTTTCAGTTCATTAACTCATACCATTTCATAGTTCCAAAGAGGTAAACCTCAGCTTTCAGAGTCCACATTGTTTTTGTTTTAGTCCTTACAGCAGGGGTGTCAAACTCGCAATGTTACATGACGTGTTGCAATGTATCGTGACTTTTTTTCCATTGCCGGCAATGGGGTGGGTGTGGTTTCACCATGACGCATCCGGCCCGTGGGCCGGCAGTTTCACACCCCTGCCTTAGAGTCAACCACTAACGACTGGAGTGTATACCTCTGGAATTTAAGAATTGTTTTATGTATCAAAACTGAACAGAGCTGGCAGAGTACAGTACAGCCCTTTCATGTAAGTCCATAGCCAAGTCCTCCATGCATGCTGCTTGCCTCAGTCTGAAAACATCCCCCAAACTGTTAAAAGTCTTGAATACATGATATTCTTGATCTGTACCCAGTGCACCATGAAGGCAACCTTTGCTATATTTCTTCCACTTTAAATTTTTTTCAGTTTCTGCTGGCCCAAACTATGCTAGTCATTCCAGAGGAAATAATTTCAGGGTAAATTTAGGGGCAGATGCACACCCCTTAGCCTATGACCATTTAATTATCAGTCATTTGCCTTTTGCCAGCAGGGCAGCAGTGCCATTATGCTAAAAAGTTGGATAGGATGGGAAGAGGTTTTGCAGGGAGAGGAGGGAAGGGATGAAAACGTCCCCTTTCTCTTTTTTCTGCTTCATCTGGTAAAACAAATGGGGGGGGGAGAGTAAGATTGATTCTTGGGGGAATGAAAAGGCAGAGAATGATTTGTTCCCATACTAGATAGCAATTAATGTACTCATGAGGAAAAAGCCCCTAGTTTGTTTTCAGTTTTATGTCAGTGGTAAAAGTAGTGAAGAAACAGTGAAAAATGTTTTCCTTTTTTTGAATAACTGGAAATCTAAAGTTTCGATTAATCATCTACAGGTACCTATAAATCTACCATAAAATACTGATCGATCTTCTACCGAGCCCTAACACAGTAGTAGTAGTTCATTTTGTATCATTTTTCTGCTTCGTCCCAATTATTTTCTCCTATGGCAACCTATGAAATAAATTTGCTGTTCTGCCAGCCGAGGCCTAAAGTGACCGCATTAAACTCAGACAATAAGTTCTCAGAATGACATTACTTTCTCAGCTCGATCTACCTCATAGGCTGGTTGCGGGAATAATGAAGTGAAAATTATATCGGTGTCTTTAAAATTTCCCTAGAAAAGCAGAGTTTAAGTTTTTTTTGTTTTTGTTTTTTTGCTTTCAAAAAAGCCCTGCATTGAGATTTGAGTTCTTTGGCCCATATATGAATCCTTAAACTCTTCCAAATCGTTCTCATATAAAGTCGCCTCCATTTTAGATTACTAACCTTTCTCTTTACGGATAAATGATTCCCCCTCACTTTGAGACTCAATGCTATTTCCAATCCCAACTAACTCCCATAAAATCACACTCCGCTGAGATGGGCGGGGCGAGGGAGACGAGAAACGCCGCGCGCCTGGCCAAGCACAGCGCGTGCCAAAAAGAAGAAAGGAGTGAAGGGAAACGCCAGCGCGCGTGCGTTGAGTGCGTGTATCAAATCCCTCCCCTCCCCCCGCGGCCGTCGATTCGATTGCTTCGCTTGTGCCTTCCGTCCAAACTCTATTGGACTTCGTTCGCGCAGAGTTTCTTGGGAATGGTAGTGTCGTGGGTATTATTTGCGCGGAGAAGCGTAGAGTGGTTGGAATTGAATAGCAGCCATTTTGTTGGATTTGCTTAATTGAAAATGTATGTATTACGGAATTGAAATTACTATATATCATGGCCCAAGTGCCGCCCAAATTAAACATATAATATGTATATTGCACTAAAACAACATTAAAATGGTTGCAAGAATGAAATACGTTACAATCCCACATGGGCCTACTTCCTTTTGAATTCAATGCGATTTTTTTTCTCCTAGTAGGATTCTATCATTTTTTTAACTAGCTATGCAATATGAATCTGTACCCTGCTGGGTTCATGCATTATAAATCGTAGTTTTTTTCATAGAGAATACAAATATAAAAAATATTTTTAAATAAAATAGGCTTTAGTGTTTGAAGCCAGGAAAAATGAATGGTCATTTAATCTGGACAATTAATGATCACTGAATTCAGACTTGAGGTAGTTTTGAAAGGGTGATTTAGATGGCAGGAAGGGGGAGTCAGGTGACCAAAGATAAGGCCAGCAAAATGTTAGGAGAAATTGTTAGGCTCTGAAATCCCAGGATTTTATTCTTGTATGGAAGAAAAAAAGCAGCAAAGCAAATTAGTTTTGTATCAAGCCTGATACAATTAATTGTTTAGTGTAAATGTGTTTAGGATAATGGACAGGATTTTAAATTCATGGATTTTTCCCAGTTCCCTTGGTTTTATCGAATACCCAGGATTGACCATATAGTGCCTGTTACAATTCATATAATGATCCATACCATATTCCAGCCAGTGCCGTAGTCCTGTATCCCTAACAACAACAGGTTTTCATATTATCATAGTGGCAGTGTAGAAATATCCACATTACAGTATGTATATGATTAAGTATATGATGTTATTGTATTTGTGACCAATCCAATTAATGCTAGCATAAAATTTAAAACACATTTATGCTTCCACCTAAAAGCCAGTGTAGTCTAGTGGTTAAGGCATCAGGCATAAAACTAGGAGATTGTGAGTTCTAGTCCCGCTTTAGGCATGAAATCTGGCTGGGTGACTTTGAGCTAGTCACTCTCTCTTAGCCCAGGATGTCAGGCTCAGTCGACAAGCTGGTCGGTCAGTTCCTGTCACAATCAAATGGATCAATATTTGGTTGATCAGAAAAAAGCAGACCCTGCACTTGCAGAAAAATACTAGGAAGAAAAAATATATGCTTCCATCTCCAAACTCTACTTCAGCCTTTCATAACCTGGCTCACTCCATATATATTGGACACAACTCCACTAATTTCCAGTTGCCATAGTGATTTGGAATGTGATAATAATTATAGTCCAGGTCAACTGGAAGGCATCCTCCTATCCTTGAGGAATTCATATAGGACTTTTTTCCTCTTAAATGCAGAGAGTAATCATATACATGTTTAATTAGAATTAATCCTATAGAGTTCAGTGGAGCTTACTCCCAAGCATGGGATGCATGGGATGATAGATTTAAATTACACTCAGATATCTGTTTTATAGGTGTGTGTTGTTGTTGTTGTTAGTTGCGAAGTTGTGTCCGACCCATCGCGACCCCATGGACAATGTTCCTCCAGGCCTTCCTGTCTTCTACCATCTTCTGGAGTCCATTTAAGCTCACGCCTACTGCTTCAGTGACTCCATCCAGCCATCTCATTCTCTGTCGTCCCCTTCTTCTATTGCCCTCAATCTTTCCCAGCATTAGGCTCTTCTCCAGTGAGTTCTTCCTTCTCATTAGGTGGCCAAAGTATTTGAGTTTCAATTTCAGGATCTGGCCTTCTAAAGAGCAGTCAGGGTTGATCTCCTCTAGGACTGACCGGTTTGATCGCCTTGCAGTCTAGGGCAGGGCTTTTCAACCTGTGGTATGAGTACCACTTGTGGTACATTAATGAGTGGCAGGTGGTATGCAGCCCTGCCTAGCCAAGTGTAGTGGGGAAGGGAAAGAGCCAGCACAGGCAAAGACTTACAGTGAGAGAGTCCTCTGGAGCTGCAAAGGCCCCAGGCTCACTTCTGGCTCACCCTCCCCCATGAGAAAGGAGCAGGGGGGTGGAGACTATAAAAGGAGGCAGTTTGGGAGGGAGAGGGAGAGAGAGAAAAAGCAGCAGCCTTGGGAGGAGGCAGAATCAGCTCTAGCTGCACCGAAGGGGAAGAAGGAGGAGGAGGAGGAGGGTGGGGGGAGAGGAGATCAAGCAGGCCGGCCGGCCATGAGCCAATCTACAACTGCTGTGGCAGCCACCTGTGCTGGCAGCAACAAACAGGCAAGAAATGCAGTGGGGGAGGGGTCGCCCTCCACGAGGAATGAAAAGCAGCAATGGCTGGAGGCGAGGCATGGAGGGAGGGAGGGAGGGAGATGGAGAGTGGAAGGATTTTTATGTGCTTTTGTGACTGAAGTTCTGGGATTTGTGCAATGTGGGTTTTGTGTTCTTAAGGAGTGTTTGGCAATTTCTATTTGGCTGATGGCTCGTTTTAGCTTCTATTGCTCTGCTGTTGTTAGCTGTAAGTTTTGCTGCAAGGGATTTTGAAGTATTTTTCTCCTGAATGGATTTTACTTATGAATGGAGCCATTTGGGGAGGCTGCCTTAGCCGGCAGCCAGTATTTACATTTTTTTTTCTTCCTTAAGTGCCTGGGCTCCTTACTTTCCTTTCTAGCCAGTAGCTAATTCTTAAAGGGGAATGTGCCTTTTTAAGCTAGTTCACTCAGCACTTGTCTTTTCTGTCTCTGGAGGCCTTTCCTTGTTTGATCAATATATGGAAGAGGGAAAATATGGGGGGGGGTGTTCAAATTCTTCCTTCAGAAGGAGATGGGAATGAGAAAAAGGGAGGCAGGGAAGGGAGGGAGGGAAGGAAGTCCCGCCTTAGCACTTGACCACCAGCAGCTCTGCCATTGACTTTGCTTGTCAAAAGGTTGCAAAAGGGGATCACATGATCCTGGGACACTGTGACCATCATAAATATGAATCAGTTGCCAAGCATCCAAATATAAATCACATGACCCTGTTGCTGCAATGGTCATAAGTGTGAAAAATGGTCATAAGTCATTTCAGTGCAATTGCAACTTTGAACAGGGTTTTTTTTGTCACCAAGTTTTTGACACCTTGCTAGGTGGTACTCGAATATTGCCATATCCTAAAAGTGGTACAATCGGTAAAAAGGTTGAAAAGCCCTGGTCTAGGGGACTCGCAGGAGTCTTCTCCAGCACCATAGTTGTTTGGCGCTCAGCCTTTCTTATGGTCCAACTTTCACAGCCATACATTGTAACTGGGAAAACCATGGCCTTGACTATACGTACTTTTGTTGGCAGGGTGATGTCTCTGCTTTTTAGTATGCTGTCTAGATTTGCCATAGCTTTCCTCCCCAGGAGCAAGCGTCTTCTAATTTCTTGGCTGCAGTCCCCATCTGCGGTGATCTTGCAGCCCAGGAAGATAAAATCTGTCACTACCTCCATTTCTTCCCCATCTATTTGCCAGGAATTGAGAGGGCCGGATGTGTATGTATGTATAAATCTAGAAGCAGAGTTGT
The DNA here is from genome assembly GCA_023970755.1 of Azemiops feae. Classification (NCBI taxonomy): domain Eukaryota; kingdom Metazoa; phylum Chordata; class Lepidosauria; order Squamata; family Viperidae; genus Azemiops; species Azemiops feae. The sequence continues at coordinate 365,316 of JALGBA010000474.1, read as the reverse complement.
AGTTAATGTCTGGATTTTTGCCCCCTGGGGTATACCGGTAGTAGTTAACTCAGTGGTTAAGCAATCATAATTTATTCAATTCATCTCCTTTTCTGAACTATAAACTAGCCACATATGAAGTAGGTACTAGATTTGTATAACACACTTGGCTGAAATGTGGGCTGGTAGCCTATGTTTCAGCATATTATATGAATCCAAATATTTGAATGTAATGGATGCCCATGGAAATTCATTCATGAAGTTAGTTCAACTACTCCACAATGGAATGACAGAACAGGTCTTTTATAATGGTGATACAGTGAGGGGAAAATCATTTGATCCCCTGCTGATTTTGTACGTTTGCCCACTGACAAAGAAATGATCAGTCTATAATTTTAATGATAGGTTTATTTTAACAGTGAGAGACAAAATAACAACAACAAAATCCAGAAAAACGTATTTCAAAAAAGTTATAAATTGATTTGCATTTTAATGAGTGAAATAAGTATTTGACCCCTTCGCAAAACATGACTTAGTACTCGGTGGCAAAACCCTTATTGGCAATCACAGAGGTCAGACGTTTCTTGTAGCTGGCCACCAGGTTTGAACACATCTCAGGAGGGATTTTGTCCTACTCCTCTTTGCAGATCCTCTCCAAGTCATTAAGGTTTCAAGGCTGACGTTTGGCAGCTCGAACCTTCAGCTCCCTCCACAGATTTTCTATGGGAGTAAGGTCTGGAGACTGGCTAGGCCACTCCAGGACCTTAATGTGCTTCTTCTTGAGCCACTCCTTTGTTGCCTTGGTATTTTGGGTTATTGCCATGCTGGAATACCCATCCACGACCCATTTTCAATGCCCTGGCTGAGGGAAGGAGGTTCTCACCTAAGATTTGATGGTACATGGCCCTGTCCATCGTCCCTTTTATGGGGTGAAGTTGTCTTGTCCCTTTAGCAGAAAAACTCTCCCAAAGCAAAATGTTTCCACCTCCATGTTTGATGGTGGGGATGGTGTGTACTTCAGTAGAGTGTTCAGACAACACAGCCATCCCTAACTCCACAAAGCTGAAAATCTACAGAGCTGTGATTATATCTTCTCTCCTATATGGATATGAATTCTGGACTCAGTATCATCAACCTATCAAACAATTGAAGACATTTCACATGCATGCTCTCCACTCCATCCTTAGCATTTGTTGGCAAGACCATGTCTCCCACCCAGAGATCTTGGATCATATCTAGTCCACCACCATTGGGGTCCCTAATTATTAAGGCCCAGATGAGTAGTTGGGACACATCATCAGAATGGATGATCACCATATGCCTATTCAGTTGCTTCCTACTGGAGATTGGGAAGAGCACTCGAGGTCATCCATGCTACTGCTGTAAAGATAAGGTGAAGGAAATCCTACATAACTATGACATCTAGCCAAAGGAATTAGAAGCCGTGGCTGCTGACAGAAACCAGGGGCGAGTCCTGTGCTACGAAGCCTCCACTGACTTTGAAGACAGGCACAGCCAAAAACTGATACAAAACTGTGAGCAGTGTCACAGTATAACATCCACAGTTATTACAACAATGGACTTTCAGTGCCCTCATTGTGCTAGTCTCTGCACTTCCAGACTGGGACTGCAGAGCCACATACATGTCCACAGATGAACTGCACAACAATGTGTCTTCTTTGAACCCAACAGACTACCTATAGTAGAAATCTTCCTCATTCCGTTGTCTTCTGAGTTTTTGTCTTCTAGTTCCCATTATCCTCTGCCAGCATGATAGGAATGTACTGTAGGATATCTGCAGGGCAATAACTGCAATTCAATTAGCTAATGCAGACTTTCATTATTCTAGTACTCTCCATGTTGAGATATGATGGGAGTTCTAATCCAGCATTAAATACAGTAGATTCTAATGTATCTGGAACAAACCTTTCACAAACTTTTTTATTACTGATTGCTGTGCTGATAGTTTTAAAAGTATTATCATTCTCATTAACATTTTAATGCAATTTTCTTCATTTTCAACACAGTAAAATTTGTTAAAAAGTAGCTCCTAAGTTGTGTCTTTCAAGATTATATATTTTATCTACTGTGGTATGATGTGGTATTTTATCTACTGTGGTATGATGTGCTTGGTCAACTAAACCCAATTGTCTGGGTTTGCTTAATACCTGTATGGAATTGCTTGCAGTGATTCTATAACCTAACTAGAAGGGTAGGCACAACATTTTAGACTAAAATATAGTATGTGGTTAAAAGTACTGTGCAAACACAATCATTAAGGAAACAAATCAAAATTTGTATGTGCATTTATTCAGGAGTAAGTTTAATACTCAGTAAAGTGAAGTCTGTGGTTAAGTTTGCATAGCATGCTAACCCATTGTTAACTACACTTGAACTAGTTTTTTTTTAAAAAAATCACCCAGCTGCCTAAGTACGCCCATGTAACTTCATAGCTGCACAGCACATTAATGTAGCCACAAACTGGGCAACCACATTTTATATGGAAAAAATAATGTGATTCTTACTCTCTCTAGGAATGTAACTTCTATTTAATTCCTCAATCCACTGAGTTTCTGAAGCCATTCACTCACCAAAGACCAAGCTTTAAGGCTAAGAATCATGACTATGAGCAAGAGTTCAGTCCCTGATCGATCTACTACAGTACTTGTTCAAGTTCAAAGATAAAAACTCTTCCGTTCAAACTGTTGGACATTTGGATGAGTATTTCAGGCACTTGCGTTCACTGAAGTCCCTAATGAAATATAGAATATGTATGTATAAGCCGCCACGTAGAAAGCAAAATTCGAAGTGTCGATTGAGGTCACTTGACGAGAAGAGAAAACCCCGAAGCTCTGGTTGACTCTGCAGGCGCTTATTTAGGTCTACTTTTCTCTTGTAGACGAGTTTAATCGATTATTCTGGGATTGACTTCCGGCTGCCTGCCGCTGACATGGCGACGCCGAAGGAGGAGGCACGTGGCCTTTTCAGGCAGGGCGTGCAAGCGGTGTTGGACAGCTGGGCCGTGTTGCAGGTTAGGAGCCTTTTTCCCGGTAACGAGAAAAAGCGAGTGGGTGGAGGGAAGGAGAGCGGGTTGAATACAGAGTAGTAAACTCTACTTTTGAGCTCGCAGGTATATGAAAGTAGCAGTGGGTATAGTAATGGGAAAGGTAGAGAGGAGTTGTTTGGAGGGGCGACTTCGTTCTCCGCCTCGCCTCGCCTTGCTGCCGGTGGCGGGCTCGCCCAAAACCAAAAACCGAAGGGCATATGTGATTTTTTAAATTTTGGTGTAGTGGATTGTGCAACGGCAGTCAGTTGTGGTAAGCTGCTGCATTTGCATCTGCTGCAAAACGCCGACGGCCACAGGGCGGCAGAAAGCTAGAGAAATCTTTATGCCTTTACTGCCGCTTAGTGATTGTCGGGATTTTTGCAGCCCAGATATGGTACCGGTAGTTCCCCAATGGTTGTATCTGAAATAACATAGATTGCCATGTTGCATAAACACTGCCCCTTCCGTTGAGAGATGAAGTTTTTCAAATGGAAACTGATTTGATTGGTGTTAATGTGTATAATGAATTGGTGGATGAGATTGGTTTTTATATTGGTTATGTGTTTATTTAGTGAAATTGTGCATTGAGAACCAGATCCTGCTAAAAACTAAGGTTGTTTCCAGATATCGAGCTTAATTTGATTCATTATGTGCCATCAGGTCGTTTTTGACTCCTTGCAGCTTCATATTTTTTTCATGATAATGTAGCCATAACTTATTTTTTCAGGTCTTCCAGTGGTGCACACATGTCCATTGTAACTGAATACATCCACCTTACTACTGATAGCTTAATTTCCTTTTTGTTTATTTTATGGAACTGAAAATAACATTCATGTGTATTTTTCTTTGGAGCTTTCACTGCAAAAGATATAGTGTTAATATGTGTTATGTACCCACAGCATCTTAATCACAAAGCAACTGATAGAATTTTAGCCTAATATGTTGTGTGAAACTCCCATATGTGTAGTTAGTTTATATTTTATAGTGTCATATGAAGCTAAGCAGTTTGGTTTAGTTTAACCCTGAATAAACATGTCCATTGGAATTGCATTATCCTTGTCTTGCATATGTATCTTATAATAATAATAATAAAGTTGGAAGGGACCTTGGAGGTCATCTAGTCCAACCCCCTGCTCAGGCAGGAAACCCTATACCATTTCAGACAAATGGCTGTCCAGTCTCTTCTTAAAAACTTCCAGTGTTGGAGCATTCACCGCTTCTGGAGGCAGGTTGTTCCACTGGTTAATTGTTCTGTCAGGAAGTTTCTCCTTAGTTCTAGGTTGCTTCTCTCCTTGATTAGTTTCCATCCATGCTTCTTGTCCTGCTTCAGGCGCCTGGAAAAGTTGCACTCCCTCTTCTTTGTGCAGCCCTGAGATATTGGAACACGCTATCATGCCCCCTCATCCTTACTTCATTAAAAACTAGATACCCAATCCAGCACCGTTCCTTATATGCTTTAGCCTCCAGTCCCTAACCATCTTTGTTGCTCTTTCTCTGTACTTTTCTAGAGTTCTCAAGTTCTTTTTTACATCGTGGTACCAAAACTGGATGCAGTATTCCAGTGGGCCTTACCAAGGCATTGTAAAGTGTGTTAAATACTTCACGTGATCTTGATTCTATCCCTCTGTTAATGCAGCCTAGCACTGTGTGGGCCTTTTTGGCAGCTGCAGCACACTGCTGGCTCATATTTAAGTGATTGTCCACTAGGACTCGAGGTCCCTTCACAGTTACTGCTATTGAGCAAAGTACCCCTTACTATACCTGTACATTGTTTTCTTGCCTAAATGTAGAACTTTGCCTTTTCACCATTGAATTTCATTTTGTTAGATAGTGCCCAGTATTCAAGTCGTCCAGATCCTCCTGTACTTAAGCCTGTCTTCTGGAGTGTTGGCTATTCCTGCCAGCTTGGTGTCATCTGCAATTTGATGATTTCCCCATCTATCCCTCGTCCAAATCGTTGATGAAGATGTTGAAGAGCACTGGGCCCAGAACAGAGCCCTGGGGCACCCCAACTACACACTTCCTCCATGTAGATGCGGTTCCATTGAGGACCACACGCTGAGTACGGCTGGTCAGCCAGCTACGGATCCATCTGGTGGTGATGCTGTCTAACCCACATTTTTCTATCTTATCAAGTAGTAGGTTGTTTTCCTCCCACTTTTATTGTGTGTGCCTTTAAATTAATGCTGATTCCTAGCGACTGCTTTGAAAAGTCCCTGCAGTTTCCTTGGGGAGATTTTCAGAAGTGGTATGCCATTGCCTTCTTCCTAGAGCCATAGTAACCCAACTGGCTTCATGCCAAAAGCAGGACACAGCTCAATTTGTAGTTTGGTGCTTTAATCGCTACATCAAAGTGGCTCTCTTTTTCTTTTTCCTCCCTGCTTATTTCTGACATACTTGTGGGGAAATTGTAGGAGGAAGGTGTGTTGGATATGTTCCCCAACTTAAGTTATTTGTAAAAATAATAAAGATGGAATACAAATACTACTAAGGCAGCATATTCAGGCTACTAGACCTGGGCTATCTAAATAACCTTTCTTCCTCCATTTTCAAAGCCATGCTCATCTTCTCCCAGTCCATCTTCCTTGACTGAATATTCTGCATATAGGTCGAATAGATAAGAAGAGAGTTATCTCCCACCTTGTCAGCCTGGAATCTGTTTAGCTTCACACTGAGACTTCTTGCATCTTGCATAGGTGTTGTATGAGGACATTGAGGTATTTCAGGATTCCCATTTTTCTAAGCACATTCCTCAGCTTGACATGGTCAACATAATTGAAGGCTTCTCTGTAACCAATGGAGCACATACTGACTTTTTGCTAGTTTGTTTTGTGTACAGCAGCTGGCTCTTGTCCCTCATCTTTTCTAAAATCATCTGGTATCCCGTCCCATGTATAATTCTATTCTGCATTAATGTTTCTAAAAGCTATTTTGCTAATATAGGAAATTAAGAATATTGTGTGATAATTGTTCGCTCTGTTAAGTCTCTGTTTTGTTTCCTGAGTAGGAAATTGTTTGCCTAAAAGTGTCCAATTCCAGTCCATTTTAAGCTGCTGACATCAAATATGTCAGTGAGTAATTGATTCATTTCAATTTTTACTGTGTCAAGCCTTCCCATGTTCATGCTTTGTAATTTCCATGTTCCCATCATAATTCTGGTTTTCAGCTTCAGATTTTTTTTCTGCATGGCAATATCAGAATTAGATTTCCTAGAGGTTTTAATCTAGCCACTTCATAAATACTATTAGTACTCCAAAGGATCTTCAGCTTTTCCTCAGTAGTGTGTTGAGTACCATTTGACACGAGGGAGCCATCTTCAGGTACTGTTAAGGTCAATCATGCACTATAGGGTCAATCGGTTTTTGTCTAGCGATGTGGTTTTCTAGATAAAATACAGAAGTACAGGTAGTCCTCAACTTTTGACCACAATTGAGCCCTGCAAGGCAGTTGTTGAGTTGTGCCCCACTTTACAACCTTTTTGCCACAGTTAAGTGAATCACTGTAATTAAGTGAATCATGTGATTAAGCAAATCTGGCTTCCCCCATTGACTTTGTTTGTGGGAAGGTTGCAAATGGTAATCACATGACCCTGGGATTCTCTTAATCCCATTGTCATGTGATGCAACCATCATAAATACATGCCAGTTGCCAAACGCCTGAATTTTATCAGCGACCATGGGGATGCTGCAATGGTTGTAAGTGTGAGAATTGGTCATTAAGTCACTTTTTTCAGTTCTGTGGTAACTTCAAATGGTTACTAAACAAATGGTTGTAAGTCAAGGACTACCTGTAGTTTACCATTGCCTTTTTCTGTGGAGCATAAAATGATGCCTTTGCCCTTGTCGTTCTATATTGTTGCTGCCCAGTGTAGATAGGTACCTGCCTATTTTAGCTGGGTAGCTAGGATGAGCTTCACATTCTTGATAGACACTCCTAGTGTTCTTCTCTCATTCCTTCCAGGAACAACAACCCACCTCACCCCAGCCTCCCACATTGAGGCAGCACAGCAGGGCTTGAAAGGGACACATTGTGATAGGCTAAACTATGGGTGGGCTAGCTAATAATACGTTATGGCATGCAAACTGTTTATATAACAGTATTGATAAATATTTAATTCTTCATAATCAACAAAGCAAATGAGAGATAGAATATAATAACTTCACATACAAATTTACATTATATAAAATACAATGTTGTCTGGACAGAAACCAGGAGACAGGAAGTAACTTTTCTTGTTGAGGTGATGACAGTAAAATGTTAAATTATTTATCCAGGGAATGAACTTAGAAGAAATTGTACCACCTTTTACCATGGTGCTCCATAGATACGTAAACCTTTTTCCAGTCTGGTCAAGAATAAAAGCATTTCAGTAAACATGCATATTATATTATTATGTAAACTAATAATACCAATATATTCAAAAAGTGAACTCTCAATTTTAAGATGCAACTCATACTCAGATGCTTTTCACTGTTTAGATTTCCCCATTCTGTACATGTGTTACTACGCTATACAAATATGCTCCTTATATGGTAATTTTCAATTATTCTGAAACTATTGACAAAGCCAAGTTCTAGTAAAGGACACAGCTTGTGTGCAGCTAACTAGTGAGGGGCAGTTAGCTAGCATGCTCTGCTTGAGAAAATAATTTAGAAAACCCACCTCTCATACATAACAGAATTGGAAACTGACCATGATCAAAAGGAAAGTATATATAGAAGGTAAAAATCTGAATAAATGTTGTAATAGAAGGTCAGTTGTGCTCCTTTCCTTGTGTTATTAGTTTAGCTGTCAAGCAAGTGACACAAACATATTTATATGAATTTACTTCATCTTATATTTACAAAAAGAAAAAGAATGCTTCAAGATTATATCAAGGATATGTGTGTTTTGGTAATGCCGTAGTTTACCTCACCAGTAGACCTTTATTGAAACCCACATTGGAGGGAAAATGTGGCTTTTCCCTAATTTGGCTCCTGAAACCAAACAGGCAACATGGAGGACAAATTAGCTTTGTTATTAGTGTGCTGGTCAGAGTAAATAGCTATTTTAGGAATTAAGAACTGTCCCCTTAAGGGATAGCCTTTTGGGTAATGTAATTTTAAGTTACCTGGTCATATCTGTGTTTCGGATTGGCCACTGGGAGGGACTTCTGATTGGCTACCTGGGATTACTGGCTACGTGCAGGCCAGCGGGGTTTTTATGAATTCCAGCTACAGGAGCTGTTTGCTCTTTTAACATGGGAGATACTACCTCTTTTCACCTACGTGTTGGGTTCAGATTATGAAATGTGCTTCAGAAGAATCTCTCCAGTAACTCTTGAGTTAATGTTTAGAGAATGCCTGATGAATTAAAGTACTCTACATGAAACCCTTTCCGTGGAGTTTATCTGCCTGTATCAAGCAATAGTAGCCCCCCTTTGCTTGGAACAGAACAATTAGAGCTCAGCCAAGGACTGAAAGCACTATTAGAACTGGCTAGATAATTCTGGACTGTTATTTATTCATGTTCTAAATTGTGCCAATTATCACCCCAAGCAACCCTTTGCTGCGCAAATGCCCAGTTGCTGTTTACAAACATTTCCTTGTCTTCTTCCAATTGCAGATAGCAGTTGAAAATGGCTTTGGAGGAGCACATAGCCAAGAGAAAGCTGAATGGATGGTAGGGGCTGTGGAGCAATACTTTGAGAGCAATGGTGAGATTCTGTCCTGTTGACTGAGTGGTAGATTTGGTGGGATATGGATGGCCCAGGATGTACCTAGAATTATGGTGGTACAAGGTTCTGATCTTGTAGTCGTTCATTGCTAGATGAAGAGCCTGAGCCTGAAACTTTGCCTTATGGATGGTCCAGAATGGTGGATCTTTAATTTTACATGAAGCCCTTAGGAGTTAGAATCCTCACTGCCATGATGAACCTTCTAAAACAGGACATTTAAAAGCTGAGATAACTCCTCAAGTTTATTATAGTTTCAAAAGCATGAACTTGGGCCATCACTTTAAAGATCATTATGATCACCTACCGGTAATATCCCATGATTAACATTACTAGAGGCTCTGGGATCAGCAACCCTATCGTGTGTTATTCATTTTAGCAAGATAGTGAAGCTTAATGAGTACAGTTAAAAGGCCTGGAGCTGGCTTGTATGCTTTCTTCATGGAGAGAGGTTGAGACTTGGAGGGTTACATTGGATGGAACAACATATAGCCAGTAGTCTAGAAACTGCTTAACCCTACTCATCTCTGAAAATTTCCCGTGCAGTTCTGTTATTTGACTGTGTGTCCAATCTCTCTGCAGTTGACCTTGAACAAGAGGAGATAGAGGACTTCCTTGCTGAACTGATGAACAATGAATTTAACACTATAATAGAAGATGGAAGCTTGGCTCAGGTATTTGTTTGTTACTCTCTAAAAGGAGGAAAAGTGCTGCTGTTCCTATCCTCTCTCCACACAGGACTGTCCATGCTGTTCTTGGATAATATGCAGTTAGAGGTATTATATGGAGGTTTAATGGTCCCACACCTAGATAATTTCCTCTGTTGTTCTGTCTTTGAAAGCTTTTAGACAGATCAAGAGCTTTTTCCAACATTAGTTGGTGCTTCATACAGCTCCCTGTAAGTTGGCTTATGTATATCACTGTATTGTTTCTTTTAAGTCTTCAACTGGTGAGGAGGTTGGCCCATACTGCAGCTTTATTGCAACTAAATATTGTTCCTTGCAAAACTGAACAAACTGTAGCCTGCATTTGCCAGGGAGAAAAGCTATACTTGAGCCTTTCTCTGTGCATCTCTTTTTTTTTTTTTTTTTCCCTCCAGGAAGTGTTTTGAGTTAAGATTGGGCAGCTTGTTATAGAGAAGGTGCTTGGGAGAAAGAGAGGAGACTCTATGCCTGTCAAAACCTCCTTAGGGAAGCTGTGCTTTTTCCAGTGCTTGCACAGCTATGCAGTTTCAGGAAAGTACATGTTGGAGTTAAGCTGATGGTGACAGAATATGACAGCCTTGTTTATTTTTAAACACTTACGTACCTGGATTCAACAACAAGATGCTTATTTTATTATGGCCCATGTGATTTAACAGGGTTGCTAATAAGCATCTGTGTGAAATTACTGGGTGGAATAATTAATCCATCTGAGCTGTCATCAATTGCCTAGCAGCAGCCAACATTATCCCAACTAAACAAAATATATTCTGTTGAACTGTGGCGGAGTCTTTGGTGCTGTCTGATCTTGGCTTGCTCACAAACAGTTCACTATCCAACTAAATAATATCAGTGCTAGTGAGTGTGAGGTTTGCTCCCTGTTTATATACAGTAGGTTGTCCTCCCAATGTCGGGCGATGGTGTGGTTTTCTCCTTGATAGTTCCTTGATGAGGGTATTGTTTTCTGTGTGATTGTCTGGTGTTAATCCTTGCTTATCTCTCTTGTGGAGGGAATGTGTTCTGGTCTTTTTGTTTCCTTCTTTTTTATCTCTTTTGAATGATCTTTAAATATGCTTTATTTTGATGTTAACTATTGATGGCTGATTTGTCTAAATGCCAAACTTCCATGAATTTCATAGTTTTTTTAGATTTGGTTTGGTCTAGGACAGAGGTCCCCAACCTTTTCGGCACCAGGGACCAGTGCTGTGGAGAAAGGTTTTTCTGTGGATCAGAGGGTGTGTGGTTTTGTGTGCTGTCTGCATCCCGAGGATGGAGTTTTGGTTGTTTGTGCAGCCCGCTTGCTGGCATGCTGCGGACTCCACGGACCGGGGGTTGGGGACCCCTGGTCTAGGATGCTTATAATTTCCCAGTTGAAATTGGGGTTGAGTCTGTCCATGTGATGTGAGATTAAGTTTTCATCATGTCTCCTGCTAGTTGACGTTCATTGTTATACTCTTAGTCTTCTGCCTGTCTTTCCTAGATAGTTTATTCTGTAAGTGGTAGATGATCCTGGTTTTGTTTTTTTTGAGCTGCTGGGTCTTTTGGTTTACTTAAGATATTTTGGAGGGTTTTAGTTTGTGTGCTCTAGAATTGTCAAGGGGTTATAATAGCCTATTGATTTTTTCTGAGATGTTTTAGAGGTTTGGTAGTGTTCTCCTTTTATAGCTTGTATTGGTTGTGCTATATAGTGGATTGAATAAAATTGATTGATAAAATTGTGTGGGTATCCAGTCACTAACATTATGTTATCTAGTGGAGTAATGAAATATCTACAAGCATTACAACCAAGCTCAGAGAGCACCAAGGACTCCACAACAAAGTGTCTGGATTCATGTGTTGCATTCAGGTATAAGTTGCTGACTGGGCTGCAGTTAGTTGGATGAGTGCATCATGTTGAATCACACACAACACGACTTATAACTGCTTGCTTAGATACCCCTCCCCCCCCAAAAATACGACCCGGTTCCAAAGTTCCGATGGTCACATAGCAGCATGTTGGGTTCTCAGCAACCGACCCACATTTATAGTCATTTACAGAACTTGCAGTCGCATGGCCATGTTTTAAAATGTTTTCTCCAAACCTGGCATTTACTTCTAGCTTTCAGCAAAAACTAGAGTACATTTTATGACTTCTGCAAAAGATCTGCTTAAAAATGGATCCAATCACATGGTTGACCTACCTGCTTTACAACTGTCACGACTTACAACTGTAATGGGCAGGCTCCATTACAACCCAAAGTTGAGGACTACCTATATTAATCTAACCAAACTAGTGTTTAGGATTTAAAATGGTTCTCGCTTCTCCAGCTGACCAAATGGCCACAGTGGGGCACTATTGCTCCATAAGGAAGTGTTGCAGTGCTGAAGAAGAAAAAGTCAGTTGATGAGCTAAGTGCTTATAAAATGCTGGGTCATAGTTTTTGCACTGTAGTCGATGACGGTACCCTGGAGAAGTGTAAGATTCTTAACAAATCCTTAGTGGATGCACAGAGCTCACTAAGCCAAATATTTGGCATAACATATTATGCGAATGCAGCTCCTGTGGTTTGTGAACTATTTATGGTTTACTTTTGTAACGGTTTATTATATAGCTGGGGGATGTGGAGGGAGAAATACAGAGTTTATATGAGCTTATGGGTCTTAAATTATATTTAATCTCTTTTGGACCATAATCTCTAAAGCTAATTATCTTGAGTTGCTCAGAATCAATGAAATAGAAAGCTTTGCAAATGAGCTGCGCACCCTCCCCCCCCCCAACCATACACAAATAAACCTAGCTGTACTTGAAGGTTATGTCAAAATGTATAGGAGTGGGTTTCAAACATTCCCTCTCGAGATTACAACTGAACACAGATTAGAAGGCTGTGAAGTTTGCTACAAAAACTAGACAGTTTTCATCCAGTAATATTACAAAGGGAGAAAGTCCGATTTAAAATTAAGCCTTTAAAGTAATAGCCAGCTCTTTGTAGAACGTCTGCAAGTACTTACACTGAAAGATGTTTATAACTGAACTGAGGGAGGAAAGGCTGAGACACTAGAAAGGTCCTCATTAAAAACAGCTACAAACAAAAGAGGCTGGGCCCAGTAAATAAACTTCAAAAAAATAATAAGGATTACTGCTTTTTCCCCAGAGGTGTAACCCCAAGAAATACTGAGGACCAGAGCTGTGACATGAAAGAAAGCGGAGAGGAAAACAATATGCCATGTGAATGGTCTTTTGGTCCTTATTGCTCTTGGACAGATATTAACAACAATGTAGATAAGAGGACCTCCAATGTTGCAAGTGTTATGGAGGAAATAGCTATTGCCAAAACAGCTAAACTCTGAGATTACAGCAAACTACAAGGAGAACAGCATTCATGTGGTACAACCATGTACAATAAGAACTCTGTATTGCCATTGTGTTTTATTCAGTACACAAGACAGTGGCTTACCATATTGTATACACAGCCAGTCACTGGCCATGCATTGCTCTAAATCATAATATGATTTCATATGGTTTGAAAAATCGTTCCCATTTTGGCTTACTCAGTAAACTATGATTTATTTTAACTGTCTCATTTGTCTAGAAGGCATTGTTTTGGAGAAACGCCAAGCTCAAAGCCATTCTCTGTTCCAGAATTAACTTTATGAGTCAGCAATTATCTGGGAGACAAGGGGGAGGTGAGCTAGAATGAAAACGGGAGGATAGCAGTGTTTTAAGTGTTTGTATTTTTTAATCATTTGTGATAGATTTAATGCTGATGAGACTTGCTAAAAAGCCTTAATTGCAACAATAGCTAAACAACTCCAGATGTTCCTCTGGCTCTGAAGGATTAAAGTTACTTGGGAAGTTGTTTTAACCGATTTGGTTTTGTACAGTTTGGTTGCCTGGCGGTTCAGTGAGTTTTTGGCTCAATGAGTTGCATGAATTCAGCCAGCAGTTAGTCAGTGGTACAGGTGGCATGAAAACCAAAGCCATTTGATTAAATTTAGTAAACTTGGGTTAACCTGTTGTGTAAATATAGACTGAGAGGCATTTGCTACATTCTAGATTCAAAGCTGGATATGTGTGTATATATGTAAACACAAAGAATTCCATTGTTTTGGCATAGCATTGTGAATGAATTGGGCCATTGTTGTCAGAAAGCCACATGTGAACCCATCTTATATTTTTAGTGTTTGAAGCAGTTTCTTTTTTTAACTAACGTGCTTCTTAGATGTTGCTCATTTAGTGGCTGTAATTTTAGCCAAAAATCCTTATAAATCCATTACTACTGAATAGTAAAACCACTCACAAATTTATCCAATAACTATACATGTCTAATCTCTGATGCTAAAAGAATCGGGAGACATCAGTTTCTGGCATGGAAAAAAAGAGACCTAGAGAAAGCTGCTTTTAAGTTAGACACACTTTTCTTCACTGGGGGAGGGATGCTGGTCAAAGCCTTTATCTATTGAGCAGCCTTTTCTATCATGTAGCAATGCTGAGTTGGGCGAGGCAAGGGGTGGTAGGATAGATAGACCAGTTTATGGGGTAATTGTTGGCTTTCCCAAGGTAATGAGCAATCTTTCCCTCTTCCCACACTATAGGTAAGCCAGCAACTGTGCCTGTTTTTCAGACAGAGCCATCAGGGAGATATAGCAGCAATGCGTGATGCCATTATCCATCTGGCACAGAAGAAACAAGAGGCTAGGAGGGCAGTTGCCAAATCTCAGCCAGTTGCAGAAAGCAGCAGTGAGGAAGAACAAGAAACGGAAGAAGAGGTATTGCACAAATTCTTCTGAAAGTTAGGACTGAGCTTGTAGAGCAATCTGCACACAGTGACTTTGTAAACCTGAATGAAATCTGAAGGCTTTGGGATATGTTCTGCAGAATGCATTGGTCATGGAAGAATTATAAGCTGATTCTGAAGCCGGCCAATTCTTAAAATTGTGTTTTTATGGGATAGTGGGAATTTAGTTTGCCTGGATTAGGCTTCTGTGAGGCTGGTATCATAAGGCTTAGTCACTTGGTATTGAAAATTAAGAACAAAATTTTAAGATAAGTTGAAGTTATTATGTTAGGCACTACATGTTTGTTTTGAGTAAACTGCTGTGTCAGTTGGCAGGAGCCAATTAGTTTATTCAAGAAACCATGAAAAAAGAACAGATTGATCATCTTTGTTGTTTCTTCCTCCTCCAGGCCATGGACTGCAGTGCTGGTTCCAGCATGAATGGAATACAAAGCAATCCATCTCCACTGTCAGGTAGGACTACTGAAGATGGGTGGATGTTGGTGACGAGGAAAAAGAAATGAAGGAAAAAACTATGGCAGACCTGGACAGATGCAGCAAGCCTTGAATTTTTGTATAGGACACATAATAGGCTTCCAGAGAAGCCTGGGTACGTTGGAAGCACTTTTGTTGGCTGTATCTTTGCTCCTGATTTAACAGAGGCTAAATGGAATTCAACTTGGTGGCATAAAATATTTTTAATCTTTGAAGTTTCTTCCCCTTCAAAATTGGAGGATGTCCTTTTGCCTCAGTAACCCTTCCTGGAGTTTGAAATGAACGTTGAACAACAATGTAGGATCCTTGACAGAAAAAGTTCTCCTGCCGTGCCCCGTTCATCGATCGTCTTGTTCAAGTCATTGGAAAGGAGACAACTATTTCCCCTCCTCATGAAAGCAAAATCTAACCACCCTTACTATGCAAAGAAAGGACTGCATTCACTCTTACGCAAAGGAAAAAAAAAAGAGTGTAACAGAAAAAATCTTGTATTTTAAAAAAAAAGAACAATGAAAAACGAAATACAACAATGAAACAAAAAGTAAAATGGACAATACACAAATCATGATGGTAGGACACAGGAAGTTTTGGTCAATAAAAGCTTCCCTTCCCTAACCTTTGCAGTGGCCAGCCACTATACAAGAGCAACAATAAAATATTATTTTGGTAAGATTTTGTATATCCCTTAATACTGAGGCCTTTTTTTAATATAAAAGTTACATGCACTAGTTCTACACCACAGGAGGGCGAAGATAAAAGAATACCATGGGTACCAACAGCAACACCAGAAAACCTACATAAAATAAGGCAAGGATTTGTTCTTGTTTCTTTTTAAAATCCCACATACACACACACACACAATCTCCACACTCTTGTGTGTTGAAACAGTACCAGCAAAAAAAGGGAGGAAAGGAGAGGGATACCTTGGGGGAATTCTTAAGAACTTCCAAGATCGTCCAATAAGGCTCAAAAGAGTTCTAAAATGTTAAACCATTTTAAGTGCATTGTATCAAGGAGAGGAAGCACCTGCATTTAGTTTCAAGGAAAGAAGATTACTTCATCCGTTATTGTAATAACCACACTTTGTATGGAATCTCATGCACATATATCTCTTGTTACCTAGACCAGAAGTGATCCATTTTAAGCCAGCTGGGAATTTCACATTATTTACGAATGGAATGCCTTCATTTCTATCGGGGACAGTACTTTCCTGGGTATTTGATGCTGGAGACTGGCTCTTGGAAAAACAGCATAAAGTGGTTCTAAAATTGCAAATCAATACTTATGTCACTAATATTTTTCCTTTTTTTTGAGCACTGTTATGAAAACCAAATAGCAATAGCACTTAAGACTTATATACCGCTTCACAGTGCTTTACAGCCCTCTATACAGCCCTTACAGTGTCAGCAACAATCTGGGTCCTCATTTTATCAACCTCAGAAGGATGGAAGGCCGAGTCAACCTTGAGCCGGCCAGAATCGAACTCCTGGCAGTAGGCAGTTGGAGCCTGCACTAGTGCATTTTAACCACTGAGCTACCACGGCTATAAGCAACTTTGTGAGCTCTGAATTTGGTTATTGAGAAAGGCTGCTTTTGCTTATACAGGTAGTCCTCGATTACAACAGTTCGTTTAGTGATCATTTGAAGTTACAATGGCACTGAAAAAGTGAGTTATGACTTGTTTTTCACACTTACAACCATTGCAGCATCCCCATGGTCATGTGATCAACACTTGGCAATCAACTCATATTTATGACGGTTGCCGTGTCCCGGGGTCAAGTGATCACCTTTTGCAACCTTCTGACAAGCAAAGTTAATGGAGAAGCCAGATTCACTTAACCATGTTACTAACTTAACTGCAATGATTCACTTAACAACTGTGGCAAGAAAGGTAAAATGGGACAAAAGTTACTTAACAACTGTCTCACTTAGCATTTGGGCTCAACTGTGGTTGTAAGTTGAGGACTACATTTACAGTATAGGTTAATGGAGAAATTAATACTGCACTAGCACCATATTCTAATATTTGTGGCTCTTAAGCCAGGACTTCGGCAGTCTGTCCAGCAATTTGGCCCTGGTCTGTATTTCACTAACCCTTAAAAGAATTCTAAGGCAAAAATATATTCTCAAGTGTTCCCCATTCTCTCCCATGGGCCACTTGAATGGAGGTTGCTGATAAGTTTGAGAACTTTCTGCACTTTCCTTTGACCCAAGAAGTCTAATCTTCCCCAGCCCCATTATTGAGAGTTCACAAGCCACTGGGGGGCATAGACTTGTTAAATAAGTTGGGGTGAAATGCTGAAGCTGAAATGAATGAGATTTGAAGTCTCTGGACTTTTTCTAACTCTTAGTTGTATTCCCATTTAATGCATGTAGTCTCTAGCATCTCTACTGTTCACTGTAGAAACTTTCTCCCTTAGCATGTCTATGCTCCATGCTCCCCAGAAAGATGACATTTTATAGATGCTTTTTTAGATCAGTAGTAGGTGAGATATGACCCTCCAGAGCAGGGGTAGGCAACCTCGGCTCTTTTATGACTCATGGACTTCAACTCCCAGAATTCCTGAGTCAGCTAAACTAAGCTGACTCAGGAATTCTGGGAGTTGAAGTCCATGAGTCATAAAAGAGCCGAGGTTGCCTACCCCTGCTCCAGAGGTTGCAGAACTCTCAACTTCCATCAGTTCTTGACAATATGGCCAAGTGATGAAAAATGATAGGAGATGCAGTCCAACAATATACACAGAAGGACACAAGTGCCCACCTGATGATCCGTTAATAGTAGCAAATGACAGTTCTCTTTTTGCCGTTCAATTTAATGGAAAAAAAGGGCCAAATTAGAAAATTGGGCGTTATCCAACTGGTACCTGGAGGGTTTTATAGCTTGAGTTCAGTGGAACTGAAATCAGTCTTGGGATTCCACAAAGTTGTAACAGGAAATTAATAAGGGAGGGGGTGTATCCAACTCATGAGTTCTTGTGATGAGGAAGAACTTATCCTCAAGAGAGAAGCTGTACAAAAGTAAAGGCAATCTTTTTTTCTTCTCTCAATCTAACCCAACCCAGATTTACTCCCATTTGGCACAAAAATCAAGACTGGTAGAATGGCTTCAAGTTATAATGGAAGATTGCCTACCTATTAAATCTGCAGCAGACTGAAACATCCTACACAATCTCAAACAGAGATGGGGAATTAGAGGAATAAGTTATCAAACAAGAGGCAAACAGATACTTGAGAAAGGACACTCCCCCATTTTTGTCTTCCCAAATTACTGGAGTTCAGTAAGTGCTAAATAAGCAGTGGGGGATTGGAAGAACAGATCTTGGTCCAAGAGGTAAAGAAGGGGGAAGCACATTCTTAAAGAAGAAACCACTTTCTCAAATCAGTTTTTCCATGCATAAAAGAGAACATGAAAGGAACTAAGCTGGAGGGGGTGTGTGGGATACTGCATGCTATGGGAAGAACTGGCCTGGAGCAAATCTCAGTGCATGTGCTTTATCCCTATGGCTGGGGTATGGCAGAGAACATCATTGGCTGAGGACAGGTCAGATGGCTATGGCAGATGCTGACAGAACTGAGAAAGTGCTAGACGGAAAGAGGAAGAAGGAAAAATAGTTTCAAGTATACTGGTCAGAGAATAGTGAGTAAGGTCCCCATGTGAGCAGAGTCCATTTCTCCCAGTTCCTCAGGCCCATGCCTAAGTTCTCTCTGCTTCTGTATCCTCATCGGCCTCCAGAATTGAAGGTGGAGTCTTCGCTTCTTCTCCGCGGCCTGCCCTGCTCAACACTTCCATCCATCGCTGCCGCAGCTCCTCAGTCTCAGGGCTGAAATACCAACACAGATGGCTCTGGCTGATCCGGAAGGCATGGCGTCGGTCCACCCGTTCGCTGGGCTCAGGAAGGCTGACTTCAAATCCAATCAGAGGCATCGAGCGCAGGGCTTTTACATCCTGTGTAGGATGACAGAGCAGGAAGCACAATGAATGGCTATCGACTGACCTGGTGAGCCGAGATCAATTGACCTTCTGACTTAAGACTTCTCTTTTCCCAAAGGGATTCAAAACTAACTGAGCATTCGTATCAGATGACAGCCCATTGGCTTTTGACAGCCGAATTTTATCTGAAGGTGACATGAGACACCCTTGAGGTCAGTAGAAGGCCTGAATGCAGCCCTCCAGCCCTTTTTTGAAGCCTCAGAGCCCCATTATCATTCAACAGCCTTTCAGCCCCATAATTCCAAGAGGCAGCACCCAAATAAGCTATTAGCAAAATAGATGCACTACAGGCCTTTTGAATGCTTACCACGTGTCCCCAACTGAACTGACCTCCCCAAAGATGGCATCCCTGTTGTCACTGCTGTGCACCTTCTGGCTATTAAAGAGGAAGAAAGTGCAACCCTTGCGTGTTGCCCGCCTGCACTTTAAAATGTGTGACTAGGATTCTTACTCTTAAACCCTGGAATGGAGTTGCCGTTCTTACACAAAAGGAGGTGTATTGCTGTCTTCCAGGTTAGGTTAAAGTAAGGAATCAAAAGTAGATGGCAGAGGGGCAGAGAGGCACTCTCATACCTGTGGCGCTCCGTAGATGTATAATACCAGAGGTTCATTTTCAGGGATGACAAACCAGCCTTTGTGCCAAGCCTTCCCTCCTTTCTCCATGTAGTGCAAGAAACTGCAGATCACACTATTCTCTGCCACCACCGAGGCTTGTTTCTGCAGAAGAGCAGAAAGGTAAGTATTACCCACCAAGATCTCTACTTCATGTGCTACACCATAAATGCATGAAATCTAGCAATTAGAGCAGAGGTGGGGAACTATGGCCCCTTCATGACTTGTGGACTTCAACTCCCAGAATTCCTGAGCCAGCATAGCTGGCTCAGGAATTCTGGGAGTTGAAGTCCACAAGTCATGAAGGGGCCATAGTTCCCCACCTCTTAATTAGAGTATAGATGGGAAATCTGATTTCTTTTCCTCATCTGCTACTGCTGCTGAATTACAGCTCCCGATATCCCATAGTATTTGACCATGCTTGTGGAGCTGCTGGGGGTTGTGGTTCAGCAACGCCAGGAAGTCATAAGTTCCTCACCATTTGGCTTGAATGGTAGACACCCAGGTTTCAGACTACATTCAGCCACAGAATTTATAGAGAGATACCAACCTAATCTGCCATACATAGAGACAGACAGACAGACAGAGACAGACTAGCATTTTCAAAACCTCTTAAAGCAAACGAGTAGCGTTTTGTAAATATAGAAATGGCTTATATCTATTCCAATTGGTCAGTCAAAGGCAAGACATATGTCTACAATAACACTATGTTCAAGCATAAGTTTCTAATTGGAAAGAGTAAGAAATAGGACAAGCTAATGAGAAGCAGGCAAATGGAAGAGAAAAATGAGGGATGGGGAAGGGAAGGAATTTCAGAGAGAGAGAGAGAGACTATAAGATTTTCCCTACTTTGCTCTGCTCTGTTGCCATTGCTCCTGCTGGAACCCTCCATATAAAATAAAGTTCAAAGTTACTCTCTGGAATCCTTCAAAAACATCTCAGGCAGCAGAGACAAAAAAATGCTTCAGAGTTATTATTGAGTACCTGGCATCAGTGCTTGGGCCACATCCAGATAGTCTTTCATATTTTGAATTTGAAAGACTATTAATTTAATCAGAAAAATTTCTAAAATATACATATGTAATAACATCCTGTTTCAGTTTTCTGTATTTTTACAAGCCTGATACCAATACAAGCAAACATGCTTGTTCTCCATTTCAGGGTGCAATGTCTTATGATGTGAGAATTATGTGGAAAAGAAGATGTGCACGTTCGGATCTTCTGAATCCTTGTATATTTTTGCCAATAAAGCTTATCGGGAGCTTCAAGAGGATCCTACAGACATTGTATTCTTGGTGGGAAAAATGTGGCAAGGAACATAAGACTAAAGAAAATTTGCATAAAGAGCTGCAAGAAATAGATTTAAAGAAAGAAAATTCCCTCCAAAGTGTCCTATCAAAGAAATCCAGCAGAGAGCTGGTCCGAAGAAAACGCTTTGCTGTCTACAAAGATATAAGTACTACTCTTACCTCCAGAATGGATTTTCGGCGTTGGGGGGTGTTGGGATGGGGCACAGGGCTGGCAGGGGAGCCATGAAGCGTGGTGTAACAGTCAGTGCAGACACGGTTTGGCCGGTTGTTGTCATACACCAAGCGGGCCCGGAACTCTGAGCATTTTCCACAGACAACCTGCAGGAGACAACTTGCATCAGTGGTGATAGGCACCCAAAATCATCTAGAGGAAGTTTTAGGCCTCTTCCATACTGGACCCTTCAACTGCTCTTCTCTCCCATGCTCAGGTAGGCTGGTAAGAAAGGATTTCAGTCTGTTCTTCAATCTTGGAACAATGCCAGGAAGCAGATCTCTTCAGATAATGGTTAAGATGGCTACTTGATGGCTGATGGCTGAATTTCCAGCTGCTTCTTCTCTGTCATCATGCACCAGGATAGGAGTTGGATCAGTCGCCTAGATGGGTTGCCCTCTACAGGTTTTAGTGAGAGATTTACCATAGTCTCCCAGTCTAAAACAACTTGGTCTTGTGGCAAAGGTGCTACTGAGACCATTTGCTATTTGCCCTGATTATTGGGGCAATCAGCTAATCCCTATTTCTCCTTTACTGACACCATTTGTAGGACAAAGTGAAAACATTCTCACTCTCTTCCTTCTGTCAGATAAGAAAACTCATGTATAGTGTTGCCATATTCTAAATGACAATGAAGATCAACTAGGGGCAAATATACTTTTTTTTATTGACGGGCTAGTATTTTAATCTGATGGTTAATCTTTTAGAATTTAAATTTATCTGTACTGATTACTGACTGAACATTTTCTACTTAATTTCCTTGCAATGAGTAGTCCTTGGAGATCTCTGCTTGTGCTTTGATAGATCTATGCTGAATATTTAACACTTTTGAACATGTCCATTTCACATGACCAGTAGTCCTTTCCCAAGATCACTGGACAGTGTCTAATCCCATGGGCAGGGGATCACTCCATATAGAAGAGAGTTGGGTCCATTCTTGTTCTGGTACACTGATTGAAACAGAGGAGACACACATTCAGCAGTGCATCAGGTCAATAGTTTGGAATGTCTACAGTACTTTGTTAGGTTGTTTTGTACTTTTTTGTGGCATGTATCCTAGGAGTCTACAGGGGTTACGGCAGATGAATGAATGAACGAACGAACGAACGAATGTTGGAGGGTCCTCTGGGAAGAAAACAAAACACACAGAACTTCTTGCTCCACGTTTTGCTGCTTTTATGTTATCACAAAATTGGATAAGTTGTAAATAGCTCAGAACTCTCCAAATTTACTGGGTTGCCAAAGAACTCAAGGTAACATTTGTACCAACCCTCTCTTTAATTTTACTCCAGGATAATAATCCTGTATGGTAACTTGGGCTACGCGATAGTGGCTGGATCTAAGTCTCCTGTAACAATGGCTGACACTCACACCCCAGAGCAGACAAATCAGACGGAAAAGCTTCATGGTCAGCACTAAAAACAACAAGCATCCTGGGAGACAAGACTGAAGTAGCTCATTAACACAGCTTAATGCAAAGTTCATATTTGTACCTTGCCTCTCTCTCCACAGAGGAAACTGGGAAGAGGGGATTAGGGTGTGGAGAGATATAATTTGAAGGGAAAATCACTCACATGGCCACAGGCTCGGCAATGATGCCTCCGTTTGGTGAGAGCGTTGAAGGGCTCTTTGCACTGCATACACAAAGTCACCTCTTTTTCCCGGATTGGCGTGGGTGCTCTTCGGCCCAACTCACAGCCCTGCAATGTGGGACAGGCAGAGGAGGGAGGGATAGCATTAAAACAAACCTATTTATATTAAGAAAGTTATTGTATATTTCAGTGCTCAAACAAACAGCTAATATCGGTATATTTAAAGTTACAAAGGGGGAGGAGATGCCACACTGGCAAATATAACATTGGCTCGGAGACTAATCCAAATTCTCAGGAAACTTCAATTAATAGTAACAGCACAAATATGACTGGAAAAAAAATGTATAGAAACAATACCTGGTAAAATTTTATACTCTAGAGCAGGGGTGTCAAACTGCTGGCCTGCTGGCCGGATGTGTCACGTGGAAGCCGCGCCCACCCCAGCTCCAGCAAGGGGGAAAAAGTCGTGATACGTCGCGACACGGTGAGTCTAGAGCACTATTTCCCAACCTTGGGAATTTCCAATGTTTAGATTTCAAGCTCCAGAATTCCACAGCCAGCCTGGCCATTGAAGGAAACTGAGTTGAGGTTTACACAGCTGAAAATTGCCAAGGTTGGAAAACACTCCCAGAGGAATAACCAAGAAAAGACAGAACTAGTTTTGCAAAATTAAAAGAAATCTTGCTGATCAGCAGATTGCACAATGCCATTTTTATTTTCACATAATTCTAATGAGCCGCTGCAGTTTTTTGTCTTTTAATTAATTTGCATACTGGCTACAGCCAATCTTACAAATATCTCTCAGCTGAGACACATTGATATGTACATTGACACATTGCATCAGTAAAGTTTTGCTTGTTTTTACCAGAAATCCGGGTGCATACTCATTCTCTCTTTCACTCTAGCTCTCCCTGACACACAACTGTGACTCACTGGTGAATTAGGCGGCGTTTCATCTTCACTGGCAAGCTGCTTGAACATTTCCAGCGTCTGTTCGTGTTTCTGAATTGTAGCCTGTATTGCCTATAGATTTAATGATATATCTTTGATTACAAAATGGAAGGAGGAAGGAAAGAGCAGATCTGGAAAAAGAAACAAGCCTTTTCAGTGAAGGATAAAAGCAAGTTTAATGAGTTCCTAGGTACACAGCCATCTACCCAGAGTCTGTCTGGCACATCATGGTTTATGATGCAAGCAACAATATCTCATTTGTCTCTACTTTTGGCTTCTTCTTCTTGTTGTAAGAAAGGGAAGAGGCATGGGTGCAGGTGCAAGGTCTGTCACATACTAAGGTGCATGATAATGCACATGATCTTCATGGATACATGCCCAATGCTCTGAATCTGCATTGCTTGAAAGTAGTCTGTACAGGGCCACCACAGATCTTCAAAAAATTAATTTGGGACAGGATTATCCCACCCCCTGTTTTGATCAAATGTCCCTCCCAACATCTGCTGGACCTAAGAAACTCATCCACTCTAAAATAATCTAGACAGTGTTTTTCAACCTCTGCAACTTTAAGGTATGTGCACTTTAATACCTGCTGGCTGCGAAATTCTGGAAATTGAAGTTCACACACATTAAAACTGTTGAAATGGAGAAACGTGTATCTAGAATGATACCCAGTCATCTGCTAATCTTTAATTCTAAACTTAAAAAGACATGGATTTGAACTTTGTGAGAGGTGATATAGTTGCAACAGTATCTGAACTCTTCCCTTTGTTTTCTTACTGGTTCGTAGAAATAAATCACTATGTGTAAATTGGGTAGCTATATACATTTGTTTAATACAGCAATATATATAGCTTGAGCAGCAATACTGAATTACCTGGATCCAGTCTCTTTTCTCTTCTTCAGTCCTAAAAGAGAAAGATCATTGTTTCCCCAAGGCATTTTAGCTGCAGTATAACATGGTTCATTTAAAAAAAAAAAAAAAAAAGAGTACAGTAGTGGGATATATATGTATGCATGTTGTACTATGTTGGTGGGAGGATTGACCAATTAGTCTGATTTGGGATGTGATGATGAAAGAAGAGCAAGAAGAACTAAGATGTGAGAATAATGGAATTCCTACTGATGGGATTCAGAGGAAAAGAAGCAGAAAAGGAGAATCGCTGAGTCACAAAGATGAGTTGCTCAATTCATTTACTTTGAGAAAAAGAAAATAGGAGAGACTTAAGTTTTCCACCTGTACCTGGCCTGAAGCTCTAGGGATCGCTGCTTCCCTGACACAAGGAAGGTCCGAGGCACATTGAGGCTGCTGGTCTCTTTTAACTGCATAGAAGAGAAGAGGCACAAGGCTGGTTCACATAGGCAAGCTGACCTTTCCTCAACTGCCTTGCCACAGGCAACTACCATTCCCAAATGCATATTTGAACGCACGACAGCTAACTTTTAAATCTTTGTGGCCATGCTTTGAAAAACTGGCTCCCACAATCACAATCAGTTTATTTACTTAAAATATTTATCCCTCACTCATTTATTTGCCATTCTATCCAATCTTTCCTCTAAGGAACCTGGGGCAATGGACATAAGTTGCCTTTAGTCTCACAAAAGCAACTTTGTGAGAAAGCTTAAACTGAAAGATAGAGACGGGGGCCCTCCATGAGGTTCAAGTTCAGTCCAACACTTTAACCACTGGCTGCGCTGACTAAACCACATTGTTCTGAAAACCATTCAGATTTTCTTCAAATGCTAATTTAGAATATAATTTCATTATTTGAATCAGAAAATAAAATAAACATGTAGCCAAGTTATTCTGACCCATTTTATGTTGTGTTTTATTGCTATCTAATAATTTGGCCATTATTTTTTAAGAGGCTGAATTTCTTTTCCATTCAAGAACGTCCTAATAGAACTAAAAAGGAGTAGTGAATCCACTCCGTCTCTCTTTGTACTGCATGTGTTAATCAATATTTCCCCACTCGTATTCCAAAAGGGTGAAGGTGAGTCAAACACTTTACTTGTGAATATTTATCTAGTTCTCCCACTACTTCTTCTTTCTTTACCTCCATTCCTTCCACATCTATGCGAGCACGGACTCCAAATTTCTGGCCTATGAGACGCAGTTTTGGCACACAGTAAAGCAATCGGTCATTGAACTGGACGAAAAAAGAAAAGAAATAGCAATAAGAAGCAGAGATCTTTCCTGACTCTCCAAGATTGATAGTTCAACACCTAAGCCAAACCAACAGTGTGGGTGGAGAGTCCCACACTGCCTCTCACCAAGATCAGGTAGCGGTCTTGGGTGGTACCATTCTTAGCAGAAAGCTTCAGGATGTGCCCTTCCTTGATGAGTTCGTTGGTGGGATTGACTATGTCTTCCTCACCTCCAAGCAGCTCGTACACTTTCAACAGTGAGTGCATTCTTTCCTAGAAGAAAAGGTATAGTCAGGTATAGTAAAACACGTCTTTGAAGTTGCTACACACAACTCTATTGTGTTGAAAGAAATAATACAGTATGAAGGACAATTTGGGAAACCTTCCAGATATTGTTGACCTATAATTCCCTTCCAGCCTCACGTCAGTAATGATCAGTCGTGGTCCACAGAGAGTTATAATTCTGGATCATCTGGTTCCCCACCTGTGACACATCATGCAACTTGGGTAGGAAATCCAAATCCAAAACAGAACTTGGCCATTGAGATGAATGGTAATCTGGAGGTAATAGGTTGAGGTAAAGGTTTCCATGTCGGTTGTGTCTGAATCTAGTGTGGTGCTCATCTCCGTTTCTTGGCTGAGGGAGCCAGCATTGTCCAAAGACAATTTCTGTGGTCATGTGGCCAGCATGGCTATATGCCAAAGGCGCACCAAATGCTGTTACTTTCCCACCGAAGTGGTACCTCTTAATCTACTCGCATTTGCATGCTTTCAAACTGCTAGGTGGGCAGGAGCTGGGAACGGGAGTTCACTCCATTGGCACGGTGCTCAGCTCTTGAACCTGGGCTGCCAACTGACAAACTCGACAATTAAAGACATGCCCCAGTAGGTAAGAACTCATGGAAAATAGCGCATAGAAAACAACTTGTGCTTTTCAAAGGATTTTTTTTATTAATTATAATTGACATAGTATCCATCTTACTTGATATACCAGTTTGTCAGGGTCTGAATTATAAGGATTTTTTTTTTTATTAAAGAAGCCTGGGTTCACTCCCAGTAACTTTTGTTCATCATATCTCATTCCTCAGAGTCTTCTAAAAATAATAAGTATCTTGATCAAGGAGACCAGAATTCTGTAATTCAACACTGCCTGCAGCTGTCAAAGCTTTATTTTACTTGTACGCAAGAAACTTTTCATACTTTCTGCCTGTCTAATTGAAGGCCAGATTACCCATTCTGATTAAACAATTAAGTAGGATAAATATTCAGGCCCTATGTGCAAAAAAGCAGTTCTTGTGTTGAAGGATCTTACAATTTAAAAATTGTCCATTGGGAGCAAAAGGTAAGGGATATTTGGTAGCAAGCTGAATATTTATATTCAATGCTGGTTGTGTTATTAGTCTTAAAATTGAGATGGCAAACTTTCAAGCAATAAGCTATAACAGACTCTAACATGGACACATAGTTTGGGGAAGAATAAAACATGTGAATGTGATTTTCAACTGTATTCCAAACATATGGAAATTATCAGTACGTGAGGAGTTCTGGATTTACCAAACATGGGGCACAACAATAAAGATGCATTTTTTATGAGGGAACTGTACCCCAAATTTACATCCTTGGATTGATTATATCCTTAAAACTGGCTCTTTCCACCACAAACTTAATCTTGTTGTCAAAATTTAATGCTGGAGCTTTTTATTGTACATCATAAGATGCTTTTGTTTCTTTTTTTGTATTTTTCAAAATTTCTATTTCTGTTGACTAAAGCAATTAAAACAAATGGACAATCCAATATGGTATAGTTTAACATCAGGGTCCGTTTTAAAGTGGTCTAAAAGGGAAGTCCAAAGATTTTATGAAAGAGACTTGGTTTATGGCATTTCTATGTCTACTACAACCTCACTCATATAATTACTCTGTTATCTAAGAGAAAACAGAGAACATGCTTTGAATGCAGATTATCCCAGATTCAATTATAGCCTGTCCAGTTTAAAAACGAACATGTATGGAAAAATTACCTGGCTGAAATTTTAGATAGTGCCAGAATTGAGCCAGGAAGACATGTGACTTGATGAAAACAAACCATATCCAGCAGTATACGGAATTTGATTCTAAAAAGCTACTGAAATAACCTTTCATGCAAAAACTGAACTGACCAGTACGGAGGTAAAGAGGCTTGGGAACAGAGCCTATTTAGAGGCAGGGATGAGAATAGTGAGAGGAGAGGATTTGAGAGTAGCATTTTCTGGGGTACTAATAGATAAAGACACAAGTCCCTGCTATGGATGTTGATCTGTATGTATACAGATGGAGATGGAGGCAGAAGGCCTGTGTAATTGATTACACAGAACATAATACAGTACACTGTTCCATGTCAGATCAGACCCTTTGTTCATTTAGCCAAGCACTATATCCAACATCATTTCTCCATAGCCTTGGCTAGAAGTCTTTAACATCAGCTCCTTCCTGACACTTTTTCTCTACATCTACTAGGATCTTCTCCATAGTAGGCAGCAATGTGGCCAAGAGAAATGATGTGATGAACATCATATTTAATTAAAACTGCCTCTGAATTGGGCCTAGAGATCTGAGGAAATGTCAACTCCGTTCATAGGTATAGTCTCTCCTCAGGATCTAGTTTGAATCCATTCCCCATGCACTCCTGCTTCTAAAGAAAGGAAAATCCAGGCAGGTGCTCTTTGATAACGATAATTCTGCTCGCTCTTACCATTTTGCGGATGGCAGCATTTGAATGTTCTGCAGCAGTTGCAATAAGTTCCAGGGATTCTATGTAAGAGGAGGAGTAAAAAAAAACAAGAGAGAGAATCAACATTACTTTATTGGCCTTACTCCACAGAGAAGCTCCAATTAAAGTAGAAACACAGACTATACCCCAGTTTAGAACCATCTTTCAAGCAAAAGGCATGCATAGTGGGATCTGAAGGATTCCTCTCAAGTGGGCTGACTGCAAGGATGGATGGCTAGGTTAGTACAAGTAGTCCTTGACATACAGCAGTTCATTTACTGACTGTTCAAAGTTACAAGGCCACTGAAAAAAGCGACTTATGACCATATTTCAGTTACGACCTTTGCAATATCCCCACGATCATGTGATCAAAATTCAGACGCTTGTCATCTAGTTCATATTTACGACGGTTGCTCTGTCCCAAGGTCATGTGATCCCATTTCGCGTCCTTCTGACAAGCAAAGTCAATGGGGAAGCCAGATTCACTTAACAACCATGTCACTAACTTATCAATGGCAGTGATTCACTTAACAACAGAGGCATTTTTTTAAAAAAAAAACAAACACAACCCAACTCTCATAAGCTTTGGAAACGTAAGATTTCTTGAAATGTAATTAATTTCATTGGAAGGGGGAGAAAGAAGGGGCACCTTTTGTGGATCCAGAAAGCAGCCTGATGCTCACCACATTGCAGAGTCCCAATGGAGTGGAGAGCTGCCATTGTGGCTAGCCAACTGACCACTGTTTGAGTTATAATGAATTCTGAACCTGGCTTGCCTTGGTCTGGCATTTCTTTCAGATGTTACTGGCTGACCCAAGAGATTCAAATAGTTATGGGGGGGCAAGAAATATCTCCTAATGACCCAGGAGCCAATAATGCATTTATGTCGCATTCTATTTCCCCTCCCGTGCTTGCTGTGACTAAGATACTGCCTTACCCACTGCCCTATCCTTCTCCTTACTATCCCCTGAGAGCTGCACTCACTTTGGGCATCCTTGCAGTCAGGCGAGTCCTGGGGCAGTTTCAGGAGATAGTCCTTCAGAAGCAGCTCGTAGCGAGGGATTCTCTGGACCGGTTCCAGCATGTGATGCTGCAGGGTCAGGTTCCCACATAGCTCTTCCCGCTGCAACAGAGAGTGGTCTCAAGAGAACTGTCTGCCTGGCAGTTCTCCAAGGGCAAAATGCCTGCCCTTGCAGGGGAACTGAGACCCAGGGAACTAAAGGCAGCATTCGCAAGAGTGAGTCAAACATCCCAGGAGATCCATGAGGATTTGCTCTTTCCCAATAAATCCTTCCGTATGCCCAGATTTTGTCTGGATCTTGGGCCATTGCTAAGCAATGGCTTCCCAATGCACCTCCTTATTTATGCTGTACAATACTCGGAGGAGGATGGATGTAGTGAAATAATCCCCCACCCATCCCACCAAGTTTTGCTTCTTTTCTTTGGGGGCACATAAATCAAGCAAAGTTACTCCTCAGCATATAATATTCTTTCAATATTCAGTAGGAGACATGCTGGTTCCATGTTAAAATGGGAACAGGATTGTGTCCATTCCCTAGATTGCTTCAGCTAGTAGATTTTGCTGGGGGGGGGGGTTGGGGAGGGGGAAGGAAGGAGAGGCATATTGTTGCAACAAAGTCTAAACAGTCTAAACGAAAACGCAGGTGACCAACCTGTATTTCATGGATAATGCCCTTGAATTGTGTTGAGCGCTCCATCCAGGTGTTTACCAGTTCCATGGCACGGTCGAAATTCTTCACATACTCGCCATACATCTTGAGAAAGGGAGCCAGCTTTTGCAGGATATCCCCAATTCGTGGGTGTTGGTCCCTGGGAAAAATAGAAATAATGAGATATAGGAAGGGAAAAGAAACACAGAACCAAGGATTCTTCATTCACAGGTTCTGTTGCACATAAAATACCAGCTAAAATATGCCGATTTCTTATTGTGCAGTATAACTAATTAAATCATTCTGGTTTGTGAAACCACGGTTTAGTGTCTTGTGCAGAACTCTACAAATGACTTTGTTCAGTACTTTCCCATCAAAGGGAGAAATTGACTACAAATTTAACTGGAAGGTAAGTTACAGTAAATAACTGTGCATTAGAACTCAAGAATACTAACATTAGGGAGATTCATAATTCTCAAGCCTTCTGATCTAAAAAAAATAAAGATGAAAGCCTTCTTTTTATTATAATATTTGTGACCTGCCCCACAGTTAAAACAAATTATTTTTTTTTAAAAAGAGAACAACCACACTACTCTAGATAAATATGCACAATTAATTGTAGCTAAAACCGTGACGAGATAAAGATGCTTTCACAGGTTTACAAAATGCTAAAAGGGAGACAGGTATACCCTGGGGGAGGAAGTCTTTCAAAAACATTGGGACCATGGTAGACACATCACAAAAATAAGAAACATAAAATGAACGTTTCAGTTAAGCTTTAGATTTGCAGATTTACAGAGAACTATGACTCTCTGGGAAACATTTAAGAAAAAGGGAAACATTTGGAAGACTTGAATCAGACATCTTTTTAAATTTCTGCAATTCCTTGGATTAAGTATTTAATTATTCAAACATGGCAGATTTCAGATGTGTGGACTTCAACTCCCAGAATTCCACAACACATCATAAAGATGCCATGTTTGGAAAATGCTGGATTAAAAGTTATGGTTGCATCTACATGGGAAAATAAAGCACTACTGTACCTGTACACTGGAGAGCCTGGATTATTGCAAATGAGCATTATTATTACACCTTTTTGTACCCACTCAATTCTTCCCACTAGAACAAGAAGCAAAGCTAACCAGAAATGGCTTCTTTAGCATATCACCTAATCTGGTACCCAGCTTATTTCTTCAGGAGCAAAAAACAGTTTGGGTTTGGTTTACTTTTTACTTTGGGGTAAAATTACAATCCTGTTTTCTGCAAGGAGTGACAAGTCAGGATCCCAGAACTGGACAGGTATAGCCGTCTCTGTTATTTCCGTTATTCTCTTATTTAATATGAATCAGGGGACAGATCCTTTTCTGGCCTCAGGTACCTCTGCTCCAAACCCCACACAAGCATATTATCAAACAGCGTTTATTTCCTCTGCTGCAGCACTGCCGTAGTACCTACGGCATTATTGGTATCTAGTTCAGCCGCTCACATTAATAGAAGGAATTGAACAACAGTGAAAGACAGCAGAAAGTTCCACAGCAAATATAAGTTGGGAATCCACAACAGGTTACATTTAAGAACCACCAAAAATGAAGATTTAGAGGTGATCAGTTCACAGTTATGTCTAAGAGACAAGAACCCTTCCCTGCGATACAAGAAGGTTGACCATGGATTTACATGCTGGCAGGTTATTTTGGAAATTGCTGGAGGATACTAAGCTGAAAAAGATGAGCTATCTAGACCAGGGATAGGCAACCTCGGCTCTTTTATGACTCATGGAGTCAGCTATGCTGACTCAGGAATTCTGGGAGTTGAAGTCCATGATTCATAAAAGAGCCGAGCCTACCCCTGATCTAGACAAAGCAGGAATTGTCACAAAAGGCAAAGGAGGTGAAGCATAAACATTCAAAAAGAAGACCAAGTCAGGAAGCATCAAGCTCAACAATTTAACACCTTAGAAAAGGACAAGGCAGTGCTGGTGCTGGCAGCTGAGGGGCAGGAGACAAGAGAATACTCGGGAGCCTCACTCTACAGCAATGAAATAAAGGATCCCAACTGAAATATCTGGAACAACTTGTCTTGGGAGATGGTGAATTCTTTTCTGCTGAGTCTAGATGGTCATTTCAGGGGTCTCATATTACAGGTTCTGCACTGAGCAAGAAGCTGGATTAAATGACCTCTGAAGTCTTTTTTTTACCTATACAGGAACTTACACATTTCTAGAGTTTCCACTCAAAAGTAGTTTGAAGATGATCAAGAGACTATCCTTTTCTACTGAATTTGTAATACCAACAAGGGGGTTTGTTGTGAAAATCAAGACTGCTCACAAGTTCCACAGAGGTACCTCATTTCGAAGAAAGACACGTTTTACATTGGCTTCAAACATACCGCACTTGAGCCAGAAATAAATGGCCGAGTTCTTGAAAAACAGCTGATGCGGCAAGCTCACGGAGGTGTGGAGCTGCCAAAAAGTCCTCATATAGAAGCCTCGATTGAATCATATAGGATATTTCATATTAGCAATCTAAGATCACTCAAATAACTGAAGAAAACACGCTTTAGTTACAAACACACCTCCTTTCCCCCCAAATATAATGCAATAACTCTTTTGGCAAACTGTTGGAATTCTTTCAAAGCAAGTAAAATTTTTACCTCAAGGGCATGTTACGAAAAACAAATCAATATAGACATATGAAGAAAACCAGAATGGTACTGCTACACACACACACACACACACACACACACACACACCATGCTAGCCCAATCCATATTCCTCACCATTCTTCCATCCGTTTCTCTAATTCTGGGAGCAGGAACTGCTGGTGGAAACAGTAGATGGAACAGATGTTGGAAAAAATGCCCATCACCACATCAGCTGGGAAAGAGTTTCGGCAGCGTGCTTCCTCCATCAGACGGGCACAGAAGACCTATGAGACAGGGCACACTTAAAATAATTTGCCCTCTCTCTTTGCGACTTTCTGTAAAATCAGTGATTGGCAGAGGCCTACTCAAATCCTACCCCACTCTTTTATCTTCTACAGCTAAATATCTATTATACAGCCCTTCTTAACAGCTCGTAAGATGGAATCTATTACCTGATGGAGAGAGAAGGGGGCAGCCCACAGTTCCTGCAGTATCTAACCCATCCTGCTAATTTCCTCAACTGGCATGACTTGCAGAAATGATGCTATGCTTGCCTCAAGTTTCCATTTAAAAACTGCACATGCTCTAGTAGTTGTGGATACTAGACATCACTCTTATTACCTGGTCCAGTAGATACAGGCGAGATACATATGCCTTTTCTGTTCGGAGAAGTTCGCTGGCAATTCGGAAGACTTTTTGTGGAACCGTCATCTTTTGAGAGAGAGAAAAAGATCAACTGAAAGCCACTCGGCTGTGGGGAATGAACCAAATGCCAATTTCTTTTTCATATATCAGGATGTACTAAGAAAACCAACCACGGGATTTTCTCCGTTTCTCAGCCGTAGCTATTTCTTTGCCCCTCGCATTCAAGCAGCTTTCCAATTATTACAAATGAACAATGGTTGTACAAAAATAGGCTGTGCTCATCCTTTCATTCAGTTCTCACAGGCACCAAAATGGATTATACACACTTTTATATTCTGTGAGTGAATATAAACCAATAGCAGGCAATCTCTTGAAGCCAGGGATGCCATGGGAATTGTGTGAGCAGGTTGTGAGCAAACTTCTAAAAATGGCTGCTGTGGGAGGACTTGCCTATTCCTAGAAAGGCTTCATATATCAGAAGACAAATTGGTGAGGTTGCACTTCACCATTTATTCTAACTATTATGCCCCACTCCCAGAATGTTCACCACAGTTTCCTTTATTTGGGGAAGGGGACACTAAAAAAATGATGAAGCTGCAACAATCCATCACTTTTCCTTTTCTGTTTCCTAAGAACACCCGTGGATTTACATGAGGCCTGAAACACTGTTGTACACAAAGGTCTTAAGAGGAGTTTTCAGCATGCCATCTAATTTGTTTTGGATTAAGAGAATATTTTTTAAGAACTAAAGATGAGGCAGGAAACATGATGAGGAACAGATGAAGTTTTGTGGGTCTGATATGAAGGAATGTAATGAGCCAGATTCCCAAGAGGGTGAAGGTATATTCCAGAGGAGTAAGAGACAACTCAGTTCAGATAGTTTGTGCGATATAAAGAGGGAAGACATCCCCTCCCTAAAGGTTCCCAGAGCATATGCTTCGTATAGTTAGCAGTTTGCTTCAGTTTGGCAAGATTCTGTCTATAGTTGTAAAACAAAACAAAACAAAAATCCGCTTGGAAGAATCACTAGGTATCTTTCTTTCTTTTGGGAGCCTGACATCTACTGCAGGTACATTTTGGGCCATCTGAGTCTGCCCTCAGAAACTGAGCCTACCTGATCAAGAAGGGACACAAGCCAGAACATTCACTAGTCATCCCTACAACACGGAGCAGAGGCTTGCTATTTCTTTTAACAGGTGTCCTTCCATCTCCATTTTTATTTTTTTTACTAGGGTCTAATACCAAAGCATAATAAAAAATATCATATGAAGCAGGACACAAAAATACAGGCTCAGGAGGAAGCATTGGAGAAAAGGCCATCCTAGTAAACCTGGGATAGGAATCCCAGCCCTTTACCTCATCAGAATCCAGCTTCTCTGTCTGTGGAGGTGGAAGGTCAGACAGCAGCTCAGCCTCATCCCCACTGCCATCATCCATGTCACTGTCCCCCTCAGAATCACGAGTTGAGCTGCGTTTGATGATGCTTGGAGGTGCCAGTGGTCCGGCACCCTCCCCTGTACCTTCCTCAGGCCCAAAGCAAATCTCCTCACTGTTAGATGGTGAACTGATGCTGTCAATGCCGCTGTCCCGGTTTGCCAGTTTCCCACCATCATGAGGCGGCAAGCAGACAGCATTTCCTGCAGCCGCTTGCCCTCCTTCCAATGCCAGGAGGTCCAGGAGCTTGTGAGACAGTTCTGCCGATTCCAATGAAGCTGGACGATCTAGCGAGGGTTCCATAGAATTTATCTCTAGGGCTTGGAGGTCTGGGCTGGGACACGGCGAGGGAGTCTGTTCAGATGTCAGGATTATAGGTTCCCTAAGAGAAACACAACAACACAATTGGAAAGCCAAGGAGGAAATGAAAAACAGATGCTGGATGAAGTACCAACACAGGCAAGATTTGCTAGGGTTCCACTTCTCCTCGAAAAGTTAAGTAGAATCTTCCAGTGAATTCATGCCCAACGTACAGGTAGTCCTCAAGTTACGACCACAATTGAGCCCAAAATTGAAGTGAGTTTTGACCCGTTTTACTATCTTTCTTGCCACAGTTGTTTAGTGAATCACTGCAGTTGTTAAGATAGTGACATGGTTGTTGAGTGAATCTGGCTTCCCCCACTGACTTTGCTTGTCAGAAAGTCGCAAAAGTGGATCATGTGACCCTGGGACACTGCAACCGTCATAAATATGAACCACTTGCCAAGTGTCTGAAGTTTGATAATGTGACCATGAGGATGCTGCAAGAGTTGTAAGTGTGAAAAACGGTCATAAGTCACTTTTTTCAGTGTCGTTATAACTTTGAACGGTCACTAAATGAACAGTTGTAAGTTAAGGACTACCTGTACTAACAGCATTGGTCTAAAAATAGAATACTTATTTGCACACATGATTAGGCCAACTATTCATCTACCTTTTTTTTTTTTAATCTTCTGACACAGACAACAGCCAAAAGCCTAACACGTGTGGTATCATTGTATCATCCCTAACAATCCAACCTAAAATCAAGGTTATCATACTCCAGATCTTTCTCACACAAACTCAGGACACCTCAAACGTGGTAGAACGCAGTGTTTACCTTCAAGCTGCTATTGCAACCTCCCATACACCCCGAACTATCTCAGCATGAACCTGGCTGTTCGTATGATGCCAAGGAGAGCAGAATCACACAATCCACCTTCATAAAAGATGGATTGGTAGATGAATCAAAAAAAGAAAGCCACCCAAGAGAACCATTTAAATACATGGATGTCAACTCTATTCAAGACTGGGAAGAACACAGAAGTTAAAAATCTTTTTCTGAATTGTACCACGGGTAAAGCCTCCAAGTGCCTTCACTGTGGGTATTATATCTAACCAATCTTGAATAGAATTAACCTTTATTGTTTTCTCTGTCATTGAACAAAGGGCTTTGTGCTAGTTATCATTTCAATATATCCCAAGCCAGTAGAAACCTCCCATTAATTAATGATGCCAAGCAGTACTACTTTACATCTTCAAGAGTACAAATCATGTTTCCTCTACAATTAGGTGTGTGCGTGTGCCTCCTCCAACTCAGCTGCAGATGAGAAACTGGGTCTCACATGCTAGTCAAGCACGTACCTTTCAAACTTCTCAATGAGGCAGGAGACGGCGGATGAGTAGCCCACTCCATCTTTTGGCAGAGGGCTGCGGCCCAGGCGGGGGTCGGCTGGGAGGGGTCGTGATGGCGGCGGGGGGATCGATTCAGGAAACCGTGGGGGCTGGCTATTCTGCAGATAAGCTGGCTTGGGAGGAACTGGAAAAGGAAGTGGAATTGTTCTTTTAAAACAGACTCAACACATTTTACTAACAGAAGCAACCAACAAAAGGACTGCTTCCGTAAGTTGGCATTTTTTATCATCTCATCCACGCTGCCCATCCCACCCCAGCATTGAAACTACTTCTAACTCCCCTGTTCCAGAGCAAAGAGCCTGGACCAGTGATGGCGAACCTTTTAAAGACTGAGTGCCCAAACTGCAACCCAAAACCCAATGGGTGTGGCCCATTGGATGGGTGTGGCCCATTGGGTGTGGCCCATTGGGTGGGTGTGGCCCATTGGGTGGGTGTGGCCCATTGGGTGGGCGTGGCTGTGGTGGTAACGGCAGACTGGGTGGGACTAAAAAGTTCAATCAATCATTTCCAACTTTGCAAGATCTTTTTTTTTCCCGCGAGAAGTTGAAATTGACTGATTGAACCTTTTTTTTTTTTTTTTGCACACAGCGGCAGAGGCCTAAAGCGAAAAGGTTTTATGAAACCCAGCTTGAAGGCCTAGGACTGGGGCGACGGTGCTCGTGCCCACAGAGAGGGCTCTGAGTGCCGCCTCTGGCACCCGTGCCATAGGTTCGCCACCACTGGCCTGGACTCTGAACTCCATTATACTGAAAAGGCCCAGCATGTACCCCAAGTTAAGATTTTAGCGTAAGCAGCTTTTTATATCAATGCTGGTTGGAAAAGTGTTGTTGGCAGCCCTGGGCTGGATGCATCATGCACAGGCCACGTCCACCCCGGCTCCACAAAGGCAAAAAATGTCACGATACGTCACGATATATCACATGACAGTGATCGAGTTTGACACCCATGCTCTAGAAGGATATGCAAATTCAAGCAGCCAAGGGCTCCAGCTGACCTTTAATTGGGATGCCAGGGACTGCATTCCAAAAAGAAAGTGAGTCCCGGAGAACGAAATGGGATGAAATCAGAGTAAACATTCAATTCGATCTAAATTAACTTATGTGTAATTTTAATTGAAATAAATTTGTTCAATGCAACTATGAAAATTTGTCCTCCTGTATCTTGTAATTCATTTTCCCTTTGATCATCATGCTAAAGGTTACTGTTTAGCAGAAATCCTTAAGACCTCCTGCAGGCCTGGGCGAAGCCTTGCAGGAGGAGCCTTGCACTGCAACCTCAAGTGTGGTGGGTGAACTCTGGGCTCTAGAGTCCATAACTAGAAAGGCATCAACAGCCAGCTTTCTTCTCCAGCAGCATGCAGGGCAAATTCCATAAGAAGCATCTTAATCACGGGCTCAAGGAGGAAGTAGGGAAACCGTCTCAACCCCAATATGTTTTGGATGCCTTTGATCTCAGCTCCCGTAATTCAAAGCTAGCATGCCAAAGACAACAGACTTATGGGGACCGGTTGGGGAAGCTCCATTTATACCTTGTGGCTTTGGTCCTGGGGGACGCTTGAGTGGTCGGAGTTTGGCAATTTCTTCTTCGTTGGGGTCAGGTCCTGGGTCTGAGATGAGTCGTTGGGGGGCTTCTGGTGAGCGATGTTCAGGGCTGGGTTCTGAAGAGAGGCTTTTGACCAAGAGTCGGTGGGGCTGAATGGGACCTAGAAAGGAAATAGAATTGAGATAGACAGTTTATTAAAACCAATTCTCCTGCAGTCTGTTCTTATACATTCAAAGAGGAGAAGCCTGGAATAAAGCCAATGTAAGTGGGGGAAAAAACCCTCTAGAAATAAAATTCTCTAGATGGTTAACTTTCTAAATTGAAAAGCACAATAATGACTTTATAGCATTAGTTTGCACAACTGAAATATCAGTTGATCATAAAGACTGATATGATGGCTCTCTTGAGATTTCCTAGCTCAACTATATCATGAAATTAGCCAGCAATTACCATACTTCTCACAGAAACTCCGCAAACGATTTAGAGCCAAATATAAATCACAAGGCACTGGAATCAAACAAGAACAAAACCAAAACACTTTTTAAAAAAAAATCTGTTTAAAAGCATGCATCAAGAAAAAGTAGGATCCTCAAAAGGCAAAACAATTTAACAAACCCTGATCAAAGTAAAAGTTAAAAAGATACCTTACTTTGACCAGAAAGTCTTTATTCTCCAGAAAAATCCCAAGAAAGTTGGAGGCTGGGAAAACTCCCAAGGAAAATGGCTCACAAACTGGACCATTCCCTAAGCACAACATCCTTTCCCAATCAAATCCCTGCTAAATACATTGAATTACAGCACCCATTCCCCCTTCACCAAGGGTGTGCCAGATTTGGAGGGGCTATAATAGAGCTTCATCCCACAGTTCTCAGAGCATTACTTCTTAAAATGTACTGTCCTCTTCTGTTAAAGATCAACAACCTGAGTTAAACTAGAGGGTAACAAGTAAGCAGGTCAGGCATGTCCCATCACACTAACCCCCTGTCCGTGAGTCACATGGGACCACCCAGTTCAGATGGTGAAACAAACACAGAAGTAGGCAGACTTTCTACCAGGATGAAGCTACTGGGTGACAGTTGGGTTGAACTGCATCCTACAGTTTCCAGCTCATAAGACGTTGATTTCTTCTTAGCTACACTTCACTGCTCATTCTTATGAGTCCTGATTATATTTGCATTTTTAGTAAGTAGGAGTATGTGGAGAGGTTTGGGCACTGTGGGTGACAAGAAGGAAGAAGAAATTTATCTTTCTAGCTAATTTCACACCATATGCTAAGCTGTTACTCACTCCCCATGGTTTGAGCATATTGCAAATGACCCTAACTGCTTTACAATCTACAACGTCTACATTCACATAATACATTAATCCAAAACAAAACATTATGGCTTGATGGGATGCATGAACTCTGCCCATCCCTCTTCCACAGAAAAATATGTTCTGAAACTATTATGTCCCCTGTGAAGTAAAAATGAATTAAGGCCAATGGGAGTGTCTCACACAATTCAAAGAAAAGCTTCTATGAGACATTTTTGTTGGGTCTAACAGAGAAAAGATCTAATTTCTCTTTCATGCTAAATTGTGATATAATATTGAATGATCCATAACAGCTTGATATGATCAATACATTAAACGAAATCATGTTATGAGTTAACCTGATCAGTGAATGCAACCAAAGAGTTAGATCTTCCTGTTCCCTATGAATATAACTCCTAAATTTTTGCCTATCTGTCAGGTAAAAAGCTGCAGTCTGCTTTAAGTCAAGTTCAGCTCCTGCTGATTTCACTGACATATCCATATTGCTTTCTTGGGAAAAGTTGGGAAGCTATTTGCTACTGGCTTCCTCTAGGATTTTTAACATTTTATTTTGTTTCCCAGTCTAAGCTACCACCCTGGTACTTCTGGCCGGTTTCCCACCAAAGTACTATGAGATCCAAACTTGCTTAGCTTCTCAAACTATCATTAGTACTGGTATTACAACAAATTTGCAAGTTTAAATCCATTCCCACCTATTAACCTCCCCCGTTGTTTAATAGCAATAGCACTTAGACTTAAATACCATCCACAGTGCTTTACAGTACTCTGTAATCCTAACACACAACAGCTGATTTTTTAACATTAAAACAACCAAATATATTTTAGATTATATATTTTTCAACAAGAAATAGTATTTTAAAAATGACTTCATTGCACTTATTATGACTTTTTTTTTTTTTAAATGCCTTTAAGTCTTTGCAACTCCTGCCTGGACTGGTGTCTGCAGTTTACTTGGCAAGATTTAGAAAGTGGTTTGCCATTATCTCTTTCCTAGGGCTGAGAGAAAGTCCCAATGTCACAGTTTCATGTCTAAGGTGGAACCAGAACTCACACTGTATTAGTCCTTAGCCTGGTGCTTTAATCATGATACCAACTTGGTTCTCTTTATATGGAAAAACCCTGAATAAATGCTTATGTTGCTGGAGATGCAATGAAATTAATGCTTTATTTAGACACATGTTTCTATGGCATCCAAAAACGGTTCTATTTAGGATAGAAATTATTATATGCATTAACTCAACTGTAAGATTTAGTATTTTCAGATATTCATATTTTTGGAAGTTTATTCCTATTGCATGGACATTGATATCTGGACAAAGAAAGTGGTAGTTTACTTACAGCTAAATGACTTAATGTTCAACACTGGAAAGACAAACATGTGGCTCCAATTAATCAGTGGTCTGCAGAATTGATGTCACCAGCAATTTATTTATCAATAACTTATCAATGTGGATTATCCATTAACCATTAGAATTATGGTTTCCATTCATTGAAATGTGTAATAAACAACTTTATATATGCATGTAGGTATATGCCTTGAATGTTTGTTTAACTTTTATCATTTTGTGTCTTCTTTTCCTTTGTTTTCTGTAGTTAGTTAATAAAAGAATGAAGGGGACAAAACTCAGACAGCTGAAAATGAAGACTGCCTGTTTTCATTGTTTTATCATGTTTTGCAAGAAAGCAAACAGTATATATACTTTCCTAAGATAAACATAGGAAAATATGAAGCACCGTGGAGTGAATTTCCAGGAAGGAACAAAAAAACCAAACCCAAAACTCTGCCCTCAACCTGGCAGGAAAAAGAAAAGAGTGGGCGAGCACATATAGACTATCTGAAGATGTCTGGGCCAACTAAGCATTATGGGACCTGTAAAACAATCTCTCTGTGCTGCAAGGATTTCTGAATCCCAGGTAATTAACAAAAAATAATGGCAAACTATTTCTCGCCTTCGCACTCCAATTAAGAAACATTATGGTAATTCAGAACAGATTTTGGGGTGGAAGGACCGTGGTTTACATTCAGCTCCAGTATACAAAAGAAAGTACTTGCCTCATTTTTAAGGGTGTTTTGCACTGGGGCTTGGTTGGTTGGTAGATCTTGACGTGCTAGTCAAAAAGAACTGTTAAACTCACAAGCATGGAATTTGGCTACTCCAATATAAAAAGCTCTACATGAATCCCTGTCCAGTGGTTCTTAGAAGCAACGAAACAATTACCTTCTAAGAGATGTCCATGGCTTTGGAGCCAAAGCTAAAAAAAACTCTTTTCAGAGCACACTTGCTGCCCCAGTCAGTACCTCTTTAACTCAAAATGCCTATTTACCTGCAAGTTCAAAAAAGACTTGGCTTCTTTAACTATACACTCTATGGGTGTACAGTTTGCACACCCATGCCCGTTCTGGAGAACCTCTTCGGCTTGCTGCAAATCCTTATTGTCTAGGTGTCAAAAAGACTCTGTAGGCCTTATGTCTCCAGGCTAAGGTGCAACTCAAAGTAAGAAATTAAAATGGCATCCAAATCCTACGCACACAAGGTGAGCAAGGTCTACAGTTTATATAACAGCACATACCTCTCAGCTTTTGTTCATTTAAAGCTGCTCAACATAGATGCACATCCTAGTGTATTATGCTGTAGTTTATTTTCCCCACCCAATATTAATTAAGCGAGTGAAACAGCTTGAAATTTCAAGAGCTTCTGATCGAGATATTATAGAAAAATGTTATGGAAGATTACTTCAATATATGATTGCCACAGTAAGATTGTTATATGCACAAAGATGAAAATATTCGGTATTAGCCACCATGGAGGAATGGTTGGTAAAATTGACCGAATTTGCTGTGATGGACAACTTGACTTCTTCGATTGGAGAAAGGGCAATATCTACATTTATTGATGCCTGGAAACCCTTTATGGACTTTTCGCATAAAAATGGAATCAGGATGTAACTTTAGAAAGAGAGGTTAAAATATAGTGGTACTTATAACTGAAGTACAACTCCTGTGAAGAAGATCGGAGGCTATTTCTTCATACAAATAATCCTCAACTTACAACCACAACTGAGCCCAAAATTTTTGTTGTGAGACATTTGTTAAGTGAATTTTGCCCCATTTTATGACCTATCTTGTCTCAGTTGCTAAATGAATCACTGCATTTGATAAGCTAGCAACCTGGTTGTTAAGTGAATCTGGCTTCTCCATTGACTTTGCTCGTCAGAAGGTCTCAAAAGGTGATCACATGACCTTGGGACACAGCAACGGTCATAAGTATGAACCAGTTGCCAAGCGTCTGAATTTTGATCACATGACCATGGGGATGCTGCAAAGGTCGTAACTGAAAAACGGTCATAAATCACTTTTTTCAGTACCGTTGTAATTTTGAATGGTCACTAAACAAACTGTTGTAAGTCAAGGACTACTTGTATCTTTTTATATCTTTCTTTATAGCTATCTCTTTTCTCTATTTCATTATTGCACTTTTAGCTTTTTTTGTTATTTCTTTTTCATTTTCTTTGTTCTGATTTACTTTTCATTAGTC
Organism: Azemiops feae; assembly: GCA_023970755.1. Lineage (NCBI taxonomy): Eukaryota > Metazoa > Chordata > Lepidosauria > Squamata > Viperidae > Azemiops > Azemiops feae. The sequence continues at coordinate 322,570 of JALGBA010000474.1, read as the reverse complement.
CTTATTATTGTTATTAAAACTTCAAATAAAAAATACATTTAAAAAAGAGAAAGAAAAGTCCACCTACCACATCAGCTCCCTAGTGCCTTAGGCCTATTACTGCACTGGACTTTGTCCCTGGAAGGCACCTGCCTCTGAACTGGGAATCCTTACTACAAGTAAACTTCTTTCAGCAATCATTCCTCTCCTGTTCTGATCTGGGGGGACACTGATCAGACAAGGGAGAAACGAGTGAAACAGAGGACTAAGCTGGATGTTTATATATACATGAACCGAATCTACATAAGACTGTTTAACTATGGTTTCCTGGAGAAGTGATCAATCTAATGCTATAGGACATGAAATGAAATACTGTTTATTTGGTCAGCAATCAGCAAAATTTGAAAAAAAGTAACAACACAAAAGTAAAATCAAATACCAGCATAACAAAAACAAAATAACAATAAAATATAAGGTACACTACTATAATAGTATATTAATTACCTGTGCAAGTGAAAATCTCAAATATTACAATCTTATGAAGTAAAAATACATATTACCTGAAACAAGATAGCTAACGTATATTAAACTTAAAGTAATGAATAAAACAGAAGTGTCTATTTCTTTGCCTAGTTATGTCTTATTTAGGTTGCAACCTAAATAAGATATAGCTGGGCAAAGAAATAGGAATTTGGCTGAACAAGAATTTGGCTGAACAAGAAATAAAGTGTTTCAAATCTTCTAGAAGGTAGAAATACAGAATATATCTCCGTCTGGCTTTCCTGGAAATTTACGTATTAGGGGCAGAATATGAGCAGAACTGATATCCATGTAGAACTTACAATATAATACGTATGAAATGGTTTCAATCTCCAATTGTGGACAAGGATCTCCAATTATAATTATTTAATTTCTAAGGCCTTTCGTTCACTAAGCAACATGGGGGTGAAGGGCTTGCAAAAGGATTTGAAGCATCAAAATAGAAATAAACAAAAGAATCCCAGTCATTAAAAACCAAACATGCTGGGGAAGACAGACTCCCTATAACAGTGGTGGCGAACCTATGGCACGCGTGCCAGAAGCGGCACTCAGAGCCCTCTCTGTGGGCACATGCACCATCGCCCCAGCCCCACCTCCTCCCACGGCCCCCTCACCAACAGCCCCCCGGAGGAGAGTCGCCCCCGGGCACGCCCACACGAAGCAGCGCAGCCAAGGACATGGTAGTCAGGCAGCGGGGACAGGCAGCCCTTGTGCCCCATCGTGCGCAGATGATGCTGCGGGGCACGGGCAGAGGGCGTGGCCGCCATGGCCCTGCTGGGCAGCCTGGGTGGTCTGTGGTGGGCCGTGGAGGTCGGGCACGGCGGAGCGGGGAAAGGGGTGTGGGGATGGTTTGGGGGCACTCGGTCTCTAAAAGGTTCGCCATCACTGCCCTATAAACTAGTTGTGGATTCTCATCTCAGTCCAGTCCCCATAAGAAGAGCCTAGTAATCCTAAAAGTGAACAAGATCAGGGCTATATGAATCTCAGAAGTGATGCTGTTCCAAAAGGACAGGTATGGAGACAGAGAGGGGACCTGGAACATATCAACTTGTCTCCCCTTAAGGACAAATAGAAACAATGGGAGAGAGATGGTGCTGAAAATAATCAGACCTGCACCAAGTAAAACCTTGGAGGATTTTACATATGGTACAGATGACCAGCAGCACCTTCATTTATAGCCAGATGCGTAACTGGTAACCAATGCAGCTGACCCTATAGAAGTGTTGCATGGGCATACCAAAGCAAACCAACCAGCCACCACTGATTTTTGTGCTTGCCACCAGAACCCCCTCCAACCCTCACTACCATAAACTAATGGTATTTCCCACTAGTTTGAGGTGGGAACTTTAAGAAACCCATAAAAAAACGTTTTTGAAAGAAAGTATTTCCCCAAAGTAAAACAGAGAAAAGAACAATTCTAACTCTGCATGTGCATAATATAATCCCACTCACCCTGCAGCTTTGTTAACCTTCTACTGTACAATTCTTCCACCCATCACTAAAATTAAAGATGATCTCTGGCTACTGAACAGTTGCTTATCCTTGTTTTATGTATTAAACTATAACTGGATTAAGAGCACCCTACCAATTAATCTATATACAATGTGCACAACCCCAAATAGTGAAGTTGGCACAACATGATAATCCAAAAATGAACCAATCTGGAAGTTTAATTTAATTTTGTGAGCCTACTTGCAGTTTGAGCCTACTTGAGCTAGAGGCTGAGTTGGAACATTTCCAACACAATTTGAACTGAATGACCTCAGTCATCATCCTCATCAGTGCACTTTTAGAGTCCCAGTCAAGCCACTGCAGGGGCATGACTGGATCCTAAAGAATGAGGAATGTGAAACTGAAATCATGCTCAAATAAAGGTCCCCTCTTAAAAATATATAGAGGAAAGACTTCTCATAATTTCATTTTTCTCTTACAGACCCCAGAAGGTATTCTAGTCCACACCCCTATAATTCAATTAGACCAGCTGGCTGAGGAATTCTGGGAGTTGGAAGTCCACAAGTCTTAAAGTCGCCAAGGTTGGGGATCCCTGAATTAGACCAACAACTACTAGCTCAAACAGCCCTTTAAGTCCACTCTGGAAAGCTCCCAGTTTAGAGAAGGAGAAGCAGCCTTCTACAGTCACTTATCAGCCTTTCCCAGCCAGCCACCTTTGGAGCAAGGAATGCTGGAACTTCTTCAAATGCTTCCAGACAATCAGTTCCTACTGCTTTCTATCAAAGGTCACTGATAGAAGAAATTCTTCACTGATTGTATGTGTGTGTGTGTGAGAGAGAGAGAAAAGGGAGAGAAGGGGGAAAACATGAAGGCTTCAAATAGTATACGAGATCAGCTTGATGTTTTGTCAAGATCTTTACGTAAAACAAGGAAACTGTACAATAAAAGCTTCCTCTGAAAACCCCTCCATTTCTGAAAAATGAAAGCTTCATTTCTTCTTAAAAGAGAAGCAATCCATATAAAGGGCCTGTAATGTGTATTGCTATTCTGTTACATAAATGTGCAAGTAACTTAACAGCATCAAAACTTGCCCGTACGCACTGCTTTATTGTATTCTTTGAAAACTGGCATATAGGATACCATGAATTCTCTTATTCACATACTGTATACTACATTATACCAAAGATCTTGCAGATACCATCAGTTACAGATACTGAGTCAAAGCAGAAAGCTATCACATCCAAATCTTGCAAAAGTACAATTAAACTAAACAGAACCATTCCTAAGAGGTAAAAATATACATCAACCCATTTTATAAATATTCAGAAAATAATGATTAAGCCCAACATTGAGAACTATTTCTTCTCCCCTTACCTCTTACAGCTGGTGTGAGCAACTACTTTCTTGTGGCAATAGATCTATTAAATATATGTGCATGTTTGTCCGTGTGTGAACATGTGTGCATATATTGGCCTTCAAAGGCTTCATAGCACATGACCAGCAATGTTATGATGTCACTGGGGTGCATCAGACTGAAAAGCATGGAGGGTTTTCAAGGAAAAAGGAGATGCCTTAAGACTTGCAGATTTAGGATTCCCAATTTGCTTGTAACCTGGAACAAGGAAAATTAGTCTGGGTTTTTTAGCAATGTTTGCAAATAGAGAGATGAAACAGGTAAGGAGAGTTATGATGGCCCCTTCCTCTATATGCCAAAACAGAATGCTCTAGGGCAGTGATGGCGAACCTTTTAGAGACTGAGTGCCCAAACTGCAACCCAAAACCCACTTATGCATCGTCAAGTGCCGGGTGGGCGTGGCCCATTGGCTGGGTGTGGTCCATTGGCTGGATGTGGCCCATTGGCTGGGTGTAGCCCATTGGGTGGGCGTGGGCGTGGCTGCAGTGGTAACGGCAGATTGGGTGGGACTAAAAAGTTCAATCAATCAATTCCAACTTTGCAAGATCTTTTTTTTCCCCGCGAGAAGTTGAAATTGACTGATTGAAACTTTTTTTTTTTTTTGCACATGGCGGCGGAGGCCTAAAGCAAAAAGGTTTTATAAAACCCAGCTGAAGGCCTAGGACTGGGGCGACGGCGCGCGTGCCCGCAGAGAGGGCTCTGAGTGCCGCCTCTGGCACCCGTGCCATAGGTTCGCCACCACTGCTCTAGGGGACTGGGGAAAAAAAAGCTAATGGTGGTTATATATTGTCCAAGTGTTGCCTTATCTCTAATATTAACTTTATCAAGCCCATCAGCCACAAAAACCAGGAGAGGAGGCAGATCTTAACAGGGATAAAGAATTTGCCAAAGAATTCACAAGAAGCTAATGGAGTGCAGCAGTAATAGACGTGGCCCAGGACTAGAAAGATGCTACCCCAATTCCCTACAGTCACCCAAGCCACAAAATAATATTGGACCCCAAAAAAACCATTCTCAGCCTAACCTCCTCCTCAGAATTCTTGTTGGGATAAAATGGGGAATTAGACAGACTTATTCCAGTTTCTTGAAGGCAGGACATACAGCAAGGATAACAACCTCTGCTCTATGAAATCCTTGGAGTCTTTCTTAACGCCACTAGATCTGTCATTTTTAATGCAATTATATTAACTATATGTAGTTCATTTATTTTAATTATGGCTACATATGAATCAAAACTGTTGCCATTCAAAAGTTGTACAGGTTGTCCTCAAGTTGCAAACACTCATTTAGTGATTGCTCAAAGTTATAACAGCGCTGAAAAAAGTGACTTATGACCATTTTTCACATTTACAACTGTTGTAGCATCCCTGTGGTCATCTGATCAAAATTTGGACGCTTGGCAACTGGCTCATATTTATGACACTTGCAGTGTCCAGTGGTCATGTGATCCTCTTTTGTGACCTTCTGACAAGCAAAGTCAATGGGGAAGCCAGATTCACTTAACAATTATGTTACTAACTTAACAACTGCAATGATTCACTTAACAACTATGGCAAGAAAGGTCATAAAATGGGGCAAAATTCATTTAAGAAGTGTCTTGCTTAGCAATGGAACTTTTGGGCTCGATTGTGAGCGTTAAGTCGAGGACTATCTGTATCTGCCCAACTACTCAAAATAGGTTAGGAAGCCAGAAAACTATTTGAAAATGATGTATAAAAGTGTAGTTTCTTTTAGCACTGAAGATACATTCAGGCAAGTAAGTAACAAGGAAGCCATGTATCAGGATATTTCTATGCATTTGGCTTTAACAGTAGCATCTGAAAAGCAGATTAAATTCATTTATGAAGAACTAGTGTTCTGAATCATGATAGGTGCATTACATTTTCTAGTTCAGTGGCAGCGGTATATTTTCGAATAGCAATTCCTGTGGGTAACGATGGAGAATTCTGTGGGACAATAGCAGAACGTGAATGTTGGTTTTTTGCTTCTAGTCTTCACAGAGAGTTCCTTTGGTTTTGCAGGCTGAATACTGCCAGAAATAGAAAACTGGACTACATGAAGATGTCTTCTCACCCTAGAAAAGAAGGTTGGTTGGAGCAAGAGAAGATCCCAGTTCCCTTGGCAGCTGCTGAACAAAGGTACCTCTCTCTCTCTCTGCCCTTGGGCAGTAAAAAGATCTACACTTTTAGGGCAAAGGAGAGATAGGCTTCCCAGAACAATGCCACATGTCAGAGGAAGTCAGAAGAGCCTCAATGTCATTGTATTGTTTTCTTTTATGCAAACCATCTTGGGGATCTGAGATAGATATCAAATAAGCAAACAAACATTGCTATTAGATACACACTGCCATTAGAAAGGGGGATTCAAAGAAAATTTGACAAGGTTTGCAAATATGTACTTTAAAGATAAAAAAAAAAAAAGTTAGGGGGCGGACGACAAGTATTGCTTAACCAAAAGGACAAAGCAGCGATGTAAGGCAAATCAAGCCACTTCCAGTGACTTCCAAGATGACGATAAAGTAGTGACCTGGTACAGACAGGAAAGGGATACTGCACTTATGGGGGGGAAGCTCAATGAAACCATTCAGATGCAACAGCTGCAAACAGGGCTAATTCCATGCCAGAGATTACAAGAAAATACTTGGGATCAAACTACCTTCATCTGCTGCCTTTACACTAATCACTGTGTAGTCAACACTTGGAAAATTGTGCACAGTACTAAAGCTGCACTCAAATATAAAGGCACCACAAGTCTTTCCTTGGGAAGAAAGCTTAAAGCCTACTGGTTTAAGGAAAGGAAGAAATGAATAGGACATGGTAGAGGTATATAATGTGCACAATGTGTGAAAAAAAGGTAGTGATAAAATAGACGTTTTTCTCATGGGATTAAAACACAGAATCCAGCAGTGAAGGTTGCAAGACAAAGAATTTCAGATTTTAGTTAGTTGCTCATAAACAGACTCTAGACTTCACTACCAGGTGACTAAGCGGTGAATGATGTGGTCTACTCTGACTCCTCAGGAACTGAGGCTGAAGTGCCTCATTAAATTGCCAGCCTCAGGAGTTAATAGGCAATCAATCATCTGAGGATGACCAGGCCTGCAGGTAAAGGTAAACTCATCACCACATATAGTATGAATAGACACAGAGGAAGAAGGGACTAGATCCTGCAGGATGCCTAGCTTGGGATTGTGTAAGCAACTTCAGAAAGCATAGCAAAGTCAATCAGCTAGCCTCCTCAAAAAGCCAGGACTCCTCCGTTGATTGAGCCACAACTGCAGTTGGGTCTACTTCACAGCTGCCACCAAAGACTGTCCCTCCATTAGAAACAACTCTCCAATGTTGGACCCTTGTTCCTGCCTCTATCATCACAACAGCTTAGGGAACTCTCTTGTTGTTTGATTCCTGGACTGTTGCAAGCCATTCTTGCCTCTCTGCTATTGTCTCACCCTGCTTGCCTGAATCTGTGCTCTGATGGGCTGCCCATCTTCTACACCCACCATCCCTGTGATGGATTGAACTCTGGACTAAACTCTGCATGTCCATTGTGCCCAACTATCAGGGAAGGCCTCACTTTCCCTGCAGTTCAACTCGTCATTGAATCAACTGCAACTCAACTCTGGGTGCATTTGTTCAATCTAGAGTTAAAACAGTGAAGGCCAATTTGGATTGCTTTAAAACATGGGTGTCCAACCTTCTGCCTTGCTTGGGCCACACTGAGTGAAGAGGAAGCATCTTGGGTCCACATATAAAATATATAATATAGTTAATGTATACAGGTAGTCCTCAACTTCAAAAGTTTGTTTAGTGACCGTTCAAAGTTACAACAGCACTGAAAAAAGTGACTTATGACCAGTTTTCACACTTATGACTGTTGTAGCATCCCTATGGTCAACAGAGTCCTTTCAGTTACACTTTCAGTTTCATGAGAGTTAAGCAAAAATGTCCTAGTCAACCCTGGATAGGCCATTCAATCAATCAATCAATTTAAAAAGCATGGGAATAACTATGGACGTTCTAGTCACCTTTCCACCAAAAGAGGACCGAGGGGCAGGCAAAGAGGTCAGGGACCAGACTGAAGGGGGGGGGCAGTCCAACAGGAAACTAGCAGATTCAGACTCAGAGCCATAAGATTGCTAGAAACGGAGCACATTATTTCAGGTGCTCCCCTGATGTACAGCAAGGCATCCTACCACAGCATGTCCAGGTGGGATAAGGAGGAAAGCACCACTTCCATGGCGTAGCACCCTCAGGCTCTCTCAAACACAGACAGACAGACAGACGGATATGGAATACACAGGAAACACTTAGTCGGCTGACTTCATGCCAAAAGCCAAGGAAAGCTCAATGGATCTGCCCTTGGTCAAAATGACAAAGAATTGGAAAAAGTCAAGAGGAAATTGGTAAGAAAAAGCCTAAAATGATGTTGTTGCCTATTTGTTTTTGCCACGCCTATCACACATGCTGTACCTAATTTCCTTGGAAACAATCCAGCATTTGGTTTTTATGATACTTATTAATATCGATTTTTACATTTTATATCTGTGGGTTTTTTTACACTGTTGCCTTTATCTCAGTGTTGTGCGCTGTTCAGAGTTGCCTTTGGTAAGATGGGCAATATGTAAAAAGCTATTTGAGTCTGATAAACATTTGGACCAAAAAAAAGTTCATGAAGCCTTTTTAAAGCCTGAACCATTTCTTTCAGACACGTTTTTGCCTTAAATGCTCCACTGTTGAGAATCAGACAGTATATGATACACAAGCCCTAATCCTATAATCACAGTTAGCAAAGATGTATTTTTGCTGGCAAAAACAGGCAAAGCAACTTTGTTAGTTTTTCCCCCCTATCAGGTTGTTTTATGGATATTTCCCAGTATCTGTTGGGAAAACATCTGTTTGCAATTAGACTAGGTGCATCATCGCTTTGTATTAGAAATTGGTCACCATTATTTCCTCCCTTTAACACAATAGAACAAAAAATAAATATTGACAGCTGTGTTGGGGGGTGTCAAAATCTGTAAGATGGCACATATGTTATTGAAACCGAATCCCCGTCTCTTTCGTGCTTGCAACATTATTCATACATAGAAAAGGGATGGGGCATCAGTAACAAAATTACACCACCATGCACATTTTGACCCCCCCCCCCATAGATTCTCTAAGATAGTAGTCTGGAGCCTGAGAATGCAGTATGCCCATTGTGGCCATAAGTCCGTGATGGTTGTAAACTGTCAAGGTATTGATTTAACAGCTAACCAGCTTATGTAATGTAAGATATAAGATGTAATGATGGGAATGACTCAGCAGGGTCTGTGTCTCTTTAAGAGCCTTTGTATAAAGGGAAGGCTCTGCTAATGTGTTCCTTCTCTTCCATTTCCTGCTATAACTGTGGTTTGTTGGATCCTGCTATATTAGCACATGTATGTATATTGTTCCTGGTGTATGATATTGTAGATAGTGTAAGATAAACCACCATTTACTATAGACCACTGTTTATTGTGTTTATTCCTGGGTTATCTCGCGCAATAAGACTGTGCATGCTCTGACATAAACTGGCTCATCATTTGCCCAACCTGATTTCATTACTTTTTGTGGTGGTCATTAAGCAAATGTGGTGCTTGTAAAATGAACACCAGGGTCATTAAGCAAAGCAATTGTTTCCCATGGGGCATTTTTGCCAAAACCCAGAAATAAATGCCGGTTTTCTTCAAAAATGCCCAGAATGCAGTCCTATGACTGGGGGAACCGGCAGCTGGAAATTTGGAACCAGGTCTAAATATCTTTTGGAGGTCTGTTGCAACCGGTCACAAGTCAAGGACTACCTGTATCTTTGGTCCTTATATCAAGCATTAATCAATTATTTCTTCATTTTAACATTATCAATCATAGCAAAATATGGACTAGCTGAAGCAAATTTACAATTTAAAAGACTGTTCCATAACCCCTCCCCCCAAAAAAAAAGTTTTTTTTTTTTAACTTGTTGGCTGGTTTAACAGTTAAGGGAAGAAATGGACTCTATTTGGTGAATAAGGAAAGAGGGGCACTTTAGTTTTAAGTTTCTTCACTCAGAAGATCCTGCACAAGGCCCTCATATTCAAATAGGCAGAGCTGATACAGAACACTACTGGCTCAAAACTGCAAGTTAAAGAACAATTATGAATGGAGTTCTTGGCTCTAGAGTAATTTAACATTTTTTTTAAATAGAACGAGTGGTATTTATATTATCACACTGATGACACAACTATGGAAAACAAGATTCAAATTGGTGCTAGTACTGGCAGTGACCTGAAAAGCAGCATGACAATCTGAGCCAACTACACAGCACACACAATTAAAACAGAAATTAAAATGTCAGTTCTCAGTCTGCACTGATCTAGAACAATTTTTTTAGATGTTGAGAGAATGAACCTTGATCGTTCAAGCCAAAACGAAAAACTTGGCAAAACGTGCTCTCTTCTATTAAAAAGAAAAACAATCGAGTGGTTCCCAATATAGTGACTTTCTGCTAAGTCATGGCCCAGTCTGTTAAATAAACCTCAACTGGCTAGATTCCCTACATCAGTGATGGCGAACGTTTTAGAGACCGAGTGCCCAAACTGCAACCCCAAACCCACTTATGCATCGTCGAGTGCCGGGTGGGTGTGGCCCATTGGCTGGGTGTGGCCAATTGGGTGGGCGTGGCCCACTGGGTGGGCATGGGTGCGGTGGTAACGGCAGACTGGGTGGGACTAAAAAGTTCAATCAATCAATTCCAACTTTGCAAGATCTTTTTTTTTCCCGTGAGAAGTTGAAATTGACTGATTGAACCTTTTTTTTTTTTGCACACGGCGGCGGAGGCCTAAAGCGAAAAGGTTTTATAAAACCCAGCTGAAGGCCTAGGACTGGGGTGATGGCGCGTGTGCCCACAGAGAGGGCTCTGAGTGCCGCCTCTGGCACCCGTGCCATAGGTTCGCCACCACTGCCCTACATTAATCCTGCAAACACAGTTCAGCCCTATTGCTACTCAAGATCTGCCATTAGTAGATAATGAATTTCCCACATTGTTACTCAATCACACCACTACTCAGGTCCATTTTTCTCCTTTTCTTTTTCTCAGCCCTTTGAAGCTCTTTTCGCTGAACTGCCCACCCCTCCCTTTTCACCCAACCAAAGTCTCCTATTTTGCAGCTTACTTGAATGGTACAGCTGCTTTTGATTCTAACTTGCTACCTCTAGGTTCCTGCCAAATAAAGCATTACTATGAAGAAGAATCTAAACAGGTAAAAAGAAATAGGCAATAGGGTTTTTTTTTTAATAAAGAGGAACTATAGGATTACAGAGAAACAAAATATTCACTGGCAATTCTACAAAACTGCAGATATGATACACGTTTACAGTGGTACAAGCTAACTACTGAAGATCCGCTCTCCCCCGTTTTTAAAATGTTGCAAATGTGCCAGGATGGTGTATAACAGGGGTCTTCAACCTGGACAACTTTAAGACTTGTGAACTTCAGCTCCCAGAATTCCTCAGCCAGCATAGCTGGCTGAGGAAATCTGGGAGCTGAAGTCCACAAGTCTTAAAAGTTGTCCAGGTTGAAGACCCCTGGTGTATAAAGTACGCTGTTAACTGTTAAATGAAAAATACTCAAGCTTCCTCCAACATAGACAAATAGTGTTGATATAATTTTACAACCAATTACACTTTTTCTAGACCAGGTGGCTGGGGAATTCTGGGAGCTGAAGGCCAGACATCTTAAGGTTGCTGAGGTTGAGAAACACCATTCTCAACAGACATCTTCATTTTGCTGGTAAAACATTAAATAGATGAAACACCCTTCCCCCACCCAAACGCAGCTTCTCAGGAAGACGTTAGGCTTAATCTCTCTCACTGATTGCTAGTTGCGGCGAGAGAGTTTCCTAATGGGAAGGGTGGGCATTCAAACAAGTAATTCTTCCTGGTTTCCTGCAGAAGCACAACCAAGGAAAAACCTATACAGTAATTTGATTCCACTGACTGTACAAACGGACCGTCAGAAATCTTTCCTGTCTAGAAGGGGATAATTTAAACCAGGATACAGAACTTGACATTCTGCGAGGATGATTCAATCTAAAAAGAACATATCTACTTAGACAATCAAACGGATCTGTAGCTCAGAGATACCATTCCTGTATTTTGAACCATCAAAAGAAGAGAGCAGAGATGTCATTTGGAGATAATGGATCAGCAGCATAAACTTCCAAGATAAAATAATACAAAGCCATTTCTGTCCATGAATGCTACAGACAGCTGCTTATATTGTACAACATCAGTCATTGCCATGTATGGTAACCGGTTACCAAACAAAGCTTCTGTTTATGCAGCAAAGTTCCTATAGCGAACAAAATGGAATTGGCCCTAACCCATATACATTTTGGATAGATTAGGCCTCAACTGAGTCATACTATCGGGTTTTACTTTGGAAAATTCAGAGCAGACAACATCAACAAAGATAATAAAATGGTACACATACAAGACTTATAAGGACAGGAACTGGGAGCAAAGGCTAAGCAAACTGAAGGCAAGCAGGAGATAAATGGCGATAACAGCCCACAATTAAGTTTAAGGCCCTACCAAAAAAAAAAAAAAACTCACTAAAAAAAAAAAGTATTCTCCATTAATATGGAAGGAAGGAAGTGGGCTTAGATTTCTTTTTCAATCCAAACAAAGATGTAGTTAGTTATTGAGAAAAATCTTCACTGCCTCAGCAGACACAGGCCACAAATAAAGCATATTGGGCAAAGCTGAAACACTTCTAAGAAGAGGACAAACATTAGAACATTAGACCAATGGACGGAAGGCAGCTTTCCCATTGAGGCCCTTCAGCTCTCTTGAACTACCAGTTGGGCAAAGAACTTGGGAACTTGCAGACTGGATACATACAGAAAGCATGTGAAGTGCCACAGGGTAGAAGCTAAAAAGTACAGATAGGAAATTACAGTTAAAGGCTGGCAAAAACATAAATGCAAAAAACTCAGAGAGGTAGCCTATAAGGTCATTATTTAAATGGGGTGATTAGACCTGGAGAAATATTTTGACTAGGTCAGCTTCTACAGTATTGGTGGAAGCAATAAAGGGCACTCCTTCTCTCTAAATGAGACTATTCAATTTGTTTTGATCTATAACAATTTAGAAAGATCTATATTTCCACAGGGGTATCCCTTCTAGTGTAGGCAAATGATGCCACCATATCGGCCATCATTTTAGAGTTTGCTCCGCCCTCTAACTCCAGGTTTGAATCTTAGGGATTCTAATAAAATTATGAGAGGTGCTTCTCAAAAGGAAGATAGTTTTCAAAATGGAGACGGGATATATGGTCCATCTTTACCAATGAGGCAAGCCACCAGTTTGTTCTATCAAAAAAGCAAGAGAAGATGGACAAGAGTTTTGCTGTCCCTAATTGCCTAAACATAGGCGCCTCATTTAAAAGGGGAATATTTGCTGGAATCCTTAACCTTCCTACTAAAACATTATTAATCAAATAATATTATTCATCAAAGCTCTTAAATGTTCTGCTCCTTGGATTAAATACTTCCATCCTAGGCTGCAAAGACAGAATTGAACAAATATAAGCTATACAGTATATTTATTAGATCTGGAAGCCTGAAGTCTACTCCCATCTGATGAGTCAATCACGAGACACTCGGACAAAGCCCCAAACTGAACTTTGGCTCCAGCAAGGAAATGTTATGCAGCTGCAACCAAAAAATATTTTTACCCAGGCTAAGCAGAATAGGGTACCTAGGAGAAGATGCTGATGGAGTTGCATTAGGTAGATCAAAACTGTAGCACCATCTTTTGGGATGGGACATGTATTTATTTATTGTTACACCCTGAAACCATTCTAGTGCATTACCAAAGTAACAGATAGGTGGCAATCAATCCCTCCCACCCCAAACAGAATGGTTTCAATCCCATTACACTGCCTGGATAGGAGAAACAAGCAGAAGAATCTGGATCTTGAGTTCACTCTAAATAGGGATGGTGTTTAATGCACAGCAGCCACTGGGTTTATTTTCTAATAGCTTCATTAGCTTTTCCATAATACCTCTACTTATCAGAGCTTGTGTCCTTGGAAGTCTTTTCATGCCAGCTTCTAGTCTATAGAAGCCAGATAATTTTGAGCCAAAATGTTTAAAAAAGGACAGTTCATTATTTCCTTCCCCCAACAAGCTCATATTATATATCTATGCTCAGCACGATTTCCACATTGGTAGGCTCTAAGTCTGAAGCAACAGAAAAATGCTGCTGCATTGCTACAGCATTCAAGCACATCTGGAGTGCATCAAGTTGGTGAACACTGATTTCAAGGATTTAAAGAGCTAGAGCAGCTAACTAAAGATGTCTGTTAGCACTGGTTGGAGTAGCTCTTGAACACGGAACTACTCAATACACACACACACACACACACACACACACACACACCATCCCATGATTATTATACCAACCCCCTTATACATCTGCTTTTTAAAGGAAAAATAATCACTACAATATGCAGAAGGGGAACACATTTCACATTGGACTGGTTTGGAAAATAAAAGATATTCTTAAGTGGTCCTTCCAGGAATATATGAGAAAGTAAGAGAAGCAGAGATGAAAACTCATAGAAATAAAGGAACCCCTTTTGTCACCTTGCTACTGTACAACTCCTGCAGGCCTCACCAGAAAGGGAGAATTGGACATGGACCAAGCAGATTCTTCTAATCTGAGTTAGTTAAAAAAAAAACTTCAATTATTTTATATCTGGCTGTTCTGCCAAAGGATGCAATTCACAGCATTATTAAAAGACAATCCAAACCAATAAAGCAAATATAACAATTAAAAGTGCCAGAAAAAATAGAAATGCAGTATAGATCAACAGAGCTGTTGTAGAAAGGCCTTCATACTATTTTGTGGGACAACTCAATGTCAACAATGGATGTGTATCTGTTAGGTAAAACTGGAAAAGTACTGTATTTGAAAGACTACGCCATCACTAATAGAAAAGGCTAGACAAAACCACTTTCATTATTTTCACCTCATCACTGACAATAAACATCTTCAAAGAAGATGTTTCAAAGAAAAGGGGATACAAGTATCAAATGGGATCTTTCAAACCCCAACTCCCAAGCTTTGTTAAGACTGTAAGAGTCAAAACAATACTTTAACTATGGCCTGAAGCAAACTGATAACTAGATGAGATATTAAGCCCCAGTAAGTGTTCAAACTAAATCCAAAATCAATTAGCTACACTTAGAACAATAAGTTTCACTGAAATCTGAGATTAAAATAAATCAGATTTATTTTTTTTCCTATTAAATTCAATGAGAATTCAAACTAACTTTTTTTTCTGAATTTGAGATTTGATCCTGCAAATGTGCATAAAGTAGCTCACTTTTACCACCAGGGGTCTGCACACTGTTGTAATCTTCAAGGAACTCTTGTTTAAATTAATATTGTTTGTATTTGACAAAGTTATGAACTTTAATTCCCAAGCAGCAAAAAGATCTAAAATTCAGAATTATTAGATAGACAGACAGATCATTTAACAACTATTGTTCCTGAGTCACTGAATCCTGAATAACTTACATTACAACGAAAGCTAGACAACGGCGAGAAATGATTCTCCTACTGTTTCCCATTACGGCCCATTCCCTCCTGCACCCCATCTACAAATGCTCATCCACAGGGTGGGGAAACCGATCTAGTATGGCTGACTTTTCGAACTATATAGCCCGAGGCCTTTATGATGCCTGAGGTGGAATAGAAAAAATGGCTGCAGTGACTAACTCTCTTGTACAGGTTGCCCTGAAGGAACAAGAGTATTTGCAGCCCCACATTTGTTTCAAAGGGGAATCAAAACCCCAAGCAGATCTGGCCCCTGGAGTCTGATCTTTCTGGATCCAGCACCACCATACTAAATAACAGCCAAAGTATTATTCTTATCCATGAGTTATTTTCATTCTCCTCCCTTGCTGTGAGACCCCAGAACCCATTGGTCACTCACCTCTAAGAAAATCTATGCAAGCATTGCCTTATTCTCCAGCCACCCCCTTCTCAAGTCTCTTTGTGTCCTGGAAAATATGGAGAAGAAGTTAAAATTCCTCCTCTTGGCTCTGATCCTAGCAACCATCAGGCCAAATAGTTTTAAAGAGCACTGCCCAAACAGGAACCTACCTGCCCTCTTTAAGGTAGCAAAATCACCTGGTAGAATACAGACATTTTTTTTCTGGTTTCAAGACACTGATCATGATCTAAAACTGAAACCACAGTTTCCAAGTGCAAGAACAGAACAATATACCCAGGTCTTCCAGTCAGGCTATACATTTATGGTCACATTCACTTTAAATTGGTCAGAGTTTTGCTTTACTGCAATAAATAGTTTAAAATGCATAAAAGTTTAGCGGTCTCATTGATTTCTCCATTAAATTAACCTCATGTTCATTTCTATGAATCCCAAATTCATACTTCATATTTAAACTTTAAGTAATCAAAAATCACACCCATATTCCATTTTTCTTTTTAAAAAATAATATATTTAAAATTACAGAACATCATTATTTTTCTAATATAGACTTTAGCTTAACTTATAGGAGACAGGGAGAAGCCACTGCTCTGAATCTTCACTTTATACAGTTTTGAACACAGATATAGAAGCCAATGTGATGATACTGAGCACTTTTCCGCGTGACAGTCAGTGATGTGAGCTGGAGGTAGAGAAATAACATTTGCAATCATCTCACATATTTCGCTTAAGTAACAGCAATCCCTACCCTGGTACCCACAATATCTGGGAATTCTGGGAGCTGTAGTCCAATAGCTCTGGAAAATGCTAGGGGAAAGAAAGCTAGATATTGCATTCCCACTGGGGAATATTTCTATTTATACAGGCAATTCAGTCTCTGGAAGACATTTCTCTATTTCTCTTTGTGCCAGCCACAATGAGAGACATACAGTGTGGGAAAAGGAGATTGGAGCTTTAGCTAAAAACTGAAAAGGCAAATGCTGCTGCAACTAAGTTTTAGGTTATCTAGCCATGGGGTCTGGTAATGGCTTCAGGCTTTCTTCTGCCTTCCAGAAAAAGGGCGATGTTGAATAAAATTACCCAGTGAATCAAACTGTTTCATGGAACCATTTGAAATGCTTTGTCAATTGGTATGAAAAGGGTCCTAATACCCTTTAACGTTTTCTTTAGTTTAAGACAAGCCCATCCTGAAACTCCAGATGTCCCCAAACCAACTTTCTCCAAGAGAATCAGACCCACTTACTCCCTTTCTGCAGTTCTGAAACCATTGCCAGACCTGAAAGCTAGAGACCCTAAATGCATTTCCAGCATTTTCAACATCTCATAAGAGTCCCATATCACATGGCACGGTTAACTGCTCACTCTTTATGCTTCTGTCCTCTAATGCACAGACAGTGGAAACATACAAGACAGACCAAAAAAGAAAAAAGAAAAAAGGAACCATTCCTCTCCCATTCCCGAGAATCCTGGTTCCACCTTAACCCTACCAGTGACCTCACCTGTGGGAAACAGCCCCGCCAGCAAGGGCACGCCTGCTACACTTCCGTCGCTCGCTTGCCGCACCCGTGTCAGGAGTGAGCCTCCAGGCTGCACCTTGTTCTCTCTGGGAGGGGCAGGGCATATTTGAACCAGAGTTTCCGAAGCTGGAGAGCTTCCTGCCAACCCTACGGTTCAGTGAATTCTGGTAGATGGAAAGGTGAGTGCTTCCCCTGGACAGATGATTAACCACAACTGACTCCCCATCTCTGGGAGGAGGGGGGGGGGAGGGAATTTCAGCCAGGCTTCGGGGGTTAAGTCCTCACCTCTCTTGGTTTCACCGCCATCCAGAAAGATTATTGAAAATGTTTGATTCATCCTTTTGTCACCTACCTTCCTCCCCTCTTTTCTCCTCCACTTTGAAAATTAAATGCACAGGTCTCCTTGCAGGCAGGTAAGGAGTTTTTATCTGACTATGTACAGGGGCATGTAGGCCAATGGGACAGCATGGCAAACACACCATGGGGGGATAAAGGAAGAAGTTTGTGTCCTTAAATCTGGTCCCGGAGGGTAGAATCAAACGGCAATGCCAAATCTATATTCTCCCTACAATTCTACTTGGCAGGCAGATTTAAAACAAAAAACACAACCCTCAGCTGCCCCTATCCCCAGCAGGCTACCTGTTCCAGAAACTTGATACCATTTGCATTAAGGACCAAAAGGAACAGATGGTGGTGGTGGTGGTGGGGAGGGGGTTCCTGATCCCCCAGGGCCTTGGCCCTTTTTCACACCATCCCCACTGCTATGGCAGCCTAAGGCTCTGTATGGTTTTCTTACAGAGCTCTTTAAAGTTTCTTCTTCCCCCAATTCATAAGCTACCCACCCCCATAACACAAGCCATGCTGACTCAAGCAGATTAATGTGTCTCAAAGCAGGTATTAGACACCAACAGGAATAAGGTGACAGGAGGAGCTGGATCAAGAAAGGCGGGGGGGGGGGTTTCAAGAGAAGACTGCACAGCCCTACTGCAGATCAGGAAGCCTGCCATCCCCAATCTTCCAGAAGAAAGAAAGAAAGAAAGAAAGAAAGAAAGAAAGAAAGAGAGAGAGAGAGAGAAGGAAGGAAGGAAGGAAGGAAGGAAGGGAGGGGAAGGAAGGAAGGAAGGAAGGAAGGAAGGAATTGCTTAATACACAGCTGAATTCTATTTTCTATTAACTAAAACTGAAGCTGGAAGGTCTGTCAAATCCACATATGCAACACACATAAACCCCTCAATCAAGAAGGGGGGAAAGAAACATTTCTATAATATCTTTAACAGATTTCTCTTGCCAGTAGAAAAGGGGGGGGGAGAAGAACAGAATCCATTGTCCACTTAGGCTCTGACACTTATATGGTCTTTGCTAGTGGGGGCAGGAAGAAGGCAGGATCAGACCAGCCCTTCCAGCCTGCCAAGGACTGATAAGGTTGCAAGACATCCAGAAGCAGGCACTCTACTGACAATTACGGCACCAATTGTCTAGTGATATGTGTCAAATCTGTGCAGGAGTCACCTACCTAAAACTGTTAACTATTAAGACAGGAGGAGGGGAGGGAAGTGTGAAACACCTGGCCATCCATATCTGACCTGCCATGTAGGACAGAAAATGAATGTCATGGCTTGGCCACCAGAGCCAGAGAAAGCAAGATTTTTTTTGTTCTAGCAAACACAACTGCAATGAAACACACACACCTGACCCACATCAACAGGCATATCTGAAGAACAGACACCTCATTTAACAGCTCTTGCCGCCTTCTTCGGGCCTCCTTCTGACATTCATGGGATTCACTTACTTTGTTCCATCAATAGATGGGGACTATATGCAAATATGTTTAGTAAGCCCCATTAGTTCTACTGAGGCTTCCACTCTATTTGGATACATTTAATTAAAATAGTTAAGGGAAAGGGGAAAGGGAAAGGGGAAAATGAGATCTAATTCCACAGGACTGGCACTTAGCTCCCCAGGATTTAACTGTGGTGCTGGAAGCGCTTCTGAGCACATGCAACAATATCAAATGCTGGATTATGAAAAATAGCTTCAGCACTTCTCCCCCCCCCCCCCTAAAATCACCAACTATTTTCTTGACTTGGGGAGGAATCCCTTGTATATTCTTTCCTGGATTATTTTGCCTTTTTCAAAATCACCGTGTTCACAGAAAATTAAGGACCATGAATTTGCCCCTGGAAATTGTATGGAGAAATGCTCGCAATCCTGACCTGTCCCCAGTCACTCCGTAACTCCTTGGTTCCAGAGCTCCTAGAGACATAGTGCAGTTCTCTTCTTCATTTCACCTATCCATCTTTCTCCATTGACTTTCCCTTCTCCTCCTCCTCCTCCTCAATCTTGCCAAGCACAGGAGCCTTTGCTAGTCCATGACAAATAAATCAAAACACCCACGTTTCTGCTTGCTGATCACTGCTTCCAGGAAATAGTCCACTTTCATTTGGTTCCGGACTTATTCGTTGGTTGGTCTCCAAATCCAAATGGTGTCTGTCTTCTTTCTGCAGTTCTTCCTCAGGGCACAGCTTTCACACCCAGGCATACACTGGAAAGACCCACTGGTTGAATTACTCTGATCTTTGTAGTCATTGAAATGTACTCATCCTTTCATAGCCTTCTCCGAAAAGGTCGTCCACACAAACCCATGCCTGCCTAGCAAGCACTGAGGACATATTCTCACGTTGGAGCCTCTTGTCTCAGGACTACCCTGAGGCAGGAGGAAGCCAAATCCAGGTGATTTGGCAAGACACGGTGTTTTCCTCTTTCAAAAAGCAAAACAAATCCTGCTCCTCCGTGGGAACTTTCTAAATGCACGAGGAGCCTCAGGGAGGTTGGTGACCTGCAAGGGCATCCAGCTGGGGGCCCCTGAACCTTCTTTGGCTGCTGGAGAAAATAAAAGTCTCTCCTGGTTGCCAACATTTTCTTGTTTCTGGATTCTGATAGGAATATCAACTTGACGGAATCCTTCCCGTGAGATCAGTATTTCTAACAGCAGCTGTTGCTACCTCTGTAAACTACTCTTACCTCCATACTTGCTTGAGAATGCCACTGCTGGCCCTATGTCAGAAGGACAGCAACAATATGAAGTGGGAGCAGAGGTTGGTATGGTGAGAGACAGGAAGAGATGCATACTTGGGGGTGGGGGTGGGGGTAGGGACAGGCAGCTGAGAAGAGGAAGAATCCCCTTTCCTACTTCTCATTCCTCCATAGCAGCAGCAGAAGCTGGTCCCCCAGCCTGTGTGAGGACAGCAATATTGCTGGCCTCATCTTCAAGACATAACAAAAGGACCACTGTCAGGCAGTGGTTTCCTACTTTCCTTCTGCCTCCAGGATGGGAGGAAAGCCCACTGCCAAGGGTCTGTTGCTGTCTTCTTCCCCACTCTGTTAATGAGGAACATAATCAACCCTTCGTGCTTCAACTACACTACCACAAATATGGAGTAGAATATTAACACCTTCCATTAATATGCAATTGCAGAATTTCTATTGAACCTTTCTTTAAGGTTTAACGGTCTTAAGAAGTATATAACCAAATATACTTGGTTATAAGAATATAACCAAAACAGACACATGCACAGAGCCGGCACAATGATGGAAAACATTTTGCAAATGGATCACTCCACGTACTCGGGCAATAAGAGTTCACAAATCACATCTGTTGTAAGGCATCACTCTGCCAAAATGGAGGTGATGCAAATCTGGGTCCAAAGATTTAGCTGACTTAAGAAAATAGGTTTGGGGGCTTTTCCCACTCTTCCAAGTGAGCTCAATTCAAGAGAGACAATTCAAAACTGGGCATCAGGCCTTGGCAATCTCTCCTTTTACTTAAAAATCTGAACTGGTTGCAGGCTACCTCCTAACTCCACCCTAAAAGCCTCCCTTTCTCATTTTCTCCCAAACCATGTCCAGCTTGCAGAAAATTAAAGGCCTGTTTCCAAAAATTATAGAGCAGCGATTCCAAACAGGAACAAGAGACAAGATGGCAATCTGGCTTTCTAAATTCTACTAGCCAGGAAATACATGAGAGCTCTTAGATCTTGGAAAGAAGAAAGCCATGCAGCCCAGTTAAGAGCTTCTCTTCAGCTAAGACCCAGATAGGCCACCAGTATCAGCATGGAAATCAGTACCTCTGCAGGGCTATGCAGATGGCTCTTCTGCCCTCTATCCCATACAAAAAGAGTATCCGAAATCCCTGCTGACCCAGGGATAGATGAATTACTAAATAAAATCTGAGCATATAAAAATAATCCTGCAATGTACTCTTGATAAGCACTACTTAATGGGGACAAGCAACAGTCACAATCCATATATATATATATCAGCTTGCATTGCAGTGTGCCCCCTCCTTTCCTCCTTCCCGGCCAGGGTTACAATGCAAAAAACAAGAAATGCTGTGAATGCAGTTTAAGGAGGCTGGAGTGGGTGCTGGTTGAGGCCATGCAGGATTCTTTGCCTGACCATCCCACCAACAACCATAGCCCCAGGCCTCTGGGAAGCTTCTGTACATACAGATGGGCCCATATGGAACTCATTAAGGGTTCTGCAAAAGGAAAAAGGTTGGAAGGAGGGAGGAGAGGCCAAATGTGGGTGGTGCAGCAGGATGTATCCTGCCCTCACCCTGCTTGTGTCTGTGTGCGTGCATGTGTGTTTTGGAGGGGGAGTTAACACTTTGCAGTTCAGGGAATAATAAGAAGGCAAGAAACAAAATGGTTTAAATTAAACAGGGATTAAAATATAGGCAACTATTAGAAACAGTGGGAATTCCAGTTTCCTAGTTCACTAGAGAGCAGACATCTCAGCTGGCTGGTTTGATTGGCTGTGCTTCTGTATCTATCAAACTCACCATTCCCCCATCGCCTGTCCTAATGTAATGTATCATAAATGACTCCCATTTCATTAGCCATCATTCTTGATTACACTATGAAATGCTAACCTTAGTGCTGCAATGATCAGCATCCCCCAAAGCTGCTTTAGTAGACTTTATGGATCTCTAACCACAGCAGTGTAAGATCTGTGGGGCAGCGAGGCAAGGTAAAATAACAGAGAGAATAGGGAGAGAAGGGTATCAAAAGATTCATGTCAAGAACATGTATGTGTAAAGCACAAGGTTATGTTGAAATTCCAGTGGCTGAAGGACTGAAGGATTTGCCCCACTGGTGGAACACTAGATGTGCTGTGCCATGACCTCCCTAAAATAAGAGTGGGGCACTAAAATGAGGTAGAAATGTGGGAGGAACAGGCAGCAAGAGGAAGAGCTACAGCCTAACCTACTTTAATTCTGGTACCACCTGACCCTAGTGATGCCATACACACACACACATCTTCTCCATTCATTCATCCCAAGGACAGGATCTGTTGTTGCCCTCCACCTATATTAAGCCCAGGTATACACTAATAAAGTGCATAATTTGAGTGACAGAATGAGCAGCATAGAACTATCTTTTTCTGGCCCCAAGTCACACTCACACACACACCAGGTTGGCTGATCTACACGAGCAAGTAGTAGGGAAGGTAAAGGTCAGATTGGGATAACGGGTGGTCAGAGAAACCAATCACACTAAACAAAGGTTTGCTTAACCATGGTGAACTGAATCACAGGTGGCTATGTTTGCACAACATATTAAGCCAAAAGCAAACAAACCACAATGGCGCTTAGCATGATGGATAAAGTCTATCAATAATTCCTGAGGCTGGTTACAGGTGTGCACAATGTAACATTTGGTGGTTCAGATTGGTATAAGGTAGCCTCTCTTGGGCACAGTTTATTTGGAGTCGGCGATACTTACGTGAACAAACTGAGGATGCTGTGCCAATTCTGTTACATATGGCCGCTACACTATCCTTTCCTAAACAACTTTCTCTATTCTGTATGGGAGTTTTACCTTTGCCAAAACCCTGGCTTCTTATCTCCAGCTCAACATCTTGCATTTCTTCCATTCATCTAGTCTTTCCCTCAAAATATCTGAATTATTTTCAACCTGGATCTTGGAAACAATTATATGGAAACAACAGTTATTATTTCCCATCATTATCTTCCTTTTTCCCCCCCTCGTCCTCATACAATCCACGTCTTTGCAGGATATAGAACTGTATAGATTGTACACTATTGTATTTTTGTATAGCTCGTAGTTAGCTTATTCATTCTTATTCAACATAGAAGTCCTGTCCAGGAACAGACCAAGGGTCTTCCAAGTGAGGATAGCAACCATTGATAAGGACTCTCCAGACAACCATCTGAGACAGTGGCCGCTTCTGAACATTACTGGCCAGTTGCACAATTTAAATATGCATCTCTTGAATAGTATTTCTTTTGCCAAATTCCTAATCTTGTGACATCATACAATTTGAAAGGGGAAAGCTCAGGCAAAGTCACTCCAGATTCTTGCAACCACATTAAGAGGTGGCATAACGGTCTCAGCACAGCTGCAATGCCGGTGGGGTGTCACAGTGACATATCCTGGGCATCAGGATTGGTACATTTTATTTGCTGACCCAGCAAGCTTTGGGACTTTGTTGTTAACAAACAAGGTGTACTGTCCCTCAACAATCTTCCCCTTTCAGCTTAGGAAAGTTTTTTTAAGTCTCAGACTGAATTTCCCCCCTCCCCCCATGCCGAACCTGGCAGCTGCCACTGACACAGTGAACTACAGCCCCAGAGTTCCCCAGCCCGGCCTCTTTCTAAAAATAGCACTTCTCACCCAGATGCACGGAAAAAATGGTGGGGCCAGCCAGATCAGACTGTAGGCATTGAAAGACAGCAGCAGTTCCCAGAGGTACCCTCAATTTTCTACTCAAAGGTTCCTTAATGCCCCTCAGCACCCATCTGGACGAGCTCAAGTGCTTTGGACTCTTAAGGTGGAAAAACACACATCTCACTAATCAATCAAAGCAAAGTTCAACAGGAATTCTCTTGCACCTTCCCCATGGAAAATAAGAAGAAGCCACCATTAATTTCAAGAAAACTTTCTAAATGGCTGTGGTCCACAGGTGAGGCCTGCCTGCTTAGTCAATAGTACCCCAAACCCTCTAGACATCTCCAAAACAGCCTTACAGATTGGATTTACATATCACACCAAACCATAATTTGTCTAATGATATTTTGTTCATCATATTAGAAGTAGCTAGATTCTCACAGCACATGAAGTCAAGATCAAACAAACTACATTAGTGGTACTACTCCCAGATCTGAAATGCAGGCTTTTTGGTTCAGCCCTATAGAATAGATCATAATGTTTGATTAAAGAACCAGTTAAGATTCTCAGTACTTCAATAAAAGCCTAGGAACTATTGGATCACTACTTCCCCTAATGTGACTGCAAGATTTAATAGGGATTTATAATTGAGCAAGCTCTTAGTTAATCTCTGGGAGTAAATGGTACTGGTTGTTTAGTGAGGCAAATAATTATAATACCGTACAAGAATAATTATGACTCAATTCATAAAAATACAAATCCACTGCTTGTTTAAAAATGGTTCCCTGAATAAATCAGTATTGGCTAGGTTCACACAACACATTATGTCAACCTTTGTTTTACTGGTTGGGGACTCAGCTTATTATGTGAACTCAACCAAGATTAAAAACAATAGCACTGTATCACAAACCTATTTAATCTCTCTTCAAAAGCAAGCCCTCTTTAATTTACCCTCTTCACAGGTATCTACAAGATTTCAGCCTCAACATTCTTCAATTAAAATTTAATCCCACATTTCTTGATACACCTCAGTTCACTTACATGAGGCATTAGCTGAACTGCTGAAACAGACATATTTAAGTTTGATTTAAAACTCTGGGGTATTCTCTTCATCAAACTATGCATTTTAAAATACACAGGAGCCTTTTTTTAGGGCCCGAAGCTGATTTTCTTTTCCCATCTATTTTTGCTTTAATCTGCTTGACGATCAGAGAAAACATTAGAGATGAGCAACAAGGTAAGCACCTTTTCTCTGCTTTTTCCTTAAAAAGCTCCTTGGATATTTCCCTTTCTCTGAGCCAACCAGTGTCAAGTTATTCAGACCACATGCATCTCCACAGCAGGAGCTAGAAGGCCTGGGCCTTTTGCCTCATCCTAAGCCAGGCTCTGGCCCCCAGATAGTCCCCCTGCGGCTTTGCCTGGAGCCAGGATGTGGCTTTGTTTTTATGTCAACCAAGCAGTTCCTCAAAGCTTTGTAAGGAAGGAGGATAAGGGAGATCAGAAATGCAGCTACTGATACTGGAATGGGGAAAAGAGTCAGGGGACAAAGATGGTTAGCACCTAATCAAACAGCATGCCAGTTGTTCCTGCAGGAATGTAAAAAAGCCTATAAACAATCATTACTTGATACAGCTGACCCTTCCCCACTGTAAATTGTCTTCCTACAACTTTATTTGCCAATTCCATACAGCAAATGTCCTGCTTCTCTCACAACATTCCTGATTTTTTGCAGAGCTGATCACCTCCCAAAGTGCTCTCTACAAGTACTACAGTACTTAACACCCCAGCCAATGCGGCCACTGGGTCTGGGAAAGCAAGCACATCTGGAGGGTGCCAAGTTGGGACAATCTGGACTAGTTCCTAAGGAGCACAAGATTTCCAACACACTTCCTGTTAAGCAAGACATTTTGCATCCAAGCCATGCCAGTCAGCCACCCCCTTGTAGAAGCAACAAGCCAAGGCTTCCTTTGTAATTGAAAACCTGGGCTGCAAAAAGGAACAGATACAGAGATAGGCAGAATCTTTAAGCTGGGTTCCAGTTGAAGTGAACAGACCTGCTTAAGAACTCTTTAATCATTTAGCCTTCCTAAAACAGTGGAGAATACTTATAGAGTCAATAACCTGAGGGGTGGGCGTGAGAGACAGAAGCACACCAGCAGACCCCTATTCTCCCCCAGCTGTAAGGACCCTTCTGTGTTTGCAACTAGGTAGAACTTATGACACTGCACTGCCACCCAGCAATTTGGGCCTGGATCACTGAGGGCAACCAACACCCCAAACTTATTTATGGCAGCCTTATGTCTTCAGTCCACTGGTTGCTGAAGGAAAAAGGTCTACAATTTCAAAAGCTCAGTGTGTGGAAAGCTAAGATTCCTGGTTTTTCCTCAGCCCAAAAAATGAAAGAAGAGTCTAGTGACTAAACCATGATCTGGAAGGATTAAAAAGAGGGAACTGAGAGAATACACTAGCTGCTGTTGTTGCAGTACTAGAGACTGTGTATTTTCTAACATTGGAAGGAGCAAACTGGGGCCTTAATCCAAGCTGTGTTGGCTTTAGAGATGAAAAGCTTGTTGGGTTTGTATTGGTTTCTCTCCACAGTGGCAGGACCCACCCCATGCCTTTGCAGTCTTGCCAGGTGTTGGTTGAGGCACAGGGGGAGGGGAAAAAAAGAGAGAAAGACACAAAGCTTACTCTGGTCTGAATCAACAAAGGAAAGGGGCGGAGATGGAAAAGGTTTGCCCCATCTCAGGGAAAACCAGAGCCAGAAAGGCCCCCACTGTGTATCCCATTTCATCTCCCCCCTTAGAGTTATGCTCTGAAGCCAACTCTGTAGGCCTCCATTCAGTTCTATAGCCAGGAGGAAGCACGGTCTCTGGTAAGGCCTGATGCCTGGTATCATAATCAAGAAAGCTTTAAAGCAAGGCCGGTGTAGGTTGCCTATCCCAATTATCATGAAGGAGGGGAGAGAGAGACAAGATACCTTATTCTCGGGTCTCATTTTCTGTACCTGAGATATGCCTACGTGTGTTTCACAGCTTTTCTCAGGCCACACACTGCTTCTAAGAATATCAGACTTGCAAGGGTGACTCAAATGTGTCAGTATCTCCTGTGAGATTTTTCACATCCATGGAGATGTGGCGAGAGAAGAGACACCAACCTGCACATTTGCACCTTGATTGGGAGTAGTTTGGCGTCTAACCCAGAAGATATAGCATAAAAATCCCGTTAAGCTAAATACTGTACAGAACATGACATATGATTAATTCCTTGTTAAAAGCTCTGAATTATTCTGCATCTGTTTGCATGGGTTACTCAATTAACCAAGTTTTTGCATGCATATGGCTGAACTACAAATTAGCCATACAGTTGTACTTTCACTACACTGTGACTGGCTTTTTACAGTTCAGCATGTCATGTGAACACAGCCAGAGAACAAAGTGGCTAGGAGTTCCACTGATGCAATTTACATAGTCCCAATATAAATATTCCAGATATAGAAACTTTGGCAACAAGTTTATTCAATATCACCAAGTTCAATTGCCTGGCTATGGAAGTAATAGCTAATTGCCTATGCAAGGGTGGAAGAAAGGAGATAAATATTGCATTTGAAATCAAAGCAGCTCTGTTTTCCTCAGCAGTGTTTAAAAAAATCCTGGGATTAAAGAGTGCTGAAGCTAATATTCCTGCAAACATCTCTCTTCTGAACCTCCTCCATTTCAATTTAACTGTCGTGTCTCTTTGTTCCAAAAGCTGCCTGCAGTTTTAGAGATTTGAAAAGCAAAATGGCAGGATTGTAAAAAAAAAAGAAGAAAAAAGGGGAGAGGGGGGGACTTTCAGAATGAAAGGCCAAGCCAACTACTCTAAGTAGAGGTGGAAAATGGGGCACAGGAGAAACAAGAGCCACACTCCTATTGTAAGCACTTTGGGGCAGGAGCCTGAAACGGAATGTCTCATTTTTTTAACCCTACCACCTACAACGATGGAATTATTTTAAGCACAGCATTGGTTTTGCTCCCTCCCCGGCATAAGGAAAGAAAGCTCCTCCCTCCATATCACTTTTTTAAAAAAAAAATCTACTTTAACTCGAAGCTGCTACAATTTACAAAAATGAAATTCCACAGCGCTTTTATCTTTAGCTTTTGCGTTACAGGCGCCCAAATATCTTTGCCAGATTCCACGTATTTCTCTTTCCAAAGAAAACAATGTCTTTTTCAATTCATTGCTCTATCATAGGATCCCGCTCCCCCAACTGCAGAAGAAAACCCGAGATTCCTTCTGAGATGCAGGCGCTCCCGCCTTTAACCATTAGGCATTAGTTCCCTTCGCTAAAGATGACCATCGAAACCAAGCACTTATTTTACAGTACGACTGTACCCGCCTTCACTCGGCGTTAAGGAGCAACTGCTTCTTTATTTTTTACCCAAAGCACATAAGCCCTCGCCCCAAGAAACACCCTTCCCAGTCCTTTGGCGCTTACCAGCTCGGATTTGGGGCGAAGTAGTCGCTCCCCCTTCGATGTGATAGGAGAACCTCATGGCTTTGAATTGCTGGGAATATGATCCACTGGGTTCCGGACTGGGCATCCCCATCACGCTGGCTCTCTGCATGTCTGTACTGCCACCCCTCCCTTCTTCAGTCCCCCCCAAAATCCCCCCGCGATCGCCCCCCAAACGCCAGGCTGCTTGAAGTCTCCATCAAATTGCCCCGACCTCCTTCAGAAAGGGTCTCGATTCGACCAACTAGGACGCCGCTAGAGCCGGGAAGGGGAAGCGATCGGGGTGGGGTGGGGGGGAAGGCGCGGGAGGGAGACGAGGAACCCAGTGGATTGATTTCGTTGCTTTCTAAGACAGATCTTTGCAACAAGTCGGCACAGCTCTTGCAGGAAGTGTCGCCCTGGCCAGGCAGGAATGTATCAGAAAGCTTAAAGCTTATCCACGTTGGAGCGTCTGCTAAGTCCTCCGCTCTCCCACTCCCCTCGCTTCCTCCTCCTCCTCCTCCCTCCCGCGCTCTCTCCACACCGACTCCTAGCCGAGTGGGTTGGCTTTTTCGTACTGCAGCGCCAGGCGTCGAGAGCGGAGTGCATGCAAAAGCAGATTTCAATCCCTGCTCGTCGGCTCTTGGCTTTTCTTTCTTATAACTGGATAGAAATGGGATTTCATTAGCCACACACAGCCATGAAATATCTCTTGGCTTTTACCGCCTCCCCGAGGAGGAGGGTATTGGATTCCCCCCCCCCCCGCCTCTTCCTATCCGCGAGGATATTGACAAAAGTCTGAAAAAGAGGAGGTGTTGGCAATTTGTTTCCTCGCACTATGGGAGGGTTGGGCTAACAGCTGCTGTTAGGGGGGGGGAATCAGCTCGTTTTGAAGTCGGCTTACTTTAAGGCTGTTGTTTTTTCCCTCCCTTCCTTTCTCTGTATTGTAGCGCCGTTTTTTTTAAGCCTTGGGCAGGGCAAAAGGCAAACTTTGACCTCTGATAGCATTTAAAAGAAGTGCACATTGCTAATGTTGTGCGTGACTGCAGATTATTACTATTATCAGCCTGAATCAATCCACTGCAGGATGAAGGTCTGAGGAGTATGGACCATAATCCACCATGCTAGTCCAATGTGAGTTAGTAGGTTTATGGTTAAGATATGCAGATGATACCACTCTAATGGCAGAAAGTGAAGAGGAACTAAAGAGCCTCTTGATGCGGGTGAAGAAAGAGAGGGCAAAAGTTGGCTTGAAACTCAACATTAAGAAAACCAAGATCATGGCATCCGGCCCTCTCAATTCCTGGCAAATAGATGGGGAAGAAATGGAGGTAGTGACAGATTTTATCTTCCTGGGCTCCAAGATCACCACAGATGGGAACTGCAGCCAAGAAATTAAGACGCTTGCTCCTGGGGAGGAAAGCTATGGCAAATTTAGACAGCATACTAAAAAGCAGAGACATCACCCTGCCAACAGAAGTACATATAGTCAAGGCCATGGTTTTCCCAGTTGCAATGTATGGCTGTGAATGTGGACCATAAGAAAGGCTGAGCGCAAAGAATTGAGGCCTTTGAACTATGGTGCTGGAGAAGACTCCTGAGAGTCCCCTGGACTGCAAGGCGATCAAACCGGTCAGTCCTAGAGGAGATCAACCCTGACTGCTCTTTAGAAGGCCAGATCCTGAAGTTGAAACTCAAGTACTTTGGCCACCTGATGAGAAGGAAGGACTAACTGGAGAAGAGCCTAATGCTGGGAAAGATTGAGGGCAATAGAAGAAGGGGACGACAGAGAATGAGGTGGCTGGATGGAGTCACTGAAGCAGTAGGCGTGAGCTTAAATGGACTCCAGAAGATGGTAGAGGACAGGAAGGCCTGGAGGAACGTTGTCCATGGGGTCGGGATGGGTCGGACACGACTTCGCAACTAACAACAACAAGAAGATTTATGGTTTTCAACTTCCCACTGACTGGCCTAAAGTTATCCAGCCAGCTTCTCTGCCCAAGGGGGGCTAGGACCTGGTCTCCCACTTCTAGTCCAGTGCTTGAACCACTACACCATACTGGTGTTCTGCTTAAACACAAGAGATATTAATTTCTTTCTAACCCCATAGTTGGAATTCAGGAATTTATCTTTCTCGCCTTTCTAAACTTTCCAGTCATCTCCAAAATATTAAATCCTCCCTTTATTTCTCAATCTTGAAGCAGTCATGCAGTTTTCATAATATGCATGGGGTTTTTTTTTGTTCCTCTTTCAAGCAAGTTTCAAACAAACAGTAAACATTTGATCTTGGCTTGTTTACCAAGTACTTTTACTTGAGTCTACATCAGGACTGAAATCTCTTGGAATTTTTGTTTCTCAAGAATTTCAATGAAATTTCACAATTCTCAAATGTTTTCAACTCCTGTTGTCAGTTTTGACTTGTTTTTCCTCAGACCAGCTCCTACTATTAAACAGTAGAGTAATAACAATGGTAGCAGAGCTTGATAAAGATTGTATGGCCTTGAAATCATATTTGGCTGTATGTTTCAAACTAATTTCTCCGTGAGGAGGAATAAAAGTCAATGCTTATTTAAAATACTAGCAAAAAGAAAACCTCTTTCCCCCCCCCCACACACACCATTTTCCTTTTTAAAAATCTTTAGAAGACTTTGCTCTACACAGGATAGAGAAAGAAAACTCAGAAAATATGCTTGCAAACCACTACAGCTGTGATCAGTCTAAACAATGTAAAGACACAAAGCATGGTTTTTGCCAAGCCAGGAGCTACATTAATGAGGAAAGGCAGCTTTTTCCTACTGTATCTAGGCATCATGATGTCAAAGCAGCTACCCTTGATTTCTTTTGCTGCTGTGTGGAACATTTTTCTCACCATCAGAAATCAGCCTTGAAAATGGTTTCCTGGTTTGGCTTTTCAGGATTTGGCTATCCCATGATAGCTCTGGTTATGATAAGGACACAATGAACCACACACTCATCCATCACATTCTGCGCTTGCATGTTGCACAAACCCAGCCTCTGGGGTCATCACATCTCCTCTACCCAGGTTTCAAAGTTCTGTCCAGCTCTGCACACTGAACCTTTTGCTCCCTTACTCCCCTCTGATCCATCCTGCTATCATCTTGAGGTAATTAACTGTGGCATTCATTGCCACAAGATGTGATGGTGCTAGCCTCTAACTTGGTTGGGTTTAAAGAATTTGGATAAATTCAGAGAGAGGAGGTCAATCAAGGGCTGCTAGGATGAAGACTCCTCTGAGAGTTGGGGTCTCAGAGGTATGCTTCCAATATCAATTGTAGGGGAACCAATGGTCTCCACATCACTTGTGAGTGCCCCAGAAGCACATGAGAAACAAAATGGTGGACTAGGATGGCCCTTTATCTGATCCTGCAATATTCTTATGTTCTTTACACTGTACCTGGCAAATACTAGTTTAAGAACACTTCAGAAAATTTGGCAAACTAATGCATCTTATAATCATAGTTAACTAGCTAACTAAATAAATCTTAATCAGTTGGATTCTCACTACATGCTAAGCAATAGATAATGTTTATTCTGGCCAAGGGCTGCACTGTTTCCCTTTTTCCCCCCAATGTCCCATGGATCCATGAAATCACAAATTATAAGGCTGAATTTTTCCATTTGTTTTCTAGTTTGGTTAACAAGCATATTCATGCTACTGTCTTATATCCCATTGTATCTCTTTAACTAAAGTTTGTCGCTTACAGTATTGTATAAATCTAAAATGGCCACTCTTGGAAGTTTGGCTAGATGAGATTTTCTTTCTGAAAACAAACCCAGGTTATAAAAGTTGGTTTGCAGAAATTGAAAATCCATTAAAATACTAAATTATTTAAGTGTTTTGTACAAATGCACTTTTATGTTAGGACTACAGGTCTAGGTTGCAAATATTACCCAACTGCTAGATGCAAGCTGTGGACTAGAATTTTGTGTATCTCTTTGTAGCACTGCTATTTAGTAGCTTTACAGTTCAGCAGCCCAATTTTGCACACAGATCTAGACTTAGTATCTAGGAGCTTCACACATTGCGCTAAATTATAATTTACCTGCTTTGATTCCTGTGCATCTGAGACCCTAAATACGATAGTATATAAAGCATAATTTATGGCATATCTTGTATAAAACTGATTAACTCTAGTTTTGAACCTACCATAGTTAAGCATGACATTGCACTAAGTACAGTGTGAATCCAATCTCTGAGTGTTTCCATGATACACTGAAATATACTGTACTGTAAAGAATCAACAAGCCCACACTAACTTATCTCTATCCTGTCTGACTCATTGATCAGAGATGGAAACTGACCTGTAGCCATGTATGTTTTGTAAGCTGCAGCATCTGGTTCAAACTCCAGTTTCTGCACAGCAAATTGACAGTATTGATCACTTCTGAGATTCAAATAACATACAGGTAGTCCTCAACTTAGGACAATTGAGCCCAAAATTTCTGTTGCTAAGGGAGACATTTGTTAAGTGAATTTTGCCTCACTTTACAACCTTTCATGTCACAGTTGTTAAGTGAATCACTACAGTTAAGTTAGTGACACAGTTGTTAAGTGAATCTGGCTTCCCCATTAACTTTGCTTACAGTAGGTTATAAAAGGTGATCACACGACTCTGGAACACTGCAACCATCATAAATGTGAGTCAGTTGCCAAGCGTCTGAATGTTGATCACGACCATAAGGATGCTGCAACAATTGTAAGTGTGAGGAATGGTCGTAAGTCACTTTTTCCAGTGCCACTAAACGAACTGTTGTAAGTCGAGGACTACCTGTACAGTTTTGTGTAACAAAATCCAGACCATTACTCCAAAGAGATACAGAGAACCAAGCCTTTGCTTGTCATCTAGGAGTCCTCCTGAATTTCGCAATGCAGATCTAGTAGTCGTAGGTAAACATAATCATTTGCTACGGGAGGCAAGATGGTGCTGCATACAAAAGCTCTTCCCAGTATTTGCAATGGTGTGGCATTGTGGGTAACTGCAATGGAGGTTTGTGGAAGCTCAAATTTAAATATACTTTTCTGTAAAAACCCATGTCTTTTTCCATTTCTAATTCTGGATATGATACCAGGCATTTAAATTTGTCTGCAGTTTGATGCTTAGATGCTGCTGCTTGCTTCACATAACAGGGAGACATCTATGTACAGGGATTCTCAGGCCAGCAAATGTACTTCTGACCAACAGCCTCGCTGTTCCTGTGGCTTTTCTAGATTCCTCTTTTCCCAAATCCATTTGTCTCCCTTCCAAGAGACCCAATTCCAGCATTGCCCTCTCCAATTTTAAGTCATCCGATCTCTCAGAAAAGGTAACAGAAGATGTACTGTGGCTTGCTGGTCTAGGTGGATCTTCAGAAACAACGTTCAATAGAGCTATACTTTTCTTTGCAGGAGCTCTTCTCTATATCTGAACTGCTGAATTAATTTCCAGCCAGGGAAAGGAATCCAGGGTATTTCCTGTTCTCTCTAAAATTTAAAATCTTTTTTGATCCTGTGTCTTTTCACAGATTCAATCCTTTGATGGCCCAAAAAAAGAGGAGAGCCAGAGTAAAAACTCAGGCATTTTGGCTAGTTGCATTTCCCATTTCCCCCCCAGATTTATTCACGTCATTGTCTTCTGAGATTAATGCCTAGTTTTACATGTCTTTCAGGTCTACATTTTAAAAAGAGTGAATTTATTTATTTTTAATTCACAAACATTTCTAGAGATAACTCGTGTCACGTTGTTTTGTGACATTGATTGGATTCACACATTACTTTGAGTTATATTGCTTAACGATAGTTTATAGAATGAACCACAATTAGCTGGGTTCATATAAAATGCTAGGACAGTGGTGGTGAACCTATGGCACGCGTGCCAGAGGTGGCACTCGGAGCCCTCTCTGTGGGCACGCGTGCCGCCGCTGCCAGCAGCTTGCGCAGGTCCATTAGGCTGCCGCTGCCGCCTGGGGCAGCAGCCGCACCCAACACAAAGGAGGCGAAGCGGCCAGCTAGCGAGCTCAAGTAGAGGTGGTAGAGCACGGCCACACCCAGCAAGCCAAAGGCCACCCCGAGCAGGGAAAGCCGGATCCCCATCGGTGTCATGGCCCCCCAGTCCCAGCTAGGATTGCATGCCTCCCCCCATCTATGCTGGGCCTCCTGCTCACCGCCCCACCCGCCAGAGACCCTCTGGATCTCCCCCAACCCTGCCTGGTCCCCACAGGCGTCCCCATGAGCAGCATCGAGGTGGCCATGCCCACTCCAGCCACGCCCACCCAGTGGGCCACACCCCCATGCCCCCCCTGAGGGCACAATGCCCTGGCACTTTGCAATAAGTAAGTGGGTTTTGGGTTGTGGTTTGGGCACTCGGCCTCTAAAAGGTTCGCCATCACTGTGCTAGGACATAAATTGAACAAGCTCCATAGACTATGTTTTCAACTGCATTTTAGCCTTTTATATTTTGTGGATACGGCCAATATGGTTGGCTTATGCTACAGTGTCTTATGCAAACCAAGGTAACCGATTTAAGTGAACAAGCCATACTGTGATTAAATTAACCAAAGAAATACGTGCAAAAATCGCTATTATTGCTTAGAGCACTGTGCAAAGTCAGTCAACTGTTCCATGGATAAATATTTCATTTTTAGGAGAGGAAATATTAGCATTGCACAAAGATCTTTAATGGCACTAGTTACTAAGAAGTTTCTCTTACCACTCATTCACTCACACTTGCTAAGCCACCTACAAACACTTCCAAAATTTAGACATCACGAACCATTCAAAAGCTGACATATAAATGCTAATGGCACACTACTCTCTCTGCTTCACCACACCCTCCAAAGAACAGACATATGATTATGTCTCAGGCCTGTTTCATACAATCTCTTCTGCAGAATATTTGCAAATCATGTCGATTCCTATAATCGATACCGAGACAAAATACACCACCATTCTCTCTCATCTCTGCTTTGGTTCAGAAATGTTATCTCTCTCAAATGATTAACTAGCACACAGTTTTGTCAAGTAAAGTCTTCCCCTTGCTTAGACATAGCAGATTCTCCTTTTTTGCCCTTGGCAATTTCTGTCTTTGTTCATATAATATGCTTCTTGATGATCAACCAAACCATGTTTTATTCAATCACATTGTCTAGATTCACTGGACCCATTAACCAATCACAGGGGCTGAGTTTGCGCTGCAAACTAAATTAAAATATGTTTGGCTAGTGTATGGCTTAGTGTGTTATAAACACAGTGAAAGTGATTTGTAAATGGCTTAATGGTCAGTCATAGGCAACGGTGGTTTATTCTACAAATCATAGATAAGCTAATCAAGACTTAACAGTCTTGTATGGTCATTGTGTTACTATTATCTTTTCTCCTTCCATCTTTTCTTCCCTGGAAAATGCTATTAAAAAAAATTCTGTGAATGAGGCAGAGGGATTGCACAATAAAATCCTCCTTTGGAAACCCCCATTGTGGCCAAAATCCATTAAGAAATGTGATGTTTCCAGATGATGACTCTTGCATTTGGCATCTCTCCTTTTACTAAGAAAGATACACAGATCATATTAATTATGCTCAATTACCGTACTTGTGCTAACTGTCCAGCTTCTAACTCCTCTCTGCCTTTCAGTGCTATGCTAAACAAGCAAATTGTGTTTCATTCACTCAACACACACATCATCACAGAAGCAAACTTGGCTGCAACCGAGCACACAGACATGAAAAAAACATACAAAAAGGCTGCTTCCAGCTTAGAGACAGCACTGGTTTCTTCTCAGTAGGATAGCAAAATCTTATAAATCCAAATAGGAAAGAGTTAAATTGCCTCTGAATCGTCTCCCAGCACCCCTCCAGTTCTTGGCAAAAGGGGTCATTAACAAAAGCCAGTGGTTTCAGTTGCCAGTCTTGTGGTCTCTTCCACTTCAGCATTCACTAGCATGAGTCCCTCACATCCTGCTTTGGATTGTTTGTTCCCCAGGCCAAAAACAGTGGTTGTATACATTGCAGAATAGCATATCTCTGCCAATCACCTGGGCTTCTGATGGTCTCTAATGTCAGCTTGCCAGAGCACGGTGCATATGGAGGGGAGATGGGAAACTGAAATTGGTTTTCAGAGGGGACTTCTAAGCAGTTCAGGATAACCCCAATTCTTTGCTACTTACTTCCTTGATCACTGGGCAAGACTTTTGCCAGAAGTTACTAGTCAAAATGATCAAGATTCTTCCTACCCTTATGTCCACTTTTTAGAAAAGCGTAGAACAGCATGTATGCATCCTCCCCATTTTTATGATTAGCAAAAATTTGGTGAGATAGACTAGGCTGAAATGTCCACTGATCATCTATCTGGTCTAGATTTGCTACTTAATTTGTTAACCAAACCTCCCCGTGTCAGTTAAACCTCACCTCCAGGATTTCTACTCCTTAGTAATTATGCTTGGAAATTCTGCAAGTCCACGATGTTTGCATAATCAATTAGCTGGAGTGATGTCTGAAATATTGGCGAATGAACTGAAGCCCTTTGTTTCAAATCAAGAAGAGAATCAGGAGAGACTGATACACCTGTCCATGGTAACATCTCTGTAGTGACAGTCAGGGGAAGATATGGTGGCCCACCATCAGGAAAGATGGCCTTCGTATTTAAATCCTGATTCAGGATTTTTAAGGCTGTTTAATTGATTGATGTGGCTTCCCAGTTCAGCTCATGCTCAACCTAATGATTGATCAGTCCTTCAGTATCCAGTTGCTATTGAATGTCATGTTAGTCTGTACAATAATAAAGCTCCCATAATCCATAATTTAGTTGTGGGTAACAAGGCCAACTTGGTGTGTTTTACTGAGACCCAGATGGGCAGAAAGGGGGGAACTGCGCTCACAGATGTCCCCATTTGGCTTTTGTGTATGGCACTAGACACAAACCCCAGAAGGGGCTTCTGTCCTTTCACAAGTCCCTAAAGACCCAGTATTTCCTGAGCATTGGGCTACCAGGGGTAGGCAACCTCGGCTCTTTTATGACTCATGGACTATGCTGACTCAGGAATTCTGGGAGTTGAAGTCCATGAGTCATAAAAGAGCCGAGGTTGCCTACCCCTGGGCTAGACTGTGGGATGAGCCAATACAGGTTGTATGACCTTAAATGAAATATGTGTTGGTTGATCTTAGCTGCTTCTGTTATTACAATTATGCTGGTTATTCTGGTTTCTTTTTTATGTTCCCAAGGTCTATTATTTGATATTGCATTTTATTTTTAACTCCTTCAAACTGCAAATCAGCCATAGCCATTTATTTTTAATTCCTTCTTCTAATTGTATATCAGTCACAGTCATGCTTCTGAATTGGGCAGCCACATCAATCAATTAAACAAAGCTAATTTTACCTTAGGTAAGTGTTTGTAGGTACTAATGTTCCTTTGGTAAACTGAGGCTCCATATCGCCCCTATTTAGGCCATTTGTGTTCTCTGCATGGATAGGATTACCACTAGGAAATCTCAGAGCTGTAGACTAGAGTGGACGTTGAAAAAACACCTCTGAAAAAGTCAATAACAAATCCCTTCAGTATTAGTCCAAAAAAATATGGATATGTTCATGAAGTCCTCAAAAGTTGAAATTAAGGGAGACTTTTGCTTTTGAAAAATCTTTATCTGCATGTAGATATGTCTCAGAATTGCTATGTGAGATGGGTGGTCTCCAAATTCAATACATAAATAAAAAATATAAATAAATCTTAGGGATGTTTCCCTCTTTCACACCTAGGGGGTATTACCTATCAACTGGCCTACAGAAAAAATACTTGGAAGGCGATGGAAGAACTTTGGTGGTAGTTTGAAAGGATGGCATATCCATTTTAAGCATGAAATAAAAGAATAAAACAGGGGAAGAGTCAGACATAAGCCTACACAGTTGAATGCTTCCTCCCCTCTCCCCAGAGCTATTCCTGCTAATTTCCCGAAGAAAGAGTTCTATACAGAACCATGTAATTAAAATAAATACCATTTATGTGACCTGTAAGCTATTTATAAAAGCTAGTAATCCTAAAAAGTAGAATATCTGTATTAAAATTTGAAATCAATCAATGAGTAACATTTACAGATATAAACAATGAGCCCCTTTAAACTAAATTGATTCAGCATAGAGTCCTTATTTTTATGTTTATATTTGAGAAGCTTGTGATCTGCAACAGCATTCTGGGTTTTGCTTTTTTCCCCTTAAAAGTAATCAAAGCTGTCCCATAGCCTTCTTGGAATTGTAACAGTTGGAAGGGGCTCCCATTTTAGCCTACAAGGTTATGATGTGCTGCAATAACATGGGACAGCAGCCATTAAAACAAGCCACATCTGGCAACTCTCTCTGTAACCCAGAGCAAAGAAAGCTATGTCCCAATTCTGTGGTATTGCAAAGAGCCCTTTATTCTCCTCTGAGTTATTTCCATCTATAAGCCTCCACATAAATGCACTTTTGGCAGCTTGTCTGAGCTTTCTCAATTGGCAGTCTGATTATTCGTTTGTGTTCTATTTTTTCCCTCAAATTATTCTGAGTCACATCCTTATACAGACAGTTGAGATTCTAAATGGTACAACTCATGCACTAGTCCCAAGGGGCAAGGAAAATCACATTTCTGGGGCTTGAAATCATGGGGAACAGAACTTTATTTTCTCTCCTTAAATTATCTTTCCAAGTGGTCACAGGCACAAGAAGTCAGAGCTACTAGATTTCTATAAAATACAGGGAGTCCTTGACTTGCGACCATGACTGAGCCCAACATTTCTATTGCTAAGCGAGTTTAAGTGAGTTTTGCCCCATTTTACGACCTTTGCCACAGTTGTTAAGTGAATCACTGCAGCTGTTAAATTAGTAACATGGTTGTTAAGTGTATCTCACTTCCCCATTGACTTTGTCAGGTCGCAAAAGATGATCACATGACACCAGGACACTGCGACTGTCATAAATATGAGTCAGTGGCCAAGTGTCTAAATTTTGATCACATGACCATGGGGATGTTAAGTGTGAAAAATGGTCAAAAGTCACTTTTTTCAGTGCCATTGTAATTTTGAACGGTCACTAAATGAACTGTTGTAAGTTGAGGACCACCAGTACGGTAAGCCTTGTTCACTGCAAAATGCAGTTCAGGACCATAATAGATACACTGACTAAGAGGATTCTAGCCAAGACTGACTGAGGTTCTGAGATGACCACAAATGAATGTAAACATTTGTCTAAAATGCTTTGAGCAAGGAGTTTGATCTAGCAGCTGAGGCACCCAACTAGAGGCCTTAGTTCTAATCTCCTGCCTTAGGCATGAAAGCCTTTGGGCCAGGCATTCACTCCCAGCCCAACCCACCTCAAAGGATTGTTGTGGAAATTAGGGGGAAGAAGGAGTATTAAGTATGTTCACCACCTTGAATTACTTATAAAAATAGTAAACACATGATAAAAAAAATCTTAATTTTTTTTTTAAAAAATGAGTGGTCTGAGGCCCCTTCCATCAGGATGAATTCTAATAGCCTTTTCTCCAGACTATTATCTTACATTTCATACACACAGTATGGGATGTGCCAGCTGGCCCCGTCTTGGTAACCTTCCTCCATTCTGCATACTCCTTTAAGCTATTCAAGCTGTTCTCCAAAGCACCTGAAGGCAGGACAAGAAGCAATGGATGGAAACTAATCAAAGAAGCAACCTAGAACTAAGGAGAAATTTCCTAACAGTTAGAATAATTAACCAGTGGAAAAACCTGCCTCCAGAAGTTGTGAATGCTCCAACACTGGAAGTTTTTAAAAAGAGATTGGACAGCCATTTGTCTGAAATGGTATAGGGCAGGGGTGTCAAACTGCTGGCCTGCGGGCCGGATGCATCACACCAAAACCGCGCCCATTCCATTGCCGGCAATGGGGAAAAAATCACGATACATCACGACATGTCACGTGACGTTGCGAGTTTGACACCCCTGGTATAGGGTTTCCTGCCTGAGCAGGGGATTGGACTGGATGACCTCCAAAGTCCCTATCATCATCATCATCATCATCATATTATTATTATTGTTATTGTTATTATTATTGTCAGATTTGTTTCCAGTTGGTTTTTTCTCATGACATTTTTCTGCTGTGCTTTAAATGCCGGCCTGGCAAGTCTTTTTTTTTTTCCCCATCCAGGCATGCATGCATAGAAAAGCATCACCTGTTGAATATTTGCTTGTCAGAAAAATGCCAGAGCAGATTATGTCAAGGGCCTATTAAGCCAGAATCTTATTCTACACTGGTAATTTCTGTCTCCCAGAAAATGGTATTTGAAGATAAGTTGACTCTGATATATTATGTAAAGCTACCACAATCACTAATCAGCAAAAAAGTTAACTTTCCATAAATTTAAAACCATCTGAATTACGGCTGATTTTTTTTTTTTTACTGGTTCAGACATCACATTAAGTCATGCTTTTTTAAAATGTACATGCTGTATGTATCCAGCCAACTGTAGTTTATTCAACAAACATGTTTAAGCAAACTATAACTTAGTGTATTATGCAAATTGTCTTTCATTTTCTCCCCTATCTATAAATTATATTTCATGTCCACAGATTGTGCTACCACTTACTCAGGTCTTTACGCCATATATAGGTTTGGTTCACATCATATGCAAAGCTGTAGTGAAGTTTGTTTGGCTTTGATTTAGCACATTCTTTTAATCCGACTATTATTGTCAGAAATAATTTACGGATTGTCTTGTGTGAACCAATCTAATTGTGATATAGACTAGTTTATAAAATAAGCTTCAATAAGCTATATTTTAATGGGTCCTATAAACACAACCTGACCTCTTTTGTAGATGCTTACATCACATTATTTCGTGTTTTTCTCTCACAAACGTTTTGCAGGCACTGTGTAAATACAGAATGTGGAACGGGGACAGAATGAGGCCAAGAGGAGCTGCACCTTTTTTTCTACAGTACTCTGTTTAAAATGGCTCTGACCCTGACTAGGGCTTTTCAGATGTCAGTTATTTTTTAAACTGTAAGGAATAAAATGCTGGTAGCAGAGCAGATTATCTCCAGCTAATCAGAGTTGATCAGAAAACCGTGGCCTAATGTTTTGTGTGACTACCATCTTATTGTATCCCCAAAGGCCAAATTGAATCCAAACCTGCTGGGGTGCATACAGAGCCATCACATTCTGTATACAAAACAATGCACTTATTTCTTTAACTGTCTCCAGGCATATTCAAC
The DNA here is from genome assembly GCA_023970755.1 of Azemiops feae. Classification (NCBI taxonomy): domain Eukaryota; kingdom Metazoa; phylum Chordata; class Lepidosauria; order Squamata; family Viperidae; genus Azemiops; species Azemiops feae. The sequence goes on along the minus strand of JALGBA010000474.1, from coordinate 281,273 downwards.
ACTTCCTTGCCTCAATATTCTGGCAGCTGATTGCACAAAAGAGTAAATGATCAGTTTTCACCCTTAACACAGATTTCCAGATTTATTTCAGGCCTGAATTTCTATTTTCCCTTTTGTACATTATACCTTCTTATCTTTCTTGCATTCCCGTATTATTATTTTATATATTCTCCATAGGAACAAATATATAGTTTTCTGCATCTGTTTGATATTTTTCCCATCACATTGAACAAGTTTCTTGGTTTATCCCGTATCATTTCCCCCCAGGTTACAAACTCTTAAATAAATGTAGCCGTGTATTATTACTTATGAATTTCAAAAATGCGGTGGGCATTTCACTACACGTCTCGGATTGACATTAATACTGTATAGGCTTACAGCGAGGGATGGATTAGTTAAAGGAGTTTCTCTGCATTCCAGATCCTTCGTTTGCTGTTCTACTAATCCAGCCGTTTCCTTTGTATAGGCATACATAATGAGATCTGGCAAACCTCTAAGCTTCAGACTGCACAATCTCTAGCGCTCATTTGAAAACTAAGCATTTCTAAACGCTGCGCAATTACACACACGCGCGTCATGTGAAACCTCACATTATCTTCGCGCAAGCACATTTATATATAAAAAAGAGAGAGAGAAACAAATCCCTCTCCTCGCTTTGTTCCGAGCCCTACGAAAAACCAAACCCACCTTTATGCAAACTCAGCACAGAGGGAGGAGGGGAAAGGCAGTGGGCGGTCCCTAAGTTCCGGGAAGACGCACGCGCGTCAGCTCCAACCCCCTTTGGGCATGCGCAGGAAGCCATGTGTCCCGTTTGGCGAAGCTTCACGACTTTTGCGGAGGTCTTTTTTTTTTTTTTTGGGTGAAAGCTGTTGCCGTTGAGACTCCCCAGAGGGGAGACACTCTGAACAAGTAAGAGGCTCTGGGCGTGGGGGAGAGGAGAAGGGAGGGGGGCGCCCGTCGTGAAGCCTGGCCCAGAATTGTATCGAAAGTGTGATAATCATGAGTGGAGAGACGAGTCAAGGCAAGTTTACTATGAAAAATTCAGTCCTGAAGCTTTGCCTAGTAGAGGAGGAGAACAGGCACCTGTGCCATGCAATGGGAAAAAAAAATAAAACAGGATCTTTGTAGACGTTAGTTGTCGGGATTGATATTCCAACACGTGAATATTAGCTGGAGAAAGCGGGGCAGTCTCGGGAAGAACTACCATTTGATTCTCCTGCTTTTTATAAGTTGGGTGTAAGATGCCAGAGGGAAGGGGGGGGGGAAGGATTTACTATCTTTGATCATGATCAGGCTCTTTGAAAATAAGATTTGTGGTAGTATATACGTGCTCTTTATTCTCGCATTAATATCTTGTTTTTTCTCTGAGACCTTAAGGCAACAGATACAGATAGGTTTCTTTCACTTCACTTCTATCTAGAATAACGTTCTGTAAGGTAAATTGCGGATTGTGATTTTAGCCTTAACAGCTGGTCAGCTTACTGACCAAGTGGGAATTTGAATCGGGAAATCTAAATCCTCCATCCAAATCTTAACACTTCCGTCATGGTGCCGCTACAGGTAGTCCTCGACTTATGACAATTGAGCCCAAACTTTCCATCCTAAGCAAGAAAGTATTTAAGTGAGTTTTGCCCCATGTTACGACCTTTCTTGCTACAGTTGTTAAGTGAATCACAGCAGTTGTTAGTAAGGCGGTTGTTACATGAATCTGGCTTCCCCACTGACTGCTTGTCAGAAGATTGCAAAAGGTGATCACATGGCCCTGGGACACATGCCAGTTGCCAAGCATCCAAATGTTGATCATAGAACCATGGGATTTTTGCAAGTGGTCATAAGTAAAAAAAACAGCTGTATGTCGCTTTTTTCAGTGACGTAACTTTGAACAGTTATTAAACAAATGGCTATAAGTTGAGGACTGTCTGTAGAGTCTTCTCAATTTCTACCATGTGTCCCTCAAAGATCATAGAATGTCTATGGCTTTTTCTGGAGGTTACATGTGCCAGTATATTCCACCCATTTCCTTCTCATTACTTCATGTGGCAGAGGCAATACTGAAGGATTATGACCACTTGAAAGCACGAGGTGTGAAAAGATAATTTAGGTTTGTAACCTTACACATCACACTAAACAATGATTTATGTAGCATAGCGGCTGGATTCATGTAATGCATTATGCCAAAATTAAATATTTATTACATTGATATGCTGCCCAACTCACAGTGATTCTGGGCAGCTTTCAGTTGTTATAATTTAGGATATTGTTAGGAGCAATCTACTCTATTAATTTGATGAGAAAACTACATAGACTAACTTTTCTCTTTTTTTCCAGGTCTTGTTAATCAGGAGACAAAAAGGTGATTCAAAAACTAATGTTGGAAAGAAAAAGAGATTCCTAATCCTCTTCCTACATTTAGCATCATGACCCGGCATAGTAAATATCTGCTTTAATTATTCCAATCTAATTGGAATTCTAAATGAGTAATCCTGTTTGCTTATCTCTGATTCCCCCTTTTTTCTCTTTTGCAGAACAGAAAAAATCCAGCAAGAAATCCAAACATAGCAAGGTAAGACAGAATCTTGAAAAAAATGAGTTTTTCTGGTAGAGATGACAGTGGGAATTGATGGGAGAGCAAGGCAAGCCTTTGAATTTGATAGTGGAATGATTGCTGGTTATATTAGTGAAGCAGAATTGTTTTAAATGTAAGACACAGGGTTTGGGTGGTGAATCAAAATGTAACCAAAGTATCTCAGTGTGCTTCCAGATGAAATTTTTATCATGCAAGCTGCCAATGATATGTTACCTTCCACCCGTAATTCGTGTTTTTCCTATTAGAGTATCAATTCTGCTGTAAGTAGCTTTCAGATAAGGAAACGTAAGTTATTCTTTAGCAAAGGGGAAAGGGTCAAAAGAGTACCAGCTGGAAAGGCAAGAATCTAGCGTTGTTCTCAGATGTGATGAATATATGTCTCTTTATGTCTGCAATCGAATCCAGTGCAGTCTTTTTTCCTCCCATAGAAAAAGGACGCAAAACCACATAGGAAAAAAGATTCAGGAGTACCTCAACTGTCACGCTTCAAAGAACATGTCAAAAAGGAACTGGTCCTAAGGCAGAAAAGGGTAAGGTTAACCACGTGGGAGAACAGAGGCAAAGGTGGGACTTTTAGATACCTGAATTAATTTCCCTGCTCAGTTTGGGATGGCATAGGAGTGATACCCAATACTGGAGCTATGAGACCTGTGCACCAGGGTTGCTAGCACCCCCTTAGCTGAAGATTGTGTCCATCTAACCAGGTGAAAGAAATGCAGGAGCGGCAACAAACGGCACGACAAAAGGAGATCGGCCGGTTTCGGAGCCTGGAAGGGTTGCAGAAGGATGCCTTGCATAGACAGCAGCTCTTTGAGCAGAAGGTAGTGAATCTAAGCTGGTAATCTTCCCTCATGGCACATATACCCAATCCAGTTTTGATTGTCCCCTTCTTCTGGCTGTTCTTTTAAGCAGCTCAAATATATTGGTAGAGATACTCTGTACATTTCTGTAGCTGGTTAGACACAACACTTATTTAAGTAGGAAAGAAGTACATGCAAATAACTATTGAGGACCCCAGTTTTAGTTCTGGATTGTTTTTTGATCATTTATACAGGCTTTCTCACAAAGCAGACTACTGCAGGTCTATTTGGTGACACATCCAATAGGATAGGATTCAGTTCTTGGCACATATCAGTGGGATTATAGCCTCAAGTGAATGGATTGTGTTGCAACTTTCTTCTCATTCATTTTTACAAAAAGCCCAGTACCAATTATTTCTACAAAAAGGCATAAAGCAAATCAGTTACTGAGTGGAAATTTCCATCTCTTGTCTGGCTATCCCACCCGAACTCCAAAAAGAAAATTTTTCATGGTACCGAAGGGCTATGAGTTGGCTGTTGCTAAGTTACAACAGACATCACAGGAGGAGAACTGTATTGGTCTAAGGTGGCAAAAAAATTACTCTTGACAACATCTTTTCCAATTGACGACTTTGATTAAAAGGCGTAAGCTTTTGTGAACTTCATCAGATGCATAGAGTGACTAGACATGTCTTTTAATCAAAGTAGTTAGTCTGAAAAAGTGTCACCAGATTTCTAATTTTAAGTTAGAGCACGTCTTCACCCCACTTTAAGCCAGAGGTGGAATTGGTTTGAAAATGGCAATGAGTTAATTTAGTAATGATTCTTCCTCTCAGTGACATACAATGCATATAATATGCTTAACAATTCATAACTAGTGATATTTTAGAATATCATGACATTTTAAAATTGCTGGTTGGTTTATTTGTTTCCATGTTTCCTTTTGTACTTACTCATCTATGTTTTTCAAAGAATTTAATAAGAAAGAAATAATGATGAATGGCTTGCTTGTCTGTAAACTTTGTCTAAGAGAACAGCCTGGAGTTCCAGATCAATAAAACTTTGTATTTAAAAAAAGCGTATCAAGAAAGCAGTAGATGGGAAAGCATGATATTTCAAGGAGAGATTGCAAAATTCACAGTGTGCAAAGCACAGGTATATTTTACGGGGGATGATTAAATACATAGTTCTGTTTTCTAAATAACTTTAAAATGGTGTTCTTGGAGAACAGAGTTTTGCATTTTAAAAGGCCCTTATGGAAGATTTTATTCCGTCTATGTACAACTTGAGTAGAAATGCCTCCCCTAATAGGAAATGAATTTCTCGTACAGCAGCAATCAAATAATAGCTATTTTCTAGGCAGCAGTATAAGTAGAAATGCAGCTAGGATGTACTGTCTCACATTATGAAATTAAGGATACCGTACCTATTCTATTTTCCAGCAGTTGGAAAGCACGCAAATGCGAGTAGATAAATGGGTACCACTTCGGTGGGAAGGTAACAGCTTTCCATGCGCTTTGGCACATAGACATGCCAGGTCACATGACCACGGAAGCATCTTCAGACCATGCTGGCTCCTTCGGCTAGGAAACAGAGATGAGCACCACCCCCTAGAATCAGACACGACTGGACAGGGGAAATCTTTACCTTTTACCTATTTTCTAACTATGAGAACCTATTCTGTGCCATCTGTCTTGTGGAACTTTAATTCCATCCCTTTGGCCATGTGCGTAATCTTCTTCTTCCCACAGGAGATGGATCTGAAGCAATTGGCCAAACATGCCCTGCTGGAAAAAGACAGCTCTTGCAAGGCGTATTACAAAGAGTTCAGGAAGGTCAGTGAAGATGAATGTGACTTGACACTTTTAGCACCCAAGAAAAATAGAACTGTGGATGGTGAGGCTTCTGTTGGGTTGGGTTGGATCAGTGTTGGATACTCCAGTTCTTTGCTCTCTCCAGGTAATTGAAGCAGCCGATGTGATCTTGGAAGTCCTTGATGCTCGGGATCCTCAAGGATGCCGATGCCCCCAGGTTGAAGAGGCAGTGCTGCAGGCTGGAACCGACAAGAGATTGGTTTTGGTGTTGAATAAAATAGGTAAGTAGCAAGACTAGGAAGTGAAGCCATATGTGATTCAAGAATACGAGATTAGACCTTTTCTTATTAAGGGTTTCTCTCTATAGATTCAAATTCTGCACTGAGGGCATCTGGGAAATATACTTGAAATAAAGTGTTGAATTACATTGGCTTATTTTGCAGTTACTTTGCTTCGATTCAGGAATCGTTGCAATCATGACTTAATTCAGGGTTTGGGTGGTAGAGGGTTGAGTGGGGGGAAAAATCACTCAAAAGTTTGCTAGATACTGCATTTGGCCTCAACTAGAAAAATTTTTTTTGTTGCTTTTATGCTTTTTGGTCATGGTTCATTCATTCACAATGACAGTTAAGATAAGTGATCAGATATCGATTCTCTTTCTATGATTATTGGATAAGTGACTTGGATATTCTAGTACAGGGCTTTTCAACCTTTTCACCCATTGTACCACTTTTAGGATATGGCAATATCCGAGTACCACCAGTTGCCTAGCAAGGTGTCAAAAACTTGATGACCAAAAAAAAGAAAGAAAGAAAAAAGTGATAAAGTACAGGTAGTCCTCGACTTACAACAGTTTGCTTAGTGACTGTTCGAAGTTACAATGGCACTGAAAAAGTGCCCCCCAAGCCACAGCTGAGCAAGACACCTGCCTGCCCGCCCGGCGACGCTCTTCCTCCTGTCCGAGGTTTTCATTGTTGTGAGCATTTCTGTTGAGGATTGGCAGTGGGGGTGGTATGGGTGGTGTTTGGTTTTTATTCCCCCCGTCTGCTGGGTGGTTGCAGCAGGTTTTGGTCACTTCACATGACCCTGGGATACTGTGACCGTCATAAATATGAATCAGTTGCCAAGCATCTGAATGTAAATCACAAGACCCTGGAGATGCTGCAACATTCCAGCTGATCGGTGCTTCTTCTGGGCTCAGCAGAAGCGCCAGGATCAGTGCTGCTTTCCAGCTGATTGGTGCTTATTCTGGGCTCAGCAGAAGCACCAGGATCAGTGCCGAGCTCCAGCTGGAGCCTAGCGCTGATCCTGGTGCTTCCACTGAGCCCTGACAGCCCCAAAGAAGCGCCGATCAGCTGGAAAGCGGCACTGATCCTGGCGCTTCTGCTGAGCTCTGACAGCCCTGCAGCTCCAGCCATCTCTCGCTCAGGCTTGTGCGGTGCCACCGGTTCAGCTCATTCCCCTCCCCCGCTATCACTTTTCTAGGATGGTCACGTACCACCTGCCAGGTGCCCATGTACCACAGGTGGTACCCGTACCATTGGTTGAAAAGCCCTGTTCTAGTAGTCCATATTAATAGTATTGACTCTTTAAGTAGAAGGTGGTCATGATTATTTTGAAATCAGCTTGTGTCTGAGGAAGTGAGGATGTTATTGCTTAGCCTTTTGGGTGATATATCTGCAGAGCATGAAAGGATTATAATTTTGAAAGACACAAGATTTTAAAAGGTAACTTGTGTACCTTTGGGATACAAAAGAGTAGGTGTGGCCCCAGTGAACTGGCAGCAAAGTGATTTTTTTTAAGGACACCTTCATTTTCTCAATCTATTCCTGATCCAGATCTGGTATCTAAAGAGATCGTTGCAAAATGGCTGAAGTATCTGAGGAATGAATTTCCTACAGTGGCCTTTAAATCCTCCACCCAGCAACAGAGCAAAAACCTGGTAGGTGATGCATGGCTGCAATGAATGACATTTTACATTTTTTTATTGGAGATCACTTTGAGAATGGGACGGAAATGGGCAACGTGCTACTTATGACACCCCTTGACAGTGCCCATGCATCTCCAAAATTAAATTAAAAACTCCTGACATGTAGCAAGACCTCCTGCAAGAATGTAAAACTCACATAAAACTGCCGAAGCCTAGCAAGATTTCTGCATTGGTGAGATAGCCCAGATCTTTTGGGGTTTAGAAGTCTTGTGAAAGTCTGGCTGTTAAGTATTTGTTTTATGAAATTTATACTAAACAAATATTAATGTATTTTAATGTTATATTTCATTTTCCTTTTATAGAGTATAAGGTATATTGGTTTGGCCCTTCCTTTGAATGTGATCTGTTTGTGGCCCCTCCCTTAGAGTTGGCTGTTGTAGAAGACGTTATGGGGCCCACCTTTTATTCAGAGTAGATTTGGCTGTGATGGCTGTCCAATACCTGGTCTTTATGCAGTGAGATTTAGATGGCAGAAAGAGATTGGTGGGTTTTGGGAGATGGGAAACAGAGTGAATGATAATCAATGATTTTTTTAAAAAAACAAACAAAAAAATTGGATTTTTTAAATTTAAATCTGATTTTTTTTATTTTTATCAAATTTATTTTAATAAAATGCTTTTGGAGTAAAAATCTATCTAAATATACATTTCTATTTAAGATTCATTAATAATTTAGTTTATTCAGCATGAAATGGAGCTTAGTTATGTAGCATGGGGCTGTATATTCTGCAATATTTACATTTTTGGTAAACTCATTCAATGAGTCCAAGCTCTGCAAGCTGAGATAACATGCACTGCATTGATACATTCACACAATTTCACAATAACCATGAGATAAATCATAAAACAAAGTTCAGGAATATTCCTTTATCCCATTGTTTTGCAAATCTATGTACACTAGTATGATTGTTTGAAGAGAAATGCATCTGTAACAGGCTCTTAAGTGTTTTAATTAAATAAAAGAATTTGAGTAGTTTTCCAACTATGTGTGATTAGCCTGTTAACCTAAAATCGGTTCTGATATCGCTGTTTTACTAACCTGACAGCTTATTATTCTAAATAGGAAACCTTCATTTTGTTTGCAAATAATAATATTAAAGATTCTAACTACCAGCAAGAATGAGTCCTTACATTTAAAGAGCACCTGTCATTTCAGATCCATCATGGCAGCGCCTGTTAGCGGGCATCCACTCACCTGCTGCCCGCCACGTCCCTCACCTTGTTTGTGTCACTGCCGCATCACCAGCCATCCCATTAAAGTGAATGGGACTGTGAGTGAGTCAACAGCAGGTCAGAGGAGGAGCCGCTGCGGGACAGAGATGACAGTTGCTCTTTAAAAATTATGATTTAAATCGAGTTTTTAAATCAAGCCTTTTTACTACCATAGTGATTTAAATCATGATTTAAATCGTGATTTAAATCGACTTGATTGAAATCAAGTCTACCCTGTTTGAAAAAGATTTTATAATATTTGGGAACGTATTATGATTGGTACATCAAAAGTAAGAGCCAGGGGCATTAAGCAATAATTCCTTTCTCCCCTTTAGCAACAGAGCCATGTCCCAGTAACCCGAGCATCAAGTGATTTGCTAGGCAGTGCAGCCTGTGTTGGGGCAGATTGCCTCATGAAGGTCCTTGCAAACTATTGCCGTAATCAGGATGTCAGGACAACAATCACCGTTGGAGTTGTGGGTATGTAGCCTGCCTCTATTTGAGGGGTGGAAAAAGTGAAAGAACAGCTTTCTTCAACATGACACCTTCCAAAATGAGGAAGCTGCAACTCCTGGAATTCCTGCATATGCTGGGAATTCTGGGAGTTGCAGTCATAGGATACCTGAAGTATGCCAAATGGGGGAAAGTTAGCTTACTGTCTTCCTTGCCTTGTCTGTCTCCAGCTGACTTGATAGGGTAAATTGGGAAATGTTCTCCATTTTTACTTTGCAGTAGCTAGATAGAATCCTAGCAGCTATCTTTCCAATGCAGGAGGGTCCTTTGGCCTTGGATGCAACCCAGTGGCCCTTCTATCATTCTGGGAGTTGAAGCCAAGAGATAGCTGGGCCTGTAATTCAAACAGGGAAGAATTCTAGCTGGGGAAGTGGTGTTGCCCACAAATAGCATTAGCAATAGCACTTAGACTTATATACCGCTTCATAGTGCTCTATAGCCCTCTCTAAGTGGTTTACAGAGTCCCCAACAATCTGGGTGCTCATTTTACCGACCTCAAACTCAACCTTGAGCCGCTCAGAATCGAACTCCTGGAGTGAGCAGTGAATAAGCCTGCAATACTGCATTCTAACCCCTGTGCTACCACGGCTCTTTTCCAATGAGAGGAAAGAAAGAGGCGCGTGAGGGAAGATTTAAGATCCCGTGGTCCTCAGCTTCCTTGGAACCTTTTCACCAGGCTTCACCAACTACAGAGATTGACGATTTGAAGTTTACAGACTTGGAATTGCCCATTTTGGGGGAGTTTCTTTTAGGTAGTTGGTGGTGATAGATGTGAACCCTAACAGCTTTTCTTCTACTTTTTAATCCAGAGGAAAAAGATGGTGGGAGTTATTGGTAATGCTGTCTTTTCTTGTGCAGAAATGCAAAAGAAACAGTTTAGTGGAAGGTAGCAGTGACTTGTGTGGGAGCAATGGCCAGAAAGGAAATGTGCTTGCTGATGGGTTGCCTGCCTCTATATCCCTGACTGCAGGCTTCCCAAATGTTGGCAAAAGCAGCTTGATCAACAGCTTGAAGAGGAGCCGAGCTTGCAATACGGGTGCCACTCCTGGCATCACCAAGTAGGTGCCCAAGCTGAGGTGCTAATTAGAAGTGAGGCATCAGATCTGAGGTGCTGGGTAGTCAACCGAGTTTCCCTCCTTTTTTTTTTTTTTCATTTTAAATCAAGGAAGGCTGTGGGAGGTCTGTGGTCCTGCTTTGGAGATATAAAAATTCACAGATTCCTTTATTATTTATCTCCCAGTCATAGGAAAGAGAGTTTTTCCTTTGATAACATTCTGCAGAACTGGATGTACTTGGCATGAGTGATAATACCTAGAATTATTTAGTTGTATTAGCACAGTGATGGCGAACCTTTTAGAGACTGAGTGCCCAAACTGCAACCCAAAACCCACTTATGCATCGTCGAGTGCCGGGTGGTTGTGGCCCATTGGCTGGGTGTGGCCAATTGGGTGGGCATGGCCAATTGGGTGGGCGTGGCTGTGGTGGTAACGGCAGACAGGGTGGGACTAAAAAGTTCAATCAATCAATTCCAACTTTGCAAGATCTTTTTTTTTCCCGCAAGAAGTTGAAATTGACTGATTGAAACTTTTTTTTTTTTTTTTGCACATGGCCTAAAGCGAAAAGGTTTTATAAAATCCAGCTGAAGGCCTAGGACTGGGGCGACAGCACGCGTGCCCACAGAGAGGGCTCTGAGTGCCGCCTCTGGCACCTGTGCCATAGGTTCGCCACCACTGTATTAGCATGTAATTGTGGGCTTGGCAGGCCAGAGAAGGTTTGGGATTGTAAAATAAAAAGCACTATCTTCTGTACAAGACACAGAGTACTTTGTTCACTACTTTATGTATTATTCTAATCCATGACTTAATTTGTGTTTATTCATCAGTATTTTGGATGAACCTAACCCTTACCAGCTGTAAATTATACTTTTTGACTTAGAACTTGTGAATTGAACCAGTAGTGGGGTTGAATACATAACTCATGATAATGAAATAATGATATTTAGCAATGGCTAAATATCATATGTGAACTTAGCCACTTGCTGCCCATTGGTTTATTTTACCAACTTTCCCTGGTTTTGAGGAGGCTTACATTAACTTTATATTTACATTCCCCCCAAAAGAAAAAAAAGCCCACAAGTCTCAAAGGACATGTGCATTTATTTGAAATAATGATTCTTGAAAAGACAGTTACTGTCCAGCCTTCTTAAAAATATCTGTTGACTAAATAGGTTTACCATCTTCCCTTCCCTCCCAACCAACCCCTTTTCTCCTGAAGCTCATGGGAGATGCAGATTGATAAAGACATTGAAGATAAACATTCCAGGGAGGGGCATTACATAAGAACTGTTGTGAGAAAGAAATGATCTGTCTTTCTAGAAGTCTAAAATTTTAATTTCTGGTCAGGTTGTTTTAGTTTTTGGACAACAAAGGAATATAAAACGAAGTTTTAGAAAATTAACTTTATAGGTGGAAAGGCTGGCATTTGAAGTGATTGCTCCCATTTATTTATCCCTCCCTCCCCTCCCCTCCCCCCCTTAGGTCTCTGCAAAAAGTGCAGCTGGACAAGCACATAAAACTCTTAGATTGTCCAGGGATTGTCATGGCTTCTCCCACTTCAGATGCTGCCATGATTCTGCGAAACTGCATCAGAATAGAACAACTGGCAGATCCCGTGAGTCCAGTGGAGGCCATCTTGAAACGTTGCAACAAGCAGCAGGTATGAGTGATCTTGAAAGAATGAACAGACCATGTGGAGGTGAGAATAACTGGAAAATTCTGAAGGTGGGGCTTGAGAATCCCAAGCTTTTTTCAGAGACTACAAAAACGTTATAGCAAAAACAATGGATCTGAGATAAAGAACTATAAATCTAAAGAATTTTAATGATGCTAATTTGGATGAAGCTCCTTTTCCCCTTGAAATCACATTTAAAAAGGATCTGCTTGCTAAATGACATGTCTTCAAAAGGACTTTGGCCAAGAACCCTAATTTGGGTTCTTTAAATTGTCGCCCCTTGGCTAGATTCACACAAGACTCTACACCAATACATGGTTGTTTGGTTTGTGGATTGGTATGTTGGGCAATCTCGGGCAGAGGGGTTAATTCACTAAACCATGGTTCAGTTAGACCTGAAAGCAACCTAGCTTTAAATTGCTATTGGTGTTGCTTTTGCTGCAAAATATGATCCTGCCCATTATCTGGGCGTTTTTTTTAAAAAAAAAAAAAACTAGCATTAAGTGGATCATTCAACATGTTTAATTGGGCAACACTTTTAAGAAATGCCCATGTTATTGGCATTTTAATACAAGTGCTTACAAAAGATATATGGCAGATAATTTAGCATAGGAATGCTCCGTTCACATAGTAGGACATGTTGTTCTTGTGCCATGTACAAGAGCTAAGTTTTTCTTAACAGATGATAATAATAATAATAATTAATAATAATAATAATAATAATAAAGTTGGAAGGGACCTTGGAGGTCATCTAGTCCAACCCCCTGCTCAGGCAGGAAACCCTATACCATTTCGGACAAATGGCTGTCCAGTCTCTTCTTAAAAACTTCCAGTGTTGGAGCATTCACCGCTTCTGGAGGCAGGTTGTTCCACTGGTTAATTGTTCTAACTGTCAGGAAGTTTCTCCTCAGTTCCAGGTTGCTTCTGTCTTTGGTTAGTTTCCATCCGTTGCTTCTTGTCCTGCCTTCAGGTTTCTTCGATATATATGTAGCTTTATACATAATTTGGAGGTTTTTAAATGTATCAGAAAGTGAAATGTGTACTTGAAATGGATATTATTCAGTTCTACTTGTGTACTCAGGAGTCAGCTTCACTGCACTCATGGTACTTCTTCCAAAGTAAATAGGTATAGAACTGCAGCCTCAATTGATTAGCTCTAGCAAAATGGTAACCACCCTGCTTTAAAAATGAGTAGCAAATAATTAAACTCCAATTCTGTTTGGGTTGATTCGGTTTTGGCAGTTTTCAAAAATCACCCATTGAAATTTTACAGCACTTCTGAAATGCAATTTCTTTCCAATATCTGGGCAGAGGGAAGAGGAGGGTATCATCACATTGTTGCCCTGCCCAGTGCAGTCTTTGCCTGATAACTAAATAATAAGTCCAGCTGTTAAAAACCTGACCTCTCTCTGAGATGTGGGTCAATAGAATTGGCGGGTTGGGTAAGAAAACTTTAATCGGCTTCTAATTCTCATCTCTTTCTCCTCCTTAAATTTCCTCGGCCTAAAGATTATGCAGCATTTCAGCGTGCCGGATTTTCAGAACACCACGGAGTTCCTGGCGCATTTGGCCAGGCGACAGGGCAAGCTGAAAAAAGGAGGAATACCAGACCATGAGAAGGCTGCCAAAGCGGTGCTAAATGACTGGACTAGGTGAGTGGAAGATAGGACCTTTTAAAAAAAAAGAACAAAGAACAAAGATCTAGACCAGGGGTAGGCAACCTTGGCTCTTTTATGACTCGTGGACTTCAACTCCCAGAATTCCTGAGCCAGCCATGCTGAGGGGAAAGGGAGAGGTTTCCAAGCTGAGCCATGCTGGCTCAGGAATTCTGGGAGTTGAAGTCCACGAGTCATAAAAGAGCCAAGGTTGCCTACCCCTGATCTAGGGCTTTTTGCAGGAACTGTCTTTGATGTAAGCCTCTTTCTTCCTTTCTCTTTGTCTTACTCCCCTGGCAGCTCTAATTCAAGTGGGAATTGAAATCAGAGAAAGAAGAAAATGATAGGAATTATTGCAATAGTTCAATATAGTATTTTGGGGGAGTGGGTGGTAGGAAGCTTTTCCTATAAAGCTTGGGTCAACAACATGGCCATCCTTTCCCCACGATGCCCCAACATTAATTTATGCAGTAGTCAAAACCTTGCCCAGGATCATGCAACCTGGGGCACTCTCTATCTCGGGTTTGTGGCCTGAGAAGTTATCGATCCTCGCTATAAAACCTGCACTCTATGAGAGAGATGGGCGGTCTCTAAATATGGTGAATAACTATTGTACTTTTGTTTCTTCTAGTGGAAAAATCAGCTATTTCACACATCCGCCTGAGACACACACACTTCCTACTCACATCAGTGCTGAGATTGTGACGGAGATGGGCAAAGCCTTTGATTTTGAGGCACTGGAGCAGGAGAATGAGAAGGCTTTGGCTAGTAAGTGGTTGGGAAAACGGGACTGCTTTCCACAAGATTTGGCCACCATACGATTTTTGTTTTGCCAATCTTTCCTTTGACCAACAGGAGTTTGATACTCAGCCCAACAGCTGTTTTTATAATACAATACATGTCATCCCTTCTGCAAGAGGCTGACAAAAATGGAGAACATTCTGTAGCCTCACAGATATGTCTATTCTGCAATTCAGCATAATTCTCCGCATTCTTTCAAGAACAGAGTACCTGTCCAGTTATGTAATAATGCTGTGGCAATATAATTATAAAAAGCTGCAGTGTGTGAGGTATTCTCATATATCGGTTACCAGGATCCTCTTCAAACAGCTATTTCTTTCCCATCATTTCTCCTTCCCTTTTGTAAAAGCTGTTGTGCCTTTCTCAATTCTCTCCAACCTTCCTCTATCCTCTTCTTTTTCTTTGATTTCTTAGAATAGGTATAACTGAACATAGAGTCTCCCACCAAATCCAATAAGATATAGTTTTTATTTCTCTTTCCCTCATCCTGTATCAGTGGTCCCATGGTAAGTTAAGCCATATTTATATAACTAGAGTTTGTTGACCTGTAAACCATGTTAACTATGATTTATGACTTGGGATGGATTTGTTCATTCAGCTGGCCTAGCATGTATAGTGTGAAGGAAACACATTGAATTCTACTCCTTGCTTTAAGCCTCTTTCCAGTAAAAATGACTATAATTTAAGAACTCTGAATGATGTATATATTTTTTTTATAGACTTAATCTCTGGTCCTGTGGGTATCTCCTTGGAGGGTTCGGGCCTAACCCGTGGGGCAGAAATTGAAATGGCTGAGGAAGAAGGGCTGCATATTACAAAAGAGGAGGAGACTAAGATGGAAGAAGATGAGAATGATGAAGTATGTGCCCCAGCCTTTTTGGTGGTTTATGGACTACCATTTTGGCAAGCATCCAGGCTCTGGCAATTCTAAATAATAGGCACTGAATGTAGAACCATCTAAGGGGGGGACATTATCTTAAGGTATATTTGTTCTTGTATAAGGTATTTAATTACAATTTCAATATCAAATTTCAAGGCTACCTGATTCCTTGATGATTCTAGGCAGCTTATAGATGAAAGAAAAATCATACATATAAAAAAGTCCATGGCTGATCAAAAGAACAAATAACCTAACTAAAACAAGATGGAACTGAAGGAGTCTCCACAACCATCTTTTCCCAAAAGCTAGGAGAACAACCAGATTTCAGACAAAAAAATCCTTTTTCCATAGATGCCATTTGAATCATCATAACAGAAAGCTTGTAAAAACATACTGAAGGATGATTTTGCGGTTACCTTTTAGAATGATTTTATAATTCATGCTAACTGGAGATTAGAAGTCTAGAGAGCACTTTCCTGAGAAATTCAGAATATTTGTCCTGATAAGAAAAAAAAGTTGAGGAAGATTTATAAAATGGAGCTAAAAGACCATCAGTATTTGAAACAGGAGAGAAGGGACTGGATCTTCTGCAAAAACATTTCTCAGGATATTCTCGTCCCTTTTTCTTGTCAGGTTTGGCAAATTAAATCTTAAAATCCAGTAGCCAGATCAACAGGCCTGGAATTTTACCTTGGGATGTCAATTGTGTAGAAAACACTCAAGCGTTGCTGTGTTTTGGTGAGCAATAGGTCTCAGTCCTCACATAAATTGAGACGAGCACTGACAGTTAATAGAATAGAGAATTCTTGCTTTCACAAAGCATCGAAGATCTGGGTTGTTATTTTTGCCCCAGGCACTGAATTGGAAGCATTTGTGAACCTGTTTGGATTGTTGAATTGCTTCTAGTGCTATTTGCTTTATGCCTTATGTTTGCTTATAACATTCTAGTGTTGTCTTAATACCGAGTCACTTGTTTCAAAGAGAGCAGCCCAAGTTGAGTTATGTCTTTAATGTCAAATTATTTTATGACAAGTTGAATACTTGCTTCTCCTTCTAGAGTTACGTACAACTCAAGAATTTTAACTCTTGATGGTTTGCACTGCTGTATCTCCTTATTTTGTTTAGTCGTGCTGTATTTGTAGATTTGATCCAATTGAACTCTTTCCTGTTTTTTTATGCTGGTCACTATCAAGAGGGCATAAATACATTTTGGGGGCCTGTTCAAAAAAGTGAGTCATTCTTCTTCTTCTTCTTCTTCCCTTTAGCTTGGCCCAATGACTATAGAGCTGAAGTCAAAGAGCAAGACTTTAACAGAAGCAGCCAAAGCAGTGCCCAGAGCACCTGATTTAGGGGAGATCTCAGCCTTGGACCCTCTGCATCAAGGGCAAGGCCTCCGGGCGGCAAGCAAGAAACGCAGAAAACGTCAGAAGCGAGCAGGTGGGGGAGCCGGTTTTCTACTTAACCCCCATTGCGATTTCATGGGGGGGGGGGTAGTCATTTCTCGGCATCATTTTGCCCACCTAATGATACTGTGCCCCTCTTGGAGCTGTGTAGCTTAATGACCCTACTTGGGTGTAAAGGGAAGAGGGAATGGCCTTGAAGGATAAATGCCAAAAAAGTAACTTGAGTAGATGTCTGAGACAGGGTCCTCCCTAATTTAAACAAAAATAAAGGGAAGGAGGAAACTTACTTAGACTTGCAAGATTCTGTTACATTAAAAAGTAGCATTAATTTAATACGGCATTGGTTCCTTAATCTGGTCTGCCTTGAAGGGCTGACAATGGATTGTGATTTCCCCAATACCCTCTCTTCCCCTCACAGAGAACAGTAAGGAAATCATATTTAGGGAAACTTTTCCTTGATTTGTTCCATTTCTTTCTCTTTAAAGGGAAAGGTTCATAAACTTTGTCATCTGTAATTACTAATTGTGGTGTTTCTTGCCCCCATTTTTATGGAAGTAGCAATCATAAAGGAGTTTGGTTTAATAATAAAACACTAAAATAAAAGCACATTGCCCAATTGTTTTAAAAAGCAGAGAGGGCTATTTAATTCAAGAGTGACTTCTTCCCATATATACTTAACTATAATGGGCTTTTTTCTATTTTTGTCAAATGCCTGAACACGGAGCAAGAGGGCTTCCCTCTTACCTGCATATTTTAAAAACTTGCAAAAACAGTTTAGATTCTAATCCCACCTCGCCTTTCCCCACAGACAAAATTGCAACCAAACTATCTGCAAGCCTGACAGCAGCCATGAATTTCAGCTTGAAGGATGACTGAGGAAAATTGGATGCTGGGCTGCTATTGATCTACCTCAGGAAGACTGTTTCAGCAGGGCACACCCGCAGGAGAGAGAAGTTCCCATCGTACCCCTGCATCATTGTGGAACGGATCTCTGCAGGCCTATGAAGAACTAATGAGCTATTTTGCCAAGAAAGTTTATTGAACAGGTTAAAATCAGACTGTTAAAATAAGGGTGTAATTGCATTAACGTTGTCTCAAATCTGGCTCTTAATATTACAGCAGATTTACAGAAAAGAAAGTCTCGCTCCAACTCAGTCTCAAGTGTCTTCAGTGCCAGATTCGATTGAACACAGGTACACGCAGAGGTGTTCGTTCGGCATACAGGAATGCCGTTCTTGAGAACAGTGACTCGGGGACACTTCCCTTCTAGTCAGAGTTGCAAAAAGGAGGAGGAGGTTACTGGGCCAAATCATGTATGGGGAGAAATTCTAGAGTTAATTAAAATTAATTTAAAAAAACTCTTTGTAACCATGTCTATCTATTGATCTATTTTCTTGTCAACCAGGGACTGAAAATTAAAAATAGCTAGATTAAGAATATGAGGCAGGCCATATCAAACCCAGGCATAATAATATCTGGCTGAACTCTTTTAATATCAAGATTTTAGGATGCTCGGAGAAAATCAAATAAAGGAATCATATGTCCCAGATCTGCTTACTCAAAAGAAATATGATTATTGACCAAAAACCTTGCCAAAAGAGATGCTGCTTCCTTTGGCTGCATCCGTGAGGTTATTGATACCTCTTTGGCTGCTCTTGCTGACATCTGGGGCTCAGGCCTATCGGCTTGTGAAAGAGTCTGGATGTTGTAGAGACTGCCGGCTCCGAAGGTTGTACCGCGGAGTCTGTAACAGGCAAGACAAACATTACCTATTAAATTTATAGCTGCCCATCTCACTATCCAGGCTGATTCTGGCCGGCTACAATTATGTAAAAACATAAATACAAAAGCATTGAAAGTGTTAATTAAATAAAAAAAGTTAATATCAAAAGCATGGATGGTACGGGGATGAGCTTTTGTCTCTCACTCGATAAACCACCTCAATTTTAAGGCCCTTTCAGAAGGCCAGGAGGGTGGAAGTGGATCTCCTCCGGAGACAAGGCGTTCCACAGTGCAGGAGCCACTGCTCCTCTTGACCCCACTAGCTGAAATTTCTTGGCTAGGGCTCCAAAGGCGGCCTCTTCTGAGAAGAGTGAATGGCACAGGCCCATCACATTGGAGCAAGACGGTTCCTCAGATGTAGAGAATATCCACAGGCCTGCTTTATTATTTATTTAATTGTAAGCTGCCCAGAGTCACGAATGTGAGATGGGTGGCTATATAAATGGAATGAATGAATGGGGACCAGGTCCTTGGGCTATTCATTAATTGTCAGGTAAGAAACGTAACTGCCCTGTGCTGGCAGAAGAGTTTTGTGTATAATGCAGTGTGCTTCTTAAAAGAATGAAAGATTATATTTCTGCAGAGACACTCGGGGGAAAAAAATTTTTTAGAGACGCATGTTTAAAGAAGTATTTCTGCTGCAGAGTAATAGCATGACAAACTGGAAAATTTGTGAAATCTCAGCACTGTTTCCTTTTTGCTGTTACACGACTGAAAACAATGTAATTACAGCAGGGATATTCTAACATTAGTATAGTATAATATACAAGCTATTTCTCAAATGTGCACGAGACGGGAAACCTACTGGTCCTAATTCTACAGCAATGCGGTAAGCCCTTTTCCATCAGTCAGGCTGTTTCTTGAGCCAATTTTAAAAAAAAATAATTCTCCCCAAAATCTTTAATCAGAAACATAATTATGCAAATCTATTGTGACACATATAGCATTTGCTATCAGTTCAATCCAGGATTTGAAAGGTAAGCAACCATGAGTAAACTAATTACTGAATTTTGCAGTGTGGTAGCAGAAAGTAAGTAGGCTAAATGCATGCTATAAAAGTCTTTGAGAAGGATGCAAAATGTAAAACAAGTGCAAATGTATAGAAAATGTGCAGTATCTGCTGAAATGTAAAAGTGAACCAAGGGCTGGAATAAAGTTCCCAAAACTTGAGAAGGTGCTACAATCATGGATGCTTCATTACCCTTTCTCCCCCCCCCCCCCCCGATTTAGTAGTGTAGTTAAGTCAGAATGGAAAAACCCCACCCCCATCCCCACTATCTACTATAATTTAGTATACAAATTTAAGTAAGTGAACTGGAACACTGCGGATTTCAGCCCAGCTTAAAACCTTGGTCACAGTGAATTCTTGGAAAATAATTCTTTCCTCTGCAATGTTATTGCTTCTAAATCATTTCTCCCTACTTTTAGCTTAATATCCCCTCACTCCCCCACTCCAAAACACAGCTTGGGAATCAGCCCAAGCAACATGAGGGCATTTAGCATATATCTTAGGGACTTTTAAGGGAAAGTGGAGGATTGCTTAAGCTCCCAAAATTCTACAGCAGGATAGAGAAGTCCCTTGACTATTTCATGATCAGGTGTCCTCCGTGCACGTTAGACTCCCAGGAACCCTACTAGCAGCATGGTTTCTTTTGTAGAACAATTCTTTCACCAAATGACCTGATGCGACACTTGGCTTTAACTCACCCCATCCACCGGTATAGAGATTGTCAGCAGCTGAGTAGCAGCGTTTTGGGATTGCCGTTGCCGGCGGAGCAATGAATGACGAGACTGGGAAGACGGCCACCCTCTCTGCCTGGAGCTGCTAGTCCGCATCTCATCTGATAGAAGAAAAACACTGCATTGATGACTTTCAAAGATGCTCTTAGGAATGAGTGCGAATTCCGCTCCACGAGATTATATCAGCCTTTGGGAGCCAGGCTTATTCTATGCAAGCACGTTTGCTTAAACACCGATCTAACACATGAGAATTGCTGAGAACGTTGGAAGATTGATTCACGTTAATACACCTTAATGGTCTCCCAAGAGAAGATTTTTTCTGAGTAGCCAAATCTTTACCAGTTGCCTAAAATTCTCCTCTCCTACCCAAACAGACCTCCCAAACTGGGAAGTTTCACAAGAAGGCTGTTGCTGCTGCTAGCGAAAAGGAACAATTCTTGCCGTCTTCAGATAGCAGCCACAGCAGAACCCCAACTGCTGTTGATGTGTAGAGAAGGCTATGAGAGAAAGGCTAGTCTTGCATGTGCTTTAAAAGCCTAATAAAGCAGAATGCAGAACATACGCAAACACTCTGCATCGGGCTTGATATCATCTACAGTACATACAAGGAGTCTATGGTCTTCCGTGTGCTATTGGATTACTCCCGGCAGACCCAGCCAACATGCCCAGTGCTAACTGAACCCAAAAGGGATTCCGAAAGGGATTTCTTTGCACCATTGTAGCTTCATTCATTCATTCTTATTCTTCTCCATTGGCTTCTGACGACTGCCTGGACAGGTTCCTGAGTTTTCCTGGCAAGTTTTCAGAGGTGGTTGCCACTGCTTTTCTCCTAGGGCTGAAAGAGTGACTGGCTCAAGGTCTTCCCAGCGGGCTTTGTGCCTAAGGTGGGTCTAGAACTCACAGACCCCTGGGTTTCTAGCCCTGTGCTTACTACACTGGTTCTCAATAGATTCTTCGTAGAGCTGTAAATAACCTAAAAGTCTACAAACAGCAATTATTGCCCACTTACCAATTACCTGCAGGTTATTTTTGTAGTTCAACTGCTTTACAGCCCATCCTTGGTTTTCACAGTCTGCTGGAGAAAGGATCACAACAAAGTTCCATAAAGCACTTGTTAAGAGATGCATATTGACAAGGCACTGTCCTTTCCAAAGAATTTTTCTAACGTTTATCAGATAGGGTTCTTTCCAGCATTAATCAAAAGCTGTCTCTCCCCTTGCCTTTCTGCAAGTGTATTTGTGAGATTAATAGCACAGCGGAGAGTAGACTGCAATCATGTTATATGCCGTAAAATGGTAAGTTTGTATTTGTAGACATACTTCCCTATGGGATGGTAGCATTGTCTGGATTGGTACAAAATACTGAATTATAAACTAAATATACAAAGCAGGTTTGCAAAACACATTAGGCTAAAATGTGATTGACCATTTGTTGTGGTTCAGTGTGCAAACACAGACCGAATCAATCAAGGTCAGCAATTCCCGGAAAAGGGTTCAAATGGAAGTAGTCTGTCTGAGCCTATTTGTTTAATTGAGGTAGGGACGGGGGAAGCATCGGATATGACTTGAAAACACAATTGCAGCAAGCAGCAGCTTCCAAAGTTTAGTTCTTTCGAAGTTTGCTCTTCCTTCAGAACCAAACTTTAGCATCATGGCAACCTGCTAAGGTAGGTCAGGAACAGAGAGAGTTCTAGGCAGAACCATCCAATGGAGATTCACAGAGGGTGGGAGAGTTAGCACTGTGCTTCCCCCTTCTCCGGGACCTGCCCTTTAGTCCCTAAGTCAGTGGTGGCGAACCTACGGCACGGGTGCCAGAGGCGCCACTCAGAGCCCTCTCTGTGGGCACGCGTGCCGTCGCCCCAGTCCTAGGCCTTCAGCTGGGTTTTATAAAACCTTTTCGCTTTAGGCCTCCGCCGCCGTGTGCAAAAAAAAAAAAAAAGGTTCAATCAGTCAATTTCAACTTCTCATGGGAACAAAAAGATCTTGCAAAGTTGGAATTGATTGATTGAACTTTTTAGTCCCACCCAGTCTGCCGTTACCACCGCAGCCACGCCCACCCAATGGGCCACGCCCACCCAATGGGCCACACCCACCCGGCACTCGACGATGCATAAGTGGGCTTTGGGTTGCAGTTTGGGCACTCAGTCTCTAAAAGGTTCGCCATCACTGCACTAAGTGATCCCAATGCTATCTGCTACTTTCCCACTCCTCCACCAAGATGGCACTCACTTCTCTGGTATTCAGCCCAATACTCCTTTGCGTCCATTTCAGCTCTCTTCTCTGAACAGAACAGCAGCTTTGGGACACCCACTTCAGTCAATACCTCCTTTTCTGTTCTAGGCTTGGTGCCTTGAAACAGAAGCTCCGGTTTAGCCAACAGCCTCTCTGGAAAAAAAAAACAGGCGGCACATGCTGAGAAGAACCTATCCAGATCTAGAAACCTGACATGCTTGCATTCTATACCCTGGGCCAGAGAAGATCATACTGTAGTAGGATTGTTATATCATGTATTAATTACTCAGGTCTGGAACACCAGCGTGCAGGCTGAAGCCTCTGGGTTTTCTCATTACATGGTTTTACCAACTCCGTCTCTCATTTACTTGTAATGCATACAGAGGGACCCATGTCACTCCCTAAAGCACTTGCATACTCTTCTGCTAGGCCAGGGGTAGGCAACCTTGGCTCTTTTATGACTCATGGACTTCAACTCCCAGAATTCCTGAGCCAGCCATGCTGAGGGGAAAGGGAGAGGTTTCCAAGCTGAGTCATGCTGGCTCAGGAATTCTGGGAGTTGAAGTCCATGAGTCATAAAAGAGCCAAGGTTGCCTACCCCTGTGCTAGGCAAAAGGACAAGGGAGATGCTAGCTAGCAATCATTAGGCAAGCACAGCTCTCAAGTCTTCTATTCTTCATGTCAAAGATGGAGTGATGCATTCACACATATTGCGCAAGCCCCCAGCCCTTTGAAATGGAACTAGCTGAACAACCCAAAGTACTTGTACATGCACAAGCCTTTCCCTACTTCCAGCCAACTGCCTTCCTTCCTGTACACCTCTCCCTTGATTAGCATCCCCAACCTGGGGATGGGCAGACGCGCCAGCTCCCATCTCTGTGCATCTTCTATCAAAAGATCCGACACCCGAGTACTCCTTGGGCCAAGCCAAGCCATTTCCTCCCCCCCCCTCCTCGAGCCCACAGCCGCACATTGCTCCTCTTTCATTACCAGTTTCCTGTAAAAGTTGCTGAATCTCTTTCCGAGTTTCCTGCAGACTCTGCAGCACCTCTTGGCTCTGTTTGGCTGGGTCCTTGTAGGTCCAGATAAAATAAGCCAGTATAGCTGTGCACAGGCAAGCAAAAATCCGGCGCGTCAGGCCGACCCAGAAGGAGATGCTTTCCTAAGAGGAGGATAAATCAGCCGAGTGTCCCCGTTCAGTCACTAAGAGATGGGCAGCCATGAGGCTTACGCTTCCTTAAACTTCAACAAAGAAACCCCTACCTTCTCTTACTTCAGACTGGGTCACGGAGAGTTCTCATATCTCACTATGAACAGCAGCCAGGCGCAATTCCCTAACCCAGGGGTAGGCAACCTCGGCTCTTTTATGACTCGCGGACTTCAACTCCCAGAATTCCTGAGCCAGCATGGCTCAGCTTGGAAACCTCTCCCTTTCCCCTCAGCATGGCTGGCTCAGGAATTCTGGGAGTTGAAGTCCACGAGTCATAAAAGCCAAGGTTGCCTACCCCTGCCCCAACCCTACCCTCAATACTTCATAGCTGAAATTATATTGGACTGATGCCCTAAAATTTCTGATGCCTTGCAGCATCAGAAATATGTATGAAAAATGGCTTTGTAATGCTTGGATGAACCTCAGGCTGATAACTGAATGAAGTTCTAACAACATGCTAGATTTAAATATTCTGCCCGATTTGATTTTTTTTTTAAATTTATCACTTAAGAAGAGGGAAATCTTTTTCAATCAGAATTTCAGCATGAAAAAATAAAAAAAAAACCTGCTATCCCTCTTTCTCACTGCATTTATTGAGAGACACAAAGTCCCCGTTTGGCATCATAAGGGGCTTTTTTTCAGGTGCCAATCAAAGGGTAGGAAGAGGATTTTCCGAGTATAATGCAGCACTGTTAGTGAGACTTGTTATTTAAAACCTCAGTAATCATATATAATCAGGACTTGCGACTTCTTGAGGGACGGTGTTGTGATTGTATGCCTAACAGAAGCAGAGTAATGGATAACTGCAATAACTGGACTCTAAACAATGCAAAAGAGAAACAAAACAAATACCAGGGATGCCTAATTTCAACAAGGAAATTAGCATTTTAATTGTTCTGGCACTGAAACCCTTGGCTATAATTTTTCATCACATTTTGTCACTACATAGACAGCCCATCAATGAACCTGGCACTTGGGTTCCAGCTTCAGTAAATAGCTATGAATTTAATTCAAATGTAAGGATGGCAATGTTAGAAATTCAGATTTTATTCCTAAAGTATGGCTACTTTGTGTCTGCATGCACATTTTGCTAATAACAAAACAATCCTCGAGACTCTTCACTGAATCAAATTAAGGTGAGAATTCAACGGGGGGCTAGGAACCTTCTGCTTCCTCAGAATCATTTTGCTCCGCTTAGCTGTTTCTCTTTCCCAGTTGCAATGTATGGCTGTGAAAGTTGGACCATAAGAAAGGCTGAACGCGGCTTCCGGTTCCGGATCGCGACACCAGCAGTCGCACGGAGAGATCTCTCTCTCCCACCGGCTGGTTTCCCTGCGTCGGTAGACCCTTAATCGGGTCGAAAGTCGCCCCGTAGAGGCGACCACCGCTAGAGGAGGCTCCTGCTCGACTGGGGAAGAGCGGCGGCTCTCCCCAGTTCGAACTTTCTCCTTAGGGCCGTCGGAGGAAAAGATCGCCCTTCAAAATGGACGATCACTTCGTCGCACCAGCTGAAAGCCAGAAGAACATCTAAGCGAAAGAACCCCCGTGGAGAATCCGGGTGAGACCTTTCCTACCCCCTTTTTTTTTTCCCTAACTACTTTCCTGTTAAAAGCTTTCTTTGAACTATTTCCCTGTCGTGAGGAAGCAGCGTTTGAGCAATGGGGAAAAACAGCGTTGGAAAAAAAAATATATAAATAAAAACCAGTTAATTTCGATACTATTTAAATTTTGGAATACTGAGGGGACCTGAAAACATTCTATTCTTGACTATTATTGTTACAACTACGTATTCATTATTTTTGAACCCTTTCTTCATCTCTTTCAACACGAAAAATAAAAAATCTATTATTTGGAAAGAAAAAAAAAAGGATTTTCTGGTTTGCTGAGGACATCTTGTGTCGAAAAGTGGTACTGCAATTATATTTCTTTATGGCTGGGAATGGCTATGACCCTGAAAGAGTGATAAGATAACGATGCAGCTGGCCTATTGAAAACTGAAGGTGAATGCTTGCTTGATTCTTATGAAGCAGAGCCTTCCTTAAAGATTAAAGATTAAAAAGCCTTATTACTATCGATATGGAACTTAATACACAACTGGACTATGATCTTATATTGGAAACAATTCTAGAAGCTGCAAAGGATGTGAGCTCCTTTTTTCAATCTCTTTTCCCTACACTGAGAGAAACTGTGGAAACCACAAAACAAACTAATTTTATTCAACTTCCAACACAACCTATCGAGAAGTCTGATGACTATACAACAACTTCAACAGAGATGTCTGAAACACCAATACCAACATCAACAGAGACTGACACTCAGATACAACCTATTGAAAATCGAGAAAAGGTGGATAAACAATTGGCAAATATAACATGGAATAAAACAGCTTTTACCATCCAAAGGCTATTAGAAGAAAGGAAAGAGAACTTTGACCAATTTGAAGCGTTAAAGAATATGGACCCCTTAATAGTGTGGTTTGATTATGTAGGAACCTCACTATGGAAACCATTATGGCACAGAAAGAAGCCTAGAGTTAGATTTAAAAATGTATTTTAAAGTCTTATCTAATGGGATTAAAAAGGCTTTGATTTCTTGACTGACTTAACAACTAATGGAATACGTGAAATTTTTAAGAGGATACCCTTTGTAATATTACTTTGTCTTAGATATGATATATATTGGAGAAGTAAACTTTATCTACTGGTTTAAAAAGATTTTTATAGATATAGAGGCATTGATAGAATATATATTTAAATTAGATAGAAATTTATTTGTTGGCCTGATATTTTTATTTTAAGAGAATTATTTAGAAATAAAAGGAGAATAAGAGGGATGGGTGATAAGAGAAAAAAAATGGTATCAATGAAGAAGATATGGGAATGTTGTTGTAAGAACAATATACCAGATATAATTACGTAAAAAAAAAAAAAAGGGCACCCGAAGTGTTAATAACATGTCTATTTAAGGCTAATTGAAATATAGTAATTGTAAGTTAGTAAAGCTTAAAAACAGGATTGGGATTTTTTAGAATTGAAATGTAATTGATATTTGATAGGACCGTTTGAAACTTATATAGAACTCATTAATGTGAATATGTAAAATTAAATGAGGGAATTAGAGAGGGAAGCTTGAGTTGAGCTATATATCTGTGATTGTCTTCCTTTTTTTGGATGTTTAATATACCCACCTCCATGGTGGTTCCTAAGCACCTTAATGTTACCCCTGTACCCCTATAAAATCTAATAAAATATATTTAAAAAAAAAAAAAGAAAAAGAAAGGCTGAACGCAAAAGAATTGAGGCCTTTGAACTATGGTGCTGGAGAAGACTCCTGCGAGTCCCTTGGACTGCAAGGCGTTCAAACCGGTCAGTCCTAGAAGAGATCATCCCCGACTGCTCTTTAGAAGACCAGATCCTGAAGTTGAAACTCAAATACTTTGGCCACCTAATGAGAAGGGAGGACTCACTGGAGAAGAGCCTAATGCTAGGAAAGATTGAGGGCAATAGAAGAAGGGGACGACAGAGAATGAGGTGGCTGGATGGAGTCACTGAAGCAGTAGGCGTGAGCTTAAATGGACTCCAGAAGATGGTAGAGGACAGGAAGGCCTGGAGGAACGTTGTCCATGGGGTCGCGATGGGTCGGACACGACTTCGCAACTAACAACAACAAAGCTGTTTCTCTTAGCTCTGTCCCTTAACAAGGGTGAGCATGACATCATGACCCTGCAGGCAAAGACCTGGGGACAAAAACTCATCAGGTCATTTGTGCTGGAACAGTTAAGACAGTTCCTCAGTTGAGATTAGCATCAAAGCCTCCTCCCTCCAGGCACAGCCTATTTTTGGTTACCAGTCTTGTCTCTTTCTCTCTCCATTTGCTATTGCAAAGGAATGACCCTACCGTCAGGTCGTAGCCCTCTTCTGAACGATCCAGGAGAACGTTGCAAATAACACGTTCCAGATAAATATTAGCTCCCACCAAGGTCAGCAAAATGAGCCTGGAGATAAAAGGGGGGAATAAAAGGCCATTAAGAGAAAGCGTAGAATATATTTTCTACATGACCATGGCTTACATTCACAGAAGAATGGATTCTTACGGTTTTTGTACAATTACACATTTTGGACAATTCCAGCTTCCTTTCGAAAGGCAGCTAATTTTTAGTCCTCGTACTGTATATACGTGGAAAAGAAATTTCGGCATAGAAATTGAACTGCACCTTTACCAAGCTTTGACTACTAGACCTACTGAGGATGCTACTTCGTTGGCAAAAGGTGAGATGCCAACTTTGGGACAGAAGAGAGTTTACATTTGCTAAATGCTGAAAACGTGAACACTATATAAATAATAAATGCAGTGTTTTGAATAAATACAACTTGCCCCTACTTCCCATTTGTTGCAGATACCTCACTATTTCCTCATCTGCTGTCATCCACAAAAAAAGGTAAAAAAAAACCCTGAATCTTCAATTTTTTTCTATGGTACCTGTATGCAGAAATGTCCAGTCTTATACAGGCTGTCCTCAACTTATGACCAATTGGGACCAGATTTTCCATTGCTAAGCAAGGCGGTTGTGAGTTGCAGCCAATTTGATGATCTTTTTTTGCCACAGTTAAGAGAATCGCTTCAGTTGTTAAGTGAATCCCACAGTCACTAAGCAAATCCAGCTTTGCTTGGTTGCTTGGGAAGATCACAAATGGCGATCATACGACCTCAGGGTGCTGCAACCATCATAAATGTAGGCTGGTTGCCAAGTGCCCAAATTTTGATCACGTGACCATGGGGACCAGTCATAAATCACTTTTTTCCAGTGCCATTGTAACTTTGAACTGTTGCTAAACAAATGGTTGTAAGTTGAGGATCATCCGTACTAAATTTTCACTTACTGCAGTCTGATGGTATGATTGCTGAACAATTGCAGGGAAGGCAGACAATGGAATTGCCTTACACTGAGCTAGATCTTTGGTCTTATTGCCAACACTAATTGACATTGGCTTTCCAAACTTTCAGAAGCCATTAAATCCCAGCAATACCTGGAATTCCTTGGAATTAAAACTAGGGATATTCAGTATAAGAAAAAGATCCTCTACAGTTCCTCTTTCACAGTCTAATCAATTCTACCAGAAAAAGAATAGTACATTAGGAGATCAAATTACTTGGGCTGATTATGTCAAAGGCCATTTGATTTATTGAAAATATTTAGATAACTGCCCGTCTTAGGCAACCTAACCCTGGGCCGCTCATAAATGACAATAAAAACAATTAAAACATCTCGTATCACTTCTTCTTCCACCAAGAAATACACCTGTGGATACCTTCAAGGAAGTCTTGAACCCTCCACCTGCATTCCTGATCCAGTCATTTTGAGGTGGACTGAAACATTGAACAATCAAGGGCATTTTATGTTTTTCTGTTTTTTTTTTCTCACCGAGCTCTTGCAGTTCGCTGGCTAGAGGTCAGCAGCAGTGCAGTAACACCACTCAAGAGATGGAAGAAGACAGAATAGAGAGCATTGGATTCCCCCACTACAAAGCGGTGCAGGAAGGTCACCCGATTAAAGATCTCTGCAAAGGCTACTTGTTGCTCGATGGCTGAATTCTGCAGTTCTTGGAAGGCCTGGTGTATACCTGCAGAAGGGAGAGGAAGGACAAGAAGCCATTGCCCTCCCAGACAAACTGGGTATCTTATTTGGGGCACTTAATGCTGGTTTGTGACTGTAAAAAAAAAAAAGATTATTTGGGCCACTTACACACTTACACACAAAGATGATCAGGGGTCTGGAGGCTGAAACATATAAGGAAGGGTTGCTGGAATTGGGTATGTCTAGTTTAATGAAGAGAAGGACGAGGGGGGGACATGATAGCAGCCTTCCAATATCTCAGAGGCTGCCACAAAGAAGAGGGAGTCAAGCTATTCTCCAAAGCGCCTGAAGGCAGGACAAGAAGCAATGGATGGAAACTAATCAAAGAGAGAAGCAACCTAGAACTAAGGAAAAATTTCCTGACAGTTAGGACAATTAACCAGTGGAACAACCTGCCTCCAGAAGCTGTGAATGCTTCAACACTGGAAGTTTTTAAGAAGAGACTGGACAGCCATTTGTCTGAAATGGTATAGGGTTTCCTGCCTGAGCAGGGGGTTGGACTAGAGATGACCTCCAAGGTTCCTTCCAACATCATCATCATCATCATCATCACTTCCCTCAATTTGCTACCTGTCTTTCACACACTGATTGAAAGCGTAAGTTACATATAGATGGGGTGTGTGTGTGTGCCAGTTTCTCCTAACCCGGTGCCCTTCTAGCATGTCTACTTCCTGTTTCCGTAATTCCTTAAGTAAGATCTTAGCTCTCAGGAGATGGGCCAGAAGACAAGGCTGTTCTGTGGTGGCCCTGAGACTTTGGAAAACCTTATCTTATGTAAGACTCTGAGAACTATTTTACACATGGCGACAGGGCCGGCCTTGAGTGAGGCTGAGTTTGTTTGTTTCTCTAGATATATTTTTATGAGCTTGAAAGTGGTGTCAGAAGTTTTTTGAGTCAATATAGTAATGCTGTAGTGTACTCCAGTACTTTTAAGAATTGAAACTCCTGCCATACAATACAGAAGTTTTTGCAAATTAACACAGACAGAGGTGTACCCGTAGGGATGATCTCTATTAATATCTAGCTATCAGTGCAAACCCTTAAAAGGAATAATAACGCAGCTTTGTTCTCAGGTCACCTTGGGAGGAGTCACGGAGCGTCTGCCATAGCAGCTCCCCATCGCGCAAGATCTGCTCCTGAGAGCGCAAGGTGGCATTTTGGATCCGAGCCGTCTCTTCTGCAAGCTGGTTGGTAGATTCCAACTGTTGGGCCACGGTTTCTGAAGAGGAGATCAGCCTGGTAGGCATAGATAAACAAGGAAGTAATTCACTGTGGTCCAAGGTAAACCATCCACCGTATTTCCAAAAAGGGTTCTTATTGACTTGCCTACCCAAAAGTCTATTTTGGCATTTCAGTGGCAACATTGGCACTGGCATGAGATCAGCAAAGGCTGGCTGTGGAAATATTGCAGCCTGCACTAACCACGTCGAAAGCTTTCACAACTACAGAGATAAGCGTGCTTCACCCAGGTGACTATCAGGAGTGAAGCCTAAGTGACCTGCCAGCTCCCTCTCCTCCTATAATGAAGGTCAACTACACTGACAACTAAACTATTACTGTATCCCATCACCATCTTTCCTCCAGCAGTGTTTTTGCGTGCTTTTTTTTCTTGCTTCCAAATTATGTTCTTGAAAACCAACAAAGGCTTACATGGAAAAGGAGAAGCGTTTATCCATTTATTCAAATCTGAACCTTGGCATGCTATGCAAAAGTGAAATATTGAAAATTGGACCAGAACCTCATTGGCGTGGATAAATTGGGATGGGAACTGCCAGTATTCCCAGCATATGCCTTGGTTTATTTTAAGAATTAAATTAATTAAATATCTCTGGATGGGAGATATCAGACATGTAAATAAAGAATTGATGTGGCTAAGCAGGGACTTGAAAGTCACTGGATCTTCTGTTCTGGTATAGATTCACCAAATGGAACGTGGCCATCCTAGGCACAGACATTTGAAAATAAAGCCAACTGAACTCTATGGACTAATTTCTGATTAAATATGCATAGTTCATGTTTATCTTTTAAAAAGAATAGGGTAAAGGGGGTTGCACTTTTTAAATAGAAATAAGGATTATTACATTTAATTTTTTTAATACTGTAAAATGAAGTTGGTATTTGTAGTGTCCAGTATACTGATGGAATATAGTTTATAAATCCTAATCTGCACTAGGTTTATAATCTGTAAGTATTGGAGTGGAAACCTGTGGTCTTCCAAATGTTTGTTTATCTGCTGGACTGATGGAAACTGCGGTCTGCTATATAATGACATCCAGCTATCTAAGTCCATTGCCTCTGTTCCATGTTCATGTATCCTTTCCTCAATTATCTAAGCCTGAGCTGAGGTGTTAAATTTCTTTTCCAGATTGTCACTGCCAGTTCTAATTACACACAAAGGCAGGAACCATGAAGTGCCAATTTCACTGTGCCCCTCCTCAGGTCACAGATTGCTAATTATGCCCCAAGTAAAAAAGCCAATCTGTAGCCTTACTCACTGAGCTTCCCCCCCACCCCCACTCTTTACACAGACTTTTTCCTCCATTTTCACCAAGTGTCAGCTAGATAAAGAAAGATGCAAGTAGATCTGATGGGGCGTGCTTCCCACATTAGATAATCTGTCCTTCAGAAACTAGCCTGTGACCACAGAAAACACTGGAATGACATTGTCATTTGGGGGCTCGTTCACCTCCTCTCCCCATGTACTGTAGATATGGGGCATTACACTGAGTACTGCCAGTTCCGATGGTTGAAATGAAATTCTGAAGGTTCTGCAGACCTGGCAGGGAGAGAGTTATCAAGTAAATCACTCAGGCCTGCTGACTTCCAGATGTTTAACTCTTTCAGCAGCAACTCTTTTCTTCCCACAGCAAGATAAAAGCATGAAAACAACTGACTGGCTGGCAAAAGACCAATCCACAGTGCAATTCAATGGACAAAGGACACTGTTGAATCAGTCCCATTTTAAGTATAGTAGTGACCCCTTGTAGATTGCAAAAAAAGGGGGAAGAAGGATGCTCTGCTACTGAACAGATATTCCTTGGAAGCTTAATCCTCTTATATTATGGGTGCCCCCCCCCCCCGAGAAAGAACAGCTCCAGAGTGGTTTCTCCTCTTTCCTCCTTTCCAAGAAAAAAAAAAGTCCTGCACCCAAGGACTGAGTGACTGCAGAAAGAAACAGGAAAAACATTTGAATGTTATTCTAAAAAAGTACTTCGGAGCATCTGAGGACACAAAATACTGCACCTGTAACTTTTTAAAGCAGCTGCATCATTTACTGGGCTCACATGATATCCAGAGAGTAGTTGCACAATCTGCCACTTAAAGGTTATTTATCTATTTGTCCATAATTATAAACCATCCCAGCCTAACCAACAAGCCTACCAACAAGAGTATCTCATTAACTAACAACTGTATTCAACGTAATACCAATTATCAGGAAACAATTTTAAAAATACGCAAAAGGTTGCTTTCAAGTCCACTCATTCATTTTCAGTTAATTTCTTCTATTTTCATTAAGGCGCTCAAAGCAATTTAAAATCCTAAAACCAACTGTATAGTTTGCCCATGGTTAAGATTTCCTGCATTTTAGCAAGCAATTTTCTATTTAGGAAGAAATGCCTTAACCTTCTATCTTCAGCTACCAAAAGAAGAGTTACTGTCAAATTTCCTCAGGGTTGGTGGATTATTTCTGGATTCAAGAGTAACACCTAGGGCAGTGGTGGCGAACCTATGGCACGGGTGCCAGAGGTGGCACTCAGAGCCCTCTCTGTGGGCATGCGCACCATCACCCCAGTCCTAGGCCTTCAGCTGGGTTTTATAAAACCTTTTCGCTTTAGGCCTTCGCCGCCGTGTGCAAAAAAAAAAAGTTCAATCAGTCAATTTCAACTTCTCACGGGAAAAAAAAGATCTTTCAAAGTTGGAATTGATTGATTGAACTTTTTAGTCCCACCCAGTCTGCCGTTACCACCGTAGCCACGCCCACCCAATGGGCCACACCCACCCAATGGGCCACACCCACCTGGCACCCGACGATGCATAAGTCGGTTTTGGGTTGCAGTTTGGGCACTCGGTCTCTAAAAGGTTCGCCATCACTGACCTAGGGGATTGGTGATTCTAAAGGATCCCTGACAAAGCTTGTTGTAACCTCCTTAGCCTGTTTCTAGATCAGGGGTCTTCAAACTCGGCCCTTTTATGACTCATGGACTTCAACTCCCAGAATTCCTCAGCCAGGCACGCTGGCTGAGGAATTCTGGGAGTTGAAGTCCATGAGTCATAAAAGGGCCGAGTTTGAAGACCCCTGTTCTAGATAAAGCACCCTTGGGATTGGTAACCTGCAGCCTTGCTACTGTTTATGCTACAGGCCTAACTTCAAAAGTTTCAATGAGTATAAACAAAGGGATTTCTTCCTCTCTAGCAGCCTGTAGGGCAAGAAGCTCAAGGGAGAGAAAAAGAAGGATGCAGCCTGCCCACTTTTAGTTTGGTACCTACCCACCCACTAGCTTCATCCCATGCAACCTCCTCTTCCCTCCCCAGCGGTTTATGCCCAAGGGAATTCAGCCTTCAATAGAAAACAACCAACAACAAAAAGGAACCCCCCCTTTTTCTCACCTGTGCACAGTATCTTGGGCCTGCTGCTGCCAAGCCTCGTTGTGAAGAAAATAACAGATGGCATGTGCATGAGTGAAAAACTCAGTGTACACGCCAAAAGCCACTGGATCCATGTGCTGTGTGCAGTCACGGATAGAACTACCAATTTCACAGGGTGGGAACTTCCTCCCAGACCTGTCAAGGAAAAGAAAAAAACTTAGTTGTTGGGGAGAAACTATACAGCCAAAGGGGGGGGGGAAGGGGGGGAAAGGGGGGGAATCCTCTTCTATGAAAAGGTGGCTTCCCTGGCTATACGACAGAAGCCCTCTACTCTCTTCCCAAGTCCTCAAGGGAAGTAGCATAGCAGTGGCAGCTTGTGGCATTCCATAAAACAGAATGCTTATTAACAGATCTACGTAAAGCTTAATTAAACACCACTTTTAGCTGAAATCTTTTGAGGTTCCTGATTTAGCATCAGATTACTGAACCTAAATGCACCCCGTTAGCTTCATCCAGCCACAGCTGAATTGTTCCGAAGCTTGTTCTCACTGCTGTTGTATCAATACAACGATAGTTAAACGACCTCAGAAGTTATTTGCATTTTATTCCTGGCTCAAAGGTAAGATAGAATGTATTGGCCTTAGAGCAGGGGTCTTCAAACTTGGCCCTTTTATGACTTGTGGACTCCATGCTGGCTGAGGAATTCTGGGAGTTGAAGTCCACAAGTCATAAAAGGGCCAGGTTTGAAGACCCCTGCCTTAGAACAACATTAGGCAAACACAAAGTCTGTATAACTTGTTAGGCACTGTCACCATTACCACTGAAGGAAGCCAGATGACTGCAGTGATTAGGAACAGTGGCAGGATAGAGACCAGAAACAAGGAGAGCAAATTTCACACCAGTATAGTTTTTTGTTGGCCCAAGAACGGGCAAGAAGCACTTCGAATTGAGGATAGAGAGAGGCCCTATGCTTTGACTCTGTTCTTCACCCCTTCCGATTCTACATTCTCTGAGCAGATAAAAAATTTACCTCAGTAAAACTTCTTGTCTATCACTGCTCTACTACAGCAGACACCCAGAGCTGTGCCCAACTCTTAAGGTCAGTGGTGCTTAGTAAAGGGAGCACCTACAATAGGTGAAAGCATACCTGCCCGTCACTTTGCAGTTAAAAGGACAGGAATACTGAGAAGGGGGTAGAACATTAACTTTGCTTCCTCCTCCACCCTGTGATTAAACCCAGATTCTAGACTCCTTCAGCTTAGAAACTTGACTCACCGTTGTAGGTGGCAATGAGCAAATGCCAGTGCAATACGGCTTTGCTGCTCTTCATTCAACTCCTTGCACCCACCATCCAATTGTCTCAAGGCCTCCATCCAACAAGCTCCATATCGTGGGTGTCGAGCTAGCTCCTGAACCCATTGCAGGTGGCTCCTGCCTTGAGCCAGTAGCCCAGGATCTGGAGAATATAGATCACAAGCAATGAAGCAGAAGGAAAACAGCAACAGGCTGCCTGGATGGTACCACATGGTAGTAACCACTGCAGCAAAGCAATCAGTGAGATAAACTAGCCAAAATTAGTTGAAGCTGCTAATGGAAGTTTGGGTGGGTATCCTTCCAGGGTGGAGCACCTGAGAGATAGGGAAATGAAAGCCTTCAAATGATGGTAGGAACTTGGCTAAAGGATGAGTGAATGGCTAATTACACCATAGGACTTGTTTTTGATTTAGTATTTGCTTCCACTATATAGCAGAGCAGCCATAACATAGGCAAGAGTGTTTTTCTCACCTGTCTCTGGTTTTTCACCATTCTAGTTTGTAAATTACAGTTAATAGCTTATGTGGGATATTCAGTAGTGATTTAATCAATAGCTGCTGTGCAAGCAGTTAGAGTAAAATCTGTGTGGTCTGGATTATGTTACACTATACTTTTTACAATATAGTATAACTTATTTAACTACAGTATTATAAAATATTTAGAATATAGATTGCTCAGAAATGCAGGGAAAATCCCTGGACAACTTTGATCTATTTTCTAGTGGTTCCCTAATTCAAGTGATATTTGTTGCCCTCTAGTGGACATACTTTTTAAAAAATCCCCTGTTCTTAAATTAAAACGAGAAAAAGGGTTATCCATAAACACCTTAAAACTGGAATTCAAATTTGTGGATATTAAGATGTAAAGTTTTTTATTTGCTCTTATAACACTAGGAAACACGCAAGTACTGTACTGCTGAAAAACGTATGTCTGCATACAGATGAGCCAATTTATAGAGCCACTGATTCCACATATTCTAAATAAGGAAGCAGCCTCTGTGAACATTCATTTTAAAAGTATAAGCTTGTCAGCCAGATTTTCTTCCAAGAATCTATACACAAGATCCAGTTATTCATGAATTTGTATGAGGCATGCATATCAAAGCACATAGAATATGTTTTTAACATGTCTGTATGCTTTATGTTTGCAACATTTTTATTTCAGCTTTCTTTCCCGGAAATCATATCCTCCAGCTATTTGTCCTACAACCCTCATCTCAGCCACTTTGGTCATAATTATATATTGGATGTGAATTTTAGCTCACACATCAAGAAATCAGGGAAAGTGGCTATATTTTATTTGCAGCTTCTAAATATTATAAGGGTTAGGTCTGATTCAAAGAACATTGAAGTATATTTAACTATGATTTATTTTATAAACCACAATTTGGCTAGATTCAGCTAAAATGCTAACTAATGGTTTGCTGGGTTTACACAATATATGCTAAGCCAAATAACTCGTTACAATCTGAGATAATAAAGATCTTGAAACATGATCTACAAATCAATGGATTAACACAAGATATATTATTACATTCAGGGCAGGTTGAATAATTGAATCATATAGCATGGCCCTTAGACAAAACTTAACAATATTTTTGGTAATCTCATTACAATAATGTGCTAGGAATGGTGCAGTATGCAGTTTCTTCTTTCTCTAAAATGTTTATGCAGTACATAATAAACTTTCTTGTAAAATGTAAATGTAATAATGCAATTGGCTGGTTTATGTAATTCATACATTGAACAGTTAGTGCTTACTAAACTTCTCCAATAGGGTAAAACACTAACCAAGGTAAGCAAAATATTATTTATATTTATATCTCAAGTGAGATTGAACACATAACCAGTATTATAGATTATTGTATTATGTAACTAGACCCTAGATCAGGTTTGCATTTACTAAATGTGACTTATACAATTAATATGTCAGTTTGCTGAGTATAATTGGTTACAATCATATCTCTGTCACAGGCTATGGTTTACAAACCACAAGAGTTTAATAACTCAAAATCTATTATGGTTCAGATATGTGAACCAGATTTAATATAAGCATTTTTACACACAAACCTAATTTGAATTAATTTACATCAGGTTAGTATACTATTATTAGAATGTTGCATGTTATAAGTATTTAACATCAATTCGTGTTGGACATATTTCATTACATTTAATAGAAAAATCTGTTTAGAGGGAAATCATCTGCAAACTGCAAGTAATATTTATTGAAGCTAATGAAAGATATTACAAAAAGGCTAAAATTACTGTATGGCACTTGATGAATCCGGTTAAACAAGCTTTTGTTCCATTTCAAAAAGCTACAAAACTAGATTGGTTACCAATGTGTTTGTGGGATGTGTTTGTACTACCAGAAATAATAGCTTCCAAGTGCCTACAACTTCCGTTAATTAAAAAAAGAACAAAGTTTCCTCCCATCTGTTACTTCAATATTGTGACTAATATTGTGACTAATAAAATTACAATGTGTTCAGAATGATAAGTCCAGATTATAGCGAAATATTTATCTGCAACGAAGTTGGACTTTTTTTTTAAATCCTCAGAGATTTGAATGCTACTTTAAAACTGCCCTTCTAAAAACTTGCAATTCGTGCCTGGTACTTCCAAAGCTACCGTTTAATCTTAAGAAATAACCTGATAAAGGTTTAAGTTCTTCCTTTTAAATGAAATTGAATTCCTGCAATTTTTTTTTAGCACCAACGGATGAGTGGCTTGACTCTGCCTTCTTCCAAGATTTTTTTTTTTTTCGTGGCTCTTAGCCTATTACAGCCTCGGGATTTCTTGGTGATCTCCCAAGTGGAACGAACTTTCGAGACAGCTTCGCGCGCTCACGCGGCGGAGGAAAGAACTTCCCCACGCGTTCCGTAGCGCGCCTGCGCACTACAAAGAAGGGCGCGAGGGCGGGAAGACAACCCTCCACAGCTAGAGGGCGACAGCGGCAACTCAGTGTTCCGCCTGTTTGGAAACAAGTCTTCCTTGTTTCTTTCTTTCTCAAGCTTTCGCGAGAATTCCGCCTAGTGCCCGCGAAGTTATGCGAGAAGAGGGAAAATCCTAATTTTCGAGGCGGTGCCCGAGACGCCTCTACCCCGGCCTAGCCCCCGTCGCTCCCCTCCCCAAAGCTCAATGCCTACGAAATCTCGCTACGGGTTAAACAAACGCTACACACTTCCGCAAGCCGTCATTAGCTCTCGCGAGATTTAGTCTCAACGCACCGCCTGCCCCCCTCGCAACGATTGACTCAGGTACGCAAGTCTCGGCATTTCGTGGGTGCTCTACGTAGTCTCGCGGGAGTTTTCTCTAGCTGCTAAGTTTCCTTTCTGTCTGCCCCTTTAGTGGAAGGCTGATGAAACTTTCAGGATTTGGCCTGGTTGAGCCGCGGACGGTTTCTCACATGATGTAATTTTCAAAAACGCATTGCAACCAGCAGAGATAAAAAGACACCCTGAAAACACCATGACTGAAACTCTCGCATCGTTCCGTTGATTCTCGCGAGAAACGATCCGCCTTGGTTCTCGGGATACTCATCACGAGGAAGAATTACTAGCTGGATTGTTTATTCAGAGCGTGGAACTTGAGCGCATGATTACAATGGCCCTTCCAATATTCTGCCTGAGGCAAAGAGCTCCGCGGAGGTGAATGCCATTGCAGGCGCTCGCGCAGTTTGTTCTTCTCGCGGGAAGTGGTTGCCTGAGACAACATCTCACGAGATTTTCGTTTCCTCATGACTTGCCTGCCTCCCCGCTCCTCCAGTTCTCGTCTGATCTTCCCTCAATTATCGCGTCTCTTCTTCGCTCTCTACCAGGTGGTGAGTTCTCGCGTGACTTAACTGGGGCTGAGGCTCAGGGACTGCTGTTAAGATGGCGGCGGCGGGAGGCAACGGGGTACGGCATTGACACCCCCTCCATTTCTTCCCCGGAGCAGGTATCCGTGCAGCGGGGGTGGAGGGGCGCATGGGATCCGCGAAGATGGGGAACAGTGGAGGCTGTAGCCGAAGGGAAAGAGGGAAGGTGGGGTGAGAAATGGGATGTTTGCTGAGGCGGGACAATGGGCCCTGGCTTTCCCCTGGAGATGAAGGGGGGTGGTGGTGATTGAAGTCGGGAAGTGGTGGTTTTGCCTTAGGTCATCCTTCGGGTGGGAATTGGTTAGCCATTTACGAAGTACTTCGTCTCTGTTCCTTGGAGGTAGTACTTCCCCTATATCTCACTCGCACATCACCCGCAAAAGGAGGCACGTGAGTCCCGGAGAGTCACGCTAGCCCGTCCCCTCGGATAGACTTCCTCGGGCTTTTTCCTCACCTTTTGGGTAAAACGCGACGTACTCGACTGGAAGCTAGGCGGTCGACGCGTTAGGCTTGTGAGCCCAGCCCGCGTACTTCGTCCAGGGTTCCACCTCAAACCCAGGCAATCGTATAAAAAAATATAGTTGAGGTAACCGTAGCTGAAAACTATGGATTGAAACAATTGCGCTATTTCACGTCAGTATATTGCAGTGGGCTCGTGAAAGTTGCTGCTTCTCTTTGGTTGGAGGAGACTATTGGGAGCTATTCTTACATTGGTATGGATATTTTTTTTTAATCTATATAGTTAATCTTTATAGTTTTCTTAGAGTCTGGTTTCATAGTCCTTGGATGTGTTTCTTGACCCCCCCCCCGTATTAGCTTTCCCTCAAAGTGTGTAGAATTACGTTTTCTTGGTTTTGGGGTTATGTATGTAATGAAAGGATGCCTTTGTGTATAGGTCTACTTTTGTAAGCCTGCTGATCTTTCCTTCATGATAAATGGTGGTATACTTTGTTTATTCTAAATAGCAAACTCAAACATTTCTTGTGTAACTCATCATTTTAAATTTCTCTGAGTGTCTTTTTGTAAGGTATGTTAGATAGAGAATTGTGTCCCAAAGAGGTTTCATATGTATGCTTTTCTAACTCTTCAGTTGGAGAAAAAAACCTGAACAACTTTTATGCTGTGGTTGTAGCATATTAAAATGAAAAGCAGAGTGGGAAAATGCACAATTGATTTACTGGCTGATTTCTTAGCTGGATATTTTTGTGTACATGGCTGTTTAATTACTCATTTTTGCTGGGATATTTAAGATGAAATTTATTTCTCCAAAGTCTGGCTTTTTAGATTAACTACAAGAATGGACAAGAGTTGGTAATAACATTTTTTTTAAAAAAATGTTATATCTTAGTATTGTAGAAGTAAATATTAATTCTGAAAGCTTGTTTTGGCATTTTTGTTAGGTCTCCATTGTATAAAATCTTCTCGGATACAAGAAATGATGAAGCAATGTGCTGAGTCTGTAGCATCTCTTAGTCTGCCCTGTTTGTGTTGGCTAGAAGAATGTAGGATGCTTATTCTGTATTTGATGGTAAACAAAATAATTACACATGAGATGATTGGCATGATTTATGGGCTACTTAGTGAACTCAACAGGACTTGAGAGCCAGTGTTATACAGTGGTTAAGGTACTGGAGTAGAAGTGGGGAGAGCCAGGTTCTAGGGCACTCTCAGCCATGAAAGTTCACAGTCTCAGTTCAGTCTACCTCATAGGATTGTTGTGGGGGAAAATAAGAGGAAGGATTTTAACTTCTGTACAATAAAGGTAAGATATAAGTCTATTAAATATCTTGATTATATCATGAAACATTAAAGCATCTAACATTAGGCATCTAAAAAGAATTTAATAGCTAAGAGGATAGGTTAAGACAAATCATTTGGAATATAGTAGCTAGAATGAAAACCTTTTTAGAAAATATCTGTTCTTTAAACATAATATGCATGAAGCCAGAATTTATATCTATTGCAGGTCTTGAATAATCTGACATAAGTGGATTAGACTGACTGAGAAACCAGGAAGTATTACCTTGGTCTGGCTACGGTAAGGCAAAGGTGGCAGAAAAGTGACTTGAATATCAGACCAGGCCAAGTATGGATTGGCTGTGATTCCAGGTTAGTACAGAAGTTTCTATTGGGCAATGCTTGTTTTCCTTCAAAACAGTGATTCCATGAAATTAATTGATTAATTGATTTTCAGGCAATGACAAGTGTTTTTGACCCTTACCTGTTTGTATACATCTGTCACTGTTTATTTCTTGTGTATGGGGGGGAGTAGGGGGGGGAATGGCTTCCTATAGTAAAGTGTATGTAACAGATGGGCAATTTTCATAATATTCCTGACCATTAGGGTAGTCTTAGCATCTGAAGTGCTAAGACTATCTGCTGTAAATGATTTTTTTTTCTACATCAGCAAGCCCTGTACAGCATAAGGCCTGGATATCTGGGAAACTATTTGTCTCCAATTGTTTCTGCCTGCCCTTTAAATTCCAGCAGAATGGGTGCATTCCAGGTCTCCTCCATTAAGCATTGCCATCTTGTGGGACCTAGGAAGTGTGCTTTCTCTGTTATGGTTCCCACCCTTTGTAATAGCATCTTTCTAGAGATAAGAATGATGCTCTCTCTCTCCTGGTATTCTGGAAAGCTTTGAAAATCTGGCTTTGGTCCCAGGCTTGCTGTTGATGTTCATTTGTTCAATGGCCTTTGCTTTGGATTATTTTAGTCTGGGTAGTCTAGTTGATTCAATGTCTTTAACTGCTTTTATGTTTTCACTAGTTTTCTATGCCATCCAGAGTCCACTAGAGTTGGGCAGTCAATACATAATAATTGAGGCTATCATATATCAATTTTTATATTTCTAAATTCTGTAGGAAACTGGCTAGTATATAAAGTTCTTCATTTCTTTCTTGGCTATCTTGACTAATGCCATTAGGAAATTAGTGTTGTATTTGAGTTTCAAATCCTGTATCTCTAATTTCAATATTTACA
Source organism: Azemiops feae (assembly GCA_023970755.1). Lineage (NCBI taxonomy): Eukaryota > Metazoa > Chordata > Lepidosauria > Squamata > Viperidae > Azemiops > Azemiops feae. The sequence continues at coordinate 239,550 of JALGBA010000474.1, read as the reverse complement.
ATATTGAGGTGATACTGAATTTTCCCTGCTATTCCTGTTTGGAAATATTGGGTTATCATTGTACTTGGTTTTTTTAATAAGCTACTTGGAAACAATAGTTGGATTTTTGAAGCTTTGCAATCAGGTTTTCTTGCTTTTTTATGTATTTAACCAATCTTATTTTTACTAAATTGATATAAATTGATAGACAGCCAACTGATAATGATAATTTGTTTTCCACGCTCCCATCTTTCAAGAATTACATGTATTAATCCCCTTATGATACTTACGACGTCTGGGAATCAAGGTATTAATAGTTTAAGAACACAACTGCTTTGTTGGATCAGTTCAGGGTTAATTGTATATCATGAATAGAGACAAGACTTATGCCAATGGATTGCACCATGTGAAAATCATAAGTCACTTTTTATATATTTGTTACATTTCCTCACTGTTATCTATAATAATTCTTCAGCTGAAATAGACATATTGACATCATTAGAAGGTATTCTGTTGATACTAAATACCATCCTCAAATCATATATTGTAAAATATGTTTTGTTACCTTGCAATAATAGACATAGCATAATGTATGCTTGAATATTAAAAGTGATTGTTGTACAGTTTTTATATGAATGCTAATAGAGAAGCAAGGATGAAAGTTTGGACAAAGCCACTTTATTTTATAGTTTATACAGGTGCCCATCTCACATATATGATTGAGCCATGTACAAAGCTAAAAAGACAAAATGCAAGAAAATCACCCAAACCATAATATTAAAAATAATTTAAATACATAAAAAGAATAGCAACCATTTTAAAAAGCCATGACCTGTAGGAGAGCTCAGTTTCCATAACAATACAGCATTATTATTTTTTTTGCCCTTCCAGAAGGCCAGCGAGGTCAAGGGCAATTGTTCTCAGGTGGAATGATCTTCCAAAGAGTAGGTGCCAGAGCAGAAAAGGTTCTCTTCCTGGGTCCCGTCAGATGACATTTTTTCATGGACTAGGACTCACAACATACTCTTCCTACTGGACCAATGTGACAGATGGATGTGATTGGACAGAGGCATTATCTCAAAATAATAGTAAATTTGTGAGCTCATGATAAAAGTATACAAATCAGATTGCTAAGTTCATAATTCAATTTTAGGTAGTTTATAAAGTACAAATATATTCGTTAAAGGAGTTGTATATAATATTACTATTTTACTAAATAGAACGTGTTTATAATTTTGTAATTTATCAGCAATCACGGGGCTAAAATTAGATCAAATGTAAGGCCATTGGATAATGTATCATTCTCAGAAAAAAATGTATATCAAATTTATCAAACTGAAGATAAAACAATTGCAAAAACTGTAATTACTCTACTCTCAACATATGTTTCTTTTTCAGCATTTGATTCTTGTGCATAAAAGTAACAGATATTATCTATGCCCACCCTTGAGGTATTCCTCATTTGAAGTGCACCAGTAGGAGCGCATAATAAAAACCCTGTTCTTGCTTTGAAAGAAAAAAAATATAATAACCTAAATTTCTGAGCTGTAGCTGTCAGTTCACTTGGGGCTACACACTGCATCATTTAACTTGCTAGTATTTGTCAATTTCACCCTAGGATGTGTTCAGTTGGGTATATTGCTATTGAAGAATGTTTAGAAATGGTTTATTTGATCACCTGTAAGCATTAAAGCAAACATGCCTATAGTGATGTCTAGCATTCAGTTTTGTATCTTGAATAATAAATTTATTCAAATGAATAAATGTTTCATCACTGCAAAACAGGCTCAATTTTACTCCTGTAACTTTAAAGAGATAGTTTTCCTTCCTGCTTATCTGACAGATGTGTAATCTGTATAGCCATCCTAATTAATTGCTTGCAAATCTTGAATATTTTGCCCCATACTTTTCATGCTATATATTTGCCATATTTCAAGCTAGAAATATGCTACATGGTGGGATACTTTGTTCTGTGTTCCCAAAATAGCATGCTAACTTCCCCGAGTTCCCATCTATACAATGGCATTTTCTAAAAATTTCAGAGCTTAATGCTGCTTTCTTACTTCCTATTACAAAATATTTTATAATAGAAATAATACCCAATGCAGGAAGTAGCATTTCTACTGTTAATATAAATATCAGCCTTTCTGTAATTTCAGTGAGGAAATTAATTTGGTTCTTGTATATTTAATGAAACCTGCATTCAAGTAAACTACATAAATGGTTGCTTGGCTTGTAAATATCACTGTCAGAGGCAATCCTGCTCTCTTACTCTGAGACTTTTAATTTGATGTGTCATAACAGTAGAGTTGCTAAAACCTGATATACTTGTTGACCAGCTTAACACATTTGGTTGTCTGAGTGACTTGCAGACTTGCAAACAAATGGTCAGAGTGAGAAGATTAGCTCAGACATCTCTTTGAAGTACCCTTGTAATAAGTTCACCATTTTCCATTGTTTTTGTATGATTTTAAGATGACCATTTGTTGGAATGTTTAAGAGTATAATGTTATACTAAAGGGAGCACAGCCTCTTCATTTACAGAACAAATTTCAAAATCAGTTGAAGCATGTAAGAACATCTGGCCACTCAGAATTAACATTGCTGTTATGCTATCCTGTACAGTCATATTCAAACAGCCTGAGATTGATTTCGGAGATAATTGTCTTTCTGTTTGGGAAGTTTTGCACTTTACAATAATCAGTATGGCTCTTTTCCTTATTTGAGTTCATTTTCTTCCATTTTGTTCAAAGGAAGTAATCTTAATGATTACTTAAAGGCATACTTTGAATTGAAGAATAATAACATTTAGTAATCTGATCAAATAGGGCCATATGTATAATTTTGGGCCTTCAGTTAGACGATTGATACAGGGCCAAGACATTTTGTTTGGACAAAATTCTGTCAGACTCTGAAAGTAGAATAAAACTGGCTAAGTCCATGTGTAAGTTTTGAGTACCTTAAAGGAAAGGTGTGATTGTTCTGTTCTGAATAATAGCAATTGCTCTAGTCTGCAAGATTTAACACATCTCTTTGTTTTTTAAATAGATGGGAAGATGGGATACTGTTAGGTAGTGTTTGTTGCATATTTTTTAGTTCCAAAACACATGCCTATTGAAATTCTGAATACCGACTGTTATATTAATCTTTCAGTTTACTAACCTTTTGAACCCAATAACTACTGTACTGTAAAACGTGTTTTTTTTTACTAAAGGCCACTGGAACACTTTTCTTAGGAGATTATGGAAAGTTAGCTAAAGAATAATTTGGGTTTCCTGTTTGACTCTTCATGTGCTTTGATTTTATAGATGTCTTCTAATGTTTATATTGCACTTGCTACGTTCTGGTTTTAGAATATTGCAATATTGTAGGTTTTATATGATTTGCCACAGAAGATTGCTGAAGTTTCAGTTCATCCAAAATGCAACTCCTAGTTATAGACTGGCTGTGATTCGGTTTACTGAAGTTTACAGAACTTTATGGGTTTCTGGACTGTTTCTGAGAGCGGTTCAGTGTAGTACTTTTGACACTACATGGCTTGAGATCTAGGTACATGAAGGATCTTGCCTGTGTTTTGAAATAGTTCTCAGAAGTCCTCCTAAAATGACCCTTGTCACCTAAGATAACTATTATTGTGGAGGAAATATTCTTGCTTTCCATTACACTCTTTATGGAATTTTCTTTCAAGATTCTCATCTGGACTCTATTAATATCATGCAAAATCTTTATGTTGTTCTCCTATTGAGATATTTCTCCTTGTATATTTTATTTAATCTTATTTTATTGAGTGATTTGCTTTCATATTTATATAGGAAACTCTTAAAATACTTAATATAGATTCTCATACCAATTAACAAAACAAGGACTTGAGGTGAAGTAATAAGCAGAATCTTTGTATGAATTGTATCACATAGCTAGATTGTATCAGATTTTAGAATTAATATGTGAATATAAGATTAAATTTACACGAAAATGCTAAAATGGATATGATATTTTAAGCTCTGTCTTTCCAATCTGATTCCTTCCAGATGTTTTAGGAATACACTTCCCAAAATTCCCTACCATTCCTCTAAAACATATCAATCTTTAATTTTATTAACTCAAAATTCACAAAACAGCCATATGTGGTGACAAAAACAGAGGAATGTAACAAAAAAATCTATTGAGTCAAAATTCTGTAGTATATGTCTACTTGGAACTAAACCTCTTCAAATTTAATTGAGTTTTGAGGTAAACCTTGTGTTGTACAACTTTAAAAGATATACATACTATAAATATTAATCAGTAATATGGGAGTTTGCCTCTTTCCTTCAATATTCAGGCAATTTGTATTAACTGTAGCAGATGTGCATATGTCATACACTTAAAGCAGGGGTGTCAAACTCAATTTCATTGAGGGCCGCATCAGCATTGCGGTTGCCCTCGGGGGGGCGGGTGTGTGTGGCCAGGGTGGGCGCAGCCTACTGGGTAGACGTGGCTGGAGTGGGTGTGGCCTACTGGATGGGCATTGCCAGATCTACATCGTTCGCGTCGGGTGCCTGTGGGGGCCTGGGCAGGAGTGGGACAGATCTGGGGGGTCTCTGGCAGAAAGGGGTGGGACCAGGGCAAATGCCAAGGCATGATCCACTGGAGGAGCCTCACTGTTCTTCTCAGGCCATGCAGGGGGGGGGCTGGATGGTGGCGTGGGCTGCCCGGAGCCCTGGGCAGCAGAGGTCAAATGCCCAGCCTGGCCCTCGAGCACCCGCGGCACCAAGCCCAGCCCCACTTCCCCAAGGGGGCGCCCAGCTGCACTTAGCTCCTCCTCAAGGCTGCTGCTGCTGTGCTTGCTCTCCTTAGCCAGGTTGCTCATGATGGGTACGAGGGCAAAGTCAGAGGGAGGCCCATTCTCTCTCCATGGGAGAAGACCCGGCTTTGTATCCAAAGCTTCCCTAGAAATAGGATAGGAGACCCCCAGGATAGGCCAGGAGGAGGGGGCAAGGGGATGGTGAAAGGGCAGCAGGGCAGGACTAAGGCAGGACTTCCCTTAGACCCTTCCCCTTCCTTCCTTCCTTCCTTCCTTCCTTCCTTCCTTCCTTCCTTCCTTCCTTCCTTCCTTCCTTCCTTCCTTCCTTCCTTCCTTCCTTCCTTCCTTCCGTCCTTCCTTCCTTCCTTCCTTCCTTCCTTCCTTCCTTCCTTTCCTTCCTTCCTTCCTTCCTTCCTTTCCTTCCTTCCTCCTTCCTCCTTCTTCCTTTACTTCCTTCCTTCCTTCCTTCCTTCCTTCCTTCCTTCCTTCCTTCCTTCCTTCCTTCCTTCCTTCCCAGAGTGGTGGGAAAATATTTGACATGAGGGAGGGAGAAAAACAGGCAAGAAACGCAGCTGGGGAGGTGTCACCCTTTGTGAGGAATGAAGAAATGCACCATTGCCTGGAAGTGGCCAGCACATGGCCCTCACCTACTTCACATATCTGGCTTGGTAGGCTCTGGGAGAGGGGATGCCATGAGCAGTGTGAGAGTCAATGTTACCTGCGCAATGCCGCCCAGCCCCCAGCCTGCCCAGTTTCAGCAGGCAGCGGGGCGCTCCCCTCACAGCGCCGAGAGGCTGAGCCGGGCGGCGAGAATCCAAAAAGAAGCATGAGGCCACCCAGCCCCCAGCCTGCCTGGTTTCGGCAGGCAGCGGGGCGCTTTCCTCACAGCGCCAACAGGCTGAACCGAGCAGCGCAAATCGAAAAAGAAGCGCAATGTCGCCCAGCCCCCAGCCTGTCCGGTTTCGGCAGGCAGCGGGGTGCTCCCCTCACAGCGCTGAGAGGTTGAGCCGGGCGGTGTGAAGCTCGCCAGCTTTGCACTTTGCTGCCTGCTGAAACTGGGCAGGCTGGGAGCTAGGCAGCATTGCACTTCTCATCAGACTTGCGCCACCCGCCTCAGCTCTTGGTGCTTTGAGGAGAGCGCCCCGCTGCCTGCCAAAACCGGGCAGGCTGGGGGCTGGGCGTCGTCGCGCTTCTTTTTGGATTCGCGCCACCTGGCTCAGCCTCTCGGTGCTGTGAGGAGAGCGCCCCGCTGCGTGCCGAAACCCCTCCCCTGGAGCCCATAAAGCCGGATATGTGAAGTAGGCGAGGGCCATTTGGTGGCCACTTCCAGGCAATGGTGCATTTCTTCATTCCTCACAAAGGGTGACACCTCCCCAGCATGCAGCCAGGGGGCGGGGCCAACGCGGCAGGGGCTGGTTCCTCACTGTTTCCAGACGGCCTTGTGGAGCTAAGACTGAATACGTTTCAGCATAGATGGCCGCCACAAAATTGTACATTGGCTCCTGGCTGGCCTGGGCCAGGGCCAAGGCAGCGGTGGCTGTTCTCTCACTGTTTCCAGGATGGCTTTGTGGGCCACATGAAACCACTTTGCGGGCCGCATGCGGCCCGTGGGCCTTGTGTTTGACATGTCTGACTTAAAGGATTTTTTTTATGTGTTCCTCCAAGCATAGTAGAGATATTTGTATTGTAATTGTATTTGCATCAAGAACCTACAACTCAGTTGTAGGTTAATAGAGTAATAGTTTTTCAAACACAGTCTGTTCTGAAAGTCCATGTGGTTTTTGTGGAAGTTTGTCCATAGTTCTCTTAAAGAACACAGAAATCCCTAGAAGACAGCTTGTCCATTTATCCATTAGTTACTCAATGTGTTTTAGGCTGCACTCATGTGGAGCAGTACTAATACTCTGAAAGCCTAGTTAGTCCCCAGCATAGTTGAATGTACTGCCAAGTCTTTTGCAATGTATTTAGTTTCTATTTAGGGATTCCTTGGAAGGAAGAACAAATCTAAAAAGTGACTACTGAAAGTAGAACTCTTTGAAATGGCAAGAGCTTTTTAATATTCTAATTATATAGAATGTAAAGAATCTATAATTTGAATACACATCAGTTTGAATAAATATTTTGTTCAAATTAGCAGGCTGCATATGTTAAACATTTGCATTCCTGGATGCTTCATATGATTGGCCTCTGTTCATGAAGAATAATGTAGCACAGGGGTGTCAAACTCGCACCGGGACATGACTTTTTTTCCATTGCTGGCAATGGGGTGGCCGTGGTTTCAGCATGATGCATCCGGCCCTGGGGGCCAGCAGTTTGACACTCCTGATGTAGCACATGGTAAATAAATTTAGCCTCTTAGTGTTCTGCTGTCAAATCTTTATAACTGTTGCTACTATTTGCTTCTGTAACTGAGCTACTACAGTGATGTTAAAGTGCTGGAAGCATACTTTCTATCTTGCAGTTGTAACGTGGTACCTGTCAAGCAATATTTATAGGGATTTGATGTGTCATGTTGCAAAAATGAAATTTAAACACTAAATAGTTGCAGTGACTAAGCAGCTCACTTTATATGCGCCTGAGAGGAAATCTGTCAAGACACACTGGTCTTCTGGGATTTCCAGTGTTGGTCCTTTGACCCTTCAAGGATGAATGTGTGATTTTGATTTTTTTTTATTTAGATAAATAAATGTTAAAATATAATAAAGAAAAAACTCGGGAGTTTACTTCTCTTGAGACTGCATCATATGCAACTTTAAGGAGGCAATGCATGTATTCAGTTTAATATGAAAGTTTGTATTTTGTCTATTCTCCCTGGAGTTATACAATCTTATTCATTGAAATAATGAAGAATAATATTTTTGCCTAGTTTTTCATCTTCAATGGATTTCCGATACTGGGAGAGAATTCAGTGTAACTTCCCAACTGCTTCATGGCGTTTGGATAATCTTTTGGAAGAGATTAAAAGCTGTTAGTAGGTTGAACAGCAGTGTTTCCCCAATATGTCACCTTGTCAGTTGTTAATACAGGCTAATGTAGCTGGGAAGTAGAGTTGAAAGAATTCATTCTATTTGAAAGAAAACTAAACGTTTAGGCATGAAGAAGCCTCCATTACTAAATAGTAAAGTTTTGGAATCATGCCTGTTTGTAGATGAGGAGATGGAATTTGGTGAGCCAGTTCACTCACTCAAGGCAATATGTCTTGGTAAAAAAGTGACAGGATAAAATTTTGTTTAAGTTTGGAGATAAGAGCTTCCATTGACTCTACTCAGTCCTGAACTGTCTGATATGATATAATTAAGAGGGATGGATTGTGCATAGGTCCATTAACTATTTATTTTGAATGCAATTTCTTCTGGGCAGATTAAATTTAGAATGTTAAATTTCTTTAAGATGTAATGTTATTTCATGAAGACGACTTTGCCTTTGAGCATATTTGGCAGCAATTATCTATTAGTATGCCTTGATATATACCAAAAATATGAGTCTTAGTTTTGTCTGTGATTGTTGAATATTAGGTTAATAATGTATTTTGCCAAAGCTCACAGTAACTGTGTATTGACATTTTCTTTGACATGAAAATTTAGTTGTGATGGACACTGGCTTCTCAAAATTATTTATGTCATAGTACTTGCTTAAATGGAAAAGTGGGAGATAAAGTCATTAAATGACAACTATTTGATTAAACAAGTACCCTCCAACATATTGAATTGCATCCCAGAACTACAAGTGACATTACTTCTAATCAATATAACCAATGGATTAGTTTTCTGGGAATTATGGGAATTGTAATCTAGCATATCTAAGACATTGTCAAATTGGGCAAATCAGTCTGAACTTTTACAATTACATTTTATATTTCAAGCATGGAATGAATGGAAGCCATCTTTTGCCGCATGATACTTTCATTTAAGTTGGACTTTAAGCATAGTGGCTTGAGACAAGGATGCTGTAACTTATCTGGAGAGGACTATTTGGAGAAGGCTGCTGAAAAGCATTAATTTAATACTTCTAGCCTATTCCAGAGGAATAAATAGCCTGCTAGTTTATAGGATGTTAATTGGGAAAGGGCGGAGAGAGAAGGGATAGTAATTAGATCAAAGTTCATATTAAATATGTTATGACGAGCAGATATCAGGTTAATCTGTCTCAGAATTCCAGTTATCAGCAAAAGAGATTACAAATCAGCAGAAATCTTTACTAAGTTATATTGAGGTAGATAATTGTTGTGTTACAGAAACTCTGTTTATCTGACGGGGATGCTTCAAGTATGAGAAATGTCTATTCACCTAAATTTTGGAGCAAATGGATTAAAGAGGAAAATGAAAGAAAAGAGCTGTTTCTGGATGGTGCTGATGTTCTGCTTTCTAGTTGCATGTGAATTTGAACCACTTTGAATCATTAGGGATAGGCTTTTCCAGAATTATTCTTCTCTAATTCAGTACTTATAGATTACACATAATTATCTACATTCTGATATTTGAGTTCTGTGAATTGTAATGTAGCAGATGTGCAGATAGCCTCTTAATATAATTTGAGTAGGTTCATTAGAATTTTCTGGTGCAGTTATGAATCCCTGCATAGGAGAGTCCTCACTATGCAGTTCTTGTAATTAACCTTTTCTGGTATTATATTGCTAACTGATGAAATTACTTTATCATATTTATTCAGTTTACCATTCACATTCTACCAAATTTGCACAGGTTGTGTGAAACTATAATACATAATTGTGACTAAATCAGTGTTTTAAAAACATGTTTTGGTGAGCAAGCAAGCTATTGGGTCTTTGTTCATACATATTACTAAACTATAATAGGTGGGCTTGCATACAAACGTAAGACAGACCCCTTCCCCTGTACATATAACAATGGTGCTGAGCTTATAAATTAGTTGCTGGTGGTCTCAAACATCCTCTCTCAAAAACCTGTTGCAGCTTTACATCCTGGACCCTCCCCTATCCTAAAGTTGCATCTATCTTTCAATGGCACTCATCTGTAATACTTTCTCCAGCCTCCAGTCTGTGAAGGACAGTTCCCAGATCTGGTTTCCTTTTCTGTTTAGTTAGGATCTTTATGTTGTAAATATTAAGTAATGCAGTATCTAGAATCCATCATGCCTGATTCAAAATACACAGCAGCTGGCAAATTGATTAAGCTAAAAAATCCAACAGACCACAATTCTGTGGTAATCAATTACAGTTTAAGACTCGCCTTAGCCATGAAAGCCAATGAGATGACTTTGGGCCAGTCACACACACTCAGCCCAACGGACTTCGCAGGTTTATTGTTGTGGGGAAAAGAAGAGGATGGTGTGTTGGATATGTTCACCCCCGTGAGTTATTTGTAAAAATAATAAAGGCAGGATACAAATAAATAAATTCCCACAGGCTCTTGGGTTTTACAGCTTAGAGTTTCTTTAAAAACTCAAGGGATTTGAATGAGAGGAAATATCCTCATGCATAACTTAATGTATAAAAGAATGATACATATAATCAATGTTAGAATTTGGGCACACATTGATAAAAGAAATTAAAATGTAACACATTTATACCTAAAACATTTACCTGTTTCTTAAATATAACCTGAATCCTAAAGCAGAGTTTTATGTTGCTTTCCCCAAACCTTTCCTGTCCTCCAGGAGTAATTCTAGCCATTTGTCAGAACTATTGGAAGATAATGTAGCCTTGTTTAGTCCCAACAGATAAGATAAAGATAAGATAAATAACCTTTATTGTCATTTTTATATTGTGGGCACAATGGCACACATAAAAAAAACTTCTTTCTTTTAAAATATTCTTGCTTTCAGGAGTGGGTGGGACCGAAGAGTACGCCTTTGCTTTATGTGATAGAAGTCATACCTCCCCAAAGACTGATGCAAATTCATAAGCACAGGGGTAATGAACACTTGGGATGTCTGACTGACTCACACGGTCAAGTAACATATCCTGCTTAACTTGCAGCTTCTGTATATCAACCAGCACTTTTGAAATTTTCTGAAGAGGTACATATGAAATGTATGGTGGTCAACCTTTGACTTACAGACTGTGATGAGGCTCTCAGCCCCCTTTTTTGCAGCTTCTAAGCCACCCAAAATTCACTTAAAATTCACTAGGAAACTAAATGAGTAGCGGAACAGTTTTGAGGGGCAGATCAACTAAAATAGGTATTCTAGTTCCAATAGGCTTTAGTTTTTGTTTTGTTTTTAAAAGAACCCTTCCCACTAAAAAGCAACCTAAAATTGCAAACACACACACACTACAATTGTATATCACTGTAATACCCCGGTGCTCCTTAGCAACTGAAATAAATAATTTTAGGATATAAGGCTGATGAAATGTGATACTGTATATGTTGCAGGTTTGCATTTACATTTTAATGCCTGTAACCTTGATAATAAAAACTTACTATCACTATTGCAAATTGGATGTTGCTTATTCTGCCTGAATGAGCAAAGAAGATTGGAATCATGAATGACAAGTCTGCACATACTGCAGACCTGCAGGCTAATCTTGCCTGACCTACCTTTGGTCAGCTTGTTCATCTTTCCAGTATTTCAACATGGTGACTAAAGTTAGGAATTGAGATCTCCTTTGGAAGGTAGGCCAGAATTGTTTAGAAGGATAAGAATTAATTTAAAATCTCCCAGTCAAGAATGAAAGGGACATATTAACTTATATACTCCTGTTACCAAAAATGAGCCAGTTTCTTTCTGCAAATATTTATTCTAATGAGAATTTGAGATATTTATTTTTGAACTCCTGATGCAAGTAACTGTTGGATCGGAACATAATCACTTTCTCTGCTTTTACTCCAGCATGTAATAACCATATAAGCTCACCTATCTCTGGTGAGCACCACTTTTGCTTACAATAAGTATCCAGTTAATGAAGACTGGTGAGGTATAGACATATGTGCATATGCTGAAAAAAGAATGTCGAAACTCTTATAGTTATTTGTCATCTAGATAATGACACAGCCTGCCTTTTTTCTAGGTGGTTTTCTAATATGGGTATCCAGAAAGACTGACATGTCAGAACAGACTTATATCCTGGGAAAAGCATAATTCATTATTTTAGATAATAAATTCTGCAGTAGGAAGTGCTGTGGTGAAAAGTGCTGCAGTTGTGTCGTGCTGTTTACAGGTAAATGATGAGCTTAGCAGTTTGCTATTCTGTAAAAAAGATTTGGGTGGGAAGACAGGAATTGAAGTTTTAAACTATTGGCAGAGGGTGCTTTTGAACAGAGCTAGAAATTCATGAAATGGTTGTGAGGCAACTGGGGTTAGAGTTGGTTTTCCAATTGATTAGAAAATTAGTCATTTCCTATGCAACCTACAGGTGCTGGCTGGCCTACCTTAGAAAAGACAGACTTTCTTTTCCTTACATTGAAACAGCAGGAGAAATAGAACAATGTTAATTGCTTTGATTTGCCTACATACACATTTCTTATCAGGCAATGCTTGCCTGAATTCTTGTGTTATTTAAACCTTTTTCGTAGTAACTTTTATTACTAGGAAAGTCCCTTTGAGGCATTGTTTATCTCCAGTTATCTGCCCATCTGGTACAGTTAAGTATTTTTATAAGGAATTCTGAGCACTTTTCCAGCTGAAGAGCAGGATATAAATATTTTAGACAATAATGTAAGGTACGTTTGAAACTTGCTTATATATTAAACAATCCAGATATAAAAACAAAACATATGGAAAAATGCAAGAATAAATAATGGCTGTCGAAGATGGTATGCCTTGTGATGAATGATCAGTAAGTCTCTATGAGAGTGAATAATCTCAATTCCCTTTTCAGAGGTTTTTTTTGTGGGCCATTCTTAAAAAAGAGCATTCTGGTTTCTTAAGTACAGGTATAGTCATGTCTCTTTATTGTAGTCCTTGAGCTACACAAAGACCAGTTACTGTTATTGGTTATTTGCTTATAACCACTATGGGGGGGGGGGACGGACCCAATTTCAATGAGTTATAGTGTGTGTTTAATTCCAGTCTTACCTTGATCCATTTCAGAACTGCTTTTGGCATAAAGACTCTTGATCATCTTAGTAGATAATTTATGTTGATAGAAAGCCAGGAGTGCAACATGTCCTATTTCCTGGACTTTTGTGCAGTTTTCAATATGATTGGTTGTTAGACTATTCTGGATTGGAAGCAATGGCAAAAGATTTACTGTTAACCTGAGAGTTTTGCTTCACCTTATTCCTTTCCTGCCTTTCCAATGAGGTGATAATTGGAGGGTTTCCTTTAGTTTCTCTGCCATCAGAGCTGAATTGGGTGACAACTAGAGAGAGGTATATTTGACTTTTTGGTATTGGGCATAAAGCTTTGTGACTTGATAAAAATCTGTGACATTATCTCACTGCCCAATTTTAATATTATGCTTTTGTTTGTTTTAATGTTATATTTTGTGAATGGAAGTTGACCTGTATTGAATGGCAAATATATTTAATAAACATTAATTGTCCAGAAAGTATGTATTCTGCCAGAAAGAGAGAGTGGTTAAAAACAGCTTCCATTCACAATACCATCACTTTATACCCTTGTCACTAAAATGTACATAATAAGTCTAAGTTAACCAAAATTAGCAGTACCTCCTAATGAATATGACAAACTTTATGCTAACATGCTTAGGATTGCCCTATCATAGTTTAATCCATTCATCCTACATGCAAATTCTATTCTGTTAAATGAGAATTAATCTCTAGTAAATGTACAATGATGCAGGAAATGATTTGGTCAATAAATGCCAAATGGGCTAGAGAAAAGGAAAAAATGCCTACTTACTAAAGAATTGCACTGTGTAATTTTACTGTGTTATAGAATGAAGCAAATATGTAGCCTATTGTTTAGAGCCACATACTATTTTGTGGTGAACATTAATTAAGATCTGGATCTGTTTCTTACATCTGCTACTTCTGTGGATCTTAGAATTATAATGGAGCACATTCCTTTCCAAATAATGACATTTATGTTTCATTTTAGCAGGGGTCAGTTGCTGAAATAGAAGTGGTAGAGTTGAGAAAACCTACAAGATAGGAAATTAGAGTTAATTCTTATCATGTGTTATATGATGCAATAGGAAGGTGGGTTTCTGAGAATTATTTCATTGTTTGGTGAAGAGCCTGTCTCATTGCATATTGATAGAATTGATTTCTGAAAGTGGGGACAAACTACTACTCTCAAATGAAGGAAAACTTTAAATGGTCAAAAGCAGTCAGAAAAATAAATACAGTCCAAATGCCTAAAACATGAGGTAACTGTTTTCATGAGTGGGAATTGGCCGACAAGGCTTTAAAAGCAGTTATAGGCAGCAGGAGGCAAAGATTAGAAAGAATAAAAGGTGGAGTGTAGTAGAAGTATAAACAGGTCTTGATAATACTGTTTGCATCTTCATGTAACATTGGATATAGTACATATTGTGAATCTCCCCATTATAGCTGTTTCCATTTCAGAGGTATTCCATCTCAGCTTTGTCCGACATTGAAAGATCATGATTGAGAAAATCAGACTTTCAGAAACTGGAGAATTAATTGTGTTTATTGTCTCCACAGTGTGGGTTAATTAACAGAAGTATGACACCTTAATCAGCAGTAGTGATTTTTCAAGTTGGAGATATGGTAGTAACAATGGAAACATATCTTTCTCCAAATTGCTGAATTTGGGAAGCAGCGGACTGTAACGTAAGCCTAGTTAAGACTGAAATACCTATTTTAGAATGCAATGCATTTGAAGTTGGGAAAACTACAGGGGATTGATTGTCTAGAATTTTGAATCCGGAACATACTGGATTTTTCTTTATTGACATTTTACATTTTTATTAGCATTTTAACAATTATTTGAATTTTATTTACATTGTATATTTCCTTTTTATTTATATTACAAATGAGTAATGCTGGATTCTTCTCTTTACATTGTTTCAGTTTACAAACAAATTAGGCCTCTGTAGTGTGACTTCCATAGTTAGAATAAAATACGGCTGACCTAAGAACACTCAATGGTAAGGAATGTATGTAGGAGGTAGAAAAGAAACATGATTGTTGGACAGAGTAAATGAAACCAGACTAGAGGATGTATGTGTTTTGACTCCTGGTGACTGCCTGGATTTATTGGATAAACAGTCAAACCTCAGCAAGACACTGAGGACTATTTGAGAGACAAACTTTCTATATGGATTCTTTAACAGCAGAATTCCTTGCTTGATCCAGGGAAAATACATTTAGGAGACACTCTTTATTATTCAAGGTCCACAGTTATAGAATGGGTAGGGTAGGAAATATGGTTTTCTCCAGCATGAAGAATGGAGAATCCACTAATGGGTTAACTTTGACTTCCTGCCCAATTAGACCAAGTCAGTCAAAGTTGCCACGCCCGTCCTGGCTCAGGACACGCCCCCAGTTTCGACTTGGTCTGCAGCCCAGACGGACATGGTAAATTTGGCTCCCAGCTACTTGAGGAAAGCAGGTTTTATTCAGATTATCCATTCGTGGATTCTTTCTCTTTCTGTTATCATCTGGTCAGCGCTGGGATCAGCGCTGTCCCAGATTGGTAAATTTCTTTAAAACAAGTATTTTTGTTTGTTTTCGGCTGCCCCTCACTCAGCTGATCGTCGCGGCCGCCATTTTAGGTGCCGCGTGGCGATCGGCTCTTTCTATTTCATTGCTCCTAAGTGCTGGTTTCTTCCTTACAGGGAGTCTTTTGGGGAAAAAGAGTGCTGCTTGTTCTCCAGGCTGCTTTGGGCCTTGAGATTTACTCAGCCGATCGTCGTGGCCGCCATTTTGGGCGCTGCGTGGCGATCGGCTCTTTCTATTCCATTGCTCCTAATTGCTGGTTTCTCCTTTACAGAGAGCTTTTTGGGGAAAAAGAGTGCTCCCTGTTCTCCAGGCTGCTTTGGGCCTTGAGATTACTCAGCTGATCGTCGCAGCTGCCATTTTGGGCGCCGCATGGCGAACAGCTCATTTCTCCTTTCTTTTATTCTTTCACCAGGGGAATAAAAGGAGGCTTGGTAGCTCCGTTTAGCCAGGATTCCACGGAAAACTGTGTTTTCGTAGACAAAAACGACTAAGTCAACTTACTTTCGTTTCCCCCTGATCCGGATTGCTGGCGGCCGCCATTTTGGACTGCAGTAAGCAGTCAAAGCCCTGAACTCCGGACGGAGCAGGGGAGGGAGCGATCCAAAGGACACACAGCCGCATTTCCTTCTGCTTGAAGCAATCATTCAGAGGTGTGTAGAGGATTTTGGATCTGATTAGGCTTTTGGTTGATTACCATTTTAAGCCTTAACTGCTGCTGGCCACGAGGGCTCTGCCTGGTCTCATATTGCAGCACAGATACAGTGGTCCCCTGTATTTTGTACAACACACTACTGACCTCGCTCACCAGGCCTAATAAAATTTGGCCCCAGCGTCAGTTGCCTCTCTTCTAACAATCATCGCTTCAACACTCAAACAATTTGGGCCTTGCCAGTTACAGCCTGTTGCCATAGTCTGCATCTAGTGGAACGGCCAATACATTTGGACCTTGCCGCCACTAAGTGAGACACGTGTGATCCCGTCACTAAACGCGAACTTGACCTGATCAGTAGGTCCATCGCGTTCAGTTTTCATCACCGCTCAGTGACGCGCGACATCTGTCACTAAGTGTGACTCCGTGCTTGCCGGTGGGCCGGACTATCACAGATCCACGTGCAGGCCAGTCCCACCTTGGTGGTCCACAGCCGCATCTCTTGCAGACCAAGACGCTTTAGCACCCCACTGAAAACTCTCGCTTTACAATGGCAGATAACACCGAGCCACAGGCTTCCACTTCTGGTGGACACACAAAGCGTAAGTCCTCTAGTCAGGAGGCAGCTGCTAAAATCAAGGCCAAAACTAAGGCCGGCATAGACAAGCAAGCCTCCAAAGCGGCCGACAAGCAGGCTGGCCGCAGACATCGTGCCTTGGAGAAACAATTCTCCCGTGCACAGAAACTGGCTGTAGGGGAGACGGTCAACCCGTCCCCTACCACAATGGCAATGCTGCCTTGTGGCCCACACCTTGAGCCCCCCGCGCCGGCATGGTCCCCAGAACGGGACTCCGACCGGGGTTTTTCAACCGGTCATTATCAGGAGCACCTTTCCCTCTTTGAAGAGGAACAGGGGCCTCAGGAACCCCCTCAAGCACCAGAGGCCACATTTACCCCAACTGCAGCGGGGCTTCGGCCCCTTGAGGGAGCGTCCTTCGTGGGTCATATACAGGCTCCAACAGCCACGTTTACCCCCACAGCAGCGGGGCTTCGCACTCTAGAGGATCCATCCTTCACAGCTCATCTGCAAGCCATGATTTCCCAGGCAGTTGCCCAGGCTATGACGTCCACAGGGCGTCCACAAACGGACTTTGCTCCTATGACCTCCATGGCATCACCAGACCTCTCAAGATCCAGTGCTCCTCACTATCAAGATTCCGCTTTGCCCCCTCACTCCTTTGGCAGCGTTGTCTCGGAATACGCAGAGTATAGCCACACAGAAGGGCAGTGGTCAGACGATGAGGAACCTCCTCAGGTCCCTCCTCCTCTCGTAGGCTTGTTCAATCCCGCGCTCTTCCCGTCCCTGCTCCGCAAGGCCTGTGCAACCGGTAAGATAAATCCGGATCAGTCCTCGGTACCTGAACAGGTTCCTAGCCAGGACACGATCCCGTTGTTTTCTGAACCGGTCGTCATACACAAACAGATCCCTTGCCCCCCCCCCCCATGTTTTTGAAATCTATTCAGGGGCAATGGGAATCTTCAGGCGCCTTTCCCTCAATAGGGGGAATCGACCGTAAATTGATTGACACGGTGCCAGTTCTGAATGAGGCGCTGGAAGTACCTGAGGTGGACGAGTCCTTAACCCCTTTGTTTTCAGATTCCAGGGTGCCAGGGGATATGGCAGAGGCGTTGAAGGCCGAGCATAAAAAATCCGAGGTTTCCTTCCGCAGGACACACCAGGCTTCATCATGGGCAATAAGAGCGTCCACCTCAACCTCATTCTTCGCCAGGAGTTCTCTTATCTGGCTCCGTCAACTCCAGGCCAGAATTCCCCCAGAGGAGGTAAGAGTCCATTACAACTTAACCAAATTAATGGCGGCATCAGAATACATGGCTGACGTGTCTCTACATGCTGCCAGATTCTCGGCCCGTGCCATAGCATCCAACGTCGCTGCACGCCGGTTACTATGGCTCAGGAATTGGAGAGCCGACACTAAACACAAATGGCTGGTGGCTGCCGCCCCGTACCGTGGCGGCCATCTCTTTGGGGAGGCCCTGACTCCATATTTAATAGAAAATGGAAAAAAAGAGGGTACTTTCCCACCTTTCCAGGAGGTCGGGCCAACGGTTCTTCCCGTACGCCTGCCGGCAGTCCTTTCGTTCCAGATCGGATTCAGCCTCAGGACAGGTCTCCCGGCCCTTTCCTGCAGGCCCGGACCGTTCATTTGACCGGTCCGGCTACAGGGACAGATATAGACAACAGGCTCAGGGTAAGCGGTCCTTTCGAGGCAGGGGAGGCCGTCCCTTTCGTAAATCCAAGTGACTCAGGGAGGGCCTCTCCCATAGGTGGCAGACTAACTTACTTTCTCCACCAGTGGGAGACCACGACCACGGACTCTTGGGTGCTAAGCACCATCAGGGACGGACTGTCTCTGGAGTTCATGACCAGGCCTCCTCGACACTTTATTTCCTGTCCCCCTCCAAGGAACCCAGTCAAGAAGGGCCTTATGAGGGAAGCCATTCAGCACCTGTTGAACATAAGAACCATAGAGAAGGTGCCAGCCAGTCAACTAAGCCGGTCAACTCCATCCTCTTTGTTGTCCCAAAGGCCTCAGGGGGATGGAGGGCGATACTCGACCTCAAGTGTCTAAACTCCCACCTTTCATACCGGAAATTCAAAATGCAGACGCTCCAGTCCATCTTGGCCAGCGTCAGACGGGGAGACTTCATGACGTCAATAGATCTTACGGAGGCGTATCTCCACATCCCCATACATCCAAACCACCGACATTTTCTCAGGTTTTGCTATTCCAACAGCCACTATCAATACAAAGCCCTGCCGTTCGGCCTCTCGTCAGTTCCCAGGGTTTTCACCAAGATCCTGGCTGTAGTCGCCGCACATCTACGGTTGGTGCCGGTGCATCAAATGTTACCTGGACAACATCCTTATCCAGTCGTCCTCTGCTCTGACCGCCCAGGCGGACCTGGCCCTCACTATAAAGACGCTTCAAGACCATGGATTCTCGGTCAACTTTCAAAAGAGTCAGCTGATTCCCTCAACCCGCCTTCTACACTTGGGCGCGGTGATAGACACAGACCTTTGTCGGGTCTACCTGTCTCGGGAACGTCAAAACAGCATTCGAGCCATGGTCCTCAAGGTCCGCAGGGAGCGTGTAGTGGCACTGGCTATACTCTCCCAACTACTGGGAAAGATGATATCATGCATAGCGATACTGCCTTGGGCCAGACTACACTCCAGAAACCTTCAATGGTTCTTGCTCCCATTTCAAAGGCTAGGCAGAAGCTCTTCCAACCAAAGGGTACGGGTTCCATTCCAGACCCTAGGATCCCTTCTGTGGTGGACCTCCCCAGTGGTAGCCAGAGGGTCGCTGTTCAAGGACCCCATCCGGCTAACCCTGACCACAGACGCCAGTCTGTTTGGCTGGGGAGCGCACTTCCAGTCTCAGTTGGCTCAGGGCCGGTGGTCCCAGACACACCTGAAGCACAACATCAATTGGCTGGAACTCAGAGCTATTCATCTGGCCCTTCGCCACTTCCGCAACAAGATTGCGAGGCAACACGTGCTGATCCTCACGGACAACGTGGCGGCAAAAGCCCATGTGAACCGTCAAGGCGGTACCGGATCCCGGTCTCTCATGACCGAGGCAAAGTTATTGGGATCCTGGGCAGAGAAAAATCTCCTCTCCCTGAAGGCCAAGCACATCTCGGGAGAGGCGAATCGTCAGGCGGATTACTTAAGCCGGGCGACAGTAGACCATTCAGAATGGAGTCTACACCCGGATCTCTTCAGGGAGATATCGGAGAGGTTCGGGCGACCGATTCTGGACTTGTTCGCCTCACCAGCGAACTCCCAGCTTCCAAGATTCTTCTCCCGGTTCCCCTCTCCGGGGGCGGAGAGGGCAGACGCCCTTCGCAGCCCATGGCTAGGGGGCCTGCTGTATGCTTTTCCATCTCTTCCTCTGATCCCGGCAGTCATCAGGAAAACACTGCAGGAACGGGCAGAGGTCATATTCATTGCTCCGCACTGGCTGAGGCGACCGTGGTTTGCCGACCTCATGAGCCTCTCTGTGGCCCCTCCGTGGAGGATTCCTCCAGATCGGATAAGGCTCATACAGGGAGTCATACAACACCCAGAGCCTCAGTGGCTCCAGTTAACCGCCTGGCACTTGAACGCCGGATCTTGACCCAAGAATCCTACTCATCGGGAGTGATCTCCATGATTCAAGCCTCCCGAAGGCCGGCGACCAATCGCATTTATGACTCCACATGGAGAAATTTCTGCCGTTGGTGCGAAAGCAACCACTTCGCTTTCTCAGAGGTGACTATTCCACACCTCTTGGACTATCTGTTGGAGGGTGTTAATAAGGGTTTGGCGCCCAACACTATACGCCGACAGGTCGCGGCTCTGTCCACGGTGTTTACCTGTGACAATTCGGAACCACTGACTCAACACCCCATGGTCCGCTCCTTCATCAAAGGGGTCACCAACAGTAAACCACCCATGGTCCATAGGTATCCCACTTGGGAGTTGCCACGGGTCTTGCAGGCCCTTACCGAGTCACCTTTTGAACCTATTAGGACCTGCAACCTTAGGTCCTTGTCTTTTAAGGTTGCCTTCTTGGTCGCAGTTACCTCGGCTAGGCGTATCTCGGACCTGGCAGCTCTTTCTGTCAGAGAGGACTTTTGTGTTTTTCACACGGACAGAGTGGTCCTGCGTTTGGACCCCTCATTCATTCCCAAGATTAACACCATGTTTCACAGGGCGCAAGAGATCGTGTTACCGGACTTTTGTCCTAGCCCGTCTCATGCCTTGGAACGGCAATGGCACACTCTGGATGTCCGCAGGGTGTTACGCTATTACATCAAGCGGACGGCGCCCTTTTGCAGGTCTGAAGCCCTTTTTGTTTCCTTCCAACTGGCTTCTAAGGGTCAGAAGGTGTCTTCTACCATTGGCAGGTGGATTAGGGCCCGCATTTCAGAGGCGTATCAGGCGTACTCTTTATCGGTTCCAGATCATGTGACGGCGCATTCCACTCGCAGTGCTGCTACCTGTGCAGCTTGGGCTACACAGGCCACCATAGATGACATTTGTAGGGCGGCAACGTGGTCTTCGCCTTCCCCTTTTGTGCGCCATTATAGACTTAATAAATTTGCCTCTGCGGAGGCCTCTTTTGGCCGCAGGGTACTGCAACAGGTGGTGCCGGCGGCAGGGACACTGGCCCAGTCTGCTTCCCCCCCATAGGGACAGAAGGGCTTTGGTATGTCCCATTAGTGGATTCTCCATTCTTCATGCTGGAGAAGGGACGTTGTCTTACCTGAACGCCTTTTCTCAGCATGATGAATGGAGAATCCACACCCATCCCTTGTGCGCAGTCAGGTCCAGTGTTAGGGATCTGGGAGCCAACACGTGCAGTCATTAGCTTCGCCCTCTTCGAAACTGGGGGCGTGTCCTGAGCCAGGACGGGCGTGGCAACTTTGACTGACTTGGTCTAATTGGGCAGGAAGTCAGAGTTAACCCATTAGTGGATTCTCCATCATGCTGAGAAAAGGCGTTCAGGTAAGACAACGCCCCTTCTTTTGCCCTTTTAATGCAGTGGGGTTTTTTTTAGTTGTTGCTTACTACTATTCTGGTGTTCTGCTTCTTTTCTAAATCTGTGTGCATATGCATGTGGTAGAAAACGGATTGGGTATTGCAGAGGAAACAGAAATATACAGAGCTGCAAATACTACAAGACACTGAAACACTCTTTCTACCATCTAGTTGAAAATAGATCTGGATTAGAGGGCAACTCCTAGATTTCCTCTTGTTTGAAAATAAATTATTTCTAGGTTTATTCAGGATGAGTAAAGAGTCAAAACATATGGAAACAAGATAGTGGGCTGAACAGGGTAGAGTTGCTTATCTTGCTGGGTTTCCAGGCCACCTCAAGGTTGAACTACCTCACTCTTCTATCAGGGTTAGAAGTTTTGCCTTTTTCTTTACTTCTCCATTTAATAAGGCAGACAATTCTTCAGAATCGGTGGTGCTTTTTAGATTGTGCTGGGAGTGATGGAAGAGTTATTATTGCAGGAATTTCTCTTCAATGTGAAGTTACTCAGAAGCCTGAAGGGTTAATTTTAATCAGTAGAAGTAATTCCCCCCCCCCCCCCAGTCTCCTAGTTTTCAGCTGAAGAAGTCAGGATAATCCTTATTCCATGAAGATGTACGATGTCCTGCAGTCTCTCTTCTCTTCCTTAGCTTTTCCTAAACCCTGGAGTTCTTTCATTTATTTCCAGGTTATTTTGAGTTTTAGTTATTGAGTGTTGAATTGCTTTGGTGAAGTCATTCTGAGCTGTATAGTGCCAAGTATAGATGATTTTTTTTTGAGGTTTGTTTTAGAAAATGATTATATGTAGCAGGAAGAGGAAGCTGCTTCAACCAGGAGTCATATTCCCCCCCTCTTTTTAAAAAAATTATTCTGGCCTCAGAAAGTTATAAGAGCAGACTGCTTTTTCAGTTTCTTTATACTTGCAGAGTGGGAATTAAACGTTCTAAATCTAAATGCAAGCATTTTTCTGGATAAAAAACAGAACAAGTCTAACAAAAATTGTAGTTTGCCACTGAATTTTGATGTCATTAGGTGTGTGGTGATGGACTTAGAAGTGTCGGATTGCCTGCTCCTGGTATATTGTAACTGAATTTATCAAATTTTAAAACAATGTTTTCATCTTTCAGGAACATTCTTCCTAATTTCATCTGGTTTGCTATGTATAGGTCACGAAATAATGATGACGATTGTTAGCAATAATAGATATCCCAGCATATTTTCCCCTGTTAGACCTAATATTATGATCCAGAGGGGAAAATGCCTGTAGAATCAAACCGAGAATACTGAGCGGTTTGGGCTTAACTTTCCTTTGTTTAGATCAGGGGTCGGCAACCTTAAACACTCAAAGAGCCACTTGGACCCGTTTCCCAGAGAAAAGAAAACACTGGGAGCGTGCGAGGGGGGAGAGCTTGATTGAACAGTTTAATTAAAAAGAAAGAGGCTGCTGTGCATGAGTTCTCTCTCTCTCTCTCTCCCTCCCTCCCTCCCTCTATCTCCCTTCCCCTCTCTCCCTCTCTTTGTCTCTCTCCCCCTCTCTTTCCCTCTCTCCGATCTTCTGCTGAGAGAGAGAGAGATGCTGCTTTCTTCTGCTTCCTGCTGAGACGCAGCAAAGGGAGGAGCCCCACCCAATAAGCTTGTCAGCTTGTCTGAGAACAGCATGAGGCCACTTTCTTTTTATACACAGAGAGAGAGAGAGAAAGAGAAAGTGCAAGTGCCTCTCCCTCTCTCTCTGTCTCTCTCTCTGCAAATGGAGGAGGCTGGGAGCTGCAGGAGAAAGCTCAAAGAGCCACATGTGGCTCCGGAGCCGCGGGTTGCCGACCCGTGGTTTAGATTGTTACTTTAATATATTAAAGTATACCCTTTTCCCAGTTTGGTGTGTTTTCTTGTTCTTCCCTAATTGTGCCTATTACCACTATCCCCTTACCATTTTTTTAATGAGTAAGGTCAGACTTTTGTTTATTTTAAAATAGAAAATATTGTTGTAGAATGGAAGACTGAGTTCAGAATTTTTTTGGGGGGAAAATTAAGTGATATGAACTTGAAGCTCAATGAATATCCAGAACCTGGTTAGAAACTTGCCTGTAGGTTGTAGCATTGTAGGAAGAAATCTGTGTTTACTGTATGGTAGCCAAAAATCTGAAAGAGTCTGGTAGCACCTTTTCTTGCTGACAAAATTTTATTAAAAGGCATTTAAGTTAAAAGCATTTAATGAAATTTATTACAATAGTTGCAAAAGATGCTACTAAACTCTGAATTTTAGCACACTAGCACGTGTCTTAGTAAAAGTAAATGTTGCGAGTATAAAGAAACAATAAGGAAAGCTGCAGAGAAAGTAGAACAGTGCTGACTTTGGGGAATCTGTGAACCCACTTGAAATTTCAAGTGTTTTTCTGTGGAGTGTGGTATTTATGCTCATCATGGCTACCATGGGATCCATAGTTTGTAACAAAACGTCAATTTTTCAGATTTTTCCTCTTAAATAGCAACTTCATAGAATGTAAATTAGCCGTGTTACAGAAATATACAAGCTAAAAGTTCCAGACATACCATATATCCATATGAAAAAAGAAAAGGGGAAAAAACACCAGATAAAATATGCATGCACCACGCCCAAATAAGCTAATGAAAATCAAGCACAGTTCACACCCCAAATATCTGGCGAAACATTCAGGCAAATGCACATCACATCAAAACAAGCTCACAGATTGTAAAGGTGAGGGGAAATATTAGGTACATGCACATGCAAGTATACACAAAACTATCCCTTAAGCTCTCAGGGTGCGCATTATCACATCTCTTTCTCCTTAATTCTTACTATCGGTTTAACTTTTTATTTTCATCTCTGTTGGATTGCTGATCAAGCAGCAAAAGCAAGAACTAAGCTGCAAATCACCTAGTATTTTTTTTAGGTGTGTCTCTAAAACTCAGGCATTCTTGGTAGTAACTATGATATTGAAGACTGCCATTTTAGTTTGTAGCATTTGAGCTTACAGTTTTTAAAAAATCTTGAAAGCTAGGCACAGAAATTACAATAAATGTGAATCCTTGGCAGTTTGTTTTGTCCCTTGAACTCATCCAGAAGTGCCTCTATACCAGGGGTAGGCAACCCAAAACACTCAAAGAGCCACTTGGACCCGTTTCCCACCGAAAACAAAACACTGGGAGCCGCAAAACCCTTTTGATATCTAAAATGAAGATAACACTACATATATCCTTTTTTACCTTTAGTGTGTGTGTGTGTATGTTTTCTGAGGTTTTCACGGGTGTTTGTAGGTCTTTGGTAATTCGGGTTTTCTCCCGCGTAAAATTGGAAGTGTCTTGGCGACGTTTCGACGAAGTCTCATTCGTCATCTTCAGGCTGGTGTCTCTTCGGCCTCGTGCTTCTAGGCCTCGTGCTTTCTCTCTTTCTCTCCCCCCCCCTCTATCTCCCTCTCTCCGATCTTCTGCTCACCTGGCAAGCTGGCTTCAAGCTGTTCTCCAACAGGCTGGCTCTCTCCTGCCCTTCCTGTTTCCTGCTTCCTGCAGAGACGCAGCCAAGGCAGGAGCCCCGCCCAATAAGCTTGTCAGCTCGTCGAACAGGGTGAGGCCACTCTCTTCTTTACACACCCACAGAGAGAGGGGGGGGAGGGAAGGGAAGCGCAAGTGCCTCTCTCTGTCTCTCTGTCTCTCTCTGCAAATGGCAGAAGAGACTGGGAGCCGCAGGAGAAGGCTCAAAGAGCTGCATGCGGCTCCGGAGCCGCAGGTTGCCGACCTGTGCTCTATACCAACATTTCCCAATCTTGGCAACTTCGGCTCCCAGAATGCACAACATAATGTGGCATTGAAATATACATTTCTGAGTGTTGTCAGTTCAGGAAACATTGATCTAATTCTGTAGATTTTTTTTCCAAATAATTTTTGTTCTGTTATATACCTACTGCTTTTAAACCATTTGAAATATTGTCACTGATAGCCAACTCTCTTTGATTCATCAAGCAGGATTGGAAAGTGGAAAACTAATAAAAATGAAAGTAGACCGAACTAAGCTGAAGAAAATGCCCACTGAGGCTGTAAGTACCATCTTTTATCATTTTGAGTTCCTCATAGAAGCAGTGTGCAGCTTTAATATGTACATGACATACTAGAATGAGATTAAAGGAAGAAGTTTGACTAGTAATTTGGTATGACCCTGGGTTATGTACTTTTTCATTTATTAAATTTGTATGCTGCCCATCTCACCAAGGGGTGACTATATGCAGCTTACAGCTAATCACTTCTTTATTACAAGTTCCTTAGAAAACATAGATTTTTTTCCCATTTGTTTCAGTGTGTTAGAAATAAACTGCCTTTAAGATAAGCCTGCTTGACTTGACATATACTACATCTATCTTGAAGTAATTTCAAGAGCCATGAATCCCTTTGGTCCAATATTGTAGGAAAAGGCTCCTCTTACTCTTTGTCTCTAGTTTTGGTTGAAGTGCTCCCAGGCTGGTTGGTTGTAGGGTTCCTTACAGTGTTTATTGAAGTCGCATAGCTTGGAAGACCTAACTATGTTAGAGAAATCCATACCCTCTGATGTAGCTGTCCAGCCTTGGAGCCCCTTCAAGTGACCCAGAGAGACTTGGGTTTACAGTCCCCTGCAGTGGTCCCTGGAATCTCACACATGAGTCAACTGAGAGAACCCTTGTACTTGCCAAGGGGGATTTGGGCTAGCCATCTTCCACATAGGTTGTAGGATTCTCCCATAGTGCACTGTAGCTATAATGGGGAAAAGGTTGAGAGGAGTAAGGGAATCTTAGTTTGCAAAACAGCTTTGAGGAAATGTTTCTTCTGAAGGTTCTTTGAAGCAAAGATTTCTCTGAAATGTCACACAGGCCTTCCTTCCTCTAGGATGGATCAGTTAGCAGTAACACTGAACCATTCATTATAAGAACTGATATTCAGTGTGTTTGGGGAACCCTTATGAATATGAATATATTTTTTTCCTGGGGTCATTAGGATAACCAGTAAATGCTGCATATTTGGCTCCTTGGGTACCAGAGAGAGTAATCCAGGTTAAGGATAGGAGCAAGAGTTAAAATGTATGTGATTTGGTTTGTTTCCCCCATCCATAAACATGCACTCAAGTTGTCACTGTTAAGGCAATGTTCACATAATCTGTTATACTTAATAACCTTCTCAAGCCTTTCCTAGAAAAAGGTACTCTCAAATGCCAACTGTTTCCCCTCCCTCTATGACTTAAACACATGTACCCTCCTTGGTGGATTGCTAATTCGCAATATTCCTTTCCATTTAAGGGGGGCAAGTATTAGTACTGTGTAAGCTCAGTTCTTCTCCTGTCCATACATCTTCTTTATCAGTCAGCAAAACAGTATGAGAAAAGACTGGAATTCTTTCTCATTTCCTGGTTTTGGTTCCTCTTCTCCCTCTCCAGCTATCCCAAATGATAACCTTATTGGGATTGCAGTTATTGCACTACAAGTGAGCAAAAGCTAATGTTCTAATCAATAACTAAGCATGCAACACAAGGCCACTAACTTACAGCGTGTTTTTATATGGCCATCCACTTGCCAAGCAGCTTTAATGTTGGATGGCTGACAACATTAAAAAATAACCCAAAAATACTAATAATAAAAACTAAAGAATAACAAATTCACCTTGGACATTAATAAACACTTGACAGTTCGTGCAGTATCCAGGCTCAGTGGCTTATGTGAAATTGTTCGTTGTATGCCACAAAGGTGAAGGGAAAAAGGACATGGATACATAAATAATGAAGGAACACTGTTATACAATGAATCTTATCCTGTGTTCAGCCTGCAGACTGCAGAGCCTTGATAGACAAACTCAAGATTTGCAATGATGAACAGCTGTTGCTGGAACTCCAACAGATCAAAACATGGAATATTGGGAAGGTACGTGGTGATGGCAAATACATATATTATGTATGTGAATATTATAGCTTTATTATTTTGAAGAATTTTAAAAAATCTTATTTACATGTGTTCATTTGTGACAGGACTTAGGTTGTTTCATCTGTGGTCCGAGAAATAAATGTTACCACCCAATTCTCTGTAGGGTTTGTTTTGATTCTGCTATTCTGTCCTTAAGAAACTCATATAACTAGTCCTTGTTTTATGACTATTTATTCAGCGATCATTTGAAGTTAGGAAGGTACTGAAAAAAGTGACTTACACTTATGACCATCGCAGTGTCCCAGGGTCAAATGATTGCCCTTTGCAATCTTCTCAGGGGCTTCTGATCAGCAAAGTCAATGGGAAAAGCCAGATTAGCGAATTATCTACAATAAAAAGGTTGTGAAGCCAGATACGACTCCCTTTAGCAATGCAGTTCCAGTTGGGGGTCATAACTTTTTGATTCCCATATCTTAGTGTATTTGGCTGATGTTAGAAGTGAATGGAGGATGCTGTGAGTTATTGATGATCCTTGCTTACCAATGATAATTGGAACTGGGAAATCAATTGCTTGATGTCATGTGACTCTATTGACCATATGACAGCAGTCCCAGTTGTCATTGTTAAGCGAATCCTTTGCAGCATCCTGTGATCACAGGATTGCCATTTCCAATGTGCTCCCAGTTTCCCCAGTGACTTTGCTTGTTGGAAGCTGGCAGCTGTCACAAATGGCGATCATGTTGTACAGGGATGCTATAAAAGCCACACCACAAGGATGTATAAGTTTCCCTCATTTAGCACCGTCATAACTTTGGGTTCTCAATGAGTGGATGCTAAGTGAGGTCTACCTGTAGTTCTGTGGGTGGAATCTTTTCCCCAGAGGCCTGTGTTAACTGCCAGTATCTATACAGTGTGCATAGCCTGTCTCCTGAATGCTTTTGTCTTTTTTCAGTGTGAACTTTACCACTGGGTGGACCTTCTCGACAGATTTGATGGCATCCTGGCTGATGCTGGACAGACTGTGGAGAACATGTCATGGATGCTAGTGTGTGATCGGCCAGAGAGAGAACAGCTGAAGGCCCTGCTGTTGTCAGTGCTGAACTTCACTGCCCTACTCATAGAATACAGCTTTTCTCGTCATCTGTACAGCTCTATTGAGGTGACATGCTGCTATTGAAACAGAATAGATTTGGATAAATAGGATAGAGGTGAAATTGAAATGCTAAGTCTTAACAGATTGTGGCTTTAATAGTGTAAGGCACTTTTGTTTGGAACAGAATTCTTCATACTGTTTTCTTGAGTAAAAGAAGCTGATTGAAGAGTTTAGAAATTAATATTTTGCATTTATATAATTTTTTACCATATCCAATGTGTTTCATGTAATGCTCTGCTAATTTTTCATTCAGAAAGCTTGTATACAGCCAGTATTCAGCATTCAGCCAGTTGTAACTAAGTGGGAATTAAGGAATAGTAATTTAAAGCCACATACTCTCTCCATAATAAAAGCAGTTTTAATTAGGAATTTCTCTTAATGGCAATACTGCAAGGATATCACAAAGGAAGAGCAGGAGGCAATTTCACACTTAAATGGGAAAAGGAAAGTTTCTGTTATTGATCATAATTTCTCAACGTATTGATTATTTTGTCCTGGCTTCATCTAGCACCTCACAACGCTATTGGCATCCTCTGACATGCAAGTGGTTCTTGCTGTGCTAAACTTACTATATGTGTTTAGCAAACGCTCCAATTACATCACACGTTTGGGCTCTGACAAGAGGATGCCTCTTCTGTCTCGGCTGCAGCACTTGGCAGAGGTAAGACGCTACAAAAGAAGAACAAGCATTGTCTAGTACCTAATGTTACTTTTGAAATTTTAATTATGGCTCAGTATATTAAATAGCAATAATGTTACTATTTTAAGGGTTGGAAGTGTCAGTTATTGAGGAAAATCTTTTGAATCAGAAGGAAGGATATTGTAGGGAATTATATCATTTGTGTCATCTGACACATTTTTTTCTTTTTGCTGCTACATCTGTAATATGGATTCTTTCACATTTGAGCAAAAGAGGCAATATTCACTGGTATGTGTGTGGTTTTCTACATGGCTATATACTAGGTATTGTAGATTGTTACCTGGTAGTGGCAAAGGGACTTACACACCCTAATGATCCTATGAGCTGCAACATTGGGAGTGTACACTCCAAAAGAATTACCCACGACAGGCAGATCATAGATAAGAGATCAGAGTAAATATAATCTGCTGGAGTAGGAAAGGGCAACCCAACCCAATCCAATC
Source organism: Azemiops feae (assembly GCA_023970755.1). Taxonomy (NCBI): domain Eukaryota; kingdom Metazoa; phylum Chordata; class Lepidosauria; order Squamata; family Viperidae; genus Azemiops; species Azemiops feae. The sequence continues at coordinate 209,769 of JALGBA010000474.1, read as the reverse complement.
CAGTATTCTGACAAGAAAAGTAAGACATTCACAATCAGGACTGTGTCAGCATGCTATTGCAAAATGACTCCTTGGTCAGAAGATCTCCTATATTTAGATTTAGAATATTTCTTGTAGAGAATGTGTTTATTGAATAAAACAAAAATTAAAATGTGTAGCTAGGTTATGTGCCTAAACAAAAGTTCATAAAGAGCTCAACAAGGAATCCGTTGCTCCATCTTCATCTAAGTTTCACCACCAGGTATCCGGTGAAGTTCTGGGGAAGGTCAGAGGGCAGATAGGTATAGCACTGGTGCTTGTGATGTGGCAACATTAAAACTGAAAAGATGTTTAGCTCTTGTGTGCAGGGGCAAAAGAAGATTTTGATGTGCAAAGATAGGCACACCATTAACAGGCAGAATATCAGGGCCACAAACCAAGATCACTTAATGTCAGAGAGAGTCAAGATTTGAACATTGATATTCTGTGAACTGAAATGGACTAGAAGGGGTCACTTTATGTCAAGACAGTATCAGATCTGCAGATAAGAAAATCTTATCAGAAATAGAGTAGTCGTCATTGCGGCAAAGTGTGTCAGAATCAGTGTTTGAATACAACTTCCAAAATGACAGGACAATTTCAAGTTAAATGCAAGCTAGTCAGTATTACAGTTATCCAAGTCTGTATTCCAACCACAGAATCAGAGGAGTTGAGGAGTTGTACTGACATGATTTACAATATATCAATACAACATAAAAAGTCATACTAATTATAAAAAAAATAGAAGTAAAATAGCATCTGGAAAATATGGAAAATTGGTTTCTGTGATCAGAATGAAGCAGGAGGCAGTTGCCAAGAAAATTCTAATGCATTTAGTAGTTATCTTCTTCCAACAACTTAAACAATTCAACACATGATAGGCAACACCAAAATAAATTAACATCATATTCTGCAAGCAAGGATATAGAAGGTCGCTTTGGTCAGCAAAACGAAGTCCTGGTACCAATTGCACTCAGATCACAAAACTCCTTACAAAATTACAATTTAAAGGAAACGACTATACAACCTGAGCCATATCCATTATGATTATGTAGTAAAGAATAGGTTTAATGAATCAGATTTGATAGAATCAGGAGTTTAAGACTCATTAATATCATTAAAAATCCCAAGTCAATAAAAGAATTCCAAATTGCAAAAAGTGAAAAAAGAACATGAAATAATGTTTACCTGATACACTAAAAATAGCCGAAGAAAGGTAGAAAGCAAAAAGCAAGTGGAAATCAGCTGAACTAAATATTGAATTCCAGAGAGCAAGAAGAGGCAGAAAGTCATATCGATATAAGCCAGGGGTGTCAAACTGCCGGCCCATGGGCCGGATGTGTCACGCGGAAGCCGCACCCACCCCAGCTCCGGCAAGGGGAAAAAAGCCGCGATACGTTGCGACACGTCACGTGACGCGGCAAGTTTGACACCCCTGATATAAGCAATGTAAAGAAAGTGAAGATAACAGTCAAATGTGAAGGATATTTATTTTCTTACTTATTGAAGAAAATTTGCAGGAAATTTTATATATATATATATATATATATATATATATATATATATATATATATATATATATATATATATATATATATACAGAAATGATCATGATATAATTCAAGGTAAAGATCCACCAGAGGTGGGTGGGTGGGGGAAGAATTCCAAGGTCAGTGATATATACTGAAGTTTGATCACTGAACAAAATGCCTGACATTTTGGTTAAATCAGTTCTAGAAAATATTGCTAACATAAATAGATGAAAAATCAAGAGAATTGTCTAAAACCTTACAGAGTGATAAGAGTTGAATGTCTATGGAGATTCTCAGTCATCAGAACTGAAGAAGCTTCTTGGATGAGAAGCAAAACATCTTCAAGGAAAAACAAAGTCCAGTTGCCTTTTGAAAAAAAAACCACCTTTGATACAGTTGAAATGCTAATTACAATTATAAGCAAATAGGGAAAACAGCAGTGGTAGATTAGGAAGTATCAATGTATATTCCAGCAATAGAATGGGCAGCTCTAAGAAATGTTCAGACTACTGAACAATTGCACTTGTTTCACATGCGAGTAAGATAATGGTCAAGCCTTCATCAGTACATGGAACAAGTATTGTCAAATGCACAAAGTGGATTCAGAAAAGGCAAAAATACCCCCAAATCACATTGCTCACATCTAATGGATAATGAAGCAGCAAGGAAATTCTAAAAAGATTATTATTTTTATCGCATGCATGGGATATTGCACGGGATTTTTTACTTTTGATTCCCAACAAATTATGGATAGCTTTTAAAAACTTACTATATCAGGTCACCTCATTTGTGTATGATGATCAGGAAGCAACTGTTAGAGCAGAATATGAAGCAAATAAATGGTTCATAATTGAAAAGTGTTCCAAAGCTATATACTATCATTTTTTTCATGTAGTTATGTGCCTCAAGATGATTGGAATGCCATATAATTTATTTTTCTTCGTACTTAATTAACTATGGCTACAATATCGGTGACTTGCATGTATATTTCAATTGGGAAATGAAAAGAAAGTACATAGATTGCCTTTCTAAAGGCAGAGGCCTTGGCCTGACTGACTGAGTTCATGCATCTCGGAAAATAGTAACATGATTTATCTTGCCTTTATGAATTCTGCCAATTGATGCTTTCTCTGCAAGCAATGCACACATAAATGTGTGAACCCTGTCAGTTGATTGTATTTTTTAATTTTGCATTTGGGTTCACATAGTGAAAAAGCTTTTTTTAAAAAAATCATAGGATGCTGAACTGCCCATAACAAGTGAGTTCATATGTCACACTAAACAAAAAGCAAAATCACACTATGCCTTACTGTGATGTATGAACCATACCCAGTGCTTCACCATACTTCTAGTACCTCTGAGGGCAAATGAGCATAGATACCTTTGATCGTAGTTTGTATACAGAGCTTTCATGTTCCTGTTTCTTTATAGAAAAAAGATAAATATTACTGAAGAGAAATGTGGTTTGTCTAAAATAGCTTCCCTGAGATTCTGTTGCATGTGAAAAAACTTTGCATAGTCTCTCTCTATTCTCTGACAATTCCGCATTCAGTAGTAGTCAATGTTCTTTTGTGTTTGACCATGTGGAAAGGTATCTTTCCAAATTCTAGTAATGTCTTGCTTTGGGAGCCAGGATTCATTAGGCTTTCTGAGCATTATCCAGAACTTGTCATTTAGTTTTGACAATAAAGCAATATAAAGGAAACATGAGGTTTAGATGAAAATGAGCCATCATGACTTTCTTTTTATATGCAGCAGTAAACAAGAGCAGACCAAAATACTTAACCATTTAATATATTATACATACATTTGAGTTTTTCTTCTAGAATTACAGTGTACTTTTTGAATTAACTCATTTTTAAGGTTTTCATCCTTTTGTCCTATAGAGTTGGGGTGGCAAGGAGAATGGCTTTGGCCTTGCAGAATGTTGTAGAGATTTGCACATGCTGGTAAGTCTTGCATTTTGACCTTCGCCTTGCTATCCTGGCACTACATTTGGTAGCTTGATTTGTAGTTGCTTTTTCATGTATATGAGCATTTGCTATTGTGGAAAACAGAGCTGGTCCAACAGAAACATACATACCTACATACATACATACATACATATATACACACATGAAATAAAAGTGAAAAAATGGGATTTATAAGGGTTTTTCCTTAAGATAATGGATAATAATAAGGGACTTTGTCCCCAGTGTTCACATACTGAAAGTTTGTTTGTTGGTATATGTGATATTCTTCGTTGAGGGTGAGCAGTGCACAATATCGGAAGTTTGGGCATTTTGAATATCCTTGAATAAAAAAATTGGGGTGTTCTTCATGTGTGTAGCTCTTTTAATTCCTTGAATTGGTAGAAACCCCACCTTTGCAATCTTAGGATTTTGGAAATTGCTGGAGTTGCTTTTCTAATGAGGAGAATAGTGTTATGTTTTGAAATGGCTGTTCTTTGAGGTGAAGCATGTTGTTGTAGACAAAATCAGTGGGTATTTTTTATGGATGAGAATCAGTCATTTGCAGTAGTATGTTTAGTCTATTGTTCCTTAGAGAAGTTACATCTTCCAGGAGCAGCACAAATGGTACAGCTACTATTGTATCAAAACAGAGATGATTATTTTAACTCTCCAAAATAGGAAGCAATTCATTTTTAAAGAGCATTCTAATTTGCTGTTGTAGTGATAACTGAGAATAATAGAAGTGGATGCTCCAAGGAACATTTTTTTTCCTGAGGGGCTTATTACCATGACATTAGATGATATTTTTTGAAACCCTTTTTTAAAACTGGGTTCAAAAAATTATTTTAGGGCTTAGGAGATTCAGGGCTCTATAGCCTTGGGCATATTGTTCTTCATATTGTTGGGACTGCTGAAAGTCATTATTTCTTTTTGGTATTATTTCTTTTATGTATGATGTTTAAGATATCAGCAGGGGTCCCTCTGCATCACCATGTCTTCATACCTAATCTTAACTTCTTACATCTTAATCCTCTTCCTCCTCCCACTTGCACATAAATATAAGGAGAATTAGTGGGTGGTGATATCAACCTGTTGGCAAGTGCATCAGTTCAGTCTCAGGGTGCACTGTCCTTTGAACCAGCAGGTTTTGCTTGCCTTCCCCCAGTCCAGAGAGAGGTGGATATGATTTTTGAAAAGGGTGTTTGCCATCTGGTTTATTCTGATTCCATACTGTGATCTGTACACAGAAATACCCTCCCAGTGCAACTACACTACACTTTGAATTCTATGCAGAGCCAGGGGCCGAAGTCAAAGTGGACAAAAGGGTGAGTCTCCTACAGACTTGTTCTTGAAAGGTTTTCTGGGAAATGGGTGGGAGCAAGATTCGGCAAACAAACCCACTTACATTATAAAAAGGACTATAATCAATCTGTAAGAGAAATGGGAAACTTTCTTGCCACTGAGTGAACACTAAGATGGAGGAAGTTAGTTTAGGTATGAGAAGGTATGTTGATTTTTAGTCTTGAGGATAACAACAACAGTAGGGTTTCAGCGATGTTGCAACATTGCTTATTTGTCCTCTTACTTGGGAAGAGTTTGCTTTCCTGTGCTGTTTTCCTTTTTTAAATTACATGGCCCTGCGAGTATATTTCCATAGTATCGCCAGTTGTGAAAATATGGATAAAAACTGAACAGCTGATAGCTTTTGATAGCAGCCCAAATTACTGGAGTACTTCAATGCAGAAATACAGATCTTTCATTTCCCAGGCAGTCCCTTTGTAAAGAAACTTATCCCTTAATACCCTTTCCTGAAAATTTCCCTCCTAGGTATGGATTTATGAGGCAGCAATTTTTTCTCAAATAGCGCTGGCCAGCATAGTAATCCATATTGAAATATGTCTGAATACCACACAAATGCCAGGTCTGACTGTTAACCAAAGCCTCACCTCTTGTGGTGATTTCTTAAAAAGTTCAGGACCACAGTTGCTAATCTGCCATGTCTTCCAACAAACTGACTTCCAGCATCCTTTTGTTTTCAGACTACCAGCAACACACTACATTATATCCACATAGAACAACTTGATAAGGTAAATTAGCTTTCTGTATTAAAGTAGGCTTTAAACTGTTTCATTTTTGTATTGATGGCTTCTAAGTTGCTGCTGCTTTTTCAATTCAGATTTCAGAAAGTCCCTCTGAAATTATGGAATCCCTCACCAAAATGTACAGTATCCCAAAGGATAAACAGGTACACTGAATAATTTTTCCGAGGCGATAAACTGAATTTATTGCAGAATGAGAAGAAGAAGAAGAAGCTAAAAGTGCCAGGGAGCCTTGAGAACTGGAGAATCCCGAATCCCCTTGTAATTGGAATTATCATGGTGTGGTGGGGCGCTTTATGAATTGCAAATTCTACATTAATTTTCCATTTCTTGTTGCTCATCCTGGCCTCTGTTTTCAACATTGGAGAGAATGAATGAATGATTCTGCATGAGATCAAATTCAGGTCTTCGGGACCAAATATATATATATGTGAAACTATATGAGATAGTTGAATTCATTATATATTCTTAGTCTTGAGGGTGACAATGATATTTTGGATTTCTTCTATGTCAAAATATTCTACAAAGAGCATTGAGCTCATAATTAAATAGTGTTTGTTCAGTACCTGCAGTATTGGTTATTGGGGAATATCAGGAAACAGTAAGAGAGATCATTCCTTCTCATTGCAGTGATGTAAAGTAAAACTTTGGGTATCCAGGAGGAAGAAATCCCTATTGGACGTCTTTTAAATCTGAGTTTGTTATTTGAATCTATTTTTGCTATTTGTCACTACATAGATATTGTAAATTTGTGGAAATAACATAAGAGACATCAACATATAAATTATTGAAAATAATGAGAATGTTATCCAAATCTGAACAAAATTTGGATAAAATGTACATTTGCCATTGTTTGGGGAGAGGGCAGATACCTGTATGAAAGCAGTTTTGACCATTGCGTTCTAAGTCTGGTAAATGGAGGCTTGCTAAATTGAAATTTTACTGTATGTCATTCTTTTCATATTTGGTTGACATATATAGTTCAGATGGTAGGTCTTGATGGTATGTGGTATATCTAATTATGTTTGGTGCTTATAAAATCATTGCAATTTAATTTTCTTGTAGATGCTGCTGTTTACACACATTCGCTTGGCCCACGGCTTTTCCAATCATAAAAAGCGGTTGCAAGCTGTCCAAGCCAGACTGCATGCCATTTCTATATTAGGTGAGGATGCTAGCGGGTGGGGTTTTTTTTACTCTAGGTAATGCCAGGATTGAGAACATGAGTTTATGCAAAGAGAATTGGGGGTACCTTTAAAATAGTCCTTTTCTGTTTTTATGGAATGGTTCAACTTGAGAATCTTAATTCAGATTCTAGGTTGCTTTTTTAGAAACTTACCTTGATATAACAATTGAAAAAGAACAACCCAAAGAAATACCTGAACACATCTAGCAAAATTTGAAACAGACATTCTTTGACCCAAAGGAGAAGTTCCCAAGTACAGGTTGTTCTCGACTTGCAACAGTTTGTTTAGTGACCTGTCAAAGTTACAACAGCACATGACTTATGACCGTTTTTCACATTTATGACCGTTGCAGCATCCCATGGTCATGTAATCAAAATCTGGTGGGTGCTTGGCAACTGACTCATAGTTCTGACGGTTGCAGTGTGCCAGGGTCATGTGATCACCTTTTGCGACCCTATAACAAGCAAAGTCAATGGGGAAATCAAGATTCACTTAACAACCATATTACTAACTTAACGACTGCAGTGAATCACTTAACATCTGGCAAGAAAAATTGTAAAATGGGGCAAAACTCATTTAACAAATGTCTCACTTAGCAACCTCAATTTTGAGTTCAATTGTCATAAGTCGGGGACTACCTTGTAATTCAAGCCCTATGAGAGGGAGTATTCCAAAGTCAAAGGTCAGCTTCAAGATATAACCAGAAATGTTTAATTAACAGGCAGTTAATTAACTTTTCTTGATATTGAGATCATCCATGTGACCAGTCTAAGTTAGTAATTGTGTATTGCTGTAATTATAATTGGAAAAAAGTGTGTGGGGGGGGAATCTGATTTATCTTGGTCTGATATTTCTTTTACAAAAACTCATTTTGACGGGTGTGTAGACTTTCTATTTCCTCTGTAAGTAGTTTAAAGTAGTCTCATGGAGTGTCGTAGTATTCTCACTTGAAACAGGTAGTCTATGACTTACAACTGTTTGTTTAATGATCGTTCAAAGTTATATTGGCACTGAAAAAAGCGACCTACAAGCAGCACTCACACGAGCATTGCGGTATCTCCCCACAGTCACGTGATCAGAATTTGGACACTTGGCAACCAGCATGTATTTGTGATTATTGCAGCATCCTGGGGTCATGTGATCACCATTTGTAACCTTCCCAGCTATTTGTTTGACAAGCAGAATCAATGGGGGAAGCTAGATTTGCTTAACAACTGCCTGAACCACTTAACAATTGCAGTGATTCATTTAACAGCTGTGGCAAAAAAAAATTTTTTTTTTTTTTAATCAGGCATGACTCACTTAATAATCACTTTGCTTAGAAAGGGAAATTCTGGTCCCAATTGTGCTTGTAAATTGAGAACTACCTAGTATTATTTTCCATTGTTAAGGCACATATGTATGACATTAGCCAAGACTCTCTTAATAGTAATATTTAGCTGGTGTACCTGATGAAAGGAAATCCTTATAACAGGACATAAGGATATAAATCCTTGTATTCTTTTATCTAAGACATGTCAAACTCGTGACGTCGCGCAACATATCAGGACAGTTTTGCCATTGCCGGCAATGGGGTGGGCGCAGCTTCCACATGACGCGTCCAGCCCGTGGGCCGGCTGTTTGACACCCCTGATCTAAGAGGAGTAGTAATTTAAGAACCCAAGGCTACTAATCTGTTTTTGCAAGAGAGCGTGATAAGATGTTCTCCCAGCCCAAGATTAGTAGAATAATACAGTATGTTTTACTGCAACTGGGTTCAGGTTTTTACAAGTCTCTACAGTTTAATGCTAGTTCCAAACACCTGAACTTGCAAAAAATAATTCCTGCCAATCAAACATCACATGCTGCCTAACATTGCCAGTGGCCTCTTGTGGAGTCATTAGGATAACGTGGAAGAGAAAATTTTGAAAAAAAAAATAATAGACAAAGCTTCCATGTTTCAAGGTGAATAATTCTCGCTCTTTGTTTTTTTTTAATACTAGGACACCAGTTTTAATAGACTTTTAAAATGTTGGTTGTTAAGATCTACTTCATATATTTGCTATGTTCCTTCATGGCTATCGTGGCTAAATCGGTGTGACAAAAATATAAAAACCTATCACACTTTCATCTTTCATTCCTCGCATTCTCTGGAAACAGCTAATATATAGCTCCAAGAGTAGAAGTTTATGTTACTAGAAGTAAAAGGTACTCACTCAGTTGAAGTAATAGTTGGATTTGCTTTTTCTCTCCATCCTTTTAACTACTGAAAATTGTTAACGGCCTATCTCTTTTTCCACAGTATACTCAAATGCTTTGCAGGAATCTGCCAACAGCATACTATACAATGGGTTGATAGAAGAGTTAGTGGATGTGCTGCAAATTACAGATAAACAATTAATGGTAAGTGTATTTATCCAGCCGAGTTTTGGCAAAGAAAAATTGCTGTTCAATTGGTACCAAACTGGACTGAGCGACTATTGACTTTCTTAGATGTTTTCTGCTTTATTTAATTATTTATCATCAGAAACCAAATACACAGATGATTTAAAGCAAATGAAAAGTGCATGGCAAATAAAAAAGGCAGTTAGGATTAATTTTTAAAATCTTCTGTACCGTGAGAACTAATCCAAAACCCAGTAGCAAGAATATTTATTGGTTAATAGTCCTTTACAGCAATTGCAATTAAACTTAGCAATTCTGGAAGTTAACAGCTGACTGATTTATTTTATAAGATTGTATTCTGCTCTTCCAGTCTAACCATATGATTAACTCTCGGAGGCATTTTTAAATTATGTTCTGAAGTTTGATAAAATGGATACCGGACTATGATCCTTCTTTCCTGATTGTTGGCACATGTTAAAGAGTTTTACCTATCTATTTACTGATCCATCTATCCATCTCCCTCTCCCTCCCCCCCTCCCCCCCCAAGTAGGGAAGATTTACAAAGATTACTTTGGAATTTATGTTATAGTATAAAGTAACCACAATCTATATATCTGTCTATGTCTCATTTTTTCCTGGACAGGATATTAAAGCTGCCTCACTGAGGACGTTAACTTCCATTGTGCACTTGGAACGGACTCCAAAACTCAGCAGTATTATTGACTGCACTGGAACGGCTTCCTACCATGGATTTTTACCAGTACTAGTCAGGAACTGTATACAGGCCATGATTGGTCAGTAGCTGTGCGTTTTAGAAGCAATTAATATATTTTGCTAAATTTTGGAATGTGTAATGGTGTTCCCTCTCCCTTTCTTTAGATCCCTCTATGGAGCCATATCCCCACCAGTTTGCCACAGCACTCTTCTCATTCTTATATCACTTGGCAAGCTATGATGCAGGAGGGGAAGCTCTTGTCTCATGTGGCATGATGGAAGCCTTACTGAAGGTAAAGTTTTCTGTTTGTGAAATTGACTAAGGAAAGTAAATGAAAATTCCACACCACATGCTTTCACACCAATAGTGATAAAAACATCAAAAAGACAATAAAAATCAGCAACCCAAAAAAAACTTCCAGTGCTGTGAGTTCAGACATCTACATACTTGCAACTCCTACTTAAGGAGTATGTAGGAGTTGCAAGTACATAGGTGTCTATACTGGTAGGTAATGAACAATCCTGTTCATTACCTCGGTATTAACTGGTTCATGCTAATAATAATAATAGTAATAGCAATAGTAATAGTAATAATAATGGTGCATTGGAAGATCTGCAAGAAATATTTGCCTGTAAGCAAGAACTGGTGGGATCATAAAATAGAGAAAGTCATAGAAAATGATAAAGTTAAACTACTCTGGGACTTCAGAATTCAAACAGACAAGCACCTGCAACATAACACCCCGGACTTAACAATTGTCGATAAGAAAGACAAAAAAAGTCTGGATAGTGGACGTGGCAGTGCCTGGAGACAGCAGAATAGACGAGAAAGAACTGGAGAAGATAACAAAATACAAAGACCTACAAATAGAAATAGAAATAGACTGTGGCAAAGGCAAGCAAGGGTAGTACCAATAGTAATAGGTGCCTTGGGTGCAATCCCAAAACAACTGGAGCACCACTTGAACACCATTGGCATTGACAAATTCGCCATTAGTCAATTGCAAAAGGTGGCCTTACTAGGAACTGCTTCCATCCTGTGACGATATCTGTAATACCATCAAACATCCACATCTGCCTATCCCAGGTCCTTGGTAAGGACTCGATAGGCAGACAAAAATGCCAAATCCAGTCTGAACATCTGGCTGACTGCGATGAATAATAATAATAATAATAATAATAACAACAACAATAATGTTGGAAGGGACCTTGGAGGTCTTCTAGTCCAATCCCCTGCTCAGGCAGGAAACCCTATATACCATTTCAGACAAAACTGATAACTGAGCTCAGACAAGCCTCAGGCATTTCCATACAAACTCCCTAGCTAGAGTCCAGCTCTGAGCAAAGTTGATTTTGTCCAACAGTTGCTGAGAATATTTCTCACAGTATCTCTGCAAGTGTTCCCCTGGCCCCTCTTTATCCATAAGGGCTGGGTCATTGAAACAGGGCTGCTGATCAGCTGTCTGTTGATATAGACTGGAGAAATGGAGTTTTTTCACTGCTCAAAAAGGCTCTTACCTTTGTCTGGTCAGGTTCACTCTTTATTTTTTACCTTTGACATTCCAGGCATCTCTTGTTTTGACTTGCGTGTCTTAAATGAAACTTCTTTGGTGCATGATTATCATGTGGAGGATGGTATTTTTTCTAGAGCACTAAATGTTTATTAATATCAAAAACTGGTGTTTAAATGAGTCAGTCAGTTAGTTTAGAGGTATGTTTTCAAATCCCTTTTTTCCCCCTAGGTGATCAAGTTCTTGGGGGATGAACAGGACCAGATCACTTTTGTGACCAGAGCAGTCCGTGTTGTGGATTTAATTACAAACCTAGACATGGCAGCCTTCCAGTCTCACAGTGGCCTCTCTATCTTCATCTACCGACTAGAGGTAGGATATTTTTTATTAGAGGTTTGGTCCTTCAATAAGTGTACTTTTCAGTTTTTAGTGGTGAGTTAATACTTATTTGTAATGCAATTTATCTTGAAGTCTGTCATTCCAGCCAAAAAATTAAATATCTTTTTGTTTTGGCATATAGTAGCTTCTTAGCTTTCACATATTATTGTTGTTTTTTTATAACTCCTAGCATGAAGCAGACCTGTGTCGGAGGGAATGTCCTTTTGTAATAAAACCAAAGATCCAGAGACCTGCTGTTTCCACTGTTACACAGGAGGGTGAAGAGATGGAGACAGATGTAGAAGGCAAATGATATTCTTAATTATACTTATTTCTTTTTATTAATGTATCCAAACTGTGTTAAACCAAGGAAATTTAGTGGATAGCATCCATAAAACAGTTTTATTTATTTTAACTGTAATTCAGTATATTTCTGTTAGTTGTTTCAACTGATTAAATTTTAAAATGAAATAAGTTTGGAAACAAATATACAGTTCCATTATGCCCTCTTTAAAGTTGCATTTTGAAATGAAACAAATCCACCTGAATTGTAAAGTAGAAGATAAACTTCACACCTGTTTTTCATATGGAATTGTTATTTAAATGTGACAAAAGTGAGAAATCATAACAGTTTAGTTTTTATCCTGGCTCTGTCATTTTTTTGGAGCTGACTACTGTATTGAAAGGTCATGTGCAGGCCTCAGTCTGAAAAAGGTTATATACGAGTGTCTTAGATGGACTGATAACCCAACAAGCGGGGTAGAGCTAACTGTTCTGCCTCCTCAAAACCTCTTCTTTAAATTCAGATTGTCCTTTTAATGGGTGTTGACTAGAACATTTTTTTGTTTGTTTGTACATAGTTTCTTGATGTCAGATTGTATCATAAGCTTTTTTTTGTTTCAAACTGGCTCAACTTTTTATATCCTCAGTTTCTGATGTAGCCATGGAAAGTAGCCCTGGGCCTTCCACCTCTGGTGAGAATCGGCAAGAAGTTGTGGTTGAAACACGAGCTTCAAATGCCACCACTCCCAGTAGCAGCAGCAGCAGTAACAGCAGCAGCAGCAGCAGCAACACAAACACCGTAATTTCACCCCGAAGTGGTGTGTAATGATTCTTACAGAATCATCTGTTTTCATCTGTTACAATCTGTTTTCAGATTATTTGCTATTCACTGATTTCATTTCTGGTTGTTCTTCCTATTTCAGGAGTCCAGTGCATCCCTCAGCGAGCAGCACTTCTGAAGTCTATGTTGAATTTCCTAAAAAAGGCCATCCAAGACCCAGCTTTCTCAGATGGCATACGTCATGGTGAGATTCCCTAATGCTGTCTTTCCTTTGTGTTCTTTGATGGCATGCTCTTCTCTCACTGTTGCATGTAAATACTACTAGCTTACCTTAATAAAATCTGGAACAGCAGGTGGGGGCTGTGGCCATGAAGATCTTATTCCAGCTAAGACTGGTGCACCAATTGCATCATTATCTGGAACAGGCATGTTCATTCGTACTTTTGCTCCCTCTTACTCTACTTCTTTATAATTGAGCATGTTCAGAATTCTGTGGTCGGGCTGGGTGAGCAGAATCTACAAGTAACAGGCAGTCTCAAAGTTAACCATTCTTAACCGTATAGAGCTTTAGAGGTGATGATCAGTACCTTGAATTGCACTCATAAACTTACTGGTAGCCAATGCAATTCCCACAGCAATAGTGTTCCATAGCATAATGAGATAAACTGCTATAGGCCACTGTCATTTGCAAAACTAAAGTGTCTGGATGGTCTTCAAGTGCAGCCCCACATTTTCTATAGATGCTTCCCTTCTCTAGAGCAGTTTGCCCACCCACCCATACCACTGGACAAAGGAAGCCTCCAATCATGATCCATTGGAAGCTTCTAAAAACTTGGCTGTTCTGGAAGGTTTTGGGGATGATTGCTGTAGAGCTCATGGTGTCAGGAATGTTATATATATATATATATTGTATTGTGTTTTTTAAATTATTGTTGCATTGGCTGTGTCTGTAGTTTTTGTATACCACTTAGAGTTGTCTTCATTTATATAAATTTATAAGTAAAAAACTAAAACATTCCCTTTTGGGAGAGGGGAATGTTTCCATCCATTGATTATAGTTTGGCTCCACTTTGAGAACACGAATTCTTGAGTTTTCTAGTATCAGTTTTGAAGCTTTTATCATGGAAAGCTCTAGAAGTGATCAATTCTTAAAGCTAAAGAACTTGCTAGATGATATTCCATATAATTGGGGGAGAAAGTTTTGCTGCTAAATTTTTCAATAAGTTTTATGACTAGCAAAATACATAATTGTTTCTCACTTTTAATGATAGACTAAAACATACATAACATGTTTTGCTCTAAGACGTTTTAGGTCATAAAAGTGTGCTTTTCTGGTGCAGAATTTTGAATGAAGTATATACAATTCTGAGTGTATGTGGTTTCTAAACTGTATGGCTGGCCTGTTATTTTCCTCTTCTTGCAGTGATGGATGGCTCTTTGCCTACCTCTCTGAAACATATTATCAGCAATGCAGAATATTATGGACCCTCACTCTTTTTACTCGGTAGGTATGATTTACATTTAATAAAGAATTTGTGTCTTGCATGTTTCATTAGTCTACACTCCTCTTGATTTCTCTCCTTGGGCTGTGCTAAAGATTCCCTTTCTGCCTAGAAAGTCTGAACTGTGAATGACTTGCATCGTTCTGTGCTTTTTCTTGACAGCCACTGAAGTGGTAACAGTCTTTGTATTCCAAGAGCCTTCGCTGCTGTCCTCCCTACAGGACAATGGCCTAACAGACGTCATGCTGCATGCTCTTCTTATTAAAGATGTAAGTGTCTTTTGGATTATATCTGGTTTTCTGTAAAAACACTTCAGCTGCTTTCTTTTATATTGGAAATGTTGGAAAATTCTAAGAAATATTGGAATAACACTTATTTCTGGAACTTCAAAAGAGCTCACTGAACATGGATAATAGGATTTTATATAATTGGATGGTGCTATTGTACTAGCATTTAGAAGGTACTCTGGTTATTATGGATAAGCTCGTATTTGCAAATACATCATTTGTTAACATATTTCCTTTGTTCTCAAACTGAAGAAGAAAGATGAGAGGGAAAAAACAACCTGGATAATTTCTCATTTTACCTCACTCAGTGTTGGGAAGCATCCGGCCCAGGCAGAGGAGAGGCCTAAGCACGGAATTAGCCTCTAGTCCTTGCGCAGCTCAAAGAGATCCAGAATTGACCTTCATTAAGCTCTATAGAACCTTATCTATCTGTTCCCAGGCTAACGTTGGCAGTTTGGGGAGATTCCTTTATAATAGGCAGAATATAATAAAGTACACTTTCTTACACTTTATTGAACTCTACACACATGGGTTTGGTGCCTGGCATTTAGCTTCTTCATTCTTACCCTTACTTTCCAGTTTCCACTCTTGAATCTGTATTCGTACTTACATAGATAGCCAGACATAACTTTTGGGGGTCCTATAAAGCTGCTGCTTTTCAAATTCTTGCTGTTTCCTCTTCGCATAGGAATACGTTTCCTTCTCCACAACAAAAGTACTTCCTTCCAATTTTCTTCTGTCATGCCACTTTTCGGGATACTTTGTAAAGATAGATTGCATTTGAAATGGAATTAGTCTTGTCTGTTTATATCAGGGGTGTCAAACTGCCGGCCCGGATGCATCATAGCAAAACCACGCCCACCCCATTGCCAGCAATGGCAAAAAAGTCGCGATACTTCATGTGACATTGCAAGTTTGACCCCCCTGGTTTATATTAATCATAACTTCAAATATGGAGTTCACTGAAAATATACTCTGTGTAGCATGACTGTAAGATGAAGAGCCTTTTGGTACTGTTCTGTATCTGTGTCTCCTGACAGGTCCCTGCCACTAGAGAAGTTCTGGGTTCTCTCCCCAATGTCTTCAGTGCTCTGTGCCTGAATGCCCGGGGACTTCAATCCTTTGTTCAGTGTCAACCTTTTGAGCGTCTCTTCAAGGTCTTGCTCTCTCCAGACTATCTCCCTGCAATGAGGAGAAGGCGTAGTTCAGATCCACTTGGTAAGTTAAATTGAAGAGTGATTATACCAGGAATTTTGCTTGTTCTTCACCTCCTAGTGAGCTTGATGTTGGATGTCGTCATCTCCATCCATTAGAAACAAGGTTAATTCTAGATAAAAGAAAGGGGAAGTTTGAAGGTATATCCTACTTCTGCTCTATAGTGTGATGGAGATGTGTTAAACTACGACCATAATGCTGTGACTTGGAGTGGTATAAATTGGGAAATATAATTCATTCCACTTGGCTGGAATGATTAAATTGGGCAGTGGCTCACCTAATGTTTTTGGAGGGCTAGAGGGTCTTAATGGGTAGAGCCTCACTGGTGAAATCTAGTGGTCCCCCCCCTCCCCCAGGGTTTTGAGTGTGTGGTGTTTTGTTTTGTTTTTAAATGTAGAATTTTATATAGAAGTATACTTTTCACGTGTTTTCTTGCTCAGAATGGCAGAAAACTATTGTAATTGAAGTTGGAAGAAGATTTGGGAATTGGGAAAAAAAGGTCTGGGACCTTGGGGACTTGAGTCTGCCATTTCAAGTGACTAAATTCACTCAACTCACTAAACCAAAATCAAAGAAATCATATTATTGCCTAGTACAGTATATGAACCCAGTCATGGATCTAGCTGTTAAGCTTTCTAGCTTATATATACACACTGTTTATATACGGCCAACTGAATATGCTGAATATGCTATTATTTCTAATGCACAAACGTCATTGGCATTATATTTATTTTTATAATTTATAAGGCTGCCCAACTCTACAATGATTCTGGGCCCATACTGTAAGACAATCATATGATGCAACTAAAAACAAAAATAACCATTCAAATACTAGGGTAAAAAAGCAACCATTAAAAGGCAACCTTACACATAGGACCACCCAATCTAACCTAAAGCCTGGAGAAAGAAATGGCTTTTCAGAGCTCTTTTTAAAATATGGTTAAATTAGGTTAGGCCTGAAAGTATATGATGCCATAGTTGTGAATATGTGTTACTGCTGCACTCACCCTAATGAGTCCCCATGAAATTTAGCTAAAACACTTGTATTCAGCTTTTCTGTGAATAATCCCCCATAGAATTACAAAAAAGTATAAGAAAAACTAGCATTAAAAATAATTAAGGAAACAAAAATTTCTTACAACACCGTCTACTTATTCAAACCTAGGTGTTTTTAAAAGTTTAGCTGTTCACCTAGAAAAAAAGCAAGGAATAGGTTTGCCATTTTTATTTTTCAGAGAAGGCAATTTTGATACTTCAGGCAAGGCAGCCATTTTTGCATTTCCATATATGTTGCTTTCTTGGCTCCTCACTTCTGTAGCATGCAGGTTGCGACAGTTGAAATTTGCAAACAGTTTTTGAAGACAGTTCCAAATAGAGCATGTTGCAGTAATCCATCTTAGAATATTATGGTCATATCTGATGATTGGTAAGCCTCCTACAGTTATATACCCTGTAGCCATTTAAGAAAAACTGTTGCCTTTTGGTTGGGCTGATTCATGCCAAGTGCAATAATGCCTCATGTAATGACTTCAGTTCTTTTAAGATTGCTTGTATATCTTGCATTTTCCACTCCCATGTTTATTCTAGGAGATACTGCTTCCAATCTTGGAAGCGCTGTTGATGAGCTCATGAGACATCAGCCCACGCTCAAGACAGATGCTACCACAGCCATAATTAAGGTAAGAGGCCAGCAAAATGCCCCTTTGCTACACAACACTGTTTTATAACTTTCAATCCAGCTAGCTTCTCAAGGTAATCATTTACCTGTTACTTGATTACTTAAAAAAAATAATCTAACTTGAAATACAGTACTGTAATTCTAGTAGAAAGAGTGCCAACATGTTTATATACACTTTTTTGCAGCTACTGGAAGAGATCTGTAACCTGGGCCGAGATCCCAAGTATATTTGCCAAAAGCCCTCAATTCAAAAGGCTGATGGAACAACTACTGCTCCTCCACCTCGTTCCACTCATGCAGCTGAGGAAGCCTCCAGTGAGGATGAAGAAGAGGAGGAAGTGCAAGCCATGCAAAGCTTCAATGCCACACAGCAGAGTGAGGCAGAATCTAGTCAACAGTGAGTAAATGAGGCTAAAAGGAACAGCAGGTGACAGCTTGTTTTGCCAAAATAGCCAAATATACCCTACTCTGCTGTTTCCGGCTACCAGCTTGGATGGAAGTGAGGATTCTCTGACAAGAAATTGGGCAGTAATTTTTGTGTATGACAATTCTGATGAGGTTCCAGAAAACCTCTGAGATTATTATGCCTGGGAAATTAAGGGTCTTCCGAATTTTTTCCCCCCTCCAACAAAAACCTCATGCCACAAGGAAAATGCTTTTGAAAAAGAGGAATGTCAAAAGTGGTGGGATATTACAAAGAAGGATGGGAATAAACTTTATACTCAGCTTCCACTGAGCCTCATGTTTGTCTCAGGTTAGCTACTAGTACAGTTGCTGCTTGTGGCCAAAAAGGTTTGTGCATAAATTTGGCTGTCCACTCCAGTACAGTATACAAAACAGAAAATGCACAAGATCACTCATGTGTTAGTAGTATGTACATTTTACTGTGGGTAATCTCTGAAAAGGGCATAAAACATTTTGAAGTAATACCCGGGATTTCATTTAATGCTGCATTCCAAATGAATTAAGGAAGTACTGAGTCTCACAGTTAAATAAGAGTGAGGAAATATGAGTGTTTGTCTACTTTTATTGTGTCCATAGATTGCCAACTGGCAGCTTTATTTTAGTCACTCCTGGGTAGGGAAGGACCAGGGAAGCACCTATTAGAGACTGAGTGCCCAAATTGCAACCCAAAACCCACTTATGCATCGTCGAGTGCCGGGTGGGTGTGGCCCATTGGCTGGGTGTGGCCAATTGGGTGGGTGTTTGCTGCAGTGGTAACGGCAGACTGGGTGGGAATAAAAAGTTCAATCAATCAATTTCAACTTTGCAAGATCTTTTTTTTTTTCCCGTGAGAAGTTGAAATTGACTAATTGAACCTTTTTTTTTTTTTGCACACGGCGGCGGAGGCTTAAAGCGAAAAGGTTTTATAAAACCCAGCTGAAGGCCTAGGACTGGGGTGATGGCGTGCGTGCCCACAGAGAGGGCTCTGAGTGCCACCTCTGGCACCCGTGCCATAGGCTCACCACCACTGTGTTAGATGAACTCTCTCGGATCCTGTGCAGATCCCGTGAACTTGACTGAGGAATGGTGTTACTCTGTTGCCTGTCATTTGAGCTTGTTAGTTCTGAGGAAGTGGACAGGGCTTTTAGGACTATAAGTGTAGTAACTGTGTTCTAGATCTATGTTTTTTCTGGTTGGTCAAGGATCCTGGGAGGGGAAATGAGGTTGAATCCTTATGGTGAATGCATCCCTAAGAGAGAGGATAGTTCCACCAGTTCTGAAAGAGGTGTTGGTTCAAGAAATCATTGTTAGAGCCAATGGAGCTGGATAGTTTTTGCCCCCTCTCTAACCTTTTTAGACAGGGTTATTGAGAAGGTGGTTACATTGTGTTTTCAAAGGTCATTGGAGGAAAAGGATTATCTGAAGCTTGTTCAGTCTGGTCTCAAATTGGAATATAGTATTGAGGCTGCATTGATTGCACATTTTGATGACTTATGGAGGTCTTTGGATTGGGGAGCTGTACTGGTTTTCAGGTGATGGCACATGACTGGGTTATTTGTGGGACCACCTTATCTCTGATTATTTCTGCCCATATCACTCACTCGGTCATACAGAGTAAACATGTTCCTAGTCCCATCTCTGAGACAGTGTCATTTAATAAGATCTTGACAATATACCTTCTCTGTTGCTATGGTTGTCTTTTGAAACGAGCACCTCCAGTTTGAGTGAGAGCTTGTTATTCAATAGAAGATAGGCAGCTACATAAAAGTTTTAAATAAACGCATATATATTTAGATATGTCTATGATTGTTCTTTATTGGTTTTATATTTTTTTGTTTAATTTTGGTTGTTGTTTTTATTTTGTGTATGCTACCCAAACTCATAACTTGTGTGTCCAGTAGCCTTTATGCATTTCTTTATTTCTTGAAACAAACATATTAAAACAGCTGCAGTAGATCTCCAAATTTTGTGGCTGCACTGTTTCATCCCATTTCCAGAAAAGGGTATATTTTTACTTGAAAATAATCATTATTGATAAATTTGATATTACGATCTCTTGCTTTCTCAGTACTATCTATATTAAAAGAGCAAAGACTGCACTTCATCTTCTGAAGACTAAGTAGAATCTGAGTTTCTTTTAGAAATCTGGTAGATGCTTTCCATGTCTGAACTGGTTTTGGAAGTTGCAGCTTCTGTATAGTGTTGATACATATTTTCTAACTTATTTTTCTATTTTGCTTTAAATTGGGCTACATAGATTCACAATTCAGATTATTCATTAATTCTGGAATGTTTTTTTAAAATGATAATTTATATAAAAAAAGGGGTGGGGAAAAAAAAAAGAGTATCCCAGTAAGGTCGAAGAATTTGAAAGTATATAGTTAACTTTGTTAATAAAAATGGTGATAGTTTACAAAGATTATTAGGTGCAAATAGAAATACATACTATTCCCAAAGCAAGGAAGATAAAACAGGAATGGTTAAATTGATCATCCTATTCAAAGAGGAGAATATATTTGAGTATGTTTTTCATTTGGATATCACTTCTGGATTTTGTACTTGTGATGAAAAAAAAATGAAACTGACTTTGGTTTTGTCATTTAGATAGATTTGTCGTTATAGAAATGTTATATATATATATATAATTATATATTAATGTGCACTATATATAGTTACATATTAATGTGTAAAAACAAAAAGTTGAGGCTAGAGTGTTTTTATCTTGTACTATGCTAAAAAGAGTTGGAAGTCAATGCCTTTTTTTTTTCCCCTTGTACCTCACACCTTCTCTTTCCCTCCCCTTTTCCCTCCCTTAATTTCTTATTTCTATTTTTCTTTGTATTTTATATATAAATAAAATTTTAAAAAGAAGAAAGGATAACTTATAAAAAGGACAAAAAGCAAATATAATGACAGTGAATTCATCCTTTATTTCTTTTTCTTCTTTGAGGAGGAAATGTAAAAATCACTTGGTCAAAACAGCCGAAGTGATAATTTAGTTAGATTTCAAATCTGACTAGGTATCAGGATCTTTCATACGCATATTAGGAAATAAATTTCAGTTTTTCAGTGGAACCCTGTTTGCAAATAAATGTAAATTATTCCCTCCTCCTCTATGTCTCTCTAGTATGTTATAGGTTTTCATGGGGAGATGCATTTCCTCCCCTCTCCAGGAAGAATCTGTGACAATTTTTATTTTAAAAAATTATATGGCCCCCCATCTAAAGAAATATAAAGGATCACTAGCTATTATGAGTTGTGAGCAAGACTAGCACATTGATTAAGTATTACTGTTAATTGATTGTATATTGTTCAAATTTTATTTATGGATTATGTGCCATCAACTTTTTTTTTTCCCCAAAAAAAATTTACTTCTTGAAAAATTTCTGGTGATTATGATAGACCTTTTCAAATTCAACACAAATATAATTCCAGATTCATTGTATCACTTAGAAATCTTGACAAATATCAAATTAATTTTCAATGACTATGATGTATTTAATGACATAAGATTTCTGACACTGCATGAGTTCAACAGGCCTAAAAATGTTTGGCTGCTGATTTTAATTTGTACTCAATATTTGATATATCTCACTGCAATGTCCAACAATAGTTAACCAGCATTGATGGATTACCTGATACTATTTTTCCATTGTGGCAATGTCCTAGTGAAAGCTTTCACCATATTCATCATTTACTGTACTTAGATTTTTGTGAAGGAAGTCCAAGGGTGGTTGCAGAAAATGAATCTTCAGTGGCATGTTGTACTTCTTGATCTTGTTTGCTGTAAAACATTTGTGAACCAGCTGAATGTAGTTTGATGCTCTGTAGTTGCCAAGAAAATTCTCAACAACATCCTTGAAGGCTTTCCAGGCTATTTTCTCTGGCCCCACTAACAGATTCTTGAATGCTTGTCGTTGATGATATATCTGATCTGTGAACGAACAAAAATTCCTTCCTTAATCTTGGCATCAGTTATTCTTGGAAGCTTGTGTCTCAAATAACAAAAACCTTCACCTTCCTTGTTCATCGTTTTTCACAATTTTTTTTTTATCAATCTGAGTTTTATGTGAAGTGGAGGAAACAATATCTTTGTCAGACCAACAAGTGGTTCAAGTGCCACATTTTTCTATTCTGGAAATAAATCATTTCAGAGTGGGGTTTTTTTTATATATATATATGTAACGCACAGCAGTATCTTGCATAGCTGTCCCATTCACAAATGTAATAACAGTACTTGATGTATACAAGTATGCAGCATAGCCAACAGGTACTAAAGGGTGTACATTGCCATTGTGCAACAGTGATCACATACATTTTTTCCCATGACAGTTTTGTCTGTCTTATGAGCTGTGGTGGCGCAGTGGTTAGATTGCAGTATTGCCGGCTAATTGTGTTGACTGCCAGCAGTTTGGCAGTTCAAGTCTCACTGGCTCCAAGTTGACTCGGTCTTCCATCCTTCCGAGGTCGGTAAAATGAGGACCCAGACAGTTGGGGGCAATATATAAACTCTATAAATGGCTTAGCTGTAAAGCATTGTGAAGCAGTATATAAGTCTATGTGCTATTTCTGTCTGTCTCTGTCTATCTTATCTGTCTGTCTGTCTGTCTATATCTATCTATCTATCTATCTATCTATCTATCTATCTATCTATCTATCTATCTATCTATCTATCTATCTATCTATCTATCTATCTATCTATCTATCTATCTATCTATCTATCTATCTATCTATCTATCTATCTATCTATCTATCTATCTATCTATCTATCTATCTATCTATCTATCTATCTATCTATCTAATCTATCTAATCTTATCACCACATTTAGGAATCGCCCTTCTCCCTCTCAGAGGGACTCTAGGCAGCGTACAAGTAAAATGTAAAAAACATAAAAACTAAACCTAAAATTTAAAATAGAGGCAAGGATAATCAAAGTTGACATTAAAAGTTAATTAAAAGATGGAGGGTGGGCTTTCAGGATGCTGTATGTTCATCTGTGAATGTGAATGTCTTATAGTCAATTATACCATGACAGGTTTTAATTCAGGCTGGTCTTAGAAAAACAAGTTCACTGAATTATTAATGTTCACAGAATACCGTCTCTCAAATTCTCTTAAGCAAAATTAAATTCATTGGTTTACAAATAGTTTTTGTTTTATTAGTATAACAAATATCAAGCCTTCTTTACTCTTTCAAGTATTAACTCTAATCAGAAAAAACAATTTTGGAATTATTAAAGCAGCAGGTTCCCCCAGGTTCATTTGACTGCTCCAAGAGCTATTCCTAGTTGTTTCCACATGTGTGTGGAAGCATAACTACTTTGCTTATGAACCTAGAAAAACACGTGGCTATTTTGACAGTTCAAAAGAGATGCTCATGGGCATTCCTGTGCATTAAAATAGACTTCTTTTGAAAGATTTGTGCAGCTCTATGAATCAGAGGCTGAAGCTTCATAAATACTGTAGAGCAAAAACCATAGAGTTACTTGAATTAACAGAACTTCAGGAAGCTATGACACAGCAAAAGTGATATTTTTGAGGACAAAAAGTTTCCTGGGCCAACAAATGGGAGTGGGGTGTGTTGTCACTTTAAGCATTTTTAGCAGAGTGCGCCTGCTCTCTGGCACCCTGATCTCAGCTTGTGAGAACCTTGCTGAGAGGCTGTCTTGGCTCACTGTTTGTTTGGCAAAGTCTCCTACAGCTTCTGAGTGCCTGCCAGCTGTTTCTTTGTAAACTTCTGAACTCTGAAATTTTCTGTCTATGGGACAATTTAACCCCATCAACTCCTCATTTAATGTGCTGGATGAGGCTGCCAAGGGGAAAAATGCAAAACTGGCACTCTGGCATTTGAAATCAGCTAATTCAGGAACATCGTGGCGTTTTGCGAGAAAAGGAAAGAATGTCAGGGGAAAGGCTTGCCCTCCCGGGTTGTTGGTTTTTTTTTTTTAAATTATAACCAGTTCATTATCTTAAAGTACCCTGGATTCAACACTTTTCTGGCTTACAGGATCTTCATTAATACAAAGATTTGTTTTGAATTAAGATTCTGCGATCCTTATATTGCCCTGAATTAAGTAGAAGTAAGATCTTACATTTGTAGGGTCTAGAAACAGTTAATCTTCTCCTAGCTTCAGGGAGGAGGCCATGTTTCTTCTGGCTAAACTAGCAGGGCCGGATTTCCTTTTGGCTTGTCTGCTGCCATGTGGCAGGTGCCTGGTGGGACTGGAGTAGCCCCAATATCCTCCGCTCACCCACCTCCCCGCCCTGCATTTCGCTTGATCCCTCCTTGCTTACATCAGACATTTTCTTCTGTACGGAGCATGCTCTTTACGTCACTGTCCGATTCTTCCCCTTCTCTCCCTCCTGCCTGGCTCCATTTTGCTGCAGAACTCCATGGCGCCTGGCAGTCGACCATTCATGGCTCTTGCCATATTCCCATTTTTAATCCAGTTCAAGGCCTCCGGCCAAAATGGACAGTATTGCTTTGTTCCTCCCCTTGCCTTTTCTTGTTTCTCTCCCCCCCACCCCCCAGTCCTGGTGCCTTTTCTCATTTTGATGCCGCTTTTGGCACATTATTGCCGCAATCTAGGTGCAGAGCTGCCCTATGGATATTTTTGGTTAAAAGAGGCTGGATGAATAATAGTTTTGTCCTTTTTTTTGCTCTATCTCTTTGGAAAACCTTAATGGAAGATTTTATGCTTTGCATAAAATCTAAAATGCGAGTGTAGGAGATCATACATGTCCATTGTAAAAAACATGGAAGATTTGCAGTGATAGTAATTTTCCCTCTTTCTAGGGTGGTTGGGACAGAAGAACGGATACCAATTCCTCTCATGGATTACATCCTTAATGTGGTAAGTTTTTGAACAGTAAGTGGAGCTTAACGTATACTTTTTGCAAGATGTTTGCGAAAATACTTGATATTTTCAGCTGTAACATTGCTGTGAAAATACTTGATAATATTTTCAAACTTTAACAGGGCAGGAGTTCAAAAATGAAATATCCATATCAAATACTTGTAAAGTTAAAATAATGCTGCTGTGCTGGTTCTGCTCTTCAGTTGGATGGGAGTAGTATCCTTAAATTAGTTTCAAATATTGAAATAGAAGTGGCTTTACCAGTTTGGATTTTGATACTTGTTTATTTATTACAGTATTCTGGGAATCTTGTAAAATGGCCCAAAATCTTATTTTTGACCTTAATGTTGTTGCCTCTTAAGTTGGGTGGAGTTAGTCTTGACTATATATTCTAGAATCTGTTAAGGAACTACTGAATTAAGAAGAAGTTATGCTTTCCATACCTCTTGATGTAGAATTACATCACTTTGTAGAACTGTAGAAATCTTAATTCTTTTCTTCTCTCTTTTCCCATCATTTTTCTGTCTCCCCAGATGAAATTTGTGGAATCGATCCTCAGCAATAATACCACAGATGACCATTGCCAGGAATTTGTGAACCAGAAGGGTCTGCTGCCCCTTGTGACCATCTTGGGCCTGCCCAACTTGCCCATAGACTTCCCCACTTCAGCAGCCTGCCAAGCTGTAGCTGGAGTCTGCAAATCCATATTGGTAAGGAGGAGAATACAACATTTCCCTTTCCAGAAGGTAATTATCACTGCCATTGAGTTGGAAGTATACACAGACTTCTGGAAATCCTACTCTTAATTCCCCCGTGCACCTGTTACAGGCTTGTGTTGATTGCATCATTGTAGCTGACAGTGCTTGTTAGGGTTGCAAAGTTTATTAGAGGACCATGGTTGCCTTTTTTTCTAGCAATCTTATTCCCTTAGATTCAGAATTGTCCCATATAGTATATTACCATAAAATGTCTAGGGTAGGAAGAATTCATTAATGGGATGAAGCCATAGAGCTTGTCCAATTAGGATGAGTTCAAACGAGAAAAGCAAAGAGGAAGAAGCAAAGTCTCTGAATATAAAGATCTATATTACCAAGAATAATGTATTTTTGATACCCAGACATTAATGGGTGAAGTAGTAAGATTCTCAGTGTCACTTTGTTGGCATGTTTTATTTAAAGTTCAGTTTTACAGCCTTGTACTTGCACATGCACCCCTGAAAGTCTGGGGAGTCCTTTACAGTTTTGGATTGGGAATGAATACATTATCAAGGAAAGGGAATCTGTAGCCTCCCAGATGTTGTTGAACTGCAACTATGTGTTGTTGAGTATATTGGCTGGCACTTGTAGGTGTTGTGGTACAATTACACACACACACACGATTTTTATGGGATAGGGCATCAATGAGCAGTTTTTGCCTGTTCAGTATGAATTTTAGGAACCAAGTAGGGTTCATATAACTGCAAGAATGAATGTATGAAGTGTGCAAAGTATGAACAAAGTAAGTCATACCCATTTCTCTGATTTGCATAATTTATACCAATTGTAAAATTCCTCTTTTGGAATTGTGCAATTTGGGAAATATTAGTTCAGAATTTTAAAACTGACTAATAGTTGGCCTTTATCAGTGGTGGGATTCAGCCAGTTCGCACCACTTCGGCAGAACCAGTCGCTAATTTTTTGTTGCCCAGGCCCAGAATGGACTTCCGGAAGCGGCATCCACACAGAGAACCGGTTGTTCACATATTTGAATCCCACCACTGGACTTCATGATGAAACTGTTTTCATGGGAGGAAACTGCCATTTTTAGTCAAAACTGCTTTAGCAAGGCATAAGGATTGATTCAAGCAACTTGACTGCTGAATGGAGTCCTATGGGAATCCATTTGTACATTACTAGTAATGTCATATTTAGGGATCTGCATAATATTTACAGGTAATCCTCGACTTACAACCATTCATTTTAGTGGACTGTTTTTAAAGTTAACGGGACTGAAAAAGTGACTTATGACCGTTTTTCACACACAACAACTGTTGCAGCATCCCATGGTCACATGATCAAAATTCGGACACTTGGCAACTGACTCGTATTTATGACGGTTGCAGTGTCCCAGGATCATGTGATCACCTTTTAGGCTTTCTGACAAGCAAAGACAATAGGAAAGCCAGATTCACTTAACAACCATGCTATTAACTTCACAACTGCAGTGATTCACTTAACAACTGTTGCTTAGCAACATTGTGGTCATAAGTATAGAAGTGCCTGTATAAGCGAACCATCATGGAGGTCTCACTTGTCCGTGCCAAAATGCTATTTGCCAGAACTCAAATTAAGTGTTAGAATCAGGGCGTAATCCTGTAATCTTTGAATAAATTTCTCCTGAAGATGTTTAGAGCTCTCTACTCTCCACAGATCATGTATGTGTGGAAATGTCCTGACCACAGATCAAATTTGCTGTTTCTAGGCAGGTTTGAGGTTGATCAAATTCCCTATCACTGCTAATTAAGCATTAATACTCTAATTCTGCTGCTTTTACCCAGGAGCCAATGGCATTACAAAGTTCAAGGAAAAGTGAAAATGATGTTTACCCCAATCATTGAACCAGCGGGTTCACTGCTTTTGTGCTGGTCATAATATTGCCTCACTTCTCCTTCGGCCGTTAAGTGAAATACGGTCACTAAGGGAAACATCATGTGACTGTGACTTAAGTTGTTACTAACTCTGCTTGTCACAAGCCAGTTGCGAAGCATTCAAATGGTGATCATGTGATTGCAGAAGGCTATTTTTCTATACTGTTGTAACTTTGAATAGTCACTAAATAAGGTGGTTGGTAAGCAAGGACTACCTGAATTCGTAATTATTGCATGTTGTTCTGAAAGGAATAGTGATATAACACCTGGACCTCTTGCCATTCTCCAGTTTGGGTTTATAGTGGCTGGTCACTAATACATCATGTATCCTATTGCTTATCCTTAAGTTATATGCTTTCATATGTGCTAAGCAAAGATGCTGTGAATTTTAATAGGTAAAAATAAAGTTGAATTTTTGTATCCTAGGGCAGCGTAAATGTCCCAGGAATTTTGTGTTCAGCCACATAGCTGCTGTATTTTCTTCAGGTTTCCCAGTATAAAGGCTTATTTGGCTTTTAAATAACAGATTGACACTTGTGGATCAAGAAAATGTGCACTACAATGGTAATCTATAGATCTGTATGTCCACCTATAGCAGGCATGTCAAACTCGTGACGTCATCTGACGTCGCGCGACGTATCGGGACTTTTTCCCCATTGCTGGCAATGGGGTGGGCGCGGTTTCCGCGTGACGCATCTGGCCCGCAGGCCGGCAGTTTGACATGCCTGACCTATAGGGTCATATCTTTCCACAAACGTTTGATATGGCCGTTGATATGATTACTGTACTTCACTGGGAAGGATATTTTTAAGAATGCAGTTTGGCTTCAGGGCCTGATTGTCTCTGTCAGCATGTGCAACATTTTCTCTTCAGGAAGTCCATATTTTAGTGGGCAATTTTGGAATGATAAGTAATTAAATTTGGTAATTCATAGACTCTTAGGGCAGTGAACTGTGGCATTATTTCCTTTTTCTTCATTCAGTGGCTCATCATCTCAAATCTGAATTTGGGTTTTATGTATGATTGTTTACCTTAAGTGGGCTGTTTCTTTACAGATCCATTCATGTACACATAGTCTTTGATTTACAACTGTTTGTTCAGGTGTTGAACAAACTGAAGAAGCTTCTTGAATGAGAAATGAAACATCTTAAAGAAAAATCGGAAAGTTCAGTTTGCCTTTTAAAAAAATCACCTTTGAGTCAAAGACTACTTGTACAATCACATAGTCAGAAAGGATTCAATATGTAATCAATCAAAGATTCTGTCCTGTCACAGACAGGGTTTGTGCATTATATTGGTTGGAAGGCATAATTTATCTTCTTTCCTTGCTGGGGGAGCTACAGAAAGTAGGGTCAGACATATTATGATACCACTAGCATAGGTGAAATTGAAATCCTTGGATACTTTGTTGGTTTGAGGGTTTATGGGGTACTTAAGAGGCAAATAGGTACTTTAAACACTGCAGGTACCTTCCATCCCATAACAACCTCCCTCCAACAGCAAACATCAGGAAGTTTTTAAGGTGATCTGTGGTGGCTGATTTTTTTTCCAAAGTTACTCCTTGATGCAGGTTCTCTACTTGGAGGTCATTCAGGACTCACAGCTCCTACCAGATAAGTAGATGAAAGCTGTGGCCAAGGTGGCCTATGCCCAACTATGGCTGATGCTTCAGTTGCGGCCTTACCTGGGACAAGAAGACTTGGCTAGAGTTAACTCATGCCCTCATCACTACTTGATTAGACTACAGTAACATGCTCTACTTGGAGATGCCTTTAAAGAGCATTTGGAAACTACATTGATCCAGAATGCAGTAATGCACGTATCTTGGGGCTCCCTGTCTTGGGAGTGTATAACACTGATTTTGTGGATCCTGCATTAGTAGCCAATTAGCTTGTGGGTCCAGTTTGGATCTGTTTTGGTTAGTCCAAATCAATCAAATCTATTAGGAAGAAGCTGCTAAAACTCCCATTGAAGTGAGAACATGCTGTTTTTTGTAGTAGCACTGACACTGACATTGTTCTTGTTGAGATCAGACTAACTCCCACTCCATTAGTTTTTTTTTCTTTTCTTTCTTTCTTTTTTTTTGAAAACTAATGAAAAATCAATGTTTTCAAATAGCCTTCTCCTAATTTGTTGGTGCCAGCTTTATTTTTTCATTTATTTTTTCTTATTTTACTATTCTATTGTGTTTTTATTTTTGTAACTGATAGTTTAAACTTTTTTTTTTTTCTATTTAAGCCGCCAACATTCTTAGAAATGTCAGATAAATAAATATTCTAGGATTTCTGGGGCCCCAAATGGGATATCGGGTCATGACACCTGGGAGGCACAGACTGTTAATCCCTGCTATAGTGGGGTGTGGACCTCTATGTAGCTGTTGTTTTTGCATGTGGCGTAAGTTGGTTGAATGTTGTTGTGAGCCAGATGTTGAGTGAATATGGAGAAGTGTTGGTGTTAGCAAGAGAATTTTTTTTTTTAAAAAAAATCTACTGATTCTGAACATCAACTTGTTCAGAGTATGAATACAATATCTATGAAGGCAAGAGAAAGAGTGTTGATGGATGTTTAGTAAACCATGAGTCATGACTTTAAACTGAACATCGTGGATTAGAGTTTGGAACGGTGTGTGAGGCAAAGACTTACGTATTATCAGAGGATTTGGTGGATTACACTAGTTCTGTTTTCTGTATCCTAGACACTGTCTCATGAGCCAAAAGTGCTGCAAGAAGGGTTGCTTCAACTGGATTCCATCCTCTCTTCCTTGGAGCCTTTGCACCGACCCATCGAGGAACCTGGTGGTTCGGTCCTGCTGCGGGAATTGGCGTGTGCTGGCAATGTAGCTGATGCTACTCTGTCTGCCCAGGCCACACCCTTACTCCATGCCCTGACAGCGGCCCATGCTTACATCATGATGTTTGTGCATACTTGCCGTGTAGGACAAGTAAGAATTGCTTTTTGGCCTTGCTCGTTTCTTTCTTTCTTTCTTTCGTTTTTTGTTGTTGGTCTTAATGCTGCTTGATGTCACTAATGCCGAATTCAGTTGTTCAGCAACATATTTTCTCTTCCATTTACAGAGTGAAATTAGAGCCATCTCAGTAAACCAGTGGGGTTCACAGTTGGGTCTGAGTGTGCTGAGCAAGCTGAGCCAGCTGTACTGTTCACTAGTATGGGAAAGCACTGTGCTGCTGTCGTTGTGCACACCAAACAGGTATGGGCACGTGATAGATGTGAAGCCTACTTTGCTGGTGGTATAAAATTGCTGGGCTGGAGATGGATAGAGAAACTGTGCTTATTTATAAATAGGCATTTGGGTCACAAGACCCCTAGAGCAAAGGCCATAAGTTTAGCGAGCCAATTCAAGTGTGTCAGCGGTTCCCTTGGGTAAAAAAAGTTCAGGCATTGGGGTAGTGTGCATGCAAGGGCATGTTGCAGAATGTGGCAGCCCTTTGTTCATCTTCCCTAAACGAGCAAAGACAGCATGAACTTTCTCTCCCACATCCATCACACCTTCTTGGAGCCAGTTGGTTGAGGAAGAATTCACCAGTAGCTGAACTGAGTTCCAGCCATTTCATGGCTACTTTTAGCACCTCTAAGAATACTTAACCGTTCCATTTCTGCTTCTTTAGCTAGGCTTTTAGTATTTAGTCCAAAGTTATTTGAGGCTTGATTATTCATTGTGTGGAAGGGAATTGACAGGAGGCCAAATAGAAACGGAAATGGCCTAAAGTAGCTTTTGAGCCCTCAGTGGCTCAGTACTAATATTGTCTAGGATCCTTGGTCCCTGTGGCACTGTTGTACTTCATTCCATTGCTCCAAGTTACTTACTATATTTTTTTCCCCTGTTGTGAGAGAAACCAGTCCATCTGCTAGATGCGTGCTACTTATAGCATTATCTGATCTTTCCTATGCTTGCAGTTTACCTTCAGGATGTGAATTTGGCCAGGCTGACATGCAGAAATTGGTGCCAAAGGAAGAGAAAACTGTACCAAGTGCTACCCAGGGAGCCAAAAAAGCAGGTACGGTTGGGAGGTAGATGCTCTTACCTGTTGAGTTGAGATCTGATTCAAAATTTAGATTTCCTATCCCATAAAAACTGTGTTGGGGGGAGGCTATTTGGCAGAAGAAGCATTTTGCCCTGCATACCCCTGATGGCAAAGTACAATAGCCAGCTTTCTTACCAATCTTCTTACGCTCCTCCTGTACAGCAGTGACATGATTGTTATATTTTATGCTTTATTGAAGCAATTTCAATACTAATAAATCAATTTCTTATCAGACAAAAAGTATTGACTTAACAAAAGAGGCTACATTTGCATATAATCAATTTTTTTCCCCAATGGAAACTTATCTGTTGATGGGAAACTATCATTTAATGAGGTATTCTGGGGGAGTTTGACAGTTCAT
Organism: Azemiops feae; assembly: GCA_023970755.1. NCBI lineage: Eukaryota > Metazoa > Chordata > Lepidosauria > Squamata > Viperidae > Azemiops > Azemiops feae. The sequence continues at coordinate 177,938 of JALGBA010000474.1, read as the reverse complement.
TTGAAATTAATGCTCCTGCCTTGCTCTTTTGATCCCCTATACAGTTTTGCTTATCTTCTCTCTCAAACTCCACACTTAGTCTGCCTATTATACGGGGTCTTTCCAGCTTCTAAAGATTTCTATGCTTGTAGTGGTGATTCCATTAGGTTCTATTGATATCTGAATTAATGAACAGTTTAGGTCCTCTTAAGTGAAATTGTGGGAAATAGGCTGGCAGAAGGATCTTTGAATGGATAATTTATCAGCATTACTTTTTGCAGATGGTGAACCAGAAGCAGTGGGAGCTGGAACCATGGAGGCTTCTGCCCAAGGCCTGCTAGAAGGAATTGGCCTAGATGGTGACACCCTGGCACCAATGGAAACGGATGAGCCTAGTTCTTCTGATCCCAAAGGGAAGTCAAAAATAACCCCAGCCATGGCAGCTCGAATCAAGCAGATCAAGCCCCTTCTATCAGGTGAACAAAAAAAAAATCTGTTGGAATTGGTTCAGAAAAAAGAGGAGAGCTTTTGAATGGAATGCAATACCTATGATTAGAGAACTCTTAACTACAGTTCTGTTTTGTGACTTGCCTTCCCTTTCCAGATTTGTAAAGATAAAGGCTTAGAATGTGATCCTTTGCTAGTATAGCTATATTAAAATGCTGGAATAATTTTTATGACAGAAGTATACAACCTTTCTGGAGCAATGAGCACATTTTGAATATTGGGAGCATATTGTGAGTTCTCTTACTGGTTGCCCTGACTGGGAAGCTTCTGTGTTAACAACATGGCTGTTACGATGAATCCTAGCCAATCATAGCACAGTTTATAAGAAAATAAAATAATGAGTTACTGCTTACTGTATTCTCTAGTCTTCTAGAACCTGCCTTTGCTGTTTTCTTCCAAGCAGGTCAGTATACAGTATTTCCAAGTGTTGAACTACAGCCATGCACCATTTTGATTTTCCAAGAACACCTGTGAGCCTTTTGTGAAGCCAAATTCTTCATCTTACATATAAAGAGACTTGAGACGGAGAATCTGCTTTGGAGCGTATCACTTTTCCTCTTTGTTTTTAATAACATAAAATTGAATTTATTCTCTCTCTCTCTCTCTCTCTCACTCTCTCTCTCTCTCTCACTCTCTCTCTCTCTCTCTCTGTCTCTTTCTCTCTCTCAGCATCTTCTAGGTTAGGACGTGCTTTGGCAGAATTATTTGGGTTGTTGGTCAAACTCTGTGTTGGTTCCCCAGTAAGACAACGTAGAAGCCATCATGCTGCTAGCACCACTACTGCTCCCACTCCTGCTGCTCGCTCAACAGCTTCAGCACTCACTAAACTACTCACTAAGGGGCTTTCCTGGCAACCCCCTCCATATACACCCACTCCTCGCTTCCGGTAAGTCCTGCTGATCACTAATTCGGGTTCATCCTACAATGTGGTAAGGGGAAAGCCTATTCTAGACTTCATAGACAATAATGTTTTGCTACACTTTGCAAAATCAGCAGCACGGTTTTGAGTTTGCTTGATTAACAGAATTGTTTTTGCTTTTAGTTTGACTTTTTTCATCTGTTCTGTCGGTTTCACCTCACCAATGCTGTTTGATGAGAGAAAATATCCTTACCATCTGATGCTGCAAAAATTCTTGTGCTCTGGAGGCCATAATGCTCTTTTTGAGTAAGTTGCATGCTGGTTTATTTGGACTATGAAATATTTCATTAGCTAATCATGGTCTTTGAAATTCAAATACGGGTGATTAGTTACTGCACCTGGAATGAAACAGGCAGTTAAGAAAATGCAGAGCATACTTGTTGCGTCCCTTCTAGAATGAGTCCAATAAATTTTTGTTTAATCAGTTTAAAAGGCAGCAATCTATTGCTGCTCGGCAGATTTTAGATAAGAATAGGTGCTGAGAGTTCCACTGGCCTTGTGGAGTTTCTCAAACTGGAACAAGTATAGCTTATGAGCCAATTGATAACAAGAGTTTGATGGATACAAATACCTGTTTTGAAAAGCATTGAGCCAACCTTTGAAAGGATTATGGTAGTGTATGTAGTTCTTCTGGGACAAAAGATGCTATAACAGCTGTCAAATATCAAGTGAATGCAATGTTTATGCCAATCGGGAGCCAGGTTTGGAAAGAATATTGGAAAAAGCACCTCTTCATTAAGATGGAAAGAATTTAGAGAGGGAAGAAAGATCTTTGTGCAGAATGATTTTGTGTAAAAGACCAGATAAAACTCATCACAGTGTAGTCATCAAGAGTTCTCTGGAACAACCTAACATAGGCCATGGCAACAACTACAGAAGACTTCATTATTGCAAACGATGCATTGCCATCAGCTTGAATTGTTTGGAAGTTAACTGCTCACAGAGGTGAATTCCATGAAAGGATGGTATGAGAATGGGCAATTAAATATTGAAAAACAGTTAAGAAAATATTTAACCACTGGGTGAAGAAACACAAAATTTCATCAAACTGTGAAAGGCTGAAGTTACTTTTAAATAAACTTTAAATGACAACCGAAAAAACACCAGTAAGGAGAGCAGAAAATCTAAAACCTGCATTAAACTTAGATAATTTTTGCCTATTGGCTTGAGAATGAAAGACTTTTAAGACCCAGCTAAAATCCCAATTGTTTCTTCTGAGAATCCACTAGCCAGTTGATCTTCCAAACAATGAGCTTGAGGCTTTAGATGTTTGAGCAGATCTTTGGCTTTTTCATCATCAGTGATACCTACAGTAGAATAATTGTAAGATGAGGACATTGATGAAAATAGGATTGTCATGGGCTAAGCATACAATTTCAGAAGAAAAAAGGGTATGGACAATTGGCGTTGTGTGGATTGTCCTTTCCTTTTATTCAGGCTGAACTGATTCTTAGCTTTAGAAAGGCATCCTATGGTCCAGCTCTCGCTATCCAGTGGTTTGCTGGCCATCAGAGGAGCTAATGGATCTGATATGGCAGCAGTTGCTGGCATTGGGCTAGGAGATTTGGAATGGCAAGTGCATGGTGGAATGTGGCAACAATTGAGATAGTGGACCCTTCAGCTCTGAAGCAGCCATAGAATTAAATGTAGACTGCTTGTTCCACAAAGACATTCTCAAATGAAAGTAAACATGAACTGGCCATCTATTAATGGGAACGTATTGCAACAATTCTTGTCCTAGATAAGATTCACAGAGTTATTATATAAGGACATGAATTAGAAAAGGGAAATCTTTTGAAAATGGGGAAGACTTTAGAAAAATGTATAACATTACCATTGTGATAGTTGGAATAAAATTGTATTTTTAAAAGCACTTCGTATAGATACTACATTGGCCCAAATCCTTATATGTCAATCACAGAGCATTATTGGGAATTAAAGCCAATTCCGTTCTTGGCCCCTGAATGTGGCAACAATGAGAGAGATTTATCAGTAATGATTCACGATTGTGAGAAACGTGGAGGCAGCACAAGATGATCTAGAAAAATTCCTTCAGATCAGTGGTGCAGTTGATAGAAGGGCTCCAAGACAAGGATATAACCTTGGTAGGATTGTGTAGGAAAAAATAATAACTGCATGCTTAACAGGTATAATCACTTCACATCCCACCCTCCTCAGGACTTTCAACTGGGCCCTTTCTATGGGAGGCAAAGTTCCAGTTGCTGAAGGATTGGAACACCCGGATTTGCCTGATGGCACAGGCGAGTTCCTGGATGCCTGGCTCATGCTGGTGGAGAAAATGGTGAATCCTACCACAGTGCTGGAATCTCCCCATTCTTTGCCTGCAAAGCTACCAGGTGGGCAGAACTACCTGCAATTCAGTGCTTTGCGTTTCCTTGTGGTAACGCAGAAGGTGAGTAGTTGCAGTTTCTCTTTTTTTTTTTCTTCCAGATAAAGCAAAGGTTATATGGAAGTGAAATACATAGAACTATATATGCTGTTACACCAGCTGCTGTTACATCAGCTGTTGCTGATCACTCTTTGTGATCAGTCTAAATAAGAATTTGTTATCTTGTGGTATAAAACAGCCGATCTAGCTTGTTTTGTTGTTCAAAATGTTACTGAAATCCCAACTTATTAGCATGTAATGTTTGCCCATACATATCCCTTGTATAATTGTATCTTGTTCTGTCTTATATGTGTAGAATGCACTATGTGATGCATTCTGACCTCTCCCCTTTATAAGTGACTTTTGTATCTAGAAACTGCAAAATTCTACCATTTCTGACTTTCCAAGGAGGAAACCCCATGTAGGGCTACTTTTGCTAGCTTTTCTCCTCTATTGTGCAGGCAGCCTTCACTTGCATCAAAAACCTATGGAACCGTAAGCCACTGAAAGTATATGGAGGACGCATGGCAGAGTCCATGTTAGCTATCCTGTGTCACATCCTGCGTGGAGAACCAGTTATCCGTGAGCGTCTTGGCAAGGAGAAAGAGGGAGCACGCAGTGAGGAAGAGGCAGGGCAAGAAGAGGGTGGTGCCCGACGGGAACCACAAGTGAACCAGCAGCAGCTTCAGCAGGTAGAAATCATTCCATTATTTTAGTGCTTTGCAAAAGTTTGCATTCTTGGTTTAAGCCTTTTTCCTTGGGGGATGTAGTTGACTTTTAAACTGAGTCTTCTGGTTGTCTTCTGCTTGCATATCCAATCCCTTTATGAAGTTTTCTGCCTCTGCCTATTTTCAGCTGATGGACATGGGCTTTACACGAGAGCATGCTATGGAAGCTCTGTTGAACACCAGTACCATGGAACAAGCCACAGAGTATCTTCTGACACATCCTCCACCCCTTATGGGTGGGGTTGTAAGGGTGAGGCAATCTAGCAGTTTAAGATTATTTGACTTATAGAAATTTCTTAGCTTCCTTTATTCTAGATCATTCATTCCCAATCTTTGTTCTTTTGAAAGCTGTATTGCTTTGGAATTGGGGGGTCCACATGTTATTGATGAATGGGCCTTAAGCCAGCTGCAAGCAGAGCCAAAAAGGGTGGGACAGATAATGTTTTCTCCTTTTGATGTATCTTTTTTTTTTTTTTTTTTGCTTTGAATCTTTTTCATTTTTATCACAACAGTTAAGCTAGATTGCTCTTCCCAGAGTCTGAATTGATTGTGTAGAAGTCAGGGTTGTGGCAGGAGTTGCTCCAGTCCCATTCTAGATACTGATAAAATATTGGACACCTTCAATCCCCAATTCTAAAAGATGACATATGCAATCATCAGTTAATTAATTACTATGATTCTGATGCTTTTAGCTTAGAAAATGTTTTTTGATGAGTGTATACAAAAGAGAGCTCTACTCCCACCCGAATGTTACAGTTTTAGATTCATACAAATGTCTAGTTTCCTTTAGGGTGCAGATTAAGTTGGATTCCAGTAGCCAATCACTAATATTCCAGACCTGTTTGTGGGTTGTCTGGCAGGATCTCAGCATGTCTGAAGAAGATCAGATGATGAGGGCCATTGCTATGTCCCTGGGACAAGACATCCCCATGGACCAAAGGGCTGAATCCCCAGAGGTAAAAACAAAAAACCCTTCATATTGTGATTCAGAGTGCTGGATTGAAAAAAAAATTGCTCAACTTTAGAGGAAAAATCTTTAGTACTCCATTCTTATATTTAAATGTTTCAGAATTGTGGTGAAAAATGCAATCATAATTAGCATGAAGCCCAACTTTTATTGACAATAAGATAGCTGCATACAAAAGTATGCATCTCTCTGTCTCTGTCTCTCTCTCTCTCTCTCTCTCTCTGTCTCTCTCTCTCTCTCTGTGTCTGTCTGTCTGTCTGTCTCTCTCTCTCTCTCTCTCTCTCTCTCTCACACACACACACACACACACACGCTCGCCTGCCACTTCTGCAGGCCAGTTCCGAATGGCTCAAGGCCCGGTAGTTGGGGACCCCTGGCTTAAATGGTACATCAGTCATCAATATGGATAACTTCTGAAATAGAAATAACATTCTAGATAAAACATTCATTTTAATCACAGAAAGTCTTCCCAACAATGATAATTGTAATTATTCTTATCTCTGCATGTCTTGTTGTAATCCTAATCCTTGACATTGTTATTTTAAAACAACATATAATTCATATTAAAATAACACCCAAATATGTAAGCTGTTCCTCAGTTTTAAAATTAGATCTCTTCATTACTGCTTGATCTTTTGCAGTCATATGTTTTTAGCAACATTTTTGGGTTTTTAGTAATCTTGAAGCCTGCAATTGTGCCAAAATCATTTCAGTTTTTCATTAAAAACTCTGTCCCTTTCAGAGTCCTATAAAATGAAAACCAAATCACCAGCAAAAACTTTCAGTTTAAAGGACTTGTTTTTAATTTTTAGACCCATTGTATTTTTTCTCTCGTCTAATATCTCTATTCAAAATTTCAAGAACCAACCTAAACAACAAAGGGGACAACCTTGTTTTGTCCCTTTCTGAATATCACATGGTTTAGTCAAATCACCAAAGTTTTCAAAATGTACTGTATATATCAACTTGATTCTATGAAGAAAACTCTCGCCACAGTCCATATCTTCCAGAAACCCTAACAAGAAGGAGTCAAGCAAATATTAGAAGAATATCCCAATGTTTCAATTTACATAGAGCTCCAGAAATAGTCTCCAAAGAGAAGCACTTACCTGTTCCAAACAGTGTCTTTCTTTAGCTTCAAAGAAGAATAAATCCAAAATATGATTTAGAAATGAGGTTGTTCCTAGCATCCATATATAAGGCCACATCACAGCTGAGAACTCGATGGGAATCACTGCCCCCATTGCTCAACTCACAAGCCAGTTGAGAAAACCTCCATTTCTGTAAGTCACTGGCAAGGAGCAACAGTCCTGGGGTCAAATGGTTTCCTCTTTCTGTCCAGAGGAAGGAAGAAGGCCCCCCCCCTTTTTTTTTTTTTTTGCAGGAAGCAAAACAATGTGACAATGTTTCTGAGAGCGTTGGAGACATCTACACTGCCATTTTCCCTACCGAAAGGCTTTCCACCAACATTTTTTAATGATCTGCCATGTAGGAGAGATAAAGGAGGCAAGGCAGTTTTAATGCTGTAAAATGCCCCAAACCATTTTTTTTTTTAAACCAGTGGTATATAAGCAGATAAAGTAAGTATAAAATAGCTGTTTTTTTTCCCTCCTTTCTTTCTAGGAAGCTGCTTGTCGGAAAGAAGAAGAAGAACGCAAGGCTCGAGAGAAACAGGAGGAGGAGGAAGCCAAGTGTCTGGAGAAGTTCCAGGATGCAGAACCTCTTGAGCAAGAAGAGTTGCACAACTTCACTGACACAATGCTACCTGGCTGCTTTCACCTGCTGGATGAGCTCCCAGATACAGTGTACCGTGTCTGTGACCTCATTATGACTGCCATCAAACGTAATGGAGCTGATTATAGAGATATGATCCTCAAACAAGTTGTCAATCAGGTAGATTAGATTTTTATGCTAAGAAAGCATTGCATCTTGTGTTTTCTTAAGATACTTTTGGAGAAGAAAAAGATACCTTTCCAGGAGCTTTTGATTCTAGTTGGTTACATCTTTAGCCAAAACCATACCTCAGTGGTGGCAAACCTATGGCACGGGTGCCAGAGGCGGCACTCAGAGCCCTCTCTGTGGGCACGCGCGCCATCGCCCCAGTTCCAGGCCTTCAGCTGGGTTTTATAAAACCTTTTCGCTTTAGGCCTCCGCCGCCGTGTGCAAAAAAAAAAAAAAAAAAGGTTCAATCAGTCAATTTCAATTTCTTGTGGGGAAAAAAAAGATCTTGCAAAGTTGGAATTGATTGATTGAACTTTTCCCACCCAGTCTGCCGTTACCACTGCAGCCACGCCCACCCAATGGGCCACGCCCACCCAGCACTCGACGATGCATAAGTGGGTTTTGGGTTGCAGTTTGGGCATTCAGTCTCTAAAAGGTTCGCCATCACTGCCATACCTCCTTGGGCCTAATGAGGATTGTATCCCATAATGTCTTGAGTATCTGGACCAGACTGTTTTATTTTCTCTGAATACTAGATCAAACTAATATAATAAGCTATAAACTTTGGGTTGAGTTGGAGTTTATATTTTGGGATCTTACATGGCAAGAGTGATCCAGATGCCTTCTTTATTTGCAGTTTTATTGCTCATGTTTTCACATGTCCATGCTTTTGGAAGATTTGGTGGGGGTGTTTGTGTATGTTTTACTTATTCATTGGTAAAGTATTTTTTCCAAGGCCTAAAGATTCATAGTTAAGTTAAACAAACATCCACCACTTTTATATAATTTTTGGAGCAATACAGGTGTAATGTTTTATATTCAGGAAAAATTAATCCAGTGATAAGTATGTAGTTGATGACAAACCAAAATGCACGTTTGTTAAATATAATGGTATAAGCATGATACTTATCTTTCACAATTAGCAAAAAAAAAATATCTACCTCTATCTTGGAAAACATATTTATAGTAATGCTCAGACTGAAATAAAAATACTAAAAGATCCAAGGTGAAAAATCTGGTAAGCCTATAGCATTCAGTTCCTGGTACTGTGAATTGAAAAGTAATTTCATTAATTAAAAAGGAACATAGCTCATAAAGGACTCAGATATGATCCTGCTGGTTGGCTTCTTAGTGCCACTGATAATATACTTTTCCTTTGGCAGGTGTGGGAAGCTGCCGACGTCCTCATCAAGGCAGCTCTGCCCCTCACCACAAGTGATACAAAGACTGTCTCTGAATGGATTAGCCAGATGGCTACACTACCTCAGGCCTCCAACCTGGCCACGCGTATCCTGCTATTAACTTTACTATTTGAGGTGAGACTGATATCTATGATTTGAGCTCAAGAAAGGAGCTTTAAGGTGGTGCCAGCATTACAGCAAGTGCATGCACAGCAGATCCAAGATATTTTTTCACTTAGGATCCAATAGCTGTCTTTCACTCCTATCTTGGGAAGATTGGCTGGGAAGCGGTAGGGGTGAGCAAGATACAACATTTAACAGTTTACACGTTCCATTATAGACAGTAGCTTAAGACGTGTGTGTGCACATGGCTAATTGTCGTCTTGCTGTTTCATTGTACTGATTGCTACATTTCTTTCCAAAATTTAAAGCATAGCTGAGATTAGGAATACGACTTAATTCAGTATGTTTTTGTTAGCTGCTTTATTCACCCATAGCCATCTTTTTTAGTACTGAATGTGACAGTGAAGAATCATGCAATGCCAGCTCTTCAGCTGCTTATGGATAGAATATGGAGTTTACTCTAAACTTCTGCAATAACTATTAAGTTAATTTCTCTGCAAAGAAAAAGTCAATTTTTGGAGCCAGGATGCCTTTAATTAATTTAATTAAGATGATATCTAGAATTCTACTTATTGTAATAGAAATAGGCAGCTTGTACCCTCTAGGTGTTTTGGCCTGCAGCTATCATTGGCTTATCATTGGCCATGGTGACAAGAATGAATGGTAGTTGAGTTCTAAAGTACCCAATGACGTCAGCTTTGCCCATTTAAAGCATATGTAAGCAATTCCTTTTGAATTCAGGTAGATGGCAGCATTTTCTATAGAAGAGTAATTGCTTGGCAGTATGAAAGTTCTAAACAATGAAATGTTGTCCACTTCTTATTTAAGTGTTCAGGTTACTATATTTATTATTTTAGTGAACATTTTCAGATTAAAAAGTATAAAATAAATTAACAAACCCAAAGGGAGAGAAAAAAGAACTGTAGACTGCATTCCATGTCAACCTAATTTGATGAGTTTATCTCCCCCCCCCTTTCCGCCCGGCATATGAACTAAAGGCCTGTTCAGTAAAGTGCATTTTAAGTTTTAGGCTACAAATCTTGAATTCCTTTTTTGTTGTCTGTATCGTAGTTGAAAAAAAATTTTTTTTTATTCAGTGGTGAACTCTTTTATCTAGACCAGACATGTCAAACACAAGGCCCGGGGGCCAGATGCGGCCCGCGAAGTGGTTTCATTTGGCCCGCAAAGCCATCCTGGAAACAGTGAGGGAACGGCCCCTGCTGCCTTGGCCCTGGCCCAGGCCATCCGGGAGCCAATGTACAATTTTGTGGTGGCCATCTATGCTGAAACGCATTCAGTCTTAGCTCCACAAGGCCGTCTGGAAACAGCGAGGAACCAGCCCCTGCCGCGTCGGCCCCGCCCCCTGGGTGCATGCTGGGGAGGCTCTTCCAGTGGACCATGCCTTGGCACTTGCCCTGGTCCCACCCCCTTCTGCCAGAGACCCTCAGATCTGTCCCACTCCTGCCCAGGCCCCCACAGGCCCCCTTGACACAAACGATGTAGAGCTGGCTATGCCCACCCAGTAGGCCACACCCACTCCATCCACACCCACCCAGTAGGCCGCACCCACCCTGGCCACACACACCCCCGAGGGCAACCGCAATGCTGATGCGGCCCTCAATGAAATTGAGTTTGACACCCCTGATCTAGACTACTTCCTCTCAACTGCATGGGTGCTGATCTTTTTCCTTTTAACTGCCAACAGGAGTTGAAGTTGCCATGTGCTCGTGTAGTAGAATCAAGTGGTATTCTCAATGTTTTGATAAAACTGTTGGAAGTGGTACAGCCTTGCCTCCAAGCTGCCAAGGAACAAAAGGAAGTGCAGACACCAAAGTAAGTAATAAGTAACAGACTAGAATTGGAAACCCCTAACCTAGTTTCAGCTTTCAAAACTTATGCTGTACCGAGGCTTTGCCTCAGACTTGTTTGTGCTTTGATGGTGGATTTCAGTTTGATAATTATATTTGTGATGATTTAGTAACGCAGAATGCGTTTACAAACTAGGGCTGGATGGGGTTTCTGCCTGCTGTCAGGTCTTTGGAGTTCCATGCTTTTCAATCAAGCTGGACTAAAAGCTGGAAAGGTCAGAAGGCCTTGGCAATATTGGCAGAGTTACAATCTTATATGGGCTACAGCAGTGGTGGCAAACCTATGGCACGGGTGCCAGAGGCGGCACTCAGAGCCCTCTCTGTGGGCACTCGCGCCATGCCCCGGAGATGGCAACCATCCCTCTTCAAGCAGCCGCCCGCTAACTTGTCGAGGTCCCACATGGCCAGATGCATCCCAGCACAGCTGGTTTCCCTCCCCCCCCATCCCATCCCTCCTGGCCTCGCATGCTCTCCTTTTCCCGGGCACGACCCACTGCATCGCCTCCTCAGCTGTTGGCCGGCCGTCGAGCTCAGAGGCGGTTTCTCTGAACTGCTGGCAGCGGGCTGCGGAGCCCTAGAGTGCGCCGGTTCAGGGGCCAGCAGGCTGTGGCTGCTGACAGACACCGTTGGCCCCCATGCGCTCGCTGGCCTCTGTGTGTGGGGGCCGATGGTGTCAGGCAGCAGCCGCCCTGGTCCCTGCATCGCCTTGCCCTGCGACAGTGGCACCCCCGCCCTGCCTCGCCTCGCCTTGCCTGGCCTCGCCCTGCAGGACGAGCCTCCTGCCCACCGTCCCACCTGCCAGAGACCCCCTGAATCTCCCCCAACCCTGTCTGGCCCCCACAGGAGCGACATCGAGGTGACCACGCCCACCTTGGCCACACCCACCCATTCTGCCATGACCACCACAGCCACGCCCACCCAGTGGGCCACGCCCACCTGGCACCCGGCGATAAATAAGTGGGTTTTGGGTTGCAGTTTGGGCCCTCGGTCTCTAAAAGGTTCGCCATCACTGGGCTACAGCATCTTAGTCTGAACCAGATCTATTTAATGAGATCGTTTTTTAATGCATTTGCACAGAAAGTCAAAATATAAATTAAAAAAATAATGTGCTGCTTTTCCTGGCATTATCCATTTTCTCCTATAGGTGGATCACCCCAGTATTACTGTTAATTGACTTCTATGAGAAAACAGCTATCTCCTCCAAGAGAAGAGCCCAAATGAACAAGGTATGAGCCCAGGTGGTTTTAGAGAAGTTGGAAGTTCTTGTTGGAAAAAAAGATCCTGGCTGTTGGAAGTGGTAAAAACATTCAGATTACATAAGCCTTTATGCTAATTTCCCACAAAGTACCCATAGAAGAGAATATTTGTGGCTCAGGATTGGCCACACACCTAAGGTGGAATGTGTGAATGTGGATTGTAAAATTGGGAGGACAATTCTATCATATTGATGATAGCTTCCATATTTTCTTCTGTGCTGATTCCATTTGTTTTACATCATCCTGCATTTTCCATCATGCTTTTAATCTGAAATGGTGCCCTGCCATATGTCCTTTTTGTACCTCACATTCAATCCGAAGTCTTTATCATTGTTAGAATTGGCTTCCTTTGCTGAGGGAAGGCTGAATAGTGTGTAGTTTTAGAGATTCACCACCCGTAGGAATCTGGAGTAAGCTGCCTGGCATACAATGCATGATAAAGAAGCAGTATCCAACTCCAGATTTGAAGATAGCTTATGTTCCTAACAATACCTGCATTCCATTCCCATTCCAATTTTAAATTAAAACGTGCATGAAATATGTTGCCTCATGTCTGAATAGTTGCCTTGCTTCATAGAAAGGTTACTCTTATTATTCTTTCAGGCATATAACCACAGTTGTAATCTCCTAGGATTTTGTTTTTGATTTAGGCATGCCTAGAATTGTATGTAGGGTACATCTAATAGTCTGCTAATTTTTCTCCAGTACCTTCAGGCTAATGGCAACAATTGGCGTTGGTTTGATGATCGTTCGGGCCGATGGTGTAGCTATAGCGCAAGTAATAATAGCACTATTGACACAGCTTGGAAAGCGGGAGAGACTAGTGTCCGTTTCACTGCTGGCCGGCGGCGCTACACGGTGCAGTTCACCACAATGGTGCAGGTATAAGCTTTCCATTCTCTGCTCAGATGTTTGGTTTTGGGCTAAGCACGTGGGGTGATTCTAACCTTCTGGTGTGTTTCCTGGATGCAAAGGTGAATGAAGAAACCGGAAACAGGAGGCCAGTAATGCTGACCTTGCTCAGGGTTCCCCGGCTTAGCAAGGCTATGAAGGAAAGTAACGGACAAGAACTGGAGAGAACGTTGGAGGAAGGGAAAGAAATGGAAAGCAAGGTTAAGGAGGAGAAGGCAAATGGTACTACGTTCATATTCTTAGGTCTGGTTTTTACCACAAACCACAGATTGAACTTGTTCACTCACTTCTATTTTCTCTTAACCCTATCAGATAGCCCTGTGCCTGCTGATAGCCTAGCCCCAGAGAAAGAAGCCCCACCAGAAGAGGTGAAACCCTCAGAGATCCTAATCCAAGGCCTGACGGAGGAGATGGTGACAGTCTTGATCCGGGCCTGTGTGAGCATGTTGGGTGTGCCTGTGGAGCCAGACACTCTGCACGCCACCCTGCGCCTCTGTCTGCGTCTCACCCGCCACCACAAATACGCCATGATGTTTGCTGAACTCAAGAGCACGCGCATGATCCTGGGCTTAACGCAGAGCTCTGGTTTCAATGGCTTCACCCCTCTTGTCACCCTGCTTTTCCGACACATCATAGAGGATCCCTGCACACTGCATCACACTATGGAAAAGGTAGAGTTGGCCTCGTGCTATCTAGGCAAGGGAAGAGGAGGAGTCATAATTGATTGCTTTCCTGGATAATTACAGGTAGTTCTCGGCTTACAACCATTCATTCAGTGACCATTCAAAATTATGACAAAATGGACTTGCAACCCATGCCCAAAGTGATGTCCATTGCAGAACCCCCATGGTCACATGATCAAACTTTAGAGGCTTTTGCAGCCCACCTGCACTTACCACCACAGGGGCACTTCTGCCCCTCCTAGTCTCCCCCTCCCCCCAACCTCCAATCTCTGCTTTTTTAGTCACCCTGCTACAGCCTTGCAGGGCAGCAAACAGTCCCAGAAATGTGCAGCTTGCCCAACTCCCAGTTCTCTGCACCAGTCTTTCATCTTTTACAGCCAGGGCTGAAGCAGAAGTGCCTTGCTGCCTTTGCTACCTTCTTTTCAGAACCTTTTCACTGCCTTTACTTCGGCCTTTTAAAAGCCAAGTAATCACATGATATCTTGCTTTACAATTGCAGCAAGATACGATGGAAATTCCAGTCCAGTTGTGGTCAATAGTCGAGGACTACCTGTAATGATGAGAAGGCCTAGCTCTGCTCAACACCAGGAATATTAGTTCTATATTCATAGAATCATCGTGTTGGAAAGAAAGAGGGGAATAATTTAGGATGATGCCCTGTTCCATGTCATACAGAACATGCAGTACAAGGAGGCATGGCAGGATGGGAAGATATCTGGCAAAGAGATATTCAGCTTGTTCTTAAGCATTGTTTCCACCACTATATTCATTTATAAATTTCATTCTCTGGTTATCAAGTGCCCAAGACAACCTATAGCGCAAATAGCAATCAAATATACGTTCTCAGTATAATAAGGAATTCCAGATGCAGCTTGATCAGATAGTATAGAGTGAGTTCAACCCTGTCTTTCAGCAGATTCAACCTTAGAATTCATTAGCTTTTTGGGGGGGGGGGGAACATCCCATTGCCAGTTGAAAGTTGGCTGTCCCTAATTCATATATTCATAGTTTTATTCTCTTTGTATTTCTGTATCAATGCAGATCTCGTATAAAATGATTATGAATCTTAACTCTGCCTTTTATTTTGAACTTTGCCTCTGTAATTCCAGCAGACTGGTCTAATGGTACTGATTTTTTTCAGATCCCTTCACTCACCTGCCTCTTCCTTCTGTCATTCTAGGTTGTGCGCTCAGCAGCCACAAGTGGAGCAGGCAGCACCACTTCAGGTGTGGTATCAGGCAGCTTGGGCTCCCGAGAGATCAACTATATCTTGCGAGTGCTGGGCCCAGCTGCATGCCGAAATCCTGAGATCTTCACTGAGGTAGCCAACGGTTGCATTCGTATTGCCCTGCCCGCTCCCCGTGGCTCCGGAACTGGTAAGTACATCATAACTCTGCCGGTTCTCCTTCAGTGATCGGACAAGTGTGTGTGCAGGCATGCCAGAACCTGGATTTTGACTGTTCATGTTTGAGAAGGTGATGATCTGGGTCAGGGGCAAGAATTTCCATAGTAGAGACCTTTTGTGTAAAAATCCCCCAAAAGCAGATATAAGCACGGTGAACTCTATTCCCCTTTCCACCGTCTTTTTCCCGGTCTTGTTTGTAGTGTTGGCGGCTCTAGTTCTTTTTATTCTTTCTCCTTTTGCTCCCCAAGCCTCTGACGACGAGTTCGAGAACTTGCGGATTAAGGGCCCCAATGCTGTCCAGCTAGTGAAAACTACTCCAGTTAAACCTTCACCACTACCTGTCATACCTGATACAATCAAGGAAGTGATCTATGACATGCTGAATGCTCTGGCTGCCTACCATGCCCCTGATGAAGGTACATTACCCCCTGGGACATAATAGAAGAGAACTCTATATGTGTGGCATCATAGTTTTTGACTGCTGAGGCGTTCATGCCTTTTGATTGGGAACCCTATTCTACATAGTTCTGCCTTTTTCCTCCAAATGTACCATATGCATTGATGAAGCCAGCATTAATATTAACTATTCCTTTGCCCCTAGAAAGTTGGGCCTCTTAGGTGGGTTTTTTTCCCCCAGCAAGTCACTCAGTAAGATAAGTATCTACGGTATCAATGCATTATCTTTCTGGAAGAGGTAATTCTGTTTTGGCCAGATATGCAGGTTTATCGCTGCTTTCTGCTGAGAAAAGTACTATCTATGGACCTGCTTTTGTTTCTCTATTTTCAGCAGACAAATCTGAACCCAAAGCGAATACTACTAATCAGGAAGTGAGCCAGATTCTACAAGACATGGGGGACGATGTGTATCAGCAGTACCGCTCTTTGACTCGCCAGAGTAGTGATTTCGATTCTCAGACAGGCTTTGGCATCAATGTGAGTCCCTCTGATCTGTCTCTGCAGCCGACCACCAAAGTAGTTCTGTGAATTCTAGGATATCAAGTGGCATAAAAAATGTATCCGCTTGTCATGTGTGGAACTCTCTCCCATTTGATGAAGTTTAAGTCATTTCGTTATGTCTTCCCATTCTTTCCCCTCTAGGCTCAAGTCTTTGCTGCTGATAGCACAGCCTCTGAGATTCCTCAGTCTGGAACTCCCCAAGGTGATGGTAAGCACCAGTTTTATTGATGATGCAACGCCACGCTAGATGCAATGTTTAATACCTCTGCCGGTGTATTCTCTGATGTTCTTAGGCATTTGAAAGTTTATTTGACTAAAGTGATTAGCTTCAAATTGTCATTCTGTTGTAGGGGAATTTCTTGTCTTAGCAGCAAAGATGCCTCTTCTGTCTTTTTTCTCCTGCTCTTCCAGCATGAGATCAAATTGATATCTTAATTGGGTGTAGTCTAGTGTTCTCCAACCTACAGCTTCCAAATGTGTTGGGATTATAATTCTTTGTATTCAATATCAGTACATATAATCATAAGGTACCAAGTATGGGCAAGCTAATCTGAGATTAGATTCCTTGGGATAGCAGTTCTTCCATTGATGGATCCTTTCCTTTCTAACCTATAGCTTCTACTCCGGAAGAATCTAGAGAAAATAAGAAAGATAAGGATGGTGATAAAGCTGCAGAGGAAAACAAGCAAAAGGCTAAGGGGAGCAAGCCACTTATGCCTACCTCTACTATTCTGCGGCTCCTGGCAGAGCTTGTGCGCTCATATGTGGGCATTGCTACATTAATTGCCAACTACAGTTACACTGTGGGCCAGTCCGAACTTATAAAAGAGGTAAGAAAGTCTAAATGCACCAGACAACCATGGGCCTGGAAACAAGGTACAAGCAAGGAAAGATGTTGAGGGCCGGTACCCTACGTTATTCCAGGGGACAACGGAAAGCATAAATTGACAGAGAATTGTAAATTGGGTGTTGTTGTTGGTAAGGGAAAAAGTTGGGAATACTGGTTTTTCTTTTCCTACTGATCTCTTACTGGAACTTTTCAGGACTGCAGTGTTTTGGCTTTTGTCCTGGACCATCTCCTGCCCCACACCCAGAATGCTGAAGACAAAGATACACCAGCCCTGGCTCGCCTCTTTCTAGCCAGTTTGGCTGCAGCGGGTAGTGGCACTGATGCCCAGGTGGCCTTGGTGAATGAGGTGAAGGCAGCCCTGGGCCGGGCATTGGCCATGGCAGAAAGCACCGAGAAACATGCCAGGTGAGGAAGATGAGAAATATTTGTGCTTCCAGGTGGATCAGTACCTGAGGAAAGCTGTAGCACTGTAACTCTAATTTCTCACACCTAGAGGTTCAGGCATTTTTTTAGCCTTTGATAGGATTTCAAATGAAAGAGATTAGTAAACTACCTTTCTTCACTATATTATAAAAATATAGGCACCGTACTTATAAAACCCTAATGATATCTTTGGAGGGTGCCTTCCCATGTAGAGGTACAGGGACAGGCTATCCAAGAGCATGCTTTTTTGTCAGTAGTGAGAATTTAGAATGCTATTCCCAGTAAAGTCCGTAACAAATAAAACAAGGATGTTTACTATGGGAAAGGAGAAAAATGCTGTTCCCCAGATTTGGGGCATGACATGGTTGGGTGTCCATGGTGTTGTCCCGGTAAGCACAGAAACATTGCTTTCATGTTGATTCGTGGTATCCTGTCTTACTTTAGGCTACAGGCAGTAATGTGTATCATCAGCACCATCATGGAATCCTGCCCATCCACCTCCAGCTTCTATAGCAGTGCCACAGCCAAGACACAGCACAATGGCATGAACAACATAATCCGCCTGTTCCTCAAGAAGGGGCTGGTCAATGACTTGGCCAGAGTGCCTCACAGTCTTGATCTGTCCAGGTAATTTGCTCAAGAAATGGAGCAGAATTCATTCATGGCTACAGTGGTATTAAACGATTTGGTTGGAATTAAGAAATACATTTTCCCCTGGTTTCCTCTTAAGATTTCTCTGTGGGAAATGTCTGGTTATTTTGGAATAGAGTTAGCTGCCTTATTGAGATAACTACAATTCTGACGGTGCTCCATTTTATTAGAGATTTCTATCATATCTACATCAACTAAGCTTTATTCTCTGATATCTGACTTTGCTCTAACTTGTACCACTGTCCATGTGTACTTTTCCCTAAAGTCCCAACATGGCCAACACAGTTAATGCTGCCTTGAAACCCCTGGAGACGTTGTCGCGTATTGTCAATCAGCCCAGCAGTCTCTTCGGTAGCAAAAGTGCCTCGAGCAAGAGCAAGGCAGAGCAGGATGCTCAGGGAGTAGCACGAGATGCCAGCAGTGGTCAACAAGATGCAGGTAACATGCCTCATCTCATCTAAGTATTCTCCCTTAACGTGGCTATGCGCTTCCACCTCTTCCCTGCCATTTTCCTTATCTCTTGCTATACTTGATTCGTGAGTATCTGCTCCCTCCTCTGGCTAGGTTTTCTTTTTGTCTTCTAATACATATCTCCAGTGATTTGTGCTTCAGTTCAAGAGAGGATAGGCCTGACTTTTATTTGACTCTTAGGAGAAAGTGGAGAAACAGAAGCCCCCGAGGAGGACCATGACGTTGCACAAGCAGAAGTAGCAGATGGTGACATCATGGATGGCGAAGCAGAGACTGATACCGTGGTGATTGCAGGACAGCCTGAAGTCCTGAGCACACAAGAGATGCAGGTACGAATGCTAGGTTGTAAAGGGGTTCCCTGTATTTATTTATTTATTTTACAAAAATGTGACGGTAGGCTTTTAAGATAGAAATGTGGTGCAACGTGGGGTTCATTTGAATTCCTGCTTATGTTGATTTAGTTTGTCTTAAATTGCATACAGAGAAGAATAAAAGCGAAGATTTGCGATCACCGAATTCTTTTGTAAAAGAGCATTTTCAGCCAACGTAGCACTTCCAAAATTCCCAAGCCAAGTGGCCAACAGCCATGGAAATTGAGAAGTGAAAATCCCGCCATAATTGAATGTTTGCAGGTTGGGGGAAGACAGCTTTAAACGACTGAATAAAACCTGGACTGATATACTTCACTTTGCACCAATTTCCATAGTCTTTCCTTGGCTTTATTCAGGTTGTGATATGTGAAACAGTAGTTTCTACCTGTGATGGAACAACAAGCAGAGAGGTTCTAATATAGGATAGTGCAGCTTCTCTGGAGTTTTAAGGCTTATTAAGGTATGTGGAACTGGATCTCGCTGATGTTCCCATCTTTGTCTTTCTAGGTTGAAAATGAACTGGAGGATCTGATTGATGAATTACTGGAGCAAGATGGTGGCTCAGGAAATAGTACTATAATAGGTGAGAGCAAACACATAATTTAATGTTAGGGTCATCAGTTAGGATCTCGGGGCTTAAAGTGTCTTGCTTTATTTTCCTCATGTGTAATCTATAAAGGAATCCTTTAAATTCCACATTGAATTATAGAGAATTCTATCTTCTATGAGTGGCCATTCCTCCAGATAGAGAAAAATTGCTGCTCATGCCATTTCTTGGCTGCCATTCTTCCTTGCAAAGCATAGAAAAGCTGTTCTGTAGTTGGCAGATGCCAGTGCTATCTGTTCTCTCTTTAGAAACATTTCATTTCTTTCTCAGGGTGCTAGGCAGAGGCAAATGCATTCATGACATTGTCATCAGTGTATTTGTTTTTAGTTACCGCATCACATCAGAATCATAATGGGTATTTATAGATAAAACGGACAGCTCTGGCATTCCTCAACAGAAAAAAAAAAAGCTGTTGACTCATGATTCTGCTAAATCCTGTGCTCTACCTTTGTGTCCTTCAGTGGGACGAAGTGGAGAGGATGAGTCTCAGGAGGATGTGTTGATGGATGAGGCACCTTCCAATCTGAGCCAGGCTTCCACACTACAGGCCAACAGGGAAGGTGAGGCATTGCCTAAACATGTATCTCTAGTCATAAAAATGCCGATAGACATCCTTCCGGTGGGGTTGGTGCAGTACTGGAGAAAAGAAACTGAACACTACTATATTTTCAAGATGTTCATAGGCTTAAGATCTTTTTTTTAGAAAGCAGAAAGATAAATATTTCTGTAATCTTGCTTCATAAGGCTTTTCTAATTTGAAAAAAAGAGTTTGGAGAATCGCATCAGAGAAATAACTGGAAATGTTTTCATTTAATTAGCACAAGCCACCTCACTTTATCTGCACTCTCAATTCTGTTCTAGATTCTATGAATATCTTGGATCCTGAAGATGAGGAAGAGCACACCCAGGAAGAAGACAGCAGTGGTAGCAATGAGGATGAAGATGACAGTCAAGATGAGGAAGAGGAGGAGGAGGAGGAAGATGAAGACGATCAGGTAAAGGCACTAGAGAAGAGCGAGCACAAAAGCCTACTGCCAACTTACTTTGCCATCTTCACATTACTGATTTGTATGGAATAACAAGGATGGACAATTAAAAGTTGCTGGTTTTTAGTAGTCTCAAGAACTGTTAATAATGCCTGGAATCTGTAGTCTGCTTTGTGTGCAATTAAATTAAGAATTTTGCTGATTAGAATTTTCCTTGGTTCTAAGTAGAGAGCATGATTATGGGGAAATGTGAAGGGATGGATTTCAGAATCGTTGATTTTGATGTTTGCTGCTCTCGTAGGATGATGAAGAGGGTGAGGAAGGTGAAGAAGAGGAAGATGATGATGACGGCTCAGAGATGGAGTTAGATGAAGACTATCCTGATATGAATGCCTCCCCGCTGGTGCGTTTTGAACGCTTTGACCGTGAAGATGACCTCATCATAGAATTTGACAACATGTTCTCCAGTGCCAGTAAGAATTCTGAAACTCAGAAGCCATAGGATATTGATGATATTCTAGAACCTGTGAGAATTGGGAAGCAAAATCTTGAAGCTGTTTTTCTTACTTTGGAATATAATATTCTTCCTGTGTTTTGCCCAGGCTGATGAGATGAATTGGAAGTTACAAAACTTAACAGAGTCATTTAGAAACCTATATGATGTTACCTTTGTTAAACTTGGGTCTGACCAATTTTGTAACTTAAGGAAATCTCCCTACTTAAATCTTCAGTCCCATCTTGATCTGCTAACTCGCCTATTTTTATTCCCAGCGGATATTCCTCCATCACCTGGCAATATTCCTGCCACTCACCCACTTATGGTGCGGCATGCCGACCATAGCTCTTTGACTCTGGGTAGCGGTTCCTCTACTACTCGATTGGCGCAAGGCATTGGTCGCAGCCAGAGGACATTACGGCAGCTGACAGCGAATACGGGCCATACCATTCATGTGCATTATCCAGGCACCCGGCAGCCCAACCCACCTCTCATTCTGCAGAGGTGAGCTGAGGAGAAAAAGAGGAGCATAATGGAACCAATGCTGAATGTTAATAATACTAGAAATATATCAATTTCTCAGTTGCCAGTCATTTGCTTTAGAAAAGGGTGGCTTATTTGCAGTTTGTTCACTCATTGGATCATCCTTAACCTAAAAGGTTGCAACATCTGCTTCCTAACTCTTTCCAATTACTGCATTTCATCTTTAGATTGCTGGGTCCTTCAGCAGCTGCAGACATCCTACAGCTAAGCAGTAGCCTTCCACTGCAGAGTCGAGGTCGAGCTCGCCTCCTGGTAGGCAATGATGACGTGCACATAATTGCTCGCTCAGATGATGAGTTGCTGGATGAGTTCTTTCATGACCAGAGCACAGCTACCAGCCAGGCAGGCAAGTCTTCAGAGAACTAATTGCTAAGGCTTTGGAACACTGAAATAATTTTGTCTTAACCAAAGTTTTGAATAACATCAAGCTCTCTATAACCTAGAAATCCAGCATTTGCAAGCTGGAGGGGGAGGGGAATTATTATTATTTTAAAGAAGCATTCTGGTACATTGATATATCTCAAAGACTCCCTGTTCTTCAAAGCTGTTCTCTAGCTTTGATTGTACCGATGCTAGCCATAACCAAGTCACAGTGAAACAACACTGATGCTTAGGGAAAGCTTGCTCCAAAGAGTTTATGACGTTAGATTGATTGCGTTAATTCCTCAGAAAATGCTTTTTAGAAAAATGCATTTAAAATTTAGGAAATAGCCCCATGGATATTCACATATACGCAAACTTCATTTAAGTTAATGGGATTTCCTTGGCCCACATTCATAGGTATGCATTATTCAAGTGATACCAAGCCTGCCTTCAATCTATATGAAGCCTGCCCCTCCAAAATGTTATTTTTTGATACATCAATTACTGAAAAGAGTGAGGGCTGCTGTTGTGAGTTCTTTCAAAACCATCATCCCTTTCATTCATTTCTTTAGGAACTTTGTCAAGCATCCCAACTGCCTTGACACGCTGGACAGAAGAATGCAAAGTACTCGATGCAGAAAGCATGCATGACTGTGTCTCAGGTGAGCTAATGAGTAGTTCCTTCCTTCAGAGAGCATCCTCCTCCCTTAAATTGACTGTGCTTGATTGGGAAACCTTTCCTCCATTCAGTGGTCAAAGTTCCCATTATCAACCACCTGGAGGCCTTGAGGGATGAAGAGCTAGAGGAAAGAAGAGAGAAAAGACGCAAGCAGTTGGCTGAGGAGGAGGCCAAAGTGTCAGATAAGGCCAAAGATTCAGAAGACAAGGAGCAGAATCCTCAGGTTGGCAGTCAGACTTGACTATTTGTGAATTTTCTTTAAGTCCCCCAAAGAGCAGGCTTTACACTTTCAAGGCGCCTTTTCTAGCTGGCATGGCTGCTAAAGTTGGTTGAAGAAGGATCAGCAACTGGAAATATGTTTGGTTAGGTTAGCACTTTATATTGCAGAATACAAACAACCTCTGTTTATAAAAGGAAGGGAGACTTGGCCCTAACCGTTTGTTGTTTCTAAGTGACTTTATCCCAGAATCATCACATTTTTCTCCTAAACCCAGCCCAATCCCTACAGCTCTTTCTTCTTCTTTATTTAATAAGGCTTATGTTCCAATTCAGCAACAAAATAAAGGAGACTGGTTTTATTAAACATGATTAATAATGAGATTACTGTAATTATTACTTGCAGAAGTTCCTGACAGCAGAAAAACAAATGAAGAATTTAATTGAACGAAATAGGAAAAATGAAATACTCTAATAAAAAAATAGAAATGACTTCAATTATCTTTCCATGAGTGCAATTTTTTAAGAAAACATTTAGGTTGCTTACTAAGTATTAGCATAACTTCAGTTGATTTAGAACAGTATAGAGTGCCTTCCAGCCTATGGCAGTTTGGTTTTTTTCTTTTCTTACTGTGAATAATAAAAATACTAAATATTTGATATTTGTAAAACTGTTTAAGAAGAATAATGGTTAATTAAAGGGGATAAAATAGCCTTATATTCTCTGCATTTCTTTTCATATGCATTATATTTTTGGACAGAGCTACAATTACGGCTCTGTCTTTTTATGTGTTTAATAGCAATATGTAGAATATGTTTACTAGCTTTTATGTGGAATTGTCCTTAAATTTGCTTTACAGGACTAGAAAAAACACAGATGGAGACACTGGGTGGGAATTACACACAGTCTCCTTCCTGTCCTAAAAAAAAAAAAAAAGATGTAGATTAGCATTTTCCTACCTACATTGGTCTGCAGAGCCTGAGATGGATGGATTGAATCCTGCATCACTCTGATTTTGTATGTTTGTTGCCTCTGTAGGGACCAGTGCCACAGTCAAACAGTTCAGCTGAGCAGAATCTTCCAGGTAATTTACTTTCTTCTGGATGTTTGATTGGTGTCTTATTTTCCTCCCCCAGCTTAGCTCAAGCAGATGCTGTTCCGGGGCCCCCTGGGATGAGGTAGTAGATTGTATAGTTTTAGGGTCACACCCGGTCTTGGAGATAACTATACAATCTACTGTCTTTCCTATGAGGATTCCTAATTCCATCATGTCACCATTGCCTACTTTGAAGAAGAAGAAGAAGAAGAAGAAGAAGAAGAAGAAGAAGAAGAAGAAGAAGAAAAATGCTACTGAAAGATTTACATCTAACTCCAGCAAGGAACTGGGAATCAAAGCCCCCGAGTCTGGATGCAACACAGGAGATTTTGTTGTTGTTGTTGTTCCATTCCTGGGTTTGTCTGGGGTGTTTGCAGTAGGATATTGTATCTTACAAACTGCGTGCTCTTGAGTAGAGAAATTCCAATGAGGGTGTTCAATCTTCAATGTATAAGAACCAGGACGGGGGTAAGGGGAGGATCTTCTATAGTGCAAACAATAGAAATAATACCTTGTCTTGATACTAGGCCTTTGTGCTTTTCGCTCCTACCAGGGTGAGGTAGTAAGTTGTATTGTTGTGGGGTAGGGATTTGTGCCCCAAATCAGAGATAACTATACAACTTACTACTTTCCCTGCGTGGGGTACAGTACCCAAAATTGTATTATTATTTTTCCCGATGCACTTGGGGTTTTTTGTGCGAACTCTTGGAGCTTTGTTTTACTAAAAGGGGTGAAGCCAAGGCCCCATTTGAAATCCTCCTGCTGCTCAGCAGGTTGGGTTTTAAGCCAGCCTCCCTCCCTTTCTTGGCTCCCAGATGGTGCCACCCATCCCGACGGCTATCCCACAGTCTCAACTGCCGCCAAAGACACCTCGGCTGGCCCTAAGCAGACTCTGGTCACATTGGAGAGCCCCCAGCAGCAACAGCAACAAGCGACAGGGGCAGGAGAGCTCCCTTCGGAGCTGGTGGGGCAGTCCACTGCTCAGGCTTCTGGGCAGCTGCTGATGCCAGTGGAGCAGGAGGACTCGGACCCCGGGAGGCTGAGCACAGACGCTGAGGCCACGCAGATGGAGCTTTCACCTGCCCCCACCATCAGTAAGTGGCCTTAGGCTTCACCCTGCAGCCAGTGTTGCCCCTTTCTGTCCCTTGTACATACCTGTGTGGTCGTGTTTCCTCCCTTTCTCCAAATGTTCAGCATATTTATCTCAAGGGTTTACGTTTACACTCGGGTACGTTCGTACGAAATTTTAACATACAAGGTTAATGCCCGTGTAATAATCCCCATTGTGATATAATCTCAGTTATATCAAATCTTTTTTTTTTTAAGTGTTCTTTGTTTTAAAAACCCAATCTTTTTATGGAGGAGTGATTTCAAATTTTCATTCTCAAATGATGATATGTGGGGCCAATTTATTTGGATTAATCTTCCGCCTTGATAGCTTTTCCAGGCAAGTTCTGCAGTCTGCCACTCCAAAGTCTTTTAATACATTACAGCTAAAATGTGGCATTGTTTTGTTGAACGGAAAGAATAGCTTCTTTCAATTCATCCTGGTGCTAGCAATCTTGATTAACAACAGATTTTCAGTCCAGTATTTCAAGCAATATTCTGTCCTAATTTCTTGGAGAGGACTTCAAATGCCAGAGAGCTGTGTTCTTCTGTGAATCTCCGTGAAAGAATTTGAGCTCCCTGCCCATAAACCTTTGTCTTGCTTTTCCCATCAGCTTCGCTCTCTCCAGAGAGAGCTGAAGACTCAGATGCCTTGACTGCTGTCAGCAGCCAGTTGGAGGGCTCACCCATGGACACCAGCAGCCTGGCTTCGTGCAATCTGGAAGAAGGCGTGGCGGAGACTGGTGGAGCTGGCACTGTGGAACAAGCAGGCACAGATGCCGTGGTGGCAGCAGCAGATGCAACCCAACAAGGGCCAAATGCCCATACTGCTAGGGAGGGCCAGCCTGATCCCAACCAGCAGGTGGATGATGGGTAAGGGCCAGAAATCAAATATAGGAAGGTGACCCGATTCATTTGTGTTAGCTCTGCACTAATCGTTACCGCTCTTCCCTGCTATGCAGCTCCCCGCCTGCCTCCTCCTCCGAGAGCTCTTCCACCAGAGATTCAGCTGTAGCCATTTCTGGTGCTGATTCTCGAGGCATCTTGGAAGAGCCACTGCCTTCGACCAGCAGTGAAGAGGAGGATCCTTTGGCAGGTAAACGTTACAGGAGCGAAAAAGATAAACAACGGTGGGTTTATAATAGTTAACTTTTCTCCGTAGCGCCAACAATTGTACCTCAATGTCCCTTTTCAACAGGAATAAATCTTCCTGAAGGTGTTGACCCATCTTTTTTGGCTGCCCTGCCTGATGACATTCGACGTGAAGTGCTGCAGAACCAGTTGGGTATCCGGCCTCCTGCCCGTTCGGCCCCGACCACCGCAGCTACAACTCCAACCCCTCCTGTGGTGGGCAATCCTGGTGTGACAGAAGTCAGTCCTGAGTTTTTGGCTGCTTTGCCCCCAGCTATCCAAGAAGAGGTATTGCTGTGTGTTTCTTAAGGGTAACACAGAATTGAAGCAATTAATTCATAGAAGTAAGAAGCTGAAGCTATCCTTGCGGTCCATCATATTGTATTGCATAAAATAGGATCGTGTTTATCTAAATCACTCTTTAGGTCAGAAATATAGAAAACTGATGGCAGAAAAAGACCTAGTGGTCCATTGAGTCTGCGCTTTGAGTTTTTCTGTTTTCTTTTTAATTAATTATTTTTACTTTATTTTTTCAACGTTTGTTGCATGGTGGACTATCCTGGGCATGTTTAAACTTGGTTACTGATGACTGACCTTGCTGGAAGTTGGTTCCATGCTTCCACTACTCTTTCTCTGAACTTATTTGCCTAATTCTCTTCTGTCAAGTCTCGAAAAGAAAGGAATTCCATGCTTTGTGGAGTTTATTTATGAAATAGACATCCACAATTGGTCTTGCTCTTTCTAATGTTTTTAATCAAGATACTAATGCAGTGATATCAGAATCAAGCTAAAGTACTCCTGAGAAACTTATACAGATATTCCAATTGTTAGTTATTTCATTAATATTTCTTTTATAAGGTCTCTGTTAGTTAACTTTTCAAACATTGTAGGAGGAGAGCCATGTAGTCTTATCATGGCAGAAAAACAGGATAGTACCTTTTCTGACAACTAACTTTTTATTTAAAAAGCATAAGTTTTTGTGACCTGTAAGTCACTGGATCAGCTGGTGCACTGGCCTTTCATTTATTCATACTGGATAATTGGCATTTTAAACTTAGCTGTCTTAGAGGACATATGGTTGAAGAAGTGCTTTGCTTGTAGAAACTATCTGTATTTGCTTAGCATATAAGGAAAGGATTGGTTTCTATATTTTGATCCTGACCGTGCCCAAACTTTTGAAATCTTTTTTTTCTATTCCAGGTGTTGGCACAACAACGGGCAGAACAGCAAAGGCGTGAGCTTGCACAAAGCACGAGCTCAGACACACCCATGGATCCAGTGACTTTCATTCAAACACTGCCATCAGATCTGCGGCGCAGTGTGTTGGAAGACATGGAGGATAGTGTATTGGCAGTCATGCCTCCTGATATTGCCGCTGAGGCACAGGCTCTGAGGCGAGAACAAGAAGCACGCCAGCGTCAACTAATGCATGAGCGTCTCTTTGGCCACTCTAGCACTTCTGCCTTGTCTGCTATTTTGCGTAGCCCTGGTAAGGCAAGCTTTTCCTGTTTGGTCACCATATATTCTTTGGTTTATTAGGTCTCGGCTCTTGATTTAATTACCAGTTAGACTAGAGAAAATGTTTTAAAATGTACCAAATATTTGTTGGAAATGTAAACAAAAACCAGGGACTTATTATCATATCTGGTGGATATGCCCTAATGCAAAGAAATATTGGTTTAAAATCCATATATGGTTAGAAAAGATGACTAAGATACAGATAGAATTCAAACCGGAATTGTTTTTATTAGGAATATTAGGATCTAACTACGGAAAAGAGAATGAATATTTAATTTTACATATATTAACAGCTGCGAGAATAGCATTGGCCCAATTTTGGAAAAATGAAAAGATACCACCTGATCAGATTATTATTACGAAAATATTGGAATGTGCAGAAATGGATAGATTAACTTTAGAAATCAAAGAGAAAGAAGATGCAATTTACTTTAAAACATGGGAAAATTTTTATCAATGGTTAGCAATAAGACAATGAAAAAAGGTGATGAAATTAAAATAAGATAAATGATGTATTTTTTCTTTAATATTT
This sequence comes from Azemiops feae, assembly GCA_023970755.1. NCBI lineage: Eukaryota > Metazoa > Chordata > Lepidosauria > Squamata > Viperidae > Azemiops > Azemiops feae. The sequence continues at coordinate 150,082 of JALGBA010000474.1, read as the reverse complement.
TTTAACTTTTCTGTTAGATGTTTACTTTTAACTATAAGTAATTATAATTAGTAAGCATTATATCGGTATTTATATGTAACTATATTTAGTTAGTAATATATCACTAATAGTATACTGATTATTGTTATTTACAGAATGAATATGTATTGGTTACGTTTTTATTATTAATAGTGATAAATTTATTAATATAGCTTTTTAGTATTATGTTAACTATGCATATTTAATATGTATACCCGGACGATAGTCTGCTTGCTAAAGCGTTGATTTATTGTTGGGGGTAACCCCATTATTGTATCTACCCCTACTCCTGGTCTAATCCTTGTTTTTTACCCTATGTTATACTTTTACCTACCTCTCCCTTTTTATCCCCATAAAAATAATAAAACATATTTAAAAAAAAAAAAAAGAAGCACGCCAGCGTCAACTAATGCATGAGCGTCTCTTTGGCCACTCTAGCACTTCTGCCTTGTCTGCTATTTTGCGCAGCCCCGGTAAGGCAAGCTTTTCCTGTTTGGTCACCGTATGTTCTTTGGTTTATTAGGTCTCGGCTCTTGATTTAATTACTTTGCTCCCCTTTTCACTCTACCCAGCCTTCACAAGCCGATTGAGTGGAAACAGAGGTGTCCAGTATACACGCTTAGCTGTACAAAGAGGAGGTACCTTCCAGATGGGTGGTAGCAGCAGCCACAGCAGGTACTAGATTTTTCTGGAGGAGGGATACCCTCTCTGACAAACTGCATTTGGTTTGAATCGCAAAACTTAAGATTGTAATAATTGCTCCAAACTAGTTATGCTACTAACGTGGAGGTGGGCTTAATTTGAAATCTAAAAATGGGAGTGGCCATGATCTCTTGCCTCCAGAAATAAGAAGATACCTGTACTTGGCCATTCCAAAGAGTCCTGCCTTTTGGTCTGCTTCGCTGGGTAAGCTGAAAGACAGACTGGATTGGTTTGACAATAAAGAGCAGAGCTATAGTTTTAAGAACCAGCAGCCTTGAGGATAAGCATTTGATTCAATATATTTGATTCAGACTTTAATGGATTCAGACTCATTCTGGTTAACAGACAGAATGAGCATTGACAGGAAAAGAGAACTTTCCAACTCATTGAAGTTATGACTGTCTATACTAAATGAGTCTTTGCTAGAAAGGGTTTCTTTGGGACGCCTTAAAGAATTATCTTGTATTTTTGGAGCATGGCATAAACCTCTCTTGATATTTGTGTTGTTGCTTCTTAGACCATCTGGCAGCAATGTGGACAGTCTGCTGCGCTTGCGTGGACGCCTTCTACTGGACCATGAGGCCTTGTCCTGTCTGTTGGTCCTGCTCTTTGTAGACGAGCCAAAGCTGAACACAAGCCGGCTTCATCGGGTGCTGCGGAATCTTTGTTATCATGCACAGACGCGAAACTGGGTGATTCGGAGCCTGCTTTCCATCCTGCAGCGCAGCAGTGAGAGTGAACTGTGTGTGGAGACACCCAAGGGGACGGTTGCACCAGATGACAAAGGCAAAAGGGCAGCCAAAGGCTGTGGTCCGGACAGCCGGCCACTTGACCTGCTGCATAAAATGGAATCCAAAAGCTCAGGGCAACTTTCTTGGCTCTCGGTTTCCATGGATGCAGCTCTTGGTTGTAGAACCAACATCTTCCAGATCCAACGAGCAGGAGGCCGCAAGCACACGGAGAAGCACGCTGCTGCTGGTTCCACGGTTCATATACACCCACAGGCTGCTCCGGTGGTCTGCCGCCATGTACTTGATACTCTCATCCAACTTGCCAAGGTGAAGGCAAGAGATGTTTAGTTTACTACTTTTGATACTATGAGGGAAAGCATTTTTTTCCCCTCATTTTGAGGAACACTTAAAGGAAGCAGGCCAGTTTGTCTTGGAGAAAAGATTGAAATATTGCACAGTTAAGAAAACAAAATTAAACAAAATTAAAAAACAAAATTAATTCCATGTATAAATCAAGATGACAAGGCTGATTATCACAAGGCTGATTATCACGAAATAGATGTAGCAAAAATGCAACAAATTCCTAAATAGAAAACAGTGAGCTATACAACTATGCATACGTATGTAATAGTACATCTTATTTACAAGATTTAAATTATTCTTGTCCATTGGTGTGCTTAAAAACCACAAAGAGAACTAATTTTAATGGGGAGGAGTGAAATTGTAGTTTGTATTTCAGTATTTCCAAGCTGCTTTTTAAATTCTTAGGCTTGAAGAATGAAACACGAGTAAATTTACTTCTCCCTTGTGCTTGTTGTGAAGACCTTGACCCAGTGATTGTCAGTAAGAATTGTCCTTGTTATGGGTTGATTTGGCCAGAATTCCGTTAACAGTAGGCTGCAGTGCAATAATTCTGTTCCTCAAAGTCCACGTGCCACACTAGAAATACAAAAATACTGTGGTCTTTTCTCATCCTGCTTCTTTTATCCCAAAGAGTTGTGTGAATTTAAAGGTAAAATATGTGGAATGTGCAGCTTTGTTCCTTCAGTGGTAGAAGTTACCCTGGATGGTTTCTCCACCTACCTGCTGCGGTTTCAGGATATTGATGCTTAAATCTTTTCAGTGAGAAGGTTTACCCCTGTTCCAGGTCTGCCCACTACAAAACATTGTGTTTCCACGGAGCACTATTTTTATGGATCTTCCTTATATTACCAATTGTATTCTGCATTTATTTACAATGAATGAAGGTCTGTTGTATATTTGCTTTATGTCTTTCCAAGAGGAGCTCCAACTAATCGGTATTCTTCCCGGTTACTACAGGGTAAGAAATACTACTGGTATTCTAGGCAAGGAGCAAGAATGCTTATTGTAATGAGTAGGCTGATTTTGTTCCCTACTTGGAACGGCAACTGCTCAATGGTAGTGCTGTCCATTCCTTTTTATTAGCTACTATGGACAATAAGCTGTAAACGCACATTGTATACATTTTAGAGGTATATTCTGTGTTCTGTGCTGCTAGTTAAATACACAGATACTTCTGCTACAAACTCAGGATATTTATTACTCATAAATTTTCAATTGGGATAACACAAAAGTATGTGAGAGATGCAAACCTTTGTACTTTAAGTGTGTTTTTTTAAAAAAGTAAGCACATCATAGGTTCAGAGAGGATCCTAAGAGTAGATATTGTCTAGTCCATGAATTAGCTAGGTAGACCAAAGCCCCATATGGACAGAGTTTCAAGAAAGAAGTCAGAACATAGTTTGCCACCAAGAGCCAGATGTGCAGCTGTCCTCTGATACCACTTTGACTAATTTGCTAAGTCAAGCTTCTTTCTTTCAACCAGTTGGCTTGACTTCCTTTGGTCTACCCTTCAGAATATAAAACCTGCTGTTGGTTCAGGACCTTGTCTAACTCAGGTTCTGGGTCAGCCAGGCCAGCCTGCATTTGCATCTCCTCAAATGCCTCTTCCCCCCCCCCCCCAAGGCGTTCTCTTCTGTTAATTCCTGCCAACACAGGTTAAGGATCTGTCTGGTCAGGCTCTTCGTGTTCTGAATCTGAAGAATCAAATTGATCTTTAACATTGGGGCAGTTAATTGCTTGTTTATTTTATTTATAAAATTTATAGGCCACCCACCTTACCTCCAGGTAACTCTTTCCCCCCCCAGAACCTAGAGAATCTAGCCTTCGAAGATGGCATATGTATGTGGGGCTTGGGGGAGGTTAGTTAAACTGAGAGAATCCTGTTGTTACATTGTGAAACCAGACAGGAGCAACTAATAATCTTTTAAAATTGAACGTGGACTGCCAGCATGAATTCAGAGGTCCTAGAAAGAGGTTTAATTCCCCTCCTTTTCTTTCCCCTACCTTTACAGGTGTTTCCCAGTCACTTCACACAGCAGCGGACCAAAGAGACCAACTGTGAAAATGAGCGGGAGCGTGGTAATAAGCAGTCGAGCAGTCCTTGCCCAGGTCAAATGGGCACAAGTGGCATTTCCACAGACTTCTGGGACTTGTTGGTCAAACTGGATAACATGAATGTAAGCCGCAAGGGCAAGAACTCCATCAAATCTGTGCCTGTGAGCTCTGGCTCGGAAGGGGAGAGCTCCCCCTACAGCCTGGAGGCCTCTCCACTGGGCCAGCTGATGAACATGCTGTCGCACCCAGTGATCCGACGGAGCTCTCTGCTGACTGAAAAGCTGCTGCGCCTGCTGTCTCTCATCTCCATTGCTCTCCCTGAGAACAAGAGCGCGGCTGAGGGGGCAACCAGTTACATTGTTCCTAATGCAGCCAGCACCCCAGCCCCTGCCCCTACCCCCGCTCTCACTCCTGCCCCTACTCCTGCCCCTCTCCCAGTCCCTGTTCCTGCTTCTGCCTTGGCAGCTGTAGCTGCAACTGCTGCTTCAATCGCCACTTCTGGGGCTGCTGCCACAGTAACCACCACGTCAGCCATTCCGACTGCTGTGTCCAGTAAGTCCTCTCATTTTGGGGAAGGGGGGGGGGAAAGAAAGGGAAACTTAATCTAGTTTTGCAGAAATTATAAGAGATACTTAGGCCTCACTCCCAGCTACTAGGAATCTTCACCACTGACCATGACATTGAGAATACAACAGAGCAATGTGTATATTGTCTTGTGCTCCAAAATGAAAAGCAGACTATAAATCCAATAGAATAAATGAAGGATGCTCACTCGGAGTAAAACACAAATGAAAATATTTGACTTTTTAAGCACAGGAAGGAATGGAAAAGAGCCATCCTAAAATAGAGTTTTTGTCTGGTAGAGAAAAAGAAAGACTCAGTGCCCAGGAGAGAGGCCTCACCCTGGGAAACACACACAGACACACACAAATGCTTGCCTGGCTCCCAGCATTTACATCCTAAGTATTAATTATGTTTATATTTATATAAACTTTTTTATATTTATATAACTTTTCCTTGGGAAAAGTTAAGGAGTTTTGGTCCTTGTTTTTTCTGGGATGTTATTGAGGGTATTATCTTTCCAAAAAAAAGGATTATATTCAGGCTACATAACTGGAATCGCTCCTAATCTTAAGCAAGATTCAAGGTTTCTTGCATCTTTTGAGAAAGAAGACCCTTTACAATCTTGCAGGCTAATTTTGCCTGATGAAGACCATGGTCAGGATGGACTGGAGTTTCTTAAGAGGTTTGATGAATCAGCATAGAGTGAAGATAACCATTATTTTTGCAAGACTGTATTGATCCAAAGTTGGAGTGTGAAGAATGCTGTATAGTCTAATGTAGCCCCATTATAGGCACCCATCTTGAAAATGATACCAGTTAGCAATGAAATGGTCCTGAGCTTCTCATGCCTAATTAACAGTGCAGACAATATTTTAGCTATATCTTGCCTGAATTGCTGAGGGCCATCAAATCTTTACCCCTTCATTTGGAGATAAGCATAAAGTTGCCTCAGTTATAACCAAAGTGTTCTGGATGCATCTACTTCTGAAACATGTTCTCTAAATTGCTGAACTTTCTATTTCATTGGATTTAGGGGACTGGTGTTTCAGTTAATCCATTATCTCTCCTTCAACAGCAGTGTGGCTCTTCTGTCTTATCCTCCTTTAACAGAGGTGGCATGTCAGCTGTTATCTTGATTAAGATGAGGCTGAAGATCTTTTATATTAAAACTTGGTCACAAAATTGCTATTTTCTGGATGGTAGGAGAGATTATTTTAGCTGTTGCCTCACATCCCATACTCTCTTGTTTATTCAGTCATTCTCTGGTTTCTGAAGCTTGTGGACATAGCTATTTGGTTTCAAATATATCAGTATAGACAACATGAAAGTTAACAATATTTTAAGAGAAAGAGGAAGCTGAAGTTTTTCAAGCTAAAAGCTGTAGTAGAAATACTCTGTTATATCTATATTGCGCTCTCACAGAATTACTATGAATATGATTATGTCCTACTTTTTCCCTAAAAGCTCGAGAAGTTGAACATGGGGGGGGGGGTGACCTCTCACGTGAGCCATATAATAATTATTGTGTGAGGCAGGGTGGACTAAGAGTTAATGACTTGTCCAAAGTCACTGTGCATAGTTGAATAGAGACCTGAACTGGGGGCTTGACTGGGAGAAATGTGGATATTTTATTGGTTTCTGCAATGTGTTGGGGGCTTCTAAAATAGAAATGTCAGGGGGGAAAAGTTCAGTAGAGGCTTGCACATAAAGCATAGAAGATTTAAATTCATCAGTTGTCAGATCATTCAAATACAAATAAGTTTAAATCCAAGATGACATGGATTTTGCATGTGGTCTCTCTTTGCAGCTATTGCAAAACCAAGCAAATCTCCAGCTAAGGTGGGCGAAGGAGGAGGTGGTGGAGGTGGGACTGATAGCAAAATGGCAGCTTCAGGCCTAACGGAGAACCAACTTCAGCTGTCCGTAGAGGTGAGTGACAACAGAGTGATGGGAGTGGCCACATAACATATCAAGAGGTGGGAGTAGAAGCTGAAACGTCTCTAGCTCTATAGCAAAACTCTCTTTTCCTCTGCCAGGTGTTGACATCCCACTCTTGCTCAGAAGAAGGCCTGGAAGATGCTGCCAATGTTCTCCTGCAGCTGTCGCGAGGTGACCCAACCACACGTGACACTGTGCTGAAGCTCCTGCTTAACGGGGCCCGGCAACTGGGTTACACACTTTGCAAACAAATAGGTAAATACCTGTGTTGGACACACTATAGATTAAATGCCCAAGTCTTGTCTTTTCCTTTGAGCCTTGCAGTCCAGAGATGAAGCCAGAAAAGGGGCTTCTTTAAAGAAACAGTGTGGTGCTCCTGATGTGCAAGTTTAAAGTCATTTGAGAATACACTGTAGCCAATATTTAGAGTGCTCTCTCCTTGCAGCCAGGATTGTTTCAAAAGCTTTTTCTTTTTGCTGTAAATTGAGATAATCCTTTTAGAACTTCCTCGGTACAGGGAACTGCACTCTGCAGGTAGCCCCTGCCTTATTTAGTGACCACCTGATTTTACAACTGTTGGTAAAAATAGCTTTGTGAACAGTCCCCACATTTACAACCATTGCAGTGTCTCCACCTGAAATCACATGAAGTTTTAGTTAACAATCACAACACATCGCGATGGAGTTGCGGGTCCTAATTAGGGCTAGTAAGTGAGAACTACCTGTATGGGCTACTATTAGGAAGCGATCTCTGTGGACCTGTGGCTTCTTTAAAAAAGAACCATTGCTTCAAATAGAAGTGTGACTGCTTGTGGTTTAATGGATTCAGATTTGTTTCTGGAGGCCAAATAGATCAATTCCATCTTTGGTGATGCCAAACCATACTAAAATGATAGACATCTTAGTGGAGCTATTTCTTGGGAGGTTCCCATTGCATCAGAATCCAGTAGCAAAGTTGATCATAAGTACCTTATGTCTTAGAGGATATTACCTGTAGGAACCAAAAATGGTTTACATCCAGGATCACAGATAGCCTCCTGGCCACTCCCTCTGATGTGATAAGAGATCATCCGTGAGTTCTAATTTTGCCTTATGCTCGGTTATTTTTGACATGTGAAAGGAACATTTTTAACAGCTGCACCCCAGTTGTGGAATTGTCTGTCACGGGAAGGTTGATGAATCCTTCTCATCATTAACTTTCTGTTCCCCGACGCAAGCGTTTTCTGTTCAGGCAGGGGTACTGTTGTCTTGGTTTTTATGTTGGTATAATTGTCTGCTGACCTTTTAATCCTGTTAAGGTAGCACTTGCAGATACGGTTCACAGTCTTGCATACTTTTTTATAGCGGAGATAAAGGCATATTCTCCTGTGGCAGCATGATCAGTTTCAGCCCCGAATTCTTTCTTTCCAGGTACACTGTTGGCAGAGCTGCGAGAATACAATTTAGAACAGCAGCGTCGGGCACAGTGTGAGTCTCTGTCACCAGATGGGCTCCCAGAGGAGCAGCCTCAGACCACCAAATTGAAAGGCAAGATGCAGAGTCGGTGAGTCTCCTCTAAGCTGGTCCTTCTCTCCTTGTGTGGAGTGTACTTCGCTGACCTTTCCCCTCTCCAACCCTGTGCCCTCTCACAGGTTTGACATTGCTGAAAATGTGGTGATTGTGGCCTCGCAGAAACGCCCCCTGGGTGGTCGGGAGCTCCAGCTACCCTCAATGTCTATGCTGACCTCTAAAACCTCCACACAGAAGTTCTTCTTAAGGGTGCTGCAGGTCATCATCCAATTGCGGGATGACACACGCCGTGCCAACAAAAAGGCAAAACAGACAGGCAGGCTAGGTATGTTGGGCAGGGGATCAATCCAGGCAGACCCTGAGGTTGCATCAGGCATCTGCAATTCAGAGACCCCAGTCCAAAGCTGAAATTGGGTTGAATCCCAGTAGACGGAGCTAGTTCTTCATTGTTTCTCTCTCTCTCTCTCTCTTTTTTTTTTTTTTGGTGTGTGTGTAGGTACTTCCGGTCTGGGCTCAGTTAGCAGCATCCAGGCCGCTGTTCGGCAGCTGGAGGCTGAGGCTGACGCCATTATACAAATGGTACGTGAGGGTCAGAGGGCCCGGAGGCAGCAGCAAGCAACAACGGTTAGCATGGTGCCTGTGGCGCTTGTAGGCCACTCATTTTGTTTATTTGAAACGGCTTTTTTCGTTCTTTTTTCTCATCGTTTCTCCTTTATGGCTATCTGCTCTTGTCATCAGAGCCTCTTTGTGCAGTAGAAAGCTTCATCACATAAACACAGAGAGAGAAGGCTTGCAGCAGCAGGCTAATAATTTAGGAGCACTGGCTTTTGTAGCTGACTGACTCCCTGACTGACTGTCTTTTTAGAGTTGACTGAGAGCTCTTGCTTCAAAACTATTTCCAGAATGTCTTAACAAATTGTGTCCTTAGGGTTTTTCATACATGCACTTACTCTTGTTTTGTACTCTTAACTGTCTCAACATGTATTTCGTGTTCTTTTTCCTAAGTGGGGAGGTCTCTAGCCTTTCGGTGGCTTTAGACATATTTTTGCTAACTGTAACTTATTTATCTTTTGTTGAGTGCTGAGAGATCCGTAGTGCAATGGAGAAAGGCGACAATACAGTATATGCTAGTCCCCTCTTTCTCAAGTCACTCCACTGTGATAGAGCTTGTTCTTTCTTGCTGGGAATAAATTAATCATACTCTGTTATTTCTATAGCAGATTGAAACTTGAGAATGTAATCATATCAGTTATTTTGCTTTGTCTGCTCATAGTGGGGAAGGTTGGACTATTTGCCAAAACAATACAAGGGAGCTCTACAACTCGGGTGGCAAATAGCTTTGGCAGGATCAGAAGAAAAGAATGATTTTGAAATTCCAGCAATTTTCTTAACACCATTTGGTCTAAGAGTATTGGCTGAAAGTTAGAAATACAGCACTTATGGATGAGATCAGTTTGGCAGATTTTCCATTTTCCATTTTTGCTTTTGATTGTTGAATTTATTAAATCTCTAAAAAAATAAAATAAAGGTAGGCATTAGGGTTACCTTTTAGCAAATGTGCAAAAAGCAGTAGCCAGTAACCTCTGCTGTGGTCTTATCTGACAGATCACAAAATAAAATGCTTCAGAAGGATTCAAGTTTATTTACACGTTCTAGGATTTAACAGAATACCCCAAACTACTAGAGTTGTTAGTTGAATATATGATGATCTATAACCAGAGTTGTGGCTTACCGTTCTCTGCTCTTCAGCCTTACTCCCTTTTCCAAACTCCAAAGCACTCAGATTGAAGTGCTTCGCTGTGAATGAGCAGACATCTGTGGTAGTGCTAACTCAATTTAGATCCAGCAACTATTTTGTATATCCACAATGTTGCTTGTGAAGTAAAGCTGAGTTTTTACTTGCAGCAATTGTACAGCCTAGCCTTAGAACATCACATTCATTGAGTTACAAAGTCCAAACTCTGAAGGGCTGTGCATAAACTACTTATTGCTGTTTTTTGCTGCTTTTCAGAGATACAAAACTGCATCTACTTCTGAGTTTTAGCAGCTAGAAATAATTCATTATGTAACAGACATAAGACACGACCTACATTGGTTGAATACATCTTTTACTTACGTATATAATAATAGCTGATGATACCAAATATGTGAAATCCTTGGTCCACTCTCTCCAGATAGTTCACTGATAATTGTTTGCATCTTTGAAACCCTAATTCTCTACCTTCACAAGAGGTTTTCCAGCATGCTACATTATAAATGCTATTGTAGAAAGAGATGAGCCTCACACATTGGATTTTTTTCAGTATAACCAGGTCTACTAATCAAGCCACGATTGGCATAAGATTATTGTTTACGTCTATTGTTAGATAAAGAGTAGATAGAGTCAGCAATATATTGAAGCCAAGCTGCTGCTTTTAGTACAACGTGTAACTTCGATTTGTACATTCTCTCCTGCAGGAAAGGCCCTGATGACAGTATCCCACTTTTTCCCACTGCTGTTCTTTGCTTTTATAGAATTTCTCATTCATGTGCATGCAAAACCTTTGCTCCAAACTATAAGTGATCAGCCTTCGTGCATCTCATGCTTCTTGCTTTCTTTCTATCCTCTTACTTTTGTAGCAAGGCCTTTTTGTTAATTTTCTTCCTGCAAATTTTAGCTTGTGTGCAGTAGCATGATTAACCTCTTTTGGTCCTTGTGGTGGGTGGGAAACTTGGTAGTGCTCCCATGTACGGTTCAGTGTGATTCCATTTTCTACCCTGTCTTGGGAAAGTGATTGGGCTGATCTCCCAGCACTTACCTCCCCAGTACTTCTAAAAGACTGCAGCATTTACTGGTGTGTTATTTTTTCCCCCCTTCAGTCGGAGTCAAACCAGGCAGAGGGTTCTGTCAGGAGAGATGAATCCCCGATGGATGTGGATCAGCCATCACCCACCACACAAGACACCCAGTCAGTTGGTTAGTATCATCAGCTTGGGAGATTAATCAGTGGTTGCCATTAATATGGAGAAGCAGTTATATCTTAGAATGCCAGCAATGGACAATCTGTGCATGATCCTTATTTGTACTGCACTGAATTCTGTTGAAATCGGCAGCCCACTGCCGAAAAATTAAGAAATGATTACATTCTGATGTTGGCAGAAAACACTTCCCAGTTTCCATACTGTTTTACTGCAATGGCCTGTGACACCATTGTTTTTCCTTAGCCACAGAAAATATAATTATTTTTTCTCCATCAGGGCTACGTAAGAAGCAATAATTTCATTGCTGTTTGTCCCGGACATAGACCTTTGTTTGGTGTTCTAATATTTTTGGACAAACACATTGCATGTCACAAATCTAGAGTATCTGAGGTAGGACAGGGAGATTGCTTTTAAAGGCACGATCTCTCTGGACTCAAACTTCCTTGTTTCCACAGTGTTGGAAGGGTCCCAGCAGGGTGAGAAAGAGAAAGAAGAGCGCCCTCCAGATCTTCCTTTGCTCAGTGAGCAGCTTAGTCTGGATGAATTGTGGGACATGTTGGGCGAATGTCTGAAAGAGCTGGAAGAATCCCATGACCAACACGCTGTGCTTGGTAAGGTTCTGGGCTGCTTGTATGTGTCCAACTAGTTTAGCCCTCACTTCCTGTTGGGACTTAGTTTTTCTTCCTCTTTCTCTACAGTGCTACAGCCTGCAGTGGAGGCCTTCTTTTTGGTGCACGCGACAGAGCGAGAAAGCAAGCCACCCGTACGCGACACTCGGGAAAGTCAGCTGGCTCATATCAAGGATGAACCCCCACCACTTTCACCTGCCCCACTGACCCCAGCCACCCCCTCTTCCCTTGACCCCTTTTTCTCCCGTGAGCCTTCATCCATGCATATCTCCTCCAGCCTTCCCCCGGATACTCAGAAGTTCCTCCGTTTTGCAGGTAAGCTCAAGCTAGGGCATACCAGATTAAGTCGAGAGAACTGAAAGGAACTCTTTTTTATGAGAATGCCAGAAATACTACCATAAAAGAATTCATAAGGGATGGGTTGTAAATGATAAATCATGACTGGAACCATATGGTTAATTGGGCTCAACTTCAGGGCAGAAGACATTCTGGTAGCTGAAAAATCAGTCGCTGGTTTGGAAGACAATGGATTTATCATTACCTCTCTCAATTTGCAGAGACACATCGCACTGTGCTGAACCAGATTCTGCGCCAGTCCACTACCCACCTGGCTGATGGTCCCTTTGCTGTCCTTGTCGATTACATACGTGTGCTGGACTTTGATGTCAAACGGAAGTAAGTTTCAGAGTGGGATAATACTTGGGTTTCCTCTTTTAAAAATAAGATGGCATCAGGGCGTGGAAGTATGGCTCCATCCTTGAGCACTAGGGCAGATTATTCCACATTGGAATATGTTAATTTTCCTATAGCATTTGAATCTTCTTGATGTTTTTAATTATCCTAGTCATTGGGATGAGTGCAAAACAAGTAATAGTAACTTTAGACTTTGATTTTGTTGTGGGACACATGTACAGCTATTCTTCTGCTTCCCCAGATGCAAAAAGCAAACATGTTTTAATCCTCTTGCAGACGAGCTGCAGAATTTTTAGTTTTCTGTGCCTAAGAAAACTATGCTTAGGTTAGTTTCAGATTTCTGTGGTCATAGCCGTGAAGAGCATCCAGCGGCACAGTAATGCTGCATGCTCAAATCTTTCTTTGCAGGTATTTCCGGCAAGAATTGGAAAGGTTGGATGAGGGGCTGAGAAAAGAAGATATGGCTGTGCATGTGCGTCGAGATCACGTCTTTGAAGATTCTTACCGGGAATTGCATCGCAAATCACCTGAAGAAATGAAAAACAGGCTGTAAGCAATATATCCTTGTCCAGTTGCTGAAATTTTGCTATCACCTGTGGTGGAATTAGTGTCACGGCATACTCATTATTATTAGTTGTTATTCTTTGGGGTTTTTGAATGGTGATATCCAGAAAAAAAGTCAAATGTGTGTGTAGTTGTAAGTTTTTGAGTTCAGCAGCTTTAACATCTCGCTGTCTTTGAAGTTGCTATTATGTATGTACGCTATCTTCCTTTTGCTAGGTACATAGTATTTGAAGGAGAAGAGGGTCAGGATGCTGGAGGCTTGCTACGTGAGTGGTACATGATAATCTCACGGGAGATGTTTAACCCCATGTATGCGCTTTTCCGTACGTCGCCCGGTGATCGGGTTACCTACACCATCAATCCTTCTTCCCATTGTAACCCCAACCACCTGAGTTACTTCAAGTTTGTCGGGCGCATTGTGGCAAAGGCAGTATACGACAATCGGTTACTAGAATGCTACTTCACCCGTTCCTTCTACAAGCATATCCTGGGCAAATCAGTCAGGTAAGTAGTGCATTTGCTTTAAGACTCTTTAGTGAATGGATTCATCTCCTGAGCTTTCCTACCTGGGAGTTGTTTCTAATTCAGCCAGTTGCCTGCAGGTACACAGATATGGAGAGCGAGGATTACCATTTCTACCAGGGACTGGTGTATCTCTTGGAGAATGATGTCTCCACACTGGGCTATGATCTCACCTTCAGCACTGAGGTAACCCCATGTTAAAGTGGCAGCCTTGTCCTATTCTCTGGTTCAAACTTTTTAGCACTCTTTTGATGCCCTTTCCTCCCCCCCCCCTTCATTCACCCTGCCAAATAGGTTCAAGAATTTGGTGTATGTGAGGTACGCGACCTCAAGCCCAATGGGGCCAACATTCTTGTGACTGAAGAAAACAAGAAGGAATATGTGCACTTGGTGTGCCAGATGAGAATGACAGGTGCGTTCGGGACAGAACGGGTCTAGGACGGGGCAAGGTCCAGCCCAGGTGTAGTCAGTCAATTCTTGGGCTTTTTGAAACTTCTGTGCTCAACTAACTGTATGGCAGATGGTAAGCCTTATATAGAAAATTGCACACAGAGCAAATGTGGAAAGTAATCCATTTATAGATTGTATTCTAAGGAGAATTAGGGATTAATGAAGGAATAATTTTCCCAACGAAGCATCCTGTTTTCGTCTGGCAGGGGCAATCCGCAAGCAGCTGGCTGCCTTTTTGGAGGGCTTCTATGAGATTATCCCCAAGCGCCTCATCTCCATCTTCACTGAACAGGAGCTGGAGCTTCTAATTTCGGGGCTACCTACCATTGATATTGATGACCTGAAATCCAATACAGAGTATCACAAGTATCAGGCAAACTCCATCCAGGTAAGGCTTTCAGTCCCAGGCAGCTGCCTGTTTATCTTTCATCTGGAGAGGCAATGTAAAGATCTAATGGGGCGATGCTGAAATATTCCAGAACTCATCATATTATTTCTACAAAAGCCTCATTGAAATGGGTCCCTTTCTGAGATTAAATTGTCCTTATATATATATATATATTTTTGGATACTTCATTTTTTTCTGGAGGATCTAAATTTTTCATCATTTTTGAACAGAAACAAAACTCCTGACATTGCACTCTACTCCTTCCTTTTGTTCCACATAGATCCAGTGGTTCTGGCGAGCACTGCGTTCCTTTGATCAGGCTGACAGAGCGAAGTTCCTGCAGTTCGTCACTGGCACATCCAAGGTTCCCTTGCAGGGTTTTGCTGCCCTAGAGGGCATGAACGGTATCCAGAAATTCCAGATCCACAGAGATGACCGCTCAACGGACAGACTGCCTTCTGCTCACACATGGTAAGGGGCAAATGGGAGTGCTGGATAAAATCCAGTATAGAGATGTGTTTACTTCTCAGAAGAATACTCCCAGGTCTTTTTTTTTTTTTTTTAGTGCTTCCGTCTGCAATAACTCCTTAATCTAAGGAATAGCAGTGTTGCAGAATCCAAGCCGTTAATCAACTTCTGCAAAATCTGGAATTTTTTGGCTACCCTTTTGCGTATTTATTATACCTATCCCATGACACAGCTACTTAAGCAGTTATTTTCCTGCAATACCAGGAAGTTTTTAATTATTTTGTGGGGGATTTTTACACCACTTCAGTTAATCTCCCCCTTAAGTCTGCTGTGAGGGTGAAGGAGGAAAAAAAACAACGAAGAATTGGTGATATATATCTATAATTTGAATGGGTGGTGATTACTTTTCAAAGAGGGGAGTGCAGATCCCTGGTGGGAGTTATTGTCAAAAATGTTGCAAGCAGACAGCCTAGCTGATTGCCTGTTCCTTGCCTTCCCTCACTTAATTACTGTTTTCTTCCACCAGTTTCAACCAGCTGGACCTCCCTGCCTATGAAAGCTATGAGAAACTGCGTCACATGCTGCTACTGGCCATCCAGGAATGCTCAGAAGGCTTTGGCCTGGCATAAGGGTGGCTCCAGCTGCCATATTTTTCTACTGTCAAGACTTGGGGAGCAATGGGAGGGAGTGGAACCAAGCGATGCTCCTCCTCCTTTTCCAACCACCTGTGTGTGTGTGTGCGTGCCCTGCTGCCCCCCTTACTGGAGAGAGCCACAGAACCCCAGCCGTCATTGGAGGCGGAGCAGGGTGGGGTGCAACCTGGAGAGAAAAAGACAAATTATATATACAAATATATATATATTTTTTGGTTTAGTTTGCATTTCTTAATTTGTGCTTGGAATGTGTTGATTAGGCGGCGGGAGGGAGCATTTGGATTCTTTTGTTGGTCTCTTTCCTTGGCACCCATTTGCTGCTGGAAGGGAACCTAAGGTTTAAAAAAATTCCAAAAAAAGGAAAAAAAATAAAAGCCCACTCTTGATAAGATTGTTTGTGCCTGTATTCATTCAGGAGGAGGGATGAAAACGGAAAGAACACTGGGCTTTGCTGGAACAAAAGTCTTTGGGATATAGTTACTGCAACAATAGTGCAGTTTCTTGATTTTTATGTGAAGGTAAAGGTTATATGATAAAAAGTTGAAAGTCCTTAGGGGGAAAAGCAGATTGCGTACGATGAAGTTATTGAACTAGCAAGCCATACGGCTTTCTGAGTAATCGGGGATGTTTTAATTTGCAATACACATAATGGAGAAAGAAATTGAGAAAAATCCAGGTTGGCGAGATTACCATCTAGTATATTGTGGCTAAAATTCTCTGCTCTCTCTCATACACAACTCATGCCATTTTCCCCCCCATTGATTTATCTACTGCCGCAGTGGAAATCACAGTAACTTCTCAAAATTTCATCTAGGCCACTGAACTTGAAGGTCTTGTGATTTGGGGGGATTTTAAACCTTCCTGATGATTGCTGCATCATTTGCATTCTATGATTATTAGCTGAGAACTAAAAGGAGCTGGTAAACAAGAGGAGGCAAATGTTCAAACATCTGAACCGTAGCCCCTGAAGTAAGTTTTCATGATCCATGCCTGCTATTGATTCATTGACAAGAAGAAAGATCCTCAGAATTTGAAATCTTGATCCTTGTGGTGAGAGGCCAGGAGAGTCACAGACTGAAGATAACAATGTATACTCCGTTTCTGTCACTTCCTCCTAAGCAGGGGCATATAAATTGGGGTTGGTTTTTTCCCTGGAAGGATAAATTAGAAATAGTGCTTTTCTGCACAGCATGAAAGTTTCAATATGAGTTTGCAGAGATTTGTAAGATAACATAATTGAGCTTAAAGAAATGTATTTAATAATACTCAGTCATTAAATGCAGCATTTGATTTGTGCCTACTCTTTTTAGATGGAATTGCCAATATTCAATTTGGAATTTTCTGCATGACTAATGTATGTTCTGGTCACTGATTTATAACCATCTCCAAGCCTTGTGAAGGATTTTGGATTTTTCTAATTGTGCCTCTGCTTCCTTTGGAGACTGTTAGCTTCTTAGTCCCCTTTGTTTTCTCTTTCACTATTTCAGTATGCACTGACCTCTTAAATAGAGATGGATTAACCCAAATATATCTTGTAGGTCCAGTTGTTCTCAATGAATATAAGAAGTGCCTTGCCTGATCAGATCAGGGCCCTTCCTTCCTTGTTCTTTGCAAGAATTCCAGCGATCAGCTGGCATGAAATAGTCACCTGAAATTGACCAGTGGGTCAGAGTGCTTCTTGCCCACTCCAGTTTCATAGCTATTTTAAGCATGCTGGCCTATTGCAGCCAGACCCTCTCCCTTCTCTGGGAGAATAGGGTAGTGCCAATGTATAGTTAGTGGGAAGAAGAGCTTGACTGCCACACTGTCTTAGTAACAGGAGGAGAAAATGGTTTTGTGTGCTTTGTATGAGGGGGTTTGTGTGTGAGAACGTGTGTATGCATTCAGGAGTCAATTTACAGACATGGTCTTTATTTAAAAGATAATTTTATTCAGTGCTTTGTTTTCTGACATTTGTCCTTACTGATCCTTCTTGATGTTGGCCAGCAATAAAGCTGGACATTCCTGCTCTATTATGTATAGAAGGGAGTGCACAATTGAAGCTCCCAAGCTATATGAACTCACAAAAGCCTTGAATACAGCCCCATGGGTCTTCCAAAAATTGTCAACAACTTATGTTCGAAATGACTGAACCTTGGGAGCAACATAGTATGTCTTCTCTGTGATTTAAGTACAATTTAGATGACTGTTCCTCTCTTCTGAGCAGTAGTGATTGGCTCAAGGTTACCCTTCATTTTGTGTTGTGTTAAAGAGATTTGAATCTTGGTTTCTCTGGTCCTAGTATCACTAACCATTGTATCCCCCACATAAGGTGGTTTCATGGTATGCTGTGGCTTAACAGCAGATGGAATACTTCACAATGGCTGTATTCCTACACCCATGCTAAACGCAAAACAGCCTTGTATGGCCTAATGAGATTTCAAATAAGTCCTAGCATAGCAACAGAGTGCAGACAGCACTAGATCCAAGGAAGAGGGCATGCTCCAAGCAAAACGTATAAGATATTTCAAAGGTTTTGCATTTATTTCTTGTTTGTCAGCTGGAGAGCTGACAGCCCGGGTTTGAGACCCAAGCTCAACGCAACAGGGTGAGCTCCTGTTACTTGCCCTGGCTCCTGACCATCTAGCTGCAGTCCAAAAGCCTGCAAGTGCAAATAGATTAATAGGTACCACTTCGATGGGAAGGTAACAGTGTTTCATACAACTTTGGCATACAACCATGCTGGCCACATGACCACAGAAATTGTCTTCAGACAACACTGTCTTGGTCAAGAAACGGAGATGAGCACCGTGCCCTAGAATTGGACACAACTGACAAGGAAACCTTTACCTTTTTACCTTACAACAACCTCTCCTAAATTGCTATGTTTAGTTGTGGCAGTATGTTAACTACCGACAATTCTGGGTATACATGAGTTGGTTAAAGCTGTTTCATCAGTTTACAGCTGAGCTGAGATTAGCTCCAGAAGGATCAGCCCTTTTCTGACTTCTGGGAATTTCCTCCAGACTTGGTATCAAGGATCAGGTTCACAATACCATTTCCCACGTTCGGGGTATGCTGAGTTTATTTGAGCTCGCATCATGTTTGGCCCAATTGAGCATCCATACTCCTCTTACAGTAGCACTATAAAATGCAAAAATCTTGATTTGTTTGATTTTTATTCTGCCTTTTTAACGCTCAAAGTGACAAACATACCCAATACTCCAGCCTCCTATTTTCCCCACAACAGCAATCTTGTGAGGTGTGCTGGGCTGCAAGAAAAGGACCGTCTGGCTTTCGTGCCTAAGGCGGGACCTCTCAGTCTCCTGGTTTTGGGGCCACTACCCCAACTGGTACATGAAACTGGCTCTCTATTGTTGCTCTCATACCTGAACCTGGTCCTACTTAATGTAACAGTGCCTAAACTACTTCTTTAAACTCTTTTAAAGCTAATTATTATCCATAAACCTAGATATCTAATAGCTGCTAAGGTGATTTGCGGTTTATAATGCACTACCAGAGTTGTTCTTGTTAAATTTTAAGGTAACTAATATGGTGTTCATAACCTATCTTAAGAATGGAGGTGGGGAACAAAACTGGGCAAGTAGGGAAAGGGACCTTAAGGAGCCAGGGTGGCATGATATAATACCTGCAAAGGGAAATCCAACTGACCCCGGATGCAACTCGAAACAAGAGTACTTTTTTTTCTTCCTTCCTAGCATTTTCTCACGTGCAAGGTCTGTTTCTTTAACTCCTGTTCACTCCCTCTCAGTCCTTCCTAATCTAGCAGTGGTCTCCCTTTCAAGACTGGTTTAATATTTATGTATGAAGGTGGTCTTCTTCCTGCAGAACAAGATACTGATGCATGTTTAGCCTCTCAAATTCATAGGACAACTGAAATATTGCTGCTTTTCAGTCCAGCTATAGGTTGAATTTCTTACAGGCTAAATAAGGGAGGGATGGTGTATCTTACATATACTACCCCTGGTCTCTTTCCAGGAAGGGTGGGATATCAATGTGAGAAATCTAGGAATTAGGCAAATCCTCCTCAGTTTGCTTAGGCCAGTGTTTCTCAATCTTGATAACTGGGGAATTCTGGGAGTTGGAGTCCATGCATCGACAAATGCTTAGGCTAAAGTGCAACTGGCAGGAACACCTCTTTTAAAATACATGTTTTTGAAAGTACAGCTCTTAAGTAGAAAAGTGGCAGTTGGTTGCAGGATGGCACGAAAATACTTTCTAGCCATTTATCAGCAACAGTAAGAAACCGTATCTTATTACCTATTAAAAACAGCAGCCCTCAAACATACATAAATTAGCCATTGTAAAATGGATTAGCAGCAATTACCAGCCACAAAATATGAACATAACAAAACGTCAGTGTTGTTGAGTAGCCCCATGGCCAACATTTCACTGTCTTCAAGGCTATTACTTCCTACAAAAAGTGGAAAACAAAATCCCTACATGCAATTGGCTTGACATAGTTTTTGGTTTAATTAAAATGGAGTTGTGGAGCTGAGTGAGGTGAATGTACAGCATGCATTTCCTTCAGCCTCAACGCTATAAAGCTTTTGAAGCAACAGAAAAAAAACCCAGGAGACTACGATATCAAAGACATCCAAGGTACGGAAAGAGGGGCAGGGGACTTCCTGCATTGTCATAGGTATGCACTACCTCTAGTAAGAGAAGTAGGAAGAGGACAATTTACACTGGTGTCACTTTTGCGATGTTGGAGAACCAATATGGTGCAATACAACACACACTTTCAGAGGTGTGATGTCAGTATAAGGTAGTTCCTTCTGAATCTGACCAAGTTGTGTACAGCACAAAGAAATCTTCACTTTTCTTCTTCATTACAATTGAGAAGAAAAGCTACATTTCACTGCATGTTCTCATCTCTATTGCTGGGTCTAAATTGTACTACAGCTCTATGTTTTCCATGATTTTTGCTAACAAGAACAGTAATTCTGAGTAGAAGTGAGCTTTTCTAACTATTCATAATGAAATAATTCTTAGGCTGCTTTGGTGAAAAGTTGACAAAATAATACAAAAAAGATATAGGCACATTGGGTGCTGGTACTATTGAACTCTTGAGTAGACACTTAGGGGAAGATGCTTACTGATAAGTTACATTCTGGGGGCCGTGCAGTCTCTCTGAAGAACGAAGCATTTATAACTGAAATCAGCTTTTGTCATTTTGTTTTCTGCTTCTATATTAAACCTTGTGAACAAACGAAAAAAGGAAGCAGTTTTACATCTCAGTAAAGAGCAGTTTCAGAAATTCCTGCCTCAGTTTAATTTTTTTCCCCCTTCATTTTAATGCTGAAGTATACTGAAGAACTTCAGTTCTTAATCTGGATTTGCCAGGCTGACCAGGAATTACAGAACCCACTTTGAGAAGACTAATCTAGCTTAATTTTTTTTGGAAAAGCTGACAGGAGAGATTGCATGCTTTCTTTCACTAAGTTTCTTCACTGGTGCTCTCAGATGGGACTACAGCTCCCATCATTCCTATGACTGATGGCTGGGCATTGGGGAGGGGGTGTTGTCACAATCCAAGCAGATCTGGAAGGCATTGGGTTAAGAAAATGTTCACCCCTGACCAAGCTGTCACTCCTGCCAACTCAACCATTTCTGCTGAAGAGGGATAAAACAAGCAATTCTTGATCGACCCAAGGGGTGGAAAGGCTGACAAGGCAGAACGAAACCAGCAAGCTAGCATTGTTTCCTAGCCCACTATCTTGATTGTGGCAGTGCATCATCACAAGAAGCATTTCACACAGTTCATTCATTCGGCCAGTAATGTTGCGAATGAAAATTTGGGGTGTCCTTAAATGAGTGAATCCTCGCTATTTCCAAGTGGAGTCGGGCCTTGAGATTTTCTGCCATTCTGACATCAAGTTAATGTGCAAGTCTGGCTTTCCTCACTCTCCTAACTCCACTCCTATGTTCCACACAATACAGCGACAGTGCAGAGATGCTGTAGAAAACATGTCTAAACCATAGATGGCAGGGCCTCCTTGAGAGTGAGCGATGGAATATGCAGCTTTGGTTGTAATAGTGCGGAGGCCTGAAAATATACACACTACATGTTCTGATTTTAGAGGGGTGTGTGTCTGTGTGTGTGTTTGAGGGCTGCCGTTTTTAACAAGTAATAAGTAATCAAACTAATAACCACAAAGTGTGAGGCTATGTTTACATACAGCCTTTTCTGTTCATACTGAAGGTCCATTCAGTTGACTTGAATTTTCGACATGCTTAATACCCCTCCACACAGCTAACTTTACTGTTCCACGTTTACATTGTAAAGAACTGGTGTGAACATTCAAACAAAGCATTTGATAATTCAAGAGTATCCCAGGACTACCTTTCCAACAGTACAACACAATTGTTTTTAAAAATGTGGGGGGGGGAGAAATTCATGTCAAGAAGTATCCTAGGAGATACAGTACAACCAAAGAACTACTTAAAACAGAAAGGAAATGAGGACATAGCATTCCATGGGTGACATTTCTTATTTGCCTTTTTATAAAAGTGGATTGCTATACAGTATACTGCATGTACATATATGCAAGAGAGCTGCCAAGTGGCCAGAAAAGCAATGACTACCTTTTTGCTGCTCCAAAAAAGTTGAAATATCTACACTACAAAAGACCAAGAAGCTGTTTCAGACACTGACTGAGAGTCTGACTGAAAGATGGCAGCCCTAGATGATTCTTAACATCATAGTCCTTAAAATAAGCAAGAATCCAAACAATGAACCAAGAGGTTGCAAAATATGGAACTTACAAGTTGACATTCCAACATACGTTATTTCACTAATGCATTTGGAAAATGTATCGTGCTTTATAGAACGCAGCCAATTCTGATACAGCCTGTCTCTTGGAACAAATGTGATCTGAGAAAATAAGTAGAAGTATGGCCTAGCTAATGTACTAGAAGAATACAATATGTCACAACTAACAATTTGTCTTGTGAAATCCCACATACCCTCATATATTCCTAGCCAATGAAAACAGTGGGTCAAAATCTGGAGAAGACTGTCAGGGAACAGATACAAATACAGCAAAAGCACACTTATTCAATACTATTGTATTCAGGTATCAACAGTGAGCTACACGACTTCTATTAAATTAGTAATATTCCTTACTCGGCATCACAGCAGAACCATATATCATATAATTAACCCCTAATTTTACAACACTGTAAAATATAATGTCACAGACATAGACACAGACATAGACCTATAGACATAGACATATAGGGTAATGGGATGGTAGAGGCAGAAAAATGAAGGATATGCTATTAATAGGAACACCCTTGAAATAAAAGTATAGAAAAGGAAATGCAATTTAGGACTAGAGATTACCAGACAACTGGCACTGGCAGAAGGGCAAAATGATGTTAGAGCTCCACATAGCTGACGTCACAGATTAATCATTTGTGATCTCAAAGGTTCCATCCCGGAGTTCTCAGCTTTTCCCACACCTTCTTCTGTCACAGAAAGAAAGGATGGACCATCTCCTTGGGCTGTGTACCCTCTTCCCACTGTTTCTGTCCTCTTTCTCCAACTGTAAGCAACAATATTCTTGAGTGTTTCCCAAGACTAGGAAGAGAGGGAGGTTTTGTAGAAAAAAAACTCAGAACATGTTGGAATGAATCTGGTATATTTGAAAAGGAAGATGCAAGTAAGGGGCACTAAGATGATGGCAATAAAGTCTGGTTTAGAAGTCAATATTTCTTTAAAAGCAGAGTTTTCAAACAATAACAGATGGAGTTGGTACCAGCGGTAGCAGTCGGTATGGAGGCCACTACCAGCACCTTACTTTGATTTATTTGCACATTATTGAAAGAGGAAGTACAGCATTTATTTATTCATTTATTCATTTTATATAGCCACCCTTCTCACATACATGACTCTGGGTGGCTCTCATATTTAAAGACAGCATTGCTTTATATTAGATGTTAGCTCATGGTTTGGAGATTCGAGGAATGACTGAAGGGCTGTTACCCAGTTCACTTCTTTTCAACTGAATAACCAGCACATTGACAAGACCTGGAGCAGCTATTACACTGTAGCATGGAAGACTAGATGGAGTTTATTGCTCTCTGTACTCGTGTATCTGAAGTGTTACTGCATGCATCTCCTAGCAACTAATCGACTGGATTTGGGTAAGGCAGCCTCAGGGTTAAAAGTTTTATCTGGCATAGATCAAGGTGAATATGCCGAGATCAAACTAGGCTTTGGTTGCATTTGTGGCATATTGGCCACAATGTCCCCAAATTAACCAATACACTTTTCCCTGTAAACAGGGAACATGGTGTGCACCATAGGTAGGGCAAATGCTGGTAACCTAGTCTATCTCTTCTATGTTTTACTAAAAAAACCAAAGCATGAAAGCCTTAATTGACCAAAATCATGACAGGCAAATGGAAATCTTATCTCTGATGCCTTTTTTCCACCTTGTTTGTTGACTCTAATTTCCTTTGTACTACTTACATTTCCGCCCTTTGAGTAAACTTGCGTACGGAATAGGGGATAATGTGCTGGGTCTGTATACTTGTATGCATTTCCTCTGCAGTTTGTGGCCTTCAATACCCAGATCCTAAGTCGGATAAAGCTAACGTGATCTCTGAATACAATGGAGCCACAGAAGCCCCGTGGCTCGTGAACATCTACGGCAATGGCCAGAGATGCCAAGGAGTTATCCTGAACAGCTTGTGGGTCCTGACAGCAGCCAACTGCTTCTTGTTGATGTGAGTATTGACAGAATTTGAAGCCAATTTTTTCTCCAGCTCTGTCCTTGGAATGAATGTCTCTACTGAAGAAGATAATACTCAACATCTTCCAATCTATCAGAAGGCCCTGCAGTTGGGGATTACAGAACCAAATCCCTGGATTGGATTAAAACAAACTGTTATGTTTGCCTTGCAGGAATCCGAGCCAAGTAGAGTTGACTGGATCTCCTGGGCATTTCTCCACCAAGACTGTGAGTCAGTTTCTGCTACATCGGGGCTTCAGTTCCTGGAATACAGCACCCAATAATGATCTGGGTCTCATCTTGCTTGCCCAGCCAGTTGATTTAACAGCAGAAGACATGTGGCCAGCTTGTATTCCTCAGGAAGAAAAACCATACAGCACACAGGAGGAATGTAGGATTTTCGAACGAGGCCAAGAGGGTGAGTTTCAATGTGCTGTATCATGGTTTAGGAGACTCTTTATTTAGCAAACTGATCTAGGGCTATGGGTCAAAAGGGTAGTGTTTGTTTTTCTTAGCTTAGCCTAGCAGACTATAGACTGGATTTAGTCTCTGACACATCTGTGAGAAATGCTATGCAAGCAGAGAAGCTGGTATTACAGCCAGAATGTGACATACTGAAAGAATTGATTAATTTTTACCGCCCTTTGGCTATGGCAGTGATGGCAAACCTTTTAGAGACCGAGTGCCCAAACTGCAACCCAAAGCCCACTTATGCATCGTCGGGTGCCGGGTGGGTGTGGCCCATTGACTGGGTGTGGCCGATTGGGTGGGTGTGGCCCATTGGGTGGGCGTGGCTGTGGTGGTAACGGCAGACTGGGTGGGACTAAAAAGTTCAATCAATCAATTCCAATTTTGCAAGATCTTTTTTTTTCCCGCGAGAAGTTGAAATTGATTATTTTTTTTTGCACACGGCGGCGGAGGCCTAAGTGAAAAGGTTTTATAAAACCCAGCTGAAGGCCTAGGACTGGGGCAATGGCGCGCGTGCCCACAGAGAGGGCTCTGAGTGCCGCCTCTGGCACCCGTGCCATAGGTTCGCCACCACTGGGCTATGGGAATATTTTAAAACATATATTGAGAAGCTGGAGGAGAGAACAAGCAGTTCTTTCAGCACTCAAGGATATGAGATTTCAAAACCTGTTTGCCTATTCTAAATCCACATCCCTGCATACAGACTGAGAGGAAAGAAGCCTCGTGCTGAATGCTGTGAATTAGACTAGCTGAGAATCTTCTCTCCTCCTCCACAGGATCGATGAGATGGTTCCTAAAGGAGACAATGGTGGAGGCCTTGAGCATATCTGACTGTTCCAAGCATTGGCCTAACACGACAGAAGGCAGGAACTTATGTGTGGCAAAAAAAGACTCTCCCAAGCTCACAACTTGCAAGGTAACCCAAATGAATGGATTCCTTTGGACCATAAATGGGGAAAATATTTCCTCTTTGCTTTCCAGGACATTTTATTCCTTTTCAGACGTTTTCCACTGTTCTATCTTTTGTGGCTTAAGGAAACTCATCACAATTATTTCAAAGAGCAAGGGAGGTCCTCTTCATCTACCTCCAGCACTAGTTCTACTTTTCCAGCTACAGAGCCATTCTGAATCACCGCATCTATTATCTACACTTACAGAAGTAGATAGGATTTGATAAGCAAATAATCCTATATCTGACCTCAGCTGGATGGGAAGAAATACACAGACTATAACAAAAGTTCTGTAATGTTGCAGAATGCAGAGCCACTGTGACATTCTTTGGCAGAATTATTTATTTAACTTATTTAAATAACTTATTTGGCCACTCGACTGATTGCAACAACTCTGGGTGATGTACAGGAATTAAAAGTAACAATAGTTACTTTGGTCATCCAAGTAATAAATATCCAAGGTCTCTCACACACATAAAAAACCCAATTTCAACTTTCAGTAGGGGAAAAAAAAAACCAATGAAAACCAACCAATCAGCAGGAGCTTGCTTAACCTCCCAGCCCAAATGCCTGGAGGAATATCCAGATCTCTTACGAAAGGCTAGCAAAATTGGAGCATCCACATCTCAGATATGCAGAATATCTCAGATGTGCAGGTGTTCCACCAGCAGGGATACTCTAATATTTTCTATTTTTAGTATCCAAATTTTAGGATCTGACTCCATGGTCATCTTGATTGTTTGATTCTCGTGCCCTCTCCTCTTTTCAGGTGCCAGTGGGCAGTCCCGTTATCTGTCATGATCCAGTTACTTGGGAATGGGAGGTGATGGGCCTTGTAAGTCAGAGCTTGCACAACTGCACAGTCCCTATCCTGGCTTCTCAGCTTTTATCCCATCTACAGTGGCTGAAGCAAGTGGGAGCCTTAGAGAATCCTCTCCAGCCCGAAGATAAATTACCTTCAGCAGCTGGACAGCAGCAACCGGTAACATTATTGGAACCAACTGCAGTTCAAATACCATCAGAGACTCTCCAAGTGCCGGTAATACTTCCAGCTGCAAAACAAGTATTTAAACTGCCACCATCAGAAGCAGCCATAACAGCCTCACTGCCTCCAGTGCAAGCAACCACAACAGCCACTACTAAATTGTCATCAACCAATCTGCCATCGCTGGAAGCAACTGTGGCAGCCACCACTGCATCTCCACCAACCAAACCTCCAACACTGGAAACAATCGCCATAACTGAAGCAACCGAACTACCATCAGTGGAAAAAACTACAGCCACTGTTATTGAATCGCTATCAACCAATCTGCCATTACTGGAAGCAGCTATGGCAGCCACTGCTGCATCTCCATTGACCAAACCTCCAGCACTGGAAATAATCATGGTAACTGAAGCAACCGAACTACCATCAGTGGAAAAAACTACAGCCACTGTTATTGAATCGCTATCAACCAATCTGCCATTACTGGAAGCAGCTATGGCAGCCACTGCTGCATCTCCATTGACCAAACCTCCAGCACTGGAAATAATCATGGTAACTGAAGCAACCGAACTACCATCAGTGGAAAAAACTACAGCCACTGTTATTGAATCGCTATCAACCAATCTGCCATTACTGGAAGCAGCTATGGCAGCCACTGCTGCATCTCCATTGACCAAACCTCCAGCACTGGAAATAATCATGGTAACTGAAGCAACCAAACTACCATCAGTGGAAACAACTACAACCACCATCACTAAATTGCCATCAACCAGTCTGCCATTAGAGGAAACAACTACGGCAGCCACCACTGCAACTCCACCATCCAATCCGCCAGCACTGGGAACAATCACAATAACTGAAGCACCACCACTAGAAAGAACTATGACAACAAGGCTCCCATTAAGCCAAACTACAAAGCAACTTGGTGCGGTATCCCCAACTACTAAGAATTCTATTTTCTATTCTTCAAATCCTGCCCAAGAGACCAATAATGTAATTCTTACAACAGCCCATGAATCATCTCCTACAACATCTGCATCCTTCTCCCCAACCACAAAACCACAGCATGGGGCACCAACAAGTTCTGGACATCTGCCACAGGAAACACCTTCCATTCCAGGACAGCCTACTACTGCTGGGATGGCATCAACTAAATCCCTCACACCTACACAGCAGTCACCTGTAACTTCCATGAGATCACATCAGTTGTCATCTGTTGTCTCTTCCATGAACAAAAGGAGCTTTGTAACAATGAGAACAACAACATCCTTTTCTCAAACCTCAAAGCAACCGAATGTAAAACTTGACCAATCACCGTTTTCAATCACCAGGAAACCATCTGTCAGGGCCACACGAACTTTGGTAGCATCCACAACCAGGCAATCACTCCAAACTTCATTAATTTACACAAATCACCATATAGTAATAACACCACCTACCTACTCGAAGCAGTCTAAACCTTTGTCATCTCCAGCCACAAGATAGGGCTTCTTCCACAGCTTTACTACTCATACTTGAAATTTCTGTCTGCTGGTTTTGTGGGACTAAACCACAGGAGAAACCATGAAGAAGACCTTTCTCTTGGTCCTGCTCTGGCATGTCTTCCCAACCCAGTAAAATAATTCCCATCTTGCAATTTTAGAGCAGATAACATGAATGCCCAGATATAAATGGCATGAATCAGCAGCTCCCATGCCTATAAGCAAGATGGCAATTCACAGGGACCACAAAATTGATAAATAATGTGGCCAAGAACTTCTATGTTCCTTTTCCTCTCAAACTCTGGGGCTTACCTGTGATCAATCTTTCCTGACCTTCAACCTGCCAGCCCTTCGGAGTGGAATAAGGTTACAGTAGATTAACTCATTCCAGATCATTGTCAGAGAATCTGAAGTCTGAAAATTGGCTGATTTTTTTTCTAATATGTTGTCCTTTCCCTTCAATATTTGGGCTGAAGCCTCATTTTCATTTCTTATAATTTATTTCTTTTCAAAATTATTAAAAAGTGCTTAAGCCTTACCTGTTACAGTAAAAAGTAATTCTTGTTCAATTGTACATGCCTCATTATTATTTCAGCTAACAATTACTTTGGACTATTTGACTATTTTTCTCCGATTCTACAGGAAGTCAATCGCTTACCTAGAGATAACGCAAAAAATCTTTTCCCAATTTGTTGCATAGTTCCGCTGCTATTAATAAGTTAATTATCAATAGTTTTTAGTTTTGCCATCTTTCAGCTGCATTAAAAAAAAGCCACAGAGAGAATGCCTCCAAATTTAAAAAACAATTTCAACGATTAATAGTTATAGAAAAAGCTGTCCTGCCCTGCACATATGAAAAAGATGTAGAAGCAGGTATTTATTTTCTGTGTTTAAACATTGTAACAAATTATCTGAACATAATAAAATAATGTATGGTATTTCCTTGACTGACAGATTTGGCCTTGATTTACGTATTGTTCAGTTGGCTACTTATTCATGTTAACCAATTCGCAAAAAGACTCTGAGTAGCTTACAATAAGATGAAATTAAGATAGATTTAAAAAAACACAACAGAACCAATCTCCAAATCCAGTGTCAATTTTCTAACCATACTGAGATACAGTAAATATTCCTAAGCAACCATCAGCTGCTGCCAGGTAGGAACCCACGATACCATCAAAGATTTTCTGGAAAGGCCAGGTTCATGGTAGCTTTCCTGAGTGACAAGTTTGGAGGTGACCTGGAGCAAAGGAAAGGAGCAGCTACAGAAATGACACACTTGTGGTTTCTAGTGACAGTGGTCTCTCAAGGAGGGGAGTCGCACTATTTCAGAAAGCCCTTGGGAAATAATGGTATGGTGAGTCTCTCTGCCCAGTAGCAGAGATTGTTGGGGTTAGGATGGTTTTCCTTGCTAGTTAGAAGAAATAGACAGTCACTGATTTAGATCTAGATGATCTTGTCTACAAGAAATGCAGTCAATGACCAGCCTCGTGTAACAGATAATGCGAAAAGGACTATCATTCCCCGATGCTTCAAGAGATGAATCAATAAACAGCAGTTGATGGGAAGGAATTGCATGCAATTTTCCAAGAGTTCCTATTTTATATCCCGAGGTTGGTACTGCTTTGAAACAAGAGGAGGATGAATTTTGCTCGATTGCCTCCGTACCTTATCCATCTTACCCTCTTGTGCTAGTTCTCTAGTTAACGCCAGGTAAAGTTTGCAAAAAGAGTGTGCTCTCATCACTTTTTGTCCAGTTCAGGATGGGTAGTTTGTTTCAGTATTTTAGAATACCCATGCTCCATTGAGGATGATGTGGGGGATCTGTCTTCCTGCTCCAAAAGATCCTGGGGTCAAATATTTCAATATCTGAGGCTTTTAGGTTTTTTTCTGTCTATTCTATAAAATATGGATGGGATTTAGGGTTATATAGGGAAACTTTCTGGATACGGTTTCTCCTTAAATATGACAGAACACACAAAATCAGCAGAGTCCAGATGCTGTGGAAAAGTTGTGCGAGAACTGTCACAATTCCTGGGCTCTAACAACCGTTTCCAGCAAATGAAGATGACTCAGAATTAGGGCTGATAGTGTAAAGGTAGAAAAGAGTCAATTTGCAAGAAAAGACTCAGCGAAATATTAAGTAGTTGATTCTTGATCCCGAATCACTTCGTAAGCTAAGATTTGAGTCTGGGTGGTGGGAGCTTTAGGACAGAGACAGAGGCCCAAGGCTACTTGTGGTTTAGAATTGAACCATAATATCCTGGCACCCTCATTTTTTTCTCTTGACCATGTAATAATGTTATCCTGGTAACCCCAGTCCAAACCCAACAACAGTAATTTAAATAGTCTTATAGCATCACTTCTTGTGCAGCAGAAGTAGCTTCCCCTATTAAATCTTCTATGATCTCACCAGTGTCTTAAGTTCTACAAAGTTTCATCCTCTGTGCAGGCACAATTCCTCCCCTCTGATCCCTAGTTAATATCCATGACAGCCAAGTCTGCCCCAGGACTTCCCATCTTAATGTTATCTATCCATCCATCCATCCATCCATCCATCCATCCATCCATCCATCCATCCATCCATCCATCCATCCATCCATCCATCCATCCATCCATCCATCCATCCATCCATCCATCTATTCAATTTCTATAGTCATCTCAATCAATGACTTTGGGTAGTTTACAATTCAAATTATGTTTTCTGAATCTTTCTCATATCTTTTTAAAAAAAAGTTCTTCAGCTTCCAAACAAATATAGGAAGCACAGCAAAACCTGCACTGTTTTATTTAAGGGAAAAAACATGTTCCAGGTCAATACAGTGACCTTACATTGCTTCATTGCAAAGCTCTGAAAAGAAGGAGGGCTGTTAAAGTGGACCAGTTGTTGTCACTGGCTCAAAGGTTAGTCAGTGTTAGCCACATGTAAAAGACCTAATCAGGCAGGCAGGGATATCACAGGATCGTCCTTCCTCGTCTCACTGGCTGTGAACACCCTGGTTGTATTTGTACAACCTGGTTGTAGAATCTCTTAAGCACTGCTTAGTTAAATACACACACACACACACACACAAAGAGAGAGAGGGGTGTATCAAAAGTCAGGCTCCATAGGCTAATCACAATATGCTTTATTAATTTTATCTTTTTTTTCTACAGAAAATGTTACTGAACTTAGACATGTTCAAAGGTCACGTGTCAAACAAGTAAAGAAGTGTTTGGAAGAAAATTACAAATAATTTGAACATATAGTGTAACTTATATAATGAATTGTCTAAGAGGCCTGATTTTTTTATCTATGTGTGTGGTTGTGCATACACTTCTATATTCAGGAGGGACTGTCTTCACTTTCAATTATAATATTAGATTAATACAGTGTAAAAATAGCATAGAAATTAACCAACCACCCAATATAAAATTACCAATAATTAGGGGGACAGAGAACATTCATTGCGGGAGATGACAGGTGGAACCTCAATTCATGGATTTTATTTTTTAATAAGAGCTCTCTGGAATATCCTCTAGGAATATCCCCATATACCAACTAAGATGGGTGATCCTGGTGATCAAAGGTGTTAAATACTTGGAGGAGCAGAGCTGAATTGAACAAGCAGTTGTAAGGTTTTCTTCTATGATATAAATCAGGGGTCTTCAAACTCGGCCCTTTTATGACTTGTGGACTTCAACTCCCAGAATTCCTCACCCAGCATGCCTGGCTGAGGAATTCTGGGAATTGAAGTCCACAAGTCATAAAAGGGCCGAGTTTGAAGACCCCTGATATAAATCATCATCTAAAGTCTACAATCTAGACCAGGGCTTTTCAACCTGTGGTACGCATACCACTTGTGGTACATTAACAAGTGGCAGGTGGTATGCAGCCCTGCCTAACCAAGTGTAGTGGGGGAGGGAAAGAGCCAGCGCTGGCAAGGACTTACAGTGAGAGAGTCCTCTGGAATTGCAAAGTGGCTGAGGAGAGGTAAAGGGCCCAGGCTCAGTTCTGGCTCACCCTCCCCCATGAGAAAGAGGGAGGAGATGGAGAGTGGAAGGATTCTTATGTGCTTTTGTGACTTTGAAGTTCTGGGATTTGTGCAATGTGGGCTCTGTGTTCTTAAGGAGTGTTTGGCAATTTCTATTTGGCTGATGTCTCCTGTTAGCTTCTATTGCTCTGCTACTGTTAGCTGTAAGTTTTGCTGCAAGGGATTTTGAAGTATTTTTCTCCTGAATGGATTTTGCCTGTAGATTCTTTTACTTATGAATGGAGCCATTTGGGGAGGCTGCCTTAGCTGGCAGCCAATACTTACTACATTTTTTTTTCTTCCTTACTTTCCTTTCTAGCCAGTAGCTAATTCTTAAAGGGAAATGTGCCTTTTTAAGCTAGTTCACTCAGCAGTTTGTTTTTTCTGTTTCTGAGGCTTTTCCTTGTTTGATGAATATATGGAAGAGAAAAAATATGGGTGTTTTTTTTCAAATTCTTCCTTCAGAAGGAGGTGGGCATGAGAAAGAGGGAGGCAGGGAAGGAGGGAGGGAGGGAAGTCCTGCCTTAGCACTTGGCTACCAGCAGCCCTGCCATTGACTTTACTTGTCAAAAGGTTGCAAAAGGGGATCACATGACCCTGGGACACTGTGACCATCATAAATATGAATCAGTTGCCAAGCATCCAAATATAAATCACATGACCCTGGGCATGCTGCAATGGTCATAAGTGTGAAAATGGTCATAAGTCATTTCAGTGCAATTGCAACTTTGAACAGGTTTTTTTTTTTTGGGTCATCAAGTTTTTGACACCTTGCTAGGTGGTACTCGAATATTGCCATATCCTAAAAGTGGTACAATCGGTGAAAAGGTTGAAAAGCCCTGATCTAGACTATAGGAGTTATGCATGATCTTCTAAAACAATGTTGTTAACCAATTTTTCTGTCAACATTCTAGGCAACTTCATTTTGAAGAATAATTCCGTCAATGCTTCGTTACTCTCAAGTGCATATATAAGTTGGGACGTGTACATTTTATTGCTGCATCACTGGTGGTAATTGCTACTATTATCTGAACAGGAAAACATTGCTAATCTCTTCCGAGCGATGCAGAGCTTTGGCTAAGAAAACGGGTCTGTTTCTCTTTGCTGAAAGGGTCCCTTCCTGCTTCTTCATGCCGGAGGACCCTTAGAATCAGCTGTGACAGCAAAAGGAAGAGGACAGTGAGCAAAAGAAACAAAAGCCTTGAGTTGGAGGAACTACTTCCAGGGTCTGCTGATTAGTTAGAAAGCGTTGTAATGAATTTTACTTGAAGGCTGGCAGCTGATGGCCATCCTGGAAGCCATTTAGGGTTATTTTTCCCAGAGGACTGGTAGAAAGTGAAGCAGGATCCCTGGATAGAAAGGGGAGAGATTAGAGAAGGAAGACATGAAAAGAGACAAGTGTGCAGACCTGGCAAGGACGGGGAAAGGAATACCTGACATTCCACAGGAAGGCCCCTAAGGCTGGAAGCCTTTCTCTGCCATTTGCCTTCTCTCCCTTCTAAACTACTCTACCTTCTCCACACCTTGCCCACTTCCAGTTCAGTTCTGTGCTCCTGTGTCAGCAAGACACTTCCAGCTTATCTCTTCTTTCTCACTTTGTCAAAGAAGCCAAAGCACATCAGTTTCTCAAGGTTATTTGACCATTACGTCTAAAGGGTGCAGCACTGCAGCTCAGGAGTTCTGACCTTAAAGCTTGGACTCGGCTAATCCCACCAAATGCACTGCACCTGAGAATTGGGGTTTCTGTGACTGAGGGCTACAACAAGAGATTTAGGGGGTCCTGGACAAAACCTTGTTGTGGGAGAATTTCCTCTCCCCCCCTTCTTGTGGAAGAAGTACAGGTAGTCCTCAACTTACAGTCATTTGTTTAATGGCCATTCAAGGTTACCATGGTACTGAAAACAATGGCTTATGACCGAATGTCTGTGGAGATTCTCAGTCATCCAAGTCATGGTTCTCCCAGAGGTGCTTTTTAGAAAGTCCAGTTGCCTTTTGAAAAAGCACCTTTGAGACAATTGGCTTATGACCTTTTTTCACACTTACGATCATTGCAGCGTCCCCAGGGTCACATGATCAAAATTTGGATGCTTGGCAAGTGGCATGTCCTCATGACGGTTGCAGTGTCCAGGAGTCATGTGATCATCTTTTGTGACCTTCTGACAAGCAAAGTCAATGGGGAAGTCAGATTCACTTAACAACCGGGATACTAATACCTACTGCAGCGATTCACTTAACAACTGTTTCAAGAAAAGGGCAGTGAAATGGGCAGTGGAGGGATTCAAGTATGTGAACAACCGGTTCTCTGTGTGGATGCTGCTTCTGGAAGTCCGTTCTGGGCCTGGGCAACAAAAAATTAGCTACTGGTTCTGCCGAACTGATGCGAACTGGCTGAATCCCACCACTGAAAATGGGGCAAAATTCACTTAACAACTGTCTTGCTTGGCAAAGGAAATTTTGGGCTCAGTTGTGGTCATAAATTGAGGACTACCTGTAATGGATTTTCTTGGTTATGCTTGCTTTTAGGGCTTACATTATCGTTTTATTATCCTGCATCAGAACAGTCCTACATCAAAAGAGTAGGAAACTGTCAATTTTTAGCAAACATAGTCGAGAGAGGTTCATCTAGAACAGGCATGTCAAACTCGCAACGTCACATGACGTCACGCGATGTATTGGGACTTTTTCCCCATTGCCGGCAATGGGGTGGGCGCGGTTTCGGCGTGACGCATCCGGCCCGCAGGCCGGCAGTTTGACATGCCTGATCTAGAATCTCTTGTCCTCCCTCGAGACTTTAAATTACTTAGCTAGGCAGTACGGTTTAAAGGCAGATGGGGGAAAAGTAGGTTCTCTAGAATATTTGGTCAATATCAACTATTTTGGATTTCCTGTCTTTTTTCCCCCCCCAGTCTTGGTGTGTGGAGAAGACCTTGAAATGGACAGGCAGCAGTTAGCCTTGATGCAACGAAGAAGGCAAAGCAATCTCCCTCTGCCTATATCAGGTACAACCATCCTGCAAAGCTACCTGATGTCAGGAATTAACTGGCAGGTAAACAAGTGAGTGTTTTCTTTCTAGGGAATTTTCCCTCTAAGGAGATTGGGAGACATTTCCTGGTTCTAGGAATGTGATCTGGATCCTATTTCTCTTGGGGGATAGGGTCCCCCATGCCTGGTTATTTTTCCACGTCCCATCTGCTTCTGCCCTGTTTGCGCTCCACAGCCTGTTGCTAAGCACTCCGATCCCCATGGAACGCCTTCCACGGGCACCTGCTGGCAGTGGGGATAATCACAGCCCCCTCCCTTAATCAGGACTTCACTGCTCTCTCATCCCCATCACTGTAGCCCCTTTCCCCTCCCCTTAATAATGCTCCCCAGCCCCCCATTCAGGGATTTGGTGGACCCTGGAGCCGTGGGAACTGTTCCCTGCTGTGGGTGACATGCAAACAGGATAGCGAGCGGGAGACAGGACTAGCTTTTGCTTAGAAAATGATTCCTAACAATAAGACCATAGGATGAAAAGAAGCATTTGCACTAGTCTGGGAAATGTGGGCAAGAGGCAGAGGGGGAGGAGGACAGCTACTCAGAAGGTGGAGGGCAAAGAGATTTTCCCACTGTGCACTGCTACTTTTTTGTTCCCAGTAGGAGCATTGTACTTGAGAGTTCCCATCAGTCTGTGCATTTCCCACGTGTCCAGATTCGGGGGAGTATGGTGGAGATGTTTCATTATGCAAGCTTTCTTAAGTCGGAAAAAAATGGGAGATAAGGAAGGGTGGGGTGAGAATGGTCGTTTAGAAAGCCACGCACACAGGACAGGAAATCACCCCAGATATAAAATGCACGGGTTTATTTTCAGTTTATATAACTTTTTGACATGCTGTTTTAAAAAAGTGAACACCAAAAGGATGTTGGCTTTCTATACTTACAAATGGGGGTTTTAGAAGACAGCTTGCACTTCTTAGGAAAAGTGCATATAAAGAACTTTAAAAACTACTTAAACGACTACTGATCTATTTACTCCTTCTTGGCTATACTAGCAGGATTTCTGATGAAGACTTTTTCCCAGCCTGACTGAAAATGCTGACATTGAATTTAAGGCTTAACTGAGCCTTAGTATTTTAATTCTCAAAATTGAGTCTCTCCAGCACAATGCAGTATGTATCATTCTACCCAGCTGTCTCCCAGGATATCAGGTATAGAGTGGTCTTTTCCATCAATTATTGCATCATTTTAACTAGTGATAGAACCAGGGACCATCTGTATGCAAACATACCCTAAGTATTCAGTTATGGCTGAATACTTTTGCAATCTATTTTTAATTCAGCCACCAGAAAAACCTCATTTTTCCTTAAATTCCAGGAAAAAAAAAACCTTGATGGCTGACTATTTCTGACACTAATTGGGCATTTTAACACCCCGCAGTTAGCATTACTTTCCCCAAACCCTTAAGATCAGTGTTTTTCAAACTTGACTAAGATATGTAGTCTTCAAGTGCCAGAATTCCCCAGTCAGCATCCTGGTTGGAAAATTCTGGGAGTTGGAATTCATACATCTTAAAGCTGCCAAGTTTAAAAAAACACTGCTCTTCAGCATGTGTTGGCCTTCTGCTCCTTTGCATCTGCAGGATACTTTAACAGTTTAACTAAACATCCATGAATCAGGACCTTCCCATTTTGTTCTGCTTGACTCTCCAGGAAAGGAGTATCAAATCAGCTGGGTTGTTCTGATCAACTGGATCATCTCTGATTTCCTCTGAACCTTGCAGCAAGATGGACAGCAAACAAATGTATGTATGTATGTATGTATGTATGAAAAAGAAAGAAAGAAAGAAAGAAAGAAAGAGAAAGAAAGAAAGAAAGAAAGAAAGAAAGAAAGACTGGATAGTGGCCATGACAGTAGTTGGAAACAGCAGAATAGACAAGAAAGAACTGGAGAAGATAACAAAATATAAAGACTTGCATATGGAAATAGAATTATTGTGGCAAAAGAAAGCAAAGATAGTACTAATAGTAACAGGCACCATAGGTGCAATCCCAAAACAGCTGGAGTACTACTTGAACACCAGCAGCATTGACAAATTCACCATCAATCAATTGCAAAAGGCAGCTCTACTCGGAACAGCTTACATCTTGCGACAATACCTCTAACACCATTAAAACATCCACATCTGCCTATTCCAGGTCCTTGGGAAGGACTGGTCAGGAGGACAAAAATGCCAAATCCATCTGACTATGCAATGAAGCATAAATAAATAAAACCTTCAGATCAGTCCAGAATCCATTGAAGCTATTAGGAAATCAACCTCAGCTATATTTTCTAGAAAATATTAGTTTGGAATGTGGTAATAAAATGGGTAATTTACTATCACAAACCGATGCCCTAGCCTAGATGCACTCCGTGTTCAGTTTCCATGAATCTACTTTCTTCTATTTCTTTTCTATATCTAGTTGTTTCCTTTGTATTTAAGTGCCTGTACTGCTATGTTTGCAGTGATTTTTTTAGCATTATAGTACACTAACTCCTCTGGCCAGAAGTTTAAGGAAGAGCCTCAACTAGACCAGACTGGAAGCCTGGGCTTCCCCTGATATGTATGTGGGATATAATCCCAACTCCAGGAAGTAAATTCCAAGCCATAAAGAAACTTCTCCTTCTCAAGGGTATATAACCTCTGAAGGCACAGCAGAAGCTTTTAAGCAATAACTAAAGGTTGGAAGTTTTAAATGCAACTCTGGCCTTGTCTTCTGGAGACAGAACTGAGTTAGGAGAGCATTCCTACCTTTATAATGGGGCAAACCATTGCTGCTGCATTTGGGGATCGGTGTGGCACCCGTGCAGCTGAGGGAGAGCAAAGCCTGAGTCAGGCAGGACAGGCTTCGGCCTAGATTTCTAGCCAGAAACAATTCAGAGGCTAAGAGCTACGGAAGGAAGTCTCTGCTGCGCGCCCTCTAGCGGTGCTCCAGGGTTTTGCATGCCCGATCTAGTTCTAAAGCAAGGCTTCCTTCCAATCCTGGATGCATCCAGAGTACTGGATTGATCCCTGTTTTGTTTTGTTTTTCTCCGAAGCAGCTTGTCAGGAAGGACTTTGGAGGCCATTGAGAACCAGACCTACTTATAAACCCAGTACGGGGAAGGGAAAAAAAAAGGAGGCACTTGCATGTACTTTAAGTCACCTCGCCGCTGCTTCCCAGGATCTGTCAAAGCGTCTTTTCCTTGCCATCGACTTGGGGCTCTACCAGCACCTGATCTCCCCTCCCCCTTCTCAAGCACTGTGCCAGGCTCGCCCCTGTTTCTGGGCCCCTCCCTGCTGGGGAGAGTCAACGGTGCGGCTAGCCGCTTGCATACAGCTCTAGAGAGGAGGAATGGGCCTCCGGGCCTTCCTGGATCGAAAGGTGGTGGTGACAACCAGTTCCCTCCTTCCTTCGCCGCTTCCCGCCACTACGCCTCGTGTGAAAAGCGCCCGGCCCAGCTCTAGGAGTTGGCTATAGCAGCAACAGGAAGAGAAGGGAAACGTCCCGTCGATCGCAGTCAGATCGCCGCGATCTGATGGAGCAGTCCTGGCTCAATCTCCTCAGCAACGTCCCCTATTCGCCTCCTGGTCCCCATTTTCCCGGAGTTCGGTCTCCCCCTTGGATCCTGGGGGAGGGAGGAGAGGGAGAGGGGCTTCCCTTCTGGCTCTAGAAGCAGCCGCGCCACGAAGGGGTTAAACCGTCCCAGCCCATCTAGGGGAGGCAGGGTGTGCTTATCTACTCCAAGGAAGCTCGGAACCGCAAGCCTGTCCTGTGGCAAACCCTGCGCCTTAGGTCCTTTCGCAGAGGTATAAAATCCGGGAGAGGGGGGGAGGCAGACATGTTCTTCCCTCCTCACAACCGCTTGCCCCGCTGGATTAGAAGTACATCCCGGAGAAACTTTCCTGGGCACAGAAGAGCTGACTGGAACTAAACCCAGGGATCTCGGAGCGGAGAGCTACCGCCGGGTAAGGGACCTCTTTGCTCCCGTCGTCTCCGCGCTCTTAAGCCGTCGGATTTCAGCTCCAGATCCTAGTTCCCGCCACGGTTATCTGGCTACCCCTATTCTGCCGCACGCGCCCCCCTCCCCTTTTCCCGGTTTTGCCTGCCTCTCCTAGATTTCTCCGGGCGCTTTCGGAAGCTGCCGGCGGTGCCACAAGAGGAAGCCGCTTGGTCTTCGCTTTTCAACCCTGCTCTCTTCGCGGGCCAGCCGGCAAGACGCCTGGCAAGACTTCAGGGAAGTTCTTGTTTCTCGGGAGGGGCGGGGGGGGGACCTGCCTTCGGGATGGCCGACAACTTTGGCGGAGATGCAGCCAGCCGCAGAGCAGAGGCAGGAGAGTCCCGGCTCCCTTGAAATCTCGCCAGAGCATCTTCAGGCGCTGAGCTCGGCTTTGTGCTCTCCTGCCAGAGTGGGAAAAGCGACCGAGCGGGAATTTGGCGAAGGTTCCTTAGCTGGGCAGGCGGACGCGTCTTTGAGCGCCTGAGGATGGATGGCAATCGACGGGGGCCAGTTGGGACTCCAAGTCCCAGCCTGCGCTGCTTCCTCCGCTGCACCTGGCTCAGGTATGGGAGAGGCAGGTCGCAGCACGTCGGCAGGCAGGACGGGACGGAGCGCGCAGAAACACACACAGACGCACGCATGCACCCGCTCCGGGGCCGGGAGTTGGGGGGGAGAGAGAGAGAGAAAAAAGCGGGCTTTGGCAGGCAGATCAAAGCCCCCGGCAGGCCCTGCTGGCACCGAGTCCCGGAGCTGCGCTGGTGCTGGGAGGGCTTGCTGCTGGCATTGTCCCCGGGCACCTGTTCCGTGGCATGGGGAAGATTATAGCCCGGCTGGGGTGCGGGGAGGGATTGCTGCCGTTCCTGCGTCCCTTGTACTGAGAGTGATGGCGTCAGGAGGCCACGGCAAAGCCCAAGCCTGCGTCCAGAATGGCAGCAGCTCGAACCTCGGTGCCCTCTTCAGAATGAAGGGGGCCGTCCCAAGATTAAAGGATCCTCCCCGCTCTGGTTCTCTACCTATATTGGAG
The DNA here is from genome assembly GCA_023970755.1 of Azemiops feae. Taxonomy (NCBI): domain Eukaryota; kingdom Metazoa; phylum Chordata; class Lepidosauria; order Squamata; family Viperidae; genus Azemiops; species Azemiops feae. The sequence goes on along the minus strand of JALGBA010000474.1, from coordinate 110,214 downwards.
CGCCTGCGTTTCGGACCCCGGCAGGGGTCGCTCTTTCCAAGGGAGTGGGGCGGGGGGCTCTTAGTGATGCAGGCGGAGCCCGGTAAGGTAGTCTGCCTTTCCCCCCCCCTTTTCTTTTTTTGGGGGGGTGGGGGAAGAAGGAGAGCCTATCTTGGGTCTCCCATTCTCTAGCCCCAACTTCAAAGCCTTGCTAGCCTGCAAGAAGGGCGGGGGATCTACCAGAGCTGGCCGGGAGAGAGAGAGAGAGAGAGACCCTTTGAAGTGCCCATCAGCCGCGGCCGCCACTCGGGTTACAGCTGCTTGGCCCGGGGCCCGGTGGGACGGGCGAGGAAGGGAACTTTGATCTTGGTTACTTCCGCACAGCGCCCTCTAGGCCCGGGCCCGTCTCTCCCCCCCCCCCCGCTTCCCTGCAGCAACGCGGCGCCTCTGCCTCCAACATCCCCCGTCGTTCGAACCCAGGTCCAGCGAGGCATCACCCTTTCTCTTCTTATAGGATTGACCCCGCCATGGTGCCCTGGGCAATGCTGCTCCTATTGGGGCTGTTGTTCTGCTGCTGTTTGGGCCACAGCAGCCAGACGGGAGCGCCCCGGGTCTACCTCACCTACAAAGGTAAGAGAGGCTTAATGTCATTCAGGTGAGTCCCGGGGGAAAGACTGCCTTTTGCCTTCCGGCGGCAACAAATCTCCTCTCTTGGATGGGCATGTCTGCATTCGGAGAAGGGAGAAAGCTGCAAGGTGGCACTGGGGTGGGCAAGGGTGGGGCATGGCAATCCATTGCAAAACTCTGGACAGAATAGAGAGCCTTTTTTGCTGCTTGTAGGAAGAGAGTCTTGTGTTCAAAAAAAAATCAGAAAAGTAGCTGGTAGCGCCTTTCCAGACGAATAAAACTCACTCGTTGGGAAAAGTGCAACCTTCTGGTTTTTGTTCTTCTCTTTGTTTCTTAAAGACTTGTATGCCTACCGTCCATCACCCAGCCTGTTAGCCTAGATCAGGGGTTTCATAGCAGCAGATTATCTGAAGGGATAAAAACCGAAAATTTAAGAAAATAAGTTAGATGAAGGTAGTCTTTCAAAGAACAATAGTGAATCTGCTGTATATGACTATGAATTTTTATTAGCTGAGCAAGGAATTATCCTTGTATTAGTTGGACTATGCTTAAAAGACTCTTCCCCAGTTGGACTCGTCCATCGTGGAGAGTGCATTTTTCAGGAAAGCTGGAGTAAATCTAGGTTTCGTTTCCTTCCTTCCTTCCTTCCTTCCTTCCTTCCTTCCTTCCTTCCTTCCTTCCTTCCTTCCTTCCTTCCTTCCTTCCTTCCTTCCTTCCTCCTTCCTTCCTTTTGAAAATGACAGTATTGTTAACAAGTTCCAAGGTTTTACTATGAGAAAGAAAAGCAGCAGGAACACCACTTCTTTAACAACTAAATAACATTGTTAAAGTAAACTATGGCCCTTCTTAAGATGACAACTTCTGTTAATTTTGTCCTGGTTTTCTTGGCAACACTGTGGAACTGGTTTGCTGGTGCCAACCCTGAGATATCCTTATAGTCGCCCATTCAAATTGGACTAAACGTATTTACCTAAGAAGTTTGCCGGATTGCTGCTTAATGCTAAAAGGGGTGATTATGAAAACACAGTGACTTGCTCACCAATAATTTTAACTATGCGCTCTGATAGCTTGAGTAAACATTTTGACTGTCCCAGGAATGGATTGTTACCATGGGGAAAGGAATTATTCCTGCATCATATCACTGCTCAGATTATTGATACTGGTGCCCAAAGTAATCAGCTGTATTCCTGGGGAGGTCCAGGAAGGCAAGAAAACCTTACTTTGGTCAATCTCAGCCTAATATACTGTAATTCATAGACAGACTATGAGGATAAAAAGAGATGATGACCAGATAAGCTACCAACAACACCTTAGAGGAAAGCAGTATATCTGTGCTTCTTATCTCTGAAAACAAACTACAGTACAAGTGGATTCTGGTGGGACGGCAAATAAGAACTGTCCAGTTAAAATATAATGGCTTTGTTTGGATCAAACCAACAATCTGCTTCTTTTTACCAAGAATTCTTTCCATCTCTAGCGTCAAACTAAATACCATGGAGATTACTAGTACAGGATAATTTCTTTTCTGTGAGTCAGCTGCTACATGGAGGAGATCTTGTTGTCAAAGTGGAAGTTTGTAGTCATTTCTAACAAGGCAGCAGCTCTGGTTTTCATGTGTTAATCTCTTTTTTTTCCATTTTAATATTATTTATGGTAATGGGTTCCTGTGGTGGTCTTATGATGGACCTAATACGAAACAGATATAGACCTGACAGTGCACAGCCTTGTTTCAGCAGCTGCTCCTATACGTTCTGAAAAGCAGCAAGTTTTGCATTAACAAAATGCAAAAGTGCAAATAACTTCAAGCTCCCGTATTCCCAGATTTCTGACCTGAGATGGCCAGTTGATTAAAAAAAAAAAAAAAGGCTGACTGTCGATTATAGATTTTCTCAGTGGTTTTATGGTTTAAACATTCTATGGTGCTGGTGAGTGTTATATGTGCAGACCCACCTTCAAGGACAGTTTAGCCATGTGGACTCAAGGCAGCCAATCGAAGCAGCTTGTCTGTGTATGATGGATGCAGCAGTTTGTGGCTGTCAACAGAGTCACACCCTTGCCTGTCTCTGTATTGCTAATGGTTTGTGTTCTTGCTGTGAATGTTTTTCTAAAGAGGGTGTACAAGTTACTGCTGTGTTAGGCACATCGTACCATCATTTGTGGGTCCCTCTGCCTTCTTCTGCAAGCATTCTCCCCTCCACCACCACCCCCCAAAAAAATATCCTGTGACCTTGCTGGGTTCCCCTACACTCTCTGTTCTTGGGGATTCCGGGATCTAATTACTTGCCAGCCACTGGGGGAAAGGATTTCCCAGAAGGGCTTAAAATACCCAGCATGCCATACAGAGAAGGGACTAGAACATGGATGGATTCCCCTTCCAAAAGCACATTGTGGGGCAGGGGAAGAGAGGGAGCTTGGGCTGGAGAGGAGCTTAATGACCAGGGTGTGCATGCCACGTTCCCTGCTATAGATACCCTGCTGTTGTTCTCACTATAGTTGCTTTGTCGTCCTTTCCTTCAACTATGAAAATGTAGCTCATGTGTACATGTGAAAGGGAGGGGGGTGCATAAAGAAACAGCAAGAGCCTTGGCCAAAGGACAATTCATTCCTTTGGGCGGCAGCAGCAGCTTGGCTATAAAAGGCAAAGCTCCAGACATCACTCTGGTTTCTCTGTACATGCACGTATGCCCGAATGGGCAAAGAGTCACGCACCTAATCTCTGTGCTTGCTGAGGCTCATGGATTTACATATGTGGACCATAAGGGATACGCAGCTAGTGAAGATGTCAGGGACTTGGGTCTTCCTCCCATGAAACTGGGAAGGTTGTGTGCCATCTGGCAGGAGGGTTTCTGGTGGGACGTTGAGCCCAAATCCTCCTTGGGAACACTCTGAGGAGGCAGGTATCTTCCAGGGGAAGTTTTCCACCAGAGTCCATAGCTCAAGGCATGTTGATTGTTCTGGGTTTTGGGGATGGTGATGGCAAGTACAACAGCAGGTCCCTGTGGCTATGTCTGCTGTGGCTTAAGCAAGGTCTGCCCCACAAAGGCAGCATATTTGGATTAAGCGGGCTCCGTAAGGAGGTTTTTCCTGCTACGTCAGGCCCTTTTGTTACTACAGCATGTTCAGGTTTTTGAGAGGGCCCTGTAATTACTAATCAATAGTCTAACTGTGCTTGTTCATTCTATGAAACTGGTGAAAGATAGTGACAAACAGGATGAATTATGCAGGATCCAATCTGGGTCGGTCACTGGGACCGGAGGTTCTAGGCCTTTCGGACTCGTGCTGGAGCCCATCCTCAGGGAATCTCTCTCTCACCAGAACGTGTGCTTTGAGTAGAATGTGTGCTATGCTTAGTATTTATGTGGTACCTGGTTGTGTGTGGCTTTTTTAGTTGTTGATTGGGATGTTGATGGCCAGTTATGGGTTGGTCATCGGGACCAGAGGTATAGCCCTCTGGCCATCAACACCCCAATCAACAACTAAAAAAGCCACACACAACCAGACACAGCATAAATACTACACATAGAATAGCCCAAAGCACACATTCTGGTGAGAGAGAAGTTCCCCGAGGGATGGGGGGGTCCAGCACAAATCCGAAAGCTCGGAAAACTAAACCTCTGGTCCTGGTGACCGACCCAGATTGGATCCTGCGACATGATCTTGGGACACATCTATTTGCCTTCATTCGTGGAAATGAATTATTTTTTGGTTGAACCTCACTCTTGCCAAGAACACAGTCAGCTTTAGCCAGCTGTTTTCTCTCAGCTTTGGTTCTTTATGTAGGCAGGTTGGACCTGCCCTTATAGGGACTAAGGCCAGTGCTGGGTTACAGGGAAGAAGGGGAAGGGATTAGAGGGTTGAGCTGGTGATGGGGCATACAGCTCTGCCCCCTGTACTCGCTCCTGAGCTATCCTGCTACCCTTTGGTGCAATGGAAACTGCTACCTGTTTCCAACGTTGAAAGCCCCATCAGCTGCCATTCTGCTCCATTTCTGGTTAATGGCATCAGCCAGGGAGGTCCATCACAAGCGATCAAATGTCCTGGACAGGCTCTGCCCACCCCCACCCCTCTGCAATAGAAAGGATAATAACACTGATTTCTTTTACTGGGTTATTATAGGAAGTACTGTTATATGATAACTAATTCTGCTTCCCCTACTGAAAGGTCTAGCAGCAAGAAGGGTGACCCAGGATATAAAATGGTGCCCTCTTGTACCAGCTACAAAAACAAAAAAAGCTGCTGAATCTCACTTCGGAATGAGTGACAGGATAGCATCTCTGTCGTAGCAGAAGGCAGTTTTTTTAAGCTTAGGAAGTTAGGCAACTTGGGTCTGTTCTAAAGTGTTCCTTCATTTCTTCTCAATTTGCTACCTGGGCTTTTTTTTTTTCTTTCATTTTGCCTGACAGAGAAACTATAACACAGAAATGCAAGTCGCAGTTCTGGGATTGCAGAAGCAATTATTTGTCTGAGCAGAATTCAGCTTGCTTGGGATATATCTTTAGGGAGGTGCTGGGGCTAAGGCTGAAAAAAGGTACATTAAGCCCAAAGAGCTTCAGTCATTGTGCCAAAGACGTGATGACCGGTTGCAGTTCCCAGCCACATGTTTTGGCTGGCCACAGCCTGCTTCAGTCTGCCTGTAAGATGACAGATGATTCTAACGTTTCCTGATTTCTTGTTGGCTCCTCCAGATTCCATCCCTCCTTCTTCCCAAGTGTGGGGGGGGCCTACGAGATAGAACAGTAAGGGGTTTGTGGAACCCAAGGGCTCCATTTCTGCCAAGGCATAACTCCTATCTAAAGGCTTCCTTGTTTGCCACAGAATGGACTTCTTCTGGGTATGGAAATTCCAGATGGTAGTGGGGGGAAAAGGTAAAGGAGTCCCTGTGGATTTTACTCCACTAGTCGTAGCCGACTTTAGGGGGCATGCTCATCTTCATTTCAAGGGCCATTGAGCCAGCGCTGTCCAAAGACATTTCTGCAGTCACGTGGTTCAGCATGACATCATGGAACATTGTTACCTTCCCTCCGAAGTGATACCTATTCATCTACTCACATTGGCGTGTTTTCAAACTGCTAGGTGGGCAGGAGCTGGGGCAAGTAACGGGAGCTCACCCCCTAGCGTGGTGCTCAGGTCTCAAAACCTGGGTTCCCAGCTTTCCAGCCGACAAGCCCAGCTTATTAACCACTGAGCCAGCCCCGCTGCCAATTCCAGATAGCATCCCTGAAAACCTTGCGAACAGATTGTTTTCCCCAAACCACCAGTGGTTTCCACCCCCACAACCCTGAGGGTACAGCAGTTGTGTATTTGGTTTGTTAGGGGAGTGAGACCTTCTTCATCTGACATCCAGTAAACCTCTAACCCCCCCCCCCATTATCAGCACTCAGTTGGTGATAAATGGATGCAGGAGAGAGAAGAGTTGGGAAGATGCTTACAAGAGGTTCTGCTTTGAAGGACTTAGTTCATTTTCCATCGCAGTCAAGGATACTTGATAGCCTAATATTGCTAGGTTGTCTTAGAAGAGACTAATGGCACTGCTATATACCCACAATGTTATATAATGGTCATTGTATATCAAAACTGGGTAGTATGCATGACACAGCCCACCCCTGGGCAGATTGCCACGGGGCAGATTGCCATTATTTCTTGGGGCAAGCATGATAGTCTCCCACCTGCCATGTGTTAATGCCTGGGGAATTCCATCAGGTTTCCAGAGTTCCTTCCCAGCTTCCAGAGAAGAGATGGGAGATGTCAGATGAACTGGACAGAGAGAGGAGAGATTGGTCAGAATCCTGCAATTCTACTCTTGGCTTGGTTGTTTCTTTCATTTGATTTTAATTCCTCATCTCCCCAGACTCATCTCTCTGTTCCTCTTTGACCTCCTGGAAATCTGATTTTCTTCCTGACTTTAGCCCACTTGCCTAAAGGGATTAGGCCAATTTTGGTCCCTGATCTCTGCATTCTTGCCTAGACTTGACTACAGAGCATAAGTGAGCCTGGCTGGTGTCCTCTGGCTTTGTCCCCAAGGTCACCACAGGTGGGAAGTTCACCCCATCCCTCTCTGATCTGTGCCTATGGAATGTGGCTGGGGGATTGCTGGGGGATTTAGACTCTTTGCTGTACCAGCCGCTGAGCACCCCCCTCGCCCACGTTGGCTCCGCCTTTGCCACTTCAAGGGACCAAAATACCCCCTGAGCTCAGCCCAAGTCAAGCCAGCCCACCCCACCCATCACATGGATCAACATGATCCAGTTGCTGCCCTTTCTGTGTGCAAGGGGAGGGGGGGAAAGGCTAGGGAAAAAAAGTCAGATTAGGATTCTGAGTTCTTGTCCTTTGCATGGTCAGGTGAACAGTGGGCTAGGGCAAATTCGTCACAGAGGACTGTCCTCTTCCAGATGGATGGCCAGGGGCCAGATATCTCTAAGAAAGCAGACTTTTTTTGCACCTTGCTCGGATGAAAAGAGTCATAGGTGGGAAGAGTAAGGAGAAGTGAAGACCCCGGAGTGGCCCATCCATGCTGAACCTTCAGGCAGCAAACTGAATGAGTTATCAATTGGCAGCTTTCCCCACTATAGTAAGATAACCAAAGTTCACTTTACATAAAGATTCCTAAAAATGTACTTGGGCAAGCCTGACCTCTCTTTTTGTCAGGGTGTGCAAAGGGTGTCCTACTCCTGAGAAGTGGTAGTTGACTCTGAGGCTCTCCCTCCACAGAATTGTTAGAGACCCGCACGGCTCGTCCTTTCAGCTTCAACTTTAACACAAGCGATTATCGCATCTTGTTGGTGGACCAAGACCAGGAACGTCTCTACTTGGGGGCACGAGATTTTCTGGTGGCCTTGGATCTTCACAACATCAACAAGGAGCCACTAATTGTAAGTCTTTAAAAAAAAAAAAATCCTGCCGGATCAGTTCAGAATGTCGATCGTGCTAGCACTGATGATGTTACTTAGTTGGGTGATAAAACGTCTGCAAGGAAACAACCAAGCTCAGAGAGCAACAAGGAACTCTGATATTCCTCGTGCCCAACATTTTCCTGCAGTGGTTGCTAACTGCCTTGGGCTGGGTCGACAGATGCAATAGAGTAAATAAGGCAGTGGGATAGGTACATATATGTACCTTGCAAAATGTTTAGGATTCATTGGGCTGTAGCTCAGACTAAGAAAAGCCAACCGTAAGTGGACTGGAGAACCAAGAAAGCCAAAAGGATTGGGAATAGATTTGGCATCTCAAGATGATCCTTCTTTCTCTTTCTCTCTTCAGATCCATTGGCCAGCATTGCCAAATCAGGAGAATGAGTGTCGCTTGGCAGGGAAAGGGCAGAGAGTGAGTGGCAATTTTCTGCTCCTTCACTGTTACCCTGTACCTAGTGTGTTTATTGGCTGGGCTTCGATGCATTAGGTCTCTGTGAGCTGGAAATATGTTTGGTTTTGGGTGTCTGAAAGCTATTTGATTCCTTGCATCTCTGGAAGGAAAACCGTTACTTTTGGCTTTGTCTCAGTCGCTATTTTTTGATTCTACATAGTCCAGGATCCTTAATCTATATAATTCCCGGGAAGATGGAGACTGTATTAACTCCTGCCTGGCAAACCTATGTCTTCCAGTTCACGTTTTACTTCTTCATGTCCTGTAGGGTGAATGTTTCAACTACATACGGCTTATGGAACCCTTGAACCGTACTCATCTCTACGCCTGTGGAACAGGAGCTTATCACCCAGTCTGCATCCTTATCAATCGTGGTTGGCGCTCTGAAGTAAGAAAAAGGACTCACCGCCCACCGTCTTCCTGCTGGAAAAGAACCGTAGAGTATCTTAGTGATAGAAGACACATCTCTATTTATTCTCAATCTGTGGCATCTTCGGGGAACCTTGAGAAAGATAATCAGAACAGACAATAGTAATTAAGTCAGCTGGCTAGTGGTCTGACTTGATATAAGGTCACTTCTACGAAGGGACAGTCAAGCAAAGAGGGCAGGGCAAAGACAGAATTGGAAGCAGGGACTGGTAGCCTTACTCTGAAACTGAACTCATTCCTAAATGACTTGAAATCAAAGTAGGTTTTCATGATGATGGTCCTGTTGTCCTTTCCCTGTTTGCCCCTCCACAGGAATACCTCTTCCGCACAGTGCCTCATTCACTGGAACCAGGCAAGGGGAAATGTCCTTATGACCCCCGGCAGTCCAGCATGGCTGTGCTTGTCAGTAAGTAGCTTTGAGTGAGTTGAGTTGGATGAAGTATTGCTAACGTGTAAAGTACAACTAGTATGCCGCTGCGTAGGCATCCTTCTGGTCAAGGCCTCTGTGGAAACTGTGTGGCTGCTAAACCCAAGCTGCTTTTTTCCTGGGTGGCATGACTGCCCTCCACAGCTGTCACACTATCCCACGAAAAAAAAATTGTGATTAGTTTAAGCAGTTGCTGACATGTGTTGTGTGTGCGTGTCCATGTGCTCTTTGAATTGCAGGTTTCCTTTGAATCTGAATTGCCGGACAACCTTGCTATCTATAGCTCCTATCTGATCTTTGTGGCTTTTGGTTTGTTATCAGGGCTGCAGGAAGTAAACAGCTGACTTGGAGGGGAACAAAGTACTTGGGAGAGAAGCTTTCATTAATTGCACAGAAATGCTTGGGATGGCTGAGGTCTCATGTTCATCCCTGGCATTTCATTTAAAAGGATTTGGGGGGAGCAGAGCTGAGAAGTACCATTGTCTGACACCCGGGCAAGATGGTGGCTGTAGCATCAGCAATAGCAGCATCTATCAGAAGCCCTAATGATGCTCCATTGATGCCATGCCTGTGATGATGATACAGCTGGAATGCACCAATATGTTCTGATGCCACAATATCTGATACATAAACTGTGGCCTTTGTGCCAATGGCATCATCACACAACAAGCACACCCTATGTCATTTCCCTACCTCACCTTCAAGGATATCCATGCTGTTGAGCAGATTTTATTGGCAAAGCCTAAGGCACCTCCCCGTATTTTAATAGTCTCAAAACTCCAGATCTTACAGAGTTTCCCTGGTTATGCCTGCAGATGATTACACCCAATGAGGTTGTTGTTGTTGCTCTTCTTCCTGCTCCACCCCCCCTCCCTCCAGATAGCACACTGTATGCTGGAGTTCATGTGGATTTCATGGGCACCGATGCTGCCTTGTTCCGGACCATGGGGCCGCGCCCAGCTGTACGTACGGAGCAACATGATTCCCGCTGGCTCTATGGTAGGAAGCCAAACGCCATCTAAAGAAAAACAAAGGAGGGAAATTGGACGGAACGATGAGATAACAGACCATGATGGATAAAGCACAGCAGAGTGAATTCTTATAGTGTGAATATCTTATGCAGCGAGGGGGCGAGGGGGGGGATGATGACATCGGGATAATGCCAGGACTTGCCAGTCACCCAGAAAAAGGTAGGCTAATCTTGCCAGGGTGAGGACCGCTCTTGAAATCCAAAATGTCGGCAGGAGCAGGGAGCTGAACCATCACTGCATTGCAAGCAATTTCATATGATTGCTCCCCCGTTGATGTCATGCCTGCTTCTGTCCCATTAAAAATTGTACTCGGATAACCTACAAGGCATGGCTTTGGAGCCTGCAGCCGATGAAAAGGCGAAGTTTGCAAAGTTTGATTTTCTCTCCTCCGTTCCATTGCAGCCTCTAGGCCTCAGTTGATTGGTCCACAGGCATAAGTGCCCCGAGGCACAGGGGTAGACAGTGACCTGCAGAGGAACTGTACATACCAAGCATAGTGACCTTATACTTCGGACTTTCTTTATGGCAGCATCTCTTCCCAAAAGTTTGCTTCAGGCGAAACTAGAGCGCTTGTTGTCTCCATCTAGTGGTGAACCCATGCGGTGGCATCTCTTTTCCCCTTCCTCAGACCCTGTTTTCCTCCAAGCCCACGTCATTCCCGACAGCTCCGACCACAGCGATGACAAGCTCTACTTCTTTTTCCGGGAAAAAGCACTGGAAGGTGCCGTGGGGCCTGCCGTACTCGCTCGGGTGGGACGGGTGTGCCTGGTGAGCAGGACTTAAAGTGGGGTTTATCTTTGCTGGGGGTGGGGGGGCTGGGGGGGGGCAGGGAATTCTGAGAAGGGCCGAGCCACCGAGAGCTGCTGCTGGAGGTGAGCTTAGCTGGTTGACCTCTTCTACTGCAGAGCTGATGTTCTCCTTAGCAACCCTAACAAGTGTCCAAGGTAATGAATGAATGGTTTGATTCAGGAGCCGAACCAAGCTTGACTTCCATTCTATACTAGGAAAGAACAAGTGTCCGCCGCTTGTAAGGCCTCCCTCTTGAAGGTGCCACGATCTTTAAGAGCAAACAGAATTGGCAAGTGTTGATGGGACAGGAATGCTGAAGTCTGTGAGAAATAAAAAGGGTCACATGATAAGGACCCTCACCACCACCACCACCCCCGGCTAAGATTTGCCAAAGTGGCAATCGACTTTGGAGAGGGAAAAATAAAAGGGTGAAAAGAACCAGCTTTGCAGCGGCGACTGAGCAGAGAAGTTCAAGCAAACGTATTGGCCCTTGAGGGAGGTAGATGAAAAGGGGTTAGGGGGCAAGGCAAAGGCACAAAGAGCTACAAGCAATTTTTGTCCCTTGCCTGTTGCAGAGCACATACATATCCTATGGACAGTGTAGATCAGGGGTCCTCAACCTTGGCAACTTTTAAGACTTGTGGACTTCAACTCCCAGAATTTCTCAGCCAGCAAAGCTTTGCTGGCTGAGGAATTCTGGGAGTTGAAGTCCACAAGTCTTAAAGTTGCCACGGTTGAGGACCCCTGGTGTAGATGGTAAGTGTGCATGTATCTGTTCTGCTCTCCGGGGATACACAGTCGTGAACACAATCTTCTGAGGTGTTTTCTTGAGAATCCTCCCTGGTAGATTTTAAAATTTCCAAGCAAATGGAAGAACGGTCAGTGCACCCCTACAGTGTGGCGAGAGAGCAGCTGCCGTGTTGCAATTTATGGTGAGTTCTCAGGAGTGCAGGCAGCGTGAAGGGCTGAAACGCTACTGCACAGCCAAGTGGCTTGTTCAGCCCTGAGAAGGCCCAGGTCCACAATTAGAAAAGGGAAATGAGATCTTCCCTGGAGCCCCATTGTTCTCTTGGCATGGCTCTCCGTGGTGGGAAGTTGCAAAAAAGTATTTAATCTGGAGATTTTAGATCAAGGGTGAGCAGTTGTTCCAGCCAAAGGAATTCAGCCTTGGGCATGCCAGCAACCACATGTAGAAAGTCAGGTGGGGCCAGGATTTAAAACTAAATTTGATTTAATAAGATATGTTTCAATTAAATTAAATTTAAATTTAATTTATTACACATTTATAAGATGGTGATTCCTCATCTTTTAATAATTTCCCCCTTTGGTCGCGTTACACATTGCAATTGGGTGACAGCTATTGGAAGAGCCACGGTTTTTGGAGACCACATGCCATAGTTGTACCTATTAACTGTAGAGTTAAAGCTTCCTATTGCACTCAGTTGAGGTCTTCAGATCTGCCCCAAACCTGGAAGAAGCCTTTCTCAAACAGGCCCATGCTGGCTTGGGTCAATGGTAGGTGTAGCCCCATTCGTCTAGCGGTCCTAAGATGGAGAAGGCTCTTCTACCAGGTATCACCTGCCCTGTACCTTGATTCAGCTTAATTTTTGCTGCTCACATCCTGCAGGCTGAAATAGTGCCATAATTCCCAGGTGCAAACAGCTGTTTTTGCCACCTTGCAGCTCAAAAGCGGTTCTGTGTCTTTCTTTTTCTCGAAGGTTTGTGCATCTGTGGAATCACTAGAGTGGGGGTCCTAGTAAATCTCTTGCTTTTTTTTCCAGAACGACGATGGGGGACAGCGCTCCCTGTTGAACAAGTGGACGACATTCCTTAAAGCTCGTCTCGTGTGCTCCGTGATTGGAGAGGATGGCGTGGAGACTTTCTTTGATGAGCTGCGTGAGCCCTTCTTTTGGACAGAGAGATTTTTGTTCCTGGGAGAGGGAGGGACAGGTTTGGGGTTTAGTGATAGTGGTGAAGGTATGGAAAATTGGAACTTGATGAAAGAGGCCGGGCTGGGTTGCTCAAGGATGTGAGCCAGAAATTCTGCCTAACGTTTGGGGAGAGATTCCAGCTGTTGGACTTAAATATGGGCTGTGCTTAAGCAGTGACAAAAAATAGCCATTGAAATCGAGCATCAGCATATTATGGCCATTCTAAAAGTACTTTCTGCTTTAAGTGTTGTAGAACAACCCAGATGCAGAATTTCAAGTCGATATAATATAGCACCCATTTGGATTTGGCAGTGTTGTCGGTCCTGGCCATTTTATAAATGGTCCCTGAATCCAGTATGTGAAATGGCTATTTAAAAAAAACACCCTCATTTAAATGTCTTTCTCTTTCATTTGTTTCTTAAAATGACTTTCTCATGCCAGCTGGCCATTGAAAGCATTGGCAATCCTTACACGTCTGGAGGGTTCCAGGTTGGGCAAGATAAGCCTCAAAGCGTGGCCCTGAAATAGATCTGTTGGTGCTGACTGGGGAACCCTGGGAGTTGAAGTCCAAACATCTTCCAGTGGCCAGGGTTGAGAAACACCACCCTAGAGCTTTGCATGCAAACTCTGCACACGTCTCCCTCAAAGTGCTTGATTGGATTGTTTCCTTCCCCAGGTGACGTCTTCCTTTTGCCGACTCAGGATGAGAAGCATCCCTTGCTCTATGGGGTCTTCTCCACCCTGGGGTGAGTAAAGCCCATGTGATCGGGATGGGGGAGAGCCTTTGCAGGAGATCCCAGCATCACTCCTCTGTCCTTCTGGCCCTGCTTCTCTCTTCCAAGGTCAGTGTTCCGTGGCTCGGCAGTCTGCGTTTACTCCATGGCTGACATCCGCACTGTCTTCAATGGGCCCTTTGCCCACAAGGAAGGACACAACTACCAGTGGGGGCCATACACAGGACGTGTGCCCTACCCTCGTCCTGGAGCCGTGAGTCCCAAGCATTTTACTCTCCAAGGGTTCAAGATTTCATTTCCTGTTTCCTCTCATTCTGTAAACTCCTTCCAGTAACCTCTTGGCTCACTTCTAATTCTGAGTAAAGCAAGCAGGAAAAGGGAACCTGAATCCTAATTCTTTCATTTTTCTCCAGTTATGACTTCATGGGTTCGTTTTCTTTTTCAGTGCCCGGGAGGAACCTTCACCCCAGGCCTTCGCTCCACACGTGAGTTTTCTGATGAGCTGGTAACCTTTGTGCGGGCCCATCCCTTGATGTTCCATGCAGTCTACCCCCTCCAGCGCCGTCCCCTCCTGGTGAGGACCAATGTCCCCTACAGCTTCACCACCTTGGCTGTGGACCTTGTGGATGCGGTGGATGGGCGCTACGAGGTGCTCTTCCTTGGCACAGGTATGTCCAGCATTTTGCAGTTCCACCTGGGGAGCAGCTACGATTGTGGTGCTGGCCTGTGTTATTTTTTAGTTTCTCATTCTAAAAGGCAAAAGTCCTGTAATCTAGATTATTATACTCATCCACCGTTCCCAGAGCCCTTATCTCTTAATCATCCTCAGAAATGGGTCAGCTCTTAGAACAGTGATGGTGAACCTTTTAGAGACCGAGTGCCCAAACTGCAACCCAAAACCCAGTTATTTATCGCCGGGTGCCAGGTGGGCGTGGCCCACTGGGTGGGCGTGGCTGTGGTGGTCATGGCAGACTGGCTGGGTGTGGCCAAGGTGGGCGTGGTCACCTTGATGTTGCTCATGGGGAGGGACGCCTGTGGGGCCAGGCAGAGTTGGGGGAGATCCAGGGGGTCTCTGGCAGGTGGGGCGGTGGGCAGGCACCCCGTCCTGCGGGGTGAGGCAAGGTGAGGCAGGGCGGGGGTGCCATTGTCACAGGGCAAGGCAAGGCAGGGGCCGGGGCGGCTGCTGCCTGACACCATCGGTCCCTGCACACAGAGGCCAGCGAGCGCATGGGGGCTGACAGTGTCGTCAGCAGCCACAGCCTGCCGGCCCCTTGACTGGTGCACTCTGGGGCTCCACAGCCCTCCGCCAGCAGTTCAGAGAAGCCGCCTCTGAGCTGGACGGACGGCCGACAGCTGAGGAGGCGATGCAGTGGGTCGTGCCCGGGAAAAGGAGAGCATACGAGGCCAGAAGAGATGGAACGGGGGGGAGGGAAACCAGTCGTGCTGGGATGCATCCGGCCACGTGGGACCTCGGCGAGTTAGCAGGTGGCTGGTTAAAGAGGGACAGTTGCCATCTCCGGGACATGGTGCGTGTGCCCACAGAGAGGGCTCTGAGTGCCGCCTCTGGCACCCGTGCCGTAGGTTCGCCACCACTGTCTTAGAATGTCTGTGGAGTCATATGTCCTTCACTGAGCAGCATGAGTAATTAATGCTTCAATTTTCTCTTATCCCAGACCAAGGCACAGTGCAGAAGGTGATTGTGTTGCCCAAGGAACAAGGGATACTGGAAGAACTGACTCTGGAGGAAGTTGAGGTGTTCAGGGTGAGCAAATAGACAAGCCCTGACATGACCCCCCCCCTTGTTATGTTGTTTAACCTTCGCCATTTTTGCTCTTCTCAAGGCTTCCTCCCCCCCTTTTGTTGCCTTATAGGTACCAGCTCCAGTGAAGACACTGTGGATATCCTCGAAGCGAGTAGGTGGTTGATCAGGATATATATTGCTAAGGAATTAAATAGGGCACAAAGAGTTACTATATAAGAGTTGCCTGTCGGTGGGAGAAGGAAGAATGCCTTCGGTTCATCAGAGGCAAAGGGATCTGGGAACAGCAGAGGAGTAGCAAAAGCCCTGGGTTTACCCCACTCTCCTGTTTTTGTAGCAACAGCTCTATGTCTCCTCTGACATGGGCGTTTCCCAGCTGAGCCTCCACCGATGCCGGGAGTATGGGGAAGCCTGTGCTGATTGCTGTCTGGCCCGGGATCCCTACTGTGCATGGGATGGGCAACGCTGTGCCCGCTACAGTCACACAGCCAAAAGGTCAGTTTCCAAAACTGCTAATGCACATTGCAGAGTTTGGAGGCAAAGCCAACCAGGGTCCAAATTCTGTGTGTCTCAGCGAGATGGCCGGAATCGTGATGAACTTTGGAGGGAGCAAAACGGGCCGTCCTATTTAGTCAATTGCCTGTGAGAAGCAAGACGTGGCAGGACCAATCCTGACACCTTGGCCTGGATTTTCTCTGTTCCCTGCCTGATCTAGCAGAGGTTGCTTCCTCTTTTCACCAAGATGGCATCGCCGTATTGCACTGCTGACAAGAACAGAAATCAGAGCAGTTTAGCAGTCAAGCAGAGGGTTAAGCGTATGGTATAATCATGAGGCAGACTTTAAGTCATGCACAGCTAAACAGAGACATGAGTCAAGGCAGATTTGTACACATGGCAAGAAAAATTGAGTCGGTTCAAGACAACAGAATTTGGAGTCAGTCCACCAAAAGAGAAGGTTGAGCGCAGCAAATCAAAGAACTGCTTGAGTTCTTTTTTTGACTGAAACAGAAAACGTGTGTTTGTCTGTGTTTATTTATACACTGTATCTCTATGTATTTATAAATCTGTATCTCTATATAAACACACCCATACATACATACACAGGGTGTTCCAAAAGTCAGCCCCTCTAGGCCAATCACAGTATATTTTATTATTATTATTTTCCCAGAGAAAATTTTACTGTACTTAGGAGTGTTTAACGGTCATGCATCAAATGAGTCAAAAATGGCAACCATTTCAAACATTTAACTGTAATTTATATAATGCATTGTCCATGGGAACTGATTTTTGATACAACCTGTCTATACATACATACATACATACATACATACATACATACATACATACATACACACACACACACACACACATATAAGCAAGCATTGGAGGGATTAAAAAAGAACACTTATTGGTATGTGTGTGCTTAATGAAATTTCACCCAAACCAAGCTGTTGATAATTAAAGCCTCCGAGTTTCATATTCTCAAGAAACACTGTTTCTAAGATAATCTCTATGTCTCTAAGCTACACCAGTAAAACTGTTGTTTTTTAGGTCTTAAATGTGGTTCCATTCCACTCATCCTGGGTGTCTTCCTCCTCTTTTCCCTCCAATGAGGAATTATCTAGGGACATGACATGACCTCCTTGGGAAAAACACCCTCTGTTGAGATTGAAAATGACATTGTTCATCAGCGGCTGTGTTCCTACAGTACGGTTGACCATGCTGTCCTTACCCCCTCCATGAGCTGGCAGCCGAGGAAATCTGTGATGTCTTCGATTTTCTAGATTCTCCCAGCAGCCACAAATTACAGTCGCATGTATATATGTACATTTGCGGGTATTTTGTGCGATTAGTATGTATCAGCCAGGCAGCACCGCTTCCCCCATTCCCTACCTCGTTCTGATTTCTTTCTTTTCATATAACCATTGCTTGTGTGACTCTGCGGAAAGGAAGTGCTAATTGAGATGAAGTGCCTGGAGAAGAAACAGGCATTGAAAGGGGCAGTTAATTTTCAGGTAGTTTGGTCTACTGATGGAACTTAGATTAGCTCTAAACAAATCAAGGTCTGTTTGGAGCTGAAGCCAATCCTCTCCGGATTAATTGCCTCACTGAGGTCTCCTGTTTGCCTCAACTCTTAAACCAACTTCCTTGGTTAGCAAGTGTTGTGAACAAGACCATTGTGCATAAAAGTTGCTTTGAAGACAAGAGGATGGTGGCATTGCTCCTCTGAAAGTTACCATCAAGCCCTAAAGAGGAAGCATATGGGGAGCATATCACATCACATTTGTTGTGAACAACGTATTTCCTCAGTTGCTGTGTAAGAAAGAGAGTGAGCAATGAAGGGTGTATCTTTTGTCTCTGACCAGGAGGAGCCGTCGCCAGGATATCAAGCATGGCGATCCCCTCAGGCAGTGCCGTGGTTTTAACGCTAAGGGTAAGTCTCTCCAGATCTGCCTATGAATGGTCATCATGTCTACTTGGCAGCTAATATTGTGTTTGTTTGTTTTTTAAATAATGGACACAGAAGTAATTTAGCAGCCTGGGAGAACAGGCTGGCATAGGGGATGAAAAGGCACATTTTGCTCCCATCGCTTCCACAGGTTAGGATCTCTAGTGGCCAGCATTTTCGGAGAAAACACTGCAAAGAAGGCAGCGAAGTAAAAGTCTAAAGAAAACTTAGCTGTAAGGTTGAGCTGCCCAACTCCGGTCAGATTTTCTTCTTAAAATGAAGAGTAAAATGAAGGAAGGCTACCAAATCCAGGCTGCAAAAATGTTCACTAGCTAACAGCAAAAAGATAGAAAATATTCATTCTTTGCACATCCTTTGGATTTTTGCAGCACACATCTGCAAAATTTATGCTTTAATGAAGGATAATAGAAGCATGGGTACTCCTTGTTTAACCATGGTAACCGTGGCTGAGTGACACGGTCATAAAGTGCAGCGTCATGTGACTCTGCTGACTTTCAATGGTAGTTCCAGCAGTTCCAGCTACAGTTGTTAGGACAATCCCCATTGACTTTGTCTAAAGTTGGTTGTGAAGGTTACTAATGGCAATCACATGACCACAGGGACGCTGCAATGATGACAACTTCAAGAACCAGCCATAGGCTTCCTTGTTCAGTGCTATCGTAACTTTGAAACACTTGCAAAACAAATGGTTGTTAACCAAGGACTATCTGTACAACCATTATTCCATGGAAAATATGCCTACTTTGGATGCCAAAGGAATCTTGGCATTTCTTATTTTAAGAAGTATCAGGAGATACGTGGTGGTAATGCAATAAGGAAAGTTGTTGCCACTTAGTAGGCAATATTTGGCTAGGTGCACCAATTGTCTGTTACATATTAGGCAGATTTCAATGCTCGTGTTATTCCCAAATTGGAAGGGGGAAGGAAGAAAGGTTGTACTTGAAACGTTAAATATAATGGAGATTTATAAAGTGAAATTGCACTTATTCTCCAGCATTCATGATTAGAGGACAGCCTCATACTGAGGCAGGAGCAGAATTTAATTGACCATTCAGGAAGTTGGCTAGATGCAAGACCCATTCTAAAAAGAGAAAGCAGGGTTGAGGCTTCTTAGAACAGGATAATTTGTAGGGAGTTGCAAAACAAAAACAGCTCTGTGGATGGAGAAGGCCTGGGTTAGCTTGCGTCACCAGCAGTGCAGGCTGATGTCAGTGCAATGATATTATCTAAATACACATTAGCTTGATTTAGCCATGGTCATAACTGAAGATACTGGAGGCTGGAATATCAACACATCTGGAAGCTACTAGATCGGAAAATTAATGCAGTTATTGCTAGCTAAATTATATATGTTTCCTGATTCTTTTCAAACTGTTTCTCTTCCTCTCTGGAGCATGGAGGTATTGGGAAACGAAGTAAGGAATTCCTAGGTGATGCTGTTCTTCTACTGATGGCTAGGCACGCTAGAAGAAACAGCACTTGGCTGGCTACTGGAATGGAAACAAGGATAAGTTACGTGCCTGGTTGGCCAGGCGTGTATTGGGAAAGGATGCAAAATTGTACAGTGGGAAATAAAAGTTTATCTGAGTAAAAGCACTGCATTTTAATTTAGCTCTTCCTGTGCTTTTTATTTTCCTGTGCTATTTTCATACATTTATTGAGAGCCGGATACATGGATTTTGTACAGCTATAATTAGATAACAGGTCCTTGACATTTACAACTGGAATTAATAATCTTAGACTTTCCTGCATTTATATGTTAAGCAGTGGGCTCCTCCTGCTTTTTGAAGCGTGGTATCTTTAGCAATGATTGTTCACTGTCTCCCCAGAGATTAGAGGATCTTAAAGTCCTAAAAAATATCAGATACTGTTTGAAGGGCACCAGATTGGGGAAAGTGATTTATACTTTTTCATTGATGTCCGTTTCATAAGATTTTTCTCTCAGTTGCATCTACCTTCTTTACTTCTTTTGAGGCTTTGTCTTTTTAACTTTCACTTCTAAAAGAACTGTATCACATTTTGGATTTTATCTATTTAGATTTTCTGAATACAGTATCTCATATTTCGGTTGGCATTGCTTCTCCCCTAATTGCAAAAGTAAAATTGTGCAACAACATAGAACATGGTGGTAGATGTATATACTGTTAGGTAGATACAAGGAAATCATTCTTTGGGGAACTGCTAGTAGTTTTTTGTTTAAATCGTCCTGGTTATTGAAATAGTGAACTGAGTATTGTGTCAGACGACTACCTAAAGCTGTAAAGGACAAGTGAACCACATATTGTAGTGCAAAATCTAGCAGTAGCTCTAGTGATTATCTCCCCATGGACCATTTAGTGCAGCTTCTGCTAACTTAACAGTGACCTCTTTCAGATGCTTGGCTAGACTGAGAAAGCTGAGAAACATTCCAGATGACGATTCTGTAGCCCAACCAAGAAAATTATATGAATTGGACCTCAACACCAGTGCATGGTTTCCACCATCCTATTTTTGGTAACTTAATCTCCATGGAAACTGATAAAACTCTAAATCAAAAGGCACATGGATTCTTTCTTTAGACTCCTTGGATAACTTATTAGTACCTCTGCAAATAAAAGGACTGCCCCTATTAAGCTACTCTTCCTGATGCAGTTTATAATTGTATCATGTTTTTAACAGAGCTCATAATTTTGTGACTTGCCTTAAGAAACTGTTCCCTTATCCTGGATTGCATTTCTTTTATGAGCAACTTTCCTGAAGCCAGCAGTGGCTGAATCCAAAACCATAGTCCCATATATTCATATATCTCCTCTCTCGTGTCCAGCCCCATTGCACACACTCTGCATATTCAATTTCTCACACACGTATACTTGCTGAATGATTTCATTCCCCACTCCCACCTTGAAACTGTTGCACAGCTGATCCATGGAAAAAAGCAAAAGTGTCTTATTGATCCACAAAGGGAGCATGATGCCTTTTTTTGCACAAGTTCCCCATTGGGCATGCAAGCCATCACTTAGGTAACCCTGCTTTATGTGGCAAAACTTGTATCACTTTAGTTAACAATTAAAGAAAAAAAAGAGGTGGAAATGATGATGTCTAGCAACAGACTATGCTCCTAGAAGGCTGTAATTGTGCACATGCTCTCTTCAAACTGCTGGGGGATGAAAAGGGGCCTACTTCTAAGCGGTCCTGGATAGATTACATTGTTAATATCTTCCAGATGTTTTGGACTTCAACTCCCATCAGCCCAAGATAGCACAGACACTGGCAAGAGCTGTATTGTAAAAAGTTTTATTTTGTTGCCTTTGTAGTACTTGAAAGTTTAACCAGGAGTCTGCTTTGCACACATTTTTTACAGTGGACAACTACCAGATTGTTCTTGCTCTGAACAGGACAACCCAGGAGTAACAGGTTCTTATAATTTCTACTGCATCCAAGGAACACTTCCTATAAATGCTTAATTTTTTACTGTCTTCAAGTTAGGAGAAATCCTCGAAGTTTGTTCCCTCTTCCTGGTAAAAGTGGTACGTTGTAGTAGCACAGCACTTTAGAAACGAGTCAGAAACGAGCAGTCCTATTGTGTTCATTTTAGCAGAAATTTGGTGATAGCTGCTGGGTTTCTTAAAATATTTTTATAGCAACAACTGTTGGAAGCCAGACTTGTGCTTAGCAGACTGTCTACTTCCAGCCTTTACTGAAATGCAGTGGGGTCTCAGAACTCAAGGAATGCTGTTCCCCTCCCGGTCCCCCTGCCCCCCATCACAGCAGAACAGCAATTAAGTGAACAGATCCAATACGGACTAGAAGGAGGAAGTGTATTTCTGGAGTGTGAACCCCGCTCTCCTCACGCGACCATCAAGTGGCTCATGCAAACAGATGATTCTACCAAACGCAAAGTGGTAAGTCCTGCTAAGCGTTACTAGGCATGACCTTATACTGTGTGCACCGAGACTGTGGGAACCTAAAACTGAGGATTGGAAAATCTGACCATATAGTGGGCAGTTTTTAAAAAACAAAATCTAAAGTTACTGTCTTACGGTGGATGTTGGAAGTTGGCAACTGAAACCTTGCTGAATTGACAAAACCTGTAATCAGACTCACATACACTTCGTCAGCTCAAAACCAACATTACAGCTTATTGCAGACTAGGCCACTGACTAGTGAAACGGTTGTGTAAGATGCGCATTTAAAAAAGCAAAATAATTTCAATTATGTCACCTGCTCTTTCCTTCCCAGTTGCCCCGGGATCGCATATTGCTTCAAACACCTCAGGGTGTGCTTTTAGGCCCAGCGATGCCATCCGACAGCGGGCTCTACCAGTGCATAGGCACCGAGAACCGCTTTCGCCACACACTGCGGCGGCTTCGTCTGCATGTCCTTCCACGTGCTTTGCTGGAGGGGGCCATCACCTCTGAAGAGACGCCTACCCTGGGTATTTGCGAGAGCTACTGGCAACAGTTCAACAGAGCCCAAGACATCCAGCACAGCCAGAGTGGCCACCAGTCCCATGCTGGACCCAGCCTGTGGGGCTCTGAACAGCAGTCCAACTGGTACAGAGCTACTCAGCAGCCCTCACTGAACTGGACCACCAGCAGTCCCCATCACTCCCAAAGCAGCAGCAGCAGCCACCGTCGCCATCATCACCATCACCGCTCCAAGCCGTGGGCAGGGCATCGAACGCCACCTCGAAGCTGAGCTGGACGGAAGACAGTGGTGGGCAAGGGAGAGGCTTTGACCTGGTCTTTGGCGTGAGAGAATGACATTCCAGTGGACTCTTCGTAAGAACTGAACGAATCCAGAGATGGGGAAAAAACCTCTTTGCTTCCTCCAGATGGCGGGGACAACACTATTGCTAACAAAGTGTGTGGTGTGGTGTGTCCAGGCTAATTCCAGGGTTTTCAGGACCAGGGCTTACTGGCTCTTTCCTGAAACGGAAAGGTGACCGGTGCTAATTGCAAAGGCTTTGGGCTTTAGGATTCTTTTTTTTTTTTTTTTAACAGTATTCATTCCCAAACCTTATTATGCCATCCTCTCACATCATAGAAGGAAAACTGTGGGGCTTCCTTCAACATTAACGCCATCGTTTTATTAACCCTATGCTGCAGAAGCACGTAGCAGAAAATAAAATACCAGTTTATTTTCTAAACAAAATGGAAAAGGGCCATTGTGGATTTGTGAAAGGAAGAACATTTCCATGCACAGTGAGCCCAATGTTACAAGTAGTTTTAAGATCCAGCCTTGTTAGAATCAACCCTATCACGAACCGAAAGAGGGCAATGTTAACAAAAAAAAATTAGCGGTTTATCCCAAGTACTGCCTACACCACAGGTATTAAACGGAACCCTTGCTTCAATGGAAGTACTCACATTGTTCCTCTTTTTGTCCTCTTTGTAACCAAATAAGGAAATACAGAATATGGGCTTGGTGATACAGTGGGCACAAAATGCCAGTCTATATACGTATCAACTGCTTTTCAGTCAAAAGAAAGCAGGAGGCTTTAACCTGTTACAGAGGCTACTAGCTCAGTATTAATTACAGTTGCAGCTTCTTTGAAGGAAATACCTTTTTATGGCAGAAACACATAGGCCTTTATCTCTATTACCTCCACCTTTCTGATAGTTTAAACAGAAATGGTTTAAGAACCTTTCAGATTATGAGCTTTTCCAGAACAAGAACAAACAGATTCTGTATTAGATCAAACCAAGTTTCATCTACAGTTGGTCCATACTGTGGTCATCGTCCCAATTGTAACACACATTTAAATTTCACTTAACTTTGCACCCTTGATAGGTCTTACCAGCTTTATTCTTGAAGAATGTATTATTTTTAAAAAGCCATTGGAGTCGGGGTGTGAGGGAAGAAGGGGGTTGTCACCACAGCTCATGGAATGAGTCCCAGAATATATGATGATGGGAAACTCTTTTGAAGCTCTTTTCCAAGGCTGCTTGGGATTTCATAATCTAACTCCAGGTGTCAACTTGACTATTCCCTATTTATTTCTGCTATGCCTCATTTCTTAAATTTAAGAGTATTTTGGTGTCTTTACTTGCATTTTTCCTAGATAAAGATTGAGGCATGGGAAGATATATCCTCTCATTCAATATAAGCTTTGGTATGAGATTTTTGTGAAAAGCATTTGAAAATTTCAAGTACACAACGATCTTTCGATGATCACTAATTTCACATTTGAGACACAGAATTCTAAGATTTTTCTCTTTACAGAATCCATGCTAATTCTTCCTCGGCTTGTCCAAGGTGTGTATTCAACTACCTTTAGTATAATAATGCTTTCTACAAATATACAGAAAATGCCACTTTTTATAAGTCATACATTTTAGCTCAAACTTTTATATTAAAATTAAGAAATCGTGGTTAAATAATATGTAGCCCACTTGATATTAAGAGTTTCTCCTTTAATTATCATGAACCCTCTGATCACCTTTGCTTAGCATATCTTTAAAGGTGCATTCTCCAAAAAGATTCTTAAATTCCTCTGGAATGAAACTGACAGAATTCATGTTCTACTCACTTGCCTTATCGTATTTCTACTTTTTTTGTCTTCACCTACTGGTCCTACTACTTCTCTGGATTTTTTTGTTTGTTTGTTTCTGAAATATTTCAGGAAATTTTATTACACTTCACTGGCCTGAAAGATTTGTTCCTAATATTCTTAGCTTTTTGTCATTGGCAATATATTATTTTTGCAAGAATTGCAATTCTCTAATTATGTGTATCTAACAATTGGAGAAAACAAAATATAATTATCTACAACAACTATTAGTAATGTGAAAGAACCATTTCCACACTACACCTCACTGAGAACCATGATACAAAAATTCAGGTTTGAAACAAGGAAACAGATACTCAGGGCTTCTCGTTACTCTATGGTCATGCTCCTACATAGTAGGAAATTAGAAAACAAGCTACAGTACTGACAATATGTTGTGTGAAACCGGGCATGCTCACAACTGCCACCAGCAACTCTAACTGACCAGGTCGTCTTTATCCCAAGATCCAAGTAAATTTGTTAACCTCCAAAGTTTAATAATAATAAAAAAAATCATAATACAATAAAATAACACACCCCTCCCTACCCCCAACATCCCACCCTTCTCTGCTGGAGAAAATAAAGGAAAACACTAAAAAGAGAAAGACAAAAGGTTTTTAGTGTCAGAGCCTGAGGCAGTATGGGGGCCCATGATTTGGGGTGGGTGGGACGATGAGGGTGGAGTAGCGGCTGGAGTGGAACTAAAATATTCCTTGCCTTTTCCACCACCCTACAGAATAAAGTGGTTACCACAATTCCTATAAAACCCAACAGGTACCAGGAGGAGGGGTAGGGGTGTCTAGGGAGAGCTGCCCCTCTGTGCAACAGGAGGTGCTGTCCCTGCAGTATCCAGGGAATGCTGGTACAAAATGGAGGACACTCTCCTCTCGAGAGAGAGAGAGAGAGAGAGCCCCCCCCCCAAACTCCTTTCACTGCCTGAAGCGAGGAGCCGGGCATAGTCCCGGCACATTCTACCACCCGTGCCGGATCTCTGCAAGGCTTCAATCCTTACAGCAACACGGCGATGCCCTCAGCTGCTTCTGCCAAAGAGAACGCGGGCCCTGCTTGTTGGTGACCCCTGCAATGCCTCCCCTTTCTGCAGTTATCGACAATACAAAAGGAGGAGAAAGAAAATAAAATATTACATCATCTGAAAAAATAGTCTGATGCAGGGCCAGTGCCAAGTCCTGGGGAGTGGGGGGGAGATGCAGCCACAACTTCTAGGGCTGGGCGCCTCCCCATGCAGAGTGCTAGTCAAGCCAACTGAGTGACCTGGGGCTGCCAGAGTCCCTTACAGTACAGTATAGTCCAGGAAGGAGAAATCCAGGCATCTTCTAGCCGTCACAACTGCTAGGGAAGACAATTATTACAACATGTTAGGAACGAAGTCAGTCTGTTACAAAAAAAAACCCTACCTGCCCTGTAAACACCCCCAGACAACTTGGTGGCATCCTTCCTCTTCACTTACTCCAACTCCGTTGTGGCTACAGTCTGTGCCTGCTGCAGGGGGAGCGCCACCTTGGGACAGCACTGCGTCTGCCCCCCGGATCTTCTTTGGCTCTAATTCCTCCTTAGGCAGGACTGGGCCGTCACCACGCTCTGTCTTGCGTTTCCGCCGTCGCTCTGAGTCTCGGCCTCGCCCACGGGTGACACGCCGCTCTGCTTGCTCCAGCTGGGAAAAGACAAGAGCTCAGGGACTTGAAAACTAGGCCTACTCTTTTAACACACATGTGGCATCATGTGGATGAATCTTATGAACACAATAATGTGGCTAAAAGGCATAATTCCATACTCAGGGTATTTTTTTTTTGGCCATAATTACGTATTTCTGACCATCATAGTTGCAGTTCTTGAATAGGGGGAGAGTATTGAAGATGCAACACCACCACCCCGTCACAAAATGCTGAAGAAAGCAAGCTTCTATAAGCAGAAGAGGTTTTGCTCATTTCCCATCTTTCAATTTTCCATCCTCATTTACTGAAGGCTTTAATACTCCCCGGTATATAAGAACACAGCAACAAAAATCTGTGAACATACAGAGACACATATCATAGCTACTGAGAAAATGCCTGGTGTGGAATAAGGCAGTTCTCGACTCACAACCATGACTGAACCCAGAATTTCTGCTGCTGAGCAATTGTTAAGTGAATCACTGCAGCTGTTAAATCAGTAATACGGTTGTGACGTGAATCTGGCTTCCCCATGGACTCTGCTTGTCAGAAGGTCGCAAAAGGGGATCACGTGACCCTGGGACACTCCAACAGTCCTAAACACCTGCCAGTTGCCCAGCGTCTGAATTTTGATCACGTAATCATGGGGATGCTGCAACTGCGATGGTCGTAAGTGAAACGAATAGCCGTATGTCACTTTTTTCAGTGCTATTGTGAATGGTCAGTAAACAAATGGTTGTAAGTCGAGGACTACCTGTACAGTTAGAAAAAGCAAAGCGCTGGGATGCTGCAATTTTGGTTTTTTTTGATGTTCCAAAGATAACAACTGCTGCAATTGCTGAAAAATGAGGGGGGAAATCTTAAAAATTCCAAGTTTCGAAAAATGATCCACTTGAAAGACATTGAAATAATAGAAAATACTTGTAGCTCGGGTTTTAGATTTTGGCTGTGGTTTGTTCTCCAAGCTTGTTTCAATATAATTCAATATAATTTCTGAACGTTTCGTTACCAAACTAGGTTAATATCATCAGCAGGATTTTATTGTCCTTTCTTGTCAAGACATTTATAAGCTAAGGAGAATAGGACAAGAAAATCCTGCTGCTGATGTTACCTAGTTTGGTAACAAAACGTTCAGAAATTATATTGAATTATATTGAAAACAAGCTTGGAGAACAAACCACAGCCAAAATCCCTAAGACATTTTTCACATTAGCTGTTAGCATAGGAATCATCCCCTTTCATCTTGTATATCTCAACAAACTTTCACCAAGTCCTCCATACAGATAATAAAACTTTTCAATCAAATGATTTCAACACGGGTAACTGATGACACACAAAAAAAATCTGCATTGAGATTTCCTGGCTTGTACCTCTATCTCTTACTATAAGCCATCACACAGGAAGGAGACAAAAATGTCATTTCTGTAGTTGACTGTCACTGTTTTGTGTTAAAGCCGCACACATTATTTACCCTTTCCTGTGTGATACCAACTTTCAAGGAATCTTAAAATCTGACTCGGCTCCCGAGATAGTAACAAGAGTGGCAAATTTTGTGGCTAAAAATGCTTCCCTGGCCTTTTTATTAGAGGCAGCCTGAACACATTCACGAAGAAGACATGGAAACCCAGACAAACGAGAACAGCTCAGAGTATTTGCTGACCCTCAGAATGATACTCACATCCAGTAGCTGCTGGAATTTGTGAAGCTGGGGAGCACAGGCAGCCTGTAGCAAGCGCCAAATGCTCTGGCTCTCATCTAGCGTCACCTCGAGAAGATCCCCTTCCATTAGCAGCTCTTCCAAAGGTAGACGGACGGCATCTGCCAGCTCTAGGACAGGGCCTTGCAGCTGGGGCAGGTAAGAACAAAGCATCTCCAGGTCTGCAAGGGAAGCATAAAGGTTGTAAAGAAAACAGCCCAATTTCCTTATTTTTTTATCACAGAACAGGGAATTATCTTCCCCCAAACAATTGATAGACAAGTCTTAACCCAAAGTGATGAGACGGAGTAGAAGAACAGTACCCAAGTCCATATTTCAACTCTTCAGTAATTTTCAAGAAAGTCAAGAAAACTGGCCAGAGTTACTTACTTAGACTTAACAACACAGGACTCTACTAGACTAGTACCTGAGGCACAGGAGCTGTTCTTCTCTGGAGTTGTGGCATCTCCATTCTCTAAGGAAATCTGAGTGAAGGGAGGGAAGAAGTGTGAGGAAAAAGATTTTTAAGCCACAAATGCAATTTCCACATCATGCCCATCAGGACCTACACTGGCTCCTCAGCTAATGGCAGGGGCAATGGCTCTTGTCAAGATACATTTGGTTTTGCCAATGTAGAGTAACAAAAACATTTACCACATTACGCTTAATGGCAGCGACATCTCCGAGACAGATTGGCTGAGCTGCCATGATGTCAAGAAATATTCAGCTCCTTCAGAAACGAAACAGTGAGCAGCCTGGCTTCTTGAGAAGGAAAGACCATAAAACTCTGAAGAAGTCACAAGACTTTGTATAACCTTGGGAAATGAATTAAGGCTGCAAAAGTCTGGAAGTTTACGGAAAGGTTTGGGGATTAGAAAATTATGATAAAAGAGAGCCAGTGTAGTGCAGGCTTAAGGTGTCAGGCTAGATTACAGAAATTTAGGTTCTAGTTCACCCTTAGCCACAGAAATTCCTGGACGATTATGCCAGGCACGTTCTCAGTACTATCTGCCTCACAAGAGGAGCAAATAAAAAGAGTATTATACACGTCCTGTGCATACACGGAAAAGATGAGATATAAATCTAATAAAGAAATTGATCAGAGGAGGCAAGAAAAATGGCCTGGCCTTTAAGAATATGAACTGTAGGTTAAGGGGGAAGAGTCGAGAAAGAGCGTTTAAAAGAAAGCAGAACCAAGTAGACAGTGCTCTTGAGAAACTAGCAGGCAAGGAGCTTATTTAAAAGAAAAAAGGGCCGAGATCAAGATGCCTACAAGCCCGAGAGAGAGAGAGAGAGAGAACTGGTCTGAGAAGCAGGAAGTGCTGGATTTTGAGAAATTTTGCCAATGGCAATTTCTATTATGAATGGAATAATGTGGACAGCACAGTGAGGGCAGAACAGCAAGACTGTGTGTCTGTGGGGCCCATGTGTGTTTACTGGCTTTGTGAGCTCATCTAACTTGTTGAGATGGGCAATTAGAGGTAGTCCTCAACTTACAACCACAACTGAGCCCAAATCTTCTGCTGCTAAGCAAGACAATTGAGTTTTGCCTCATTTTATGATCTTTCCGGCCACATTTGTTAAGTGAATCACTGCAGCTGTTAATAGTAGAGTTAAGTGAACCTGGCTTCCCCCATTGACTTTGCTTGTCAGAAGTTTGCAAAAGGTGGGATCACATGACCCCGGGACACTGCAACTGTCACAAATAAGAGCCAGTTGTCAAGCGTCTGGATTTTAATCACATGGCACATGGGGATGCTGCAACAGTTGTGAGATAAAACAGTCAGAAGTCACTTTTTTCAGTGCCGCTGTAATTTCAAACGGTAACTAAATGAACTGTTGTAAGTCGAGGACTGCCTGTACAGAAATCAAATAAATTATTTGACTTTAAGTACAATGTTTTATATTACAAGCAAAATGCAGGAGTGGTGAGAGAAATCTCTTCCTTACCTGGTTTCCCCTTACAATAAATGCTTTTGTACAAGGAAATTAATAATTGCTTCAAATCTCTCTGGTTCTTTCATTAATGACTTTCCCCCCCCCCACAAAAACACCCTCAAACACAGCAGACAGACAAAACTTCTGCAAAGGATTCACACTGCAAGGCCCTGCCTCAAATTCTGTCCTCAGGGAACGTGTGCAGCAAACCTGGCGTCGTCGGCCTTACCTTCCCACTGGAGAGGACCAGTCAGGCCAGAAGAAAGCTCATCTCCTGCACTCACCTTTGTTTGTTCATTGCAGCTGCTCTCTTTGAGTGCACCTGCGTCCTTGGCCGAGTCCCCAAGCAGTCGTTGCCGTAGCTCAGCTAAATGTCCCAAGGCAGCAACTACATCGGAGGAGGCGAGGAGCTGGCGAGCGCGGTCCTGCCACATAATGGCACGCTCGGTCAAGCACTGCAGGGCTTCTCCCTCGGGCAGCCGGACAGGAAGTTTCTGCAGAGCCACCAGCAAAGCCAGGATGGTCTCCAGGCGGGGCCGGCGGGACCGCTGGCATAGAGGACACAGGAATTTGGCTTCCCACTCCCACCACGCCGGAGAAGGCCGAGGATTGCCCAGGCGAGGCCAAGCTGCACAGGTGGTGTGGAACCAGTCCTGACACAGTTCACACTGCAACATAGCAGGGCTGGGAGGCTGGGAACACACACAGTACTGGATCCCAGAAGGACTATGCACGGACGGCACGGGCTTCTGGGTATTTGACTGGCGTAGGCGTAGGATCCCTGCTTTCTCCTTCTGCTCGCCTTCTTTGAAGACCAAGATCTGCCGACACAAGATGAATGATTGTGATTCTCTGGGCCCTTTTGACCCAACAAAGCACACGCTATTTTTTCTCTGGCTTGTTTCGTATTATATTCTTTTCAGATTGTTCGGTGTATCGTGAGCTGCATGGCATTGAGTAAAATACACAACTCCAAAAAGCAATTAGCAATCACTGAGATTTGTAACCTCATCTCCCAATTCGCCCATCTGCCTGATTCCCCTAACACTAATCTTTCCTCTGTGTGTAGTTTTGCCTCAATCCTTTTCAGCCTTACAATAGTTCTTGCAAATTTTTTAGCTGAATTCTGTCCTCACCGGTACCTACAGCTTGACCATTTTATCAGGTTAAAAGCTATTTTGTCTTGAGATGACCAATCCGGCTAACCTAGAATAGCACACCCAAGAATAAAAAGTCTTGCACTGTATTAGTCTCAGCAACACCCCCACGTTTTCCAAGCCAGCTACTCACAACAGAGCCGGGGTCCCTGAGGTCCTGTGCTGAGAGGCCCAGTCTCTCTGTGTCAGAATTGTAGAGTCCTGGCTCCTTCTCCCGCTGCCATTTAGCGCGTTTGACGCTATCTGAGTCAGCATCAGCACACGGACACAGCACCTGACAGAAAGACATTGAAGAATGAAGCTTTTGCCTCTGAGGTGAAGCTTTTATCGCACCAGTTCAAAAAGCACCCCTAACCTCAAGCAACGTATAACAGGAGTTCTTTTTGAGAAAGGTCTTGGAGGCCTTTTCCCGCCAGGAATGTGCAGTAACTACTTGTACTTCCAAGTGATGCAATTCCTCCAAGTGCACTGGCAAATCTCTACCCACGGCCACAAGGCCCTCCAGGTCATCCAGGCAGGGATAATGGTCTCCATTCTGTGAAGAGGACACAGCATAGACTATAGTACTCTAGAGGTGAAGCAACAAGGTCAAGTTCCATTGCCCCGGGCCCAAAGACTACAACCCACCTGGATCTCCTCTACATCAGCAATCCAAGCCTGTGCTTTAGATAGTGCCTCCTTGAGCGACAGGATATTGGGTAAGTGCACCGGGATGTTCTCTGCCTCCTTGATGATGGCTTCCAGCGTAGCTGGCAAATGCTTCTGCCTGCAAGAAATCAGGGATGGGCAGGAATGCCAGATAAATTGTCATGGGGCATCTCTATAAAGCAATGCCTGGCTAAATTGGGATGAACCTCCTCTAGGAGCCATAGACTCCCCACAACTTAAGCTTACCTAGCCTCCAGGCACATTTGCGCTTTTTCCTCCCAACGCTGAGCAATAGTGAGCAACTCCTGCAACTCAGCCATCGCCTTATCCACAGCAGGACTAGGGGCAAGTCCACAGCCAGAGGTGATGAGTGCTCTCATGACAGATAGCATAACCTTATCCTGGGGTGAACGCAGAGTCTGCTTGACCTCTTCCAGCCAAACTGCCTGCTGCACCTGCTTCTCCAGCAGCTCCATCTCTGGCACCTCCACCCCTAATTGTGTTCCTTGTGCCAGTAGTTTGTGCAACTCTGGGGAATTGCCTGAAAGATCTTGTAGGGCCTCTTGCACTTCCACCTGGAAAGCTTCCACCTTCTCCAACACATCCTAGAAAATGACACATGGCAATCACAGCCAACCCACTTGTGCAACCAGTGTGCCACCCAGACATAGTACTAATTCTTCCCTTTATTGTGATCCTCAATAATTATACCATAACCCTCTGTTGCTCACCTGGACCTCCTTTATCTGGTGCATGACACAGGGCAAGTTTGTCATTTGCTCTAGGAAGGCACGTAATTCCTCTACTGTCATATGGACTGATGACTCTCTGTAAAATTAAGCAGGAAAAAAGTGGGACATGTTTCATTATAATTCCAGAAAATAATCTGAAAAACAGCTTGACGTGAAAATACCAAACAGATAAAGAGAACACCATTGAACAGGAGAAAAGGCTTCTGGAAAAGGATAATTATCTACCAGAAAACAAAAGCAAGAAAGGTACTCTAAAAGGGCTGCCAAAGGCTTCAATGGATGATTTAAACGGAGTGAAAGGAATCTGTGTGGCATCTTGTCTTATCAATACAATTCTACTTAAAACCGACTCTCTGCACTCACTCTGTTTCTTGGATACTTATCAGACCCAGGGCCTCTGAGACACACTTCTCCGCTTCACTCAGACAGGCTTTGAGCCGATGAAGAAGTTCATTTTCAGGGAAGTTCCTCTCACGTGCCTCTGATTCCAGGGCACGCAACTCCTCCAAGGCTGTAAAAAGCACAGAACATGGTGGCATCCAGACCCATCTGATTGGTCCAACTGTACCAGCTACTCTCAACTCCCTGGAAGAAGCAAGGCTCTTGAATTTTATCAAAGACGGTCATCTGGCCCTCAGTTGCTTAAGTTATTCCTCCCATTCCAGACTCAGTAGTTCCTTTTCACCCAGAAGCCCCTTTCTAGGACTCAATGCTACTATCTCCATTCCCATTCTCCCAAACATATAATCCACAAGGATTCAGGTTCTCCTCACAACATGCCTGAACAAATCTGATAGCAATTACACAGGGCCTCAAAGGTATATGTACATTTCCTCCACCAAGACCTCAGGGATTAACTTCTTAAAAGATCCCAGAATCAAAGAGCGCGAGGCTGGGACCACCTACTTCTCTTGCGTCCATCTTCCACTTCCAAAGCAATGCGAACTTTGTTGGCCCATGTGTCAAAGCATTCGGCTCGGACCTTTAATTTATGTAACATGGCTGGGAGTTCATCCAGAGTATACCGATACCTGAATGAGGAAGGACATTCAGAGCAGAAAAACGGTAAATGTACTTCAGTCAGGGCCACAAGCAATGCCTTCTCACAACACTGGCCTGTGTTCATATTGTATTAAGCTATACAGGTAGCCCTCGACTTACAATAGTCCATTTAGTGACCAATCAGAGTTACAATGGCACTTAAAAAAGGGACTTATGACCATTTTTCACACTTACAACCATTGTAGCATCCTAATGGTCATGTGATCAAAATTTAGACACTTAGCAACTGGTTCATATTTATGACGGTTGCAGTGTCCTGAGATCATGTGATCCCCTTTTGTGACCTTTTGACCAGCAAAGTCAATGGGGGGGGGAAGACAGATTCACTTAACTGTGTCCCTAGCTTAACTGCAGTGATTCACTTAACAACTGTGGCAAGAAAAGTCGTAAAATAGGGCAAAACTCACTTAACAACTGTCTCACTTAGCAATAGAAATTTTAGGCTCAACTGTGGCCGTAAGTCGAGGACTACCTATAACTGGTTTCTCAAATAAACATACATGGAAGAACCACTAGAACAGCCCTTCCCAAATTACTCTGGACCAACTTGATTAGGGAGGATGGTTCTCCTCAACTAGCCCATTATGAATGAAGGAGACTCCTGTGCTCAGGGTCTCCGAGTCTACTCATGTCTTGGTGACTGAAGACTACAATTGCCTCAGAATTTTATTGAGGATGGGAGACACAATATACAAGGAAGATCACTGTGCTGTATTGTACGTTCTAGTTCCTTATTTTTATGCTCCTACCAAATTTTAAGTCAGCCGAAGTACCTTTTTGTGAAAGGCAGCCCTATAAATCTAACCCAGTAAGTGACTATATTTTAACTTAAGATGACTCATTCGTGGAATACCCCACGTTTCTACTCACCTGAGGTACTGCCTGCTACTAGGGCACTTGCAGAGGTCACTGATGTGGTAAAGGCAGACAAGACAATTTGGACAATCATTGCAAGCCAGCGCTGACAGAAAACAGGTTGTCTTGCATTTGTCACATTGGCGCTCGTCATCTGGAAGCAACTCAAAAGCCTCTCGCTCTGCTTCAGTGATTCCCTGGGGCAGCAGAGAAAATTGATGAGTGGCTTGATCATTCCCAACTAATCCTGGCTTCGGGCAGTATTCACTTGCCGTAGCAACCCACCTTGTCGAGGAGAGCCTTTCGCAATTTACGCTCCTCCTGGACCAAGATAAACATCTCCTTGTGTACAGCAGCCGCCAAGTTCAAGTCCAACTTTTCAGGGCAAGCAGCCATTTTGCAGATAAGCTCTTCATGAGAGAAGACACAGTAACGGCGAAGGCGCC
Organism: Azemiops feae; assembly: GCA_023970755.1. NCBI lineage: Eukaryota > Metazoa > Chordata > Lepidosauria > Squamata > Viperidae > Azemiops > Azemiops feae. Next base: position 75,926 of record JALGBA010000474.1, on the reverse strand, counting down.
GATAGTGCTCAATGCACTGGCGACCAGCTGGCAACTGAGTATGAGGCAGAGGGGGGGGAAAGAAATCTAGAAGTATATGAAGAATTTTGGTCCCATGCACAACTTTTACAGCTGAGAACTATGAACTGCAAACCCGATTCTCCGCTTCTGACTCCTCTTCTATGTTACCACTGTGGCCATTGAAGAATTATGAAAGCAAACATGAGAAATTCCTGCTGGTTATAAACTTACCCAGTCAGCAGTGCAAAAGTTAACTGCTTCCGCAAAGTTGTAGCCCTGATTGAAGCCACTGTGATAAGCTCTAGGGAAGGTAATTACAAACTCCCCAGCACACTGATTGGTCCGGACGACCTACAGATGCAAAAGAGAAACAATGAGAGCAGGGACTATATTCTAGAGGAGAAAAAGGCACACCCAAGCATGTAAAGGTGACTCACAGGGACGCCATGAGCCATGAGTGTATTAGGGTTCATGAGGGTCACCAACTGGTGCAACAGGTCTGGCTGGCTCTCAAAAAGCTCTGGGGTCAGTTTCTTCATAACATCTTCCAAATGTTCAGCTGCAAAGGATGGGACCCCATACCAAGTCTTAGGTTCACCCCTAGAAAAATAAGCTTGTCAGAGAATACTGTCCAAAAGAGGGAGAGAAAACTGAAACACTGTCATTGGAAGATAAGTACTGGGATTGTTCTTTCTAAACACTTTTTTTTAACGGGAGAGTCCATTTATAGTCCCCTTAAATCAAAAGGGAGCAAATTTTTGCAATTCAAAGCCATACTTAAAAGGTCTCAAGGGCTTGTCACCAAATGCCAGCAATACAATCAGGGTCATTAAGGAACATAAATACAATGCTGAAGAGCCACATACTTTAAAACGTCCAGTCATATACAAAATGTCATTAAATACAAACTTTACTTCACTAGTCTTCTTTTTACTTCACTAGTCTTCTCTTTCAATTTATTTTTTCTCTTGTACAAATAAAAAATGCAGTTTTGAATTCTAACTATTTTAATGAACTGCTATGGTATTTCCATTTGTGGAAATTATCACTACCGGTAGTCCTTGACTTATGGCCACAACTGAGCCCAAAATTTCTCTCGTTAAGCAAGACAGTTGTTAAGTGAGCTTTTACGACTTATTCTTCTGTTAACAGACGTTAAGTGAATCATTAAGTTAGTAACACGACTGTTAAGTGAATCTGGCTTCCCCGTTGACTTTGCTTGTCAGAAAGTTCGCAAAAGGTGATCACATGAACCTGGGACACGGCAACTGTCATAAATACGAGTCAGTTGCCAGGGGCGTCTGAATTTTGATCATGTGACCATGGGAATGCTGCAATGGTCAGTCGTAAGTATGAAAAATGATCATGTCACTTTTTCCAGTGCTGTTGTAACTTCGGTCACTAAGTGAATTGTTGTAAGTCGAGGACTACCTGTACTTCACTATCAAAAAGTGGCTCCAGATGGCAGATTTCTTTCCCTCCCTCCTGAAGTCTCACCAGTGGAGGTAGTTGATAGAGTAACTCCAGTGATCCTCGATGTGCCAGCAGAAAGCAGAGAACACCATGCCCACATACAGCCATGGTACCTTCATGCCCGAAATGTCAGCATTGATGTGGCACAGCACTGACTGCTTCAGCACTGGCATCACGTTGAGGTTCCAGCCACTGGCTGCATACTCCTGCAAGGCAAGGCAAAGGATAAGAAAGAAGGTGGGGCCGACCACAATCGGTCAGCCGTGAGGGGCAGAACAAGAAGCTCCAAACACAGGGAAAGGGAGACCGCTGCCTTACAAAGGCAACCTACTTCTTCCTCTGGAGAGAGCTGCCTTTTGCCATCATTGATGGGGAAACCACTTCCAAATTCTTTGGAATGAATGTCAGCCCCATATTCCACCGTCACATCTTCCTCAATGCTATTCACCAAGCGCCAGAACTCCTTTTCCACAAGCTCTGTTGGCACCATCTGGGGGAGGAAATAGGAGAGGCAGTCAGCACCACGGACTCTATATCCTCAGTTATAGGAAACTAGAAAGACGTATGATGAAATTGCCAAGTATGAGTTGTAAGGTGGAGGTTAAGAATCTTAAACAGATCCAGATTCCAGTTCACACTTAACCATAACTGATTTATCACTTTCTGTCAGCCCACCCACCTCACGTGGCTACTGCTGATAAAATGAAGAGATTCTTGTGCATAAATACCTTGAGAGTCTCTGGAGGGAAGATGGGATATTAACACAATAAATAAAAGTTGGCACTATTTGTCTGTGCTCACAGCAAAAGAGGGAGAACTCACATGGACTGGCATGTTGAAGTAGTCAGCCTTGAAAGAATCTGCCATCTCCCCAAAGCTCTGTAGTGTGTATTCCCGAGTGGCCTGCTCAAAGCCAAAAGCCTCTGGGGGCCGCTTACACTCCTGGGAAAGGGGAAAAAAACAGGGAAAATGTGAGAAAGGATTCACAAGGAAGGAATTATTTTTGCCCACCCGTACAATAATCGATGGGAGCCCATATTATGCTTTTGAATAATTGTGTAATCAATAGCTCAAATCTTATTCTTGGATCTCTCTATAGACGATCAAGTTCAAACCCAGATGATCTGGTGAGGCAAGAACGTTCCTCTGGGCTTGTCAAGGGCAAATAAAGCTTCCTTACCGCCATGACACATTTGGGACATCTCCAGACACCTTTAGGAATCTCAGGTAAAGGAGGCAAGAGGCAGAAGATGTGATAGTTGTCATCACAGCCATCACATAACAACAGCTTGTCATCCTCATCTCCCCGTGTACATATCCGACAAACGTAAGATTCAATCTAAAAGAGGAGCAATTATAAGAAATGCTGTTTTACACACAAAAGCAACTGCAGATTGTTTTGTTCAATATTTTTGGGAGATGCCTTCATGTACTGACTCCTAATGACTTCCTGCAGGCGTTTTAAATATACCCAATGATTTCTCTTTTTAGGCATTGACTACTTCAAAGGAGGACAATAAGCAAAAATTCAGCAGAACTATTATTCCCTTTCATGTATTTTTTAAGGAGGCAGAAGGCTATGGATGTTATGACAGAGTTCACAATTGCCAGCTAGTAATTTTCATTGGCCAGCCTGGATATATTACTGATAATGGTGGGGAGAAAAACAATTTTTACAAAAAACAGAGAGACAGAGCAGAACCTATCTGGAGTGAGAACACAAACTTACAAACTGAGTGTTGTGATTGCGACGGAGGCGCATGGTCATCTTGGTGCAAGGTTCTGGACTGTGCCTCAACTCTTCTTTCATTTTTGCATAGCCTCGGGGTGAAGTGGGTTCCAGCTTTACTTCTGAAACAGGAGCTTCCTCTTTTACTATCACTGTTGGGGGGCATTCAGGCATCTCCTTGTCTATATTAGGAAGACATAAACTTAGAACCAAGAGAACAAACCTCTCCTTTGGCTCCCTAATTGTGGGGTTAGCCCTCCATTCCCACCTTTCTTGCGCAAGTTCTTGTCCTTGGCTACAAGCCCCAGTCCCAGCATCTTAGGACCAGCGCCATAAATCTGCAGCTTCTTCAATTCTGGGTTCTTCTCAATGTCTTCCTCTGTTGGCTCTGGCTGCAAGAAAGATACAGTTAGGAAAAGAATGACAATATGAAGCCATGCACGTTAAAATTGTGTTCCAAAGATTCCCAGAAAGCAGCAGCAGCAGAGGGAGGAAAAAGAACAAACAATAAATTGAGTCCTGGAGAAAGGAGAACTAATTGCAGAAGGACAACTGGTTAATGACAGAGATTGCTGAGGTCGTGACCTATGACAGAAATGTTGTCTTTTTTGGATCAAGCCTCTGGCTAGATACACCAACAAGGTGAGACTTTCCTAGAATGCATTGCACACTGAAATAAAACAGTGCACATTGAGACATTTAAGCCACATCTTCTGCTGGATGGGGTCTGAGGACTTCCAAGCCATGAAGCAGGACAAATAAATAGAGTGAAAGAGAGACAGCAGAGGTGGACAGAACAGGAACAGTACCCATGCTTGATGTGCTTGCTCGGGTAACAGAGCTGGGGAACTCGCAGGTTCAGGGTATGAGTCGGATTCCTGTAAGAGGGCGACAAAATGTGTGGGGTTTGGGGATCAACAGGTCTCTAGGAATAATAGAAAGGGCATCAGCAAGAGAAATAAAAAGGAAAATCATTATTGGATCATAGTGGCGAAGCTGGATACCTTTCCCCCTTAACTGCCTAGAGTTACTAAGAATTGAGTGGCATATAAATGTCATGAATTATTATTATTATTATTATAAAAAGTATAAGGATTATGGTGTTTTACAACAAGAGAGCTAACAAATGGAAACATTACAATAACTACAGAAGACATGAGGTTTAGGACTGAAAATGTTCAACATTTCAAAGATAAGGAGAGAAAGCACAATGACATTTTATTTCCTATTTTAGAGAGAAAGAACAGAAGCATGAAGGAATTCAGGAACTAAGAAAAACTTTAAAAATAACTTTGAATATTGCCTTTCCTCCCTTTAACATAAATTAATCAGACACACTTAATACAGAGTTTGGTCAGCTTTTCAGTAAAAGCTTTTGTAGAAAAGATTGGGATTCTAGTTCACTTTCATGATTTGGGGTATGGAATGATGGAATCAGGGGTTACAGGTAAGTTTCAGATTTTATGGTAAGAATCCGCATATGAGATACACATTTGTTTTTTTCTAATTTGGAAAGAAGGATGCCTCCCTGCATTCAGTCTTCCACTGGAAATACACTTGGAGACTAAGCTCCAGGTGCACATTCCTAGCAGGAGACTTGATGTTCCACTAATCTCTGGAAAACCACTTACTAATTGTTCGGAATAATTTAAACCAAAAATGCAGGACTGTATCTTTATCTGAAGGCCTGTATCTGCGTCCTTGAATTTTACCCACTGAATATATAATTACAAGATTCAATGTTTCCTTAAACTGATGCAAAATTGATAAGTTATGCTTTTTTCCTTTAAAAACAAATACAGATACAGCCATAAGGTCTTACCTTCCCCAAACATTTGATGAATACCTATTAATCAAAAAGGCTTACAACTAAATTGTTAAACCATAAATACAAATAGGAAAGGGGAAACAGCATCCATTATGCAAAAGGAAAAAAAAAACTTTATATATACATTCCAGGCTTTTATCCATCGTGGTGTTACTTAAGTTTGTGAAGATCAACTTAACCCTGAAGTGAAATGCCAGGTGCCATATGTGACAAAATCTTGCTTTGATTTACATTTAATATGGAATTATTTATATTTATTCAATGTTTATATCACTGACTGCTGAAGCCTCTTTGTAATTAAGCAAATCAAACAAACAAAACACAAGTTAAAACCAGAAACATTGAATGTGTGTGTATTAATTCTTCAACGATTAAAAACCTATTGAAAAATACTGGTTTTAAAGGCCTTTTTAACAAAACAATGTAGTCCTTCCAATGGTGAGCACATGCATACATCTGGAGTGGTGGACTTCCAGGGAAGAAATGGCAAACTGACGGGAGGGGACTTTGGATCGCCCACAAGCACTCCAGATAGTTAGTTACTCTTTGCAAGAAGACAACATGACAGCAGGCTATTATGGGTTTAAAAGACAAGGGAATAGCTATCTTGCTCAACTCACAGTTGGTGCCTTTGAAAGGACATTAAGTTCGCATACGCTGTTATTTTGAGTATTTTAAAAAATATGATAAGATATGAGTTTGAAGGTTGGATACTAGAGGAAGCTCAAGAGAACTAAAGATTACAATTAAAGGAAAAGACCACTTAAATTTGACTTACTAATACGGAATGGAGCAAAATACTTTTAACATTGGATGTATTGAAAGATGTTTGTGAACAAGGGATTCAGAAGTTAATTTTAAGACCGTCTGCCTCTATAGACAGACTTTATGGAAGAGGAACACGTTTTACTGAAGAGGACTGAGACTGGTTTGAAAGTAGATTTTAAAATGATGAGCTAAAGTAATAATGTGGAAGGAGATGTTACGCTGGATATACTAATGAAACTGACTGATGTATTAACAAACCAAAAGAGCAATCTGGATGACTTTTTCTTATATTGAACTTACAAAAGAAAGTTTTGTTAAAGTTCTGAAAACTTTTGTGAGAAGGGACAAAGAAAAAAATAGAAGAAATCAAGTTCTAAGACACTGTTTAAGGGAACTGAGGATCAAGATTGTTAACAGTAACAGGAAAGAATATAAAGTTGGTTATTTGATCAAGGTTAAAATAGGTGCGGTTTTAAATATTTGTTTATAGATAAAAGATATGGATAAGACCATTGATATATTTTACGAGAAGGTGATAAGTTACCAAACTCATTTATACTTGTCATAAAGGGGGTAGTCATTTATTTATCTCTAAAAAAATTTCCTATTTTTCTTTTCTGTCCCTACACTATTTTTTTTTACTCGCTTATTTTTTTAGTTCATATTAGTTTTTATCTTTTTAATCGTAATACACAGTACAAATTATTTTTAAAAAATGGTTTGGAGAGCTACACCATTTGAGCTTAACCCCAAGTCACTATGATGGAAAAGATGAATACTATGCAAATCTCTTCAGATAATTTCAGAGAGCGGGCAGATCATACTGAACCATGGGACAAACTATATTAGATATATTTAAAAAGATTATACCTTATATATTTAAAAACTCTCCTGTTGCATTTAAAAATAACAATTTGGGGGAACTAAAAAAGATTCCAGGAGGCCGGATGAGACCTCTTTGACATTTAAGTGGTTCTATCCCAAACCTGAGTAAAAAATAATGCTTTCCGTTGAGTCAGAGCACAGGGTGTGTACAATTGCTCTCAAAATGATGAACTGGTCCAACCAAAAACAAAATTGTAATTAGGGTTGAAGGTGTGTGAGACACTCACCTCCTGTTGCAGTCGCTTGGCCCGCCGCCCATAGCTGTTGAACTTGGAAGGCTGTACTGACTGGCGCAATGGGATGCTATGAGGCTTATACTCTTTGTCTTTCTCTTCATTATCAAATGGGTGAGTATTGCACTGTTGGGAGAAAGAATAGCATTAACACTGAGTAGAGCTTTTCACTGCTCCTGTTGCTCATCACTAGGCATTAAAAAGCAAGGGCCTAACCCAACTATCCCGTGGCAGAACAAAAGCATGATGAATTTAGATATGATTTTCCTGGCTAGGCATGAGCCCCACCATCTTCCCTAGCAAGCTATTTCCTTCCCAGAGTAGGAAACAATGTGCAAGGGGAGTCTATTTAGAAAAAGGGGTTTTCTTGTACTCATGTACTACATCTGTGGAGGAAATGTAACGTGAAATTAAATTACAGGAGAACTTTATACTCTGAGACCCAATACTCACCACCAGGTTAGCACCAGACTGGTACATTTCATATGGGTAGATAATACGCTCATAGTGGGAACGAAGAAGGGAACCAATATTCTTTCCTGATGGATAGGAAAGTCGCTGGGCCACCCGTGCCCACCGGCGATCCTTGCAAATGGCTTCATATCCACCCTCCTCCATCACAATCTAAAAATATAGGAATATTGAAAAACTACAAACTATCAGCTTGCAATCACATGAACATATACCTATTTAAATAAGGTACCTGATTTTTCTTATCCCCAACTAAGACCAACAACTTACCAAGACCCATCAATAGCAGAGATGAATCTTCACTGAATCTGCCAGTGTCAGTAATTAACCCCATTAGCTTGAATACAAAAGTTTAACTTTCTCTAGAATTCTTTTTGGGAAGAATGTAATTATAACTTACTTTACTCAAGCTGTACAAATCAAGAATACGCCTCTCTACATTGGGAATTTTCAGTGCAGAACCTTGAATCTCCCAGAACTTTGCGATCTGGTCTAAATAGTTCAGTTTTACCCTGGTCTGTGCCTGGTAATGGAATAAATAGAAGTTAGCCTTTCTCAAGCCAGTAACTTATAATGGCTTCCCACTTAACCATACATCTTTCAATATATCTTCATACCAGCAACACCAAATTTTAATGAAGTTGAAAACAGTATACACACACTGAACTGGTTTGGGACCTGGGAGATTTCCTGTAACAGGGGCTACATGTTATTTATCCCAAAAGAAAGTGTTTCCTTTTGAACAATTAAGTAACATGCCAATATCTGGCCATTCTAAATTATAATAACTGGATATAGATCATGGTTTTCAAAACCAAATAAGAAGATAGGACTATATATTTTGGACATGTGCATTACCGAAACTTTTAACTTTTCTATCTACAGAGCCAAGATTCATGTGTTTAATTATGTCATGAGGAACGTATCAGTGTAATGGATAAGTTGTTGGATTAAGACAAGTGAAGTCCAAATTCAAGTCTACCCTCAAGTCATGGAAATTCAGAGGGTCAGTCACTGTCCCTCAGTCTAACACAGCGGTCCCCAACCTTTGCGACTTGGCGGCTCAGCTGGGGGGGGGAGAGAGGAACCAGGCCATGCAAGCCAACACGCACGAATAGTGGGATGGTACGCACACACACATGCACATGCAGCTCGACTGCAATTTGATGTGCGTGTGCATACGTGCATTCACTAGCCTTCCTGAGTCGAGCTGCACACTCACGTGTGCACTGACCCGCAGCCCGGTTGCGAATATAGGCCATGGCCCAGTAGTGGGCCGCGGCCCAGGGGTTGGGGACCCCAGTCTAACATACCTGAAAAGGATGATATTGTGAGAATAAAATTGGAGAAAAGGATTACAGGATATACTGCCTTGAGGAAAGGTAGGAAACTTATCTAACAAATACATTCATCCTAAAAAGATGTTGAGATTTCTTGTTGTCATTTAACAGAAGAAAAGTTATTCATGGAAATGCAAATTTATTTAAGAGTATTGTCGAAGATACACACTCCTTTCATATAAATGCAAGCCAAAACATTTGTGAATACATTTTGCAAAAAAGTCCAGTCAAAAATATAAAAACCTGGATAATTAAATACATGAGGGGATCCTAGGTGCTCTCTGAGCTTGGCTGTTTTCTTGCAGATCTTTCATTACTCAAACTAGGTAACATCATCAGTGCTAAATGAGTGTCTAGCACTGATATTATCTAGTTTGCATAATGAAATGTCTGCAAGAAAACAACCAAGCTGGGAGAGCACCAAGGACCCCTCATTTCAGCCAAGCTACAAATATTCTCCTTTAAATAGATTACATACAAACAGAGACAGAGAACTACTTTGAAATCAATCACAAAACCATTTATTTATGTTTGTATAAACAGGCAACCTGACACAATTTTTGAAGTCAGTTCTTTCAATGGCAGTCCGACCAGTGGATAACAGTTGATTAAAACTAATGCATTTTGGTTTTTTTTTAATTATATACCAATATATTTTGACATTTATTTATTGGTAGCTCCTGGTATCTTCTCTTGTAAAATGATTTATGATTTAATTATCCTGTTAAATGTAAAGAAATGTGAATAGCACTACATTGCAATTCTATTACCTCTCCTGCAAAGGACTCACCTCCAATTCATTGAGCCTCTGTATCCGTGGAGTAAACCGGAAGTTGTCCACTTCCACAGCAAAGGGAGGTTGCCAGTCCTGAGGAAGAAACAGAAAGGCAACATTAATTAGAATCCCAGCATCATACATTTCAAAGTCTGTTCACCAGCTAATGACAATAGATCCAACACTTTTTCTAATACATATACACCATGTTTAAGAATTAAACCAAAAATCTACTCTCAGTCTGAAAACAGCCCTAGAGAATTAGAACTCAATTTCACAGCTAACAGAATATAAGTGCAAGAACTGATTACACAAACTACCACAGGACAAACCTGAGACAATGAAAACCCTTAATTTTGCAATGAAGCAATCTACTGTACGCGATATCCAGTACTGAAGAGAGAAAGAGACTTAGGTAAAACTGACATTTGAACATAGTTTAATGCATGAACACCTCCTAATAAAATATGAGCACACCAAGCACTGTAACGTGTTCATCTTTACTGTTTATATACAGGAAGCCTGAGAAAAAGGAAAGGAGAACCTTGACGTCCCTTTAACCAATCTAAAATATTATATCCCAAGGCATTACACATTCAAAATCTACTTTTCTGGTACAAAGCAGTCACTTCAAAGATGGAGTAACTATCATCAAGAACTGCTGGAGACAATAAGACAGATAAAAGCCACTGAAGTGAAGGTTATTTATTCATGTGTGAGAAAGACTCAATGGTCTCAAAATAACTTTACCAGAAGGCAGTCAAATTGACTATGCAAAATTTTGATTTCTAGAAGTTGGAATCACAGTGAGGCCTGGTGAACTTCATGAATATATATTCTTATATTTTTAGTAAAATATTTATTAGTTTGTACTAAAGAGGGTGATAAATTAAGTTGGAAAAGCCTTGGCTTCTCAATTTAAGAGCATCTTCATGGTGCTAAATTGTATGTCAAAAGCACAAACATGACAGAATTATATTTGCTTTTGTTAGACACACTGAAATAAATTCAAATCAAAATAAATTAGGAAATGCTAAACAGTGTTTTTTAAAGTCATCCTAGTACTTTCAAGAGAAGCAAAAAAATGAAATGTTGCTAACAGGGTAATACTTTAGCATTATAATGCTTAAGACTCACACCAGCAAGACAGGTTCTCCTGCAACTGAATTGTGATAGAAACATTTGATTTGAAGGCTGCAGACTAACCTGAACTATAATTGACAGCCTATAGAAAAAAAGACTCATTTAAACTTACTCCATATGCACTGAGTAAGCAGATGCTAATATTTTGCTGCTCCAATTAAAAATATCACAATGACTTCTCAATGAGGGTAAAAAGATTGGCAAAAGAGTTTAATTGGGAACAGAGAACAAGAGATCTACTTCAGCATCTTCTGCAGTGTAGCTATACAAAAGAAAACCAAGTTCCTCAAATATTTCCTTGTCTTTCTCTTGTTCATTCTTAGACAAAGGCTCTGCAACTGGCAGTCATACCAGATGATCTGTTATTATGAAATAATCAAAAATATTATTCAATGGATTATTTTTTAACTTTAATTAGGTTCTCTGCATCAAGAAATACAGCAGGAAAAGACTTGGAAAACCTCTTTCCTGCTACACTTAATTAGAATGGGGGGGGGGGGGGTTGTTGTTTTTGCATGCAGCTGAGGCCTAGCTATAGGATGTAGAGGAAAATAACAGAAGGACACTCGTCTATACAAGTTTCCCAGCTTGGTGAAAGAGCAAGCTGTTCAAAATGGTAACAGCTACGTACCAACACAGGCACCACCCATTATCACAGATACAGCAATTTACACACACAAAACTATAGAACTTGACTGTTGGAATCAAAACACAAAGCTCTTATATGCCAATTATTCCAAACAAACCCAGTCCCTGTAGTATACTCTTTACACTATTTCCCATAATGTATTCAAATCTATATTTGAGTGTTGACTATACCACACATTATAATTTTGTATCACATCAACTGCTTTCAATATCTACATTCAACTTGTCCTACTACATCATGGGAAGCATCTACATTTTTCAACCCTCATCAATTCCATAAACTTGGTGCCATTCCAATGTACTGAACTACCAAAATTTCTAGTCAGCAGGGCCTGCTATGTAAACTTTTACTACCCACTCTATTTTGTCGTTGAACCAGGCCTGTGTTCAGTTATTTCTTTAAGGCATTACAATAGTCGTATTTTTCCTCAGAAACACTGCATTTGTATCAAACATTCAACTCACTCAATACCGTGACTGTCTTCAGCCACAATTGCTCACAAGAACTCTTTCCTATCTAAAGACACACTGGTTCAAGTCTGTAACCCTTATCCTGGCAGACAAGCACTCCAATACATTCGTTCCATCCAATTCATTATATTCACCAGAAGAGACATCTCTTTCAAAAAAACAACAACACATCACCAGCTCTAAGTACCTGAGAATCACTTACATTAACCCCAAAATCCTGATTCTGCTTGCCCACTGACAGTTTCTCCTAAAATCCAAAAGCCTTTGCTGGTACTTACGGCGGGAGGGCGAATCTTGCAGATACCACTTTTTTCTGCGATGGGTCGGATCTTGGCAATGTAGCCTAGTGGATCACTGAATTCGGCCCAACTGGGCTCAAAGACAGGACACTCAGGTGGTGGCAAAAAGTCCTCAGGAGGCAACAGGGGATCGGGATCTCCAGCCCAGGACGGGCCACGTTCCATCCACTCGCCTTGCTCGGCACCCCACAAGCCGCGCTCTGCCGGGTCCGACGCTCGAGGCAGTCGAAGAGTTCGATCAGCCCGGGGACCCCCATCGCCCTGGTCGGTCTTGTCACTCCGGGGAGCCCGCTCACCCTTCACAGTCCGTTCACTCTTCTCCATCCTGGAGGCCCGCTCTCCCCAGTCCCCATGTTCTCCCCTCTCCCCTGAAAGGCCACGTTCCCCCCTCGAGCCCCGGCTTCCCCTCTCCCCCTTCTCCCCACGGGACACCCAATCGCCCTGATCCCCAAGGGGGCCCTTCTCCCCCCAGGCCCCTTGATCTGACCCTTCGCTCTGTTCCACCGGCTCCTCTTTGGACTCCATACCCTCCACCGGCTCCTTGCTCTCTGGGAGGCCCCTCAGGGGGCCATGCCCGGCCCCTCCTCCTCCTCCTCGCTCGAGCACCAGGCCTAACGGGCGGGGGAACCAGGCCGCTCAGCCGGAGCTTTTCTCCCCGGTGTCCGGTTGCTCAGCCTTACCCCTCCTCCTCTCTAGGATCTCCCGGCACTTTTCCGGGCCCAGAGTCCCTCTTGTTCTCTCCCCTCCCTAAATTCAAGGCCTGCCGGGTCCTCTCGAACTGGCAGCGACCGCCATTTTGGACTTTCTCAATATCCTCCACAGCCGCTGCCCATCAACAACAAAACGTCTCCCTCCGCCAGCCTCCAAAGATTCAAAGGAATTTCTTGGAGATGTCACCATACCCGGCTAGAGTAATCTTTCCGATACAAAGACTGCAACTTCTAGGTCTCGTCAAAGACAATTGATTTATACTGGAAGCTTTAGAAGCAAAATAAAGCAAAATAAAAAGTCCCTTAGGGCTAAGGCGGAAGAATACAACTAACAAGAGAATGTAATCGCTGGGACTTCTTGCGCACGTTTAAAGGGCCGCACCGCGCCTGCGCCAGACGACAGAAAACAGGAAGAGGAGGGAGGAGGCGGAGGAGGATAAGAAGAAGAATTGAATGGGCGGAGCTAATCATAACACCGCCTATTCGGTTGTCAGAACTATAGCGGGAGCCTCATAGCTGTCAATTGGTTTGGCTGAATTCAGACTTTTCGACGGGTTTATACACTGCATCGTGGTGCCATTTTATCTTATCTATGTAACTTGTGATCTGTCCATAGCAAGGCTAACTTTTGAAGCCTGGCTCCTTTTAGTCTATTGTTAAATTCATTTTGCTCCAGTGGCGGGTTTCAGTTAGTATTGGACTTCAGCTTTCCAAACGCTGCTGACTGATAGCTTATGGAAATAAAGTCTAACATCTAGAAGACAGATTGATGAAGACTGCTCTATATTAAATATACTATTGCTCACAGGTGATAATCCAAAATCTTTATGCAACAATGTTTTTATTAATATCAATTTAATAATTATGAAATTATAATAGGGGTAGAATGAAGAGGAAACCTTGCTGAGATTTGATAAATGTCTATAGCAGGTTGCACTCAGATTGTGTTTTGAAGAGTCTTTGGATATGTAAAATGAAACATAGGTTACAGAGGCAGTATTAAATTGTACAAATCTGAACTGAATATTTCCTCAAATGAAAATCAGTTCTACATGATACATTATGCATAATTTAATGTTTACCAGGGTAAAAGTGAACAGTAATATGCAACTATATTCTATCATAGTCCACAACTTACAGCCTTTTGTTTAGCAACTGTTCAAAGTTACAACAGCACTGAAAAAAGTGACATAGCAAACAGTCCTCACACTATTGTTGCAGCATCCCCATGGTCATATGATCAAAATTTGGGTACTTGGTAACTGGCATATATGTAAGTGCATCCCGGAGTGATGTGATCACCATTTGCAGCCTTTCCAGCCAACCTCTGACAAGAAAACTCAATGGGGGAAGACATACTCACTTGACAACTCCATGATTAACTTAACACCGCAATGATTTGCCTTACAACTGTGGCAAAAAAGTCATAAAATCAGGCGTAACTCACTTAACAACCATCTTGCTTAGCAACAGAAATTCTGATCTCAATTGTGGTCGTAGGTCAAGAACTATGTATACTATCATGTTACTCCTTTTGAGAGTAAGTAACGTATAAGATGCAGAAAAAGTATAGAAAGCAGCAAGCAAAAGTAAGTACAGGTAATCCTCAACTTATGACCATAATTGAGCCTGGCAATTACAGTCATAAGTCATGGGGGTCGTAAAGCTGGTCATCTTGTGAACGGACCCAATTTAACAACCTTTTTTGCAGCAATCATTAAGTGAACACTGTGGTCATTAAATGAACCCATTGTTCATTATGGGGGCTTTTTTTTTCAGAAACTGGAAATAAATGTCACTTTCCAGAAAAAAGTGTAAATAGCTGTCACAGAGGTTAATGCAAGCAGCCATAAATGCAGATTGGTTGTCAAGTATCCAAAATGCAATCATATTACTGGGAGGGGGGGAGGGGCAGACATCATAACTTCAGAACCAGGTCATAAGTAGGTTTTTTGGGGGGAGGGGAGGTCTGGCATAACTTAGAATGGTCACTAAGTGCTTGCTAAGACTAGCTATATAGACATTGTGAGAAAAAGAAAGCTAGCAAAATTTAGTTTACACCAGCACATTTCATTTTAATTCCCTATCTTTGTAAACCATACTATCTTTCAAGACATCTGTACCAGTTTGTATCTTGCCTGAATACAGCTTCTCATCTCTTTTGGGGTATCTCAAGGTACTTATCTAGGAAATACGATTACCTGTGTAATTTGGCCCACAACTATTTCTTATTGCGAGTCCCTCTCTTTTTTGTTGGTTTCCCTGCAACTCTTTTGCTGACTGGCAAATTAGTCTAGGCCGTACCAGATCTGCGCTGGAAATCTCCAGACACCAGAAGAGCAATGCAAGAAACATCATCTTTTATAGTCCTGTGGATTAATGCAAGCCAGGTCTGGCAGCCTTGTCTAGTTCTTGCCTACCAAGAAGAAAACCCCTGAATCTTCCAGCTATGCCTAAACCTCCACCTTTGTGTGTCCCTGTTAATGCAGGAGAAGCTCTGCTATGAGGCCACTCCTGAATGTAGCCTCATTTTCCTGGAGGACTAATGGCGGCTTAACCAAAAGAGACGCTTTTCAGAGTGAGATAGACAATGCATAAATGTAATAAATAATAATAATCTGCCCTATTTCACCGGATTGAGATGGCACGCTGGGTTACGCTTAAGGTAAACTAATCAAAATCAAGCTAAGAAAGATACTTAGGGGCTTAGATGTTACACTAAACGTGCCCCAAGAGGTTTAGGGTTTATGTGAATGCTATCACTGATTACATCTGTATGTAATGCTAAGCTATAGTTTATTCTAACCAAGTTGTATTGAATAAGCCACAGTAGCTAAGGTGACACATAATTAAATTAAACTATGTTTAAACTATGTCTTAGGTGGATTTAAATATATGGGGTGGCAGCATTGGCTTCCTGGGGATAAAAGATGAACCTCCACGGTATACAAACAATATTTGCCTGTTTAAAATAGGATAGATTTCTCCAACCTATATTTAGTGTGTAATTTGTATTTTCCCCAGGCAAACACTCTTCTCTCAATGAAGATGAGACCCATCAGAAAGAGAAGGCACCATATAGATGCCGTTGCTGTTATAAGTAAGTCAACTTGGGAAGAAAACATTGTTAGTGTGAAGGCAAAAATCTACATACAAATGCGTGGAAGAAGCTGAACAATGAGGGAGGGAAATGATACTGATGAGAGGGAGGCCTGTTGGGCAAAATATTAGGGTTGAGGGAGAGGGATTTTTCATGTGGGAAATCAGAAGAGTGAGATGATACGTGCAGGACGCTAACTGTTGCTTCATGCAGACCTCCTGATTTGCTTGGCCCCACACTTTTTCCAGGATGATTGAGGGTTAAACTGCAGATTTGAACCTGGGACTGCTTATATATGAAACCTGAGTTCATTTTTGGACTCATGTGGGCCTGGAGTTTTGGACTGATTCTTTGCTTCATCTGAGTGATTATCTCTGTGAAACTGGTTGTGGTAGAATTAACCCCCTGGTAAGAAAAGAAATTTAACCAGATTGATGTAGTAACATGATCAGATCATTGTCATCTAGCAAATCAGAACCTTAATCATTGGAGAGGCCTGCAATTTCTTCTGTAACTATAACATAATTATGATATTGGCTGTCTTAACTGATAACCCATAATCATAGCCACTCTTCTGCCACTGGAAGTCATAGAAAAAGATGTGCTGATAGATGGAAAATAAAGTAAATCAAACAACCCTTAACTATAGTTTGCCTTTATGCTGAAAACCCTGGTTTGGGTTCCCTAAACCACATTTTCTGTAAATATGGATAATATATTGTTCCAACTCATCTGAAAGGCATCGAATTAGCAATCTCTACATAAACTACAATTTATGTAAACTATGGTTCAGCCAGATGTTGAAACTGAGTTGAAGATATTGTCCATCACGTCACAAATGCCAGTAAAGTTTAATGATTAAGGTGTTGGATTAGGACTGGTAAAATCATATTCAAATCCACACCTGCTGTGGAAATTCAATAGATGATTTTAGTCTAATTGCTCTTCTATCCCAAACTACCTTATAAGGCTGCTATGAGGATAATATTGAGATCTCCATATAAGATGCCTTGAGCCCTTAGATTAAAGATGAGATGCAGATTTAATAAGTAATAAAATAATGTCCTAGTGTTTAGGCAACATCCTGAAAATCTGTTATTTGGCTCAAAAGATAATTTCTATCACTAATTTCCTCTAGAAGCTATACTAGTTAATGGTAATCAAGGGAGATCTCTGTAGTGTATAACTACTTTTTGCTCCTGGATAAAAGGGAGGAATAAGAATCTAGCACATAGATTAAGTTGTAATATATACATATGGCATCTTCCATGGGTGGCTTCAGAGGTCAGGAAATTTCTGCAGGAAGCCCAAAGTAGATGAATTTAGGCTGAGGGTTTCACTTTTGTTTCATTGAAACAGTAAATTTATACACAGACAGTACCATTAAATGTAGGAAGGATGAACTCACAGCTGTATGTTCTAGGTAGAGTATATTATTTTCAATATATTGTTAGAAAAAGATTATGGCAATGAAAAAAATATACTGGAATCTGTCTTTTTAGCATTTAATTTTATCTGTTGTGAAATCTTTTGTGAGTGAAGGAAATTATTGTATTGAGACTTCTGAGTGCCAAGGTGGTATGCACAACTAATATTAATTTTAATGTGATAAATGAATGGTTCTGAGTCCACCCCACTTTTATATCTTTTGGGGGGAATGGTACAAGTTGTATGTACCAAGACAACTGGAAAATTCCCCCTCTGTGTATCTATCTAAATACTCTGTCTGTCTGTCTGTCTATCTATCTATCTATTCTTGGAAATCAGTATAAACACCTGCTTGTAAAAACTGGAACTAGTGAAGCAAAAGATTACAGCCAGTGGAAGCACATCTTGAATCAGTAGCAAAAGAATAAATTAGTAATTAGAAGTGAGGGAGCAGGAGCAGCAATCAAGAAATATTCCAAATGTTGCTACAATCAGCTCTTTGTGCTGGCTTTACATTATCTTTAAATGGTTCCTGACTGTTTTGGCAATCATTGAAATGTGTTTTGTGATGGATAACTTCATGAACAGCAATTGAAAAATAATGCTTTGTATTTGGTTGCTGAGTAAAATATGGCAATTGTGATTTGATTTATAGAAGTACTGGGAGACAATAGAGTCTTGTCTGGCCCTTTATTGTGGGTTTGGATGAAGTTGAAACAGTTTGTAGCAAAATCTAATATTGATTTTGTATATTGATTCCAATTTTTAGCTTAAAATATTTCCTATTTCTCCAATCATTGCAAAAGTTAGCTTCTTCCATATCAAATCAGACACTACTGATTTACACATTGCTACTGTCTTAAATGTACAGGTTTTTATTGCATATGAAGAAAAAGCGGTTACAGTAGGACTCCTGTTTTTCATGCTAATATCTATTTTTTTTATTAGTTTTATTCATTTATAACATAAATTGTGAAAATACAAAAGCAAATGCTGTAGTAGGGGACAACAGTAGAGAAAAGGAATACAAAAGGGACGGGAAGAAACAAAAGGCATTGACTTCCGACTCTCTCTGTTGCAGTAAAATCAGACATTAAAATCAAATCTCAACTTTTTACATTTCTATAGTAGTATGCACTGACTAGCCATTTCTGTATTGGCAAATCAGTCTAATCGGTAAAACCCAAAATCATAATATCATTTTTTTCCACCTCAAGCACAAAGTCCAGAAGCGGTTTCCAAGTAGAAACAAAAGTACTTATGTTCTTTTCTTTTATCACATGCTAACCAAAGGTTTGGTTAATGTTTGCATGTCAGAAACATAGAGTTGTTTCTTGTTCCTTCTAATAGCAAGCTGAGGAGGAAATTTCAAGAGCGAGAAAAGGTGATGCAGATAAAATGGCTGTCACGGCAGCCGTGCCAGTTTACAGAATGGTTGGACATTGCCTACCAAGAATGCTATATGCTATTTCAGTGAAATCATTGTGGGGGAAAACATTGCTACAAAATGATTATGTTCTCATATGCTGATGCTGCTTTCTTTTTGATATTATAAACTAATTATTTAAAAAAATAGATGAGGCAAGTCCCAAAGAAATATTTAAGGCCCACTGCCTGGCCTGTTGCATTGCTTCCTAACCTTGGCAACTTTGGGGTGTATGGACTTCAACTCCCAGAACACTAAAGCAATTGCCAAGCTGACTGGAGAATATTGGGTATTGAAGGGCAAAGATCAGGAAGTTGACAAGGTTGGGAAACACTGCAAAGGAACCAGAAGCCAGTCAAACTATGCTGCAAAGCTATACCTCTGTATTCAAGAATGTCACAGATCCTGCTCCCTTACCTTCATGTGGATAAATGAGATGCTTATCTGTGTTTAGCTGAATTCACTATACTATAGATATAGTACTTCATCCACATGGACCTCTGTGTGTTTGATGGTCCAAATTCTATAAAGTTTTATGCCCCTCAATTGAATGTGAGTTGGAAGCTCAGTATGGTAGAACAAGCCAGTGAGTTAGTTCTAGTTCCCTCTGGATTAATTTTATTTATTAAATTTACAAGGGCAATTCAGAAATAAACCTCCATTTGAGCATGTGTGAGAAATAGGCGGGGATAGTGACGCCCGTCCTATGGCACTGTGCGCAGTAGTTCAGTAGGCAGTGAGGAGTGGAAGGAGAAGGTTGTGTTGCAGTTGACTCGTCCGCTAGATCAATTGAAAATGAACCAGTTTTTTAAATGAAACAGTGGCTTGCGTTGTATTGCTTTGACGATGACAATGCGTTTCACGATGCTGTTACAGGGTGGCTTCATTCCCAGGCGGGAGATTATTTTGCAGAAGGAATTTCAAACCTTGTAAGACGTTATGACAAGTGCCTCAATTTGAATGGCCATTATGTCGAAAAGTAATGTAATGTTGTAGTTTTCTAATGTGTATAATAAAAGTTCTGTATCTGCGAGTGTCTGTCATTGATAACCAAACGGAGGTTTATTTCCGAATTGCCCTCGTATATACTGACTGTCTCACTATCTAGAATGACTCTGGGTAGTTTAGAATGACATAAGAGCATTAAAATTAAAAATACAGGTTAAAAATCAACAGCATGAACTACTTGGGATAGCCTTTTGTCTCTCACTCAACCAACCATTTCCAACATAGCACGCCACGACCCCTCGGGGCCCCAAACCAACCAGCAGAGCCAGGTTTTAAGGCCCTTCCAGAAGGCCATAAAGGCGGAGGCAGATCTCATCTCCAGTGGCAAGATATTCCAGAGGATGGGGGCCAGGCAGAGAAGGCTCTTCTCCTCACCCTCACTACCTGAAACCTCTTGGCTGGTAGGATCTATGCAAGGCCTCTGCTGCCAGAGCAAGTGGGGCAGGCTCATCCCATTGGGCCTATGAATTTTAGAGCTCCAGCCATTCATTGTCTTAGTTAGCAATTGAGGCACAGAATTTCAGGATTGTAGTAGATGAAAAAAGGAAGGAAAGCCAAGGGGGTTGGAATGCATTGGACATACATCTTGTCAAGTTAAAATGCTTCTTTCTTCTGCATTATAAAAGGATGTTTCAGAAATAGAAGAGAGAAAAATGTTGGGTTTTACATACTGTAGAACTGCATCTCCTCCTTGTACCCATATGCAGCTTTTTGGTGGGAACTAAAATTTTGGATGGATGTCATACCCTGCAGAGGTTTACAGCATGCATTTCTTCCTTAAAATCTTCAGACCCTCCAAAAGTAGAATGCAACCCTGAATATGCCAATCATATACTAGTACAGCACTGATGGCATTAAACATTGTGCGTTTCTGCTATATAATAGTCGTTTTGCAGTTGCTTCTTGTTCATTGCGGCTTCTAGTGTTTGTAACAGGAAACTGGATAAACCTATTTTTAGCCTGTTGTAAATTAAAGGCTAAGAATGAAATTTTGCTGTTTTCCTAATTTAGTTCTCTATGGCTGTGCTGGATTACAACTTCCATAATTCTCAATCAGTACACTATAGCTAGCAATGCATGAGGAAACTTGTATTGTATGAGAGGATTAACAGTACGTGAGAGTTCAACCCTGAGCTACAGATATTTTCTTTTAATGGTACATGGGAGTTTTATGTATACTGAAACCCTGGAAATTGGAACGAACAATTTATAATACTATATCCTGTATAAAATAACGTGTAACTTGTTTACTGCTGACACTTTATTATGCCAAATATAATGTAACTTAAAATCTGTCAGAATAATTCAGAAGTTTTAGAACCATGGAGTTGTGGATGTAAATTAATATATTGGGCAGGGGCACAGTGGCAAAGACAAAACTATTTCTTAACTTCAGGTGCAATTAAGTTAAAGTGTTGGACTAATCCCAGAAAGGCCTAGTCTAGGTTGAAGCCCTGCCTCAAGATGAAAGATGACTGAGTGATTTGTGGCCAGCAGCTTTCTAGTATCTAGAACTTTACTGTGGAAAAAAATTGAAGGAGGATACTCCTGGGGGAAAAGCAGGTTATAAATCTAACAATTTAAAAATACATAAAGCTAAATGTCTATGAAGATTCTCAGTCATCCAGGTCATGGTTGTCCCAAAAGTGCTTTTTCAAGAGGCAAGTGGACTTTGTTTTTCTTTGAAGACTGGACCTTGGAGGTCTTTTAGTCTGGCCCCCCAGCTGAAGCAGAAGAACCTATACCATTTCAGATAAGTGACTGTCTAGTGGTCTCTTCTTAAAAACCTTGAGTGATGGAGCGCCCACAACATCTGAAGGCAGGCTGTTCCACTGGTTAATTGTCCTCACTGTTAAGAAGTTTCTCCTTAATTCCAGGTTGCTTCTCTCTTTGATTTCAGGTTGTTTCTTCTCATCTCTGGATGAGAAGCAAAACGTCTTCAAAGAAAAACAAAGTCCAGTTGCCTCTTGAAAAAAAAGCACCTTTGGGACATAAAAGCTACATTGAAAGAGCATTGCTCTCTCAGTGCAGCTTTATTTGGTCTTCTTTCCCCTCCCCTTTCCAGGACGTAATTTGGTTTCCTGGAAATTCCAAATGATGCGCGGGAGTGCCCGGATGCCAACCTAATCCTCTGCCCGCAATTCTTTCAAGAAGGCCGCGGCTTTCCCAAGATTCTCCGAAACGCTGGGTTTTCTTTATTTTTTTATTTAAGATGAAACCCCAGCACTAAGCCAGTTAAGCGAATTCCTCGTGAATAGCGGCGAAGTGCAATAAGGGGACTGAGGCCAGTAGACCGTGGGAACGTTCCGGATGCCGAGCGGTGTCGGGTCGGAATAAGCCTTAGCGCGTGGGACACCAGCGATGGCCAGCGGCGGAGTGGGGGGAACGGCTCCGTACTCCGCCTGGAGGGGGCGAAGGGCTGGGACGCCCAAAGAGGAACGCGATCAGAGCGAGGGAGACAAGCGATCCTTTCCGCGGTCTCCGCTAAGCTCTTCTACCCAGGGGGCTGGGCGGAGCCGCCGCCGACAGAAGAGCAGGAGGAGGAGGAGCTGCTTGATGCTGCCGCTGCTGCTGCCGCTTAGCAAGCCGGAAAATCTTGTTCTTGGCTGGAACTGGGTGAAGCTTTGCTGGCCTCTGGGAGATCCGCCACCGGATGCTGGAGGAAGCTGGAGGGAATCATGAGGCGACTGGGGTGTTTGGGAGATGAGTACGTGGGCTGCGGGGAGGGTCCAGGCAGCAGCGGGGCGGGGGAAGAAGAAGGGAGGCCCTGCGCGAGAGGGCCTTGGAGAGGCTGCGGGCGGGATCCGTGGACGGTTGCAGAGTCGTGGGCTTCTCTGCTTAGCTGGCTTCGAGAGAACGGCCGGGCAGCCTCTCTCGAGGGGTGCTCGTCTATGACGACGCGCTCGTGCACTTCGCTTGGCAACAATGTGGAAGTGGTTTGCCGTTCGGTTCCCCGCGATGTTTGTCCGACCTGTTCCAGTCCGGTGCTCATCCCTGGTTTTCCCGGTGTTTTTCTACCCAAGTAGAAACCACCGGGTCTGACCGTGCTTAGGTTGATCGTCTATTTATTTGGTTTGGAGGGTGGTGGTGGTGAGGGTGATCGGAAGCGTGAGGCCATTTGCTCTGGCTATTTGAACAGAACTTAATTCCGGAATTGTTCTCTTCTGGACATATCCGGTGTAGTTCCTAGATGTTAACAGACAGAAAGAGGCAAGGTTCAACCTGCATAGGTGAGGACTTAGTTGCCTTCCTGTTTGCAGCGCTTAAGAGAAAGCGAGGAGAAAAAAAGAAGGGGGGGGAGAGAGCAACACTCTAAGAACTAGAGGTAGAAGAGGGGTCCTCCTGGCCATAAAAGTCCATATTCATACCTATGAAGGGGAGGATACATTAAAGAGACTTTTTCTCACAAGTGTCTTCTACTCAGACACTTGTTTTCGAAGTGGGCTAAATTAGTAGCTCTAAGTTGCTCAAATATCTAAAAGGGGGAGTGAATTTGGCCAGGAGAGTGAATACAGTTAAAGAAAAGGTTGGGGGAGAAAGAGTTTTCTTGCTTTGATCCTGGAAAATCCAAAGGGCAAAACAAGGAGTGCTGCAGAGTTCAGTGTGGTTCAAGTCAAACTTGATGCAGAGAGTAAAGTTAGTAGTATCCCTCCCCTGCAATCCACACCATTTTGTGGAGATCATGGTTAAAATCTGAGCCTTGCAGTTCTGTGTAGATTTTAGCAACCCCCTGGAAATTGACCTTTACTTTAACAATTAAAAACAGTTTTTGCCTGCAGACAGGGAAAAAGAAAAAGGGGAAATTCTGCCTTGCCCTGCTCAGGATTTTTTTTTTTTTATATAGAGTTCTGTTTCCACAGCTAGCTATTAAGTTTCATGTCACTAGATTAGACTATAGTTTTGCATAAACCTTTGAAAAGTATCCAGCAGTTACAGTATGCACTATATTTAATGAAAAGTATAGCTACAGACATCCTGTGGCAAGAAAATTCAACGGTCCACTGCTATGTTGCCTTAAGGGAACTGTTTCAACTGTCCATAAGATGGCAAAGCAATTTAACTTGCAGGTTTGGTGAGACGCTCTTTAAAAAAGTATTCAAGATGAATTTAATTATAGTTCAATTTTTAATGGTTTGGTGTTACATGAAGTGACTGGCAGCCTAACCATGAAAATCATACAAGATGGTTTAATTTCTGTTATCTGTATGTTACTGAAGATTATATTTTCATATGTGTGCTTATTAGTGTAGAACTCCTGAACATTTGTCCTGAGTATTTGGGGTCATGCAGGAGTTTTGTCTTCTTTGGGTTGATTCTGACTGCCATTTCTGATCTCTGTAGTTTGAAGGGTACATGTGACTAACCTACCTCAGACTCCCTCACCCATTCTGCTACCTCAGGAGCCTAATAGCATTGGATTTCCACTGGTTCTGGACACCCTCAAGGGGCCATGAGACTAGCAGGTGAGCTGTGGCTGGGAGAAAAAAGCGAGAGCAAATGGCAGCCCTTCAGACAGGAAAACCATGGTCTTTAGCCACTGACATCCAGTAGGCCCTTGTTTAGAGCATTTAACCTTCTGGGATATCTTGGGGGAAATATGGTAGCCACTACTGGATGACTGTAGTGTAGCAGTTGGATTCAGCCTTCCTTCAGGGCTTCTCTTTGGCTTTGCTTTGACCTGACTTCATTTTTCTTAATTGTTTCAGGTCCTCTTCGTGTTGTCGTGATTGTCTTGACGGCAGGACTAACCTGGATCCTTGTCAGTATCTTGTTGGGGACCCAAAACAGTTTCTCTCGCCTGCAGCAGTTCCTCCTCAACAGTAAGTACAAGGACACTAAGAAAGGGGAAGGATGGAGGAGTGCTAGGACATAGAATAGAATAATAACTTTATTGTCACTTTGAATGTACACTAATCGGCATACATTAAAATGAAATTTCATTGCATTCAGCTCTCAAAGGTCACCATCTCCAATATACACTACATAAATATGACAAAAATAAATAAATACAGAATTATGCATATACCCGTGTATATTATATGACAAAGAGAGACAACACAGTCTAGCTCGGGTTATGTATACATGTGCACGGCGAGAAAAACGAATCTTGCGAGTTTACCAGACGGATGGCATAGGGAACAAAGCTATTACAGAATTGGGTAGTCCTGCTAGAAATACTTTGAAACCTCCTCCCAGAGGGGAGCAACAGAAACAGACCGTAAAGTGGGCATGTGGGGTCTCTAATAATGCTTTGAGTTCTAAGCACATAGCGCTTATAAGCAGCATCCGGAATACCAGGAAGCGAGCAAGCAAGTGTTCCCTTGCAACAACTACCATCTTTTCTGTGCATGCTGACTGTGCTTTGCTATTGACTAGGGATATGCAGTGCTTCAAATCCAAAGCAGAAAAGGTGGGCTTGCATATTTCAGCAGTTCAAAAACTTCAAAAAGCTGCTTCTTCTCCTGAGGGGGGTGGGGTCATTCACAAACTGTAGTGGTACAGTCTCAGGAAAACGCACATTTCAGGTAAGGCATTGTTGAAAGGATGAAGTAAGATGCCTTGCAGTAGAGACAGGCATGTTCTTTACACCTCCTTAATTCCTGCTTTGGATCTGAAGTACTGCATTTCCTTACTCTTGGCCTTCAGTATGTTCAGCAGAATGTTCAGTAGGGCATCAAAATACCTAGAAGGATAAGAGAACTTTTAGATATGCCTTTTCTGACCTAAGTGCCCTCCAGATGTGTGGACTTCAGCTTCCAGAATTTCCAGCCAGCATGATCATTGCTGAAAAATTTGAGAATTGACATTACATATATAGAAGTTGCCTAACGTTGAGAAATATCTCTGCATGGCCATTAGATATGAAAGCTAAATGAAATCTTTGTTTATGAAAGTATACCCCCCAAGTACTAGGGACAGAGAGCAAAGAAGGCTGGTCACCTTCATTGGATTGCCAAGTCACTGAAGAAATTCACATGCTGTCATGAGGATTGTGTAATTAATTGTAGACAAAGTTTATTGGCAGTATGGGGCTCTTTTTATATTATACAATGTCGTGGACTGGCCTTGTACCTGCAAGTAAATGAAACTAAAGCTGTGTTAAGGTGCAGCTATAGTCTATGTGCCAGTTATACCTGAAATTAGAACAACAATTTGGATTAAAGCAGAGAGAATTCAAAGACCCCAGCAGAGATCTTTCATAATTCACTGAACACAATTTACTACACTTTACCCTAAACTTTTACCTTTCCTTTGGTGATTAATCCCAAGAATTCTAATTACTTCTGAATACTCATTTCCACTTTTTGTTCCCCTGGTCCATGTGATGCATGCATTTATTTTGCTGAAGGGCTTATTGCATTTATTCTTGCAACAATTTCATAAAGCAGGTTCAATACAAAAATGAGACAGTGTAAAGTCATTGAATAAGACTGAATAATGATTCAGAATGTGGAACCTTGGAGTGGTTTAACAAACCTAATGACACCTGATGCTTTTAAGCCATCATTTCAGGTCAATCAGAAGAGGCAGGTCTTCTTTAGCTTGCTGTTTTGAATATCCTTTTCAAGCTTAATCAGAAACAAATCTTTTAAAGTAATCCTTTGGCACAGTTCACGCTGAAGTATTGAAGAATGAAGGAAACTTTTATACTGGGTCCTGGGTGCCTCTGTATCTTTGAGGAGATGAGGCAGGACATTAATTACAGTTTTCAAACAGATCTTGAATTGCGTCTGACCAAATCTTTTAGCACAGAGTGATAACTCTACATTGAGTATCTTGCTGATGCTGCTGTTTCTTTGCTTCCTTGCAGGTCCAGAGAACACTCCCGCTACAGGTAGATGATTGGCTACATTTCTGCACAGTTCCTACCAGCCTCCCCCAACCTGGTGCCGTCTCCCTTTGTTCCTAGTTAGTTGGAGTAAAAATTTGCAAGCAATACATGTGTAGAACAGCCTTGTCTAACCAGATGGCCCTTCTGATATATTGGATATTGTCTTCCATCATCCCTAGCTATCTTATCATTGGTGATGGGAGTCTTCATACATATAACATATATATAAGGAGCCAGGGTTAGGATACAAGGATTCATATATTTGCAAACCCATGGCTGAACCTGGCCTTGCTAAGACTTCCTGGACAATTAAACAATTATAGCTTTCAAACAGATCTTGAACTGCATCTGACTAAACCGAAATGTACTTTTTAGCACAGCTGAAATAAGTGCCAAGACAGTCCATTGCAATTATCTTTGACTTAGGACCAAATAGATCCTAGAATTGCGGATGTTAAGTAAGATGCCCCATGTGATCGCTTCACGCAATGATCACAATCCTGGCTCTCCTGTTAAGTGACCACATGGGTGAACAGAGCAAAAGAGCTCCCCTCTGTTTGCAAAAGAGAAATCTAGTGGCTTGGTTGGAAAAAAAACAACCCTCCAGTCTGTGGCAGGAGCTCCCCCTCCCCCAGTGCATGAAGGAGAGGGGAATCCTTCAGCAGGTGGCAGCAGTTGCAATATTCTTTGCAGGCTTCTCCACTGACTTCTTGGGGAAGCTGGCAGAAAAGATTGCAAATGGGGAATCATGTGATTGTGGGGTGCTTGGTAACCAGTTGTTAAGTGTGAATATGTTTCCAAGTACGCAAAAGGCAATCATGACCGTGGGAGGATGAAATAGCAGTGGTAACTTCAAGAACGAGTCATAAGTAGCTTCCATCATAACTTTCAACAGTCATTAAACAACCAATTGTAAGTCAAGGATTATCAGTAGTGTTTTCACTATGCTGCTTGCCAAGGCTAAGAGAAATAACAAAAATGATTATTCTGTTCATAGTTAACAGAAAATAAAGGAAATGAAAGCGTTCTGGGAGTCAACAAGTCCTAGACATCTTCACTAGCTGAGAGATATATGATTTGATCCATACAAGGAAGAATAAATTAGTAAAAATGCAGACAGAAGTTATATAGTGCAGGACTGGACACAGGGGAAGCTTGCATTGTCAACTTTATATGCTTTCTTGGGGAAACCAGACTGGCATTAATCCTTATTGGCTATCTGGTAACAAAATTCAGTTTCTTTGCTGCAGTGTAACTGCAGAATCTGTAATCTGATTACAGGTACCAGATATAGGATAGGGAAAAATGACACATTTCCCCCTAACTCGATGAGAAGTGAATTTTCTATAGCCAGAATGTGAGATAAAGAGATTACATACGAAACCTGTTTCTATTTGCTAAACATAGATGTGATTGTCCAGTTCCCAGAATTCTCATTTAACATGACAAAAAAAAAAAATAGCTAAGGAATTCTGAGAGGGAAGGCAGGTAGAGGAAGGCTGATGTAAGACATTGCAAGGACTGGTAGGAAGCCAAGATCCTGTGCCATTTTTCTGTCTCGTCTGTCCTGGCTTTGTGTCTCTCTTACTATCCCTGGAATCCTGACTCTTTATCCATCATTGTCAGATTTGGACAAGATCAGAGTGGTCTCGGCAAAGAATTTTGCAGGCAGCCGCAATAGTCATCGCAGTGAGTTCAGAGGAGTTGAAAAGGAATTGGGGATACAGGATAGAATAATGGACTTCCATGTAGTAGTTCTAAAAAAGTTGGTCTTCCCTTTTGCCCTTATTTCCCAGAAGATCCCTTGCTCAGGTAGAAAAAATCTCCTTCCTATTTCTTTAATTCTTGAATACAGGAGGCTTGTGTGTGTTTTCTGATTTGTAAGGTGATTTTGACTGGGTGGTGAAGTAGACTTTCCTCTCCTGAGTAGGTCCTCAAAATTCTTCAACAGCCCTGGCACCAGCTCTTAAGCTGGTTTGAAGTCCTTGGGACACTGAAGGTTGAGTGTAGTGCCCTGGCCCTTGTGTTAAGTCACCATAGTTAGAATGGGAAGCATTGGTATGATCCTTGGAGTAAGGGTAATAAGGAAAATTGTTAGTCCATACTAATCTGGAAATATTTTGCACTGAAATCAAGAAGACATATGCAAGATAGTTTCCACTTCAGTATACTGACTAGGGACTTGAGGATCTCACCTTTGCTATCTTTTCAGAACCAAGGCCAAAGAAATACAAGTGTGGCCTCCCCCAGTCCTGCCCAGAGCATTCGTTTGCCTTCCGGATGACAAGCGGTGCAGCCAATGTCATTGGGCCCAAGATCTGCCTTGAAGATAAAATGTGAGCCAGGCAAAGTCTTGACAGTTGGATATACTTGTGCAAATCCATGGGACTGACTGTAGTAGACGCCGGGATAGCCTCCTTTGAAGTCTTTGATCTGGCCTTTTATTTCTTTCAGGCTAATGAGCAGCATGAAGGATAATGTAGGCAGAGGTCTGAACGTTGCCCTGGTGAATGGTGAGATAGACTTTACGTACCTTAAAGTTGTATGATTTTATAAAGGGGCTCCAGTCTTGGGGGCTCTGCAGCACTGCTTCAAAGGATGCTCAGCTCTATTCTCCAATATATCTAGTGTTGGATTCATAATCCATAATATTAGGCACCATGATTTGATTCCTAACAATTTATCTGTTTGGCTAAGGCCTTCGTTCAAGTGCATAATGTCACAGTGGGTGGGATGTTGGAATAATGAGGAAGGGGAGAGACACAAAACTTAAATTCTAAAAAAGCAGAACAAACAAAATGGCACACTTAAAAAAATACCTTAAAATGGAAATGAAGTGCACTAGTAGATTTCAACCATATGATAAAAGGTTGATAGGGACGATGTGCCAATTGCCCACCCAACAGAGGCTGGAGAGTAGTATACATGTGGCCATTAATCCTGCTCTGCTTTGCTTTCAGGTGTGAATGGAGACTTGATTGATGCTAAGTCTTTTGACATGTGGGCAGGAGGTGAGTGTATGGTAACAGGATTTGGTATTGATAGATAGAAAATGGAGTGGTCTGGAGAAAAGCTGAGGCAGTTCTCTGAAAAAAGGAAAGGATGCTGTAGATATGTAAGAAAAGCTGAGCTAGGCTTTCCTATCTTTCTCAAGCTAACTCTTCTCATTTCCTCCAGATGTGAACGAGCTGCTAAAATTCATCCGGTCATTGCACGAAGGGACATTAATATTTGTTGCCTCTTATGACGATCCTGCCACAAAGTGAGTGTTGAATGATGTTCAGCCCCAAAGTACACTGATTCATGTGATGAAATTTCATGCAGGTAGTCCTCGACTTACAACAGTTCATTTAGTGACAGTTCAAAGTTACAACAGCCCTGAAAAAAAAAGTGACTTATGACAGTTTTTCACTGTTACAATCTTTGGTCACGCGATCAAAATTCAGATGCTTGGCAACTGGTTCATATTTATATGACCGTTGCTGTGTCCCAAGGTCATGTGATCACCTTTTGCGATCTTCAGACAAGCAAAACCAATGGGGAAGCCAGATTCACTTAACAACTGGGTTACTAACTTATCAACTGCAGTGATTCATTTAACAACTGAGGCAAGAAAAGTTGTAAAATGGGGCAAAATTCAACAAATGTCTCACTTAACAACAGAAATTTTGGGCTCAGCTGTAATTGGAAATCGAGGACTATCTGTATTGACATAAAGCATTAAGAAACATTCTTATGTACACTATAGCAGCCTCCACTCAGGATTCTGAGCAACTAATACTTGGATGTTATGTAATGTGAAAGTAACATGTATCCAGTGTGGCTAGTAGCGATTAAGAGCCTGAACATCCATTAAAGCCTTCTAAGTTAGCTTTAACCACATCCATTACATGCAATTTGAATAATATTAACAGCACAATAAGGATTTCCTTTTGCTTGTTTACGTAAGTACATACCAACTGGCTCTTCTAGACAGGCATTCGGAAGTCATGTGAAATTAACAGTTTTACAAGTTTATATGCCAGCCTTTAATATAAAAGTCCACATGGCAGGTCATGCATTAAACATATTACATAGCATATGCATACACCACCCAGAACCTGTGAAGGAGATGATCGGTGTACGATGAAAATGCTATTATCAAATGGTGGATAGATACGTTTGAATAAATTCAGGAAGGAAGATACAAGGCTCAAAAATGCTGGGCTTTGCTATCATTTGCACAAGAGGCACAGCTTTTGTCAGTTCAGGGCTGCAGAAGGTGCTCAGTAAGGTTACGGGTTCTGTCCAAAAGTGGGCAAAGCTAGAAGCCAAAGTGGGCCTGAATTTGGAGGCTGGTGTGGTTTTAAGCAAAGTGGCACAGCAGTTTAGGACATCCATTTTTCCCCTTAAAATCTCCCTCAGGCTCCCCTAGGCCATGAAAGGGGTGCTGATGCAGCCCAAGGGCCCGATGTCTAATACCCCAATTTAGGAGCAAAAGTTGGGTTGCCAGATGTGACCAAGAGCAGTTTTTGCACTTTTTAAGAGTTGCCCAGAAGACGAAATTGGGCAGGAGCAGCTTCTCCCTTTGATGCAGCACATAGGTGGGAAAGAAATTCTGATTGTAGTAATTCTTCACCTGGAGGTAGCCTTGGCAGCCTTTTGGCATCACATGGTTCTTTGTCTAGAAGAGGAGAGGCAGCTGTTTTTCCATCTTCCAAAAGTTGTGCTACTGCCTTTTCTGAAATCGACAGTCTAGAAGGGCTATTTCTCATTAGGGCTTCTGGGTGTTCTCCCTGCTTGGAAGAACCGAGTTTGGTATACATGTAGGTACATGGATCATTTCAAATGTTAGACCATGAAGTGCTGAACTGGTCTTTTTCAACCACAGATTTGCCTGGGTTTCCATAGATCTCCTAAGGAGACCTACTTCCTTAGAAGTAAATCTCTTCCAAGTTCGAGATTGGGGTTCTCTGCACTAGCAGATCCTCACAAAGCCTATAAAAATATCACGGGGAACAATATGAAGGAACTCTATTGCTCCTCTAAAGAGAAACATGTGCTTTTGTCACTCACCCAAATAAGAACGTTGAGAATATTTCCAATTGTTATAGATACAGACATAGATGCTGGGGAAACTATTCCAAATCTTTTTTTTAAGCCATTGCCTTTGATTTAAATAAGAAGGTTAGTGGGAGTGAATAGAAGGTGAAAAGGAAGTTGCTTAAATCAAGCCAAGAATACAAAGGAGAAGAGGAAATGTATAGATGGAGTAAGAGAAGTGAACCATACAGGGTTTTTTTTGCTCAATCACCTTCTCTGCTTCGCTCCAGAATGAACGAGGAGGCCCGTAAAATCTTCACAGAATTGGGCAGCAAATTCGCTCGGGAACTGGCCTTTCGAGACAGCTGGGTCTTTGTGGGAGCCAAAGGAGTGCAAGACAAGAGTCCCTTTGAGCAGGTATTTGGTTCAGGACCTTGGAAGGGTCCCCAGAGTCAACTGAAATAATCTCTGTCAAAGAGGTCAGGCCCCATGCAGACCTCACTTTTGCTCTTTTTTGCAGCATGTGAAAAACAGCAGAAGCTCCAACAAGTATGAGGGCTGGCCCGAAGCCCTGGAGATGGAGGGTTGCATTCCGCAGCGAACCACCGAGGTCCTGTGAGGGTCCGTTTCTTCGAAACGTCAAGTGAATTTTCTCATGGGGATGGGAGAAAAAGTCTCCAGTCTTCCACCTATTGTTGTCTACCCTTATTGTGGCAGCTACCGTCTTTCCGTCTCCAGAGTGGCCTGTTTGGCAGTGCCTTAATAAGGCCGACCAGTTGCCCTTTTCAGAAAAGCTTTCTTGCCATGGACTTTGGGAAGAGAGAAAGTGTAAACTCCTTATTGCCGGATTAGTTCTCCGTTCCCTTCTCTAGTGCCTTACATTTTTCCCAGGTGAAGGGGTCTAATCCTCCTTGCCCTCCTCCCGGCTATAAATTTGCAGAGCCGATTGATTTGCTCTACTGAGAACCAGCCTGGGGGTTTTATATGTGGATAATTTAAAGCAGGAGGAAGAACTCTTGGGCAGGGGGAGTAGGTAGGAGGTATCATGAAAAGTGGGAAGGTCCCCTCATTTCTTTATCTCCACAACATGCTTCTATCATGCCTTCTTTACACATTTGCACCTTTCTTTGATCCCATGCACATCTCAGTCATATGTGCATTCTTTGTATGTGTTAGAATCCCTGCACTGCTCAGCTGGAAAGCATGGAGGACAAAGGAAGAGTCCTGTATTCATGAGGTTCTGCCAAAGGAACCACTCTGAATCAGAGTTGATCTATTTTAACACCACTGCTGTTCCAAATGCACCCCCCTAGTTTGCTAAACTTGAGAAATGCCCAGTTACTGCTTCCTGTAGTGTAATGTTGGTGCTTCAGTTTGTGAGGGGATGGGGTGAGGACTGAGTCTTTCATTCATCCTTCTGCCCATGTTCATTATTTTTTTTAATAGAGTGTAGTGGAGGGAATCCAAGCTCAAAGTTTCCATTTGCCCAATCCTTGTTGCTGAACAGCTTCTTCAATAAATACTGTGTATAACAACCGAGGCTTGTTGTTTGAAATGGTTGCTGACCCACCTCTCCTCCCCAAAACACCTGGTTCATCCCATGGGATCTATAATTAAAGATAATGTGATTATGCACTTGTTGAATTTTCTATTGCAGCTTTATTGACTACTACTGCCAACATTTTGGCTGCTAGACTATGTCCATTGCCAGTTGACCTGTCTATGCACCAATTCATGCACTGGCAGTTTTCTTTTCTACGATGTATCTTGCATGTGAGCTTTGATGCTCCATTCTTAAGATGTCTCACTTCTGCCTCTCTTTTACCTCCTCGCCTTACAATATGAGTGTCAAGACAGCCAAATTACAACACTTGGAAGGCAAGAGAGAGGACAACTGCTATTGTATATCAGCCGAAAGCTACAAAAGCATCTGCGTTTTATTTTGTTTTTTCCTTCACTGATCTCTTCTCCCACCCTGATGTGTCCGTTTGATTTGATTTACATGGTCAGCCATCTACAGAAGTGACTTCAGATGGCTTACAAATAGTTAGAGGGTAAGAAAAAAAAGAATAAAAAAACCAGAATAACAGCAACACAACATTGAAAACAGAATAAACAAACCAACCACAGGGTCTTACATTCAGGTCCTTTCAATTCTGAATGGGATCATCCAATACTGTGGCTCGGTGCACGGGGGAGAAGCCTGGCTTTCAGCACTTAACAGGCTCTCTTGCAGTGCCTGCCCCAGTAAGTTTGGGCCATCAGAGGGAATCTTGTACCATAGGGCAGGCACTGCAAGAGAGAAGGTACACCTGTCTTCTAGATCAGGGCTTTTCAACCGGTGGTACGTGTACCACTTGTGGTACATTAATGAGTGGCAGGTGGTACGCAGCCCTGCCTAGCCAAGTGTAGTGGGGGAGGGAAAGAGCCAGCGCAGGCAAAGACTTACCGTGAGAGAGTCCTCTGGAGCTGCAGATTGGCTGGGGCAGGCAAAGGCCCCAGGCTCACTTCTGGCTCACCCTCCCCCATGAGAAAGGAGGAGGGGGGCGGAGACAGGATAGGCCATAAAAGGAGGCAGTTTGGGCGGGAGAGGGAGAGAGAGAAAAAGCAGCAGCCTTGGGAGGAGGTGGAGTCAGCTCTAGCTGCACCTAAGAGAAAGAAGGAGGAGGAGGGTGGGGGGAGAGGAGAGGAGAGGAGATCAAGCAGGCCCTGTGCTAGCAGCAGCAAACAGGCAAGAAATGCAGTGGGGGAGGGGTTGCCCTCCAAGAGGAATGAAAAAAGGCAGCAATGGCTGGAGGTGAGGCATGAGGGAGGAGATAGTGGAAGGATTCTTATGTGCTTTTGTTTCTGGGATTTGTGCAATGTGGGCTTTGTGTTCTTAAGGAGTGTTTGGCAATTTCTATTTGGCTGATGGCTCATGTCTTGTGTTACCTTCTATTGCTCTGCTATTGTTAGCTGTAAGTTTTGCAGCAAGGGATTTTGAAGTATTTTTCTCCTGAATGGATTTTGCAGCATTCCTTTACTTATGAATGGAGCCATTTGGGGAAGCTGCCTTAGCCGGCAGCCAGTACTTACTACATTTTTTTCTCTTCCTTAAGTGCCGGCTGCTCCTTAGCTTTCCTTTCTAGCCAGTAGCTAATTCTTAAAAGGGGAATGTACCTTTTTAAGCTAGTTCACTCAGCAGCTTGTCTTTTCTGTCTCTGGAGGCTTTTCCTTGTTTGATGAATATATGGAAGAGAGAAAATATGGGGTTTTTTTTTCAAATTCTTCCTTCAGAAGGAGGTGGGCATGAGAAAGAGGGAGGCAGGGAAGGAGGGAGGGAGGGAAGTCCTGCCTTAGCACTTGGCCACCAGCAGCCCTGCCATTGACTTTGCTTGTCAAAAGGTTACAAAAGGGGATCACATGACCCTGGGACACTGTGACCATCATAAATATGAATCAGTTGCCAAGCATCCAAATATAAATCACATGACCCTGGGCATGCTGCAATGGTCATAAGCGTGAAAAATGGTCATAAGTCATTTCAGTGCAATTGCAACTTTGAACAGGGTTTTTTTTTGGCCATCAAGTTTTTGACACCTTGCTAGGTGGTACTCGAATATTGCCATATCCTAAAAGTGGTACAATCGGTGAAAAGGTTGAAAAGCCCTGTTCTAGATCGCACAAGGTCCATGTCCCAGGTAAAAAAAAAAGAAGCATGCTACTGTGCTGGATGTCATGGAATGAGCGAAGATAAGCAGTGCCACAAATAACCTGGCCACGTGCTATGAAGGATGTATAATTAAAGTACTACACAATTGGTATATTTTGAATTACTCTCAAAAACCTATAGGGCAGTGGTGGCGAACCTATGGCACGGGTGCCAGAGGCGGCACTCGGAGCCCTCTCTGTGGGCATGCGCTCCGTTGCCCCAGTCCTAAGCCTTCAGCTGGGTTTTATAAAACCTTTTCGCTTTAAGCCTCCGCCAGCGTGTGCAAAAAAAAAAAAGGTTCAATCAGTAAATTTCAACTTCTTGCCGGGAAAAAAAAGATCTTGCAAAGTTGGAATTGATTGATTGAACTTTTTAGTCCCACCCAGTCTGCCGTTACCATCGCAGCCACGCCCACCCAATGGGGCACGCCCACCCGGCACTCAACAATACATAAGTGGGTTTTGGGTTGCAGTTTGGGCACTCAGTCTCTAAAAGGTTCACCATCACTGCTATAGGGAACCAGTGCACCTTGCAACATAGTAGTGTTATCTGGGCACCCCATAGTGAACCCACAAGTACTCTTGCCAACTGCCTGCTTTTCCAGCAAGTGTTAAGAATCCAATAGGATCCTCAAATTGTGCACCAGTGTTGTCTTTGGGAGAACAATCCCATCCTGCACCAATAATGGAGAGCCCCCAGAATTGGGGAATCCCCCAATTCCCCAAACCCATAACTGAGCCAATTTGGTAGTTAAAGGCACCAGACAACAAACTCAGACTGAATTCTAGTCCTACATTAGGCATGAAGCCAGCTGTGGTTTTGGGCCAAGTCTCTCTCTCAGCCTTAGGAGTAAGGCAAGGACAAACCACTTCTGAAAAATCCTGCCTAGAAAACTGGAGATACTTCTCTGGGCAGTTACCAGGAATCAAGACTGTCTTGAAGGCACTCCTCAGTCTTGCTTTTGTTAAGCTGAAGTCTGTTTTTCTCACAGCCTTTAGGTACTTTAGCAACAGCAACTGGCTTGGCCTAGCCGTAGGCTAATAGATTTATAACTAGGTGTCATCAGGATATTGATAGCTGATCTGTTGATGGATGGCCTCATCTAGCAGCTTCATGTAGATATTAAATAGGATCAAAGAAAGTAAAAGCAGAGGTCTCAAGCTAGATCTCTTCCCCTCCCCCAACACTGGCTGGAACTGATTCTGGAAGAAGGAAAAGAACCATTGGAACATCGTACAGCCCATTCCTACTTCAAAGTCAATAAAGAAGGATTGATTAATGGTATTACAAGTTGCTGGGAAATCAGGATTAAGATGGATGCACTAGCGCCAGGGGTAGGCAACCTTGGCTCTTTTATGACTCGTGGACTTCAATTCCCAGAATTCCTGAGCCAACCATGCTGGCTCAGGAATTCTGGGAGTTGAAGTCTATGAGTCATAAAAGAGCCAAGGTTGCCTACCCCTGCACTAGCCCATCACAATCCTGCAAAAGATAATCTACAAGTGCGATCAAGGCTATTTCAGCACCGTGTTCCTATCTGAAACCACACTGAAAGTATTCCACATCATCTGATTTGTCCAGGGTCCTCTGGACTATAAACCAAATATCTTCTCAATAGCCTTTCTTAAAAGGAAAAAATGGAGACCAAGCAAAAATTGCCAAGTACCATTGGATCTAGGGATGCTTCTTGAAGAAGAGACAGACTATCCCATCTTTCAGAGCCAGGGGAACCATACTCTCTATCAAGCATGCGTTTACCAGCTGGATCCAACCATGTGTTATTCTCCTATGAAGGCTTTAATCAACAAAGATAAAGATCTGGTACACAGTTGTGCTAGCACAACTGACAATTTTGTCTACTTTCTAATCTCTTTCCAGATAAAAAGGCACTAGACTGTACATAGTCAATTTCTGCATAAACAGAATCCCCACGGTGAATCAGAGTAATTTTATCTGACAGATGTTTAGTCTTGACACTGCTCCGTAGCTATTCCTCCAACCTCCTCCTTCCCTAGGGGGGACTGGAGTACTCTAAACAAAGTAGCTGACAGGAAAAAAATGGCCATGTTTTGCCACTCTTACTGCCATAAGGTAATCCTAAAGAAAGGCTCAATCAGATTATTATGATAGCAGCACAGTTCTTTTCTGCTGCTTCATCTCCTGAAGTTCCCTAGAAAACCATAAAACTCTCTGGAATCAATGGGCAGCAAGAGTTTACAAAGGTGTGATTTGATTCAAGGGCACGACCACTCCTTCATTCCACTTGCATCAAGAACAACTCCAAGTTCCTCTTAAATCCAACAGGGTCCATCTACCTGGGCTAGGCTAATCAAAAAGATTCCTTGCAGTAAGGAATGGTTAGAGATCCCCAGGGTAATAATGGCTTGTCAGTGGCAAGGAGCTGATGGCAAGGATCACCCCCCCACACACACAATCATAGACAACATACAAGAGTAATCCAGCCTTTCTTGATCCAGTGCCATCTAGATATACAAGGACTGCAGTTTCTGGAAATCTCAGTGAGCATTGCTGACAAGAGGATAATAATAATAATAATAATAATAATAAAGTTGGAAGGGACCTTGGAGGTCATCGAGTCCAACCCCCTGCTCAGGCAGGAAACCCTATACCATTTCAGACAAATGGCTGTCCAGTCTCTTCTTAAAAACTTCCAGTGTTGGAGCATTCACCACTTCTGGAGGCAGGTTGTTCCACTGGTTAATTGTTCTAACTGTCAGGAAGTTTCCTCATCAGTTCCAGGTTGCTTCTTTCTTGACTAGTTTCCATTGCATTACTCTTGTCATGCCCTCAGGCGCGTGGATAAGAGATTGACTCCCTCTTCTTTGTGGCAGCCCCTGAGATATTGGAATACTGCTATCATGTCAACCCTAGGCTTGTGCATTAAATAGAAATACCCAATTCCAGCAAACGTTCTGATATGCTTTAGCCTCCAGTCCCCTAATCATCTTTGTTGCTCTTCTCTGTACTCTTTCTAGAGTCTCAACGTCTTTTTTACATCGTGGTGACCAAAACTGGATGCAGTATTCCAAGGGTGGCCTTACCAAGGCATTGTAAAGTGGTATTAATACTTCACGTGATCTTGATTCTATCCTTCTGTTAATGCAGCCTAGCACTGTGTTGGCCTTTTTGGCAGCTGCAGCACACTGCTGGCTCATATTTAAGTGATTGTCCACTAGGACTCCGAGATCCCTCTCACAGTTACTACTATTGAGCAAGGTACCCCCTATACTATACCTGTACATTTGGTTTTTCTTGCCTAAATGTAGAACCTTACTTTTTTCACCACTGAATTTCATTTTGTTAGATAGCGCCCAATCTTCAAGTCTGTCCAGGTCCTCCTGTATCTTAAGCCTGTCTTCTGGAGTGTTGGCTATTCCTGCCAGCTTGGTGTCATCCACAAATTTGATGAGTTCCCCATCTATCCCCTCGTCCAAATCGTTGATGAAGATGTTGAAGAGCACTGGCCCCAGGACAGAGCCCTGGGGCACCCCACTGCACACTTCCCTCCATGTAGATGCGGTTCCATTGAGGACCACACGCTGAATACGGCCGGTCAGCCAGCTACGAATCCATCTGGTGGTGATGCTGTCTAACCCACATTTTTCTATTTTATCAAGTAGTAGGTTGTGATCTACTTTATCAAATGCCTTACTGAAGTCCAAGTAAATTATATCCACAGCATTCCTCTGATCCACTAATTTTGTCACTTGGTCAAAGAATGCAATAAGGTTTGTCTGGCATGATCTGTTTTTGACAAACCCATGTTGGCTTTTAGTAGTGATTTTGTTTGCCTCTAGGTGCCTCTAGGATCTGAAGTTCAAATACACCTACCAGCTGCTGTTTTATAGTATCTTCCAAAAATATTGTTACCGGCAGTTGGTATTTTCCAGGACAAATTAAAAGGTGATGAAAGATGATTTCAAGCAGGAAATTTGTCTGAGCCTTAGATATTGGTTTTTATGGCTCCCCCCCCCCTCTTCAAAATATGTAACCAATCTAAGCATGCTATCAAAAACATGAATTATGAACTCTTGGCATGTACAGCACAGCATAGCACAGGATAGCATAGCATATAGAGCAAGACTATAAAATTTTGTAGCTTGCAACTTGTTAATATGCTTCAGTCAAGTTTATTAGGAGCTATCTGGAGATTAAATCAAATTGCTTATTAAAGAAACAGTGGAAGTGGAGAAAGTGCCACTCTAAATTAAATAGGGAAGAGATCTAAATAATTTTAAATGCCTTTTTGACTGTCTTTCACTCAGCTACTCTTCCACCAAATATATGCAGGTTATTGTAAGGTTTTTGGTGACAGTGGTAGTGATAGGGCTGGGCTTCGAAAAGATAAGAAAATTAAAGAAGATTTCTTGAATTACCAGAAATTTTATTTCTTATATTTTTGTTACTTGACACAGGAGTGAGTAAAGTGTGCCCGGTCTCTTTAGTAGAAACTGCTCTTTCCATGATTGCTCTTGAAATTTAATACCAAAATATCACATTACATTGCTTAAACTTTTGGAATTGTTTGTTTTCAGTGTAATTCAGAATGATTTTTAGTGGTTGGGATTTTTTAAAATACTGGTCCTATCTTCTTTTTCAGAGCATTGCCCTTGACCTACCATTCAAAGACTAGATGCTATTCTCCTCCCAGAAACGGTCTCCGTCTTTGAACTAGGGCCAATCTTATTTTAATGCTTGTCAAAATGATCCATTCCATCATCATCTGCTATCCTTTC
Source organism: Azemiops feae (assembly GCA_023970755.1). Taxonomy (NCBI): domain Eukaryota; kingdom Metazoa; phylum Chordata; class Lepidosauria; order Squamata; family Viperidae; genus Azemiops; species Azemiops feae. The sequence continues at coordinate 35,889 of JALGBA010000474.1, read as the reverse complement.
CTTGTGCAAAATAAATTATTCAGAGCATCAGAAAGCTGGCTAAATCAAGGCACTGCAGGGAACCATGCAGGGAACCATGCATCTGAAGAGCATGCTTCAACCAATGGGGTTGTTGTATTCCCTTTGGTGGAAAGGGTGGGGTTCCTGTAGCTTTCCAACTTGATAAGGACTGGAATGCTGATATAACTTCAAATTTTAGTACTAGAGGTTTTTGGCATCTCTATATGTCTGCTCTACAGTATTTGTATCCCCTTCTTCCATCTTACTTTGATCTTTAAATCAGTATATGTTCATTAGTGTTCCCCCCTACCCTTCCTGAGTTATTGCTCCTGTTTTCTAATAGTTCCCAGGAACTCTTTTAACTATTCTGAGATTTTGTCTTTCATGGTTTTGGCTCCTTTTCTTTTCTTGGCAATGTCTATGGTTTGTTCTTCCTAAGGGACACTGGACCATTGTCTACCCATTTGAAACCTTTCTCTCATTTCCCCAATTTTCTATTTTCTGCCCCCCCCCATACACACTTGTTCCCATTGCCATATATAGCTCTTGCCCTAGGAAAATGTTGTATCCCTAACTATTCTTTCCTGAGTTCTAATTCCAGTTTAAAAAGTCCCAAATCAATCCATTTAATGGGTATGAATGGAATTCATAATCCTAGCATAGCAAAATACAGTAATACCCAGGCCAGTCAATCTGAGGATAAAAAGGCCCTCAATGCTCCAATAAAATAGCAGGATGATTGCTGTATTTTTTTTCCTCATCATCACCTAATCCTTTTGGGATATAGAAGAGTGTTCCTGTTTCTTCCAATCGGGTGACAGTACATTTCTGATCTAGCCAATCAACTAACAACTTTATTTAATGCTTCCTGGAGCAAGATGTACCATTAATTTCTATTTCAGGCAGAAGTGGCTATCTGCTCTCTCCAATCAGGTCGCTATTATTCCCTCATGGTACAGTATTTCACAAGATACACTCCGAGAATAATACTGCCTGCTCAGAGATATGAAATGCGTTTTTTTCTAACCCCATCTGTTACGACGCAAGCGACTAAATTCTTCCAACTAAAACCGAAGCAGATTTTTTTTAAAAAAAAAAACTACAATTCCCAGGATGCCCTAAAGTCATGGGGGGGTGGCTCTTACCATGAATTCGCATTCTTGTGTGGGCGTGGTTATGACTGTGGCGCACCACCCGGTGGGCGGGGCCGGGCATGGAAAGAAGGAGCGGACGAAAGCAAACAAATCAAGCGGTTGAGTGTAGGTTGGTGCCGGTGAGCGAATGCTGGGGAGAAGCCAGGCGAAGGTAAATTGCGGAGGGATTCTCCTCTCCGGAGCTGTTAATCGGAATGTTAGACAGATATTTGGGGCAGAGATGGGGCAAAACAATAAAGCTTGGCTATTACGGATCCGACCCGCTTTGCGGAAGCTGCTTTCTTAGTAAGAATTGCGTAGGAGTTTGTGTGTGTGTATTGGGGGTGGGAGGGTAAGAATGAGCACCAAAATATCCCCCTTCTCCCCCAGTGAAAGGAGGTGCGCAGTCTTTGCGTTGAGGGGAGACTGAGGCGGGAAGGGTATAAGAAGGAAGGGGACGGTCTGATGTTCCCCTTATCTTATTAATCAATCCGGGGGAGAAGTTTTGGGGGCATCAGCTTCTTTCCCAACAAGTGTTTGTAGCTTTAAGACAGAAGTGACTCAGCTGAATTGAGGAACGGGGGCAAATAAGAGGATTGGGACTTACCTGCCTTGAATCCGCCGATTCACGGGTCTCCGATTTCTCACCCCTTCTGCTGTCCCGGGAGGGACTCCGGAGGACTCTTGCTTTGCAGCTGTCAAGACTTGCTCTCGGGGATAGTTCCAGCATCATATTTTTCTCCCCTTCCCGTTAGGAAGAATTTTTGGCAGAGAGCGCTGCATGTGGAAATCTGTTTTGCCTGGGCAAAGCTTTAAAAAGAGGGAAATGTTTACTAACATTCGGTGGGGTCAGGTCAAAGAAAACTCCTCAAGGAAGTCAAGATTTAGAACTGAGAAGGGGGTTGCCAACTTCATTTACCTGAAACAATCCTAAGGAGAGAAGATGTACATGTTGCAGGAAAAGCAGGGGTGGCTTTGAAATTACTCTGACATCTGCTCAAGGTATTTAGGAGAACACAGAGGCAAGGCTGTGCCAAGGATTTTTCTCGCCTCTGGCAAAATAACATTTTGTCATCGTATTATTTGCAGATTGAGACTCGTATAACTGTAGGACATTTAATAGCTTCAACTCTCACTACATTCCCTACAACAGAATTTTGTGCTAACACATTTAGTGGAGCTTTAGACTGTGAATGACGGGGCCTGGCGGAGATTTGGATCAATTGGCATAATTTTCTCATCTTTACAACTGCAGCTATCGTGGTTCTAGTTATTGGATTTGTTCTTTCTGATTCAAGGCTTTAAGACATGCCAAGGTCCTCCATTGGGGATTCCTGTCCCTAGCTCAGAGACATTCCCACTTCTTGTCCCTGCAAATTTGGAAATACTTTCCACATAACTTTGGGTAAAATTGGGAATTGTGAGCATTGGGACAGTGACTTTCTAACAGAAACTCAATTTGTGAAACTTTGATTTTGGGTTTTGCTGATTAGATAGGTTTGTTATAGAAATGGCTAGTATATATTATCATATAAAATAAAACGTTGAGGTTTTATGTTACTACTTTATTCTAGTGCATCAAAAGGAGTCAGAAATCAATGCTTTTCTTTTCCCCTTTACGCTACACTTTTCTCTTCCCCCTTTCCTCCCATGTTTTCCTCTTCTTTTCATTTTTCTTTGTACTTCTGTATTTTATATTTTGATAAACTAATAAAACATTCAGATGTGAGAAATACGGGTTTGTATTATGTCAGCCCCAGCTGCAGATCCAGAATGTCCTGCCTGGATGAAGTGATTTAGCCTTTACTTCACTAGCCCTCTGCCTTCACTGCATAAATTATTGTGTGACTGTGCCTCATCGCCCTCACTTCTCATCCCCCTTCTCTGTTTAGGTGGAAGGTCTTCCTAGAAATGCATCAGCGGTGCCTATGGATCTGAGGTTAAGAGCATGACCCCTGCTGAATGAACAAAATGCCCATGATGCTGGAGCAAGGAGAGCCCTAATGGAATGAGCCCACAGCATACCTTTGTCAACCTTCTCCACCATGTCTGGGACACACATTCTCTTCCTCCTCTTCCTCAAACTTTTCGTAACTGGCTGGACCCAGGGAGCAACAGTCAATGCCCCTTATCTGAATGTTGGGGATGGAACAGTTTTGGAATTCAATTTCCCCGAGCATAGCCAGGGTGTTTTGTTGGTGAAGTGCCACTATCCGGGATCAGATGCCTGGCTGAGTGTATCTTCACTGGAGCCTACCGTGGTAGGCATAGAGAATGTCAGTGCCTCCTGGGGAGGAGGCTTTACAGTCAGATTACAGTCTGGCTTGGCTGGTCTGGCCCCATTGCAGCTGAGATTGTTGGAACAGAATCGCCTCATTGAGGAACGAGCCGATTTCCGGATTCGGGTTGACACTTCTGATCTGGAGCCAGCTATACGGATGAGCCTAGGCCACTTCTCAGAGAACCCAATCCTCTTTGCCCTCCTGCCTCTTATCTTCCTCAATAAATGTGCATTTGGCTGCAAGGTGGAGGTGGACGGTCTCCGAAGCCTGGTTCACCAGCCTCATCCTATCATGCTGGGCATCCTAGGCCAATTTGTCGTCATGCCCCTTTATGGCTACCTCATGTCCTTGGCCTTCTCTTTGCCTAAGGCACTGGCTCTGGGGCTAGTGATTTCTTGCTCCTCCCCCGGTGGTGGAGGTGGCTACCTCTACAGCCTTCTGCTGGGTGGAGATGTCACGGTGGCCATCTCCATGACCCTCCTATCCACAGTAGCAGCCACTGGGCTCATGCCCCTCTCCTCTAGCTTCTACGGATGGCTTTTGGGGGCACATGAGACTCTGCATGTGCCCTTCCTGAAGATCTTCATCACTCTCCTCTTCATCGCAGTGCCCATCTCTACCGGCATGCTGGTCAAGTGCAAGCTGCCCCGTGTCTCCCGCCTCCTCCTCCTCCTCATCAAACCTTTCAGCTTCACCCTCATCGTCGGAGGCCTCTTCATGGCTTACCATATGGGAGCTTTTATCCTAATCAGCGTGCGGCCCCCCATCATCCTGGCTGGTGTTACTGTGCCCATCTTTGGTTTGCTGCTGGGCTACCTGCTGGCTTGGTGTTTAGGACTGTCAGGGCCACAACGTCGGACGGTCAGTATTGAGGTCGGGGTGCAGAATAGCCTGTTGGCCTTGGCCGTGCTGCAACTCTCCTTCCAAAGGGCCCAAGCTGACTTTGCTTCCCAGGCTCCCTTTATTGTGGCCCTGAGCAGCACGTCTGAGATGTTGCTGCTTGTCTTGGGGAACTTGGCCTACAACAAGCTCTGCTCAACTGGCTCTTAAGGCCCCTGGGAAAGTGGAGGCAGATACCAAAGATTTGGACTCTGGGTGTGGCCTGATCAGAGATGGATACCAAAAGCCTTAGGAGCTGGATGTGAGGCGCCCTCTTGGTAGGGGTGTGGCTAATCAAGACCTCAGCCTGAAACCCATGAAGGGGTGCTCAGATCAGGAGCCCCTTGCAGTGGCATATCCCACAGGTTGTCGTGGGGGGGGGGGAAACCTGGACTTCTCTGTTCTTTTTAAATTCAGCTTGTTTTTCTATATAGCAAGAAGTATTGCTGGATCTTAACACTCGAGTTGCACAGACCGAGGGGGTAAAATGGGGTGAATATGCCCTATTTCACCTCACCCACTCAGCGGGATACAGGGTTTGAATAAAACACAACTGAAGATAATCTATTCTGTCTGTCTTTTTCTAAAATAAAACACAATAATTTCACTGCTTGAGGAGGTGGAGATGCAGAGCTTAGCAGGATAATGTTCAAAGCAGGGGAAGCTAGGAGAAAAAAATTATACGCCTAATCACTTATACACTTAATCACATCAGTGATTAAGCAGCTGCCTTGAGAGCATGCCTGGAGGGGAGGTAAAAATGTAACAAAAACAAATGCTGAAGTAAGATGGGAGTTGCATGTTAAGTTTCCTTTGGAGAATAGAAAATTATAGGAAGAAATACTTGGTCCTTCTATATTCATATGCGTAAATACATAGCCTTGCGTTAGTTTAACAGTGTTCTCAGCCTTGGCAGTTTGAAGATGGGTGGACCTCAACTCCCAGAATTCCCCAGACAACTCCCAGAATTCTGGGAATTGAAATCACCCATCTTCAAGTTGCCAAGGTTGAGAAACATTGCTTTAACAATTAAGACAGTTCTTGCCTGAGATCAGGCCATAATGGATGTGCTAATCTTTGGAGAGTCACAAAGCCTGTCTTGATTATGCTGCAAAGAGTTGAGAGAGTTTCTTCTCTCTGGAAGTTTTGAAAGGCTGCTGTGGATTCTTGCTAGAGGTTATGAGGTGATAACAGCCATCTTGGTTACACTTCTAGGCATGAGGGAAGTTGGAGCCTAGCTACACAGTATAGAAGCTTTTTCTCTCAGAACCTGTGGTCCTTCTGGAAAGTACAGATTTTCAGGTGTGCTTCAGCTCCTGCCAATCCAGCTTTTCTTTTGTCATTCACACTAGTATTGCTGCTGAAAGTGTAGCAGCTATGGATAGAAGCAGGCAGTTGGATTACTCCAACCGCTTTTCATTTCTTCCTGGGGAGTGTTGGTATGTCATCATCCTGTGTTAGTGCTGGGAAGACTGGGACTTGTGTTTTCAATGCACTCACCCATCTGCTGGTGCAGAGAAGCGGCACGGCATGTTCTGAGGGCAGAGCTGCTTATGAATTGCAGTTGGATGTTCAGTCAACAAGGGAGGGAGGGAAAGGTTGGCATCTGGCCCGAAGCCAGCAAGAAACATTAGCTTTACTGTTATTTTATCCTCCCTTGTCCATCATCCTAAAGCCAAGCCATTCTTTCAACAACAGCCTGATTTCCTGATGACTGCGCTTTAAAATACCGCTTTTATTTCATTTGCCAATGTGGCACTTTAAGAATATTATTAATATTTGGGAAAGTATGTTGTAAATTGGGCTTGTACATCTCTTTAAGCCCAAGGCTACCCCATCTGGGCTGCAGAATCCCAGATCACCCCTAGATGGAAGCAAAGAGATACAGAAAGTGCTAACTCTTTGCTGCCATCTAGGGGTCATTCAGATTTTTGCAACCCTAATCTAGTAGTCTTAGCAAAAATAAACAGGTTGGTTTGAATTTCATTTAATGTGTCATGTAAACTGAAAAATTATGTTTGGTAAACCATGCTTTATTGCTTAAAGTTAAAAACGACCAATTGTGGTTTATTCAATACATGTGTTTAGTCAAAGTATGGTTTAATATATTAGGTGACCACTGGGAAGCTGTCCTGTTTGGTCAACTGAAAACATCTTGGAAGAGGCAGTTTCTTTCCTTCAAAACTCTAGAATTATTCGTAGTGCATTGCTTTTATTTTTCCGTTCCACATGTCGGGGAAGCAAGCTGGAGATCTTATTAAATCTCTCATCATTCTTGCTTGGGATTCAATCCATTTGAGGCTCAGTGGGAGTTCTTTCCTAAACAGGAGTGCATTGCATAAAATTCAGAGGGAGCAGAATGAAAGGAACAGACCTGAATGTGAAAGAATTGTTACTGGACTTGATTTTTGGAGGTCTGGGTTCAAATACAAATTAGCACATTTGTTCTTAGCTATTGGCCTCCTCTACATCTACTATTATAAAGATGCGATCGACAGGGAAAGATACCTATGGATGTTGTCGAGAATTCTTTGAAGGAAGGGTGGAACTGTACAAGCAAACAAAAATAGGTGAGGATGAAGTCTATTCTGCATCCTTGTACTTTGTACTACCTGGAGATGGGTGTCTGCTATTCTGAACTCGTCTACCAGAAAGAAAGCCTCAGTTGACTCTGAGGCACTGCTGAAGGGATATGCTATGTATACATAGAGAAAAGTGGAGATAGCGAACAAGTGCAAAAACCTTAAAACAGTAAAAGAGACAGCACGTGAAATCTCAGCCTTGGGAAAGAAGGAAGCATAAGTAAAATAATCCTGCCTCGATTCTGCATGCCATAAGAGAGGATGAAGGGAAACTGGCAGGCTTTTAAGGTTCTGTTATTATGGGCTACAATGGAGTTTCAATAATCCTTGCAGGGTTTAATTCCTGACCTGAACTGCCTCAAAGGGCTGACACTGTGATATTGTGTATCATAAAAAACTGGGGTGGGGGTGGGGGGCTGAAAAAGATAAAGAGGAATGATACTTGTCTGTACATTCAGGGCTGTGTGGTAAGCATTGTCAAGAATTGGGAGACATCACGATGGGAAAGTGGTTTGCAATCAATTGGCAAGTAGTCTATAAGGACAGTAGATGGGAAGTAGGATGACAAATTAGAAAAATGTGGTGCCCCAATATCAAACAATTGCCATCAAGTTCCCACCACTTTTGATCCTTTGTCAGGGATTCCCATCTGGATTGGCTTGCAAATTGCCATTACGTAATTGTGCGTCTATATTGGGAGGTTATTTTATATTTGAATGTGACTGGGTATCCCAAAGCAGCCCAGATTTAGCACTTTCCTAGGATTGATACATCCATGTGACCAACGCCCTATTCTGAAGCAGAGCTGGAGTAATATTCCCTTTACAGCTTTCCCTCTTACTCAGGAGAATGTAGCTGGTCATTGCAGGCTTCATACTGCAGTTCAGGGATGATAGTTTTGGAGTTAATAACTATAATCAGGACCCAGCAGGAATGTTAAACATGGCAAAAGACCTGATTATGTAGAAACAGCTTTAGTAATACCAACCCAGGAAGTAACTTCTTTTGTGTTTTCTAAATGCGAACGGTTGCCTAATTATTTTTATCAAAATGCAAGCATGCCTGAAACATAGTTAACTAGCAAGTAAGTACTGCATGGGGTAAGCATTTAAAATTTGCTATTTGCTCCCCTTGGTCTAACATTTTAACCTATGGGGAGCAATTATAACTGGCAAGTGTTCATTGTACCCTTCCTCACCTTTTGGTTAGAATGAAATTAGTAAGATAAATATTTCACACTTTTTAACAGAGGAAATGCATGCTAAATTCACAGGAAGTTTCATAATGGTTTGGGTTTGCTACCTTAATGTGAGTGGTTACACACAGTCACTATTTTTGTATGGAGGGGAAACCTCCCCCCCCCCAGGATTTGAAATGGGGAGTAGACAACTGGCTCCTAAACGTACAGTCTGGCCCAAAATGATTTCCAGATGGTTTCCAATCCATGCTCCAATCTCAAGGACACTGCGTGTCTCAGTTACTTTCTCCTAATGCTATCTGCAGCAAAGGGGTCTTTTCTACTGAATCTATGAATAATAATGGCTCTCTCTGAGTTATCTTACAATATAAGATAAATGTCACTCCAATTCACTTCTTTATCCATTTCAGACACATATTAGAGTCAACTGGGTCATTTTAGGTTGCAGATGTTAAGACTAGCTATAGATACAGCTAAGTAACTTCTTCACTTTTTATTTAATACATTTACATGCAACACCCAGGACAGTTTATAACAGTAAACTGTTCCTGATGGAAGGATGCCAGCATGGAGTCTCCTCATGCACTAAAATTCACTTCTTGAATCTTAAAACAAGGCAATCCTAATTCATCCTGACAGTAGCAGCTGCCTTATTCTCTCAACTGTTACTTCTTTTTCAGGAGATGTAATAAGGTTTGCTCTGGATTTTGTTTTTGTCATTGGGTATAAAAACTAGGTGAGGGAAGAAAATATAAATAAATACACTTTCCACTTGCAAATGGAATAGTACAGATCGTTCCTGTTATTGTCCAGAAGTAGGACTTCATATGCAAGAAATGTAATTGGTATAAGATCTTGTTGCAAGATTACTCACTGAGCCTTGGAGTATAGAGTTCTGTTGTTAACTAATTTTGATTGCTTTTTATTTTGGGGTGGATTTTTCTCTAAAAAGCTTGGAGCTGGGCTACTTGAAGGACAATTGTTCCCTTCAAATTATTCCCTTGAATAATCTACTCAACATCTATATTATTATTCTAGATAGCCTCAAAAATGCTTCTTTGGAAAACCTAGCAATCCCGGTCTTATTGCCTGCCAAGTATTGGGTGGACACCTCTTAGCATTTCTGGGATTCATTTGGTGCTGCTTGAGGTTAATTATTGAAAGTTGCTTCATTTGGGTTACTACTGGCTTTTTGCTTTTTGGGAGGGGGTATGCAGTGGTGGGATTCAGCTGGTTCGCACCACTTTGGCAGATCCGGTAGCTAATTTTTTGTTGCCCAGGCCCAGAACGGACGTCCGGAAGCGGCATCCACACAGAGAACCGGTTGTTCACATATTTGAATCCCACCACTGGGAGAATGTTTTTGTTAATTTTCTAACTCAGCATTGTCAATCGGTTTATTTATTCTTTTTTCATTTGGAACAAATAATTAAAAAAAACCTGCACAAAAATGGTCTACATTAATAAAATACATAAATCAGTAAAAACATTAAAGCAGTCTTATTACAGGAAATAAAATATTAGAAAATATTAGGACATTTTGATAAATATTATCTCTATTTAGTGGCAGCCCATGTAAAACCTGCTAATTTCCATAGCATTGTCTTCTTCACTAAATTCATTAGATATTCAATTTTATATGAATCAAGCAAAATTTATTTTCTTGCCAAGAGAGGCGCCAGAAATTTTTGCTGAAGCAAAACTAGGACAATACAATAAATACTGGGAAAACTCTATATTTTTCTTGGAGCGATGTCAGAAAGACATATTATATGGGATACTGAGGAATCGACCGTCTCTAGTTGCTAATGCCATTTGCTGGAACTGTAGTCTTCTAAGTGCCCCTCACAGGGATGACATTGTAACACATCTCAGTTAAGGTTCACATTCAATTTTGGTTCTATTAAGGGCATACCAAGGGGCAATTTTATTTTATGCTAATTTAAACAAATTTATTTGGGCACAGACATTCTATTTTTAAATAATAGATTATTGTTTGCATTATTTGAATTTTTAAAAAAAATCCAGAGAAAAACCAAGGGTATGCATATGATTGGATAAAAATATAAACCAATTGGTACAAGAAGTAAAGAAATCCATTTGCTCCAGGAGATACCACTTGACAAATTGGGGGTCAGGTACTATAGTTGAAAGGATTCTAGTTCAATAATTAAAACCCTTACAATTATTCTATCTTTAGCTAGTATGTTCCAGTTTCTGCATGTTGAAAGGGGATAGGAGTATTGTTAGGTATACTTAAAATGGTTCATGTTTTGAAAGAACAGGAGCATGTTTTGAAAGAATTCCATATCATAAAGAGTAGAAATTCCCCATAACTCTACTGCGTATGAAAAATAAGGAACCAAATTGGTTTTTAGTTGAGTTAAGATTGGAGGAATTTGTCAACCATCACTTGTACACCAGAATTTTATTACTCCTGCCACAGCTTTCTCCGTTTTTATTTTTTGGGGCTGATAGTGAAAATGCGAACTACCTGAAACATTAAAAAGGATGCTTTGCTCTGTATCATGTTTTCCAATTATCCATGTGTGTCTTTTCTCCCCAAATACCACCACCAGGTGCCCTACAGGAGTGAACCTAACCTGAATTTGAGTATTTGTATATAAAGCCATGATCAAAATTAAACATCTAAATTCCAAAATTTGTTTCTATCAATAGAATCAAAAGTTGCATAAAATTCCATAAAGGCAATATACATGTTTTACATACTTGTTTTACATATTTATTTATCAGATGATCCAATACAAAACCATGACCAATTGTTGAATATCTTCCTCTAAATCCTGCCTGTTCCTCCGTGAGCACATTTTTATTGATGAGCCAATCCCCTAATATAGTAGCTAGATATTTTGCATAAATTTTAGCTGTAATATTAATCAGACTAATTGATCTATAATTTTCTGGGTGGCTACAATTACTTTTTTGTATTTGCTTGTTATTTTGTTGGGTGGCATTTAATTTACACAGAAAGCTGGAACATGTTTTCATAAGCAATAAAATGGACATGTAGCTTAAGGCTTAGAACCATATAGCTAGAAAGTAAACAAGGTTTTACTGAAGTCTTAGTACTGTTCACACACTAGGAATAAAAATTGAAAGCAAAGGAGAAACATTTTTAGCCCCTCGAGCAGATAATGGCTTTCAATCCTAAATTCTCGGATTGAAACTGTCTACCTACACATTTTGACTCTTGCTTAGGAAAGATACCTTTGAAAACGTAACTCAACAGGTTGTTGTTAGGCACTAATCTGTATTTTCAGAGTTTTTCCTTTCTCGGGCTTGTCTAAAGTGTCCTCAAGCCACCAACGCATCAGTAAGATCAGTGAAGGCCTTCCTTCCACTTCAAGGACTAGTGGCCCTTGATTGAAAGATAAGATTCTGTATCTCTGGGCTGAGTCTTTTGCACAATCAGGGGTGTTGATGTTTTAATTATAAATGAGTAATCAACCTGGAGACCCTTCCTGGAATGAACCCTATAAGGGAAAAAGCTCAGCATGCCTAGGTGACTGCCCCCAGATATTTCATCGTTGGTGATATCTATATGTGGATAGGAAAATCCAAATAGTTCTAGAACAGGGGTGTCAAACTGCCGGCCTGTGGGCCAGTTGCATCATGCGGAGGCCGCACCCATCCCAGATCCGACAATGCAAAAAAAGTTGCGCTACATCATGACACATCACGTAATGCGGCAAGTTTGACACCCGAGTTCTAGAATTCTTGATTATCTTCCCAAGACCCTTTAAGCTAGCCTAATCTTTCTTGGTTTTTCTTCATCCCTAGCCTGCTCTCATATTAGCAAAGTATCTTTCCCTGAAAGTCACATTGTGAGTACTTCCCCTCACTCTGCCTCCAAATATGTAATACAGAAATATTCTCAGTAGGTAGAAATACCTAACCCGTTTTCTGCAGAGAAAAATGTGGTGATCAGGAGACTGTTAGTTTTGTGACTTTTCTTTCTGCATTCCTTTACAATGGTATTGCCAGGGGAATCAAAAAAATATTCTTATCTTTTAATAACATCATAACCATTTCCTGTTTGGTTGTCCTTCCCTATAACTAATTTTTGCCCCAGAGCAAGTAGGATGAAGCAGACTAATGGGCCAGAAGTTCCAGTTTGTAATTCTTCTTTGAACAAGTTGACCTGGGACCCATTTCTCTGGTTATTTTCATGAACTAAAATTATTACTCTTTAAGAGGCAAGCTTGTTTTCTGCTGATTCATAGATCCAAGCTGCATGCAAATATACATGAGGAAAGCAATGAGCCTCAGTAAAAATGCATGCCTCATTCAGGAGAAACAGGTTCTGCCTATGTGTCTCAGAGGCCAATTGTATATTCACTGCACTGATTGGCTGGAACCAGTGCCATTGCAGCATCTGAGCAAGAAGAAGGCGAATACAGATATATATTTCATTTAACAATTATAAAGTGGTATGAAAATAAAAATAGCACACTTGAAAGATAGGAGGAGGTGTATGACAAAAAACTAATTTTAAAAATCTGATTAGATAATATAATAAAGCACTATTTGAACAGCAGCATCATTGACAAAATCATCAATCAATTGCAAAAGGCAGCTTTACATAGTACAGCTAATATCCTGTGATGATACCTTTAACACCATCGAACAACATCTGTCTATCCCAGATCCTTGGGAAAGACTTGTTAGGTGGACAAAAATGCCAAATGCAGCTTAAATGCTGCATTTGGCTGACTGTGCAGCCAGCCATAGAATTTATTAAACTTTTATGCCATCTGACTCTCAATGATTCTGGGCAACTCACAACAATCAAAGAAATTTCAATGACATCAATGAAACATAAAAGATGAATATGGCAAGTGTGTTGAATTGAGGGATCTCCCTCCTCATCAAAGGTCTAGACTCTAGGTAATGAGCCAAGTCCTGACATACTTTCTAAACAACAGCTGTGTGTGGGCCATCCAGATCTCAGGAGGAATCTCTGTAGCAGGGCAGGCGCTGCTACAGAGAAGGAGATCATCGGGATCCCAATAGGGTGATATTGTTTGAATAAAGAATCTAGAATATGCCAAGCCTGCAGGATCAAATTGGCAGATAGTCTCTCAAGTAACCAGGCCTTATGCCATGTAGGGCTTTAAAGGGTACAACCATCACATTGGATATATTGATCTCCCTAAGAGTGGAGAACTCCAGCTAAAGTATGTATAGAAAAGTATGTATAGAGCCAGCGCAAGACAGCTGCCGCTCATGCAAGGGGAGCTTTGTGCACAAGTGCCAGTTGCTGCCACTCACACGAGGGGAGCTTCATGCGCGCACACAGGCTGGCTCGCCTCCTATGTGGCCCAGTTATGAATAGGCCGCGGCCCGGGCCCTCATTTTACCGACCTCGGAAGGATGGAAGGCTGAGTCAACCTTGAACCAGTCAGCAGAGGACAGTATACATGAATGTTTTTATCCACAAAAATCTGGCGGTGAGAAATCCAGCATATCAAGAATGAAGTTTCAGTCTACTTTATTCTGTAACATGTTAATTTTATGCATGCAGTTAAGCTCTCTTTTTAAAATTGGGAGGAAGGCAAGGTAAAATGTTTGCTGAAAAAATATTTAGTGGAACATGAGACCAACTTAATTGGGCACATCCATTGTGTAATGGAACATAACACCAACTTAAATGTAAAGCCAACTTAGTAATTAATTGTTTGAGCTGACCAGCTTTTCAAGTACAGCCAGTGTGATTAGTCTAATTTGTCCCTTCTTGTTACACTGGCTTTTAAAGACTATTTAACAGGCTCATAATAGAGGTAAGTAGGAGGTTGCACATTATTCAGGACAGCAGATTAAATTATATCTTTGGTCCATCTGATTCTTAGCTTCTAACAATATAACTATTACATCTTATAAAACATACTTGCATAGTTGTACTGTACACAAATTACAGTTACCTAAACATCTTGTTTAAAGTTTTCACAAGTTTATAATTCAAAAATCTTCCCTTTCTGGTTTCCTAAACAGTAGCAAAATATCTCTCACAGTACTGGACAATACATGTTTGCAGGTTGGGGAAATAAGGATCCAAATATTCAGGAAAGAAATGCTTCTCTTGTGCTGTGCACGCAATAGTCTTCCTAGTATGTGCCAGATGTGTTAGCCTCCCAGCAGTGCTAGCTTATAGATAATAGCAATGGTAAACAGGTGTGGCATCAGGTTGGACAAGAAAGAGATTAATAGACACACACAGCTCTAGAATTTCAGAAATAATAGACAGGCTTATCCATCATTTCCCCAAAGAGTTCATGTTTAAAAACAGCTATACAGTATTAGGATAGTGAGGAACAAAATTTACATCTGGCCATAGCAGAGAGCAGAGAGGAGGAACATGGTTTTGTTCTTTTCTTATCTGTGCCTCCTATTTCAACATCCTGGTTTTGTCCCTTTGAAGTAAATGAGAATTAGGCTCTGGGTTGCTTTACACGTTAGCCATGATTTGTTCAGTAAGCTACACTAGCCTCTGCCTACATAACCTGATTCTGACATTCCTTTCTTGGTGTAAACTGGAATACTTTGGAATGGAGTTCATGTCTCTTTTAGACTTATCTATTATAACTTTGAAACAGGAATTATTTCTTTTCAAACCTCTCACAGAAAATGCATCACCGTTGTTTCCCAGAATGTCAGGATGTGCCCTGTACTGAACAGGGCAAACATACACAATCCCCATCATGTGTGGGACATTCACCCTTGGTCTCTCTCCTGGGAAAGACCACAGCTCAATAGTCGGATCAGAACATTCAGTTCCCAGCATCTCCAATAATGCTGAGATAATACACAGTTTGCAGCTCTGGGGAGTTGCAGTCATGCAATGGACCACTTTTGAGCAACACTGAGCTGGATTAACCAATGACTTAATTTGCCATAGATAAATGTGATTTTTTTTCTTAATTGCTAGGACAGTATTCAAGAAGGGCTGGCAGTTCTGGTGAGCGGTAACTGGGTCCACCTCATGTTTAGCTATGTTTACTTTGGCTCAGCATGTGATTTGAATCCAGCCCCCATGGTGGCAAGCCACAGCTTATAATGGGGTGATGTCAGTCTAATCATTGGTGGCAGTAGATTGAGTATGTGGCAGTCAGTTTCAGTGTAAATCTAACTCTGCTCCTACTGTCTGGGAATAAAACGAAAACAAGATTCTTTCTATCTTCTTTCCTCTATTTCAGCAGGCAAACTGCATTCCATTTAACAGATAAAACATCCCATAGGGTCTTCCATCCAGAGGATTATATGGCAATTATAAGTCAAAATCTAGAGATGGAATGATTTCACTCATTGCACAAGTAACCCAACATTGGCAGTATTCATGAGTTTGGAGTCAAGGTACCAGGCTAAAAGCCAGGAGACTGTGAGTCATAGTCCCACCTTAGGCATGAAAGCCAGCTGGGTGACTTTGGGCTAGTCATTTTCTCTCAGCCCAATTCTATTCACAGAGTGGTTGTTGTGGAGGAAATAGAAGGAGGAAGGAGCATTGTGTATGTTCGCCACCTTGAATTATTTATAAAAAAAATAATAAAGGTGGGATCTAAATAAATACATCCTAAGCCACAATCTAACAAATTATTAAAACCAGCCAACAAATTACTGTATATGTATCATTTATTTTCTTCCTACTCGCTCCCTCTGAGTAGGGCACAGAGACAAAAAGTCAATGATGAACACAAAGGAAAGGGGTAAACTAATATGAGGGCAAGGTTAATCTATCCTGACAAAGCAACTGGAATGTAATCCTCTCCGCAGACCCGTGGGTTCATATATGCCTTGGGTGGTGACTCTGTAGGTAGGGAAATTTCCATGAGATAAGATCAGGCTGAGTAATTACTTCCACTTTACACCCTCTGTCTGTGTAATGGGAGAGGTATAAATTTTAGCTTTAGAACATTATTCTACGACATCAGAGAAGTTAAAACATGCCATACAAACCTATCCCATTTGAAGACAGGATGCAATGGAGCCCGCAAAAGGCTTTCTCTCTGGTCTACTTAGAGCCTTGTATCTTAATATAATGAACATTTCCTAGTAAATGATGTAAAAAACAAATTGTAAAGCAGGGGACATGCCAGATGATGTTTAGCTATCCCACTCTAAACCAATTTTTGAAATATTACCATGGGATCCGATATAGCCTTTGTGCTATTCTCAATTTGGCTAAACATCGGTAGGTTCATACCAGTTAATTATGATGAAACTTTATCGACAGCTAAATATTATAACCTGATACGCTAAATAGAAAAAAAAAAAGTTGGTGGTTTGGACTAGAGTAACCTTTTTCCAGCAGTAAATACTAGTGTTCTTCACCTTCTGCTTTCTTTTCACAAACATCTGTGAACAAATCCTTGAGGATATGACTAATTGCACTAATAAGAATTCAGCTGAGTCTGTCCCAGCCTCCTCCTTCTTATTTAATCCATATGATAATTAGCTCGGTGGAGCAATAGACAGAAGCAGCTCCGGGTGGTAAGATGCAAGTTTGCTTATTAAATCTGGTCCCTTTAGAGATCAACTAGCTGGAAAAAAATAGATGCGTGAGATTCTTAGGTCCCTTAGTAGAATATTTACTAGAAACTGATATGGGATTTATGCCAATATCTTTGTTGACAAAGTTCCTTATTTATATATTGCTGTATTTTTCCCAAAAAGGAAAAGAATGTGCTACCAGGTAAACATTCCCTAAATATTCACATCTTCGATACTATCAGCAGCACTTGGAATATTCAGTGTGAAAAAAACTTGAGAGCATATAAAAAAATCACAACTAGCTACAGTGATCAGCCTCCAGCTATATATGTTCCAGGCAATGCTAACAAGCAATGCAGCAGAATATTACATAGCAGATGTCCCTAGTAGAAAGTCATCTGGGGCACACTAAGGATGTTTTTTCAAATCCTATCAAGCAACTGCATAAGGTAGAATTGGCAACATTTGAGGCCAGATGGTTCATTTGTGAGAGCATGTTGTAGGTACTCTCACAAAATGGCTGCCATGATTCCCATGCGTATTTTCTCATACAATTCTCATTTATCAAAAAAAAAATTATGAGCTTAATGTCTTCTCTTACTTCCTTGGATGCCCACTGCTGCCCTAGATTATCTTTTGATCTTTTTCTGGGCAGACAAGCACACTTGGGAATGAAATGTATATGGGGATGACACTAGCCCTCAAAACGATGCTAGAAGATTGGCACTTTGGGGCATGTTCCCTTCCCATGTATTTCTAACTACAATAAACATTTTAATAATAAAAATAAAATCAGCTGGGCAGAAATCCTATTGATACAGATTACCTATAGGAGGCTTAAGGATGATTGGAGGAAGCTACTCACATGTCTCTTACTTTTAGGATCACCTCTTTCTTTAATCTTTACAATAAAAAAAATGATTCTTAACACTCAGTGTTTCTCATTCAGCAAGATCCAGAGTCATCTTGCCTCATGAAACAAGTTGCTCATTCTTATTAGGGCAAAGAGCCCCTATACTTTCTGCTCAATTTGGTTTTGAGGAGAAACCTCAGACCAGGGAGTTGGATAAGAACTACCCGTGGTAATTGGCCTATGCCATAATTTCCCGAGACTCTGTGTAGAGGAATTAGCCACCCTCCATATTTCCTGAGAAATACTTTTAAGAATGGAGGTAGGGATTTCTCCTCTTTTTTGTCCCAACAGAATGTATGCTTTTAAAATAAAATAAAATGGCTTCAACTTCAGCTTCAGCTACCTTGAGTAACAAAAACATGGAAAGACAAGACCCAAATTGAAATAAAGCATACATCAGGCCTGACAGCATATCTATGTACCTTAGATTCAGAGTATCTCCTCTACATAAAATCTGAACTGTTTCACCATATTAACGTTCTGATGCATATAGCTGGGAGATCCTTGTTGCCTCTCTTTGCTAGGATTAAATGGATATAGAGATATTTTTTTAATGTGGCAATAAATATTGTGTACCTGTGAAAAAGACTTTCACAAAAAGACTGTGAAAAAAGTGTAAGTCCTCATCCTTCCTTTGACAGGGAAGTAAAAGCGGATTTTGAATCCTTGCCTCCAAAATGAAAAGTTGGCTGGAGACTCTGTGGCTTTTCCTTTCTGAGAACAGTACAGTATGTTGTGATAGAAACTAACTCATAGCATCAGTCTTTATTCACCAATATTTTTGATGGCTGCTGCTGTAGAAGTGGAAGAGTATTGTTATGTATATAATGAAGTAAAAAAGCTGTTCCATATAGGGGGATAATCTGGCTTTCTATAACTAGAAAACAATGTTGCATGAATTCTGCAGTTTGATCTTATTGCTTCTCTATGATTATTCAAAATTATGTGTTTCCACCCTTCTGTCCTTAGCTCAATGAATATAGGAGTTGTTAATTGTTTTACCAATGTAGCCATTGTATTTCTCTGCATGGTATGATTTGTACATAAAAGTCTATGACTCACTGAATTACATTAGATAAGACAATCGGGAAAGAAACTTAAAACAATTCTGACGCAGAAAAAGTTAGCTATTTTTAAGTGACACTGAAGTTAGCATAAATTCATTCTGGTGATTTTGTTCTATTAATGTAACCAAAGCAACGGTAGATCTAACATTCTGTGAACTGGGTGGATCTACATAGGATACTTTGTTCCATCAAGCTAAAATGGAATGCCCCTCTTACTATAGGGAATCTGGAAAAATCAAAATTAGCTCAAGTTATTAGCAAGGAAGAATATATAATATACAAAAGAAAAAAACAAATCACTGACCCAAATAATTTTGTTACAAAACATATAACTTATACTACAATATAATAGATAAAAGTAATCGTGGATCAGGAGGTAGAGAACTATTGCAAATATCCTCTTCTTGGGTAAGGTATTTGAGGGGATAGTGTCAGATTATTTATTCTTGGAAGGTATGAATTATCGACTCATTTTAGACAAATTTCAAGCTGGATTTTAGCACTAAAAACTGCCTTAGGTGTTTGGACAGATAATCTATTTTGGGGAAAGATGGAAAATGTAACTGTCTGTTCTACTAAACTTCATGTGGCTTTTGATAGCATCAACTATGGAATCCTGTGGAGTTAAAAGAGCTGGAGTCCAAGAACTGTTCTTCAATTATTGTCCACCTGCATCCAGTCAGCTCCAGAGGGTGGCTTTAGAGTACTTTTACCAGGCCTTTGAACAAGGGGGAATCCCAGAAAGTTCTGATTTAACACACATGCTATTCAGCATCTATGGAAGCCACTAGGTAAGGATATCAGGAGATTTGGGTTGTGTACTACCAATGTGCTGATGACGCTTGAATCTGATTTTCTGTCATCAAAATCAGGTGAGGTACTACAGTATGGGACGATGGTTTCTAGCCTGGGGCCTTAACTACTAGAGGTCTCACAGGTAGTAAATTATATCTCAAAAAGTCTTATGCATTGAATCATTTTTAGCGCTAGCTCTAAAAATAAAGAGGGCTACTGGGGATAGCCATCTAACACTTTTGTGTGTCATCATTATGCTCTTTTCTGGATAGTATTTTTTGGGAAAATAGACGACCAAATAATATATTTGCTTCTTTAGTTTCTTGGATAAAAGAAATCTAAATATCCTAGACATCACATGAAAAGAGACTAACAATTTTACTACTTTCTTTGCATTTTTTCCATTAATTCCTATATACTAGTTCTCACGTTGCTCCACATGTGGCAGATTTTTTAAACTGTCCAAGCTAAAATCCGAAATTTCATTAACATCTTCGGAACGCTACCTGGGGCTTAATATAAAGGAGATTCTCCATCTTGATGTTCTACTCTCCGCCTTACAGCATTCTCACTGTACAAGCAACCCTCAAACTTGTATAAACTCTAGCGCTATTACTTCCTCTCTATAGTTTATCACTTCGGAGACATACTCTCCTTTAGGAAAGGGTTGAGTTTTCCGCTTTCCGGTTGGCTTAACGCTCTCGGAAGGTCTATTTCCGACCATAGAGACGTCTCCTCTCTTTTTCGTCTCTCTATGATACCCTGACGTATGATTTTCGTAGAGACAGGAGGCCGGAATGCGTTGTGTTGACCCTCCTACTGGACCGCTCTGTTTTTGGTTCTTCCTCTAGCTGTCTATGATTCTCTTAAAGGAGCCGCTTTGGCTTCCAGAGCTGCGGGGTCCCGAGATGTTACTTACGGTGAAGGCGCTCCAGGGCCGGGAATGCAGCCTCCAGGTAGCCCTTCTTTCTTTCCGGGGCCGAGGTCGCAGCGGATCGGCGCTGGGGGCTTGCCTAGGAAGTCCCGCGGTTCTCCCTAGGGTAGAGGGAGGGGGCTTCCTGGAGGGTCCGGCCGGAGGGGGAGCGCGCCTGGCCTTGGGCCGGGCAGGTAGGGCGACGGAGGTAGGCGGGCCTCTTCAGAGCAGTTCTGGGCCTCGATCCTTTTTCCTCCGCTCATCCCTTTTCCGAGGATTCCTTGGGTGCTTCCTGGGAGGAGAGCAGACCCTCCCTGACCCTCCTTCAGGAGTCTTTCCTTCCCAAGGTTTATCTCAGAGCAGTTTGGCCCGAGCTGGTAACGACTTGGTGGATTAAAAATCTCACAAGACCCACACCCACCACACACCCACACACCCCAGGAACCCAAGGGAGGAAGGGAGGCTGGCCTGGATTTGCGGGTTGGATGACATTAATGTATTACCTACTGACACCCTGCATCTCAGGCCTTAAGAAGAGGCCTGCAAAGGGATGAGCCCCCCGCATCCTATCCCCACCGTTGTCAACCAGATATGCTGGTGAATCCAAGCTCTGCTTTGTGTTCCCCAGAAGCAGCAGGCACTGAAAGGCAAATGTTTCTAAAGGTGATAGGCAGCCATTATGACTAGTAGCCAGTGATATATATTTATTATTTCAGCTTATATAGCTGGTCATCTTAAATACCCGACTGGGAGCCTACAGCAATTAAAAATAGAATAACAAAATATTACACACACACACACATATTCCATGAGTTTGAAATCACGTTTACATATATTATTTCATCTCCTTTTTGATCTGTAGATTCAAACTCCATAGTCCGTGAACTGGGTTCTGAATCTCTTGTAAACTCCGGTCTTATCAAGTAGAGTAGAGGATTTTAGAGTCTGTCATTGTTTAAAACAGAGGAAAAGCACTCTCTTCCTTAACATGCTCAAGTAAAATTGTTAAGGGAGTTTATACAACCTAATACTTGGTCAGGTCCAAATTTGCTTACTTTTAGCCAGCCAGATACAGTTTGCATTTTCACAATTTTAATCAAGCTTGAGCACAGAGTATTTCATATTGAAATACTCAAACATTAAATTTTTGTACTATTCTTTGCCCAAGAATTTCATGTGTAGGTTCTTTGTAGTTCTTGCTCCAGTTGTTTAAGGGAAGGCCATATCTATTTACTGTCAACAAATTAGAGATTTAGAGGGAGCAGAAGAGAGCCAGAGGTTAAATGCAGCAATGTTTCCAATATTTAATGAGCAATGAAGTTTTATCCATGAATTTCCAAATCATAATTTGCCTTTTTCTCCCACAGAGGGGACATAACCAGGGGCCTAAGTTGAAAAGCACCAATAATATTTAACAGATATTAGATTTACCCTACAGAAAATGTCCATACTGGAAAAAGTTGCATTTGCTAATTTTCTGTGCACTAACCTCAACTGTAGGAGTGGGGAAAACGTACTGGACTAACTGCTGAAAAAGATGCATCCTTAAGATGTATGTATTGCTAGGGTGTCCAGCTGGGGTTGAAAAAGCATTTCTCAAATCCCTCTTTCAGTTTTTTGATCATAACTTGTACTCTCTGAAATACCAAATTGAGGCACTCTCTTTGAAGGCCTAGTCCAGGGGTAGGCAACCTTGGCTCTTTTATGACTCGTGGACTTCAACTCCCAGAATTCCTGAGCCAGCATGGCTGGCTGGCTCAGGAATTCTGGGAGTTGAAGTCCACGAGTCATAAAAGAGCCAAGGTTGCCTACCCCTGGCCTAGTCTCACCTGAAAATATTCTTCCTTCTCAGGTCTCCCCTGATGAACGCATCTCCTCTCTCAAGCGTCTGGTCTCAGAAAAGCTGAATGTCCCGGTCTCTCAGCAACGCTTACTTTTCAAAGGCAAAGCTCTGGCAGGTGGGTGCTTGAATGATTAATCATAAGGCAGTTGGTGATGCAGAGAGGGCAATCAGGCTCATCCAAGGTAGCAGGTAAAAAACAAAAAAAAGCTTTAGAAGACATATCAAAAAGAGGAATGAGATCAATAGTTTCTGTGACACCCAGTTTGACAGAAATATGAACACAGAGAAACTGGCACACAATTCCCCAGGTTTATGTGGGAGTAGCAACTCCCACTTTCTGCCAGTCTCAAAAATTTACCAATGCAACTTGTTCTGATAGTTCTTCTATTCTTTTCCTATAAACTGAGTGTGGCCAAAGAGGTCAAATGATGGCTGTGATAGTGCAATTGAAGCTCTGCCTATTTTTTGTGTTGCATCAATGATGCACATAAAAACCAGGCAGAGTTGGAATGTTACTATCACATCTGCCCTCTTGACTTGCAGTATTTTAACCGTATCCTGTAAACACCTCTGGATTTTACTGTAATGTAATATCTTAGCAGGAATACGGGTCTATCTGGCTGATCCCTGGCTTATATTGTAGTTTGTAGCAATCCATGCAAACTTTTGATATTTATAAAGTTTTCTGTATTTATAAAAAATATTAAATACCATTTGTGTTGAGGAATGTGTAAGAGAATTGGTGTTTATAACCTTATTTTCTGTACAAAGTTTTTATCTGTAATAACTAAAAGTTTGCTACTTAGCTTGATATTTGCCTTTCTTTCCCTTAAAATCATCCTACTAAGTTGCTCTGATTACACAGTTTTTTGTATGGTTCTTTTTAATAAGCAGTTGTCTTTATTAATTTTGATCTGTACTGTACAGCAGTGAGTTTTATGGGCTGGCAGCATATTTCAGAGAAAAGTAGAAGCTCCTCTGATTTGCCAGTTGCAAATGATAGTCTGCTGTGTCATTCTGTGTCTGGACGTTTGTGACAGTATGGAAAATATTCTTTCATGAAATATTTATTTCATAATGTCCATTAACATCTAAGGAGCCTGACCTTTGGAGGTTTCTATGCTTTTTGAAATGGAATAATAGCAAATGCCTGCTCTTTTTATAAACTGGGCAAGCAGCTGACTAAATGCTTTGCTCTTTGGCAAAAACTAGCAAGAGTTCCCTGATTCTATATTGTTAAGAAGAATATTATATGGATTTGGAGAACAAAAGTTCACTTGTTCAAACTCGAGGTCTTATCTAAAATTATAGAAAGTAGATATGATGATTAAAGCCTCTGGCCCTCAAAATCTGCAGTTATTAGGTATTAAGCTGTTGTTTTTCTCCACCGACACACTAATGCACCAAGCTTCTGAAAATAAGATTTATTTATTCAGTGCAGGATGGCTGCTATTAGAACTGCTTTGAATTGATTGCTTTATGCTCCTGTCCACTTAGCAGCCCCTTCTTTCCTAGATGAACACCGTTTGTCCGATTACTCTATTGGACCTGAGTCAAAGCTTAACCTTGTGATCAAGCCTTTGGAGAAGGCATCACCTGAGGATCCTAGCAGCAGAGCTGGCTTCCCTCAGACTTCAACCATCTGGCACATGCTGGCCCAAGTTCTGAGCAGGCATTACAGTGTGACTGATGCTGAGAAAGTGCTGGAGCAGGTGCAGAAGGTAGATTTTCCTTTCTATTTGGGTGGAAGTGTAGGAGAGAGCAGGCAATTGATCTCTTAACTCTGATAGCATTGTGGAACTCTGTTTGCAGGCATGCCAACCTAACCGCAGTGTAGATATTTCATGGGTATTAGAACAGATTTGAAAGGACTCAGCAAATACAATCCTCTAAGAAGAGAGGGATCGGTCCCAATAGTCCACTGGAAAGCAGGAAAAAAGAATCAGATGGGGCATTATTTGGGATCAGGGAAAGAATTGTAAATAAGGCAAGTAAATAAATAGGTTCATTCATACATAGAACTTATTGTTGAATTTTATCTTGCATGCTTGCACCAAACCATAATGTCTGGCCTGAGAAGATTATAGTGGCAGGACAGACATATTTTAACTGAGGTCTCCCGGGTTAAAATCTATCACTCTATTTAAAGAATAGCATTATGTTTACTTTTTTTTTTTAGCTTTCTACATAATATAGCAAAGAGGCCATATAGTCATCCATCTTGATATTAAATATTAGAAGAGCTGCTACACAGCAGAAAAATAATCTGTCTGTTCCCCTCCTTATTCAGCCTTTAGCAACCTTCTGGGTTCTTTTTAACATACTAGAGTAAGACAAAGCAAGCAAGAATTGTCTACCCAATTCCTCATCAACCTGCGTCCTCTTTTTCTCCAGACATGAGGTAATAATAATGAGGTAATTGTGGAGCATGAGACAGCTCATACAATGGCAGAGCAATGCTACATTCAGGTTCAGGGTGTTCCAACACCAGAGCATCCACAATATCCAGGTTTTGCTATGTGGAAATGAACAAAGCTTATGTTTTGTAAGTACATGCTGCTTACTAAGCACCTGAATTGTGATTACATGACTATGGGGGATACTGCAATGATCATAAGTCTGAGGACCGAGGACCATTCATAAGTCGCTTTTTTCAATGCCGCTGTATCTTCAAATGATCGCTAAACAAATGGTCGTAACTCAACCATTGTATTTCTTGGTGATTTCCCATTTCAGTGCTAACCAAATTCAATCTTGCTTTGCTTTCTAAGGTCAGCCAAAATCAGCTAGGTGCTGCCACCTAGTTGTTCTCAGGGGAGGAAATGCAAAAAAATCTTTCCTGGACCATCTTTCCAGGAATTTTAGGATTGCAGGCTCAGTTGCTTTAAATGTATTTGCATTTAAATGCAGGGGTGTCAAACTGCCGGCCCGCTGGCCAGTTGCATCATATGGAGGCCGCGCCCACCCCAGCTCCGGCAATGCAAAAAAAGTCACGATACGTCGCGACACGTCACATGATGTGGCGAGTTTGACACCTGTGCATTAATGCATATACCAATGTGTGTCTGTCTGTTTTTATTTGGAAATGTTTTGGCCATTGCACAACAATTTTATTCAGTTCTTCCTTTTATTCCCTTCTCTAGGATTATGAGCGGAGCCTTCGATTGCTGAGTCTAGATGACATAGAGCGTTTAGCCACACGCTTGCTTCATCCTGAAGTAGCGGAGGCTGTGGAAATGGGTTTTTTGGATTAGCTGCTGAACTGGAGAACTGAGCCCTCTTCATCACTTTGGACAGTAAACCCCTGGGCAGGGCCCAGTTTGGGGCCTAATGCGAGTGATCTCTCTGGACTGCTGTTAAAGGGTCATGAAGCATATGTAACTTCTCCCCATGAATTAAAAGTGGTGATAGGTGAGATTAATCTGTTCTGTCTAGTATGTTCAACAGAAGTGGGAGAATGGCATTCTTTAGAGAAAATTTGCAGTTGATGATGGCTTTGTTTATATTTGAATTTCTTGTTTAACTCCAAAGCCTGGTTGCGTCTAATAGATTCCTTTTTATTGTTTTATTCAAAGGCTTTTCCGACAATAAAGTTCACTGAAGCTTACAAGCAGGAAATCAAATCTGAATAATATACATTTGAATTATGACTTTTCAAAATGTTAACATTGATACTCTCCAGAATGACTATGTAAACTTTGATAATGTATGAGCTAATTCTGAGTCCCCTGTTTAATCAGCATTGTTAAATAAGAAAACCTTTCTCAAATATTTTAGATTGTTAAATGTTTCAAGAAACAAGACAACTGAATGTTAATCAGATGGCTAAGTGTTTACTGGCAAGAGTTCTGCATATATTCTGTATGTTTAATATTTCTTAGGTAGATCAATTGAGTCCTTGTAGCAGTGTATTCAGCTGCAATCCAGAGCACACCTAAATTTACTGGTTCATTGCCCAAAGCACCCTTCCCCAAATTAAATGCAATCCAGATGTGTGAGGGGGGTTTCAACTTCCAGAATTCCCAATCAACATCAGGAGAGCTCCTAATTTGGGAAGGCTGGCCTCAGGCATTGTTAGAATAAGGCAGCAAATGTCCCCAGAGAAGCAGATCTACTGCCTTGGCTAAAAGCAAGCCCCCTCTACCTAAGCCCTCCCCACTTTACCTGGCAGTGTCTTTTATTGCAGATCCTGAAAAAGGGTAGATTTACAACTTGATCATGAGCCATACAGAGGAGGATTGTGTTTATGACCCCTTATTTTATGGATGTATCCCTATTCCTGAGTTATACAAGAACAAGATTTGGTTAAGTAATTCTTGACTCCAGTGAAAGAAGAAAAACAAAAGATCTCCTACCAAATTTCTTTGTGTTGTTTTCTTATTCTTATGGAGATGGTTTAAATGAAGCAGACAAAAGTATGGTATCCAGCCTTCCATGAAAATGTGACTATGATTGCTCTGTAAATCATTGATAAATCAACCTCACTTTTAAAAAATATGACTGTTTTAGTAATCTGTCCGTGCCACGCTTGATTTTATACCTCTCAGTGAGGTACCTCCAATGTCGCTTGTTTTTTAAGATCGGGTCCCAAATGCTGTAGCCTTTTCTATATAGAAAGAAGGCATCTGATACCTCTGATTATTTTGGTTGCCCTCCTCTTTACTTGTACCTATTAAATTTTTCCCCCAAACATGGTTATCAGAATTGTCTGGAATATTACAGATTGGATGCAAGGGTATTAGTTTTGGCAGTTACTTTGATCTTTTTTGCAACAATCCATAATGTGGAACGTGCCTCTTCCATAGTTCTGCATAACTTACACTTAATCAGCGTCTTCATTGAGCTATCAGCTGTGACTCAGAACCCCCCCCCCCCCTTAGCTTTTAAGGGCTCAAATCACAGTCCTCACAGAAAATAGTAATAAACATAATTATTTTTTACCTTCTAACAAAAATGGGAGCTTCTCATAAAGTTTCCTAGTGTTGGTGAAATAATTCAGGCTCGGTCATCTGGAGCTACATTTTTGGAGTGAAACAAAAAAGAGAGCTGGGTGTTTTCCACAATGCTGTAATCTCAGCAATATTCAGTACCACAAGTTGAAATCGATACTGTAGAGCAGGAGCTGAGCTCTGCTTTTGATTAGAGCAATGGCGCTGGGAGGTGGAAAATGCTCTTGCTTCTTCCTGCCACAATATCTAATGTCATTATATGATCCACCAAATAAGATGCCATGAATGCCTAAATTAGGAAATTACTGGAAGCGCTGTATCGCAGTTGTGTGCTTTGTGTGTGCGCATATGCGTGTAAATATTAAAAAATTCGGGAGTTGTGTATGTGTGGTAAAGGGAAATAGTAACACTTAGTATTCCACCATCCATCATATATTATGTTTCAACTGCAGGATTGCATGTGGATGATTTGTAAAGTATCTAGCTTATTTGGCAATAGCAATAATGGCAATGGCAATTCAGAATAATCAGCAAAATGTCTTCACCTTAGGTTACCACTGTCAAAAGTAGTAGTATTATAATAGTATTAATTATAATCTCAGGTTCCATACTGACTAGACCAGTGTAGCTTTTTTCCTGGTGCCCTTTAAAAGGATTGGAACTGAAACTTTTAAAATTCCTACCCAGCATCTGGAAAGCCCTAAATTGGGAGAGGAAAAATCAATTGATGAAGGTGTTGCCTGAACCAGGCTATTACATTAAGCCAAATATTCATTTGTTTGGGCATATCCAAACCTACCCAAATATTTGAACTTCTGCTTCCATTAGCCCAGCTAGCATAACCAATGGCAGTGGTTCCCAACCTTCTCTATACCCTGCAGCCCTAGAATGCTGCTGATATATTCTCGCACCCCTTACGAAAGTTCGAAATAACGGCAACAAGCAATTTTGCATCTGAGGTTGAAGGTCCTATGAAAGGTGGGTGGAGCTTAAACCTCAGGATTTATTGCCCGGAAGTGATGCTTGCTCTGGGGCCTAGAATATCACCTCACACCCCCAGGGAGTGCGAGCACCCCTGGTTGGGAACCCCTGCTCTTGGTGCTACTTACCTTTCCATGTATGGAAGTTTTCATGACTCTCTAACCCTGTGTTATTTTTTGGTTCTGCGGGAGGGGTTTTTTTAAAGGAAGAGGTGTAGTTTGATAAAATAGAAATTGAAGAGGGAGCAAAGTTTTATCAGTTCACTAAGTTACTCCCACAGAGAATGAGATGCAAGCAGACAGCTCTTTAATACCTTTCTCCCAATAATCAGCTTCGGTTTAATTTGCAGCCACACTTTTCCCTTATGCACTTCAGCTGCACAGTCCAATTCATATTGTTTTACTTTTGGTACAGGATTGAGCAGCTGAGGTGTGCAAAGGGAAACATTTATCAAAGCTTCAAGGATTACCGGCCTTGAGGTATTTCACTGGGTGGATGCGATAAAGAGCTAGAGGCTGGGTAGAAGGCAGGTGATGCACATAATAAAATTGGGGTGCTCTCTTCTTCCTCAAAGGACCAGTTTTTGGCCTCTGGGCTACCAGATAACTCTCCTATGTAATGGTTAGTTTAATATTATATGACTCGCAGTGATTACTTGCTGAAACAAAACAACCTTCTCTGCAGTGTGCTGTGTGCTCTGATTGCTCTGCACTTTGAGATCAGATCTGTGCTGATGGGTTATTCATTTATTTGTATCCTGCCTTTATTATTTTTACATATAACTTAAAGCAGCAAACATACCCTCCTCATATTTTCCCTACAACAACAACCCTAAAAGGTGAGTTGGGCTGAGAGAGAATAGTCCAAGGACACCCAGCTGGCTTGCATGGCTATGGTGGGACTAGAACTCAGTCCCTGGTGCCTCTACACAGCAGGAATGAAAAACATGGCTGAAAATATTTGGAGGTGCAGCATTTGTTTCATGTCTTGATTAAAAGTAGCATTTAAAATAATACTCTGATTGGAACTTACGCTTTTTATTCAGACCTTGCATTGTGCTGTGATATATAATTGTATAAGAATTGTGTCCTGCGGGTACTGGGTTCACGAAATCAGAGACAATTTTGTCCTGGGACCAAAAAAGGTGGCTTAAAAATAGTTGAAATATGAAGTAAGTGAATGGGATAATTATAAGCAGCTGCATCTTCAGTTGCACAAGCTGTAGGAGCTTTTCCTGGATTTTGGGAAACCTTGGTATCTATTTTGCAAAACTAGCTTTGAATCTAAATTTGGCTCAGCCTTTGGAGGGGGGAACCTTGATTGTATCCTAAATGCTTATATGCTCAAAGAAAAATTAAAGGCAAAAATCCAGCAAATCAGGTTGTTACACCAATATGGCCCAGATTTTAAGAATTTTACTTTGATGCCAAATCACTCACTCAATGAGGCAGAAAGTCACTTTTTCAAGTCACTTCAAAGTCAAATCCATGGAATCTACAAATTCACTTTCACACATTGGTGTTTGTGTTTCCAGTAAGGACTTGAAAATGTGAATACTGTATCTCTGCACAGGTCTAACTCTGCAGACAGAATGTTTGTATCAACTCACTTCCTGTCAGGCTTAATATATTCTAACATAATTCACACATTTGGTAATAAAGAACTGATTTTAACTGCAATATCTATGAATGACTTGTTTGTGAATGACCATTAGAAGTATTACCACAAACGGAACTTGCACAATGCCTCACATAATTCAAAGGCAAACGTTTCCAGCATTTCCTATTATTCATATATTCTGTTCCCTCAGAAGGGGATTCATACATGGATGCTTGTTACCTGAATTATGGTAATGGATGAACAGAGATACCAAAATCAGAAAACTGATATCTACTTAGAATAATGTGTTTGGGTGGGGAATCTATGAAAATCCTTGGCCTCAAGTCACACAGCATCAAGCAGGGTTGATTCTTGTCATCATCCTAACTAGCTAGAAAAATCAGATGATGAGAAATGCTTTGGCATAGTTCCTAAAATGCCAGGAAGATTTTTATTTTGTTTTTTAATGGCAAAGATTCAAGTTACAGAGTCAGGGATACTTTGATCTCAAAATGGAAAGTGACAAATGCCTTTTGAAGGTGCTTTCCTGTTAAAGATAACACACGTTGATGTTAAGAGATAAAACTCCACTTATATTCTGTTTTATCCCTAGGTATCAAGGCAGATTTATTTTGGAACATGAAAATGTAAACTACAACAGCTACTGTTTGAAAAATGTAGGTTGGTCTCAAGTCTATTTGGTACCTTGTTTATCTCTCCGCACTTATTCATTCATTGACCTTGTCTTGGTTCACACAGAGGTATCCACCATTTAATTTCTCAGTACATGATCCCAGCATCTCGGGCTAGTTGACAAGGGCATAGAAATCATAGCCAACATGACTGAATTATCATAATTGCCTTCAGTACAGTATTTTATTTCCAAAGGAATTGGTTTGCATATTCAACAGACAAGTTGTCAGACACAGAAAACTCAAGCAACTGATAGCACTATCATGAAGAAGATAGCAGTCTAGGGAAAACTTAAAATTGGTTAGACATTTACGGTGCCACGTTTAAAATGCCATACAAAAATGTAAAATGAAAACCAGTTTGGTCTAGAGGTTAAAATGCTAGATTAGAATCCAGGAGACAGCGAGTCTAATCCTGCCTTATACATCAGAGTGACCCTGAGCAGCCAAGGACAAACCACTTCTGAAATCTTGGCAAGAAAACTTTGTGGTCACCAAGAGTCAAGATGACTTGAAGGACTATAACAAAATGCAAAATATGATAGAGATTCTGCTTTCCAGATTATAGCTTTAAGAAATGTGGAGGGAAGGTTTTTATGATTTGAGGTTTACTGTTTGTATCTTGCGTGCCATGGGTTACATGCTGTTGTTGATGCTATTTGATCTTTATATACTGCCCAGAATCCCAGTGGTGAGATTGACAGGGTTATAGTTAATTTAAATAAATAAAAACAGGTACTACATGGAAGAGACCAGTTTACTGTCCAAACAACTGAAAAGATTTAGCTGAGTTAGACATGGCAGAGTATAACTGTTGAAACTTATGAGGTTGTATGTATGGTGTTAGCATTTCAGATAGCAACTGATATACTGGACTGCTGTTTCTAGTATTTTTATTATTAGTTTTTAAAATCCCACCTTTACATAACTCAAGGCTGCAAACGTACCTGATATGCCTGCCTCCTATTTTCTCCACAACAACCCTGTGAGGTGGGCTGGGCTGAAAGAGGAACTGGCTCCAAACCACTCATCTGGCTTTCATCCCGAAGGCAAAACTAGAACTCACTCTTTTGTTTCTAAGGCAGCATCTTTGCCATTGCACCCTTCTGGCTTTCCTTTCTTAATCTTTTTTTTTTTTAATTTAATCTCTATATTTTAATCTACATATTGCGTTTTGTAAATATTAGTTTTAAAGTAGAACGTTATTTGTAATGTTTTTAAACGGTTGGTTCGCCAATTTTCTCCCTAGTGGAGAAGCAGGATAACAATATATTATTTTTTTTAAAACATTCAAGCGAATCAAAAAGTCGTATTTTACTGTTTTTATATTTTAAAGATCTTCCAGCAGCTCTTCCCACCCGCGCACATACGCTCCGCTACAGAGCGGATGAAAAACAGCGGTTACTTGGTGATGATAGCCTGGATATAAATATGAATTTAAAGCGGTACAAAAATCTTTCACTCTCCGCCCGACAAGCCGGCATCTCCGGCACCCTCCCTTTCCACCCACGTGGCTGGGCTGGGAGGAGCGTCGCAGCGGCATGGCTGTTCCGGGGTCCGGCCTTGCCTTGTATCCAGAAAGGGTACCCTGGGTCGTGAGAAAGACCCGCGCGGAGGATGGGCTGGGCAGAGCGGGCGAGAGCGGGATGGAGCCGTGAAAGGAAGAGGGCGGTGGGCTGGATCGGAGGGCTGGGGCGCCAAGGTTCATTTCCCCCCCAAAGGCAGTAGCGGTTAGGGAAAGCTGCTTTTTACTCAGCAGGGGCGATCCCCTCGTTCCCATAAGCCTGCGGATGCCATCTCTTCGCGGGTGAGCGCGACGTAGAAACTATTGCTTGCGGGGAAATAAGGCGGGAAAGGCAAGGGCGATGGGTGTCAACAGCGTGTAATTACGGTGTGTCCAAATCCCCGCGTGTGTACTGCTGGGGTCTGTGCTGAAACAATAAAATAAAATAATAAAACCTAGGTTGCAATTTTAAAAAGTTTGGCGGGAAGAGAGAGATAAACATCTAGGGCGGCTATTCGTGACGCTTTCCGAAGCTATGGGCGGGGCAATGTCCCACCTAAAAGATGGGGATGCTAATGAAAATAATGATATCCTACAGTTTAAATCAACCCACAACCTTTTAAAAGCAATAAGTGGAGCTGAGGTCAAACAAGAGTGCCCATAGTGTCCTGGCGTTTTGCCTTTTGGTCTTTTCCATGCATAAAAAAATAAAATAAAATGCTCTCTTGAGGAAACCTCAATTCCTGGTGACTACATGGATATGTAGTTTCCTTGGCCATAATATGAAAATAGTTTCTTTTACCTTGTTTTACAATGTTTCTTTTTTTTATCTTCCCACACTTGTCTTCAGATGTTTTCCAATCCACTGACTAATTAGTCCAAATATGCTTAGTTTTTATAAATTCCGCTTTCAAAATGGGCATTATTAAACACAGGGATTAGAAGCTCTAACCACTTATTTGTCTACATAGTATAAAGATAATGGTTTATTTACTAAGAAGTATAGTTTAATAATACAGTATAAAAATTTAAAACACAACAGAAGAAATGAATGCAATGTTATAAATAAAAATAAAACAATGAAGAAGTTAAAAATAAGGTGAAAACTATCCCCCAACATATGAGGGCACTAAGATAGCAATAATTAAAAGATTCTGAGAAATTCAGGTGTGGGGGAAGAAAAACAGAAAGGAAATCATGTTGGCGCCAGGGTGAATTTCCCCAAGGAAACAATACAGACAAAGCTGTAATTAAACAAGTCCTGTCTCTGGTATCCACCTCCTGAGGTTCAGGATGAAAGACTTGGTGAAGTGGTGGATACTGAGATCAGAAGCTGTGAAGAGGCCTAAGTCTATCTCTTGAACTGAGCTTGAAAACCATTGATTAAACAGTGATTAATATACTTCCTTTTTAAAAATAGGGAGAATGTATGATGTGAGAAGATAGGATGAGGAAGTAGGGAGTTGCCCTATACTCTTTTCTGTATTTTATGTTCCTTATGATTATCTCAACATCAGTGAACTGAAAATTCCTTTTCCATCATCAACATTGGCCAAGATTGCCTTGGGTTCCCTGGCCCCGGATCCTGAGCCTCGCAAAGGAGGGATCACCAAAGAACTGAATGTGACAGACAACATTTTACATGTGTGAGTGTGGCTCATAGGCCTCCATTCTAGAGCATAAACCCTAGAAGAGGCAGGGGGCATGATCTACCAAGAGAAACAGCCTTGCGAGAACCAGAAGGAGGGGTTTGGCTTCTGCTTCCTAGTGCAATTTCACGTGTGAGGTTGAGTTTGCCGTTATTTCTTGGGTGGATAGAACTTGCTTTCAGAACAGGACATCATCCTTGGAGACTTGAAAGCAACAGAGTCTGGTGGTCAGGGCTTGTTTGATGAAAGACCCAACATGCTGTAAGGTTTAAAGTAATGGACTGGGGCTGGAAAGACCCGGGTTCACATTCTTGATGAGCCATAAAGCTCTCTGAGCCTAGGTTGCTCTCGGTCAGCTTTACTTATTTTATAGAGTTGCCGGGAGGATAAAGCTTGAGAGAGGTTATTACATACGTCCCCTTGAATTCCTAGAGGAAGGTGAATTGTAAGTGCAAAAAGAAAGGGAAATCAGTAAGGTCTGCACATTCAGACAATAAATCTAATATATGGTATTGTAGAAAGTACAGTGTTTGGTGTGAGACCAGCCTTATACATTTAACAATGTGCCATTCATTATTTTTGTTACTATTATTTCTAGGCAATGGAGAGCCGAAGAAGCTAGGATCCTGCGTGTTTCCTTTAACTCCTTCTTGGAGCACCTCTCCTTGGTGGTGGAAACTATGGATCTATTTGGACCACCCATGGCTTGATAAACTCTTATACCAGATCATAAAAAAAAATGGATTTTGTTGGATACTGGACTGCTGATTTCAGAGAAGGCATTGGACAGTCCTTTCTTGGAACCAGGATGGAAAAAAATGTGTACCTGCATTATGGGGCTCAAGAACCTGATAAACCATTGTGCACCAAGAAGTAGGCAAGTTTAGAACTGCCTTGGCCTTTCCCCCCCTAACCTGATGTTCTCCAGATATGTTAAGACTTCAACTTCCACAGGCTACAAGCAGTCTGGTTAAGGTTTTAGGTTGGGAAGATAAATTTTAAAGAAAGTTATGTTTATATGATACGTATTTTTTATTATATTATCCTATTCATCCTACACCCTGCATGTGTTTACTAATAAAATATTTTTGACTATGGGAGAAAACTGCTGGATAAATGATGTGGTCATGAGCAAAATCTTAAGGAACATGGGGGAGCGGGCTCCTGAATTACAAGGGTTTATGAACATGATGCAAACCTCAGGGGATGTTGATGCACAGAGTTTTAGAAGAGGATACCATCTGTGATCCAGAAATAGAAGCAGGAAAAGCCATCTATTCTTTTCATTAAATATGTCAAGCAGGCAGTGCTGCAAGGCTTATGAATGTATGACTGGTGATTTCTCCAGTAAATGAAATTGACAGAGCAGTGATTGGTTCTTCCATCCAGCTGGTTTGATAGGGCTGTTTTGAAATGTTAACAGGACATTGGTCATCTGAGTTTTTCCAATTCAAAACCAAAATATGTTGGAAACATTAATTTTGTGTTTTCTGTTGCTCCCTGGCTGTAATATTTTTTTCCTCCCATATTTACCAATATGAGATTGTTAGTTTTTAAGATGAGGAAATCCGCCAATTCCTAATCCCATTTATCTAGGAATAATCCCGGTTGAATTTAATGGAGTTAAATCCCATGTAAATTTGCACTATTTGTACTTTTGCTGAAAGCAACCAACACTGCGTAACTCTTTAAGTGAATAAATCAATTTTCCCCCCCAAGTCGATGTGAGACAGTATAAAACTGAGCAGTTTACAGTAACAAAAATATGAACTGACATTGATATGAATGGCAGCCATTGCCAGAAATATTGGAAAAATGCTTTGGGTAATTACTTTCTCAACGGGCTCATAACAACAATACACGATTGCTGTTATAACACATTCTTTCACCCTCCACAAATCAAGCTGCTGAATCATACAGGGTGCACATGTGGGTGTCAGATACTCCCTGTGACAGCCTTAAAATATAGTATCTGGAAGTTGACTAAACCAACAAAAAAGGATGCAGATAACAAGTGCTTCCTCCGGTTGTTTACACAATGGGGAACACACATGGCTCGATTTTGAATCACACTTGGCCCACAGCCTTAATTCCAAAACTCTGCAATTCAGAGCGATAGTGACAATTTGCTGTGTGGAAGGAAATTTAGAAAGGACAAAGCAGAGAATGACCAATGGCTCATAAGTTCAGTTTTAAAGGTGGGTTGAATAAATTCACAGCGGACAGATCTATCTTTTTTGAAAAATGTTGGGATCTTTAATAGTAACAAAGAAAAAGAAAAAAAGTGCAGAAAGAAGGAAAAATAATAAAGAAGTGACTTCCAAACTTCATCATACTCAGCATAAGCTTATATACGTTTTCACCCCTTTTTAAAGTTACAAATAGAAAAACACTTTTTCACATAT